>CM055856.1:17695176-19048926 GCA_029490765.1 Euthynnus affinis | reverse complement strand
CGAAAAATGGAAAGGGAAAAAAAAGTAGATTATTTGCATATTGCTGCCTTGATGTGGGTGAATCATGGAGAAAACCATGACCCCGCGATCTCATAACCACCTACGCTCACTTCTGGAACTCCACTCTTTGTGTCTGTGTGTGTGTGTATGTGTGTGTGTGTATGCATGCTGATGTATCCATGCGGTTGTCTGCGTAGGTGTGGTTATGTGCATTTCTTGTTTGAGAACTGTACTCCCTGTATGTGTGTGTGTATGTATGTGTGTGTGTATCTATGTCTCACAATGTCCAAACTTCAATGAGTGTGTGTATGTATTGCATGTTAGTGGTTTTTAATCATGTTTCTGTGAGTGCAGAATGTATTTCTGAGTGAGTGTGTGTGTGTATGTGTGTGTTACCGTGTTCTTGTGCGTGCTGTGTATGTCTGTCGGTAGGGTGAAGACGGATAGGTCTCCATTGAGAATAACTTCGGCCAGAGCGTTGACCAGTGGCTGATAGTGGATGATCAAAAACACCTGGAATGTAGAAAACACAAATGTAATCAACAAGCAACCCATGATAACATATCTGCCCACAGACTCTAAGTGAGCCAATCATGAGAGGAGTTCTTATAAAATGAACTGGACAAAGACCCATGCTCTACAATTGTAATGTGTGGCAGAATGTGTGACGTTGTTGTACTGGTGCACACTCCTGCAAATTCCTCTTTCGAAAGTGATCTTATAAATGCTTTCATTTTGTTGGTACCACTCTATCCAGCAAGTGTCCAAATCTGTTCATATTATGTTTGATGTTATTCCTCTTGGGGAAAAAAAAAACTTCAATAAAATTTCATTTAAAATAAATAAATAAATAAACAAACCCGTGCTTTGTAGATGGTTGAGAGCCATTACTGATCTGTGTATGTGTGTGTTTGTGTGTTGCTCACTTGAGACAGCAGGTAGAGGGACACCTGAGGGTTGATCTTTCTCTCTTCAGACTGAAAAACACAAATAGAGAAGACCAGTCAAGGCCACACATATAGTAATTCTATAAATAGAACTAGTAAAGAAAAAAATCAAAAAGGATAGAAGAGCATGAGACAGCAACAAGGCATAATGCTGAAACTATTAGTCGATCAGTTAGATTAATAAAAATAATCTTTAGATGCAGCCCTATTAAGAATGAAAAAAAGAAGCAGCTTTCACACAAGCTTTCCACTCTGAACCTATTAACATCCCTGTAAGTGAAGGTAACCTACAGTTTCAGGGATAACCAAAGAGTAGACGTAGAGGGGAAGGAACAGGCGGTTGAGGAGGTGGTCAGTCAACACATCGTTAAGGAATTCACAGTTGATGATGAGGATGTCGTTCAGGTAATGAAGGTGGTCGAGGTGCTCCGCTACCAGGTCACTTAACTTCCCTCTGTTCTTATGCCTGAAATAAAGCAGATAGAGAGAGAGACAGAGAGATGCTATTTTGGTGGTCAAGGAAAGTGGTCAAGCTAACATGTCTGAAAGATAATCAAGAAACACACCTTCAGGTATGTAACAGTAATGTCTCTACACTTTATTGCACAGCAGTTTAGTTTGGTTAGCACCTTGTTTGGGACTATCACAGTCAAGGTAACTCATCAATCTAGAGTATTTCTGCATCAAAAAATTAACCAAATACAAATTAAATTATAATATAATGCATTATATACAGTACAATGCATCATGCCCTTGTATAAACATATCATCTAGTGCGCGCCAGGATAATGGTTAGAAACCAGAGACAGGTCTGACCCCTAGAGGTCACGGTGAGAATGACATGGAGAAACCTTGAGAAAGACATGGCACTTACTCTTCATCTGTCTGCACACACTTGTCCAATTCGATGACATGGCTTCCAATAAACCACACCAAGTTGCTGAAATATGGCACTGCTGTCTTATCTCGGATGTAGTGCAGCATGTGCTGGTTGTCCACTGGAAAGAATAGGGTCAGGAAGAACGGTCGTTACCACGTCTGCCCGCAGGTACGAACACACACACTCTATGTAAACACACCTTGTGATCCCAGAGAATTGCCAGAATGTGACAGTTAAATGTGATTAGAAAAAAACAAAAACAAAAAAACAATCAGAACCAGTCAAATTAAGAAAAAAATTAAGGAAATTGACCAACCACGTGAATTAAAATTAAACACATGAATACTACTACTAAAGTGGGATTGAAAGGAAAGCCAGTTCATTTTTAAAATTGAAACAAGGATGTGACTGGAGCTTCTCATGCTGTAAATAAAAATAAAACAAAACTCCAAAGCGAGAAAAACATTGGGCAAAACAGTGACTTGGTCAATCAAAGATAATAACCCATGTGTTCACAATGCACACTGCAGGAACAACAATGGAAAAGAAAACAGAGCAAGTTGTCTAATTTGTTTGGACTGAGAGGCTACTTCAATTTAACACACAGGTCACTTAAGGGAAAACCAGAAGGTTTGGACAATAACAGGAAACATCTGAGAAACAATTTCAGATTCTTCTGTTCTACGACTGACAGTTTAACTGACTTGACATATGAACAATCCTGGTGTAGTAACATTTTCTCCTGTAGTAGTCCATATGCAAATTAGAGCATGTTGTAATTTTACAATGTCAATACACATGGGTCAAACTGAGACAAGTAACAAATTAGCAGCCTAATCAAATTAGAGGGGACCTATTATGCTTTTCCTTATTTTCAGTGGTGTTCAGTCATATACAATGTTACAATGTCAGATGTTCATATTAAATGTGGCCAAAGTGTCAAATAATGAGGAAAATGTATGAAAAACATCAGCTTCAGACTGCTCTGAATGCTTGGTTTACAATGGCTTTTTCTTTCAGCCTAAGCCGACATCGACTTGTGATGGATTACAGCATATGGGTAACATTATGGTGTTTTTCTGTTGTTTTGGGGGTAGTCAAGCTGAGCCATGACTCAAGTCGAGTTTACATGCTGTGAGTCTTTTTCCATTACATAGCGGAGCAAATTAAAATAAGTTGTTTACCTGTTGGAGGTGTGTTGGTCGTCTGCAGCTCTTCATCAAACATCATTATCACTATGGCCGTTTCTGCTTTTACTATTACTCCCTGCATTATTTCTAACTGATCCAGTGAACACAGAGCTCCAAATATTTCAAGATCTTGCTCGCTCAACATGTTTTTAAATGCAGAATAGCAGCCGCTAATGAAGCTCTGCCAATTTGGTGACAAACATGTTTAATTTTCTATAAATTCTTCACGATAACTTACCCATTTTTAATAACCCATTATTTAGTAATATAAAAGCTTTTAATATGAAGCAGTAAAGCAGGAAACTTTGGGTTTTCATCGATAGTAACTTAACATGACTTTGATATGGCTGCTCCTTGCTAGGCTTCCTGAAGCTGGCCAATCAGAACAGAGTGGGTTCATCAGGCCTTAAAAAGACTGCCTGTTAAGAGACAGAGGCTGAACTGAGGGGCTGCATAAAGTATAGGATAAATAAGAAGTTTTTGAACTGTGAATCATGCAAAGCTACTCTAGTAGAGTCCCAGAATAAAAATGCATAGTTGGAAATTAGCATAATAGGTCCCCTTTAATGAATAACATAATAGCATAAATTAAATACACAAATCACAAGCTGCTACTACTCAGAGTCACAGTGTCATTCCAGCTTAGTCCATTGGTGGATGAAGTGAGAAGTAATGCAGAAGGAAATACTGACTAAATAACCACCGTGACCAAAATTGACAAACCTATCACCAAAATAACAGCAAAAACATGGAGCTCAGCTGAAATAATAGTCTGTGAAACAACTAACCCTATCTTTTTTTTTAAAGGCATGCAGGTTTTTCTGCATGTATGTAGGTGGGTGATACAGAATGGTTTACAAGAACAAGAATTGCAAAAATTTTCATATCAATACATTTATAACAAATACACCATAAGGAAGAAACAGGGCTGGGTATCAACAGACACTGACATGTGATGTGTAGTATTAATTCATTTTAAGCCAACTTTAAAATCATTTTAAATTTCCATAAAACAATTCTCCCATCAGCAAACTTACAGAAACACTGACTTGGGCTTAAGGGCTAATTTGACACTTGAACTGTAACTGTATTGATGTGCTGCTGTATGACAAAACTGATTTAAAGAAACAGTTTAAACAGTTTAAAGAAAACAACAACAAAACATGTTTCTTGGATACCCAGCCCTCAGAAATAGACTGAATGAATGGAACCAACTTACATGAAACTGGAGTTAGGCAGATGGGGCACGCAGAGGAAGGAGGGAGAGGAGGAGAGAGACAAGGAGAGGAAGAGGAGGAGGAGGAGGAGGAGTGGTTGTTGAAGAGGAGGAGGGAGAGGGGGAAACAAACACAGGGTTAATGTGAATAAGGGGGCGGCTGTGGAGGGGTGGAGGTTGGGAAGGACCCAGCAGGTTTTTTAAACAAATAAACTGCAAACAATATCACACCTGGCAAAGGAGTTTGTGTTACCTAGACATATTAAACAAATTTCAGTATTTTGCATTGCTTTTTACTATATACAATGTCAACAAGAGAAAACTTAGACAAGTAACTTCTTCAAGACAATTTCATTACTTGCATTACAAACAAGTGAAATTATCAGTGAAATTACTGGTGCAGTTACATAATTTGACTTAAATATCTTGACACAAGCTTAATTAGTCTTGATGCTAGATAAAATCCTTTTCCAGGTTGTCATTTCTTGCAGTGCATGTCCTAAGGAATCAACAGGAAGCATCAAACAGTGACATGTTGAGCATTACAATGCTGAAACAAAAGTAGTTTTCTGCAAACATACTGATGCCATTTTCAGTGTTGTGATATTTAAGCAATATTGCTCATTTAACTAAGCAAAAATGTTATTATTTTAAAACTCTGCACCAAAATTATTGAAGGATTTTGAAGCAAAACTCTTCAAAACCCTTCAACACTTTCTTGCATCAATAAACTACAGATTTTACTCTATAAAATCACAATGCAATGGTTATTTTGCATGCAAGAAAAAAAATATTCATCAGTAACAGTTGTTGCATTTTGTTGATGCTTCCCTCTTTTACAGATTCCTTACTATAGCATAGCCCATGGACAGCCCAGCAATGATACGTTTTCTACACCATCAGGTTACTTCATAATCGTGTAAGTCAGTAGTGTGAACTGTAATGACGTCCCTGTTGAGAGTGGATGACGTGAGAAAGCGTATTATAGTGCAAAGTGTTGCATGCAGGACAAGACAAGCTACAGACAGGAAGCCATATGTTGCAGCAACTGTATGTTGAGGCAATGTTATGTTATGTATAGTGAAGAGAAGCATGATGTGTGGAGAAAAGCCAAGCCCGCTCAATGCACCACCCGCCTCCCCTGTAGTGAAAAGCAACCAGCTCTGACACCCTGAGAAGCCCAGAGAGGCAGCAGGAAGGAGAAGCAAGAGGCTGTTAGGAAAGTCCTGTTGTTTACACACTGCTGCTGCGCTCACAAGAGGAAGAGATTTATCTTGAAAAACCTGCAGAATTGATGCACGGTAGAGGGGACAACTTTGCATGCTGGGTAGTGTGGACTTGCTGAAAATGAGTTCCTTTATAGTTAGTAAACATTTTCATGTGAAGAAGTGATGATGAACTTTTGTGACTGTGGATGCATTTCACATCTTAACACTGTGGAGTTCAAGTCAAGTTAACAATTTGAACTTTAACCCTGTTTACTGCCATCTCAAGTACTCAGATTAAAAGGCCATAAACAAAAACAATAATACTAAAATGTTTTTAGTTTTATCATTATAAATATTATGACACGTCTCTGGCACATTTAATTTTAGCAGTGACTTAGCAGGACTTACCAAGTATAATACAACAGAAGCTACTCATTACATGACAAATGGATTACAGCTACCTAGTTTTCTAAGTTAACGAAAAGACTGACAAAGATTTATAGTATGTACAATATTTACACCTATTTAACTTTCTAAAAGAATGTAAATGTGTTGAATTATCCATGCATATTTGATGCTGATTTGATATCATTATGACTACACATAGTGCAAGTCACAATTGGATTGCTGCAACAGAAACAGACATGATAGCACGTTACTGAGACCATGACAAATGTACAGAAGAAGAAAAAAGTGATCAGGTAACAAAACCTTTCATTTGTCCTCAAACCAATCATCCCTCAAAGTGGTTTGTTTGAAGAAGAAGATAGCATGCTTTAATGGGGTCCGGCCAGATCTTGCAGTATATAAAGTCTAAATGAAAATATTACGACATGTTTTCTGTAATTCTGCCATTTCGGATGACTGTTAGAGGTTAACAGCTTTCATCTGTCAAGCTCTTGGAAAATATTTACTTAATTTCTAGTCTCAAACATTTTGTGCTGCTGACCTGTTGTCTGGGATATGATTAGAAAAGACGTCTGTCTTATGGCAGACGGTATTTCTGTAAAAAAGCAGCACACTCTAAGATCAGGAGTAGTCTAATGATAAATATACTGGTGCAACAGAGGCAGTTTTTTTAATTTATGGACTTTTTTGAGAAAATAGGAAATGACTCATGTTTTCTATTATGAGATTAGATAAGATAGCATCATGTGTAGCACCCCCCTGCTATTCAGCAGACTAAGTATTTGTGTGTGTTTGTCAAAGCGTTACCTGTTAGTCATGCTCATGCACCAGAAGCAGCAGCAGCAAGAAGAGGGAAGGAGTACAAAGAAAGACGGTAGGCAAGTCCCAGCATCTCGTGTGTGTGTGTGTGTGTGCGTGTGTGTGTGTGTGTGTGTGTATGCGCACGTGTGCATGGTTAGCATGTGCGCATGCGTGTTCCTGGCACTCACCTTTGTAGACGTTGAGTGTGATGGTGCGGACTGCGATGCGGACCATGCTTTCAGGGTGGTTGAAAAACTTAATGGCCTCGGTGTACAG
This sequence comes from Euthynnus affinis, assembly GCA_029490765.1. NCBI lineage: Eukaryota > Metazoa > Chordata > Actinopteri > Scombriformes > Scombridae > Euthynnus > Euthynnus affinis. The sequence goes on along the minus strand of CM055856.1, from coordinate 19,042,000 downwards.
GGCAAAGTCATTAGTGTGCTGTGTGTGGGAGACAGAGAGGGGTGCCGGTGAGCAAGGGCACTGTATGGCACCGCCACGCTCAGGTCACAAATGACCACAGAGAGAGAGAGAGAGAAACTAGTGGAGATAGAAAGGCTGGGCAGGAACATATTTTTGATAAGACAGGACTTAATGAGAGAAGCATACTGGTATTTAGTTCCCCTGTTTAACTGAGGAAATATTCAAATTCAAAGTCTGGGCATTGCAAGTTAAAAACAAAAACAGGTTAAATACAAAAAAAATCTTGTCAGATGCTAGAAAGTTACTGTAAACAACACTAAATGGACAGAATAATAAAATGTTTCTCCACCTTAAGCAAACATGCAGCCCAGGAGTAACTTTGCGAACCAACTCACATCTTACTTGAATCCACACTGAAAGTCTTTGCATCCAGTCAGTATGGACTTGCATGTTTTTAAAATGCATTTTAATGCACCTGTAATGCAACAAGCATTACATATCAAAAGATTTGTATAAAACAAAAGAGCAAACTATCAACTTTTGATGTGGGTGTTTGTGACCCATCCTCAAACATAAAACGTGACAGAGAGACTCAAAAATACCAAGTTTAGCTAATGAACTCTTTACAACTGATTAAAGGCTGGACTATAGGAATTTTTATTGCTGACAATCTAACGATACTTTAGATGATCAGCATGTAGCACTCTTACAGTCATCTCTCTCTGTGCCAGTGCCTGACCCTCTATCAAACCATTTCTCATTCACTATGACCTTCAGCCAATCACAGCTGAGGGTCAGACTTCAAACAGTCAACCAGAGGTCACAGCGAATGAAGAGATCTGACCCTGACACCGAACCCAAACCAACAGCATGTCTCTGGTCGTAAAAATGTGTAGATCTGACAGGAACAGAGGAGACCATAGCAAACATTATCCAATTGCACCCTCTAGAGGAGAAAAACTTACACATCAATAAAATGATAAAAATAGTTATAATAAATGAAGTGAAGGATGAATTATAAATACAGCATCTACAGTAAATGCTGCTATTGTAAGTTGTGAAAGAAAAAGTTAATGATTAAGTTCTTTTATGTTTTAAATCAGATTTACCTTCAGATTGACCAAATGTCAGCTTAACTACTTGCAACTCTAAATTCAGACACAAGTTTTACTTTTATTCTTAATTGATACTTAATGTTAATTAAAGTAAAATGTAATTAAATAAAATCAATCTGTTAAAAGTTATTTTTAGCACATTTAGGACTACTCTCAGATCTACACATTGGGTCTGGTTTTGGCTTCAGGGTTACAACTACCATCGACAGTACGCCAATAACTTTCCCCAGCACACATAGGCCAATAGAAGGACTACAGATACTGCTGAAACGATGATGGTTAACAGCATCATCAGAGATTATGCAAAGTTTCAATGTTCTTTGGTGTTACCATCCAGTAAAAAACACACAGACTCAGTTACACACACACATTAACAGTTTTGAAAGTCAATTTTCAGGGAAAACAAGATCTTGTGAACACAATGATCATTTTCCACCATCATTATAATAATAAATAACATGTTTGCTTCAATGAAGGTGATATTGCCACCTATGTGTAAGTAAGTAGTGTAGAGAAAGATAATGTGTTGATAGGGGTTGCTAAACTGACTCATCTACACAGGAAGTTGATATTTTGACAGGGGAAATGAGCAGCAGAAGAATGGTGGATAGCAGAGGTGGGGGATTCGAGTCACATGACTTGACATGACTCACATTCAAGTCGCACATTTGAGAACTTGTAACTTGCTTGACTGACTTTGATAAAAAAAAAAATTGACTTGGTATTCATGACTTGACTTAACAAATAATTAAAATGACTTTTTGAGAAGTTAGTTTTGTTTTTTTTAAAACATGATTGGATGATTTTATACAAACCTGGCAACCTACGAGGATGTGGCAGACTAGCAGAGGCCAATGCACAAGGCAGCTAACATGAAGCGAGCTAGTCCAAAAATAATAAAATTAGGATTCAAGGATAATGTTGTCAACAACGGTAGTAGGAAGGGAACAGCGTTAAGACTTGAGACTTGCTTATGACTTGCACATGTGTGACTTACTCCCACCTCTGATAAATAAACGCCGACTTGCACAAAATGAAAGTGAAAAATGTGCTTCTGGATTTTTTTAATTAACTGCCTGCAGAAAATCTTTTTTGTGATGCAAGCATTATTTACATTCAGGGATTTTTTTGACCACAGTAAAATATCAAGAATGAATATTACGTTGTCATTACTCTCTCTCAGTTTGACTTGTTGATTTTACTAATCTGCTCCATCCGACTCTCTCTCTTCCATCCTCTTTGTCTTTCTTGTAAAGTGCTCAATCAGAATTGTTGACATTGAATGAAAAGATCCTCTACATTTCACCATTTTTCCATCCCTCAGTCTTCCCTTTAAACAGCCCCCCCCCCCTCACCTCATTGTAGAAGAAGTGCACGGTGTGATTGTTGAGTTTCAATGACAGGGTCTTCAGGAAGGAGATGTAGTAAGCCATGATTTCTTCGTCTGAGAAGTCAAACTTGTGGACAATGATGGAGTTCACGTGGTTGTTCGACAAGAGGTAATCTGAGAAGAGAAGAGAAGAGAAGAGAAGAGAAGAGAAGAGAAGAGAAGAGAAGAGAAGAGAAGAGAAGAGAAGAGAAGAGAAGAGAAGAGAAGAGAAGAGAAGAAAAGACAAGACAAGACATGACAAGACAAGAGAAGAGAGCTGAGAAGAGAGCTGAGAATCTTGCTATTTTTCATTGAGAAGCCCAGTATTTGTGGCGAGTGATTAGCTACATGTCTCTTTTTTTCCTCTATTGTCATCAGATCAAGAGTAAGGTTGGATTTCTGCAGTGGTTTTTGTACACTAATCATTTTGACACAAAACTACAAGCATTATTTTCTTTCGACTCCGAAATTAAGTTAGATGCTATAATGTTGCTTACTATATGTAAGTGGTGATCTCACTGACTCACAGTATATTGTCCTCTGAGTCATTGGTTGCCTAGCAACAACAAAAAATGCAGCCTGCTGCTATGCTTTGTATAATTTAACAAAGAAAAGTCAATGCCACGCCATGCCATGCATTGTTTAGCCTTTAAAATGCACCAAAAACATGTACAAAGACAGGTAAACATCGTCTATCACAACACTGCTGTGATAAATACTTTGGGCATCATCCACTATTTTTCTTACATTTGAACTATAGACTAGATAACAATTGACTAAACACCATCACATCCTCAAAACATACCATCTGACTTAATCACCACACCAACAACTAAAGCAGTAGTCTCAAGAAACACAGAACATAATTAGTAATGGAATATTTACTATGGGCCTATTTATTGCAATACATTCCATCATACATGTGTTTCTATTTTTGGTCCATCAGTGTTAACTCTAGTACTTACAGAGGGAAGTTTCATGGCTGATGTTCTCAAACAGGATATTGAGGGTCTGAAGGAGTTGGACGCACACGTAACGCCCAGACTTCTGACGTAGGATGTTCAGGAAGAAGGCAAACATGTTCTTCTCCAAGAAGAAGCTGAACACATACAGATGTGTAAAAATAAACACATATAGGATTACATTTATCATGATCTTGTTAGATAATTCTTTATCAAAATAAAGAATGTTGTTCTTTTGAGGCATTGTGTTTAGTAGCGGTTACTATAAAACCACAATGGCCCCTCTCGTTCTCTCACTCTGTTTCCTGTCTATATCTACACACAGTCACTATCTAATGAAATGAAAAAAAAGCAAAAAAGATCATCTTAAAAAAAAGGTTTCTCTTAGGAGGATGATGCAGATATCTTATACTTGCACACTGCTACTTACACTCTAAAAAACTTAAGTTCATCATTGTGCCTTGTGTTTTATTACAAAAGAGGAGAAATGCTCATCATTGTGAACTATATGAGAAAGTAGTCTAGTCCTCATTAGGAACAAGAAGAAATTTGCATTTTACTGCTACTATTCTATATAAAAACCTCAACCTTTAACTTCTTCAGTGTATTGCCATTGCTCATTGGATCTCAAACTGGCTTACTCTAGATAAAGCTCATGATCATAATGACTTCAGCTCAGTTTATCTCTTACTGAAATAGAACAGCAACATTCTCCAGCCAATGACTGAAAAAAACCCAAAAGCTGCTGTCCTAAAAAAGTATTAATGAACGTTCAGGTCATGGTCATGTTTTTTTGAGGGTTTCCTAATAGCCCTCTCATCTCTGTGGCTTTTCTGCTCTTCAGAGTTTAAGTTTTAGACATTTCCTGTCTCAAGTCATAAGTAGAGAACTCGAAAGAAAGAGGGGATGACATGCATCACTAATTGTCGACCTGAGATGCTTCTGATTAAAAACAAAACAAATACGGTTTCATGAACTTCATTTCCCAGAAACATCTGAAAGACATCAGTGGGAGAAGAATTCAAGGGTTTTAGATACATCTCCGGAAATGCTTAACTGAATCTCACACACAAGGTTGTCTATTACTGTACAATAAGCCACCTGCTCAGTTGAACATTTTGTTGTCTCATCTGCTGAGGGTGAAACATAATAATTTTACACAACAATAATTTTACTAGCAAATATAATCAAACATTGATACTTTACCACATGAGTATGTTTAGGTTTTCTCAAGTCAATGTTACAGCTTAGAGCAGTTTTGATTATTTTGAATGCTTCAAAGTCACAGAGAAGGGCAGCATGGCTGCACAGTTGTTAGAAATAAATGTTGGAGAAAAGGATTTCCTAGTTTAAGTTTGGCTGTTCAAAGATCTCCAGATCAGCTGATCAAACATGATTAGTAAAAGTCAATAAGGAGCAGTCTTCCATGGCTGTCATCAAGGCGCTCTTTGTAAATGCACAGCTCATTAGTTTACAAATGTGCTGATTCATGCATGAATGTGGGGTTATAAAATAATGTTGCATGTTTAGCACACCTTAAAAATGTGCATCCTAAGATGTCACACTGATTTTGATGCAGAAGTCACATCTGGGTATTTTTAGCTACAGGTGAGGGTTTGGCATAAAGATGCTGAATGGGACTTACTCAAACACAGAGCTGTCATTCTGGTCGCCCCAGATGAGGATCTCTGTTATGGAGCGGATGGTCTCCACCAGTAGGTTTCGGTTGTGATCTGTCACTGTTGTGTTTTTGGTCAAAACATGGTACATATACCTGGAGGAAAGACATGAATAGAGACGTGTGAAAAATAGACTGCAGACGTTTGAAAGATAGACTGCAGTGATTAACAAGTAGAGACAAATCTATGGGCGTGTGCAGACTGAGTCTGAGTGACATCTCCCTCACTCTGCTGTTAATTTGTTGCACCTTTGGATATGGAAAAACTTCCACTTGCCATTCTCATTGGTACATGGACTATGGTGACCTCAGAAATGTTAATTTCCAGCGTTAATAACCCCAAACTTAACCTTGTACAGGTGTATAATCAGCTACAACAACTGAAAACAGTGAACAGTACAGTGTCAATTATATTTTAAGGTGAATTTCACTTTAAATCTGACAATTACAGGCTACTTCACATGTCTATCTACCTCACCTAGCTGAACCGAAGCGACGCCGCAGCCACAGATGTGCTTATTGCCTGACTGAACATCAGCTACAGCTACAATTAGTTCGCTGTTGTTATTTTAGCTGTTATTAACTTGGCTAATAATAACGCTGACAGTCGTTTTCAACTGGCTAACGTTAGCGTATCTAAATGCTAGCTACTCACTTCAAATGATCCAAGGAGTGGATGTTTTTCGTTCTCCCCTGTCCTCCAACCCAGCTCCGTGACCGGCCGAACATGGTTGCGGTTTTAAGGGGGCTGATGTTTTGACGGGTGAGTTATTTAGCTAACGTTGGTGTCCGCATCTATCCATTTACACCCACTTTCCTGTGCAGATAGCTACTTAGCAAACAGAAGGTGATAGGTGGCGATAGCAGCGATGAGAGGTCATTACGTAACAGCAGTAGTGTACGGGTTGTGTGGGAGTTGCTGTTTCTTTCGCTACAGTAGCTGGTTGATTCGATATACAAGAGTGAGACGAGAAAAAACTACAACGTTTACTTCCGGTGTTAATGGTGACGATTGTAACATGCGACCTCACGAGGGCCTCACTATGCTGATTGACACATTTGAAAGACCAATCATAGCAGGAGCCTGAAAACCTGCGAGCCAATCAACCACCGAGACCCCTTGTGTCGCTTTGTGGTCTGTGGTGTTTTGATGCAGTTGACAAAAATGTTGGAAACGGCGTTTAGCTCGTAAAGAAGGGCAGAGGCGTGTGTTTGTTTGTTCCGGTACGAATGTGTAAACAGGTGAAACCTGAAATACTCGTAGAAATGTTCGTGTTTGTTTTTTTCTAGCATTGCATGCTACTGTTTTTAGCCGTAGCCTGCTGGCATGGCGTGAATTCCGCAAACCCAGAGAGCCAATGTCAAGAATGCGTCGAGCTTGCTAACATCATATTTTGATACTGTTCGCCGGGTATTTTAGCGATGAACGTTACGCCCTTACGTCTGCCTTTTTCCCTGTCGTTTTCCTCTGGACCATACAGATAATATAGCACTTTAAAGCTGCCTCTCAATCACTGTTGCAGGTCGGGACGAGCCGAAATGGATGCCCCAACCCCATCCCCATCACCCCAGACACATTTCTAGCACCAACTTCAGTTTGCATCATCCTGGCCCCTGCACAAACACAAGACCCCACACCGTGGCTTTCTTTTCTATGACACACCCAATTTATGCCCAGCTAGATTCGGTCGAATCGCTTTTGGACGAGCTCCCATATATGTTTTATCTGGGCCTGTTCTTTGTGAACGTCCTGATCCTCTACTATGCCTTTCTGATGGAGTATATCGTCCTGAATGTGGGGATAGTGTTTCTGCCTGAGGACATGGACCAGGCGTTGGTGGACCTCGGGGTCCTGTCCGACCCGGCATCTGCCCCCTACGACACGGACACGGAGCTGGATGTGTTCGAGGGGTATCTTGAGTGACGAGGCGGTCCTGGAGAAAGAAGAAAAGGAGATTTAGGTGATGGTGGTGCTGATGATGCAGAGGTCCGGGGCAGATGGGGCCAGCTCAAACACATTCATGTCAGTGATGTGGGGGAAAAAATCATCAAAGTGGATGCTGCTGCTGCTGCCTTTCTTTCACACAGACACATCAGTGAAAAAGTAAGCAGAGCACAGAATAAAGTTTTTTTCTCAAACGTAATAGGAATAAGACCCAATGCTTACTTTACAAGGAAAACAGCACAAAAACTACATATTTTCTGGAAGTAATTTATATTGATAAACATCATTTCATCCACAGAGCTCAATGTCCTTATGCACTATTATTAAACCTGTATGAGCCTTTTTAACACATAGGAAGCCATAAGACATGTTTATCGGCTGTAACAATTGTGTGTCACTTGTCCCTAGGTTGTCTCGGCTCAAAAGAAGATAGCCTGAGGAAAAGATTCACTACCGATGGTCATATGGCTAGTGTACGTCCCATGGGAAGAGCACTCTGCACTGGATCAGCCATTCTAATGGCAACTGACACTGGTTGGACACCAGAGGGGGCTAACACTGGCATCTCATTCCCCCTCACATTGGACACGATGAGAGTTAAAAAGGAAGTACAGTGTGTTGCAGGTGGAAAGAGACAGCTGTTCCCTGGGGATGAAAACTGAATGTTACTGGAAATGTGGGGCGTGTTTCTGGTCGTCTGCTTTATAGCCAGTTCAGATACAACATTCTGCCGCATGAAGTGAAAAACAATGGGAAAGGGATGTGACGCCGAACATCCAGACTGTGCAAGATCTAGCAGCAGACTGCACAAGGAATTGACTTAAAATTTGCCACTTCAGCAAAAGTATTACATCTGCTGCAAACTTAATCACTCACAGAACAACTTGTTTTGACCATTTGTCCTTTTTAAGTTTTCAGAATGCAATGCTGCTTAGCAGGCTCACTCATCCTTGAGGTCTAATTTAAAATGTGTCCTTTAAGATCATCCATACAGTACATCTGCTTCAGGACTATATGCACTCTCAGGAGCACAGTTAGGACCTCTGGGCGCACTGGCAAGACATAACACTGACACTGGACACAGCCTGTGCAACTCTAAGATGTAGAAGAGACCTAAGCTGTTTTGGGCCCTCTTAAAAATCAGGAACACAATCCTACACTTGCCACACCCCTAAGTATATAAGTATCCAGGAAGATATGAATTTGTCCATCCTCTGTTGCGTACATGTTTTTTTTTTGTTTGTTTTTTTTTTTTACAAATGTATGCTAGACACATGGATGAATCTCATTGCATGATATCGGTTGTTGTTGTTTTTAAAATCCAGTTTAGGTGTGAGATTTTTGTTTTTATCGTACTCTCTTCTGTTACCTTTGTTATGAATTGAGAATTCAGTTCATAAATTTGGTATTCTTAGAAGCAATAATGAACTGGTTTCAAGTAATGGGGCGGTTAAATAACTAGTTATACGGATGAGATCACACACACAGAACCAGGTAAATGTTTAACCCATCTACTAAGTTTGATTGTAAATGAGTGGAAGAAAATTGCCCAGTGTCAGTGATTTTTATAAAGGGATATTCTCTTGAGATTTAGTGAATATTTAAGTCCTGTACATACTGTAAGAGTATTTGCAGCCTAGCTAATTAACTAAACTTGTGTGTAATAATCAAGGCAATGTGGTTGTGGTCACCAACAGAAGCAGTAGTGACGAAAACCATTTTCAGACTCGAAAACAAATTTTAGTCCAGAATTTTGTTGCTTGTCAGTGTTTTGAACATGACTCTACCAGACAACCTTTCACCAAGATGGCTGGGTTGTAGTCAGTTCAGACTGTCCAGATGTCATTTTGAACAACAGTTGGCCCACTCAGCTCAAATGTTACACTAAACATAGCCAGATAAATTGTCCACAACCACATTGTGTAATGAATTTAAAAGAAAAAGCCATTCTGCAACTTAAGAACAGGGATGTAAGACAAAAATAATAATGAAGTGTCAAATACATAGATGACAGTGCAGGTAGGTAGTACCAGATTTACCAGGGCATTTCTAACAGGTTTTCTCCAGCTGAGAGTTCAACCAGTAGGGATTAGTGATAGCTGATATCTTTTTTTTTTTTTTTGGGAGGGGGGGGGGGGTCAGTAAGCAATGTTCTGTGGCGACATTATTTGGATCAGTGTGTCCATAAGAATTTTATTTTTGGCATAATAGAAATTCCGAAGAATCGGCATGTAGACACTAAAGCTCAGGATACTAATATTCATGAAATGTAAAACATATTTATATGGAATCTGATCAAAGAAAATCATATAATCAATATCAGGTAAGGGCTTCATGTAGATGAACAGTGTTGATGTATATTTGACAAAGTATATAATCAGACTGCATCATGCTGGGGTTGGATGACATTAGGAGGCTGTCTTTTAACTGAAGGTCAATGTCAGTGTTATGAGTTGGCTAATTCAGCTGTAAAAGTCACTCCCAGTATTAAGAAATCCAGTGAAGCTGTCAAACAGGGTGGTTCCTTGTTTTGAATGAAAACTGTTCATCACTGGTATTAGTTGCAGGTAAAAAGAACGTTTGTGCCATTTCCCGGCCGTGATGCCACACTGCTGGTCAGGTCCTGATCAGTTCTCTGCTCACAGCGTCTTGGTTCAGTGGAGCGCTTGTGTTATCCTTCCACATCTGCTTCTTCGCAGACATGCACATGCTATTATAAGCTATGGAGTGTAACAGAGTTTTATTTTCCAATGTGTATTTAATAAACTTTGAGCGAATGCCAGCTTTTTGCCTCTTATTTCAACTGTCATTTTTGATACATACATGTATATATTATTTTTAAGTAAATGAATAAGCCAGCCATCTCTGTTTACTAGTAACCATGTGCTCTGTAACTATCGTGTAACGCTACAAATTGTCCACAGGGGAGTGTCAATGCACCAGAGAACAACAGCTTACTGCAAGTGCTTGATATAGGAAATCCCATACAGATCAGACAGTGGTCTTCTGGTGCTGAGATTTGTTCAAATCTACAGATTATAAAAGGAAATGTATGTGATTGACCACTGACACTACCTGGGGTGTCCTGATGTTAGAACTATCTGCTGATAATTGACTGAGAAAAGGGTTAAAAAATTGGTAATACCGGTAACATTTGAGCTTGCTCTGATTCAACTGTGAAGTATACCAATTGTACCTGGATAATTCCTTAATTTTACCTTTAGGGTAAGTAATAACTAAATATTTATGTTGTCAGTGCAGTTTAGATTTTCCCCTCTTATCTATTTTACCATGATGTCAAAATTAGTCCAAGCGTGTCAGTGCATGTTAGGAGGTTACATATGGCTTCAAGTGACTAAAGTTATACAGCATCATAACAGTGGTAAATGTCAGTTTGCATCTAAACAGAGAACTGAAACTTGTTGAGAAGGAAGTGAAACAAAGTTTAAATAAATCGATGAATTGACTAAACATGCGAAATGATTAGTATAATAAGAAGAAGGAGAAGATCATATGAGTGGTGACAATATGAAACATTTTATTTATACCAAAGTTCAAGATGATTGCTAAACAATGTACAGTGCACCTTACAGCAGACAAAAATACTGTTTTTCTAGACAAAAAACAAACAATCAAAAACAGACCTTTCAAAAACAATGTCATACAGAAAAAAGTCTTATAATTCACCCACTGACAAACATCATAGTGCAAATGTGCTTCTTGAATTTGAAGCAGGAATTACATAGCTGAAGTAGAAATTGTTTCCTTTTAGCACACAATTATTTCCTTTTAGCACATATTAGAAAAAATCTAGCAAGATTAATTATTGAATAAAGCAGCAAGTAACCTTCCGTTTTGTTTTTTGCACTCTCTCTTATGCTTTGTTTGTTACTGTCATAGTCTCTCAAGAATACGTGCTCTGGAGAATGTAGTTGCTGAAGTTATCTTGTAGTGTGAACACACAAGTTTTATAGCCTTGTGGTGCAGAGGTTTTACAGTGTTCTAATGCCAAAGGATCCTGTGGTCCTGCTGCTGAAGTCTCTCAAATACCCCATATGGAATACACTGGTTCCACATCCTGAGATGAGATGAGAGAAAATATTTAAAAGATATTTAACTAATGTCACAGGATTGGAAAGGAGATTAGATAAAAACCCTCCAGTTTTAGTTTTGGTTGGGGTTTTCTTACCGCAAAGTCTTGATTTTTTTACAGTTTCTCAGACTGGCTCCCAAGCTCTGTGCTCCAACATCTGTTAACTTGTTATACTTCACGCTGTCAAACAGAATAAAAAAAAAAAAGTCTAGTCTTAACACATCTCTTCAGTGTTGCACTACTGTATCTACTGACACACACAAAAGCCTTAAATGTTTAAAGAAAATGTGAGAAATGTAAATCTTACTCTAGTTCAGTGAGAGAAGCCATGTGTGGGAGAGCAGCAGCCAAACTCTCTGCCCCTTCATCCGAAATGACATTACTATAGAGACTGGAAAAACAAAATAAAGGGAGAGAGAAGTGAAATTATGTGGGTCTACAGTATGAACCATTATGTTGTATGTGTGGGCGTGTGTATGTGTGTGTGTATGTAGCATAAATACCTTAAACAGTGCATTTTAGGCAGATCCCTCAGTGTGATTGCTAGTTTCTTCACCCCCTGGTCTCCTATACAATTCTGTGACAGACTAAACCGGAGAGTGGAAGCACACAGTTCAACATACTGACATAAAGATCTTACCATATTATCATCTTAGTGGGACTAAATAAATAAAGTACAAAAAATATATACATTTTTAGACAATTTTACTGTCTCCACTTCACTAAAATAGGTTTCAGTAAGTGTTAAAAATGTTCACCTGTAACAAAAAATGATTTCCTATATTACTGATGTTTTACTGTTTTCTTTCACATCTTTTTCCAAAGTGCACATATTTCCCTTCAGTGGCTAAAGCAGACATTTAAAAATTCAAGTCTAATGTCAAATGATTAAATGATACAATTTTTTTGTATTGGAAATTCTAAATATTTTGCTTTTTAGCCACTTCAGCAACATAAATCCAGGGATAGCAATGCCAGTCTTTAGGTCCACTGGTCCACAATTTTGGCCTAGAATAAAATATCTTGGTGTTATCCAGAGGGTGAATTATAATGACTTTGGTAATCCCCTGACATTTCACCTAGTGCCACCAGCATTACATTCATTCTTTTTTAATCCACCCACCATCCACCACAGCCTGGGAGCAGATTTAAACAAGATAAGAGAGGAATTCAGATGTTGTGCTCACTTGAGTATCTCCAGGGAACAGAGGGAGACTAAAGCATCAGCCAATTTCTCAGCTCCTTTGTCTCCGATCTTACTGTTCTCTAAACTGAAGGGAGAGAAAGAGAGAGTGCGAGAGTGTGAGATATTAGAAACACAAAGAGACATTGACACACTGAGAGAGAACAAAAAGTAAAGGTGTGTATATTTACTCTAAGTGCTGTAGGTTATGTAAACCTGGCAGGAGCTCCCACAACTTGGGAAGAGCCAGGGGGCCACTCTCTGGACCAAGTCTAGAGGGAAAGACACCATTGTCATCTTTGTCATTATTGTAATCCTCATCATCATCCTCTTCAGACATAAAATGCCAGAGCTACTCACTCGAACTCCAGTTTGTGTAGCTCCTTGACTGCTGGCACACCCTCTACCAGGATGGAATCTGATTGGCTAGAGCTACGGGAGAACACAACACACACTTTAGCTTATATGTTGCAACATAAATCTATGTGTATCTATATGTTTGTGTCCATGCATGGTACATTACCTGTCTGACAGCCTCCTGTGCATGTGTATGTTAACCAGCTTGGCCAGGTGCTCTATGTGACACACCTGTGTGGCTTTCAGAGGGTGGATCTTGAACTTGGAGACCACTTGTTGTAGGAGTCCCTCTTCACCACTCTGCTCTAGCTCCCCCCATAGTGTGATGACATCAGCAATGCATGCCCTAGAAGACAACCAAATCTTCAGTCTCACAAGGCCTGGCATTATGTTACTAAGCTATGATTGGACATTGACTGTTTGAGGGAGAGGTTTAGCAAACAATTAAGTGATACCAAACAGTTTTTTGAGATATGGACTATAACCAGTACCTGTATGTGCTGATGTTGCCAAGCCCCACCAGGGCCCTGAGTCCAGAGATGTGTATCCCAGAGTCCTCCAGATCCAAACAGAAACTTCTACCTTCAGTTCCGCCCATTTTGAGAACATTCTGCACAGCGAACATATCTGGTGGGCTCAGTGAAACTCTGTGAAATGTCAGGACCTCTGGAAGGTTCGCTGCCAGGTGAGCAGCCAATCGTGTGCCCCCACTATCTCCGCTACCATCGCCGTGTGTGAAACTTGCCTCATAAACAAAGTGGCAGGCCTCCAGAACCTGTGCAGGGCTCAGGTCAACATGGGAAAGACCCTCAAGGTGTTTGGTTACTAAACCCTGCTTGCTGACTACCATGTCTCTGAAAGTTGTCTCTGTGTACAGGTGAAGCCTCTGCAGCTCTGTCCTGTTGTGGAAAAGGAGGCCGACTGCAAATCTCTGAGTTAGCTCCAGCTCCTCTCTTTGGGGTCGCCGACGCCCCTTCGGGCCTGACTGGAAAGGGGGGGACTGGAGGAAGGTACGGTCTGATACAGTCCTGGGCGATATAGAAAGTGAAACAGGGTCAAGGAAATGCAGACATGGTAGTGCGTTGAAAGTGAAAGAGATTAGAGGCAGACAATGGGAGTGATATAATCTTTTATATTTAATTTAACAAGGAACATAGAGGATACCGTGCCAAATCAAAAGTTCATTGAACCAGGTCTTCATCCACTCTATCAATGAAACCACTTGTGACTTAACATTTTTATTTATTTTATTCTATGGGAAAATAGCATTCTGATGAATCAAGAAACTGCATTTGTACCTTGACAGAGCCAGATGGACCCCTGCAAGGTAACTCTGAAGAAAGGGGTTGGCCCACAGCAGGATGTTATCACTGACATCATTGTTTTCCATGTCTGTGCTTCCTTGGTTCCCCCTCCTTTCTCCTTTCTGTCCTCTTCCTGTTTCCTCTCTATCCTCTCTTCCTCCTCCCTCCCTCTCACCACATGAGAACACTTGCTTCGTCTTCAGGTGGTGAGAGAGGAAGAGCCCCGTCCTGAGACCGAATGCCTTGAGTTTGGTGGCTATGGTCCGTCCTGTGGGAATGATGGAGCAGTTGGCTTTGACTCCTTCCCATGCCAAAGAGCTCAGCTGGGACAGCATCTCTCTCTCCTCTGTGCTATCTACATCACCTCCATCACTCTTCATCTCATCTGCCTCCACTTCATCTGCCTCTTCCTCCTGTACTTTTGCCCGCCTTGCTCTTTGGGTGCGAGAGCGAGTGCGCACATGTGCTTGGGGCTTTCTCTGAGTATTTTTGGAACCTTTCTTTGCCTGAGTGTTATTTGAGATATGTGTCTGGGTTTCTTTTCCAGATTGAATGGATATTTGTGCTTGAGCCTCAGCTTGTGAATGTGTGCTCCTACAGTATCTTTCTATTTTCAGGTGGAGCACTTGATGGCAGAGCCCAGTCAAAGTTCTCGGTAGGATCTCCAAACTTTTGGATTGCTCTAATACCAAGCACACCAGCCGACATAGCCCAGGGTTCCAGCAGAGATGATGTAGATAGCTGCAGTTTTTTAAGCAGTCCATGGCAGATGTCCTGAGGGCAGGATCCGTAAAATACAGGGACAAATAGCTCTCCACATATGTGGGGGTGAAGCCACTCATCTCCAAAAGACTGTCTGCCCGCCGAAGTAGCTGACTGGCAGTGCCTCTTGGTCGGGTAGAAAGCAGAAGAGTGCAGCCAGGAATGAGGACCCTCTGCAGGATGGCAGAGTATAGCTGTCTCACCGTGTAGGTCTGTGCTTTACTGTCTTTCTGCAATGATGTGATCAAGTCTTTTTCCTGAGTCTGGAGTAGAATTTCATAGTCCCGCAACTCGTCAAAACCATCAAAAATGATTAGCACGCGCTTAGGGGCTGCAAGGATTTGAGCGTACACTGCTTGGGGGTTGATGCAGGAAGGGGCAAAGGAGGAGAGGTTGAGCAGGAGGGTCTGAAGGCTATAGGTTGGCTCTGTTACGGTGAGTGATTTGCCATCCAATAAGAAGACAAAGTCAAACTGTGGGATGCAGTCTCTGGACCAGTCAACACACAGCTTCCTGATCAGAGTGGTTTTCCCCATGCCCGCATTGCCGAGTAGCAATATGTAGCGTTTGGGTTTGTCTCCATTTGAGCTCTCAAAGATCTGATGAGAAACAGTTAAACATACGCTTACACCAGTCATATAAACAAATCAAAATACTCAGCTGCATGATATCAGTTACACATTTGGCTGTGTTCAGTAAGCACATAATCTAATGATGATTGCTGTAAGCTGTACAGTAACCTACCTGACTCTGCCCCAACATGCTTTTTTGTCGGTCTGTTTCTCCCATGATGATTAACTCTTTGTCCAGGCATTTGTTTGAGTTTTTTCCAGAACGAAGAATTTCTCTCTGAATCACTTGCACATCTATGTAATGAGAAGTCAGGCTCAACCCTGGCTCCATATCCTGACAGATTTGACTCACGTAGGCTTTGGCTTCCTGAATGTAGTCCTTGACATTGTCTGAAAGCAAAAACAGAACCAAATGCCAAGCTGCTCCTCCACACAATATTTGCAGTTGCAGGAAATTTTAGATAAAAGCAAAAGTGATAAGTGAAAGAGATGTGGGAACTTACGTGGAATATCAAGGACAGTGGGAGACTGAGGAACAGGTGGTTCTTTACAAAGGGAGGTTTCTGAAATGCAACAATTCATAATATTTGTAAAATGGAAGTAAACGTAAAGGGTAACTTATCCACAGGGAGAGAGGGGAATGAGACAGATACTGATACTCACCATTACTGGGGGAGAGTGGAGGAGACATGGCTTTGCTGGCAGTGTCTGACAAAGATCCAGGTGGGGATGAACTCATTTGGACTGGTGCTACTGCACCATCCACTAAAAAATGGAAAAGAAAAATTAGAACTCTGTTTTCACACATGAACACAGCAGGGTGGCTGCTATGTTGCTTTTTTAAAAGACAGAGTTAAAACTGTAAATGGGGAACTATAACCAACACAACACTGCCATTGTGAGATCTCAGTAGAAACTGTCACGCATATACATTTACAAGTCAGAATTAAGAGTTTTACTCACCTGGGGAGAGGGGTGGCATTTGGCGGTTGCAGGGTGGTGAGGGAGCAGGCACTGTATTGGAAACAGGGATGCAATTAACAGACATACATGGGGGAGCAAGGCAAGACATTGCATGTAATTTACTGCTTTAAGTGCTTTACATAGTGAGAGCAATTCAACATACATTTTACACAATAAAACACAAATAAAATGGATAAAAACCTTAAATGTTAAGTTGAAAAGATAAATAAATAGAAGGGAGTTCACAATGTGAGTGCAAAAATGGATAACAGGTGACACAGGTGTTTTCACTTACATAGACTGATTACACCTCTTTTCAGTACTGCATGGGCGTATATAGACAATGTGTAACAATTTTTCATAATAAAATGAGCACATAGGTCGATTGTACCTGCACTCCTGAATGACTCATAAGAGCGTTTTCTAATATGCCTCCTCTATCAGCAGTAATTGTAAAACACAATGATGTTGTATGGTGTGACAATGCTGTGATAATGGTCTGGTTAGGTTTAGGCACAAAACACTTGGTTAAGGTTAGGGAAAGATCATGGTTTGGATAACTTGAAATGTGGAATGGGTTTAAATTACTTCCTTAAAGTTATGCAACCTTTGTCGTCATGGCAAAAGTAAACTCCATGACAATCAAAGTTACCGTTTTTACTTGTGGTTGGAAATGTGACACTTGCAGTTAGAAGCAGGAAGCAAACAGTGGTATCCTGCAGGTAAGTCCAAAATCACATAACTATAGGTTGTCCATCTGAATTTTCAACCTATACTGTTGTTTTTCTTGTGAGGATGAATCACAAGGTAGAATCAGCCAAGGTAACTGAAAATGCTTGCCTGGGTGTGTTGGGCCTTTATGACTCAGTCCAAGGGAATAGAGAGAATACATATCTTTAATCTGTTTTAAGGTTAATTATATTGAAAAAAAAAACATAATTTGGAGGTGTTTTTCATAGTAACTGAATGCCATTTGGTGTGCACTGCTGTCTGGGGCAATGTCTTCTTTTTATTATACTCACTAAGATTCCCTGAAGTCAGAAATGTTCAAATCCTTAAACAAAAGAGGAGGATTGAGCCTTGGGAGCCCCAACATTGTGTTGGTCCATTACCAGATATTTGCTAGGAGCGACAAAGTAGTGCCTGACTTGGAGTTAGGACTTACAGTGAAGTACTTCAAGACTCTATCAGAAATTCCAATACAGTTTTTCTGTCTCTCTAGTCTAGTCACTGAAAGTTTTATTCTAAATGGATTACATAATACTAGTCTGTATTTCCTCTTACACAATTAAAATCTCTCTGACACAATGTCAGCAAAAGCAGAGCACTATAAGCTCCACAAACAGGACATATTGCAGGGTTATTGCATCAGATTGCACTAAATTGAAAAGGTGCCCCTAAAAAAAAGATATCTCAATCTGTGTATATATATATATATATATATATATATATATATATATATATATATACTTAACTTAACTCACCAAGTATGTATGTTGGTGTAGCAGCTGCATTGGGGAGCGGAAGTCTAATAACAGGAGGAGAGAGACTCAGCGTCTGAACAACCTGATATCCTGGTGTGTCTGGGATTGTGATAAACTGGATGGAGGGATGGAGATGAAGGAACCTTGGTGGAGGTGTAGAGAGGCATGCTGTCTCTTCTGGACTTAGCTCTGATCCCAAGTCACTACCTGCTAAACAACCAGAGACAACATCCTTATCATTTCCTGTTCCCTGTTTTGTTTTGTTATCTGTTGAAGAAGGAAAACAAGGTCGTGAGTTCAGTTTCCCAAAATTTAACAAGGGATTTATTGTCAAAGATTTTATATTGAGACTGAGGCTTTTGTACTTGCAAACATAAAGACATATTCATCCAAGATATCAAGTTAAGACAGTTAAGAGGTTGTTCTGCTAGTTTAGCCAATAAACAAACTGTAAACCGTATATTACTGAAAGTTCTGGCTGCCTTTCAAAAGTGTTTGAATTTAAAGTTAATTTGACCACAAAATGCATGAAGTACACCTCCCATCACATACGTTTCAAATATAAAACATGTATGTGATGGGAGGATCTTTTTAGATCTCAAAAAAATCTCATGCCCTTTTCACACTCAGAAGTTACTGTTGTGTTCTCTTTGAGCAAAACATTTCCTTAGGTACACAGTGATCAACAGTCGACAACTGATTCGTAATGCAAGTGACTATCAACACCTTTGCCGGAATGACAAGATTTGTCATCAAAAGAGATATCTAAAACCTATTTGGAGGAAGTCGGGCGAGATGACAGTTTTTCTTTTGCTTCATCAGTGTGACCTGTCACATCTAACAACTAAAAATTAAACTTCCTGTTTTTTATCTGCATTTTAGTGACATGAAGGAACAGGTTAAGCATTGCTCACAACCATCCCTTTCACCCATGATTCTACTGTTATTACTGTAGCCTTGTGTTGTTCGCCTTATATGCAAAATGACACACAGTATACAGTAATATATAGTAAAGTGTCATCTGCATAATGATCAGTCTGTTGGTCTGTGGTCTGTTTAATACATTACCCTTAACTTTACAACTGCATGGCTTATAATATGTAATAAACCTGTCCAATTTGCAGCAATTTAGCCTGAATTACTTTAATTAGCCTACCCCCTGAAATAGATAATTAAAAAAAACTTTGAATGTTTATCTGTTCCCTAAGGATTCAATCAATTTAGAGCAGGAATGATGAAAACTTACCCTGGGTGACAGTTAGTTCAGTCTGTGCTTCTTTAGTCTTTGCTTGACCTGCAAGAGTTGAAGAACCAACATTACAACATGGTCTGTTGGTAAATTAAAGTCCCCCTCCACCTCCTATGGTTGGATGCTTGAGCTTTACTACAGAATGATGTCTGTGCAGAGTTTAACACTAGAAGGCTGTTTTCACATTCATCTGCTGAAACTGATTTTAAGGGGTGGGCCTACAAGCATGATTTGTGACATCACAACTAGTTTGCAGTCAGGTCCTGGTCCAGTATGCAACTCACACAAGTGTGTAAGTAAGAGATATCAGTGAAGTAAGAGACATCTCGTGTTGAGCAGTTAAACTTGAAAACTGAAATTAAATATATTTGCATTTTCATAGATTCTGGATTTTTTTTATGAGGGAGAAGGAGTAGATGCCATTTTAAGGATTGTAACATGGTTATTATACTTTTTGTGGACTTTAACATCATCTCATCCTCACAACATGCCCACTTTATGCTAATCCAGCTAAAACAGTATAAATTTGTTATTTTTGCCTAATCTAAAAATTGTGTATTTGACTATTTCTTCATACTGGGGTCCTTAAAAAATCTTGGAGCAATCTCATAAATTTAGTATGGTTGGAAAGCTGAGACTTGTGGATTCAATGAGCCCATTTGTATCCATTGTAGTGAGACCATTTTTTAAAAACTTGACCTCATGCTATAAAATAACCTATTGTGACCTCTAGGATAATCACAGTCTCATGACCTTTACAACCACAAGCTAGAGCCCTAGGGCATTCAGAGGATATATGGACTTTCTGATCAATTTCCAGAACAGAAGTGCTTCCCATCCAATCATTGAAAAATACAGAAATCTCCAAATGTCAAAAGTTTTTGATACCAAATCACAGCATGGGTTTTCTATGGTCTTCCCCAAGGTTTTGTTATCTTAATGTGGTATTTTGGAGGGAATTCTGACCATGTTTCATCAGTTCTTAAGTGGTCAAAAATGGTTAAATTTTGAACCAAATCTGTATAACAAATGGTATCAACCCAAAATTTGCTACAATAACAAAAGACATAAGAATGATCATGAGAATGATCATCATATGCTTCCATCATAATGTCCCAAGCCCCTATGTCCTCTAAACTTTCAAAATTTGAATAGGTGCCTAACCAAAACACAATGTTTATTTTTTTTTATGCATTTTTCCGACTGCTCCAGGCAGCCATTGGCCTCTAGTCATTTCTAGACATGAAAATAAAAATCAACTATCAGACTCTAGAAACCTTCTTGAGCTGTGTAATACATTACAGTAAATATGAAGTTATACATTTTTATCATTGTGTGGTGGTGAAGTTCAAGTTTACAGATTGGTTTGAAAAGTCTGCACTGCATTGCCAATAATGCAAACATGGATGCAACCTTGATGGATTACACAGTTCAAGCATGCTTCAAAAGTCTGCTAAATGATTTTCATAACATATTTTGAATTAAAACCAATGGCTTCTTCGAACAATAGAGAATATACAGATCTCTAAAAAATGGCGATGTGATTAGCAGCTATGGTTCTTTGATCATCATTTAAAAAGTTTGTAGCTCTGTCTCTTTAAAAAGCATGTAGTTTGTAGTCATGTAGTTGTTTTTCATCCTTATCAGACTGTTTATCATCATTAATAGACTGTTAACTTGAAACACAAAGAATGCCTGTCATCCAAATTCTCTGACCATTGCCCCATAATGATGGCTGATTTTTTGGTTGAGCTATCCAAATCAGTGGACTCTGTTCTGGTATGTGATTGACGAACATTAATTTATGAGATAGGCGAATGGCTGACTTTGTCCCCACATCTGAAGCCAAAATGTTGTTAATAGTTAACAGACAGAATTTCAAATTAACAGTTTGGGTAAATCACCTGCTGCTCGGGGCCTTTTAGGTCTGGATGGCGTGTTCTCATCTGTGTGTGGTTGTGACCGAGGAGCTGGTGAAGAAAATTATAAATCAAAAATTTGAATCTGCTATACACACAAGTAAAACTGATGTGTTCGTTCAGGCAATTTCAAAATGAAGTTTTATATGTCAAAGGAGTGATTAGGACAGTTAAACAGTTTTCACATGAAACTGAGCTGCAATCAGTAGGTTCTCGTTAGCAGGTGACTCTCTACCTCTTGGTCTTTTACGCCTGTTATTTGTTTTGTTTCTTAAATTGTGCTGCTTTTCCTGCTGGTGGCTGTCTGAGCTCGGTAGCTCAGTTGTTGTGAGGAGGTCACCTGAAAGGCATCAAAGAGGAAGTAAAAGAGTCAGTGAGGCAGTAAGCAGACACAATAGCCAGAAATAAGTGTTATTCTCAAGCATTTCAACACAGAACTGAAAATCAAGGCAAGTCAGTGTCTGTGACTTGAAACGTCACCAAAGAAATTGTTTCTTAACCCTTGTGTTTTGTTGGCATTGGTTCTACTTCCTTGTTGTTCGAAACCCAAAATGCAGAAAGGTACCTAAGTGATAACCTTTCACTTTGCCCCAAACTGAGCTTGCACTTGTGATGAAGGTAACAAGAAATGGCTATTAAGTCTTGAAGTTATAACACCACAATAGGAAATATTTCCTGTTTTATATATGTTAAATGGGCTATGCATACATTAATTTATATTCATTTCGTTTGCCAAAATTTAATTTACAAAAAAGATACATACAGACATGCAACAGCATGACTTATGTCCTGACTTATGTCAGGTGGACCTCAGCTCAGTATAATGCCCTGTCAAACCTTCCAATCTGTCATAAAACTCCAATAACGGATATCCTTCTTTGCTATTTGGAAGGTAGTGCTGCATAAAAACTACTGTCACCACCAATCACTGATATAAAGATTATCAACATCCCTTGTATTTAACCCCATTTTACAACTGGGATCTCTCAGACCCAAAACTGAAGTAATGTGTACATTTATTTAGTATAGTTTTGTGACTTTTGAAGCATGTCATCAGTTAAAAATCAGCAATTATCATAAAATTAAGTATGTTTTTGAGTTGTTTAAGAGGTTTGTGGGATTTCAGGACCCCAAGCAGAGCACTGCTATTAAATCTAAAAGGCAGCATCTCATTGGAACAAAATACCAATTGGGTGAACCTGCCTCTTCCTGCAAAGTAACCCAGATTTCAGATTTCAGATTTCATTCCATTATCTTCAAGATCTTTTGAGAATCTCATTTCACTGTGAATGAATTTTTCAATTAAAAAAAAAATCTTACAGTTGTTGCTGGTGTCCCCACAATTCAACCATGGATCGCCAAAGAGGACTTCTGTGTCTAGGTTAGAAAATGCATAGACGGAGTTATATAACAGGTCGCCTTTGAGTTCATACTTGAATATAACCATTAAATGTGTTATTATTACTGTACATTGTATATTATATAGAATGTGTTTATCAAAATCCAAAAGAGGTTTGTTTGCAACATACCGATAAACTCTGGCAGGTACTCATTGTTCAAGAATTCAGATAAATCATCTAAAACAAATAATGAGAATTATTAGACACAACATTTTCAACAGTTTTCCCATGAATGATTGTATCTCAATTCAGTGTTTTGGACCTACATGTCTGATGATTTCATGGGTCTGTCTGAACAAGCCTTTATTTTTCTTTTTTATATATCATCTCAGTCTAGTGACATTCTAGTTCTTTTACCTCTACCTCAACCAGTCATACTGAATATTATGCATAATGTTATTTTACTTTTACAAAGCAAACATCAGTATCTCTCTATGGAAGTAGTGGGTTGTTTCATGTGGAACTATTCTGTGGAGCTCCCTTATGCAGTTTAGTCAGTCAATTTGTTTTTCTGTGCAGCTCAGGAACCTGCTAAAAAATTTGACCATATTAACCTGGTAGATCTCCGAATTCATGGTCCTGTTCCGCTTCATGCATCTTGGTATCTAGCACAAACACATATTCACACACAGAAGGAATACAAAAGGGAAATAGGTCAATTAATATCTTCAGTAATTAATAAAAGAACCATAACACTCTTAAAAATGTAAAGGAATGATTATATTGTGAGAAGTAAATGTTCCTTGTGATGTGTTAGAAACAAAGACATAACAAAGGACACAGCATTCATTAAAAAAAATCAAAAGGTCACAACAATGACATAATGGATTCAATAAATTCAGGTAGAGATGATGTGTTTTTGCATTTTTGTATTGTTTCAGGGCCTCAGAGATCAAATCATATGCAGTTGATCATCACAGGATATTAACCAGTTTCCATGTTTATCAAAGATCTGAAAAAAAACTTAAAAATTAGCGAATCTAAGAATTTCTTAGGCTTATGTTTACTCTGTTAGTGCATGTGTGTGTATATTTATGCTTGTGGTTCATGTCTATAGGGTGGATGTGTGGTTCTTCACTATCTCCGGTGTGTGCATTTTTTCTTAGATTCTGTCTTCCTTTTTGTTATTGTTGCATTATCTTGTATTCAATCTTAGACTTTTCTGTATATATCCTGCACTTATAACTGTATTCATTTTCACAGAGTTTGATTTTTTCTACATGTTTTGCTATAAAAACAGAATTGCTTTGCTTTGACTTACAGAGAAGAGCTGTAGTAACTTGTAAGAGTAGTTCTGAAGTCATCATTTGATTAATCACATATATGCTCAGAAGTTTGTTTGACATTAGCTGGTGGGCTCCCGATGCTACACCATACAGAACTAAGACAAAGCAAACAAACTACTGTGGCCATAAGTCATGGACAGACAATGTGTCACTAACAGGGATTTAACCAGGTATGTTTACATGCTGTTTAATGAACTGCAGCTGAGCAGCTAATTAGCTAATAGCCTTAGCGGTGCACATTTCCCCAGCGAATGTTTGTTTGGCAGTTATGTTCACACTGTAACCCTTAGTACTAAATGTGGATTTATTGCTCAGATCCGATTTTTTTGTTTGGCTGTTCACATTATATTTTAAATGTGGCTAATGTCAAA
Source organism: Euthynnus affinis (assembly GCA_029490765.1). NCBI lineage: Eukaryota > Metazoa > Chordata > Actinopteri > Scombriformes > Scombridae > Euthynnus > Euthynnus affinis. Next base: position 19,017,988 of record CM055856.1, on the reverse strand, counting down.
TTCCATTGTGAAGTGGTCACAGTGCTGAACTGACCTGCATGCTGGAAGATATCACATGCAGCATGCTGTCATACAGAAGTAAACATGGAGGTCATTGGAGTCAGTGTTTACAGTTTCATTTATAAGCTGATGTGCAGTGGAAGCCAGCAAATTTGTGAACAGATAATAAGGAGAAAGAGAGTCAAAATTTTAATCATGCCTTATTGTGGAGCAATGACTACTACTTCTGTATGGAGGTGTGCATAGATGCAGAGTCAGATCCCATCAGGATCCCACCAGCAGTGGTGGGATCATGACATGAATGGCTTCACAGAAACTGATTTCATCCAAAATTTCAGGATATCAAGGGCTTTTAACTACATATATCAGCAACTCTCCCTAAGACTCTCCTTGCAAGAAACTCAGTTCAAGCGAGTGATGTAAAAGTCGCATGAATTCCGTTTCATCGTTCAGACTGAGGTTGCATTGCAAAAAAGCCTGTATCAGATTTAGGACCAAATATAAAAATGGACCAAATCAGAGTCAAAAAGATCAGATTCCATATGATTTATGCTGTTCACACTTTTATGAAAAACAGATGAGTCAATCTTGCCTGCAGTCTTGTTGTCCAGTCCTTTTGGTCATATGATTTTGCTCATTCATATTATTTGGGTTGTATTCTTAAAGGACTGTCTAGCATAATTATTTAACTTATAGCATTATGTTCTTGGGTTTATGTTTGTGTGTATTTTTGGGCGGGTTGATATAAGCTGCGTTTGTCCTTCTCCCTCCACACTTGCTCTGCATCTAGCCTTGTTAGCTTTGCCCTGCTCTCAGTGATTTTCCCAGCCAATCAGTTCCTACCTGCTCCTCTTCCCCCCTCACTTGTTCCCATTCCCTCATTAGCTCACAGTACATTTAACAGTCTCAGCTATTCACCCCCTGCTAGTTTGTTTTTGTTACAATGTTGCTCTTATGGAAATTTGTATTCAGTCATTTTGTATTCCAGTCCTATCTGTTATCTGCTCCTGCCATTGCTTGTGTTTTGGACTCTCTGTCTGTTTTTGACCTGCCAGCTTTTTTGACATGTCAGACTGTTTTTGATTATCATTATTATTAAAGCCTTTTTTCATTCAACCTGTGCTGTCTTATGTCTGCATCTGGGTCCTCCATTTATCTATCCTATTCTCATTTGTGACACCAAACAATAATGAATGTCCATTAAAGTATCTTAGAGCTCATGATAACTTCATGAAATGTCAATGTCCAACCACCAGCCCAAAACCTAGATATTAAATTTACTACAATGTAACACCAAAAGAAGCAACAAATTTTCACATTTGTGTCCAGCTTAAGAGACATGGAAAGAGACTGCAATCCGAATCAGTTCCAGCTGTACTGTTGTTTGCACCCTTGGGGAATGTAAACAAGTATCTTTAGAGACTATAGTAAAACCCCTACTTCAACTGTAACTATCCTGATCTGAATCATACATATTACTCCAAATAATGTATTATTAATGATGTCCAGTCATTCCAAACCATATGTGAGATGGTGTGAGCTCACATCTTTATCTGCACTGTAGCCATCTAGGACCCTAACAGGCTTCTTTAAACCACCTTAAGGGACCTCTCAAGGGAGTTCTCTTAAATGAAAGAGAGGGATTTGTGGAAGTCAAAGATTTCACTTTAAGCAGTTTTGTAAATGTGCGCCAAGGATTATAATGTATTCATTTATTAGTTTGTTGGTTTGTTAAAGGTGCAGAAATACAGCATATGGTATAAACATGGCTATTTTGTAGAGATGACAGAGAAAAAAAAAGAAGAACAAAAAGGGGAGGATTTAAGAAAGTAGAAAAAGTGGAAGTGGAAAAACAATTAATGGGTTACTCAGTGTTGAGATACTTGTGTGAAAAGAGCAATCTTTTGCCAATGTTCCTACAATTCCTACCAGTGCTATTTATGTTATTATCTGACATCTCTTCACTTTTATTTGTTAATGTGCATTTAATGTTAATGTGTACTGTATGCGTGTGTGTAGTTTCAGCTAGATTTAAACTGAAACTAAAAACAAGCACGCCATGATCTAACGGCCAAATCTGATATGCGACATTCAGCGAAAGAGAGCTAGGAGGAAAAGAAGGAAGAAAGACAGAAAGAAAGACAGAAAGGGAAAAAAAGAAAGTATTCCAGCTCATTACATTTAATACTACATTCAACTATGCATCACATTCAATACAGGCCATACAGTTCACACAATACAATACAATGCAATACAGGGCTCTCACTGTTGGGATAAAAGCAAGGATATTTTTCTGACATGTGCTTCATAGCATCAACCGATACTCATCTAAAACTGGTTCACATTATGTAATAATTACTTCATGTCATGATATTTAACTTGGGCTGTTGTCTTGGGTTATTGCAGAGATAGACCTATCATGTGGAACCTGTCTGTTTCATCCTAATCTTGAATAGATCCTGCAAGTTTAATGATAAAGAAATGTATTGTTGGACATATTTTCCTACCTTCTTTCTCTCCCTGAATTTAACTTAAAGGGGACCTCCATCAGTTATACACATCAAAGTTGTTTTACAGGTCATGTGGAGTAGTACTGCATATGTGAAAAAGTTATATAAAGCAGAGCTGCATTGCCAGTTAATGCCAGCTTATCACAAGAAAGAAGATTTTCTGGTTCTGCTACACGGATTTTTTTTTTCAAACTGTCCATAATGAGACGGAGGAGTACTCTTTTATACCGACATTAAGGCCAATCTAACATGAAGGCCCATGAAGCAATCTTCGAAGACAGAGATAGCATTTTGCCTTATAGCTAACATGTTTACGCCATGCCAGTCTGTGCATGTTTTAAAATGTCATGTGGAAAAAGACACTGCAGAACTTTTCCATGGACTGGACTGGTGACAGTCCAGCTCCCTAGACAGTAAAAATACTGTGCCCACACAGTTTTTCAACATCAAAACAAGTCATTATGATAAAACAAAAAAGTTAACTAAAGACAGTTTTGGTTTCAGTTAGAGCGCATTCGGGCACACACAGCTTCACTTGTGGTGATGGTGTCTGAGTGCATCTTGATGCACCACTCTTCCTTTTGTGCAATCAGGGTCAAACTCCACTGCTAGCACCAACAAGCCTTCAAAGTGCTTGTTGACTTATACTCTTTGGTACAATAAAATTATATGTCTGATGAAACGATTCATCTTAGCTCTAGGCACGTATCACTTTATTACTTTATTAACCTCTCTTTTTCAAATGCCTACTAGGACATACCATATTTAAGCTGAGACTGTTTGGTTGTTCGGGAGAATGGCTTTGTGCCCTTTTCCATGCTGGTATGTAAGAGTAAAGACGGAAAGATCCATCACCCATGTGTTTTAATTCTTCAGAGAACTTCAATTCTTAAGAAATTCTCCTACAGAGGTCAGACAGCAGAGGGGATAAATGAGTTAGAGCGATGATTGGTTTTACAGACAGGTAGAGCATGGTCACGTCCTGAGGGTAGGTTCTATATGCTCATTGATTGCCTCAAAATTTGTTGGTGACAAAAAGAACTCAGATCTCTTTGTTTAACTCCAATAATCTTTGAACAGATCTTCACAATACTGTTCTCCCAATTCTCAATAAAACTCTCAATAAAAGGTTGATAAAAGAACAACTGAAGTGACTGAAAAAGAGTTTAGTTGTCAAAAAAAGGTGTACTCTTTGCTGGCCATGCTTAACAATAATTTATGTATTATGTATTATCTACATCCCACTTAAGCTGGTTGTCAAACACTGCTACTTGTAAGAGCTGACAATCTCCATGCTCTCATCTTGTATGATGCTCCCTGTGGTGTTAAAAACTATAATTAGTTCCTTGGTTTTGGATACATTCAACTCCAAAAATTTGTCAGTACATTGCTTCACCAAAGTGGGAAGAGCACCACTGTGGTCCTGATCTGGACCCTGAAGGAGAGACAGCAGTACAATGTCATCCTCAACATGGCCACCTATGGTAGCTCCAAAACTCTCAAAAAACATGAAAGACCCTCTCTAGAGCCAGTGTTTGGTTTGTCCACTCTGGGCTACTGTAGAAACATGGTGGTGCAACATGTTGGACTCTGTGGAAGAGAACCGCTCCCTATGTAGATATAAAAGGCTCATTCTAAGGTAACCAAAACACAACGATTCTTATTTTCAGTTGATTATACACTAATTAAAACATAATTATAGATATTTATTCCATTTCTGCTAAATCTGCTCTGCTAGATGACACTAAAATCTACACACTGCACCTTTAAGAAAGACATATTTTCAGATAAGTCAGAAGTTTCTCAATTTTAAATCATTTAAAACCTTCCATCCTAATAATCACTTCCATAAAAGCTGACTCACAAATAGGTGCATTTGTGGTCCAATGAGGGGTTTAAACAAGCACTTAATGGTAAGCACCTGGGTTTGCCAACTTCTCTCTCAGTTGGGGGATCATTTTGTTTCTATGTAGGAGGAATGAACAGCTTGGTGTGTAGCTCAGCAGGAATCAATCAAAGCGGTTCTGTTGATACCACAGCTGCAGAGATTGGCACCCCACATGTCACTGCCTACTGGTAGGCTACTTCCTCCTTTGGCCGGACCACCAAAGCCAGATCACTTAAAGATCATCGGATATAATATTAAAAGATCAGCTGCAGGTGTCTGACCTTATAATTCCAGAGAAGATGTGGCTGCGCATGGAACAGGTCATGGTTGGATGTGTAACTTCCTGGTTTATGCAACTAAAATGATAATCACATCTCCACCCTGAATACAACGCATAAGCACTCTGGCAGGCAGAACACACTCTCTCTTAAACTGTGAACATATAAATCGTCAAAGTGTGTCAAACAGTTTCCTGTTACACTGAACACAAGATAATGCACCAGCTGCTCATGCTATTTTAGTTTTTTTAACAGATTTTTTTTCTACATTTATGACCTGACTCACCTGCCCATAAGAACTTTGTGATATGTGGAACAATTATTTTGAAAAAATGTCACTTGGTGCTTGCTGCCTTAGCTATGAGGAACTAGGTAATTTCAGTTGTCTGTAGCACCATAGCACACATGACTCCACGCAATGCAACATATGACCAAGGTGAGGGGGAAAACAAACAAACAAACAAACAAACAGACAGACAGGCAAAAAACAAAGCACGAGAGCAAAGACATTAAATATTACTAAATCTCAATCATGAATAGGTGAAAGTCCTTGTTTCTGCTACATGTGCTCATACCAGCCTCATACACATCCACACCCAGTCGCCTGCAGACACTGTACGTGCGCTAGTTGTTACCAAAACACTGACTCTGAGCAATGGAACCAGTTTCTTTTAATTTCCCAGAATTCCCAATAAATACCCCCCTTTCATTTCAACATCCCCTAACAACGACAACCTCTCATCTCCTTCATTCATGCACCAATTTATGCACACATATACTGTAGAATGGTGAAGGATACGCCCACACTATTGTAAGCCCCTAACAGCATAATGGAGTTTACTCGTCTTGTACTGGCTACAATTTTGGTGCGTAAATTCATACAAAACATCCTAGTTAATAAAAGCCAAGAAACCTAGTAATATTTAGGATGGATTACGGTTATGTAAAGGGGAAAACAAAACAAAACAAAAACAGTAAGCCTGACGCAAATATAAATTTGAACAAAAAATAAATAACATGCAAGCATATATAATACTTATTTCACTCTTCATTCTTCAGTAAAATAACTTTAAATAATTTAAAACATATATATTTACATCAAACTAATTGAGATGGAGGGGAAAACCCGAACTCTTTCTATCCATGCCTGGTGCGCACTTTGGATAAACGCCCCATGAGGAACGGGGCAAAAGTTACCTTGTCGGTTTTCTTCACTGGATGGTGCTCTCTATGTCCAGCTGGTCGTTTGGACCTCAGCAGTATAATCCCTGTGTGATAAACACCCCTGGCAATGGTAAATTGCAACAACTACTCCATGTCTTATGCTCACAGTGCGCACAACCTGTTGAGTGTGAGTATAAACTATTCTTTTACTTTCACTTCGTCTAATTGGGGGGACAGAGCTGCCAAGTCGAGGCAGTTTGGTGTGGCACTTTATTTCTGGAAAAAAGAATTCAGTTTAGGTCTTCATTTAATAATTACATCATCAGTCTTTGTTATTGTTATTGTTCAAGTCAGAACTGACTCCCAAACTTTCTTTGATTTAAGCAGGATAACGCACACAGTAGGCTACTCAATGATGTGAGTGAGCACATTTCAAACCATGTGTTCAAAATACATGTACCACAGACATGTCAGTAAAAAAATGTGTTATAAGCCCTGGCACCTCACAACTGGCCTCTCGTAATTTCCTTTTACCTCATTATAAATATTTTCATGGATTTCTCCAGAAGCGTCTTGCCAATCTGGCCAGGATTTGCCTCTCATTTTTTGTAAGCAAGGGACTTTCAGCTGTCTTAGTATTATTTCCTTTGTGGGTCTCTTTGGGTCACACTTGCCACCTCTTACTACAGAAAAAATGAAATATGGGGGGATTTGGCAAGTGGAAAGTACCTGCTGTACCTGCTCATCAGTTCCACACACACACACACACACACACACACACACACACACACACACACACACACACACACACACACACAGACCCATCAGACACATCAGACACATCAGACACATCAGACCACGGTCAATTTGGGGACATTACATAGACTTAAATTAACTTATTATTAACGATTAACTTAAATTGACTTATCCTAACCCTAACTATCACCACTACTTGCCTAACCCATATCCTTACCCTAACCTTAACCTAACTCTAATCTTAACCACTGAACCAAAATCAGCTGTTTCCCAACTGGGGACACATCCCCAATTAACTGGTCCTAAGTCTGAAATTTGTCCAAAAAGTAGTCTATGACAAACCATGCACCACACACCACACACCACACACACCACACACACACACACACACACACACACACACACACACACACACACACACACACACACACACACACACACACAAATGACTTACCCTAACCATGACCACTACCTGCCTAATCCTCCCCTTAACCTTAACCTAACTCTAACCTTAAAGGTTCTGTATGTAGGAATCAGAAATTCCTTTTTCCTTCTCATTAGTGACACTTGCTATTAAATAAACTGTAGTCAACATCCTAGTACTCATGCAAGACTATTGCATGTGATGTTTTTTTCCTTGCTTACACTTCTCATAATTACATAAAAGATCTCTAACATTGTGTTTTGCACCATGTTTCAGCAAAGCATCTCTCACTCCCAGTTAGTCAGCCACTTCTGTTATATTTTCTCAGAAAATCCATCCCAGGTCCTCCACATAGAAATCATCCCACAGGGTGTTACAGACAACCAAGGAAGTCAATGGGCAGGATGACCAAAGACAGGAGCAAAGCAAAGACAAAGATGGGAAAGAATAAGCAAGCTCATTATAATAAGTGTCCATTCCAACAAGTTGGATTCTAGTCTTTTCTTTTATCGTTGTGACAAAACTATAATTTGTAGGGCTGCACAACATGGAACAAAACTGTTAATGTTGCTGTCATTTTGAAACAGGAACAACATTGACTGAACTGGGGGAATACATTCAACAAATCTTGGATAATACTACAATTTATGGATGATGACACTTTTGAGTGGTTAGACAGAGATTACAATAGCTTGTCATATGTGCAGAAGTCAAACTACACCGTTGTAATCGAGACCTATTAGAGTTATCTTCACCGGAACAAACATTTATCTCAAAACTTTGTTATATACACTGATAGCAAATTCCCTGTGGCAGAGTACAGGCTGGCTTTTTCACTTCAGCTCAACTTCGCAATGCAAACATGAGCTGTTTAACCCTTGAAACCCTTTGTCCTGTTCTCTGTCTGCTTCAATGGTTAAATGAGGCTTTCACAAGCTTAAACTGAGTCTAATGAATGGAATACTATTTAGAGACAGGGAAGATGCTCAGTAATTCCCAAATCCTTTGTCTGGATGAGGCCCTGGGAATAACCCAAAATGAAACTAAAGTTAGGCACACCCTAACCACCAAATCCGGTTGAGTCATTAACCAAAACAGTAAAAGAATGTTGTTCCTAGCTTGTTACAAAGGGCACAACATAGCAGATGCTGGTGACGGAGATGACTTTCATTCCTTAGTTTTTGTTGAAAATAAAGAGGAAAACAAAGGCACTGTGACAGTGTCCTGAACTTACCCCATTGTGAATCCACCCTCTCCTCATCCTCCTTATTTTCATAGTCATCTGCTGCACAGGCCTCAACAGGTGATGCATTTAAGGCTGTATCAGTTGTTTCAGAGTTATTGAAATGATCCGTGTTTAATCCATTTGCCTCCACACTGTCAGATTTAGAGAAATAGAGGCCTTTTAATGTGTCAGTGGCTCTTTCTGTATCCAATGTCAAGCTTGTGTCTGTAACCTCGACCTCCATGCACTTACAGTTGTCAGTGTACAAGTCTAGCGTCTGGCAAGCAGCTGCAAGCTCTTTTTCATCTTCCATATCAAAACCAGGACATGGCACATCAATGTCAGTTCCTCCATTTTCACTTGCTGAACAGCCGGTAGTCATACAAGGAACCAGGGGCAGTAACATCCTCTGTCCTCGGTCCCAGTGCTGCCACAGAGGAACTGCTATTCGCCTGGCTGCCTCCTCTACTTGCGCCAACCACTCCTTCTCATCCTCTGAATTCCCCTCATCTGCTCTTTCATTATCACTTACCAGCTTCTGCATTGAATCTGCATCTCTCAGCAGTTCTACCATTCCTTCCTCTAATCTGAGATTGATTTGGTGGTCACATATGATCTTGTGACTAAGGTAGTGTTTGTCCATTGTTGGCCCTCCTGGCGATATCCAGTGGCTCAATTCCTGTATTAGTTTAGGGTCATGTTCGTAGTTCACAGAGTGTGGATGAATATTTGGCTTGGACCTTGTACTGTTATGTTCATCCTCTGATCTCATCTGGTTGTAGTCAGTGATGGCAGATTCTCTTGACTTTGATAACCCGTATTTCCTCACCTGACTGTATTGATCTTGGTGCCAGTACATGGTTGATCCCTGAGAATGAATCGTCCCTTCCAGCTCCTCAGATCTGGCTTTACATGTCAGCTGACCGAGAACTGTCTCAGGTTCAATCCCCTCAATAAGTCTGTGAAGACTAAAGCTCTTGCTGTAGGCCTCCGAGATGATCTGCTCCTCCACTAAACCCTCCAGCATAGCCTGGATCTCAGCAGGAGAGGCCCATGTGAGAGCCAGCCGCACTCCGTCCAGAACCTCCTCAAAGTGGGCCATGATGGCAACTTCTGCTCCTCAGACATTTATTTAACACAAAAGATACAGCTACCAGATTTTTTTTAAAGGGACTGAGATTGACTTTTTTCAGGAGGTGTTCTTTTTAATGGAGGGAGGCGTTTGTGTTTTTGAAGGGGAGGTCTGTTTTAGGAGTTGTTTCAGTTTTTGATGTGGAGGAGGAGATTTCATATTATTAGGAAGTTAAGTTCCTAAAAATATGATCAGTCTTTCTGTAGAATCACTGCATTATTAACTCACAGCATCACTATTGTCTTTAGTGCTGTATCACACCAGGCACTTCTACAACCAAGAGGCGCATGGCTTTTGACACAATTAAAGTTGAGATTAAATGAAAAATGCTATGTGCTAAGCAGCACAAGGCTAAGATTTATGACATGGCCACTTTTAAACGTTCATATCAAATTCCTCCTAACATTACGTCCCACCTATCACTGCCTGTCTTCACTCAGAAATACGTCACAATATGGAAGTTAGATACCTCGTACTGCTGTTTCATCTGGACTTTAAATAGTATATATAGCCATATAACTTTATAAATTGCTCATTACTTCATTTCTTACAGTACCTTGGACCTTTTTGTGTTTATTTTCTGAGCAACTCCCACAAAAAAAAGTCTAACTGAACTTCTCATAAAATCAGACTCTGATACTCTTTTAGGGACTTTTCGTTTGTTACAAAATATATTGAATGCATCTGTTCATTTCCCTGAATGAAACTCCTCCCCCATTCTATGTTGAGTCAGTTGTGGTTTAAATCAAACTCACTAGTTTGCGATTATTAGAACAATGGATGTAAGTGAACATGGATATAAAACACAGTAAGGGCTTTTGTTAAGTTTCTACATGATTCACCACCTCACCATAGGATAAACTATGCTACTGCCTTTTAAGATGTGGAACTGGTTTAACCAAACAATGGTCTAACCTGTTTTTTTTTTTTTTTATGTTTGCCATACCGACATCCCCAGTTCTTATTATTTTTCATTTGGTTAGTGCCATGACCACACCTTATCTGTTTAAGTTGGATGATGATGGAAGGGCAAACTGAAGTGAACTGAAGTGAGAGTCCTAAGTTTATTTTTAAATAATGGAAGACACAGCTGCTTACAACTCTTAAATGAAATAAGTTAATAATTCCCAACATTTAAAACAGTTAACAGAAACTTGTTTTGTACAATGTGTAACATGCATGTATAGGGTTTCCTAACTATAACAACTACATGGTAGTGACATATTAATTATGGAGACTATTATAGACTACTTTACTCCTTCATTCATCAAAACGGTTTGCTTACATTCTAAGAAATCAAACTTGCTCTTATGTGCAGTCACTGTATTTTAATGAATGGGCTTAGATGGAGGGAAAACATTTTAACACCTCAAGTCATACTTTTTTAGTTTTAGTTATTAGCAGATCTCCACCAACACTATCAAAAATTAAAACCCAAGGGCCACAAGAGTGCTACAGTATAATATGTGAGAATGTCATCTATGTGGTTGACTGTGGTTGTTTTGTCTGTTAGCAGGATACAGATGCAGTTTCACATGTCTTTTCTAGTGAATGCTGGAGGAACTACGGTCATTTATACAACAAAGTGCACATGAGGACACACAGACATACACACATACACACAAATAAAAACTGATGGAAAGACTTTCAAAAACTGTCCACATATTAATCATTATTATTTGTCATGAATTATGTTGCAAACATACAATATTTTGGGTGTGCGTCTTAACATTAAAGACAAAGTTATTTCAAGGAAGCTCTGTGAGGTTGTTCTGTGCTTTGAGCTAAATGTTAACTTCAGCATCACACTTACATACTCACAATTACAATGTTAATGTTTATTGTTAATGTTTCACATGGCCACCTTAGTTTAGCATGTCAACATTTGGTAATAAGCACAAAAAGAAAATACAGCTGAGGTTGATAGGAGTGTCAGGTATTTGGATAAAGTAAAAGTAAAAGTTGGTGATCTTTCTTATTGTCAACAAATCTCATGAGCAGAGCCAAACCAACAATGAACTAATCCTTCTTACAAGTATTATGTGTGTATCCACAGCTTGATATACTGTACTCCTCTGCACTGTGGACCTTAAAAACACGTCAATGAGCCACATTGGTTGCCCCCAAAGATTATGGTCACGGTTCATTTAGAAACTGGTCTCCAAAGACTAATAACAGTGGACACATTTTTGGTCTCAAGAGAGGAAAGCTGTGTAAGGCAGATGCCATTGTGCAAGTTTTCTGTTTTTTGTGTTTCTAAACACATTCAATATTCCAATTCCAGATCGCCAGAGTTGTTACTTCAATTCAATACATCCTGACGACGCATGTCTGTACAGTCTGGCAATCCATTAAATAGTTGTTGAGATAAAGGAAGTTAGTGACATTCATATCAATCCTTCCAATAGTTGAGATATTTCAGTCTAGACCATAGTGGTGGATTAACTGGCCATCATTTTCCTCCATAGTGCCACACTGCTAGAGTGGCTAAAAAACTTGACTACTACTTTATGTTTGATTGTTTATTTTATCAATCAGTCATTGGAAGTACATCACACACAATATCTGTCCAAAAACTTGTTTAAAACAAATCAGTAGTTCAATAAAAGAAAAGAATAATTGACAAAAGGGAATCAACCTCTAAAGGTTATAGAGCTGGTAACTGATATTTTCAAATCACGAACAACTGAGTCACTCAAGCCATAACTACACCTGAACTTTACATTTGGTTACTGAAGGAACTTTAAACATACTATAAGCCAAATTTGGTACATTTTGCTTTGGTGTATGAAAACCACCCTTTTTTTTTCAAACCTTGCAAAGTATGGCCAATGGCTCCAGATGTTATGTAATGAGGAACTTCCTTGACCCATAAATGCATAGTGTGCATATCTCTGATCTGTTATCCGCATATCAAAACTAAAAGATATCCTAACAAAGAAAATCATTTAGAGAAATGATTGGAAAGTTATTATCTCCCTACAGAAGTTTCCTCATTGAAAAAGGTGGAATGACGACAATTACAAGCAATCAAATAAGAATCTGAAAATTCATACCATGCTGGTGATACTGTGTACTTTATCTAGGACTTGACCAACTGTTGACCGAAAAACCTAACTGATTGTGGTGACTTTCCCCTTCCTGCTTACTATTTATTTACTCCAACAAAAAGGTAGTGAGGGCTAGGTGGAAGCCCAACAAGGTCACAGATGGATAAATGTCATTACTACTTGATTTACGACATGATCACAGGTTTAACTTTCCTAAAACCATCTGTCCTGCTACAGTATAGGGGAGATAATGTATCTGTTTTAATCTACTGAAATAACTGACATAGTATAAACTACATGTCTTCATGTCATTTGGAGTATGACCCCTCTCAGGTCCCTATGTATACTTTATTATTAAAGGGTAAGTCTGGTGATTGTTTAGATTTTTCTTAGAGTCAAAAAATCCCATGAGAATAATCTGATACAGATTATTCCTCTTTGCCATTGAAATCCATTATTGTCCAGAAATTATTAAAAACACATCAGTGAGCCACAACGTTGCACTGGAGGACACGTTCCTTTGTTATAAGCAGGAGTGGCAGTTTACTTTGACTCAGTTACACATATACTGTTCTGCGGCCATAAATCACTCCGCATTAAATATGTGTTAATCTGCAGCTGAAAATTATCCGCTACAAATGCACTATTTACTCCTGTTTCAGTAATGTTTGCTAAAAACTACAGTACCCAGCCGTTGTAGGACATCATTTAGCATTTTTCTTTTAAAATGAAAGTATGCTGTTTATTTGTGACTAAAGATTTATATCTTCAGTAGAGATCAGTGGAATTGAGGCTGAGCACCACAGATGGAGTAGAGAGGGTAGAGAAGACAAAGTATTTAGAAACTGACTTGTTGGTTTTGGTCTTTTCATGGGATTTGTTGACTGTAAGAAAAATATAGAAAATTGCTAGCTACTTTCTTTTAAGTGAACAATTCATATAGCCATATTAATTATATACTTATTGTATTTAAAATGTATTTATTTCAGCTTAAGTAAAGTTAAGATTTGAAGTTATGTTTAAACAGAATTTATTGCCATCTCTCTTTAGGTTGCAGTTTGTCTTGTAGTGCAAGTGCTGATGTTCAAAATTTGGCCTCTGCGTTTCTTATTTGGAAATGAATCATGTCTACCGGACCCATGTGATCCATCTCAATGTTCTGGTCCAAAAATGGCCACCATTAGAGTGTGTTCAGGTGGTACTCTGCTCCTCTGTCACACGGTTGGAACAGTAGTCCTGGATACCTGGTGGTGGAGAGAGGAGAGGCATGTGACGATGATGATAATGGTAATCTTGAGTAACTTGATTAAAATTTCCAAGGAACATACAAATATGCTTGGTATTACAGATGGTTGTGTGCCCTTTTACGCACTGTAAGAGCACTAAGTGAATCATCTGATCCAAACCACATTTGATTAGTCAACTTTAATCTTAGGGTATAGGTACAGTTATTGAATTTCTATACAACTCCTCTGCTTCTGCTTTAGTCGACTACTTCCTGTTTGTAAAATGATCACTTCTTCTTTCGTAGCATTTAATCAGGAATTGGGCCGTCAAGTAAATCATCTAGTCATCAAAAAAATTATAATGGACTTCAATGGAAGCCGGAATACGTCTATGGTTGTTTAACTTCCTTACTAGATCACAATATGACGTTAGTTAGCAACAGGATGAGAATAGTCTTCTTAGGAACACTCACTCTGCACAATTCTCTGGTAGACCTCAGCAGCAGGAGAGTCTGGTATTTCGTTGAGGAAAGACTTGCCCTCGTCGCAGCTTCGTGCTATCCTTGGATCTAGGGGTACCTTGCCTAACAGAGGCAGATTTAGATTGACACACATTTGCTCAGCACCCCCACTAGTGGGAGGGAAGATCTGTGATGTGTTCTGCAAGAGAGAGGGACAAAGCAAAATATGAGTTATGCATGCATTTTCAAATCTATATAATAAGGTATATTGAGTATGTGTGATTCCTAGAGTATCTGTTGTATGAAAAACTTCCTTTTTCATACAACATATTAGTAGACGTGTAGACTTAATTTGCGCACAGCTACCCACTGCAATTAACTTTATTAAATCACCTGAAAATGCATATGATGTAACCATCTACAACGTGAAATACAGTAAAATCAAAACTGTCATAGTGTTGGATTGATGCAAACATGAACGATTACACCAAACTATTTTTATTTTTCCATTTTTATCATCACTGTACTGTAACGGTTAAAAAAGCTACACCACCTGCCACCATCATGATGCACAGTCAGTTGACCTTGACAACAAATGAAGTGTGAACATAGTTTGAGGTGTTATAGAACACCACATACAATAACACACATTGCAGTACAGGAACACATAAAATGAAACTTACATACAACCCCAGTACATGCTGGAAAGCATTCCTACACATCTAATCCCAGGATGCTAGTATCTTAACCTCCTTGTCCTTGATGTTTTTGTGTTAATCTCTCTCGGTTGCTACAGTTGTCAACAACGCATAACTCCACATCAAGGCTAGCAGGACTTTCAATGGGATGTGGTTGACCATATACAACATATTCTGAGGTGCATTTCTACATGGAAATGAGCCTGCATACATGAGAGAAAATGGGTGTAGAACAGGTGAGATTTATTGTTCTTTATCTATGCATAAAATTGTGTGGTCACATGTTAAATATGTAAATATCAATGTTATTGTGTGTACAAGCAGCACATAGCTGTTTTTTACTTTAAAGGTTTAGTTTTTAGTTCATGGTCTTTAAAACATGGCTTGAGGGGAGAAACAGTTTGCATTTTCTTACATAAAAAAAAACAAAAAAAAAAAAACGAGATGTTACATGTGTCTCTTCCCATGGCATGGGGCAGAAAGACATTCACTAGAAAATACGTTGCAGGAGGGAGTGATTAGAATCGCTTCAGGAAGTTGGAAAATTTGCATGTGAGGGATTGGAAAATAAAACCTGTGCAGACTTCAAATGTGATTTACTTGGTTTGGTAAGACCGTCACCAACCCTTGCCTTGTGTGTATATGTGTAGTTCTTACGAATGTTTTTTTGTGTTTTTTTTTTTAAAACATGTCAATCAATCTCCAAGGCTCTTGCCACTTCCTGGTTGGCTTTGGCAGTGATCCGGATAGGAGTGGCGCCTGGTCCAGCACTCCACTCCAATCCATCAATAAATGCCTGGCCAGCCTGTCAGTAGGTGTGGCTGGGATACTGTAAACTGCTCGTTGCTGTGCGTGTTGTTTTTGTTGTGTTTAAGAGTGCAGATGTCTTTTGTTGTGAAACTAGTCAGAAGTACTCGAACACTAACTGTGCTTCTCATTGCTGTCAGTTAAGAGCTTAGATATCTATTGCTGTGAAACTAGTATGAAGCATTCAATTGATACATGGGGATGAGGCCAGATGTAGTTCTGCTGACCACTGATTGCACATACACTTAGTATTCCTAAGTGGTGCTGCTCTTATTGTGCTTATGTTTTTCAATCCACTAAAGAGTAGGTCTCAAGACTGAGGCTTTATTTGCAGTTTTGTTTCACTGTGTTAGTTTTTGCCCAAGTTTAGAAGTCGCCTTTTTGGTTATATTTGGTTTTTGTTTTGAATTGCATCCATAGGCCCTTCTTTTTTGGTAGTTTGCCTTGTGTTTGTGTATTTTTGAAACAAACAATCTAATTTCTTGTAAACAATACGGTCTTACTGAAAATATGTGGTTTTATGTTGCTTCCCTTTCCCCTAACAAGCTGGGTTGTGGTGTGTTGATGTGTGTTTACATAGTGAGCTGTATGCATCCTCATTTTATGGGTGGATTGACCTTATTCAGATCGCAAGGGAAACACTTTTAAAGATCTCGATGGTGCCATAAATTAATAATTTAAGATTAATGGTGATGATAGGGAGCAGGCCAGCTTCAGAGCTTCTTAATTATGATTGCTCTGCTGTGATATACCATTAGTCTATCATGTCTGTCTACTTTGTTGCAGGTTGACTCACTATAGTTCCTCTTTGCTGTGTGTCTGTATGTTAGTGTTTGTCTGACTAAGAGGTTAGGGTAGAGGTTAGATACATTTTCGATATTTATAATTGGCTCTGAGCTCTACTCTGCTTTCTACTTTGTTGCTTCATGCAGCTTAAAAAAAAAGAAAAAAAGAAGCTAAAACACACTGCTAACTTGGATGAAATCTGTACTCTGTTTATAAATGCTGTCATGATTTTTACCTGTTTGAACATCAACCTAGTGGGTACTGTGTTTGAGTGTATTTGTTTATTCAGAACATGAGAGTCTTAAGTCAGTTTGCATCACTGTGTATGCACATCTTCTAGTGACCTTGCATTTGGGACAGATGAAGCCACTCATGTTCTCCACCACTCCGATGATAGGCAGCTTGACCTTCTGACAGAACCGGATCTCTTTTCGCACGTCCTGCAACGACACCTCCTAGAAAGAGAGAGAGAAACAGAAAGATGGAAAGAGAAAGGCAAAGCAAGAGAAGAGTGGGGCAGAGGACGCCAAAAAAGAGGAGGGGGGACAGGAAGGAAACAAAGACACCCACGTAAAAGAATGAAAGAGAAAGGATTGGTAAACATTGTTATCCCGTCCCTGTTTACTGCTATCATATTTCTCTTGAGCAAAGCAGTTAGCTTTGACAAACTGAGCAGTCCTCATATGTGTGGAAAAACTCTTAAATCTAAAGAGCTCGGCAACTCTGCTCTTGATATTACACAGACTGGCTTCCCTGTTCTGGGTAATTCCCACCTCGTGTGTGGTTAGTTTTGGTTAAGTGAGAGCTGAGGGAATGAGGAAGTGAATCCACCGATGTCTGACCTCGCATGTCCAGTCCAGTCTAAAATAAGTATCAGGAAGTGTTTGCTTAGAGTGAGATTAAACAAAATACAGTAAAAAGAATTTATACACGAGACAACTGACAATGGATTCATTGTAACACTGTCAGCGGGTTTGATTAAAAAAAAGGTTATTGTGGAAACTTTTTTTTAGTTCAAGCTCTTCTCCTCTCCTATCCTCTAGAGTGTCATGGAGGAACTGGAGCCGATGTTGGTCAAGAGGTGGGGTACATCCTGGACAGGTTTGCCAGTCGATCACAGGGCTAACATAGAGTACAGAGACAGACAACTATTCATACTCACATTCACACCATACCTAACCTGCATGTTTTAACCTGCATGTTTTTGGTGTGTGGAGGAAGTGTACCCAGAGAGAACCATGCAAGCATGGGGAGAACATGTAAACAATGATTATCTTAATATGTGACTTCTAGCCACTGCTAATGTTAGCTTCTACTTGATATGATACACAAGACCTCCAATATAGCTCCAACTGGGTGGAAGTCAGGAGAAAAACAAACAAACAAATCAATATAAGATCTGTGAGCAGGACAGCTGATGTGTGTGTGTATATCAAAAAAGAGAAACCCCAGATCCATGATCATAGCTAGCATTTATTTTATTGTCAACATAATACCACCTGGATTATGAGCTTCTTAAATGTATCACACAAAAGTTTCACATCATTTTTGGCTCTTCCTACAGTATCAACACGTGATAATGGTGGTTTGGTGATGTTTATGCTAAAACCCTGTTGGTTATGGTTTAGAAAAAAGGCTGAAGTGTATCCTTTGATTTACGTGCTTATACGCATATAAGCACTCAACATGCCTCGTGTGCTTTGATTTCCCATAATCACATTCGCCCAGCCCCCTAAACCAGGTGCAGTTAAACAGTTAAACATGTGGGTAGAGAGGGAGTGGTGACAATCACATTACTAGTGTGGGGGGGCGGGGAGGGGGGTTTCCAGCTCAGATCAGAATAGATCCCATCTCATTTAAAATACTACAACTGCATTTATTCTGTTTGTTCATTCATATCCGCAAATGTTTTGGCTTTAAATGTGCGATTATAGCTGTGTAAAGCATCTATCAATATAACACTGCGCCACAAAGAGGCAGAGATAGTAATTCACACATGAAGGAGTAGCACTGAACAAGCCACTGTATGATACAATGCAGCTGCTACAAGGTTGCATTCTGAGTAAAGGGTGCGCTCTCATTCTCTGTCTGTTAATAGTGTGTGCCGTTATATTCACTGTTATTATTAGTCACTAGAGCGACATAAGACAGAATTAATCAGATCTGATTCACTGGCTTTCTTGCAACCTGTTGTCCCTCCTCCTGTCTGTCTGTTTCTATGTCTGTGTCTGTGTCTGTGTCTGTGTCTCTCTCACTCTCACTCTCACTCTCACTCTCACTCACATGCTGAGGTCCTGGGGCAGAGTTGTTGTGGTAAAAAGGTGGAAATGTTATTAATGGTAAGTATATAACTGTTGGACGTGTGTGTGTATGTATGTGTGTGTGTGTGTGTGTGTGTGTACCTGTGGTGTGGTGATGATGACAGCTCCGTCGACATGGGTGGAGCTCAGGTATTGGACAATTGACAAGTGCTCGTCAGATGTGCCTGGGGGTGTGTCCACGATGAGATAGTCCAGTTCCCCCCAGTCAACATCCCTCAAAAACTGCTTGATCATTCCTGATTGGACACAAAATCCACACAAGTAAACATGTTAACTTTATATACTGTATACACACACCCATACAGACACGCACACACACAAAACATACCGTTCTTCTTGGGTCCCCTCCAGATCACAGCATCATCAGGGCTACCAAGCAGGAAGCCTATGGACATGACAGCAAGGTTGTCGTCCACATACTATAACACACACACACACACACACACACACACACACACACACACACACACACACACACACACACACTTTAAGTTACAATATATGACATTTCCTCAAAGAAATAAACGTTTTTAAAAAAGAAACATGGCTTGAATTGACTCACCACAGGAGACCAGCCTGACCCACTCTGGTGAACCTGGGCACAAGAGAACTGATGACTAGCCTGCTCTGACATCTGTGTCTCTGATAAAATAATATAAGGTCTCTATCTTCAGATATGTTTGTATATTTCTTTTAACATTTCTAACATTCTTACTTGTTCTCCTTCCAAGCCCATGATCCTAGGAATGGATGGACCGCATATATCTACATCCAGCAGGGCAACCTAAAAACAAAGAAAGCAGAAGAAAGATTTTGGCAATCATATCACTGACTGTAAAGGAAAGAATTTAGAATGCTCACTGAAACAATATAGGCTACAATGAATGTTTTATCAAATTGCATAGTGTAGTTGCACTTTTGACAAAAATATATTTTTATCAATAATATATTTTTTCATTGTATTTCACACCTATAAAGATAAAAACACATAAATGAAATATAAATAGTATAATATATAAATGTGATCCATTACATATCTTACATTAAAATTGCAGTAGGAATCAGTCTCATGTTACAGCTATGTTTTTTTTTTCTGTGACATATCCTCAGGTGACTGTCTGCAGTCAGACATGATGACCTCTAGTGGCTCTTTAAGTGATTTCCAGGGGACACAGCAAAGATTTAGATTTAAAACAGGAACAATACATAAGGTAAGACATAGAAAATAATAATAAGAAAGATCTATGCTCCTCATAAAGTTGCTTCCATCATCCGACACTCCCTACTTTAGCCTCTCACCTCTATCCATATACATGTCCTCCTACAGAAAAAACAATTGTAATTTAAAACAAATTTCCTGCCATTTCTAAACCACCTAACCTCTTGGATTAAGTAAAAAAAACAGCCACCTGCACTAGCAACCCTGTAAAATGTAAAATTATCTATGGCTCGCTGCTGTTCTGTCTTGTCTGTCTGTGTGCTGTTAGTGTCCTCTTATCATGCTGCAACATTATCAGTTATGAATTTGTTTTTCTCTGCATGAGAAAATAGAGGTGTGATGTGACAGTGGGTGAAAAGTGTCTCACGCTCAATAAGTGAGAGTTGGCAGCTCTCAGAGCCAGCAGCTGAAAGCTGATGGCTTTGTGATTTGCAACATTACCTCCTTTGTGCTGTCACTTGCCAGGGCATGGGCCAGGTGAGCGCTGAATGTACTCTTCCCCACTCCTCCTTTTCCAGACAGCACGAGGATCTTGTGTTTGACTGTTGACAGCTTCACTCCGATCTCTGCTATGGCTGGAGATGAGGCAGATAGAGGATGTGAAGGATAGAGATGGGTTATTGGGTGTTCTAAATCTTGGTGTCATAAAAACACTGATGGACAAATATCGCTTTTTGTCACAATGTACAATTATCACAATTTCATGATGTGATAACAGTCTTACCGGGGTCAGGGGCCTTGGTGACTCCAGAAGCACACAGTTTCTGGTTGGGACAGCCCTGGCATGATGCAGACTTCCCTGCTTGCTCACTCTGTGTACCTGGGCAGTCTGAAGCATTAAACATGGGTGTCAACAGTGTTTTATCAAGCACCTGAGTCTGTTAATCAATGTGTTGGCTTTATCAAAGTATCATAAACAGATCAGAGCCCAATACATTTTCTGGGCTTGGGCTTCAACCCCACTGCCATTACAAACTCATGTGCAGTAAGGCAATATGGACAAAATCAAATATCACAATATCTTTGACCAAATAACTCAATATCAATATTGCAACAATATTGTAGGGATGACTATTGGTGCTTTCACACAATTTTTACACGATAAGATTTTTGATAAATAATCATCAGTAAAGTGATTAGTTGGCCGATATGCTCTCGTCCAACTAAATCCTCATTGGTCGAATAATCTCCATGTTAATTTTATAAGAAGAAAAGTGCTACATCGGTAGCTTTCCACGATTAATCCATTATTTCCTGCGGTGGGAGGGACAGACTAACAAATTACCTGTGAAAACAGGGGTGTATTGAAACTTTGACAAACCCACACTTTGACGTTATTTTAGATTCTAGTGGAGATGTCAGAGTACCAACGCATAGTGACTGAATTTTTGGTAAATATGTATAAAATTTAACAATATTTAAATAATATTTCATGTGTTGGAGTTGTGAGGAATTACAAAACATGGAATCTTGGGTTTGAATATTTCACTCAGTGTTCAATATAGAGATGCATGTGGTGATTTTAAAAATGATAAAGCTGTTTAAAGGGGGAAATTAAAGTGAAGTGAAAGTTTAGGGGTGTAAACTGTGGTTCTGACATGAAGAAACACGGATTAGTTTACCACCAAAACACACAATAACATGCAGGAGTAAGAAACTCGGCACGACTGCGTCACTATGACTCAGCTAAATTTCTGGGACTATCATGCTGAAATTCATGACACAAATATATTCAGTAATGTTTAAGTAGCCTTGTCTAATAATGTCTTATTCACGTAAAAAACAATTTCGGCAATGACATTAACACCCTGACACTTAATAACTGTTTAAATGAAATAATTTGAGTCAGCAAGCGATTTCTGCTCGGTTTTAACCAACAGGTCCGAACACTACAAATCCCTGTGGGTGTTTTGTAACTGATACCTTGCTCGTATCTAAAAACCTTGAAAACAGGGGGGGGGAACAAAAGTATATTAATGTCAACAACAGCAGAGAGCTGCTCAACAGTAAGCAGTGAGAGGCAAATATTAACGTTTGATTAAAAACACGCCACATCCTCACAGTAGAGACAATATTAAAAAAAACACCACATCACGAAGCAGCTACAGTATATTGTGGTGGAGGTTGAAGTCCAAAAGTAAGTTTAAAAACTCACGTTCTGGTGCATTATCTGGTACGTCTCCCATCTTTGCAATGTGTCCTTCCGTTAAACTCGTCCCCCGTCGAAGGTTCCGGATAAGCACAAGATCCGAAAATGCGCAGTTTATACATTTCAAGTAAGTAACTTTGACCAGTGTGTGGACCAGTATCAGAGTTAACCCTGTCCTATCAGTGAACAGTTACAGGCTTCAGTTTGCATCGCATGTGTTTTCATTCAGCAGCGAAAATCCCCATATAAATATACAGAGAGAATTTATATATCAATTGAACAGGGATTCGTTTTTGTTGCCATGTTCAACCAATTCTGGCAAAAATGTCCAAAGTTGTAGTCAATGTCAGTCCATTTTTTCTTGTAGAAAATATTATATTCGTATATATTGTAAGTCATAATAATTCAAGAAAAAATATAAATAATTGTATATTTTTAGAAAATTTCCAATAGTTGTTGTATGCTGTGACAAAAGGTCATTTTAGGACATCTGCAGGACAGCACTCCAATGGACTTAAATTTGAACTTTAATTGCCACACGGACGTTTCGAGCAAGACGCCCTTCTTCAACGTGTGTATTGGCAATCAGCAGACACAGGTGACTACAACTGGCACAACAGATGTATTCCAGCAGGAGGAGCCACAATCACATGTTGTTGGTTACTAACACATAAAACAATTTCTAAAAAAAAAAAAAAATTAAAAAAGATCATTCCTAGATTATATATATATATATATATACATATACATATACATATATATATATATATAACAACACTCATAGGCATTGTAGGACTTAGATATGGACTGGAGTGAATCCCTGCTACTGTCCTAAACTGACCTACTACATCCACAATTTGTGAAGTACTTTAAGTGTTGTGCCAAGAATTATATTTTCAATAAAACTAAAGTTCAGTTCAGTTCAAAAATGATCTTTGAGAAATGTAGACCTTACCATCTACTACTCATCAATGCTACAGGACAAAATCATTTTCCAGAGGATTTTCCATCCAAATCCTTCAAATCCTAATAAATTCATGATGAATGTTTCTTTAAAATATGTTTTTAATTGTCTTGTCTGTTGTAAAATATGGCTTCTATCAGCTAGGTAGATAACTTACTTATCTAGATAATTAGTTCTAATAAGGAATGAAAGTTTACATTTGCATAATAAATGTGCTAAAATTCTTACATTGTGTTCCTGACAGTGCTTGACACAGTGTAGTCTGTTGCATTCATATTCAATCATTGCAGCCCAATGAAACATCAATCTATTCTGTGAATAGAAAAAAAATGATACCATTCTATTGTTATGGATAATCCATAACTGACCAAGACAACAAAATGTCAAGCTGTACTCTCCTGTTCTCTCAAACAGAAGATAACATGCGTTGTTTGATAAACCAGGAGCCTCACGGCGAACCAAGGCCAGAATACAGGTCATCGCCAGACAAGACAAGATAAAACCCAAGATACACATTGAGGTCATAGATTTATGATTTGGGGCTGATGAACTAAATTCTCTGATTTGCTTAAAGGCTGGGTTTTCAGACTGTCAGGGATCAGACGAGTTGAGACATCGTACGACAAAGACGAGTTTCTCAAATTGTCTCCCTTGCAAGGTTTTGTCATTAAAGCATTTTCAGAAACTTTCAACAAATTCCTCTTTTGGGCTTCTCTTCTTCAACCTGAAAACTGCCAGTGCATCAGCTCCGAAAATCCACAACAACCATCAATGTTAGGCTTAGTGAAGTTGAACTTGCTTCATGACATAACCTCCTTACAAGCTCATCCTCATGGTAAACATATGCTATCACATAATGCACATTTCTGGAGATACTGAGAGCCAAGAAACCATACTTTTCAGGCACATCATTGTGGTTTTAAAAGAGAGATTTTTTTTTATTCCTGGTTTAATTTTTCTTTGTTTTACACTCATCAGTTAAGGTAGCACTAAGTTAATTCATGTTTAGATGCCACAGTATTCAGAGTAAATAGCAACACATTATTTGAGGTGTTTATATTGTTGCAAAAATATCTCATAATCTCATAATCCTACTTCCTATAAAAACTAAAAAGTTGTCATTAAAGGCCTTTTTCACTACAGACACTTTGACTCGTCATGGTGGAAAAAGCACAGGTGTGTGAATTACATTAACAATGGTTCTGTTCTATTCAAGAGTCTCAGTAACTGATGACAATGTGACAATGAGCCAGCATGCAGAATGTCAGGACCCTGAAACTAAAGCAGCTGCATGGAGTTCAGTCATCATTAATTTGGTTATTTACACCTGTGCTTTTCCTACTGTGGCATGTCAAAATGTCTGTGAAAAAGGACAATTCTATTCTACCACTAAACTCTAGACACTGCTACAACACAAAGGGATGAATTTTACCAAATCATGAATGTCTGGATATTCTTGACTGAGCTGGTTGAAATTGGTAGCCTTGTGCTTGTGTTTTGATTAAACATAATTTTTCTTACACATCACACACCAGTAGTGTTGTTCTTCTTTATACCTGCCCATATGCTTTTTGACAAACTTTTGAAACTTTTCCCACACTGGCCACATGTGTATGATTTCTCTCCAGTGTGGACACACTGGTTGCTGAAAATTAGCTTCAGACTTTTTTTTTTCAGACAACTTTTGAATGCACTCACTCATTCCTTGGGGTATTCTGGCAACCACTGTTGTGGCTGGATCTGACCTTTGAGCTCCCCTTGGAGAGATGAGGGGAAGGGAACAAATGCAGAAACAAACAAAATACATGATTATCATGGTTATTACCCTGAATTAGCAGCAGGAAGTTACAGTCATTTATTATCCTTAAACAAGGATGACTACTAGAGTTCAGTATGACTGACTGTGCTCACTAGGGTGTGCTGTGGATTCAGTTATGCCTGGAAAAGTGACAGTTGTATTGCATGTATATATATATATATATATATATACATACATACATATATATATATATATATATATATACATATACACACACACACACACACACACACACACACACACACACACACACAGGCAGGGATGTGGAGTATGAACTTTGAATTAAAGCTGCTTAAATTAATAGAGCTGAATTGATATCTGACAATATATGGTTTCATACAGTGCACATGTGCTTGTTTTACCCTCAAGTTATAAAGACACAAAGTAATAAATATAAAAGTAAAGTAGTTGTTTCTGTTCAAACACATCAGCCTTGTGACTGAGCTGTTTTATTGGCTCATTGGCATCATAGGACAAGGTGGTTAGTAGACAGAGTGTCAAAGTGTCTTACAGTAAACACCTTTCGGCATATGTATAAACACATATTTCTGAGTTTTTTGTTGTTGTTTTTTTTTTTTTATATGTGTATTTAAGTATCACTGTGTGTGTGTGTGTGTGTGTGTATGTGTGTGTGTGTGTGTGTGTGTGTGTGTGTGTGAGTGTCTGCAAGTTTGTGTGTGTATGTGCCTTCCCCTCCCCCACCTGTTTGGACTGTTGAGAGTGTGTAATATGATATTTTCTTTGTGTTGGCTTATGCATTACAAACTGTCAAACTCTTATTCACACAAACCATTAAGAAGCTTTATTCAGTGGTTTCACATACATTACAGAACATTGCAGATTGACCTATTGTCTCAATGAATCAATTTCAAAGATTATAAATGATTTTGAGAACAAAGGTAATACAGTAATTTTCTACAAAGAGTGTCTGATGTATAATAGCTGCATAGGTGTCAAATCGTCAATTTGTGGTTACAGATGAGGCTGTTGACATTGAAGGAGGAGATGTGATTGATGCGGAGGAGAAAGAGATAAAAGTCTGAGTGACAAAGAGAAGATATAATAGTGTGAGAGATAGAAATAGACATCAGAAGAGAGTGCAGGACAAACATACAGAGACATAAACATAGCGAACAAGGGCTGAAGCGTAGAGAGAGAGAGAAAGAGAGAGAGAGCAAAGAAAGGGGTGTCATTAGGTGTGTAATTCATCCCTTGAGGCTATATGAAAGTCTAAGCAGACGAAAACAACAGTGCAGCTGGAGGCTGTCATTTGGGGGAGTAGTTTGTGAAATGGCTATAATATCCTTCCTCTTTCCCCTTCGCTATTTCTCCCCTGCCTCTCCAAACTCTTTAATAGAAGTGCTAAAAAGGTTGAATTACCTCTTAGAGGAGAGACAGAAGACACAGACAAAGAGTTCACAAACTGGATATCACCTTGTGGCCATTTTTATCTATGCTACACATCTGTGGCATTGATGAGCCAAACAGGAATTAAACTTCTATTGTGGTAGGTAGTGACTGTTTACATATAGTATGAACCTTGTGTATATTATATAGGAATGAAGTAAATAGATGGCCAGAACCTGATCGGTTAGATTCAAGCACATAACCACAACCCTGAAGCAGTTTTCAGTGTTGACACTACAATGTACACACTTTCAAACAAAAGCTTTGCATTTTATTACTGTTATTAGCTTTCTGGTGGAGAGTTGCATGACAAGATCGATACCATTCTCACGTCTGTCTTGTAGTTAGGTTTTTGACCTGATGACCGGGGTTGAATGAGTTCAGAGATCACCAAAGTTTGTTTTTTTTACAATTTGTCCTGATGGGAACATGAATGTGTGTAACACCATTTCATGATAGTCCGTCCAACAGTTGTTTAGACTTTTCACTCAGAACCACAAATGCCAACCTAATGTTTGTGCAAGAGAAAAAGTAATTGGGCTATTTCCTCAAAATGTCCAAAAATGTGATTGAAATGATTGAAATAGTCATTGAGATATTTCAGTCTGAACTGCACATTGACATTGTTGACATTGACATTCCTAGTAAAAATATGTATATTTGAGTAAAGTATTGAGTATTTGTTCTTTTTATTATAACAAATTGTTGTGCTTATATTTAAAACTACAACTGATGTAGACAATTGAACTATTTTGAACGTGTACATGCAGTAAATCTGAGCAATGACATCATCTGTCAAATCTCTGTCACACACAAACACAAGTGCAGTCGACTAGATAGCTCATCATGAAGTCAGACACATTCTGTCCATTCAGCAAGTGGTCTGCACACACACACACAGACACACAATGACACACACACACAATACACTGATGGACTCAGGTCAGATTTTGGTCAGAGTTACTCAGCACAAAAGTTAAGCCTTGGCTGCACAAGCAGTCATCACACTGGGAACAATGCCACACACACACACACGCACGCCGGCCTTAACATAACTCACACTTTTTCTATGAGGATTAACAGAGAGAGTTTTGTGTATGTGTGCGTGTTTTCCGAAAGAGAGAGTGAGGCAGGGCAGAGATGTCACACAACTGAAGAGGAAAGAGGAAGTAAGTCGTTTATGGAAAAAAGATGGGTGTGATCTGGACATGCTGCATGCAATGTGCTGCATGTGAGAAAAAAGCGCAGCAGGAAACCAAATGTTTGGAGATTTCATTTGATTTGATAAAGATTTATAGATTAGAGAGAGTTTAAAACAACTTTTAAGGTTTTCCCCTTCATATTCTTACTTTGAAAATTATGAGACATTTTCTTTGGGCTCTAACATCCAAATGTCACTCAGTTGTTATGTTATGTTAGAATGTAAAAAAATGTGTGTTTTTGTGAGGGCAGAAATTAAAAACAAAACAATACTGCACTGGACTGAGTGTGTACAAGGTCTTGAATGTGCAGTTAGACGTATTTGCATCGCAAGACAAACCAAGGTTTGGGTACAAGGTTTTCTGATACTCCCTTTTTCTTTCCAACACCCTCCACCCATTCCTCCTCTTTCCTCCTTCTCTTGATCTTATGAAATTCTCAGCTGCTACAGTCATGTCAGGTCATCCCCTTGGAGACTATTTTAACTGTTTTAACTGCACCTTGTTGGCCTACACTCCGGTGTCTAGCCACACAATATGTCTGTGTCTGCAGAGAGTGACAGAGATATTGAGATTTGTGTTTGACATTTCAGTTTAATGTCAGGCAGGTTCACCCGTTGTAACAAGACTTTTCCCCTTTGTTTAAGGTTCCCTTTGCAGTTCAAAAATAGGAATGTTTTATTCTGTACCTACCAAACGAAAATGCAAAGTAGCACATGCCCACACACATTAAATATACGTTATGCAAAATCATTGCTCACCATTATAAGGAACACATTGTGTAGATGTATGTGTATGCTTTTTTTTATGTGTTTGCGTGGACACTCCCTGAGAGATAACACATGAAAATCTGTATTAGTCATCCACTCAGATCATACTTGGGATGGATTTCTTATTTTAATTTGTGTGTCTTTTTCATAGAAATGAGGAAGAGAAACAGACATACACAGACAAAGTCTTGCTAAACTCACTTCTGGGCAAGTCTTATTTTTTTCTTTCAAATTATTGAAATGCCCTGTGAGCAAAACAGAAAACAATTCATGTTAAAATGATAAATGCAGCATCTCCTCAACAATATAGTTGAGAAATAGACGGCACACACGCACACGCACACACACACACACACACACACACACACACACACACACACACACACACATATGTTAATGTTCACAACAAAACAAGGTGTTACCAATAATTATCTGCTTTGGCTTCTTTGTTTATGATCAAACCGCCCTACCCCACCCATCAGTATCTAGAACTATAGCTGAATAACACTTATTAACACTATTTTAATGAGATGTTAGAAAAAAGGCTTTAAACTCACAAACATGTAACTACTGTTAGCTCTTGACTCTTTGTAAAGCACATTCGTACGTCCACCCCCTGTTTTGTCGGATGCATTTCAGTGCTGTAAATTTGTTTTGATAAAAACAATAATTAAGCTACTAATAATAGCAAAGGGCAACAAGCTAACACTTATGTTAATTACTGTACTTGTGAGTGATAATTAAAAACCATGGTTGCTTATATCACTCTGAATAGGGAAGTTCTTAAGATCGGAATCATTTACATATTCAATCATACTGTTTTATGGCATAAAGCTCTGATCTCATATTGCAGTTAACAGAACTGCAAGTGGTAATGATTCTACAAAACTTTCACACTCTACTAGCTCTGCTGTGACTACATAGTGCTTTCAAGCTGGAAGGAACCAAGTAGCTTACCCCCTCAAGTTGAAGAGACATGATGCCTCTGCAAGTGGAAAAAGAATTTCAGATGCTTCTCACAGTTATTCTGGTCAGGCTGCAGCCAAAGGAATCCTAGACATCAACTTCATGCCTCCTTCCCCCATGCCTCTGACTCACCAGCACGCAACTCCAACCATTGACCACATACACCACCCTGCTCCTATGACCACACTCATCAAACAGCCCCTGTTTACCTCAAACAGCTAAAAGCAGGGATAACCCTCCCTGGCTGCTGTGTTTGACCTCATCCCTTCGTGTCGCAGCTCAACCTCAGAATGCTGCTGTGGTTGTTATATGTGGATTAATATTTACAACATGTGCAAGATGCTCTGTACACTGCTCTGTGTTCATAATTAAGAAAAAACAACTGTTTCAAAAATCAAATCATTCCAGATATTAATAAATTTTACAGTTAGTGACCTTTTTTGAGCAGCACACACTGTGATGTTGTAGAGAAGTGGAGAAAAGTCTTTCTTTACAATATGTAGTCTGTGTGTGTGAACATGAGATGGTGATGGGTTGGTATGGTGTGGGTTGACCTTTGACCTTCAAAAACCTTCACACTTCACACAAACTGCCACCATCACAATGCTGAAGGCATGAAAGCTTGCGTACATGTGTCTTAAGAGGTCACGGGTCATTGGAGAGGAGAGGTCATGTATTGGCTGATGGGAGACTCAGCTGTCCTAACTAACAGAATAACCCTGATGGTTCTCTCTTTGGCCGAGTTTAACATGTTGTGTGTGTGTATGTGTGTGCGTTGGGGGGTGGGTGGGATGACAATGAAAATATCTTTGTTCTAACAAAGGGAAGCCAGTTGTGTGTGTGTGTGTGTGTTTTTGCGTGGCTGAGTGTTTGTGTAAAGGAAGGAAGATTATCTGGGCTAAAAGCCTATTTCTGGTCACACAGATAGAAGTGTTTTCCACTGTATTCAAGCACACACACACACACACAGGCAGTGGAGTTTTTAACTTCCAAGACAGAAAAAAGCTAAATACTATATTTCCTACCATACAACTGAAAAATACTAAATCTGCTGTATGTGAGTAGAGCTTTTACTCTGACATGAATCACACACATACAATTGTAAAAACTGTAAAGTCAAGTACAACAACAAATCCTTAGTGGCACTGGAATTAATAATAATAATAAAAAATAGAAATAGGACATTTAAAAGGTGTATAGACGTTTTCACAAATGATATTAACTGGCAGTTTTTCTTATAATAAACATTATAGTTATTGATATTCAGCTAATAGTTCTGTTATTTTTGCTTTTTCCTTTTTTAAAAAAATGATTGTTCCTAAAGTCATTGAGAATCTGGAACAGCTCATGAGCATTTTGAAAGACACACACACACACACACACACACACACACACACACACACACACACACACACACACACACACACACAAAGTTGCCAAACTTCCCCTGATCACAAAATCTTTGGTTTAGACAGCAGCGCATGATTAGATGATTTAAATGTGCATACACGCCTGTATCTGTGCATGTGTGTGTTCTTCAACAAAGAGAGAAAGTGATGATAAATCAAGGACGTCTGTGAAGATTACTTCTTATCAATGTTGTACTTGTGCCAGTGGTCATTTCCTTGTTGACTTGTGGGTTTTTTAGGTGGCTCTGCCCTCTTTATTTGTGTGTGTGTGTGTTTTTTTGGTAGGGACAAACCCTGATATGACCTAACCTAAATTTTACCGTCACTCCCAGTTGATTTTTTCTTTCTTCTTTTTTCAATTTTCAGTTTAATTCCAGCGCGCTGTGTTTCTCTTTTTCTCTGTCCAACGTTGCCTCTGGTGGCCAGGTGCTTAAGCAAATCAATGAAAATCTGGGGATGCAAATGCAATGGAAAGTAGCATGTCTTTATGTGACCGTGTGTGATTCTTTTATCTTTACCAGACTGGTCTGGTTATACACCAACACCAGGGATCCGGGATACAGAGAAGGAGAGCGAAAAAGAAGGTATTTAGATATTGAAATTTTTACTCTTTCCCTACTTCTTTCTGTTTGCTAAGTGCATCCTTGTATCTCCTTCAGGCTGTTCATGCAAACACAGATGTGTTAAACTTTGTTACTTAGTTAAATAAGTGTTAAGTATCTTCTCAGTCTCAGACACTTTGTTCACCCTTCCACATATCATTCAGAGCATCATTCCTTTATATTAGGTCTTTTAGTTTTAACAACCTCTTTACTTAAAGATGATGATTTTGACTTCCAAAATTCTGTGGAGTGGATTTGAAAACAATCCTGTTTGGTTGTATGTGACACATCTTTCACAAACAGACAAAGAGCTGACTTCTGAGTATTTATGACCCTCCATAAAACCAATATTTTGAACTCATGCACCTGTCTGACAACATAAAAAGATGTTACTATGGCTATGTTCTGTATGTCAGTGTAAAAATGAAGTAAGAAGTGATTTAACGTTTTTTATATTGTGTTGTGCATTGCATAGTTAATTATAATTATAAAATGTAAATAGTGTTTTTTCACATTTATCTGCATTGCTATAATGACTGCCCAAGCCTCTCCTTCCCTCTACCAGAGGCAGAGGAAGGGAGGGAGGTGAGAAAGAGAGGTGTAGAAAACAGTTTGACTGCCAGCATTGTTCCACAATCACATCTTTCTGACTTGGTGACTATCTCTGTTTCCTTCTCGCTCTGTGTATAATTTTCTGTATATTTTTTCCTCTCCAATAATATTGTCTCTATCCTCTACTATCTTCTATCTTATGTCTTTGTGTAGTTTTTTCCCCCCCTGTGCTGTTCAATCTGCCTCCTGCTGATTGCCTACAGTAGCAGGCCTCTACAGAATGGGCACAGACTTCCACTCACACATACACATGCATGCTGTGAGAAACAGGAACAGGGGAGGTGGGGGGTGGAGGGGGTGCTTCCTGTCTGGCTGTGGGGCTGTGTGTGTATTTGTGTGTGTGTGTGTGTGTGTGTGTCTGGCATGTTTCCAAGTGGTAGAACTGCTGGAGACTAGGTTTAATGGTCACACAGGAGGAACTACTGTAGCTGAAAGAAACTGAAATGCAGCAGACAGCAGCAGAAGGCTCCAGTTACTGCTGGTATAAAGTTTCATGAACATAGATTTCTTTGAAACTGTGGAAAATCTAGAAGAGTTCCATGTCAATGACATGAAAAATATCTAACATGGCTTCAAATGAGCATATGTTATGTGTTTTTGAATGATGACATTTTACTCACCATTTACATGACAAGTCAGATTTAATAATCCCTTTTCTACATGTGCTGATCTAAATGCAGCGTGTCACTGCAGGAGGTGCTGCTGAAACATCATGATGCAGGACACATCTGTAGCAGCCAGTAAAGATCTACAACTTTTTAAAGAAGTACTTTTTTACTCAAGAAACAGTTTGACTGTAGGACTATTATTCTAATTAGTATTTTGTCATTGTGCTATTACCTGTTTTACACAGCTATTGCCTCTAGAGGAATCTCTTTAAGTCGGAAACTACACACAGCATATCATGAGGCAGCAATGATGTATTTCTGCCCCAGGTGAGCTACTAAACTATACTCAAAAGCTTTATTAGAGGGTTATTGGGTGCACTTTATTGTTCTCACCTATAGGTCTATAACAATACCAGGTAACTGATATACATGTACAGTGACAGTGTACAGTGTTTGTATCTAATTTATTCAGTGTGTTAACCTGTATGGTGGTCACCTGATGCCAGTCAGAGAGGTTGAACCTGTTCCCACCTCCTGTTTATGAATTTGTATGTGAAAGTGTGTTTAGGTGAGAGATTTGGTAGTGGGGTCAGTTGCCTGAGGAGCTGAAGATGATGGGACTGCTTTGTTGTTTAAACAGGCACTAGCTGCTGGCCTAGGTGTGTGTGTGTGTGTGTGTGTGTGTGTGTGTGTGTGTGTGTGTGTGTGTGTGTGTGTGTGAGTGTGTGTGTGTGTGTGTGTGTGTGTGTGGGTGTGTGTGCTGTTATGTGCAGTGATGTGATGTTGAAATGAACAACAAGCATGCAGCAGGTTGACACAAAAGTGACGCACAGAATAAAAGACACAATAATGGTGTAGGGATATCCATTCTTATGATGCCATTCTGCCCCAAAAAAGCCCCAAAAAACATAAAATCCTCATTCTGTTATTAGTTGTTTTCTAAATTATAGAAAGACCCAATAAAACCCCTCTAATTAACATTCAAATATATACAAACATGTATATAGGAGACACAAAATGCAGGAAAAAGTGAGTGAGTGTGTCTCTGTGCGTTGGCGTCCGTGTGTCAATGTCTGAGAATGAGAGCAGATGAGAGAGAGAGAGTCCATTGTATTAAGTGTTAAAGTGGCATCATCAGCTCAACAGATTCCATCCATTCCTCTCCTGCCTGCACCCACTGCAACACACTATGTGCGTGTCTGTGTTGTAAAGAATATGCATGTGTTACATGATGATTCTTGTATGTTTACAAACATGAAAGTGTGCAAACATTCTAAGAGCAATTTCTATCTCTAACAAGATTTTTTGTCCATGGTAACCTGCTGTTCTTAGAGGAGTGGGAAGTCCTGAGGCTTTTGTAAAGAATAATAGCTTATAATAATAGCTTTCATATCTGCTACAAGAACATATATGCAGATAATTGTTTTTTTTAATCATTAACGGAGACTTAATGGTGAAAATCTGACAATACACACCGGTGCATTGTGCTTTTTTGTGTAACTAGGACACATCCATGCTTAATGTCACATCAGAGGGTCACTTGAACCACTGAGGGGCTGTGCCACTCTCACCCCTCCTCTTGCAGACATGAAACTTATCAGTTAATGCTTAAAATGTAATTAAATGTACTTGCAAGCTCACATTTACTCCAAAAGTATCGTTTCATAACTGTTTACATCAGGCTGGGTGATTCCCACTCTTTCCAGCAGGCAGCCATGGGAGTCCCGTGTTGTGGCTGCCTGGAAAATGCAAAGAATTATGTGCTACATAACAAGCCTCGACAATGCCCTCTTCATTACCTCGTGCCTGCTCTAACAAATCATTTCCTTCTTACCCCACTAAAGAATCCCATCCCGTCACAATGGTCACCTCGGACCACTGAGCACAGGGGACAAACAAAAAACCTGACATCCTGAGGTCATTATGTAAATAAAAGCCTTCGCACATTCAGTAATCGTTGAGGTTTCAGCTAAATGTTGATTTTTCAGTTAAAAGTTATTTGCATATGGAAAGCCTTAATGGGAAGGTGGTTTGTCAACTCAGCCCCAGAGCTGATATGCCTTTAGTGATGGGTGTGGCATTATACTGTATAAACACAGGCATTTTACACCCCTCACAGGTCAATTATTAAAAACTATTATGCAGTGACACTAGGAAAAGTACAAAAAAAAGAGTAGAAAATAGTTTAGTTGGAATAAAATATTTATAATAGATAGCACTGGATGAATGGAGCTGAGAATGTATGTATGGCCACATAGAAAGACACCAACAATAATCACCATTCATCTGATACCTGACACACCTTCTTTTATATATCTAGTCTTAATTTAGGCTAATTGGTCCTATTGAGATGAATAATCTAAGTTAACTAACTGAAATGTTGCAGACCAATGTAAAAACTTAGAATTTAGTCAAATCATATACTATACAAAAAAAGCACATCTCACAGAAGTAGAATGATGGGAGTGAAAGATGATGACGTGTGTGCACTCACCGAATATGCTCTAGTATATAAGAATGACTGTAGAAACTGCCGTAAAAGTAATTTAGTGCTGGAAAGGCTTGGCAGAGAGAGGACAGAGGGTAGAATTTGATTGCTGTAGCTGGTAGATGGAGAAAAAAATCTGATATGTTGTTGATTGCTGTAACCTGGCAATGAAAGCCATGGACGTAAATGTTACATCGAGGGACTTAATCTGTAGTAGTCAGGAAGAAACAGAAGGATATTGTAGTTACTATGAGCTGTTTTATGAGCATTGCCCCAGCTGAGCAATGAAGAAGACTGCCACCTACAGAAAACCAAACTTCATCAACAGAAAATCCCAACCTCTCAGTGCTGCCCACCCTGTCCAGGGAGGCGTGGTGCAAAACACTACAGCTGTGAAAAAAGTATTCCCTGGTGACTTGGAATGGGATAAAAATACAAATAGAGCAGTCAAAGGCTATACAAACACAAAGCATAGGAAAGTGATTTCAACACGTGGAACTTTTTATATGAATGAAAATGTGTAAAGAAAAAAAAAAGTGTTTCCTAGAGGAAAAAAACTGTGTGTAGAGTGTCAATCTCATTGATGTGAAGTTTGGGCCTATATATGTGTGAAGGGATTTAAATTAATAACAAATGCCTACATGAGAGTATAAAGAAGATTATATGCTAATTCTACTCATTTTCAACCCTCCATTTCTCTTTTATCCATTTCCTCCCTCCCTCTCTCCCCTCCTCTCTCCTTTTCATTATTCTTTCTCCATCATGTCTTCCTCTTCTTGACTTTTCATCCCCTTTTATCTTTTTAATTTCCTTTTGTCTCCCTCTCCGTCTGGCCTCCTTCTTCTGCCCTCGGTTGTCCTCTCTCCCTCTCAGTCTGTCAGCCATGTGAAGAAACAGACTTTTAAACTTCACCTCTGAAAAATGATTTTTTTTTACACTTTTTCCCGCCGAGCCAAAAAAAGAAACCTCTCTCTCTCTCTCTCTCTCTCTCTCTCTCTCTCTCTCTCTCTCTCTCTCACACACACACACACACACACACACACACACACATACACACTTACCTCTCTCACAGTATATTAAATCCCAAACCACACCCAGCTCCATCTCCAGCGCCTCCCCCGCGCGCTCCCGATAGCCGGCCCAGAGAACGTGCATCTTTAACTTTTTTGGGGGGCACTACTAGTAGGATCTCCAGCTGCTGTTTCGTCACGTTTGGAGGCTGTGTCTTGCAATACTTTTTCTCAATTTATTATCCCCTAATTCTCCCCCTTTTTTTAATCGCTACACTGTCACACCTGGAACTCAACGCACAGCTTTGTATCCCTCTCGCTCCAAACTCGGTAAGTAAACTTAAGATTCTTTAGTTGTTGTTATTGTTTGAATGCTTTACTGAACTTTCTCTAGCCTATATGTGATTTATGTCACTTTCAAATCCAGTATAGTTGTGAAATGTCTCTTTAATAATCCACTAATACTCCTATAATTACTTCAAATTTCTGTGTGATGAGGTTATAGTTTAATATCCTCGTATTGCTCTGGGATACATTCCTAAAATAATCCGGGCTCTGTGGGGATATTTGTATTATAGACTCCTATCGCTTTATTATTTTAGGACGGGTTTATTTTGTTTAATACAGTGGATTTCTCAGGAGCTCTTGTTGCCGTGTTTTGCCCTGTGGGTTTTTTTTTCTTTTTACGCAGATCATAACTCAACTTCTGCTGAGTGGCTCCAACTCTCAGACGTTGGAAATGAAAGGGGCGTTGTCAGCCACCCGTGTGTGTATGTGTGTGAAATTAATTTGTCTGAGTGCAGAGAATGAATGTTTAGTGCGTTGCAAAGGAAGATAAACTTTTTTTTTTCTTTCAATGGACACAGGAAGTGTGTATGTCCTCCAAGGAAATGTCTCTGTTGGATTGCTTATTAGACTTTTTAGTGAACTTAAGGTACTTTAGCCTACATTTGTAAGCCTTCCCATATGGTAACACTCAATTCAAATAATAGTCACATTGCCTTTTGTAGTTTGCAGTGACCTTGTTATATATTGCCTACATATTAGATTCTCTCTCTCTCTCTCTCTCTCTTTTAATCAAACTACTGCTATTATTTCTCTCATTTAATTTAAAAGTTCCCTATAGTGTTTGTGTAGTACACAATTAGCTTAGTTGCATTTCTACTATTGGATTACATGAATGTAAGTGTATTGAACTGATCAGATTAGACTCTAAAGTGCATTATATGCACTGAATATGCACAATAATAGGCCACTGTTACACTCTTGCATTACTGACTGAGTTTATGCATTTTAATTCAAATGAGACATTTAGTAACATTCATGGGGGCGCCCTCTTGTGGTTGAAAAAATCAGCTTTGTCCAGGCTTTCCATGGTTAGAGGAGATTATTTTAGACTGGTTTATAGAGGTTGAAACTTATCCTTACCAGCACTGTTTGCATGGAGGCTGATGGAGAATAAATTCAGTGGAAAACCTTGCCTTTTTGGAAGCTCACTCAGGATAAAACAGCATGTGACATGCAAAGGTTACAAGCACACTAATCTTTTGGACAGGTGATTACAGATTGTTGCGCACACACTGCTTAGGAAAAAGCAGAGATAGATGGAAAAAAAGTAGAAGGGAGATTATGAAACTTGAATTTGGACCACTTCATGTTGCAACATGTACTTTAAATTGTGTAAGAGCAAATTTCAAGAAAGTCTACTCCATCACTGATGTCACACATGTTGTTATTGTGATGCTGGTGGTCGAGATCTACAAGAGAAACTTTATGATGAATGAAATGGGAAAAAACATTTTTTTATACATTACAGTGAAGCTATAAGTCAAACAAACATTTAATTTTATAACATGTAACTGGAGAATGACCTCTTCTCTTCTCTTCTCTTCTCTTCTCTTCTCTTTTCTTCCCTCCCAACTTTTAATTTAGTTTCATGAACCCACCAGTCATCAGACATACAAATATTTGAAGAATCATGTTAAGCAACCATGCTGACATCTGAATGAACTAAAGCTTAAACAGCAGCATGTGTTCTGGCAACTTTTTGATGGAAATTGTTATCAACACAAATTTGCCAAAGTTGTTGTCGGTCCATTCAAATATTGTTGTAGCCATTACAGGAAATTTGCTCTGTGGTGTAATGGATAGAACAGTAGACTTCTAGACTGGCCCAAAGAAAGTCATTTAAAGGTAGGGTGTTTGAGTTCCACCACAGTTGAGCTCCACTCAAGCAGAGCTAATTTCTCCATCTGATGCAGCATAGCTCCCCAAGTATTTACCATCAGGGCTGGCCCTAGCCATTTTGGTGTCCTAGGCGCCATTTTGGTGCCCCCACCCCCCAGTGAGAAAAACAATTCTTCAAACAAGACAACTTTGTGCTGTTTTTCATTTGTGTTGTTCAGATTTATGCTCTAGAAATGACACTGGAACTTCTTACATAGGTCTAATATGTAAATCAAAATATTTCCTCTTAACAAAGGACATTTTCACACCACTAGTTATGCCCAACCAGAAGGGCTTGTAATCCCACTGAGTTTCATGTATTGCTGATAGGAGGCTATTTTTTCCATGAAAAAGTTATATTGCAGGTTTCACGCAATTATTAACAGTCAGTCAGTCCTAATGACAGCAATATTTTTGCTTCAACAACATGTATTGAAAAGGTGCTATGCTCAACAGAATGTGTTAATTTGGTTCACTGTAAAATTATGGGCCTCATAGAAGCAAAATGTGCAAAAAAGAAAAGATGTTGCTTTACCTGCAGCTGAATACAAACATGCAGTACATACATACTGTTCTACTGCATACTGCAAAGTAGCCCTGTACAAATTAACTTAATTTAATTATTAACAAGGTGTAATTGTAACATTCAACATTAACAACAACAACAACAACAATAATATAGTAATAATTACATAGCAGTGCTATGAATTAACTAACAAGTGAACTTATCTGAACTGGCCTGCTTCAGAGGGTGGTATAGATGGGAGGTCAGATGTAAGTTCTCCAGCAGCTGGAGGCTTCTTCAAATATTTCCTGAGTGCATCTGGACAGTTATAGAGTAGATATTATCCTGTTACAAGCAAAAACATGTAGCTGCAGAGTAGAAGAAATAACTACTGCAGCCTGATGCACCAGCTGTGTGTAAGTTCAAACTCAGTTATAACTAAGTTCAAAATTAATTATAACCCAGTTTTGATTTATGCATTTCTGAAATAAAAGCTTCCACCACCGAGATAAGTTACAACATAACTCTGAGCAACAACTAAATAGTGACACACATGCTGCTGGGCTGGGGTAAATTTTTTTCTTTAGCCTAATTGCTACCAATTTGCAACCCAGTAATTCAGTGTTTACATATTTTATTGATATATTGCAATATCATTCTAGCTTACAACAATGTGCTAAGATGTTAAGTGGTGCTCACATCTCTGGTGCAAGCCAGTGAGTGCAGAAGTTTGTTTTTGTTACCATTATCACTGATATTTGTCAGTGAAATTTCAGCACAAGAAGGATCAGTTATTCAGATAGCAAGCTATTGGCCATTCAGTCTCATATCCTTCAAACTGTAATGTTATCTGAGTCCAACAGCTATCGTAGCATCATTATGTAGCATTAGCTTTATTGCTTCTTAGCTATCTAGCTGCTACAAATGAAACATCTAACGATGTTACACACAAAACGGCATTTTAAAGATAATATAAGACAACATACCTCGATTTTTTCCTCCTCCTCTTTTCTTTGTTTCTTCTCTTGCACATCTGAAGGCTTGGATCTTTCCATTATTATGAAATGCAGGTAAAATGTAAATATCTGCCTATCTTGACCAGAACTTGACACGGACTTGGGCTGTCACGGATATGGTGACCTATCCCCCACTCTCAGTGCGCACAGTACCGGGGCAGAGCAGTGTGCAAAGTGTATTTATTTCTTCCTTGCTTGCTTTCTCTCTTTCTATCTTTTTCTGTATTTGTTCATTTGTTATCTCGGATGGGGTGCCCACTAGTGAATTTTTATTATCTATTTTTAAAATTTTTATTTTATTTTTTTCAGTGCCCCCCCTCAGTCAATGTGGCACCCTAGGCGACCGCCTATATCACCTATGCCTTAAGCCAGCCCTGTTTACCATCTTGCTCTCACTAATTTGATGTGATGTGACACAAGGACTGAGAGTTTTAAAGGCACAGTACCAGTGTTAATTTGAAAATATTTTCAGTCATCCCGAATGCAGCAGAAGCAGAGAGGTGTGTGATATTTGATAGCAGGAGGATTAGTCAGGAGGAGAGTTAGGGTGAGCTTTTAAAAGGTGCTGACAGATGAAAACTATCAAGGACAAATGTGAGTTTGACAATTGATTGAGAGAAGAATAGGTGGTGGATGGAGGGATGAGAAATGTGTTTAGATGTGAGTGGAGGTCTCAGGTGTTCCCCAACTTCTTTTGGTCATGTGGGATTCATTACTCAATGCTGTCACATTAGGAATGTGTGCGAAAAGAGTGTGAGCACACACACACATACGCACAAACCTAAAAACCATGTTAGAGTCCAACATGAAAGAATTCCTGTGACCGAGGGATGTCTTTAAACCCAGCAGGAAAAGCAGTTGTGTGCATTTGTGTGTCTTTGTGAGCATTTGTCCATTTTTTAGGTTCTTGATTACTAAACGAGGTCCTTTGCAACGATGCAGGCTTCATTGTGCTGGACAATGTCTGCAGTGTGGTTTCTCAATTCACTCAAAAAGTACTAATATACAAACAGTACAAATTTCAACATAGCTAAAATATTTAATTTTAAAGCCCTTAATGAAGTAAGTCCCTTATAAACATATATGGACAATCCAGAGATTTTTCAATTCATAAAAATAGATAATAGTAATAGTAATAGATTCATAATAAAAGATGTAAAAGCCAAGTTATTAGGCTTGTGTTGCCAATAATAAAACAGTCTCATGACCATTATGAAAAGTTCTGTTTGTAACAACAGTGTTGTTGTACATCTGAGCTGTGAATGCTGCACACATTTATTGGCATTTCAATTTAACATTTGGTCTGTGTTTTCTAAACATCTCATATCCACTACATGTTTACAGCTACAACTAAAGATACTTGTAACAATGAACTCAACTTGATATGCTAGCCTGCCAATATGTACAGTTGCTGTTTAATAAAAAAGTAAGGACCACTTCCCTTTCATTGAGAATCTGGAGAATTACAGTGACAATCTTGTATTTGGATCTGAGTGCAGTAGATTGAAATAGTTGATTACAGTCGAGGTATTGCATTGTTGCCCCATATGGTATTTCCTCAGCCACTATTATTGGCTGTACCTTGTGTTGGGCTTTC
Organism: Euthynnus affinis; assembly: GCA_029490765.1. Taxonomy (NCBI): domain Eukaryota; kingdom Metazoa; phylum Chordata; class Actinopteri; order Scombriformes; family Scombridae; genus Euthynnus; species Euthynnus affinis. The sequence goes on along the minus strand of CM055856.1, from coordinate 18,976,696 downwards.
ACCTTCATTCAGTTGTTTACATGCCAATAGAATGCTGACTAACATGCAAACTAAGCATGATAGCATGATACTGTTAACAGAAAACTAAAAGCACAGCTGGGCATAAGTCTGGAAAACTGAGACTGAAGAAGATAAGCGATGTTTGACAATTTTGAGTGTAGAGCTGCAATGATTCTCGCTTCTCATATGTGAGGATTTGAAACTTTTGTATATCATACATGATCATAAACTGAATATTTTTGGAATTTGTTGATCATACAAATCAAGACATTTGAAGACATCACCTTGGGTTTTAAGAAATCATAACAGGCTTTTTTTTTTTTTTTTTTTTTTTTTTACTGTTTTCTGACTTTTAATAGACAAATTAATTGATTAATCAAGAAAACTGGCAGATTAATCAGTAATGAATATAATCATTTGTTGCAGCCCTAATTGAACCTATCAAGGGACTCTGACTTAGGACTTGGTAACAACAGGTTTGTCTCAATTCAGAGAGCCTCTGAAAGAAACAGACGGAGCCATGTCTCTCCTCATGACATGGCTAACCTCTCAGGATGGACCTATGGTGCATTCACAATATTCTTGGCTGGATTTAAGGAATCTTTGAGGGCAGCCATGTTGACCTGATGCACAATATTTGATCTAGAAAAGTGGACCATATTTGATCCTGTCTATAAATTAGGACACAGTCAACAAGGCCTATCCTGTGGTGACACCCTCAAGCCAAACTGTAAAAGTTTTACTCCATTAGTGATAAAGATGTGCAAAAAGCAAAGTTGTCTAAACATCTTTCATCCAGTTTTGTTATCTGCCCCATAAGTCTGCTTGCTTGTTTAAGAGTAGCAGCCGGACACTGTTCTTCTTGATCAAAGTCTTCTTGTAATTTTATCACGTTAAATAATTTAGCTGTTGCTTTAGGAAATGTGGTTGTATCTGTTCTTGCTCCACATTGACTGAGATCACTGCTCATACATCCTTAACAAACTATGTGTGTGTGTACTTTTGTGCCTGTGTGTGTATATCTACAGGTTTTTGTGTGCTCTTCCCTAAACAAAGCTTTGTTTGGTCTATGGCAAGGCTCCAGGGAAGATGTGCCTTTTGTGTTTTCTCTAAAAATAAGCCTTAGCTCTTGCTATTGTTGTTGTGTACACACACTCACACTCACCCGCCATACACACACACACACACACACACACACACACACACACACACACACACACACACACACACACAGGGCGTTAACTGACATCTGGATGATGACTTTGATCCTTTCCAAGTTGATACTGTGGCTAGTTTTGAACCGTCAGAACAAAAATACTAAGCAAAGATACGCGGGTACTTGACACACGTAATAACTACAATGCACAAGAAATTGTCTTCAAATGTGTCAGAACAGAGACTTTTATGAGCTGTTACTGCAAATTGCAGCTTTTATTGTTGTTCCCTATAGAGCAATTTGTAATTAACACAGGTTTTAACAAGTGTGGTCTGTTCTTTTAGATTTTCAAAATTCCTTTAACAATCTGTTTTTCCACCAGTTTTGTACTACTAGAACAAATATGAAGTTCGGTCTCTTAAAAAATTTATTAGCATTAATTTATGGTGCTATAAACATATTATAAATGTCCGTGCATAACAAAATGAAGCACTCAAGACTGAATATCCCCTTGTAGTGAGTCATAGCAAGTAGTCCAGACTGAAGATTTTTGAAGAGGAAATGTTGCATTTCAGTCTCAGCTGTACAACCTCATAAGGGGCCAGAGGGCTCCACTGGAAGCTTTCTTGCCTTTTCTCTTCCTCGATCAGATTTTCCATGGCCAAAGACAGAAAGAGAGAGAGAGACATACACCGGGAGAGTGGGACAGTGAGAGAGACGGGGGAGTGAGAGTCAGAGGCCCAGTTAAGTCTGTGGCTTTGTGTTTTATGAAAAGAGTAAAAAAAGGACATTAAAAGTCAGCATTTTCCACCAGGCAAGGGAACCGGTCGGCACACACATACACACATACACACTTGCACTCTTGCACCGAGTCCCCCAGCCTCCTATTATAAGGCTGAGTGGAGAAGAGGAATGGTAGCATTTGTGCCTGTTTGTCAGTGTGTGTGTCAGGCGAGGCGGCTGAAGTCTGATAGAATCTATCACCCTACCTCTGTGATTACACAGAATGTCATCTGTCTCAGCCTCAGCCCTGTGTATGTGTGGGTTTGTGAAAGCTTGACATAAATGAAAACTGTTACATCAAGTAACATGATACTGGATAATAATAATGCATAAAGTGATATGGCATCAATATTGCTGTTATGGGAAAAAACACCTTTTCTTACTAATCTAGACACTTTCCATAATTTTTTTATGTATTAAGTGAACATAAAGCCCCTGAAACCGGATACAAACCTACTTTGTAAAACTCTAAAAACATGAGTCTCATACACAAAAATAGCATTTTGCAAAAGCTTTTATTGAGCTTTCTTTTTCTTTTTTTCATGGGACAGCAGTAGTTTACATTTTTTCCAGTGCGTTGTAATCCAGATTATAATCCTTTAATGACCCAAGTGATGAATGAATGTAGGATTATAATATATATTATTATATAGGTTACTAGTCACTTGTTCTGTTGATTGACACACCACAGCTGTCACCTCAGTGTGTGCATGTGTCTATCATGATAAGGCGTGAGATCTGTGAAATTAGTGTTATGCATACCAGACTAGTGAGGCTAATGTATATGGCATGCATGTGGATATGGTTGTGTGTGTCTGCAGCTGTTGCCTGGTGTCAAAGGTGAGCATTGGTGCTTTCACACTTCTCTATCAGCGCTGAGTGAAACCTCTGTAAGGCAACACCGTTCCCAAGGATCCTTAGGGAATACCACTCTTAGGGTAATGTGTGTGTCTGTTTGTTGAAAAGGTGTGTGTGTATGTGTTGAGTGGCAGCATAAAGGGGAGAGAGAGATGAAGAGAGGAGTATATTACAATTATAAACAGCAATAATGGAGCATGTTTGGTGCACTACTCCAAAATTTTTTATATATTGCTCATTACAATGGGATTATTATTATTATATTATGCTCATATAAAGCATATAAAGTCAACTTTCACAGCCATTTTTATCTCCTGAAAGAAAGAGATCATAAGTAATGCCAATAATAAGTCAGTATAATTGCAGATTTTGGATAGTTACCCATCATTATATTCATTCATCTTGGGACAATCAAAGTGATAAATCTTTTTTTTTATGATGCAAACACACACAGAGAGGCATATATACAAATAATTTACACAAGCAGAACATACATCACCAGGCTTTTATGTCTGTTGTCTACATTGTTTGAATTAACTTTAATTATCCCAACTGTGTCTGTGAGTTTCTTGTTTTTATGTCAGGCTATATATTTGTGGTTTTGTATGTATGTGTGTCTGTGTGTGTGTATACATCAGAGTATGTGTGTGCATTTACGCTCATGTTTTTGTTTTTCTCTCTTCCCTCCATTTCCCTCCAATGGGGTTCCCTTCTTTCTCTCTCTGGCTCCTCCCTGGCTCCTCCCTTCCTCGTCTCCTTGCGGAGACAAGAAGGCAGCTGTAGACAGAATCAGATCCAGCTGTGTGTGTGTGTGTATGTGAGTGTGTGTGTGTGTGTGTGTGTGTGTGTGTGTGTGTGTGATACATGTCCAGGAGATTACTCGCTGCTCCAAAGAATGTTCCTGCAGGTCAGAATATAGTCAAATGCCAGAGAGATGCTTTGTAATGGATTTGGTGAATTCAGTTATTGGTTGTTACGTCGGCTTGCCTTCCCTCAACTCTGTCTCCTCCATTTTTCTTCTTACACTCCACTAGCATTGCTCAGGTCAAACCTGGAGTCTGATTGGAGACACAACAGTGATTATGAAATGTTATATCTGGCTGTCTTTCTGGGAAGTTTTACACATTTGAATCTGTGAAAGCCAGAGCAACATGCTGTTCCCAGTCCTAAAAATATGTTTGTGTCTCACATTTTCACTCTGTGTGACCTGCCACTAAAACACTATCACATATTCTCACATGGACACAATTTATAATATATGATGTAAACTGCACAATGGCCATATGCTTTGTATATAATCCATAAAATATTGTCTTTAATGATTATAGTTACTTTCACATAGATTTTATAAATCCTACAATATGTTTAAATGCTAATTTAGTTGGCTTACATTTACTGTACTTTCATGCTTTGCATATAATGTAAATGTCATGTATAAAACATATGGAGAACTATAACTACCATATGCAAACCTTTATAGGCTGGCATTGCTTCAGGATATATATATATATATATATATATATATATATATATATATATATATATATAAATATATATATTACTGAATCAAATGCAGGTTTACACATGATCAATTCCTGCTCCACTTGTGTGATATTGAAAAAGGTTCAGGTGTTTCACCAGGTCATTGTTTTCTTCAGTTTCATTCTCAAAGCGCTGTCATCAGGAACATTTTGTTCTGGAGAAACAGTTGCTGTTTACATCCCTGTCTAAACCCAGACCCTATGTGTCATGATGCAAAGTGTATATCTTACTTTTGATGCCCAACCACCCAAACTTTTCACTATTCACCCTCTATTTCCACCTCCCCTGCACCTCAGACAGGGAGGACCTCTGGCAACACCCCATAGCCACATGCTCACACACACAAAAACTGTGGCCTGCTTCCTGTTGGCGGGGAGAGGCTGTTTTTACTGTGACTCCATTTTGGCGGAGAAGGCTAATTCCTCTGTTGTCTGGCTCTGTGTGTGTGTGTGTGTGTGTGTGTGTCTGCACTCACATGTCCTTTTAAACATGTTCGTATCCCTGCCTGCTCAGCTTCTGAAGTGCTCACTTATGTGGGAGTTTAGGCAGTTACCAAAATCAAAATCATATGTGTAAATATATGTGTGGGATAGTTTGATATATACAGTGTACAGAAGAGAGCAGATTTCAGTTATAGTGGTATCAGAGATGTGACTAAGTTGCAAAACAGATGTTAAAACTATGTTGTTAGATAAAAAAATATTCTGTTTTTCAGAATCATGTTTTGTGTGATCATGTGTAGCAGTATGACTGCTGACAAAGCATTTTATATGCTAAGCAAAATCCCTTCCTGGATAAATAAACACATGGGATTGTGGATGTTTTTGCTTTATTAATGGAATTTTCCCCTCAAGACAATAATAGTAGAATATATTAACAGAAACAAAGGATAGCAACACACAAACTGAGTATTCATATTTTATTCATACATTACATTATTACATTATTCATACAAAAAGAGTAACAATATTGCTAGTCACTTAAGTCCTTGCATAAACAAATTCCAGCCTCAATAGATGATCATATCTTAAGCTGAAGCTCACACACCCATCCACCCACCCACCCACACACATACCCACCCACACACACACACACACACACACACACACACACACACACCACACACACACACACACACACACACACACACACACACAAATACACACACATACACATGTTGCACATGTCTCATTTTTGGGGACTTTACATAAACTTGCATTAATTTGCTGGAGACTTAGCCTGACACTAACCATAACCCTAACCCCTACTCTAACATTAAACAAACCCTAACCTTAATCACTGACCCCAAAAATCAGCATTTTATCAATTGGGGACACAGCTTTTTTCCCTAGTTGTACAAGCCATCCCCAATCAATTGGTGTTTAAATTTGTCCCCGAAAGAAGCCTATCACAGGCCCTCTCTCTCTCTCTCACACACACACACACACACACACACACACACACACACACACACACACACACACACACACACACATACACACACACACACACACACACACACACACACATACACACACACACACACACACACCTGTTATGATTGTCATCAGTGTTTTCTGAAGCCATACACTTCTTGATATTTAGCTTGTATTGTAATGCTACACATGACAAAGTCATGCATGTAATTTACGGCATGTAACCCTCATGTGTGACCTTGACCTCTTACAGTATGCATCATTTTTAGTATCTCAGTGCCCTGACATTCCTGGCATTGTTCGCTAATACCTCAATGCCCTGCGAATATAGCGTGTTATATTCTGGCCATACTGACTGCACAAAGCACAGATTGACCATTTGAAAATGTAAACAGCCAACTCCCCACTTCCCTCAACAAATCATAGTCAGGATTAAGGCCTTCAGTCACTGCAGAGTAAACAGCACACTCCCACATTGTAATTGTGCAGATACAGTTCTCTCTCTCTCTTCTCTCTCTCTCTCTCTCTCTCTCTCTCTCTCTCTCTCTCACACACACACACACACACACACACACACACACACACACATATATATATATATATATATATATATACATATATACACACACACTATGTCTTACATCTCAGAGGCATTTTCTGTAATTTGACAGTTGTGTATAGAAAAGTTGTATTTTGTTAATTGGTTGCAGATGTAACAGTTGCTGTGAGTGCACATGAACCCTACTTGAATAGCACTGTACACTATAGTCGTTCCCTCTCAGTGAGTTTGGAGTCTCACAAAATATTGACACAATTCAAAGATGCACAGAGGCTTTATCCTGTATATACAATTGAGTTTTTCTCCTGTGGAACAATACTGCAGCAAAAATGTTAAAGCTGCTCCGTATAAAATACTTGGTTTTTTTTCAATCAAAGCAATAATAGCAATGTGTTTCTTACCTCTTACCTTTTCTGCAGTTGACAAGTTTGTTCAACATCTCAGGCTACCTCTGAATTGCAGAACCTCTGCAATTTTATCTGTGTTCTTGATATAACCAGATGAAAAAGGAATTGTTCATGTGTTTGTGTGTGGTATTAAAATATTACATCTATATGTTGTTCCAGACAGGCTCCTTTCATGTGACGGACCTTGATCCACCCCTGACCTTTGGCCTGCAAACCAGCCTGTCTGACAACCAGCATAAACACAGAAAAGCAGTCATCCAGCAGGACCCACCAAAAGCCAAAACGCAAATTCTGCACATTCAGCCAGTAAGAGACAAAGACAGCCGTTGAAGCAGCCTGCAAGATATTTAACTGGCCTGACCAACGGGCAACCAGCAACAACCAGCAGACAAGTTAGCCAGACAGAAGGGCAGCCATGTTGATTATCTTAGCGTTCATCGTCCTCTTCCATGTGGCTGCAGCCATACTCCTCTTTGTTTCAACCATACACAATGTGAGTATAAACCAAGAATGGACATACATTTGACAAAGAGCAGGGACATTTTTGCTATTTTAACCATCTTTCTGTCCCTCCCTGATGTAGGCGTGGTGGGTAGTGTCTCAACCTGGACGGGATTTGATCTACACTGACCTGTGGTACTCCTGTAACGCCACCTGCTACCCTGTGGAGGATAGCCACACTGTTGATGCAGGTAACTCTTGCTTAACTGAGGTTGAGGTTGAGGTTGTAACTCTATGTAGCTTCTGTATGTATGATTATGTTGTAATGCCTCCTCTCATCTCTCTCCTCAGCCTATCTGCAAGCAGTCCAGGCTACTATGATCCTGGCCACCATGTTATGTTGCGTCAGCTTCTTTGTCTTCATTCTTCAGCTCTTCAGGCTCAAACAGGGGGAGAGATTCATTTTCACTGCTATTATTCAGCTACTGGCCTGTGAGTGACACACATAAGCATTTATCCTGACCGTTGTTTTCAATTACCAAACACAGAGACTTGTTTTTTTGCTTGTGCATGTCATAAATGAATGAATAATCCTTGCAGTTCCCAAAATTATGGCAAGATTTATACATTTCTGAGGTTGGATAAGAATGCGAGCTGACCAGCTCTGAATGTAAAATTTTGAGATATTATCTTAATGCAGCCAAGATCTGAACCACATGAGCATACATGTGACTTGGTTTGGTACTTCACATTGAATAAGGTTATTCTGTAATTTGACATTAACAAAAGTCCCAAAGCATGGGAATGTCTGTATTTTTGATTTAAATGCAGTGTACTTGAGTCACTTAATGTGCACTCTTAGCCTAAGTTGATGTTGAGTCCCTGCCCAAGGTTAAATCTGAAAATCTTTAAAATTCCTCACACTGTTGGAAATTATGTGTTTACTCTCATTGTCTCATCTTGTGGGTGTTTGGTGTCCAGCATTTCAACAAAGTGAAATGTCATTAACCAAGAAACTTGAAATTAGATGGACAAGTCAATCAATTAACAATGGCAGAATGTGGAAACCTTCCTAATAGCTGACACTCAGCCACTAATGGACACTGTTTCAGCATGATATACGCTATTAATTTTAAGAAATTATAGATTTCAGCTTTAAAGCTATGCCATCTAACTTAGCATTGAACAGTTGGTAATGGGGAAAGCTCTCAATAAGCTGTTTCCAGCTGTAGCCATCTTTGGCATGTGAAGCTGTAAAATCTTAAAATCTTAGTTTAGGGCCTCAGAACAGTATATAACAAGGGATGTCTTGAGCTGATTGAGGCAAAATAAAACTTTAGTGGCCCCTACTGGCTGGTTGAATATCTCAGAGTTTGAATGACATTATTTCATCAAATATCTTGTCTAATTTCCATCCTCCTCATCCTCTCTCCTCTTCTCAGCTCTCTGTGTGATGATCGGGGCATCCATCTACACGGCTCAGAAAAATTCCTTTCATGTGTCCAGTCTTAAGGATGGCACTTACGGATCCTCCTATATCCTGGCCTGGATTAGCTTCCCCATGACTCTCATCAGTGGCCTCATGTACCTGGTGCTCAGGAAACGCAAATAAATGTGACGGTCTTGATGTACAGGCATGCAGATATACAAATATATGAATAGGAACACTTGGACATATATGCATACAGACGTACAGTTTTCCTCAACAAACAAGTATGCACACTTTCTCTTTCTAACACTGATTTTAAAATACCATTGCAGATAGACAAGAATCCACCATAATTTAAACCAGACAATACACCAATAAAGCATTCAGCATTACACTTTTTTCCACCTTATGCATTCAAAACCCCTTTCACTGCAGGCCCAAATGGCCACACTCTTTTCCTTCCCAACGGTACATTGTTCTCACTGAATGTGGCAAAGATGCATGACGACCCCCCCAGACTCCCAATGTGCTCAGTTGATGGGCCATACTGTATTTTTTTTTCCAAACAAGTGCCTCAAAAAAACTGCTGACAGTCGACTGGATAGACCCACTCTAAGTTCGGCAGTCCTTTATTTTCTGTTTTCATGCATGGCAGCCACTAAAATATCTTTTTGGAAGCATTTGTTTTTACTTGTACTCATTACTGTTGTGGCTTTAATTCACATTCAGTGAGCAATTCCTAGTTTGAAAAGTGTAATCTGACGTTTTCTAGCTAGGTACACTGCATTCAAAAAGGTTAATTTGCATAAAGTCGAGGTCAAATCTACTCTATGCAAATGCACCGGAGCAAACGTCTAGCTGCTTTCATCACTCACTCATTGCTCTGTATATAAATGGAAAGGATGCATCTAGCTGGTCAGGTAACCTGATGGTTTGTTACAGAGAACCATCTGAGCAGTCGTCCTTGGAAACTGTTTGGAAAAGGGCAGGCACTTTCAAATACTTTTTATTGGATGTGCCATCTGCCTATCACTCTCATACCTTGTGAGACAGGTGGATTTGCAAGATCACAAGATCATGCAAGGACTGACTGGTCCGACACAAGTGTGTAACTTGAAGCCTGATCAGATTGATTCTCATGTTATCGGGCAATCTCGTAGATGCAGCTGCCTGTAATTTAGCTGAGGCTCCTTGCTGTATTTAGTGAGAACATACCTTTACTATCCTCTTCCCTTTCTGCCTTCCCATGTTTCCCATCAGTCATTACACAGGACATGAGTTGTGTTGCAACACACTGATTTGTCTCCTCCTCTCATCTCATTGTCTCCTGCCTCCCTCCATCTCCATTCATATCAACTTTTGTCTGAAACATCTGATAAATAAGGATAAAAGTTGAAGAAGACAAGTGAAGAGTTTTGTCTTACTTGGACATAGCCCCTGGAATTTCTAATGAGTCCATTATTTTTTGTGAAGCTATAGTCAACAGAATTTATTTTGTACATATTTGCTGTGTATGTATAGTACAGGTAATTGCCCCCCAAAATATTTCTAAGACTGAAATGCTAAAATTATAAAGAAAAAAAATGAGAAAAATAATGAATCTTATGTTAACCATAGTATACAGGACATGTAGTGAAGAAAGTAGTTGAGATATGTAGAATTTTAACCCATTGTTTGTATTCTTATGTTACTGACTTGTGTTTTAATGGTGAAAAGAAACCAATGACGTGCTGTGACATTTGGGATTTAAAATGAGAAAATAGAAACATACAAACTTGAAATAAGAACATTATTTCTTATCTTTCATATTATGAATATGTTTTGTTATTATTATACTTTTTTTTGTTCACAGCTTCACTGAAAAAATACAAAAGCTATTTATTTAAAACAATTATAGTGTATTTTAGCATCATGTGACTGAGGATGTATGAAGTAGTTAAGTCTTGTCATATCTTTCCCACTCTGGTTGGGCTACTGTTTATTTGGTCTATAACTGACACATATCTAACACCCCTGTGCACATGTTCTCTGGCATTTAATAACATTGAATTCTTTACTGTATTGTATCTGCCACCAATCCCCAGAATTACTTCTAACTATAACCTTTGTGGTAGTGTAGAGATAATGTTTGCCCCCACAGTAGCACTGTGTAAACTGTTTTCTTTTCCTCTTTCTTGGTGGTGGTTTGGGGCTGAAACATTTAAAGCAGACCATATGGGTATTAACTCAGTAGCTGCTAGGACCTGAAACATTTCTAGGAAGCAAATAATGCATAGAAAGTGCCCAGTTCATCTATATGCATCTTCAGATGTGCACTGGGTTATTTTGTCATAGCAATATTTTTATGTTGGGCAAAGTTTGGACCACAGAGCCTGGTAATTCACTAGCTCACCAATGATGAAGATTCAGGGAAAAGAAATGGAAGTAAAGATTTTGCTCTGCTATTTCAAGATGATACTTGAACATGATCAAAACAACATATTGGAGGCCAAGATTGTGATGTTTGTTGACCATATGTTTCACTGATTATTAAGCCTCCATTTGCATGCAAGTTCTTGTCTTTCAGTGAATCCCTTTAACTTATGTTGAGATGAAAAGAAAGTAGTTGCTGTACAATAGGCTGGAAGAGGAAACTGCAGCAACCACTTCTAAGAGTTGAATTATTATTAGAGCTACTCTTAATTTCTATTTGGAAATATTTTACATGATTATGATAATTTTCCTGTTATGTGTTTTATGTCATTGCTGTACTGTAGCTTAGTGATTATAGACCTATACAAAGAACCATAGGACCATATTGAAAATAATTAGTCAAGTAAACATTCAATCATAAAGAGTTGTTAAAGCCAAAACTGGGATTTGTTTTTTTTTAAACATGTTTTTGCAATTGAAATATTTCTAATGTTTAATGAAGTATTAATTCCAAATTGATTGCAAGTGTCATTTCACTTCATAAAACATGTTGAAAAGATCAGTGTTTAAACAACAGATTTTTTTCCTGCATAGGATTCATCCAAAAGTTTTTGCTTTTACTATTTTGGGCAAATTAAATTACAAATTCATGCCATTAATTTTTTACCTCTGTCTGCAACATCAATGACAGCTTCTGTATTCTGTAAGATATATTACTGCGCTTTCATGTATTCACGTTTGTCTGCTATTGACACCCTGTGGACTGATAGAAAACTACACCATGTGTAAGCGTTAGTTCTTTGGTTGTGGGCTACAGAATAGGCTGTTGCATGCTCCTGGAAGACACTCCTGAAAAGAATTGACTTGTTTCTGCTTCATGAAAACAGATCGGGCATACCTCCAACAGATTCAGGAACAAAGACCCAAAAGGACTCTGCAAGAAGTTATAGATGTTTTTTTTTCTCCTGTTGCCCCACCCATCTGATGTTGATCTCAATAAATGTATTATACAATAAATACATTTTTTTGTTTGTGCCAAATCCGTCATTGAGTTATCCATCTATAGGCTACTCATTACACACTGTGATGTAGTCAGGCTTGCATGGAAATTACACTGTATATAATAAGTTAGTAATTTACTGTACTGTAGCAGTAAATTAATGGGCTTAAAAGGCTATCATAATTAATGTTTATATTAAATAATAGAATTTGACTTGCATTAAATTCACCTTCCGTCAAAAGGGGGAAATTGATAGTCAGTTAATTAATTTTGTCTCATGAAATATACTAAACTATCAGTTTGGAACTCTGATCAATAATTAAATTAATAACTAGGTCTACAACCAAAATTACCACATCAATAACTAGTAAAGGTTGAAGGGTTTTGGAGTTCTGAATAGTAGAGGCTTGCAGCATTCACTCTTGTGCAACATTAAATAGACCAGCATGTATATTCAGAAGTATTTATTTAAAAGATAATAAAGTAAAACACACAATATGTAATCTATGTAAGTGTACTTAAAGAACAAAAGGGAGTGTGTGTGTGTGTTTGTATGTGAGAGTGAGCTTGTATCTGAGTGTGCGTGCTGAAGTGTGCGCATGTTGGGTGTCTGCCAGAAAGGATGTGAGTATGTTTCTTTGTTTGAAACGAATAAAGTATCTGAAGCAGGAGCTTTGAGTTTCCTCTTTGCGTGCGTGGCTATGTTTAAGGCCAATGTAGCTATTAGTATGTAGGATAATGGTGCCAGGTTAGGAGAGAGATTTTTTTGCCTGCAAGACATAATAGTTACTGGATGTAACTCCAGTTCTGGGAGTACCTACATGAAGCATGACTAACATCAACTTAGCAGTTTGGCTAATCAATAACCTAAATATGACAAAACATCACAAAAATAAAGCTCAGTGAATAATGATAAACCAAATCAATTTGTATTCTGGCAAAAGTTAAGCACTCCTGTGCTTAACCATGTACACTGTTACACTATGCTATGCCCAGTTAATGTTATCAGAGGGTTCCATCGAGTGTGTTCTGCTACCCATACTGCCATACTATTCAGTAGGCCAGGAAAATAATTAGTGCGTCCCAATACATAGTATGTCAAATTCAGTATACTAAAAGTACCACAATATCCTATTACATCTAGTCTCCTTTTGCAGTAGGTTTGCCAGCAGGTTTTTGTTGCTATTCTGTCCCACAATCCTCTGTGCAGTGGAAGATTCGTCACATCGACTGAGACACTGAGAGAACAGATGAATGATGCACTGACAGTGCAAAATTAAATAGTATTGTGAGACAAAGTACAGGTCAGGAAAAGTGACTTAAAAATTGTACAATTTCAGTGCAAAATGTTTTTTTTTTTTTTTACTTTTGTACTTTTTAAAACAATAATAGTTTTATTATTTGTATTATTGTATTGTATTTGTATTGTTTTATTGTTTATGAAGTTTTTGCTTTTAAAGAATCATGCTGAAAGTATTATTGTAGTATGTGCTGGTGGGTGGAAGTGGAACTGGGAAAGGCAGTTGGGTAGGCGAGTTTTTATTTCCTGGACTTCCGGCAAAATGATGTGTTGGGCAGTAACTCACATCAGAGGCTGCAGCAAACCCGTCTCAAACTTTGATGTTGCACTTGACTAAAGAACATTCCAACCACTCAAAATGGAAAACCAAAGTGTGATCAAACCTGCCAGATTGGAAATTAACAATGGAAAAAATGCAAAGACTATGCCATGGAAGTTAGCATGACAAAAGAAAGGATTCTGCTTCCAATCAAGTTGGCAAGAAAAGTAAAGTTGTGTGATGGAAAAAATCCCTTTATCACTCAAGAAACATACAGACATGCAGAGCATTGGCAGATCTGAAGTAGTACAATCAAATACAATACAGTGCATTACCTTTTGGGGAGAGAGCATACTTGAGTCACTGATCGCTGTCTCTCTCCAAAGTGAGGACACACACAATCCTTAAATACCTTTGCACCGAAGCAAGGCTATAAGCAGTTAACCCCAAAAAGGACATCACACAGAGTAAACATGGTCCAATTCTAGCAAGGGTCAGAGTTCACTAAGACACAGGGGTAGAGTGACTTTTTCTGCATGCTGGAAACTCAGAATTAGTTACAGGGGCCCCATGTCTCAAATGCCTGCCTACATGAGTGTGCTATAAATATTCTATATGTAAACCCAGCTGTCTCCACACAATTTCTAAGGTTGTTGGATCAATACAGTGAATAAATGATAATGTTAATACTTCCTGTTAATTTTACTTACACAGTAAGCAAAGCAATAAGCAGCAACAGAAGAGATGGAGGTCTCAAACATACTAGATACCATTCAAAGCATGGAAAAGAAGAGAAGACGTTAAAGATTGCAAGAAAAAAAACTCAACAAGCTGGAAAAAGACAATGACCACCTGAGGAAAGAAAATAAGGAGCTTAAAGAGAGAATCAGGGAGCAGGAAAGATACAAGATGCATAGGTATATGAAACTTAAAGGTTTGACGAAGAAGAAGAAAACTTCAGAGCACACGTCATACAATTCTTCAACAAGATTTTCCCCAACATGGAAGTGCAGCAGCTTGAATATGTATCCATTATACATATTTGTGTGAGGAAAAAGTGTGTGAACCCTTGCTTTAAGTAACTGGTGTACCTCCCTCTTGTGGCAATTACTTCTACCAAACATTTCCGTTAACTATTTAACATCCTTGTACATTGGCATTCCTCCTTATAGAACAATCTCAACTCAAGGATGTTCTTTGCCCACTTCAGGTCCTTCCACAGCATTTCTGAATGATTAAATTTGAGATGTTAAATTGGCCATTACAAAACATTAACTCTCTTATGCTTAAACCATTCTTTGGTAGAACGACTTCTGTGTTTAGTGTTGTTGTCTTACGCCATGACTCACTTTCTGTTGAGCTTCAGTTTACAGACAGATACCTTGACATTTTCCTGTAGAATTTGCTGCTCCAATTCAGAATTCAGAATTCCATCAACGAATGCAAGCCATCCTGGTCCAGAGGCAGCAAAGCAGGCCCAAACCATGATACTACCACCACCATGTTTTACAGATGGGACAAGATTCTTATGCTGAAATGCAGTGTTTTCTCATCACCAAACATAATGTTTCTCATTCAAGCTGAAAAATTGGATTTTGGTCTCATCCATCCACAGAACATTGTTCCAATCACCTTCTGGCTTATCCATGTGGTCTTGAGTAAACCATAAAAAGCAGCTGCTTTAAATGAGACAGGGCCTCCGACACTCATACTTCATTGTTGTCCCATTGATTGAAACACCCGACTCTAATTTCCCCTTCAAATACATTGATAATTCTAGAGGCTCACGTAGTTTTGCTATGCACAAATATGTAAGATTGGATCATTTTTCTCAATAAATAAATGAACAGTGTAAGTTTTTTTGTCTCTTTATCTAGTTTTAGGACTTCATATTTATGCAGAAAAAGAGCAATTCTAAAGGGCTTTAAAGGCTTTCAAGAAGCAATTCAATTCAATTCAATTCAATTCAATTCAATTCAATTCAATTCAATTCAATTCAATTCAATTCAATTCAATTTTATTTATATAGCGCCAAATCACAACACAAAGTCATCTCATTGCATTTTTACATGGAGCAGGTCTAGACCACGCTCTTTAATTTACAGAAAGAGAAACCCAACAGTCCCCCCCTTTAACAGGAAGAAACCTAAGGCAGACCCCGGCTCTGGGTGGGCAGCCATCTGCCTTGACTGGTTGGGTTGAGAGAGAGAGAGAAAGACAGAGAAAGAGAGAGGGGTGAGGGGTGGTGTGGGGGGTTGTACACAATGAAAGAGAACACCAACAACAACAATCAACAGGTAGCAAAAAGCAGCAGCAACAGCAAGAAGAGCTGGCGAAGGACAGAAGAAGGACGCCAACACACCAGCATGGTCTATGGGTTATGGAGCTTCCTGTGGATCAGAAAGCACAAACAACTCCGGGGAAGAAGTAAAGTTAGTAATATAATAGTAATAAAATACATAGAGATAGAGAAGAGGAGAGAGAAGCTCAGTGCATCAATGGAAGTCCCCCGGCAGTCTAGGCCTATAGCAGCATAACTAAGGGCTGATCCAAGGCGAGCCTAGTCAGACCTAACTATAAGCTTTATCAAAGAGGAAAGTTTTAAGCCTACTCTTAAACATAGAGAGGGTGTCTGCCCCTCGGACCGAATCTGAGAGATGGTTCCACAAGAGAGGAGAGTTGCAATAATCCAGCCTAGAAGTAACAAATGCGTGGATTATTTTTTCTGCATCTTGTTGAGAAAGGATGTGTCTGATTTTAGTGATATTACGAAGGTGAAAAAAGGCAGTCCTAGAAATTTGTTTTATGTGGGAGTTAAAGGACATATCCTGATCAAAGATAACTCCCAGGTTCCTTACGATGGTGCTGGAGGCCAGGGTAATGCCGTCTAGATTAGATAAATCATTAGATAATGTGTTTCTAAGGTGTTTAGGACCAAGCACAATAACTTAAGTTTTATCCGAGTTTAGCAGCAGAAAATTGCAGGTCATCCGGGTCTTTATGTCTATAAGGCATGCTTGGAGTCTAGAAAACTGATTGGATTCATCTGGCTTCATTGATAAATATATTTGTGTATCATCTGCATAACAATGGGAATTTATGAGTGTTTTCGAATAATATTCCCTAAAGGAAGCATATATAAAGTGAATAGTATAGGTCCCAGAACAGAACTTTGTGGAACTCTGTGTCTAATTTTTGCTTTTATGGAGGATTCATCATTAACATGAACAAACTGAAATTGATCTGATAAATATGATTTAAACCAGCATAATGCAGTACCTTTAATGCCAGTGAGATGTTCCAGTCTCTGTAACAGGATTTGATGGTCAACAGTGTCAAATGCAGCACTAAGCTCTAACAAGACAAGTACAGAGACAAGTCCTTTGTCTAATGCAGTCAGGAGGTCGTTTGTGACTTTAAACAATGCTGTCTCTGTGCTATGATGAGCTCTAAATCCAGACTGAAAAACCTCAAATAAATTATTGTTAGCTAGAAAATCACATAACCGATTAGCGACTGCTTTCTCAAGGATCTTTGACAGAAAATTAAGGTTAGATATGGGTCTATAGTTGGCTAAGACGTCTGAATCAAGGGTAGGCTTCTTAAGGAGGGGTTTAATTACAGCTACTTTAAAGGACTGCGGTACATAATCAGTTACCAAAGACATATTGATTATATTTAGGAGGGAGGTGCTAATTAGGGGTAAAACATCCTTAAGCAGTTTAGTTGGGATGGGATCTAACAGACAAGTCGAAGATTTTGATGAAGAAATTTTTAGAAGTTAATTCAGGAAGGTCAATCTGAGAGAAACAGTCCAAACTCAAATCAGGTTTTGTGGCTGTTTCTAGGGAACTTGATAAATCTGTGCCTGTTGAGAGGAGAGACTGTTGAATTTTATCTCTAATTGTTAGAATTTTATCATAAAAAAAGCTCATGAAGTCATTACTACTGAGAGCCATTGGAATACTCGGATTAAAAGAGTTATGACTCTTTGTCAGTCTGGCCGAGGTGCTGAAAAGAAACCTAGGGCTGTTTTTATTTTCCTCAATTAATGTGGAGTAATAGGCGGCTCTGGCATTACAGAGGGCCTTCTTACAAGTTTTAAGATTTTCAAGCCAGATTATGCGAGATTCTTCTTATTTAGTGGAACGCCAAATCCTTTCAGATTTACGAGATAATTGCTTTAATTAGCAGGTTTCAGAGTTATACCACAGAGCTAATCTCTTATGCTTTATTATTATTATTATTTAAGTGATGGATCAGGAAGTGTGGAAGAGGGGGCTTATTTCAGCCACTGGAATCCAATACAGCTAACTAAATCCATAAGTAAGGAAATTGGGGAGGTAAGAAGTGATAAAAGGCATCAGACAAAATCATGAGTTATCAGTGATGAACAGTGGGGACAAAATGACTGTCAACAACATACAAAAGGCTGAACTTCTGGTACAACCATTTAGAAAAGTTCACAGTTAAGCTAGTCTCATTTAAAGAGAATCTTAATGAAGAACCCCAAAATATTAATGAAAAGGGATGTGACATGAGATCGTTAGACTTGCCTTTCAATATGTTTGAGTTGAGAAGAGCAATTACTTGTGCTTGTCAGATCACTCCTGGGAAAGATGGTGTACATTATAAAATCCTGGTACAAATGACAGATAATACACTGGGCATAGTGTTAAGATTGTAAGTGGCCAACTTTCTTCGGTGTGGAAACAAGCAATAATAGTACCAATTCTTAAAACCAGGAAAGACCCCTCAGATCCTTCTGATCTAGACCTATTGCCGTAATTTTTCATTTATGTAAAATCATGTAACGGATGGTCACAGAGAGATTAATATATTTCCTAGATGTATTATTATATATATTATTAAATGTTAACATGTAGACCTACAAGCTCCATTAAGCAAAGCTGAAGCTAAGACATTCAGTAGGACATATGCACAACCTGTATGGCAGGAGTATTGGGATAGGCCTAATTATGAAACTGGAAGACATCTATTTAATATTCAAAGAGATTTTGGTGCTCTGAGAATAGTGGAGTGGAAATGAAGGGAAGAAAATGTCATCACTCATCTGAGAATAGATCACACAGGTCTCAACCATACATTATATAAAATAGGCAAGACTGGAAAATTACCACTGTAGCCAACCAGGAGCAATCAAACATGTATTATTTCATTGTAGAAATCACAATATCAAGAGAAATCACCTTCTTCAGTCACTAAGGAAGGCAAAACACCTGACTTCTCATTGTCAGGTCCTTTGGGGAAAACAGCAGGCAGGATATCCTGTGACTTTATTCAATGTTTTAAAAGAAACCGATTTAGCTAAAATAATCTTAGAGGTTTTTTTTTCCCCGCATACCTTTCCACACTCCAATCCAGTTGGTGGCGGTAATGCACCTCTAAGCTAATTTTCAGAGGCAGAGTAGGGCGGGACTTTCGTCGCTGTCATTCCGTCGCTATCCCCAAGGTAGGAAGTCCCCTTGTAAACTATTTCCATGGATGCAGGTGTAGGTCTATGCTAGCAACACAAGGTCTAGGCTAACAACACAAGTACACTTGCACGAGGTAACGGTTGTATGAACTACACTTTCATGTAATTGTACATAAATCTTTTGAACGTAGAGGTGGTTTGATTGCTTCCGGTCATGTTCATTGGCTGTAATTAGCTTGCTAGTTAGCTCTTTGCTAGATAGAGGGATGTTTTACTAAAAGTTTTAGCTTAGCTTAAGGTTAGCCCTCTTAGCAGTGAGCTTATTTACAGGCTGGCTTGCAAATTAACTGAGCAACTGATGCTCTTAATTCTTACAACAGTAAATAGGGTTACTCTTTCTGGGGATAACCCATGTTACAAATTTTCATGTAACGTCAGTAAACAAACATATGAAAGGATTTTACCACCATCCTTGTATTTTCATATAAGTATATGAAGAACGTAGAAGGTTGCGAAATTTAACTGGTTATTGGGAATTCTATTACTGTATGGAGAGCTTTTTTCCACAGTGCAGCTGTAGCCTCTTGATAAAAACATATGTTGAGCTTGCATTGAAAGTTGCTCCTAAACTAACTTGTACCTATTTGTACTGTTTGATATAAGGTAGTAGAGGTTTCTCTGCTTCAGACATTTTAATTCTGGACTTTTGCACGTTTTTGGCAGATGTTAACGTTACATGTTCAACATGTTGCGTGTGTCCAAATGAATGAACCTCAAAGCTGTTTGTTACATAGTGATTCAGTTGTCTTTTAAATCCTGTAAGACAATAAAAAAAAAAAAAAAAACAATGAAAAAAATAGACCCTAATTGAATGAATACATCTTGTACAATTAATGTAAAGGTGATGTTTAGCTCCTCTGTTACACTGATAACATATAATATATTTCATCATTGTGTGATGTAAAACAAAATTAACAGTGGCTGTTGTTATCGCCAGGTTTCGGCTTTCTAACTGTCTTTGCTGGATTGATGACAACGTCAGCCCACTTGCCTCACCTTGTACATTCTCTGATGATCCCTAAGCCAACTGCATGCAGCGTCTTTCTTGACAGTGCACTAGAGGTTTAGTGAAAAATGGCAGAGGCTCAAAATCAAAGTCAAGGTTTGAAATGCATCAAAAGACCTGCTCAAGAGGGAGTAAACCATTACACCAAACCCAAGAAATGCAAAGGTTTGTCTCAGAAGTTAATAAACAGACCAAAGCAGAGAGCTCGAGTAGACATTGGAGTGGCGCTTGAAAAGTGGCGTGAACTGAAGACAGAACAGGGATTGAAATCTGACTCAGAAGTGGCCCTGTGTCTTCTGGATGTGTGAGTTAACCTCCAACGTCTTCATGATTGCAAAACAGCTTCATAAATGTTTGTAGCTGGCCAGTTTAATTTTTAAAAAATGTCTTGCAGTTTGGCTGATAATATATCTTCATGCATACAGTCCTTGTTCGTATTGCTTTAGCATCCTGTGCTACTCATTTTTACTAACTTGATGAGTCAAGTAAATTGTTCTGGGTATTTCTCGGTGTTATGTCATGCGAGTGAAACTCTTTGACAGGGGAAAAAGTGCTTGGCCTCCCAAATTGTTCTGGAGGATGGAGTGGCTGGCTACACCTTTCTCAGCCCAGTAAGGGGACTTGGACCATTCTATAAAATGTAAAAGTTGAAAATGGAATAACAGTCGATCAAACCTGAAAAATAATTCTTCTTTATTGCTGCAACAATAAATTCTCCTCTGTGTAAGCAAACTGTTTAGCATGTACTGGTACTTTCACATACAAAAAGATTTTATAGGACACACATTTTTAGCAAGTATTTTTAAAATAACTTAACAACTTCCTTGTAGAGATATGCTACAGCAGTTTCAGAGACAGTGATGTTCGTTAGGGATTATAAAGCCAGGCTAAGGATGCTTATTTAAGAGTAGAAAAGATGTTCTCTTACCATCTTTGCTTTGCTGCTATCTCTGAGGAAGTTTCCCATTTGATTTCCCTTGATGTTTGTTGCACCAGCACCAGCTTTTCTTCTTGACTTTCAGTGCTTGTACAACTTCATCAAATTTTGTTGTTTGATGCTTCTGCAAATGGTTTATCAAGATTGAAACACTCACGTTGCACATTTTGCATTCTTGTGTTTTGCTTTTTCTGGCAGGTAGCTGTTTTCACTCACATGCTAAACTATAGTGGTTACTGTCACTTGACATATTGCTATTTCTCTTAACAGCAGGTCACGCAAAGTAATACAGGGGTTCCAGAGATATTTCAATATATAAGTATTACCATGCACAAATATTGTGTTTTTGGCTAGAACCGGACAAATGCTGATGGTACACCCCCTGCAGCCACATTGCAAGCAGTGAAAGTCATTGCACAACTTGTGCCCAACATGACACTACTGGACTTATACATGGGCGTTCATGCAAGATGTAGCATTCTCACTTTTTTAAATTTGACATATTTTTACAAATTACAGACAGGATAGCAAAGTGAGGTGATTTTTGTAAGCTCTTCAATGTAGAATAACACACATGATTGAAAGCATGGTGAATGTTGACATTATTTGTGTGTGTGTGTGTGTGTGTGTGTATTTTGTATGTTTGAAGAATGAAGAGGTTGTCCTCCAACTCCTCCAATCCTCCAGGGTCCTCCAGAGCCAGTAATAAAAAGATTAAATTCTCCCAATCTGAAGTAAGAGGCAACATCAGAGACTGTGCAAATGCATTGTGTACTTAGTCTTTGCATATTTGACCTCATGCATGATTACATTAAAAAATACATATACACTGTAATATAATTAACATCTGCAGTTACTGAATACAGCTCTGCCGTGTGTGTGTGTCTGTCTCTCTCTCTATAGGTGCAGACACTGATCGAGCAGGAGGTTCGCAGTGCAGTGAAAAAGAACGAAACCAAGCTGCAGAGTTTAGCAGAAGCTATTCAACGGCTGAATTGTGAAGTCAACCATGAAAGCACCATCCAAAAACTGGAGGTCAGTAGAAGTAGTGGTATACATTTTTAACTTGCATGTATGCCGTTGATATCAGCCTATTGTACGCACTTTAGTAATGTGACTTTACTGTATGAGCTCAACACCTGCAGGGCAGTTTGAGACCATGGAATGTAGTGGGAGTGAGTATTCTCTGTCTTCATAATGTTTAAATCCGAAATACAACTAGACATCTGCCTTTAGGCTTGGCGATGCCTTCAGTGGAGCAGCTCCTGTCATGTTGTTTGATTCAGTGGTCAGATCTTGTTGCGTGAGGAACCAAAGGCTGGCCACATGAGAAACAATTGAACCTCAGTTTAATCAAAAAACATAATGGGAGACTAAAGGGTTAAAGCTTCATGCATCCACAGTAAAAGGCATACATTAAATGATTGATCTCAAGGTTTTATAAATCGATATCGGATCATTCAAATAAAAATCGATTTGATTGGAAAAACTTTTTTTTTTAAAACCCAACCCTACCATAAAACCAATAAATTTCTACAAGATGTCCCTTTCTTCCTCAGGCCCGTGTTAATATGGTGACTAAAAGAGCAGAGGCCGCTCTTGCCAATATGACAAAAACACAGAAAAAGGTTTGATGCTGACACACACACACACACAAAGCCATTCACTCACTTTGATATGATTGTCACGTGATGAGTCTGAACAAGTTTATATACAAACTGTTACGAATGTTTGACTTTCAGAGTCCACTGGCATCTCATGTTGTGGTGGACAAAGTCAGGTACGTGGAATCAGGTTTGGTAATATTAGTCATTAGTAAAAATTATAAAGGCCCTTGGTGCGAATTTGAGTTTTGCATTTATATAATTTGTGAATTTGATTTGATATCCAACTCTGCAGGACACCCTCTGAGGATGAAAGCATGTCACAGAGTAAGAGCTCAGCAAGTACATATGCACTAATGAATATTTGCATTAGTTGGTTATCTGAATATTTATTCTCTGATATTTTTTCTGTTTGTTTTTTTTTTCACTAGACAAAAAGAGCACAGACTGCCGAGATGTCTTACAGACGATGGTATATATGATATATCCAGTTATTCATTGTGTTTTTTCTAATAAGTTTATAAAATGTAGATTACTTTTGATTTTAAATAGTATTTACCATCATCTTCAACAGTATGTGTTTGGAATAATAAAAATAATCTAGTTTGTCTGGACATTAATTGTATAGAAAAGTTGATAATTTTGTGGTCAATAATTCTACCATATACACTGAGGAAAGGATGAACATCAAACTTGTCAGCACATTAGGTCAGTAAGTTAGTTAAACAAACCATCCAGTGGGGTAGGTACCCTTTTTGGCAGTTCAATTTTAAAAATTAAATTAGTGTAATTGCTGTAACACGCATTTTCAAATTTCAAAATGCTAAAGATTGCACACAGACCAGCTAATTGAGTTAACATTGAGTCAATTAGTTATTATATATTACAGCAGATTAAAGGCAATGGAGACAAATTCACTTCCATTGTATTTATAACCCCACACCCGTACACAGTTGTCAGTACACATTGACATAACTGTTGGGTGTGGTTACAGGTACCACAGAGCACACTTCTGACCATAAGCAACAACGACAGATAATAAGTTAAATACTGTTATATCGCTATACAAGATACCAAAAACTAGTATTTAATGGGGTCTGCATCTTGAGTATACAAAAACGGTGAAAAATTGAGTTTGACTGGTTATTTCTCTGTCTAGGAAAGTACCAAAAAGGCACTAAAGGCGATGCGTGCAGATAAAGATGGTAAGGCTGTTTCATATATACAAGCAAATGTTTGAATTAGCTCAGGTGTAAACTATGTTAAAGGGTCAGTCAGTGATTCTGGAGAAAAACTGTTCAATACACTTACTGTCAAATTCAGCGAATATCTCCTCATAGCCTGCTAGCTGTCCATTCTGTGTATGTGCTGAAAGAAAAATCTGGTGTTCATACACGGGCCTGGCAAACAAACAAAGTGGCTATGACCAAGCCACACAACAGTATTCCAGTCAATCAGCAGGGGGCATTCGTGCTCATGCATAGGACAGGGAAAGTAATTGTGTTTAGTGAAGCGTAATCTGAGCAAGCAGCCAGTTAAATCACACAAATATCTTGCTGTATATGTGTTGAACTTATTAACAGTATCAATGAATCAATAAATACAAACACTGTTGATTTTAGTGTTTGGTAAAATGTATTGTTACAGTGGAGAAAGTGGACATAATAAGCTGTTATAATGGTCCAATTTCAATAATATGAAGAGTCAGTACATGAATACATAACCACATCTTTTTTATTTCTACTCTTTCCTGTCCATTTTTTCTGTTACATGTTAAGCTTTGACGGCGGCCATAGCAGATTTAAGTGAGGATCTGCCACTTACGCATACTCCTCATCGATCTCCTGAGTCTAAGGTAGGATGCTTCATTATTTGATATACTAGTTTCAAAACATTGCATGCATAAATATATTATGTGCAACTATTGACAAGATATTTCTCACTTCCATACTTATGTTGTTTAAATCAGGGACAACTCAGGCTCATAAAGACGGAGCCAGATGATTATCCAGAAAATGCAAACAAGGGTAAGAAGCTCAAACAGTTGAAGGAGCCAAAATCAGTGGTCGTGAAACAGGAATGCTTCTCTCATGATGATAGTAAGAGTCCCAAGCATGCCGACTCAGAGCAGGTAATACATAGTAACTAAACAACCCACAGTAATATTTATCATGTCACTATACTCAGATTACCCCCACTCTCTACTCTTTTTCTACCTCTAATCCTTTGTTCCCTTCCTTCTTTTTTCTTTTCTTTCTTCATTTCTGACTATTGCATGTCTGTTTTTAAAAAAAAACAAAAAAAAAACAGTTTCTTCTTGTCTACCTTGGCTCTTACTAAATATGACAGCTGCTGGCAAATCTTCTATCTACCTCACTTTTTCCCCATTAAGTTAATCAGAATTGTTCATAACAAATGCCGTAAACACAAAAAAATCTTTACAAGACGTCCCTATCTTCCTCAGGCCCATGTTAAAACTGTGGCTAAGAGAGCAGAGGTTGCTCTTGCCAACATGACGAAAACGCAGAAAAAGGTTTGATGCTGACACACAGACAAACACACACACAGCCATTCACTTACATGAATATGATAATGTCACGTGATTAATCTGAACAAATCTATACACAAACTCACAAATGTTTGACTTTCAGAGTCCACTGGCATCTAATGTTAGGGTGGACATCAGCGGGTATGTGGAACCGGGTTTGGTCATATTAATCATTAATTAAAGTTATGAATGCTTTTGCTATGAACTTGAGCTTGCATTTATTTGGATATAATAAGTTGTGAAACTATTTGATTTGATGTCCTACTCTGCAGGGCACATTCTGAGGTTGAAACCATGGAAACCGTGTCACAGAGTAAGAGCCCAGCAAGTGTATTATGTGCATTAATGCATTAGTTTGTTATCTGAGTATTTATTCTCTGTTGTTGTTTTTTTTTTAGTAGACAAAAAGAGCACAGACTGCATGGACATGAACAGAGATGACTTGCAGTTGATGGTATATATAAGTTATTCACTGTATGTTTCATCTTTGAGATGTAGTTTTAAATCAGGTTTAAATTTTGAATAATATTCAACTATCAGCTTCTTACTTCTTATGGCTCTCCTGAGTCTAAGGTAGAATGCTTCATTATTTGATATACTTGTGTCAGAACATGGCATTCATAAACATATTGTGTGCAGCTAATGACAAGATATTACTCTTTTCCATAATTATGTTGTGTAATGAAAACAGGAAAATGAAAATAAGGTTGTGGATCCAAAGTCTGAGGGTGTGAAACAGGGATGCCTCTCTCCTGGTGATGGTAACTGTTCCAAATACATAGGCTCAGAGCAGGTAATAGCCTACACACACTACCTACCAAACCCACAGTGATATTTATCATGTCACTGCACTCACATTACTTCCACTACCTCCACTTTTTTTTTTTTTTACCCTTAGGAACAGGACGAGCTCTCCTATCCTCCTCTTCCCACTACTACTTTCCCCTCCATCATGAGCATAGAGGCTGCCTCATACAACATACCCCAGAGACTAAAAGTACACCTGGCTCTCATCAGACAACCTGCTGGCCTTACTGTGCTCTGGAACATAGAAGAGGAAGACCCTTCAGATCCACCCATGGATAGTTACAGGTGATAAGCAGCATAGGGCAGGAGATAAACTGTTTCCATTAGATGAGCAAGAAAACTTTAAGTGAACTTTTGAAATGTTGTAAAAAGGAAAATGCAAATTAGGTGCGTTCTATCAACTGGTTTGAAGTAAATAAACAAGGCAAGGCATAGTATTGTCAGAAGATCGTGGTATAGACTTAAATAATCCACCAGTAAACAAAGTAGAAGTAGAGGTTGATCACTGGAAACAAAACAAATAGTTAAATTTGAGAAAATAAGAGAAAAATGGAGAGAGGTCTTAAGGAATTTGTTTCACCTGTTTCAACAAACCATTTTGCACACAAACTCTTTTTTTTATATTTCCAAAATCCACGTCAAGCGAGTGTAAAAACTTCTTTGCTAAAATTGAATTGAATCTTTTTTTTCTTTTTAATGTTACCATTTTCATTAAGCTTTTCTAATGAGCTACTTAGAAATGTGCATAAAAATATATTTATTGATTACATGATTATAGTGTGTTTCAGCACTGCTTCCCACTCAGTGTAAATACCTTTCTGAACTTCCCTTGAACAAAAATGATATAAATTATGATTTCTTGTTTTACAAGTTTACAAGGACTGCCCAACTTGGGCATCAGTATTGACTTTGTGTGTCAGGGCAAAGTATCTCGCCATGATGGTGTGGTGAATCCTTTCTCTGTCCTTCATCTGGAGATGGGGCAGGAAAGATGCAGACTTTATGGAGAGGAAAATGGGGAGAAAAGCAAACAAAATTAATCTAATTAGCATTGTATTGGTCATGGGCCTACTTATCCTCTTAAGTTTTGTACTGGCAATAAAAATAACCTAAGTTGTGTACTGTAATGTAGTAATGTTTTATTCTTATTAGCTCAAATTACATGCTTTAGTTAGGTATAGTGAATGTTAGAACAAGGATACAAATTCTAAAGTTCCATCATACTGGTAAACATTAGTGAGTTGTGTACAGTTACAGGATTATTTATATTGTGATCAAAACTACAGATGTTGCCCTCTGAAGCGAGAAGGGTGTGCCAGATGGCAACAACATCTGGCATAGTTCAGTTTTCACAACACAATCAGACATCTGTTTACCATCATAACTCATTAATGGGAATAAGATTTATATTTCCCTGCCATCATTCTTGTGTCTTAGATGAGAAGCCACTCATAAACAGATTACAGGACTTTTCACACATCTATCTGAAGAATATTACCCTGTACTGCTTATGTCAACATATGAACAGCAGATGGAAGCAGAGATCAGCCAGTTAGTAGCCTTCACTACAGCTTCCCTTTTTTTTGTCTTGTTGCTCACCTCTAATGCTTTCTTTTGTTCTCCTGCTGCAGCATCTTCATAACCATAGAAAAGGTTAAGGGTTGCGGTGTATTCCCGGAATGGAAAACCCTTGGTGAGGTGAGGGCCATCCCTCTGCCTATGTGTGTATTGATCAGCAAGTACAAGCCTGGGCACAAGATGTGTGTCGCTGTCGTGGGCAAAGACAAGTTTGGCCGGTATGGACCCTACAGTAAAGTTGTAACTGCTGTCATACCTGATTAGCTACAAGGATATGGGGTCAAGGGAGATATGAGCAGATATGTACAGCTACTGCCTCATGATGCACTGTTTTCAAGTGCTTTGCATATTTCAGTGGAAGTAGTCATGTTTGAGGCAGTTTGTTCTGTTTTTCTGTGTTTGTTAATCTGCTACTCAGACAGAAGAGTATGTAAGTTATTTATATTATGTGTTTATTCTGCATCTAGACAGGACATACTCACACACACAGATTTCATCAGTCGACAGTCAACTGCAGTTAGTAAACCCATAAATAAACATTTCAATGTGAACTGTTATTTCATTGTGTAAAAAAAGAGTTGACCAAAGTTGTATTAATGTTATTTTTTAATGATCTAATAAATTTGATATTAAAATCTTACATTCAGACTCTCCATTTGTCATGCCCACAAACATCTTAGATTAGTGCGGCTCTGGAATGATGAATTTGTATGATTTTTCTTGTTGTTGATTGGTTATTGATTGGTCAGCATTTCGGAATGTTATTATATAAAAGCAGATCAGGAAAACTACTTGTGGAATAGGAAGGGCGGCACCAACAGCAACCGTTCATATTTATTCATAAGATAAAAATGACTCATGTCAATGAATCATGAATCAATCATAAAGCACACTTGTAACTTTATTGTTGTTCTTCATTAGCTAAAAGGCCTCTCCTTTTTTCTTCTCAGTTTCAAGTACGTCTCTGCTCCTTCAAGAAAATATGATTTCACATAGCTGTGTGTCTCCTATAATATCCTGAGCCTGAAAAGGACGTCAGACTTTATCAAACTAAATAAGTGATATTTTATTTAAACAAATTCTGTAGGCTACAGATGATTTTTATTCCTCCTTTATGTAGGTTGTGTGCTTTCAGTATTTAATGGGTTTAAATTGCTTATTTGTTAAATATGTGAGCCAGATCCTGCAAAAGAAAGTAGTTCACCATGAGTAAGGGCAAAAAGAAAAATGTGCTCCAGTTAAAATGATCAAAATTTAGGATAATTTCCAGTCTACTAATCATCCTCATTTCATTTCCCCACTATTTGTTACTTATTCACGTCATGAACTACATCGAAAATGACCAAACAACGCCATCTACAGGCGTTATGCCACATTTAAGGTGGACGGGAAAATTCCAATCAGAAGCTGCGAATCGGATGCCATCTTCAGCCTCGTAGACCAAACGAACTTTGAGGCTCTTGGACTGTGCACTAAACTTTGATGGAAGTATGTTTTTCTTTAAAAAAAACAAAACAAAAAACAAACAAACAAAAAAGTGGGGACTAAGTAAGTAAAACTTTATTTATACAGCCTTTTATAATGCAGCAACAACAGGTTTTTGTTGGAAGACATAAGTGACCGCATGAATTTCACATTAACTTGATATAATACACTAAACCAGTGTACATAAATAACTTAAATTATATATGAATATATGATAAATATAAACAAATACAAAACATCTAGTAGTGACAATAACTCTTTAAAGCATAATTAACCCTAACCCTCTCTTAGACTTAGACTTAGACTTCATCTTTGTGCTCCCCTTCAGGGAACTAAATCTGGTCATAGATGACCTGTTTAGCCTTGAGACACTGGTGACAGAATTCCATCCAGAACTTAAACACATAAAAGTTGCAGAAATATTTGCTGATCACAAAGTTTTGTTCATATTTGATACACTCGATGAAACCCAACTATGCATAGATTTCAAAACAACCAAAAGATTGACAGATGCCACCAAGGAATCATCAGTGGACACTCTGGTGACAAACCTCATTCGGAAATACCTTCTTCCCTCTGCACTTGTCTGGATAACCTCAAGATCAGGAGCAGTTCAACACATCCCTCGCAGGTATGTATGCCAGTGGACTGAGGTCAGAGGATTTAATGATCCATAAAAAATACAGTACTTCATGAAGAGAGTTGAGGACAAGGCAGTTGCTGAAAGAATTATGAACCACATTACGATGTCCTGGAGCTTATACATCATGTGTCACATACCTATCTTCTGCTGGATTGCTGCAAAAGTTCTAGTGTATTTGCTGCTAGTAGACAACACTCAAGATGAAAACATAAAGATACCCACAAGATACCCTCATTCCTCTCAACACATGGTACTGCATCTTATTTCTCAACAGTGCCATGTTTTACAAAGACTCTGTCATCCACATCCTAGGAGTGACTGCTAAAACAGCTTGAATAACTACTTGTTAATGGATATATTATTGTTGTAATTTTTTGAGGCAATATTGCCATATTAACATTAAATCAAAATCACCCTTTGCAATGTAAAATTGTTGCTAATCCCACTGAGTCATCACCTCACTGTACATTTAAATGCATCTTCCAGCAGCTTTCAGCTCATTGTTTTTGTTCACCAGTCACTTTGGTAGAGTTGGACAGTATGACCTATTCATGTTTTGCTCATATTACAATGTGTATCATCTCTGTACCAAAAGGCTGAACCGAAACCCACAGACTGCAGTGATCTGTAAAGAATTGGTGACAGCCTTCACATCCACCACATGTTACCTGTGAGAGCTGGAACTGAGTTACACCAATTTTACAGACTCAGAAATGGAGATCCTCTCTACTGAACTGATGAGCACAAACTGTACATTGAAGGCATTGAGGTAAATGATAGCATTATATTTCATTGCATTCATAAATAGATAAAAATAAGTCAAAATAGAAGAATGAATCCAAATGTATTTTTGGATGATTACAGGCCAAATGATGACAATGTTAATTTCATTAAGTGAGCATATGTTTAGTAGAGAAGATAAGAACTGAATTGTTTAAGATTGTAATTGTAATTGTTTAAGTTTAAGAGTGAGCTGGGGACATATTTGCACATGCTCTGGTGTAAAATCTTGGAGATATTAGGGAATTGGTTGGATTCTTCTCTTCTCTCCATCTCAACTCTCACAGTTCTGTCGCCTTGGTGCCGAGACAATGATAATGATAACTAATATGACAAATAACAAATTCAAGTTAAGTTAAAAAGTTGGTCTAATCAGCTATAATATGTATACTGCAAAATTGGAAGAACCCTAGGTGTGCCATAGCAAAGGAATGGATTGATGAAATTATTAAGATTTCATCATATGAGCACATGTTTTAAAGAATTAATAGTGGGGAAAACAACAAAGACACTGGTTCAAATCTGATAGCATGTTAAACTGAACTTACAATAGAATGTAAATATGTTAATTAATGACTGTACATTTTGTCATGCCCATGGTTTTATTTTATGTTAGTACAAAAATTTGAACTTTAAAAAAGAACTGAATTGGGATTACACTGTATATTGACATAATACATCCCCAACCCCCGCCACCTTCACCCCAAAAGGGTACATTAAGTAAATAATTCTTCAGATGTAAAAAAAAAAACTATCCTGTGTAATGTTAGGTAACTAAATTATATTTCTACATTTGTCATTCAGTCTCACCCACAGCAAATTCACTGAGAAAGGCTGTAAGACGTTAGCCTAAGCACTGAGCTCCAAACCTTCCCAACTGAGGGAGCTGGACCTCAGCTACAATGATGTGCAGGACTCAGGCACAATGGTGTTCTGTGATGTGCTGATGAATCCACACTGTTGTTTGAAAACACTAAGGTCAGTGTTATAATTATTCATTGACTTTACTGATTGATATGACAATATGTTGAGATTCATATTGTTCCAATATAACAAGACAACAAACTGCTCGTTAATGCACTGGAACTGTAGAGAGATTTAGAACAGCCCCACTCTTTATCCTACACTCATTGATGTTTATTTATATAAGTTATATTATAGTTTTAAATACCTGACTTTTTGGGCATTGTGGAGGGTGTGGTGGTGCTGTTGAATTGTATTGCATCATAACAAAACAATCTATAATATTTTGTTCATCCTATTTATTTATCAGTGAAAATAGATTTTATACATTTGTGAGTACTATTGCCACGCAAAAAATAAAGTTTATTTTACTTGTCCAGCAAATTTCTTGATTTGCAAAAGCTGCAAATGTTCATATATAAGCTACTTTGGGATTGTGGCAATGTGTTTTCTGCCCTCGAGCAACTCGCTAACATTAGTAGGATGACTTCATTGTTTGTTTTAGTCACTTCAGGGGATTATTTGATCTTATTTACTATTTAATAATGAAATGATATAATGCCACCTGCCTTATCATTTAAGAGTAAGAATGCTTTGCTTCACATACTTAGTTTCCTTTAGGCTGCCTTCTGCCATGTCAAGAAGTCCAAAGAGAGAGCCTGATAAATGACTAATCCAATGGGTCTCATGTCATGTTAACAAGTGAAAATTGCTGCTGATAAGGTCATCTACCTCACACCTAAAATGTCAGTTGTTTTATATCTGCAGAATGTCATTCTGCAAAGTGACAGGTGATGGATGTGCCTCCCTGGCCTCAGTTCTGAAGTCTGATCACTGCAGCCTCAAAGAGCTGGACCTGAGCTTTAATCACCTCACAGATGAAGGAGTCAAGCTGCTGAGTGAAATACAGAAGGATTCACAGTGCAGTCTGGAGACACTCAAGTATGCTGAAACAGGCTGTCTAACAGAGACACTTCCACCACTATTATAGTTCAATGTGCAAGATTCACTCATTCATTTGATTTGAGGTGCAGGCATGACAATATTTCTATCTACACTATTTCTTTCAGTGTGGACCATAATGAAGAATGCTGGTTTGACTTGAAACTACTGAGACAGTGTAAGAATATAAGTATTTCTAATGAAATGTTAAAGCTGTGATGTTGTGACATGCAGCATATCCAAGTTTTCTGGAAGTCCTAGAATATCTTACAAATGTCTTTCAATATCTATGAGCGACTACGGTGCTGATATCACTGTGATATACTGCTGTACATTTACTGGTGATAATACACAACAAGATATCCTTATATACAATAATTATTGACAGGCAGAGATAGAGTAGACCATCAAGCTTACTATCAAGCTCAGCCATGGTCACTTACCACAGGCTGAGCTGTTTTTAAGTAAGTTTTCAAAGTTTGTTCTTGGTGGATTCAGAATTTTTCGATTCCGTCTTAAAACAACAATCAGGTGTGCAAATGGACATTGAAATAAGTTTTTTTTGCCATAATGATTCCTCCTGTTCATACTGACCAATAGAAGATCCCTTCATAATGCACTTACAATGTAAGTGATGAGGAACAAAATCCACAAGCCTCTTTCAGTGAAAAAAAAGTATTTAAAAAGTATTTAAATAAAGTTTTACTTTTAAAGCTATTGCAAAGCTTCAGTTGTCCAAATTAGTCAAACAAAGTAGAAAACTTTCAACATTACAAACTTTTTATTGCCAAAGTCCCTCTTTTTGTTACTATACTTCCATTGCATCTCAACAGGGAAACAATGTCCGACGAAACACAAAAAGGGAATTTGATGCTGAAAAGACTGTAAATGCTTGCTCCTTGATAAGACTATAAACTGAAATGATAGTTTCTGCAAGCCTGCAAGGGTCCACTAGGGTCTACATGATGTAAATTTCAGAGGAGAGTGTGCACAAAGATTCCACACGGACATGCTGTGTACCTGCAATTTGTTGTGTCCAATCACATATGCTGCCTTCTTGTAGACGGTGATCTACTGCATATGTGTGGAACGCGTCCTCCAAGTGGACCACAAAAACTAGTATAAACAGAACAACTACCCATCCGTCTGCGGTTGCCCGTGTACATGTCTGCTCTGGAGTATAAATGAAGCTTAACTAAGACTGCCTAAGTCCTATATAAGCTTCAAACAAACCTTCAAATACATTTTTGTACAAAATGACTGTAGCTACCATCATTGCTGATGAAGGTGATCACTTTCAGTGTTCATATGGGCACCTGACTGCACCTGACTGCATATTTGTTGTATCACACCCAGGTGTGATACAACAAATATCACACCTGGGAAAAAATTAAAGCAGCCAAAAATCTGAGTTCAAAAACCATACTCACACAGTAAGAGTAATCCACTAATGACATATTACTTCTGTCTTGTTTGCAGATGCCTGTGATCTGACACTGGACCCCAACACAGCAGGCTTGAATATAATGTTGTCAGAGGAGAACACAAAGGCAATGTATGTTCGTGAAAAGCAAGCATATCCTGATCATCCAGACAGATTTGATACCTTTCAAGTCCTGTGTGAAGAGGGTCTGACAGGTCGCCATTACTGGGAAACTGAGTGTAATTCAGCTGATGTTGGAATTGCCTACAAAAGTATAGACAGGAAGGGAGATTGTTCAGTTGATTATTGTTTGGGAAAAAATGAAAATTCTTGATGCTGGTTTAGTGATGGAAGCTTTAATCATAATAATTCCTGTACAAGGTTTATCAACTGTTCTACCCGCCGAAGTACCATAGGAGTGTATCTGGATTGGCCCGCAGGCATTTTGTCTTTTTATGAGGTCTTGCCTGATGAACTGACCCACCTGTACACTGTACATACAACTTTTACTGAACCGCTCCATCCTGGATTCGATCTGGACGAATCAATTCACATCTGTAAAATAAAGTAAACAAAAAAATCTTAGTGAAAACATCATATGTACAGTCATATAGAACTGATTCCTTCTAGCTACATTCACAAACATTGATACAATACATGTCATACAATATTAAATATTAAAATGAATCTTCTCTGATGTCAAAGATGATGAGAAAAGATGCAGTTTCACTAATTCTTATAAGTGAAATTAGTTACCTCAGGACAGCCTACAGAACTCAGTGAGCAAAGAGAGACTCGTCAGCCTGTAAAAGGGTTTAAAATTAATTTTATGTATACATTTAATGTTTAAAGGAAAAGCATTTAAAATGACTAATTTTAAGAACCACAGCACAGGTTTATTTTCCAACAGTTGGAAAGCCAGTTAGGGTTCCTGTCCTTGTCACTGCACTAGTGACTCTCTCTGGCAAATTGGGGAAGCTGCAAGGAGAAGAGTGGGATCTTGGGTGGACATTGTTAATCACAGTTGGGCCAGATCGTCACTTGTAATTGAAAATAAGCAGCTGATGACTGTATATCAATAGAAGCACATATGTGACTATACTTTCCTCAGGATTGGTAGCTCTTGGAAGTGAAAGGAAAATTTTAACATTTCTTTTCTACATTTATAATTTTTTTATTTCATATATTTGTCAATGGTGACACTTAATACTTCCCACACTGTGTGATAATACTTCCACAGAAGTGGAAGAAGGACAAACAAAACTGCAACTTGTACATGCTGGTCTGCATTTCTTCTCGCAATTACATCCTTCTGTATCAACTGACATACCAGCATTTTTTCCCCCATCAGTTTACTGTTTGAATGTGATTTATAGTGATACGTGAGGTAACAAAGAAAGAAACTGTCACATATATTAGTGGAGCATCCATGTTGATCTTCTAAAATGTAAATTGTTTTGATTGAACATCTGATATCAGGTTGAAATAGTGGGCATGTGGGTACATGGACAAGCAAACATACTCACTGCACACATAGTATGTGTGTGTTCTTGGATTGATTTATTGAGTTTAAAATGACTAGTTTGTGCGTATGTGTGTCTAGCTACATGTGACTTTCTTTTTATTTTAAAATTGGAAGTGAAATTCTCAGTCTAATTTTAATGAGGTTCAATAGGAAAAACTTTGTAACATTATTCTTCTGTGTGTGTTTTTGTGTGTGTACCGTTCACAGCAAAAAAGACTAAGGCAAAAAAAGACTAAATAAAGCTCTCTCACACGCTGTCTGAATGTCAAATTTATTGAGGGACAGTTATTGTTATTACAAATGTTGAAAGATAACCACAGACCAACTTACTGCCTCCCACATCATTCATATTCCACTGCAACACACTGGACACACATGGATTAAACCAAAATGAGCAGTTTTAAATAACATTAATGTTTAATCAGACTCAAAGATAAAAATCTTCTTCAGTGTTTCTGCTTCAATGCTTTCTTCCAGCTTTAAGCAGAATACAAATGACCAAAGTAAGAGATCAAATTAAACCCTGGTTTTTAGTTTCTGCTTTGGTGCATTAGCTTGCTAGGTGGGGCAAATATACAGGTGTGCATTTGAGTGGTGGGTTGGTGGGTTACATGAGAACATTGGAGAAGTTTATACAACTTCCCGTGTGTGTCAGGTCTGTGACACACACAGAAGATTGTCCCCTTTACTGTTTGTTTTGTCACCTCGTGTTTCTCCCCTGGTTCCTTTCAGTTGTCAGTAGAGTAGGATCCTTGTTAGCAAAACTCACTCTCAGGTGCACTGACACACAAACACACACACACACATCTACAGTATACACTTGTGCACACACAGTTATAGATTTGAAGAGATGTGCACAGTTACCTGCTTGTACACCCACAGTGACTTTCACATACACACTTCGCCACTTCACTTTGTAAAAAAAAAAAAAAAAAGGCAAGAGAAAGAATTATCAAGTTATTCTGACTTACATACTTTTAGTAAGTTAAATTTGAATATGGTTTATTTCCAGCAAAAAGTGCATGGTTGGAATTCCTGTGGTTTCTTAGGTTTTATGATTGAATTTGAGGCAACATGTAAAAATTGTCCAGAAATCACACTTCAAAGCATCTGTGCTTTGGTGAGCAGATACATGTACAGCTCTATCTCAAATTACCTTAATAGTCCATGATTCAGAAGGACATTAAATCCGATTTCATGTTTAGTGCCAATGCAAGAAGTAATGTGTCATTTATATAGTAAACTGTTATTGTTATTTAGTGAGGAAGAAATTGATCCTTTATGAGAAATCAATCTGGGGTTCGCCAGAATAATCCAATATCAAGATTGCACCTGGCTATACCAGTATAGAAGCTTTGCACTTTCACTTGGCAACACAGGGGCATCAACCTAGATATCTAAGAGTGGTGACATGGTACATACCTTGTTTGATGGACAAACGTACAGACAGGCAGATGAAAGGATTCAGCCTGATCTTACATGGACCTGCTCCTCTTCACACTATGCATCACCGCCTCTGTATTCTACTGATGTAACACTAGATGGGGATGCTTGACAGGACATGAAACACCAGGCCACTTGATAGTGCAGACAAATTGGTTTAATGCAAGTATGTGTGTATGTTTTTGTACACATACAACATTTCAAGGTGTGTCCTCTGCATAGCTGTACCTTGATTATGAGAAAATACATACACTCACATAGCCTATACTGATTTTTCCTTGAAATATCAGTTGTTTTTAAGAAAGCAGTGTTCTGCAGCCTCCTGTAGATTGTTTTTCTTTTTGGACAGAAAACAATTTCTTTGAATCTTAAATCCTGATACATTAAAAATGGCCTGAATGTTATTCTGAGTTATAGAGGTATTTTTAAATTTAACTTTATCTGATGTAGACAGGGACCTTGGAACAGGTGGGAGCAGATGGACACACACACTGCTGAAACAGAAGCAATAAATGGAGCTAAACATCCTTTTAGAGAAGACAGAACCAAATCCTTCACGCATGAGTCACCTTCTGTTTGAGATTATTTATGCATATTATTTATTCACATCCTCATCTTGACTCAGTTTATTTACCCATATGTTGTAAAGGTCAGGGAGTAGCAACAGTTTCATAAGTTTGAAAAGTTAGGGGATCACCAAAGTCATTAAGATTAATCCTCTTGGCACCTCTGTACATCATTTCACAGCAATCCATCCCATAATTGTAGATATATTTTACTCTGTACAATAATGATGAACCAATGAATTGACACTGCCTTTATTATCTGAGATCCATTGAATTTCTAAACCCAAAAATATAGAAAATACAAATAGCACCAATTTTTTAAAACAAATTTTCTTGCGTTCAGCCTTCTTATTTTTGCCCTTTGTCCTCCCATTGGTTCTTCATCTCTGCTTCCTCTTTTTTTAGTGTATACAAAGAAAACTCATCTTTTGGAAAACGATGACGTAATCCTGGCCTGAGGCTGTGTGACATTAAACATAAGAAAACATCTTTCTGTTCTGAGGTTCTCTGTGATTACTCATTTTAAATGTCATTAAAGCCAACCACATGATAGAATTGTAGCTATTAAGTTGTATAACATTTATTTTGTCAGACAATTTTGCAATTGTGAAATCGTTTTGATCATCATCTCAGTACAACAGCATTGGAATAATTGTCTGACTTGGGGTGACATTTAAGTCAAGTCAGTTTTATTTATATAGTGCCAAATCATGGTAGAAGTTATCTCAGGGTACCTTTCACACAAAGCAGGTCTAGACTGTACTCTTTAATTTACAAAGACTGAATATCTTCTATGAGCAAGCACTTGACAACATTGGCAAGGAAAAACTCCCCTTTAATGGGAAGAAACCTCAAGCAAAACAGGGCTCTAGGTGGGCGGGCATCTGTCTTGACTGGTTGGGTTGAAGGAGAAAAAAAGAGGGGGAGAGGGGAGGAAGAGACAAAGAAAAGCACAACAACGACAACAACAATAACAAAAATAATAATAGAAATATGACTAATAATAATGGTGATAGTAGTGGGTGTCAAGCTGGACCACAGGCACAGCAGGCAGTCTGCAACCAAAGGTCTGCACCTGTGAAAGCACAAAACCATGGTGAAGATCCCAAGTTAGTAGCATACATTAATGGTACATGAATGCACACAAAAAAAGAGGGAAAGAAGGAGAGAGGAACTCAGTGCATCATGGGTAATCCCTTGGCAGTCTAGGCCTATAGCATAAGCATAAGCCAGACCTAACTATAAACTTTATCAAAACGGAAAGCTACTCTTACTACCTACTCTTAAACAGTCATGGGTCACTGTCAGACAACAGAAATATGTAATATAGGTGGAGTTGAGCTGAGTTGAAAAGTCTTGGCTTATTCTTTGATTGTGTTTGTGTGTGCGTTTCTGTATGGTAAGCTGTGGGAGGCCAATTAGGATGAAAACATTGAAATACGTGCACAGACCCACAGACAGTGTGAAAACATACGCATGCATGTATGTACATGTTATCAATGTGTATGTGCACATATTTCAATGTTTTCACCCTAATTGGCCTCCCATATTTCAATGTGGTTTGATGGCCAGAGGAGTTGGAGTTAGCAGCACATCAATCTTTCATGGTTGTTTTAAAGTTTTAGGTCACCACTTACTTGCTCCAAAACACACAGACATGTAAAAAATACACACACAATCCCCACACACATTTCCTCACCTGTCCCTACAGTCTACACAACATAATCATCAGCTGCACACACACACACACGCACGCACGCACGCACGCACGCACGCACACACACACTTATCTCCCTCTCTTTCATACTTCTTTCTCTTCTTCTGTTATTATCTTTTCTGTCCCTTTCACATCCAAGTTCTCTGGCTTGGATTTGAAAAGAGAGATGTTAATCCAGCTTTAGATAGCCACTACACCACTTTCAGTGTGTGGTTCAAATTGGGGTCTGTGTGTGTGTGTGTGTGTGTGTGTGGGTGTGTGTGTGTGTGCAGCTGATGATTATGATGTGTAGACTGTAGGGACAGGTGAAGAAATGTGTGTGGGGATTGTGTATGTATTTTTACATGTCTATGTGTTTTGGAGCAAGTATTTTGGAGTGACAGGCTGACTATTGATGGCACAGCAGTAACAACAAATCCTTCACATGGCTCATTTCGACTTTTACCTCAAAGACAAACACATTTTCCATCTTTTTTGAACTTGAACTTATTTGATTGTATTTTGTCCACATATTTTTCCATATCAACCATCATACATCATATAGCTGCTGAATAAGTCACGTTCAACTAATTTTCATTCTAATTCCTTTTTGTTCTGTTATTCTTGCTCATGTCCAATTTAACCTCGGCAACAATTTGACACAGGTGGGTGTAATTATTTTTGAAAAATCTAATCAGTTAAAAAGCATTGGTGAACATGTATGTATGTGTGTGTGATTTTTTAAAAATAATGACAGAGTGTAAAGAGCTTGTGTACATTAATATGTTTAGTGCATATGTGTTAATATAAAGAGTATTTGGCTCCTGCAGTACACTCACACAGCAATTGTGCTGCAATAGGCTGTAATATAGGCCATATTCATAATTAAGAATGAGGATGGGTCACTCACATATCATCTATACTTCAGACAACCATGCAGAGGTAGAAAGAAGTGTTAGTAGTACTTATTTTTGTTCATAATAAAATGAGCGTTATTCCTGGTAAGTTGACCCACTACACTCTAGATATTACACATATTTTTCTTTAAAACATAGGATAAGAAATACCTCTGCTCCTTACCAAGTCAATCCCATCATCCAACTCTCTCCACTTCAGTCTCTCAGGTCTATCCAAATAGAAGGATCAGCTCCATCGGAACCTACATTGCAATAATTTGTTTTTGCACACTTTTGGTTAAAGGTTGGAGCATTCACGGACAATTGGTGAAGTGCTGCCTTAACCTTTTTGCGGTCTGCACCTCAGCATATATGAACGCTGTACCTTCACTGGAGAATCACACAAATTTTACATCCGAGGAAACAAAGACGAAAAGTTAACATAAGAAAAGGCATGTAAGATGTGAGATTGTGAGATCTGTGTCAATTGTGTGAGTCTCATACTACTACTATTAGAATGCCACAAACTGATCAAATATTTGCTTTTAAGTCTTAGTCAAGTCTCACTAGCAAACCTTAGGTAAAGTTTCACATTAGCATTCTCCCACTTTCCTTGTCTGACTTGAGTCCAAATCCTGAAAGAAAGTTTCGACATTTCATTCACTTTCTTGCCGAGAATTCAGTATGAAAGTAGATGCCAGCAGATGCTTAGCTATTAGCTTAGCATTAAAACTGCACCTCTGAAGCTCATTAATTGACATGGTATATCTTGTTAGGTTGTATCTTATATGTTGTGTAGTGTAAAAATGACAAGTAGCGGAAGGTGAGGTGGCTTACCAGACCGACAAGAGAGTGATATTGATCTTTCAACTCTAAGTAAGAAAACAAAAGTACCTATTTTTCAAAATGTCAAATCTGATTTGGAGATTTTTTTTGCTGACTACTGGATTTACCTATTTTGTTTTGTTGTGTTAAGTTTTGTGAACAAAGTAAGTATCCCTTCTTCAGAGTTGTTGTTTCTGCGTCTTACAGTACTTTTGAAGTTCTTCAGATGCTACACGGAATAATTTGGTGTCCGTATGTCCTCCATCCAAATAAGCTGTGTTCAACTTTGATAACAGGATAAACAAATATATAGTGAATTATTTTTTTTTTCATGCAAATTAAAGAAATGGAAATCCACATGTTTTTTCCCGTTTTCATCTTCAAATTGGCAATTGGAATAGAAATTAAACCAAACTCAGAGGACATCTAGTTTTCCGCTTTTATTGTCATATATATATATATCATCTGCCCCTGTTGCTTCTGTACAAAAAAACTGTTATTGGCTATGCTTTCTATATCATCGTTCAGGGTATCCTACATGCAGGATAATAATAAGTTGTGCTAAATGGGAAGACCTTTAAATAAGCTACCATTGTGTGGCGAGGGTATCTAAATGAGTGATGAGTGAATGATTTGGTGACCCATTTTAATTCTTCCATGCCCTACCTGCTTTGAAAAAATAAAATGCAAGCATGGGGGAAAAAGGAGATGTACTGGGCAGAAGCCAGCAAAGAAGATGACACTGTTAAGAATGTTAATGCAACATCCTTGTTTGACAAGATTTAGCATTAATATTTCAAAGAGTGAGCTTTCAAAAGTAAAATGTTAAATGTAAAAGCCTTTATTTTTTCAAGTTCCCTGAGCAGAGAGACATCGACATGGAAATCAAAAGGTCAAGCTGGATTTCTTGACAGATAGTACACAGTGGAGAAACAGATGATTGAGTGCTGTACTTTCACTATGAAAACAAAGACTCTGCAGTGAATAAAATGAACATGTCCATCTCAAACCCAAACTATCATCTGCATTATTCCAGTTGACTATATATAGGAAGAAGAGTGGCTATGTTTTAAAATATAAGTAATACAAGATCATATCTCTCTCGATCCCTATTCCCTACCACACAGCAAGTATGTGTGTTTACACTGTGGTGCTGGAAGTAGGTTCATAGAGCTTGATGTTTCCTTTCTTTGCTATCATGAATATTTGATTCAGCTCACCATCCCCAGAAGGTTCCATCCAAATGAAAGCTAAAATAACAGCACCAACAACTACAAGAGCAGCAACAGCAGCAGCGGCTATGGAAACATGCAGCCAATCACCTATAGCCTGACAGAGGTTGCGTGTATTTGTGCACATTAAATAATGCCCTATCCTGAGCAAGATGTCTCCAGCATGAGAAATGGGAGGAAAAATATAAAACTACGGAATAGTTACTGGCAGGAACATGTCTTAGAGAAGAACAGATACATATCTTGAAATGTCAAATATGAATATAAAACACTGCATGTTGATCCAGAGGAGTATCTGTTACCATGTACACACACAGAAAACTGAAAATAGAGGAAAGGTGAGGTAAGAGAAGCAGTGGAGCACAGGCTGGTTAATGACATGAAATATGAAAGGGAGATAGTAAAGAAGTAAGTAATTAGGAGGAAGTGATGCACCTCCTATAGTTGTGCATATGTGTGAATATATGCACATGTGCACAGCTGCATGTACATAATGTTTTTGCATGTATTTTTGTGTTTGTGAGTGTGAAAGATGGTGTGAAATCAGTATATAGACTTGAAGGTGAAGATTCAGTTGCTTGTATTTGTGCAGGCATTCATGTATATGTGTGTGCATGACTTATTTTGTGGGTTCACTATTCATAAAGGAGATCAACGCAG
Source organism: Euthynnus affinis (assembly GCA_029490765.1). Taxonomy (NCBI): domain Eukaryota; kingdom Metazoa; phylum Chordata; class Actinopteri; order Scombriformes; family Scombridae; genus Euthynnus; species Euthynnus affinis. The sequence goes on along the minus strand of CM055856.1, from coordinate 18,934,058 downwards.
AGAGCTCGATGCATAGCATAGGTTGCAGAGTTGAGGACAAGAATGACGTCATGAGTGTTGAGGAGGAGTTTAGGATGAAAGATGAAATGGGTAGAAATGCAGAGAAGAAGGACAAAACGGTGACTCCGAGGCGGAGGAATACATACAGTATATGGGCTTATTGCTTTTAGCCAGCAACCATAAAGTTCAGCTGACTTAGACAAACATTTTCTGATCGATTGTCAGTGCCCTCCAGATCCATTACAAGTCATGGTTGGAATAGTGATTCAATTTCCTGATCTGGTTAGGTTTAGACAATAAAATGACTTGGTTACATTTAGGACTGTGGTTTAGGTTTAAGTAAGTACTTTGTTGACATTAGGAAAACATTATGGTTTGGGTTAAGATTACTGTTTTGTTATGGTTAGGGGACCTTTGTTGTCATTATTACAATATTGACTGAAACTTGGTCAAGGTTAGGGAATGATCATGGTCATGGCTGACAGAAACGAACAATGACTGTCTGTAGTAAATGCGAAACAAAACAGCAGTCTTGTTGACCCATCTTCCTTCCTCTGTGGACTTTGTTGCTCTATAATAACATAATTGAATCATAATTACTATGGCTGCTACAGGGCTTTGTCGTTTTCACATAAACATATGTTGTTTTTTGGAAATTTGCAGAAACAACAGATGCTGTTGTTTATAATGGGAGGACAATCACATTTGGACAAGGTCCTATCCTGTTTCATCATCACAATGCCTCACAATGCACAAAGCCAAAAAATGGTTTTCAGAGTTTGGTGTGAGAGAACTTAATTGGCCTGCACAGAGCCATGACCTCAACCCCATCCAACACCTTTGCGATAACCTGGAGGACCAACTGCAAGCTAGGCATTGTCACCCAGCATCCATGTCTGACCACACCACTGCTCTTTTGGCTGAACACAAGCAAATCTCTGAAGTTAGGTTCCAGAATCTGGTGGAAAGTCTTTCCAAAACAGTGTAGACTTTTAAATCAGCAAATGAATGCCCATGGTTTTGGAATGAGATCTTCAACAATCACATATGGGCTTTATGTTCTGGTGACCACATGTTTGACCACGTAGTCTGTATGGAAACAGAGTCACAGTGACTTTTACTGTTCAACAGATGGAAAAAGTCTAAATGATCATGTCTGATCATTTTCAGACACCCAAATAACACCCCCAACAAATAGCTAGTTACTGCAGATATTGAGTAATCAACTGTAAATGAGCGACAGCTGGCGGACAGTCAAAATCTCTTTATTTAGCTGTAAGTTAGAACCTCCCAGGTTTAAAGATCTAGCATCTACAAATGAAGGTTGTTAAAAGGACAGTTTTACTCAGATATGACTGGTTATATATCTTTTTCAGTTGATAAATGCCAACTAAAAAATACATAACATAGCTGTCATCAGTCAATATAGTATTACTTTTGTTACTGGGTAATTTTAATATACTGACAGAATCATCTTACTAAACCAGAGTTAATTGGACTAATTGATTCACTTTTAACTGTAAATAGTGAACATAAAGTACTGCTCACCTTAACTAATGTCACTGTAGGATTCAGAGCATAGGGATAGTGTGGAATGTGAGGTTTCCCTTTAGATGGCTTTGAGATTAATTGAATTCTGAACATTCTAAAAAAAAAGATAAAATATTTGTTAGCATTAGACATGTCTCCAGCTGACTTTGTGGTTTCTCAGGCTTACTTGTTTGAAGATTAGAACCCTGGGTGTATTATGTCTTTGGCTGTTGAAGTAACAAATTGTATTATCACCCTATAAAAATAAGCACATAAACTTTAAGGACACTATGTTAAACAGGATTTGACTTTAAATAGAAGAAGTTTTGTCTTAACCCTGTTTACCAAGCAGCAAGAACCATTACAGCAAACATCAAACTGTATTTATTTCACATTTGAACTGCATCAAACATGCTTCGCAATGCGCTTTAGTCAGGTTGATATGAATATGCTGAGTCTGTGTGTGTGTGTAAATCTGTACTTACTGTGATGTCCTAGTTTTTGCCTTGCAGTCTTTGAGGTCAAATAAGGAGCAAACGTTCTACATCGTGTAAAGAAGAATCATACCCACAGGGATGCAAGCACCCACAGACACACACACACCACACACACACACACACACACACACACACACACACACACACACACACACACACACACACACACACACACACACACACACACACACACACACACTCACTCACTCACTCACTCACTCACTCACAGACACGCATACACAATTAATTTCTGTTCTAAATTCAGATTGGTCATGCTGTCAGGATACATTTTCATAGATGCAATTAAAGCAACAACATCATCCACATAATCAATGACAAACACAAAAACAAACAGGCAGCCAGTTTCCACAGGTCCCGTGGGCAGGGAAACACACACACAAACACACATGCACACATGAAAGGATACACACACAAATACACACAGTCATGTTCCCATCTCTTCAGAGGACATTGCATTGATTCACATTCATTTCCTGGAGACTTCTCCTAACCTTAACCATAACCACTATATGCCTAATCCTATCCCTACCCTAATCTTAACATAACCCTAAACTTACCTTGACTTTAAACCAAGCCTCAAATTTTATTGAGGGGACTTGCTTTTGTCCCCATAAGGGAGGCGAGTCCCCACAACATAATTGTGTAAACAGATTTACGTCCGCACAACATGAGGAATACCTGGACCCCACAGAAAAGCATGCAAACACACACCCATTTCCAGGAAATTACCTCTGCATACTGTAACACAGATACAGTTGTCCATATTTATGGAAAATCACGCATTTAAAAAAATTTAAAAATGTATAGACAGTTTAATGTGAAGTATATAACACACACACACACACACACACACATATAGGCAGAGGAGAGACGGGTGTCACATATCATCACCACAGACAGGTCAGCATACGATGACACAGCCAAGATGGACACCACAGCCAGCAGGCCTGTTGTTACCCAACATATATGCACGCACACACACAAACACACTCACTCACAAACAATTTATTGTGAGTGAAGAGCAGACATCATGGGACTTGACGTGGGCCGGGGGTTTTCATCTGATTGGCTGTCACATGCACTCTGGTTGTCGTGACAACGGCTGTCCCTGCAGGACACCGGCAGCCTGAGCTCGGCATGGAACAGAGCTATGACACTGATGAGGGAGTTTGAAACTTTTTTTAAGCCTCCACGTGGATTTTGGTAGCAGCTGTTTTAGTCTATTCTACTTTATTCTTGACAAATCTCTGCTCATGACTGTATGAGCTAATACTAAACATATTAAAGACAACATTGGAAATTTTTATTTGAAATATTCAACTGCAGGATCTCTTTCCTAAAAAAATCACTTTTACTCAAAAGAACACACTGAGACTGAAATTAAACTACAACTGAGAGTGTATCTTTATAATATAATAATAAACTTTATTTTAAAACTGGGTTTAAAAAGTGCTTTAAAAACAGAGAAGAAAATTTAAGATAAGAATAAGAAAATATTTCCAACAAAAACAAAATACAACATAGAACAAAATAAAGACAATTAAAATTACAATAAAACAAAACCACAGGTTTAAGAGGATATGGGAGAAGAACACAGGAAAGCCAGTCTGTAAAAATCTGTTTTAAGAAGACTGAAACTTGGTCAAAAGTCACCAAAAAAACAAGCTGACTATATATACAAATTCCCCTGATCTCTTTTGTAAGGCTGTTCCAAAGTGTAGGAGCCCTGGCTGTCTGTGAAGGCTTTGTTTTTCAGTCTAGACTTTAGAACATAACAGTCAAAAGGGTTGCATTTGATGATTACAGGGAATGGGCTGGCACATATGGGGTTAAAAGTAATAAATAAAATGTTAAAATCAATCTGAAAAACAATTGACAATCAGTAAAACAAAGCTAGAATGGGTGTGATGTGCTCTTTTTTGGCACACAATCCTGACAGCTGCATTTTGTATTAATTGTACTTTTTTTTAGCTACAGACAAAAAAAAGCAAGTTACAATAATCAAACCACGATGAGATGAAGGCATGAACGACAGGTTCCATGTTTATGGTGGGTAGGAATGGTTTGACCTCTGAGATTCTTCTCAGCTGACAGGAACAGAATTGCACAGTTGAATTTGAATATAACTAATGAAGCTGAGGTTGTTGTCAAATAAAACAAAATTTTTACACTGCTGAGTGATATGGGGGGAGTAAGTACCAGACTTTTCTGTGATTTTAGGGTTAGCAACATCAACATTACTTAAAAGGATCTCAGTTTTTTGAGGATTTAATTATAAAAAGTTAATCATCCATTTTTGGATGTCCTCAATGTAGTTTAAGGTAGGAATGATGTGTCCTCTTAAAGATGTCCTAGAAATAGCATATAGATAGATAGAACCCCAAAATGTAGCTTTGAGGACCTTTATTCACCACAACAAACATAAAATCTCCTATCATTGAGGTTGGATTTAAGCCAATCCAGAGCTGTGTCACCGACACCTGGGATGGTTGCTGAAAGTGTGCATAAAGCACAAAAAAGGGGCTCACACACCCCTCTTTTCATTTAATTGAAATTGTCCAATACAAACACAGGGGGAAAATGCACAGACATTTTGACTGTACAGTACCTTATACATACATGACATGGATACTTAGAGAATATGTATATATATATATATTTGTATTTGTAAAATGTATTTGTTGAGGCAGCAAAATGATTTGTATTTCTATTTGTATTTGAATAAAAGTGGAAAAAATGTTGTCTTTGTTTTTATTACACATTTAATTTTAGAAAGTTAGAATACGTGTTCATGAAGTATGTCCCCAAACCAGGTCTCGAACTGAAGTCTAATATCAAGACAAAGATTAGATGCCAGCCAATGGTTTTTTCAAGATGGGTCACTTTTTTGATAAGGTCACGAGGTGCAGCAGAAATAAGGAGGTTATCATATCTGGTCCAAGAAAATCACAGTTAATAATGGAGCTAACCAGTTTTTAAAATAAGAATGATCTCATTTGGATTTCACTGTCTAACTTTCACAATTTAAACAGTTTAAACCATTTAAGTTAGCTGCTATAGCTTGTTCTCTGTTCATTGAACTATGTAGAGCTATGTGGACACTTGGGAGGCATGATAATTAGTATGGTAGTAAAAGAAACAATGGTCAAGAAGGAACAATGGTTCAGTAACTGCTTCTAAGTTACTGAAGTTAGTCAGATAATCAAATAGTGTCGGAACAGTGTATTAGGCATAGTTTGTGTGTGAAATTTTGTTTTTATTAATTCTGGTGCCATTTCCAGAATGCGGGTGAATTATCAGACAAGCTCTTGACTTACAAGATACAGACAAATTCTGTTATATATTTGGCAAAAGTGGACACTGAATTCATGTGCACTACTCACTAGTTAGTTTGCTAATAGTACAGCAAGCTGAAAAGTTGTCCTGATGCTTTTGTAAAGAATACTGCATTATTGCTAATTGTAGATGTCTCATTTCACTTGAGCGTGTGTGTGTCTGTGTTGCCTTATCTCATTCCTTTCCATTTTGCTGAAAATAGTCCCATTAAAAAGTGATTCTGCTGCCTCAGTATGTGATTCTCCAGCTTAGATAATGAAGCCGCAGGAGACACACATTCAGAGCAGAATTAAATCATTTCACACACTCTTTATCTCTCTGTGTCTGTCTGTCTCTCTCTCACACACACATACACACAGGAGATTCACAGTCTGCGACTGGAGTTAAATCACTTGACCTCTGACCTCTCCCTGGACCAATGAGAATATCCTTGATACCCTCGTGCAGCACCCAACGACAACCTATAAATAGCAGGCAATTTAGAACAAGAGAGGAAGGAGCATCTCAAAGATTAATGACCCCTCTATACATGCATTTTACTACTTTTTGTTTTATCAGTCTTATCTCCTCTTTTTGCTCCCGCCTACTCCACTTTGCTATCTTGCTTGCTCTGTTCATGCTCTTCTAGCAGTCTCTTAGCACCTTGACTCTGCATGTGTTAACCTCATGTGTATCACTCTGTGTGTGATGGTCTCATGGAAAACATATTTACTGTGATAGGCAATTTTCTTGTTATTCTCTACTTATTCTGTATACAGTATGTGTCTCTTCTCTTCCTCCACCTCTCAGCACTACCTGGTTGCGCTGCTGATGCTGTGTATAAAGACAAATAAGATGGGAATCGTCTCCTGCAGTTCCTTCCACTACACATTTTCTCACTGGATTTTTTTTTTTCTAAAATTTGATTGACTCAGGCAAGTTTTTCTGTGCGTGCAGCCTGCTTTTTCACACTCATAGATAGACACATTCACACCTGGGAGCTGCACTTCACTGTTAATAACAAGCAGCTCAGCTGGAGCAGTTCAGAGCTAAGTGCTTCACTCGAAGGCACCTAAACAACATAGGGGCAAGGAGGGAGAGGAGCAGATGCCCACCGCATGCAATAGATTCAAACTGGCAACCCTCCAGCAAGTTTTTTTGTATAGCCTTTATCCTTTGTTACAATCTCAAAGGGCTTAAGGAGTCTTACATTATGAAAATAATACATGAAAACAAGCTTAAACCCTCAACTGAGAGCAAGGAAAAACGTCTTTGGGTATTAATTTATCTGGAGGCTGTAGGAGTAACATTACGTTTGTATTAAAATTTTAACTCCTCTAAATCAGGGCACCACCATTCCTTTGAAGGGAAAATATGTTTAATTAATCAGTCAGTCAGTCTCATAACCGTAAGTTCTTTTCAATAACAATGACCATTTGTCTTCTGCCCCCAAAGAAACACCAGCAAACAACTTCTTCCTGATATTGATGAATAGATTTATTCCTTTATTGTATCTAAAGGATACATGATAAAGAAAATAATCTTGATCACTGAGTTGGTGACACTGTTGAAGTATGTCATTTGAAGTTGTAAAGGAAAGGAGGTAACATTATGCTAAGGCAATCAACATCCCTTAGGGAATTAATTTCTTATTTCTTATTTGTCATCAACATCAATGTGATCACAAACAGCTGAGATTTATGCCTACTTGATGAAGATTTTCTTTCCAGAGATCAGACCATCTCTGGAGGTCTGGAGTTGTTGTGTGGTTTAACCACTAGCAAGACACAGAGTTGAGATCACCGATGCAACCTATCCTCAGGGTGCAGATCTGTCTTGTTTCAGAGCCAGCCATGAAGGAACCTTCACTGCCGGTTAAGCTCCCAGGCGGCTCCCTGGATGCAGTATAGCTGTCGATCAGCAGACCCAACAACGGGCGCTCTTAGCTATTAGCTAGTCTTAGCTTGTTTTCTGTCAAAGCCGGCTGGCAGAGATCCAAGTTGATGCACCTATGGCTCTTTTCTCTGCATCAGTTAGATGTGTCTGGTGAAATGGTCTCTGTTGAGTTCTTGTAATCTTGTGTTGAATAAATTGATCTGGCTGCACTACTTCTTTAGTTAGGCACGAGTAATAGTAGCGGTTAAGTTGGCAGGATGACAAAAATTTCACAAAGGGAAATTCTACACATTAAACTGGAGGCTTAATGTTACAAAAATATAAAAGAAGCAAACAGGAAACTGAAGCTTGTTTCAAAAATTATGTGCATACTTTAGTCGAAGAACAAAAGAAAAAAAAAAGACATCTAAGGAACACTTAGGATAAAATAAATACACCGTTAACAAGCTTGGTAAGGTCCAGCCTAAAGGAGGAAGTCCCCTGAGGCTGGCTTTAATTAGTTCCAAGAGTGTTGGGTGTGTTTTGGGCATTTTGAAGATGATTTGGGCAACAAGCTTTATTCTTTTGTTCTCAAAGGAAAAACGTGGTGTGGCTAAAATGAAAGATGTCTGTGGTCCAAATCGGCAGCTCATGATTTCCTAAATCCTGATGAACTTCTAGGGAATTCAATTTCGAATGTTACACAAAAAAATCACATACTTGAAAACATCACTACAGCTAATTAAATCATTTTAAACATAACATCATATAGTGCCAATGTGTATTGTATAAAACATTCAGAGAAATATAGTTTGTCATGTCATAATGTCCCTCATTCCACATGACGTTTTTGGTTATTTTGACTGTCAAGTATTTAATTGCCTAATACTGTAGTAAACAAACAAATAAACAAAAAAGTTATAGTTATAATAATGATTAGGTGATCATGAATATGAATGGAAATGAAATTAGATTCTATTAATTCAGTCATCCTATATCTCCCAGTTATCAAGGTTAGACCATTTGTCAGGAGATCTTAGGCTGAGCAACATTATCTGGTTTATATACTGATTAGACAACATGATTCATATTAATTAAGACTTGGCTGGAATAGGAGGTTTACCAAAGAGAAGTCAAGTAAGGAATGCATTAGTGAGACCCAGGGAGAGTCTCTGTCCATGTCAATGTGGTGTTATCTGGTCTTGTTTTTGGTTCAAACGACCCAAGGATCATTTAAATGATTTTAGTTCAGCAGTATTTTAATTCATCTTATCTTACTGTCTCTCAAAAAGGAGTTTTTGAAAGCACCAGTGTTGATATGGCCAGTACGGTTAGGTCACTGGTCAAGCCCCACTGAGAGAGGACAAGGTCAGTTCATCTCTTGGGTGAGACACTCACCTCCATGTCTCTGTGGAATTAAAGACAAGAAAACAGAATGTCCTACAAGGCTAATGGGGACATTTTGAGCAGCCAGTAGCTGTTAATTCTCTTGGAAGATAACTTGCAACCTAATTCCTCTAACCATTTATTTTCTATACGATTGGATGAGAGATATTCAGTATTCAGATTTTGCCTGAGAATCCTCTGCTCACAATATTCTCAGTCATAGTCTTGGTCTCCTAATGAAGATAATGATGATATCTGTTTCTTTTGTGTCAACCCATTTACTGTGTGACAATATGCAGAGGCACAACACTTGTTAACTCAATAATCAGAATGAAATCACATGTAGGGACACAAATGGAAGCAGAGCATCTTGGAAATTCAGCTGTGTGTTAGGTGGGAAAATCAATAGATAGGGGCAACAAATGTTGTTACTGTATCACATTTGACAATATAAGACACCATCATACTGTGGTGCTGGTGTGAAGTTATGATTGACAAGTTAGTGTTTTTTTTTATTTCAGCACATTCCTTCTATCTGATTTTGTTGAGTGACAACAACTGTATTTGGAACATATAATCACTGCTTTGCACATTGGTGACAGGTTTTGCACTTTGCTCACCTGTTCTCAAAATGGATCCTATTGTGTATAACAGTGCCTTTGAACAATGAAAAAAAACCTGATATTTTGATAGCAGGCAAGTAACCAACTATAAGCTAAGTGATCCACTTTTATCTTAGTGTTGTGCATTACTCTTTGATAACAACATGGCTTTCTGTAGGTTGTCTTATATTCACAGCAGCAAGTTCTTTAGTTTTATTACTTTATACTTGTTATTTTATTAAACCAATTCCCTAATGCTGATAAATCCTACAACTACAAGTAATACAACTTTAGATTTATTTATTCCCGTCAGCTAAGGTTTGAATAAACCAAAGAGAAGCAGAGCTTTTTAAAACTACTTTTAACATTTGTGTTATGAGACATGCAGTAGTAGTGTCAGAACTAGAGTTCAATGAATTTCAACATGTTCAGTGCCAGCAGTGAGCCAGAATGGCCTGTCACACAGTCAGTGATGGTAGGACACAACAGGACCATGCCTATACCTTGCCTATTTAGTCTTGGTTGAGCCTCTGTAGTTGAGTATATACTGTGAGATATGTGAACTGCTGTGATACAAGATTTGCTAATGCAAAGCTCACAGGCCCTGGGGGCAAGTCCCAATCACATTTGTTCATCAGTCTGACCTTGTTGACAACTGATTTTCAGATACAGTACATATTGCCGATTTCCCTTTTGCTGGTTTTCTATCCTATGTTGGCTAATTGCATTCACCTGCCATCCAGGTTTAAACAGTCCGTGATTAGACAGCCAGAATGAAAACAACTCAGCAGAACAGAAACATAGCGAAAAGGTGCCCTGTCCGAAGAGCCATGGCTGCTCTCCAGCTGTGCAGGTCTTTGCAAATCATAGATTATTTAACCCTGTAAGCTGAGGCAGCGTGAAAGGTTAGGCACAGCACTAAACACATCTGCAAGCAACAGAGAGCATTTGAATGGGAAAAGCCTGAATTGGTCTGTTAATCTCATTAAAGGGTACGTTTCTAACTATGCAGATAGTTTTGGCTCTATTTCCAGAGGTTGCTCCCAAACTTCTGCCACCACCCCAATTAAATGGGGAAAGTTTGATTATACTGTTATTTCAATATCTGTACCAGCGCGTTATTCATGAACGTTATTCACAAAGGTTGTATGCTTTTATTTTTCTGTTTTATCTGGATGGTCTCAGGATGGAGGGAGGGTGGGAGGGATGTCAGAGATGGTAGTTTTCTGTCACCTTTGGTTAGTGTGACAGGGACCTTTTATCATGCCCTTGTGTGTGTGTGAACACATATGAATATCTCTGTGCACATGGAGGTACATGCATCTGTGTATTTGTGGGTATGCATGCACATGCATTTGTGAATATAAGTGTTTGGGTAAGTGCGTGTATGTTTTTATGTGCATGTGTCTCCCTGCACCTGCCCTCTGGCCATGGCTTCATTAAACATTTCATTAACGTCAAACATCATTTGCATCATCAGATTAAACTAGCTCTCTCTCTCTCTCTCTCTCTCTCTCTCTCTCTCACACACACACACACACACACACACACACACACACACACATACACACTCAGACAGAGACCCACCCACACATACAAACAAAGGAAAAACTGAGGTGACATTCTCACAATGAGATGACAAATTTATAGCTATACCCTGTAAATTACAGTATCACACACATCTGCACATACACACAAATCCACATTAACAGTGATGCAGATACACAGACAAATGCCGCACACAATTTTTATCACAAAGAAGAAAGACACAAAAATCAGTTGCATATTTCCTGCAAATGTGTGTATTACTGTCTGTGTATGCTTACACATACATTTACGCGTTGTTATTTCAAGACACCGCTTTAGTGTCTTTTAACATTATCAAAGTGTGTGTGCTCTCCACATTGTATACACACGTCAACTGGCTTCTTTAAAGCAAATATATTTAATATTTTAATATTAGCAATTGAACACATGGCTACTTGTAAATGAAAAGGGTCGCTTGTTATGATGAATGAAAAGTGGATTTTCTCCCAACTTTGCAGTTCCCTGCCTGTCCGGCATTGAACTGCATACAGGCAAAACTAGGCATCAGCTAATTTAGCAGCTAAAGAGCCAGATATTTCCTAAGGAGTTTGTGGAGATGAAAGGAGAGTGAATATTGGACTTACATTCATCAGGCGATAATAAACATGATGCCAAATAAATTCTAATGCTTCCTACTGGATGTGTAAATAGGCAACTGTTTATTTGCTTTTCCACCACATGGTGTGGCTTGACTCAATTCAACTATTCTCTACTCTAAAAGTTGTGGATAGTACAAGGTGCCTGGTCCTTTTTTTGGTAAATCAACTCCATCAGGGTTCCAAGTGAACTGAGCTGATACTAAAAGGTGATGTGAAAACCAGACCAATGAGAATCGTCACTAGCATTATTACTTAGGTGACACAGGACCAGGGGTGGAGCAGCGATGTTAAAAGTGTGGTTGTTCTAGGCATGGGACATGAGCACTGCAGCCCCCCGCCTTTGGCCCCTGTTCCAGTCTCCACAACATGCAAAATCAAAATGAATGTATTTACTACCACAGTAAATCATCTGTGAGTGTTTGATGATTATTTATGTCTGCTTTAGAATGTAATAACTGTGAAACAATTAGAAAATAACGTCTTTCTTTCACCGCTGCTCTTTTTCTCATGCTCATGCTCTCAGCTTGCTTGTGTTTTCTCTATATATATCTGTTGTCTTTTTTAAAGTGAGTCAGGAAGTCAACAACAAAGCCTAACTTTACTTGTGACGTTATCAAAGAAGAGAAACATCCTCTTGTCCTAAACTGGTCGTAAATCAATCAATACTAGAGTATTTCCTTATTTTATGAATGAAGCAGTACACAAGTTGAAGCAGTTGTGCTGTGTGTCAGACCAATCAGATGCGCATCCCTGCAAAACCTCATTGAGTACTATCTGCAGTGGAAAACAAAATCCAGAAAAGTCAGTATTATCAACTTAAAAGATGATAGATGAAGATAAGTCAGTTTCGTGTTCAAAGATTGCTTCCGGTACAAAGCTGTTTCATACAGATATAAACATTATTTTGGTGTCAACACTCTTGTTAAGTATTGATTTTATAATGAGAATATTGTCTCACCCCTATCCATTTTTGAACGTCTCACTTGACTACCACTATTTATACTATTGACAAATGTCTCCACAGTGTATGATGAGATGAAAAGCCTAACTTGTTAAACTCTGGAATCACAATCTTGGTGAGATGAATGCTGACACACCACAATGTCTAAAGTAACAATTACCCCTCACTGACTCACATAATGCAGACATGCAGGATTCATTATGAGAGGAACAAGAGCCAAAACCAATCATATATATATATATATATATATATATGTTATGTTACCTGCATGCAAAAATAAAAGCATTTCACCACCAAGTACATGGGAAATCATGGAATGACTCAGAAATGCCAAAGTTCATCCATAAATGATTCAGATCTACAAGCATGTCATTTAAATTGGCTCTGCTAAAACCAGACAGCATACAAAGTGCTGAAGTGGCATGAAGCCCTAATGAGGACGCTGGTGGCAAGCCTGTGTCTGTGTGTGTGTGTGTGTGAGAGAGAGAGAGAGAGAGAGAGAGAGAGAGAGAGAGAGAGAGAGAGAGAGAGAGAGAGAGAGAGAGAGAGAGAGAGAGAATTCTTGCTAAGAAGAGCTAATTGCCAGAGCTTTCATCATTGAGATGGAATTACGCCATAGAGAACCAAAGATTTGAGTATGTGAAGTTTCAACAGATGTCATTTTGCAGAGATCCTATCTTGCTTTCAAAATTCTTAGAGGGAAGAGACCAAGGAATGATAGAAACTAAATGTATAAGGACAGGACAAGGTGTTGGCTAATCAGTAAATATGGTACTGTTGGCAGTGTTTTTATTGCACTGCAGAGAGACAAAAGAGAAGAGAGAGGAATACAGGTGGGATGCTAGTAGAGGACACTTGGGGGGTGGAGGGTGTAAGTTTACACAATAAGCACATAACGATTTCGAACTACATCTAGTACAGCAATGCATACAAATGACAGTATGTACTGTCTGTGCTCTCTGGACCCTCTCTTCCTCACTCCTTCTTTTGTGTCAGGTGTCTATGAAGAGGTTAATTTTCCACTCCAGTAACAAGCTCAACTGATGACAGACCATCTCCCAGGGATTTTCTCGCCCCCTCGGCCCTGTGCGCCCTCCAGGCTTTATTTAGTATTTAGCATTAGTGAAAAGTGCTGTGATTAAAGGGAAGTTGGGGTGGATTTGATTAAAGGGGACGTGGAGTGGACCTGACTCAAGGGTTTATGTTTCTTTTTTTTTCTCCTCTTTACTGATTAATTGGGAAATTTCTCATCCCACTCCTGAGGCCATGGCAGAATGCAGTGTCAGAGTTTTTTTTCTTTTTTTCTTAAAAACCACAACCCACAGAAGTGAGCTTTCAGAACCATTTAGGTGCCTTAAGTGTGGCTTAAATGCGATATTGAGCAGATGAAGGACAATCAATAGTGAAAAGAGTGTGGCGGGGGGGTAGAGCTAGGAGAGATACAGATTCACTGAAGATAAAGTTCTTAAGAGTACCATGGTATGATGATGCAAACACAATATTCAAAGCCATGCTCATGCTGCAGTGGAGAGTATCATTAAAAGGCAAATACACTCACACAGTTTGGATTTAAGAGTGTGTTCAAACCAGGGTTCATAAGAGGTACAACTAACACTGCTGTAAGAAAATCAATGATGAAGCAGTTGAGCTCCTCTTTCTTTTAAAATTTCATGTGATCATAATAATTATGATCATGATTAAAATTCCCATCATACTCTTTTCAAAATACTACATATTATATATATAATATTCAGTATAATCCTAAAATAAAACACTGTATCATTTTTGTTTATCTTATGCTGTTGTAAAGTGGATTAAGGATCACTATGTGCTATTATTCTGCTCTACACCCAATTTTGTGACAACTATATACATCTAATTTTGACATTTTGTAGGAAACGTATCTCAGATTTGATGTCAAATTTGGTGATGTACGTAATCTTCCAGTATGAATGTAATTCCTTTTGATATTAGACTGTATTTCCGAGAGCAAATAACTCTGCAAATAAAACCTGGTTTCCATAGTGTGCATGTGAGTGTTTGAAATTGTCGTCCCCCCCAAAAAATGACACAAAAGGTCATAATGTCACCCCAAAATGACATGTAGCTAAGTTTGAGTGACAGGCCGCATCTAGTGGCTATAGTAAGTAAACTTATGGTTTTTTTTTTAACAATGATGTGTGATGGGTTTGGAAGGCATAGACAATTGATATTCTGCCAATAGGGGCACCAGATTAGAAAACACATTCCTATGTGTTGTTCTGAAATACACGGTCAAATTAGGTATTTGGTTGTTTAATTTGGAGGACATGTTGAAGTGTTCAGTGTCTAGGTATAAGTTCTTATTGCAACAAAAGATCATTACTCGTATCTTAAATGTTTGCCTTACTAGGCAAATGAGTAGATAAATACTATAATAAATAAAACAGACATTTAAAGACAATACTGTAAGTAGGCTGTGCGATTCAGAAGGATCTCCATGAGTGTGCTCAACTCTAGTGTATTATTTCATGTCCTCGTTATTTCCGTTTTCCCTCTCAACATGTATCTATATTTCTAATGATTGTGAAAGAGGAGTTAAAAGGTCAAGCATAGCAGACTACTGTGCAGCAGAACACTCATTCTGACTACATCTGAGTCAAACAGTCCATTAGAGCCTTGAATATCAGAGGGCTAAGCTAACATTTAGAGGGGCATATTTATGCATTAGTATGAATGAAATGACCTTCAACAGGCATAAACAAATCAGTGAGTCAATACCTGTCACTGAAGAAGCAGCATAAAAACCATTCAGCATCTGAAAAATAGTTGCAATGAACACATGTTAACTCTATCAAAGCTTTATATTGATGTTTGCATGACATTTTGACTGTTGTTTTTGTAATGTGTATTGGCTGCATACATCTCTGTAATCAAGAGCCCAGACTGAGTCACAGGCAGAAAAATATTGATAACAAAACAATAGAGGAAATATTAATTTGTATCATCCTCTTATGTTGTGTGATGACCTTAACTGCTGAGATTTTCATTAGTGACCTCACCATTGGTCCAAACAGCAATGGGCTCATAGGATCTTGCTGATTTGAACCAGCACTAGTTGGATTAAAAGAAAATTATACTTAAAAGCACACAGAAGAAAACAAATTTGTCGAGACTTTGGAACTGTAACCCCTAAATTCCACAGGCTTGTAAGCGCTGCGTTCCGGCTCCGATGCGGCTGCCGGAGCTGATCGCTGCCATTCTAGTCAATGTACCCTATTCCACCGGGCACGCCGCAGTGCGTCTCAGAAGCATGCCAGAAGCGGCTCTCCGCTCCGCTGCGCTAAAGATAGGTGCCGAACAGTGACGTGTGGTCAGGTGAGGCATGGGAGGCCCTGCCTCACCTGCCATCATGGAAAGAAAAAAATGTAAAATGAAAACAAAAAAATTATAATTTTAATATTTATCCAGTGATTTGTACTATAAAGTAATTTTCCATTTAACTTCACCATTTTTAGATTATTTTTTATTCAAAATCGCCGAATTTTCACATTTACCATTCAAATACTGAGAAGAGACGTGCAGTGAGGCAGCACCCTGCTGAGCCTCACCATGGATTGCGCAATGACTCAGCTAACTGTGCTGCCATGCTATGCAGTGAGACCAGATGGCTGTCTCTTTGTATGTCACTATTAAAATTTCTTCTGCTGGTGCAATCATAAAGCAGCTGAGAAGAGGCACGGGGTGAGGCACGCACTTCTCCTGCCTCACGGTAGGGGGCACTAGTGATCCCAGGGATTCTTCTTGCGACTCATTGGCTGCAGAATAAGTGACAGCAAGCTGGAGTTTACAGTTAGCAAGTCAAGTGCCGTCATCCATTTTCTTCTCACCTGGCCTTACTTTCAGAATGGAGGATTACATTTCTAAACTGAAGCAATTTTCTAAATTGGATTTTCAATCGAAGCAGGAGGTAATACTTAAAGGACGACCAACGCCAGAGCTAAAAGGTTTGCTTCAGACTAGAGGTAAGATCGGGCCTAAAAAATCCAGACCGACCCGACCCAGGCCCGCGGGTAGTAAAGCCCGACCCGGCCCGAGCCCGATCAATTAACTTGATTTGCAGGCCCGAGCCCGAAACAAACCCGAAATTTTATATCGCAAGTTTCCTTAATGTTAAAATAATCTATATATTTTTTTATGATCATTATAAATGCATTTACACAATGAAATAACGCTGGAAAAGTTTGAAAGATATTTCTGTGTGTGATACTGTGCTCACATGGACGCGTTACCAAAGGCGGAAATAAACAGACTTTAAAAATCCTCCGCTGGAGAATGCGCGCACGGATGAATCCATTCATACATGTTTCTGGACCAGCTGCTGTTTGCAGAAGTCAGACCTGCTGACGTAGGTGGTATATATACACACACACACATCTCCATACATCGTTTTAGTATACAATACATAATATATAAATATATATTTATTAAAAAAATTAGCGAGAGAGAAGCCTGGCCCGACCCGACCCAAATTTAATAATTGACATTTTCGGGCCGGGTCGGGCCCGGGCTCGGGCTTAAGATCTTACCTCTACTTCAGACTACGGGACAGAAGACCCGCTCTTTCCAAACGGAGTGGTACACACGAAAAGGCTGGCTGTGTGGATGTCCAGCAAGAAACCGCCTTTTCTGATTTTCCTGCCTTCTGTTCTCAACTTGTGACAGTGTATGGACTCAGATGGGGTACAGTGACCTGAAGAATTTGCAACGAAGCCTCCTTAAACATGAGTGGTCAACCACTTACATTCAAAGCCAGATCGCGCTAAAAACGTTTGGGATGTCCAGGATTGACTTGGCTTTGGAGAACAGCGAAGACTCAACATCAGCATCCACAATGCTAAGGTAAAGGAGAACCGAGAGATTTTAAAAGATCTCATTAATGCCACCTGCTTCCTCGCCAAACAGCAGCTAGCATTTTGTGGAAATGATGAACGCACAGGCTCTGTCAATCGTGGCAACTATGTTGAACTTTTACATGCTTTTTACATGCTTTTGCTGACATTTGGAGACATCAACTGTATTTTCTGGCTTGTCAAATAGAATACAGAATGATTTAATTGAAGCAGTCGGTGATGTCATTAGAAGTGACATTAAGAAGGAGATCAGTGCAGCCCCATTTGTTGCTGTAGAAGTTGACGAGACCACAGATGTCACAAACCAAGCTCAGATTTCTGTCATATTGCGCTGTGTGGCTAAAATGGGAGCAGACTGTGAGGTGAAGGAGGCGTTTTTGGGCTTTGATGATGTGAGTGAGGACAGATGCGCTCCTGCCATTGCTGAGTATGTCCTGGGAGTGTTGGAGAAGTATGACTGTGTTGAAAAGCTTGTAGCTCAGACCTATGATGGAGCTGCTGTAATGGCCTTAGAGCTTAATGGCATGCAAGCTAAAATTAAAGAGAAAGTGCCCGAAGCCATGTTTACCCACTGTTATGCACACAAGCTGAACTTGGTGCTATTACATTCAGCAAAGTGCATGCCCGAGTGTCGCATGTTTTTCAAAACAGCTGAGGGACTAGCGTCATTTTTCAGCAAATCCAAAGCGCACTCACTTGCTGGATGATGTTGTCAAGCGCCGTTTACCCCGAGCAGCGCCTATAAGATGGAGCTCCAACTCGAGGCTGCTGCAGACAATAAGCATGCACCACAGTGATCTGCGCGCGTTGTTTCAGATAATTTTAGAAAATCCAGACAGCTGGGATAATGACATGTTGATGATGGCAGCAGGATTCAATCGTTGGTTGTCAAAAGTATCAACATGCTTTCTCCTTCTGGCATATGAGGACATTTTCAATGAAACTGACGCACTTTTTAGAGTGCTGCAAAACAAAGTGATGGACATTGAATATTGTCTTGCACGCATTTGCGACACTGTTGCAGCTCTCAAGTGCATAACACAGGAGTTCGACAGTTTCTATGTCTGATTTGAGAACAAATGTTGCGCACTTGGCCTGACAGAGAGTAGAGACAGACAGTTGATTAGAAATGAACGAAAACAAGTGTTCTGTAAGATTCTGGATAACATCAGCTGTCAAATGAAGGCTAGGTTTGATCATTTTGGTGAGGTGGCTTTCCTTGGTTTGGTGGACTGCGCAAAATTCAGGGAAATGTCACAACATTTTGATGACACGAAACTGCAGAGCCTGTCAAAATAAGCCAAATTCTTTGACTTTGTGAAACTGAAGGCGGATCTCGTTGGACTGTATAGTTCACAAACGGTGAGGGATGAATGTAAATCTCCTGGACCGCTTCTCAGCTTTTTGGCCCAGAAAGATCTCATTCCAACTGTTCCTGAGGCGACAAAGTTGCTCCAGCTCATGCTCACTGTTCCAGCTAGTACAGCATCGGCGGAGAGGTTATTCTCAGCACTTAAAAGACACAAAACATACAGTCGGAACAGAGCTTACTATGCTAATTTAGCACATCAACTCACGGGAGATTCACAGATTAAATCTGAAAAATAGATACACCAACATCAAAATAATTCTTTGGCTTCACAATCAACAAAAATGACAAAAAGGAGAAATTAAATCCAAAATGTCTCAAGAAAGGTGCTCAGGGAGACTTACAAGACATCTCTCTACATGCTTCTCTCTATATGTAAAATAGTGCTTACGTGTTGTCTCCTTCTCCGTTGTTTTTGCCTCTTGCTCTTTACAATAGAGTCTGAATTACACTGCACTACTGTGCGCTATAGCTTCCCCTCGCGACCAGTTGTGGGATCGAAAGAAATAACTCAAATTTTATATGGGTTACATAAAGGGTGCTAAATTAGTTGTTAGCCTAAAAGCAGACACACTGGATGAGTCATGACTGTCAGATGCATTTTAAATATTAGAGTCTGCAGGGTATGACAAGACACCAAGAAATATGTCATAAAAGCTAAAAATTGAACATGAGAAACCAAAGTAAATAGTAGGCCTAGGTTTTCACAGACAGACACAGAGCCCAAGACAGCCAATTAGAAGAAAACACCAGAGATAGATAGATAGAGAGAGAGAGAGGAAATAAAATAGTCAGAGAGATAGAAAGAGGGACTGAACGTTGAATCTCTAATTGGTCTGATACAATGCAATACAATACAACACATTACATTACAATACATTACATAGATGACTATGCTGACTACTGACATAAAACTTTACTCATCACCTCATTGAAGACAGACCTCTACACCATGTAACATGTAGAGAAGAACTTCAAAGGCAATAATTGCTTTGCATTTTTCATTTATTTCCTATTTTTACAACCTAACTTTGTGGAAAGGAGAAGGGGAACAACAGGTTATGGAGAGTCCCTTGGGAGTATTTCATGTGTGTCAGTAGCTTAGTTTTATCTCTGGGGAGCACCTTCAAATCCAGGAATGATGTCCAAATTAGGAAATGATCATCATGCAACAGGTGGATGTGACTCCCCTAGTTGAGACCTGCTAACAGAAGTAATAGCAGAGCAGAGGAGATAGTGATGTAACCAACCGGTGTGCTGGTATTTGATGTTTTCTTTTTTCTTCCCAAAAACAAATATTTTTGAAAATATTTGTATGAAACAAATACTGTAAAAAAACAACAACAACAAAAAAACAACAACAACAAAAAACAAACTAAAAAAAACAAAACACACACACACAACAAAACCTACTGTTTGTGCTTTGCCAAATAATGTATTTGAGTACGGGCACACCTCTAGTATTTAGTAATTGAAATGCAGTAGGAACAAACACTTTAGAATAGCAGTTAGTTTTACATGCAGGTTAAAAGCCTTGATTGCAACAGAAAATTCACTTGCATTATTGGTTGCAAAAAGAATTCAGATCTCTTTGTTTCACTCTAGTGATCTTAGAACAGATTTTAACAATGCTGTTCAGGCTCATTTACTGTGAGGCTGTAAAACCAGCAGTTAAAAGAAAAACTCAGGAGACTCTCAATGAAAGATTGATAAAAAAAAAATGACAGAGGATGACAAGAAAAGGAACTGACAGGGACTGACAGAAAAGGTATTTAGTATGCATAGCGAGTGAGGAACGGTCATTTAAAGAAACCCTCTGCTCTTTGTCAGTCAAGTCCAACATCCATTATACAAGCTGGTGAGGCAAATTAAAATCACATAGCAACATTTCTATAAAAAGATGCAGCTGCATTGTATTGAATGACGAGGAAAAGTACGCAAACAAAAGCCTGGCATGGGCTTGTGGCTTTTCTAAGTGTTTATACAGGCTATTGAGTATTTAAAGCTTTGCATCCTCCACACCTCTCCCTGCCTGGTAAGCAAATTGCAATGGATCAAGTTTTCCATCCACAGTTAACAGAACAAGGTTTTTAACAATTTTCTCAAAGTTTTTCATTATTAATGATGTTAGCGCAACTGGTCTTAAATCATTAAGTTGTCTAGGATTGGTCGTTTTTGGGACAAGTATCACAGTAGAAGATTTCCAGATAGCAGGGATTTGGTTACGAAGTGCCATCTGGAAGATATGGTGGAGGACACTGTCAGCACAGTATTGTAATGTCCGCCCACAAATGTAATATGGACCATGGGCCTTCCTGATGTTTACACATTTTAAAAGATCTCCAACACATTCCTCACTGATGACAATATTCATAGTCAGAAGAGAGAGACTCTCTAAGGAGAGAGACATTTTCAGAGATCTGCATCAGTTATTCCCTCAATTTTAAGAGGTTTCTCAGAGTGATTGAGGACATACAATTGATTCCCCTCCAAACTGCCTGCAGATCACCATTACTGTACTTATGTTCCACCTTATTCTTATACATTCTTTTAGTTTTTCTCTTCTTAATCCTTACCTTTATGGTAATTTCTTTATTTTCCTTGTATAAAAAAGCTCTTCTTCTTGTTAATGACATTTTTAGTTCTTTAGTAACCCATTGTTTGTTATTAGGGAAGACAATGTTTTTACAGGGTATGTCTGTGTCTACACAGAGGAAGAAGGAAGAAACAGTTTGTGTCAATTCATTTAAGTCAGAGCAAAGAAAGCTTGTAAGCTGACAATGCTGTCCAGTATTTCACTGTTTTTAGTGTTTACTCTTGTGGCTCACAGGTGGGCTTGTAGATCAGGAAAAGAAATACACTGTTGTGGTAGGATACTCCAAAAGGAGGTGATCTGAAAGCACCAGGCACTGAGCCATAGCACATGTCAACAGTAGAGTTCTTCTTAGTAAATGCACAATTGACACACTGTTCATATTTTTTCAATGACTTATGTAACTAGCAGTGATTAAAATCTCCTAAAATGAAGAGCGTCCAGTTTGTTGGTCACTTCTGCGATCAGCCAAGTAGCTAAGGAGATATTCACCTGCGTATGGATGTAAACAAGGTTGAAGAAGTGCTGGGGAAAGTCCCTCAGCAGGCAGAAGGGGCAGAGTGAGATGGAAGGCAGCTCAATATTGGAGTACATATTTTCTCCTGGACCACGACAGAGTATGTCTCATTAATGTAGAGGCATTCTCCACCTATGGTGGAGTACACAAAGCCGCTTAAGTATAGATCCTTATTGCGATCCACGTCTCCCAGCCATGTCTTGGTAAAAGCCAGCAGGCATGTTTCTCTAAAGTCACAATTATATCTGGCATAAGCCTCCAGTTGATCCAGCTTGTTGCAAATGGATTGTACATTTGAGAGAAGAATAGTTGGGAGCAGTGGGAGCCAGTGTCTGTCACTTCCATTGTCCATATTGTCCATATTTCCTCAGCATACATTGAATGCTTTAACTCCTCCCTCTCTTTTTCTAGGTCTTTTTGGACAATATTCTGCATACTATAGCAATTAAGCTACTACTTTGTAGCAATTGGGAAATGTACAGAAGATTGTCACTTACTGCCAGTGATCAAAGGGCAAGGAGTGACTTTCTGCTGTAGGTTATTCTGTTGATAGCTTGCATAGCTTGCATGTTGAGCATTAACAAACAAAACAAACAAGCTGCTCCCAGGTTGCACAGGTAGCGTGAGCACCCACAAGTATGTGTATATAATGTAGGGAGATGTGTGTGCATATGTGTGTGCCAGATTGTATGTGCAGCAGTAAAGCCAAGTAATTAGGTCTGAGAGAGCCCCTCATTATAAAAGGCTCTTGCAGCTGTTGTTAATTAAAAGCAGCGCTCTTCCATGCAACAGTAAAGTCACCAAACACTGGCTCTCACTACACATCAAGTTCAGATGCAGTGAGGTGACAGCATCCCTGATCTTTCAAAGAATGCCCTCTAATTTTACTGTCACTGAAAACCACACGCACAGTACCACCAGCACTTTCCTTGCCCAAAAGGACTCTCAATGGTAAAAAAACTTTGGAGAAATATCCACTGACACTGCTTTGGTTTTTTTCAGCTGCGTTCTGTTGCTGCAAATGAAGTTCAAGAGCAGAGCTGCAGGCCAGAAAACAAAAGCACTGACTTAAAAGACATTAAAAACCTCTGTATAGCTGAGAGGAACTGCAGAGTTGTGTGATAACTCTCTGTACATTTGTCACTATGAGCGACATCTTTTACATTAAATATAGTCATGTGATCCATTGTTAATATAAAATATTACATTACATTACATTCATTTGGTAGATGCTTTGATTCAAAATGACTTACAGTGATGTCCTACAACTTATGTCAGACTAATGTTTATGGACTTTAGTTTAGCATTTAATACCATACTCCATCGCTGTTAAATAGGCTGAAAGAAATGGAGGTGAATCTCTATGTAATCAGATGATACCATGCGTTCATCTTAGGAAGACAACAGCAGGTGAAAGTCAACTCAACTCTCTTTGACATAATGAAGTTTTATAACTAGGTTCAGGAACAAACACCACGCCTAAAAAACAATTTTGGTACACCTTATCTCTTCCTTTCCCCTTAGTCTCTGCTTTCACATGACCTGTGACAGACTTGCATTGCAAACACTTAACTTACCTTAAATATGGATCAGGAGCTCCTTCTCAACGCATCAGATAACGATCTCTTTGTGTATCAGCAAGCTCCTGAAGTCCTGGAGTCACCACCTGACATCCAAACTTTTCAGCAGCCTTGGTTGCACTCAGCAATTCATAATCTCTGGAGCTCTCAGCTTTTATCCTCTGACGACACCAATGTTATCGGGCCTTTGCCTTCCCCCAGCTTCTGCGTTTGAGGGCTGTTGCCCATTCCAGCCACCCCTCTCTGACTCTCTTGAGATCCAGGAGCTCAAACAACAGGCAAAACCACTGTATCCACCTCACAAACATTATGACCATCACTCATCTTCAAAGGTATCCAAATTGACAGTCTCTCACTTGAAGTAAGCACCCGGTCAGCGAAGCATCCTTTTCTGCTGCTCTGACAATAAAGCAAGACTTTTCCAACTGTTTGCATCTGAAGCACTTTGCTGGATCCTGACAAGCAACTACAAACTCCTGTATGTCATCCATCTTTTTGATTACTATCACACCACCATCCTTACCCCCATCATACCCCCTCAACACTCTGACCTCAGCATTCCATGTGCTTGGACTTCCTCTCTCCTCAGAGAAAATGGAATGTCCCAGCACAACCCTGGAATCTGTACATCTGGACATCTGTGCAATATTCTGTTGGGCATCTGTGTAATATTTCAGTGTGGGGGGTGGGGAGGGGAAATGTTATGGCTTTATTGGGGGGATGTGCAATATCTTGGTGTAGGACATTGTGCTGTATTCTTGGTGTGTATGTTCTGGTGTATATAGATCTGTGTGCAATACTGCATGCTAATTGTAGTTTGACTGAACATGTACAGTATGCAGATATATTGTGTGTACATGGAAAGGCTGCATGCTGCTACGTCACCTGTGTTCTCTTGAATGCCTAAGACAAATTTCTCCTAAGGGAGACAATGGCGAAACTTATCTTATGTAGGGAGATATTTATAGTCTGCTGTCCCTGTTCACTGGACCCTAAGTGCTGTTGGTCCTGTACAGTGTGTCAGTAATGTCACTGATGTGTCATTTTTTTCCAGAAGCAATGTCACAAAAACACATTCCTGTGTATTTATTGTAGTTGGCAGATAGTGAGGTCCCGGTCTCAAAATTGCTCTAGCAGCTTGAACCATAAAGCCCTGAAACAATGCAGAATCCAGGCTATAGTGTTGCTGCTGAAATCTTAGTACTGGTAAGATAAGGTTAATGCTGATTTTATGTAATAAATATTATACAAAAGATCCTGTTGCTAACAATAACAAGACTTCTTATTGACAAGTGGACATTTTATAAACAGTAAGCATTTGATATTACCCCTCCTATCATTTTAAACTCTAGCTCTGTGCGAATGTATTCACACAGACTAATGTTGTATGTATAGATTTTGTAAAACAATGTCTTCATTAGGTCTCATGCCTTACGGAAAGATTTTGTAGAACTTTTGTCATTTATGATTTAAGCTTCCATACCTATGTTAAATTTATGAGTATATATACAATATAATGGACATACACACACACTTACACATTAGGCATGCACTCTAAGATTCACACATTTTGTCTACCATCACAGGGGAATGTGGCATAATGACAGCTGGTTGTAGAATGACTGCAGAGTTTTGGGAGCAGTGTGTGTGGGTGTGTATAACTACACCTGTGAATAGCGGCATATGCTGAAGGCATGCATGATTTAATGCAAGTATGCCTAATGTAAATTGTAAACTGTAATAACATATCAACATGGGCAAGTGCATTAAGTATTCAGGTTAAGGCAGGGCTGTGTATAAATAGTTAACCAGTTTTTTTATGCAATTACTGCTTTTAAGTGATTTAGTGAATACATGTAATGATGGAAAGGACAGACAGGCGCTAGGGAGAGAAAAGGAAGGAAATAAAGGAAGGAAAGAAACAGCATCTAAGAGGGAGTGCAAGAAGAAAGGATGAGAGAAAGTAAAGCACAAGGGAGGGAAGAACTATATGAACAAATCGACTGATTGCAAGAAAAAGAAATACACAAATGGGCATGTGTGATGGATGGAAAAAGGAACAGAGTAAGAGGGAGGAAAGGGAGGGATTATGTTTTACAGTAACTGCACAGAGGGGAAACAGCAGTGACACATACACACAAACGCACACACAGCGGTCACAGAGCTACAACACATGTTCCCTCTTAACCTGTAACAGTCCCTTGTGAACTCCTGGTTGATACATTATAGAGTGCACTTGACCTTGTGAGTTTGTGCGTATGTGTGCATGTGTGCGTGTTGTCCAAAATACAGGTCATGAGGGTGTGGTTAATATAGGATGAGTAGAAGGTTATGTCAACATTCTGTCTATTGATTTCTCCTCAAGCTCTCTTTCCCTCTTTAACCTTTTCACTTACGACCTTTTTAGCTTCTTTCCTCTCCTCTCCTCTCCGCTCCTCTCCGCTCCTCTCCTCTCCTCTCCTCTCCTCTCCTCTCCTCTCATACAAAGTGTGTATTAAAGCGCACATTTAACCAGTATCAATACCCTCAAGTTCACAACTCAGTGAAATCAATAGCAAATGTGCAAATAAGTAAAATCATTGTTAAATATATATATAACAGTGTTATCACTCATGCTTAATTGCACCTATTTGATTATTCAATCAGCAGTCATTACCTAGTGTATTTGTGTGTGTGTGATTTTACCCTGAGATAAAAATCATGATTATTTGTGATTACATGTTGACATGTTTTAGATGATTAATATTAATTAGGGAACCTCAAAGGGAAATGCTTTCTTTACTGAGAGTGTGTCAATCTTTATTTTAATGGAAACTAGAAAATTTCTGTGGCAGACATGGGTCAGTGCCGGTGCCGGTCGGTCATGTGTGAGGGAGCCCCAGCAGCTGATGAGGAACACTCATCTGGGAGGAGCCAGTGGTATTTGTGTCATTGATAGCTCTGTTATGATTTCAGGCAGCAGTACGGCCGTTATTTATTAGTGCTGATCATTACACTGTTTTTTCTGTATCATGTATACACAAAACATTAAAATATATAAACATATATAATTCTAATAATACTATATATTACATGGACTTTTAAGTCATGATGTGGAGTCACAACATGTACATAATATAATTTTTGGGTTTTCTACATCACCAGGAGCACACCTGTACATTATGAATACATTTCTTAATACATTTCAAATAGGGCGGGACTGGGTGGACTTAGCTCTGCCAGGTCGAGCTTCCTCCATCTCAGCTTCTGGGCCAGGCCGTCCAATCAGATGATTGATGACGTTGTGGTTGCTATGTGTAGGACTTGGCTCCTAACACTACTACTTAGTAAGGATTTTAATCATTTTTGGACCATAATCAGACGATACCCAATTCGGATTGGAGGCAGAAGTGAATATTTGCAACATTAAATGACCACATGAGACAATAAGTTGTAAACTGGTACCATGTATTATTTTTGAAAATAAACAAAAGGTATCCAAATTAACAGTTGGTAAATATTTAAATTCCACAGAGATATCTCAGTTTGATTTGGCAACAAATTATTTCTTCTGTCACCTTTTCTATTGGTCTTGAACCACTGAGTTATTTTCAACTACTTTTTGGGTTTGACTGGGTGCACCCTTCTATAGGTAATCTAAATTCTCAATCTTTGGATCCAACTTTAGTTAGGTAACAATATTAGAACCATAACCTGTTCAATATTATCACTTCACAATACACTTTAACCAAGGCACATTAATACACTATATTAATATGAATATTCAGTCCACTCATTTCAGTGCTGGTTATGACTCAGTCCATCCACAGGCATAGGGAATGTGTTTGAGGAAGAGTGAAGAAAGCAAGTGTCTTTTCCAAGTCGAGTCAAAAATAAAGAGTAAAGTCAGACTCTGGGATCTTGGTTTGCACAAGTGGGCTGGGGGTTGAGCATGTTGTGCAAGTTGTGCTGACCTTGTGCAGTTAAGGTGTTTACCCTACTGCCGTGGCAGGAGAGAGATAAGGTTGATAGTTCTCGGCTCTGGGCTCTCAGTTCAGGAATCTTCAATCGAGGGATCTAGTGGTCTCATCTGGTTTGGCTCGCCATCAACTTCAAATCAACTCAAAAAACCTGACCTGCAGTCATTGACATGGCCAGAAATAATCATTAATCAATTACCATTCTGATTTGTCAGGAATGACTAATTCCTTAAACCTCAACAAAATATAGACATATGATGTAAACCAACCACCTGAATTACAAACCAAAAGTATGAACTTTACACTCTATATTCTTATGTCTTGTTTTTTTTTTTAAATCAGACTCACTATACCAATGAAATATAATACTCAACAAAACCTAATTTAGTATCTTGCTTTAGTATTAAACAGTCCAGTATCTTTACCAGCCACAGAAAAGACTGAACAAGTAAATACTCTACATATCACATCTTTATATTTTTCTCAGTTGAGTTGTCAACCAGTTTTACTTTATTTGAGCTCTACAACAGTCGGCTAATTTTACTGTTTAGCACTAAATGCTCATTTTTGTTAGCTCTAGGCTCATTCATTTGAACTAGCCAGCTTAGCCTAGCATCATGTGACACAGCATTTAATTGTTTACTTTTACTCACCAATTCGGGAATTCCTTTGTGTCACTAGGCAAGTTGCAGTGAGCAGCCTCTCACACACACATCTACGAGCTTACAACAAAGTACAGGCTATTACTGTTCTGCTTTGACAACATTATATGGTGTTTTTATCTGAGTTATATTTTTACTGTTCAGCAGCAGGTCCTATCCCAACAGTATCACCCAGTGTCTGACTAACGTAAGCTGTGTAACCTCTCTACTGTGCTGCGGACCTGGGCTCTGATTGGCTAAGCACTTCTATGGCGTTCACTCTTTGTGACCTCGGTTACATTGCAGTGCCCTCTGATTTAGGCAGATTAGCCAGTGACCACATAGCTTCGCACACACCGGATACACACATGCACGCTCGCAGGCATACCCACCTGCAAAATGTGAAAATATGAGCTCCGTGAGCCTGTCAAAAAAGGCACTTTTGTGAAAGAACCGTAAGTCCTATCAGAAATCTGAGCAGACCAGGACCAACGTAAGATCTTTCTGCACAAGTGCCTAGACCCACACTCATGTCAAACCCCCCCATTCATCACTAATAATTTCAATATCTCATCAAAAGTCATAGCACACCATTCCCGAACAAGCCACATGTTTTGATGTATAATTCACATGGGTTTTTCTCAAAGCTGCTGGAGTAGTTACACGCCGAAATTTTGTACAGAAGAGGAATAATAAGAAGTGGAAGAAACATGACGAATAACAAGCCAGATTCACTACGCTCCATTGCTATTGCATAGCTATGGAGTGTAGTGACTCATGTGGTGCCCTGTGTCACGAATAAAACTATCTGACTGGAATAATCAAACTTGTATACCTCCCTTTATGATTATAAATAATCCTCTAAGATGCCACTTAAGCATTTTGTGTACACATGAATCTTGTTGTTACAGTTTGGGGGCATTTTATGATTTCATATGTTAGCTGATAGTGGAGACATCACAGGAAATAGTCTAGTTTTAGAATAGTCTTTTCTGGACTCCCCTGTCAGCCATGCCCTAAGGAAGACCAGTCAAAGCTCTCCTTTTTGTGATATTTTTTATTATTCTTTGATGTGCTCTAACCAATAACGACATTTTAGCTACATCCTTGGCTCGGTGCTAATGTGTCTGAACTAAGCCCAGAGGCTTCTCTTTTTCTAAAAGAGGCAGGTAGACTCATGCAATCTCAGGTCAGTAATGTATATGGCAATATTTTGGGGTAAACCACAGCTACATTACACCTACTTTTTAAGCCTTTTTGCGCTGCTCTTATCCACAAACAGTTACAAGCCTAAGCTGAGCTCAAGGAGATTTGACAGAACAGAGGATGTTGAACAGGTGACTAAACTGTCTACTATGCATCAGGACAGTCAACTGAAGGGATCTTATTTAAAAAACTATTCATGCACTTTCATTCACAACTTCTAAGAGCTGTAATTTAAATAGAATGCACAGAAAAGGTGCAGGGTTTACATCAATCAGTCATAACTGCCTGCATCTTGAGACATTTGTATAATCATTGTATAATTATTTTTATTAAAAGGAGACTGTAAGTGAGACAGTAGGCAGTGTCTGGGTTTCTTTATGCCTCAAATTAGAAAGAGCACCCGTTCTTCCATTGAGGCAGGGCTAAACGTTCAGTGAAGCAACAGAAAAAAAACAAGTGTGTAAAGGTGGTGTCAGGGAGGGGGCCATGTGGACACAGCTGGTATAATTTCTAGATTATAAAAATAACAATTTTGTCAAAAGAAACAAATCTATCTACAGAACCAGTCCAAAGTTTGGACACACCTTCTCATTCACTTGATTGAGAAAGTGTGTCCATACTTTTGACTGGTACTAGTTTCTCTGCAAGTATTCAATCCATTGGAACGCAGTACATTGGCATTCGCAATGTTCACTTCGTGTATCTCATTTCAGTGTGTGTGTGTCCGCGCGCATGCATTTTGAGCTCTCCAAAACCATTATTCTGAGGTGTGAGATGAATCGCCTCTGAGGAAAACAAAAAAAAATCATGGATGTGAAAGAAAGACAGTGTAGTATAACAGCTCATCAGCGAGTCTTTGAAAGATTTATGTTTTGACAGTGCAGATGTCTTCAAAACAATAGAAATCATGGGGGATGGGGTCAGCTGTGATTGTGAAGGCCATTTTCACATCAGTGGAGGATTCACTGTTGTTGCCAGCAAAATGAAACAATGTAAAAAAAAAAAAAATCAATTTAGGAAATTATGCGAAGAGGATTTCCTTCCAAGATTAACAAAAAGAGTGTGTATTACACTATATGTTTGTATGTGTGTGTGTGTGTGTGTGTGCATGCGTGTGTGTGTGTGTGTGCGTAAGTGAATCTTTCACCCTACAGGCTTAGATGGAAACTGATGGACAAGATAGAGGGGGCGAGGGGAGCATGAGGGTGAGGCATCAGGGTGTGAATGCTAATAGTCTCCTAACTAAGACACAGCATCTCTCCATCTCATCTCTTATCCTCGCTTGATTCCCTTCCTTCCTCTCATCCTTCCCTCTTCTCTCCTTTTTTAATCACCAACTTCTCTACTTCATCCCTCCTCTCCTACATCAGCGTCTCTCATTTCTCCAGCTCCTGCACTTCCCTCTCTTCTCGTCCTCCTCTCACTCTGTCTCAATCACTTTTTGTGTCTTTTTGTATCTCTTCTTATCTACTTAATTTCCTCCTTCGTTCCTCTGCTTCCCCCATTTTTCTTTATCTCTCTCTGGAAACAAACACATTAGCACAGAGCATAGAGGGAATCACGTCATCTTTAAGTCCTACACCCCCTACTGTTGCCCAGCAGAGCACTTCGCAGTGCAATATTTATGTGATGTGTATGCCTTTTTGTGTTAACACGATTAAGCATGTGCATGTTTATTTGTGCCCAAAATGCAGAAGTTACAAATGCAAGTGTGTGGGTTGTATGCATTTCTCTATGTGCATGCGTATATGTGTGTGTGTGTGTGCCCTGAGAAAAGGCTGTACAGCACTCTCCCATGCTGCAGGCACTGAACAGAGAGCGGGGGAAATTGCTTGCCACTGCAGTAAATGAGAAAAAAAGAGAACAGGGGGAAAAAAAGAAGTACTGTAAAAGTTGCTGAGGCACACAAAAGAAAGGAGAGAGACAGAAAAGAGTCTCTTATCCTTAATTAGAGTTTCCGCCTCTCCCTCTTCTTTCGGAGAACCAAAGCATGAACCCACTTTTCTCTTTTTTTCCCTTCCTCTCTTCTTCCCTGTCTTCTTAAAACATTTTTTTATCCACTGCTCCCATCAGACTTTCTTATCACTCCAATTACACATGCATCCTCTTCTGTTTTGTCATCTCTTATGTTCCCTCTGTCATCCAATTTGTCTTTTAAAAGGATTGAGTGTTAAAGCATCACTCTAGCAGCATTTTTTTCAATTAGTTTTCTGTATGTCTGCGTCAAAACTAACTTTGACGTAACACTTACTAATCAGTTTTCTGCATGATGTTCTTTGCAACCTTGAGGGGATATTTGGTCTTCATAAGTGCAGAACTACAGAAACATGCACACACTCTTAGACATGCATTTGTGGTTCTGACAGTGAATCTATGCCCCTGCTCTTGTCTGTGAAGCGTGGCAGCTGATGGCTCATTATAGTGGAGATATATAGGATCTTACACCTCATACAGATGAACCTTGAGGGAGTCAAGATTTATCATCTTTTACACTGAAATTCTCTCTTATCAATGCTGCACCTGTCATATATGCAAACACATAGATGCATACAGGGACACGTTTTAGCATCATGAAGCAGAATAAAAACATTGATATAATGCAGGACCTCACATGCACCCCATATAATGCACTGTTTATTACTAGTATTATTGTAATTAAAGAGATTGTCAGTTAATACATTTGGAATATCATTATTAAAATGGAATATTATTGGAGTCATTCTGAGTTCAAATAATTTCCACTTGTTAGCTTTGTGTTCTTTCTGAGAGAACAATCTGCTTGGAAGCCTGTCGTTGTGAGCAATGCACAAGCTCCTTAAAGAAAATCTGTCTTTTGAGTATCGAATACATGGCTCTGATAATTCTGTAGCTGCTCCTTCGTGCATCACGGCAGCTTTGGGCAGCTTAAAGCACAGCAGTTACAGTGGATTCCAATTTCCATGGCAGAAAAATGTGTCAAAACATCTAGAGACACAACTCAAACAACTCCTGCAGCATTTTCCACTTCTCTGCCAGTGATTTGTATGTACTTTTATAGATTTTACACAACACACAGTAGCTCAGTTCACTACTTCCTTGTGGTACTATTCTGAAGTGCATTTCTAGCCATTTATTTGTGAAGCAATGATTGTGGCTCTTGGGTCCCACCATCTCCTTTAGTGCTGCACAGGATGTCTGTGTGAGGGTGCCAAGGCTATAAAACAGAAAAAAATGTCCTTTTCCTCTTTTCATTTAGAGTGTTTCCCAGAAGTGTGTCTATTTGTGATAATTAACTCACTTAACTTTTGGACATCATTGGACATTTAGGTCATATATGGTGTAAACTCCTCAGGTCATCTGATTATTCAAGTGTTTATTGAAGTGAACATATGTAAAAGTGCTCCCTGCAAGTCAAAAGCCAGGGCTTTATCCTGGTCTGAATGCTCAGTTTGCAGTGTTACCTCTATTTTGTCCTTGTGATGATATTAGATGGTTCATGTGTTCCCACAAATGGCTGTCAATTGGTAGCCTTTCCTGCTACGGTTGTTCCATGGGTTATTTGCATTGTCCATTCTCATATTTCGGTTTGGATTGTGGCCCAAACATGTACAGATGTATGTGAGAGGTTTCCATTTTGAGTAAAGAATGAGAAACAAACACACTAGTACTGTTTGTTTACATACCATCAGAAGTCAGCCAAAGGGCAGCTTCTGGGAGCTAACCAATCAGAACAGAGTGGGCTCAAAGACAAAGGACCTAAAACAGCCTGTTTCTAACAGAAGCTGAACTGAGGATCTACATAAAGACCAATATAAGATCAATAATATTTTTTTAAAACTGTAAATCATGCAAAGATATTCCAATAAAGCTCCAGAATATAAATATAGACCTGGATATGTGCATGATACATCCTCCCTGAAGCATATACTAACTTTTACACTTTTTGCAATTGTCCTGATAAATCAAAAACCATTTACACTGGAATAGTTAATGTGATATATTATAAACTTCAAATGTGTCACCTACTGAAAGAATGTATTTAAGTGGTTTTATGTAAATATGTAAAGCTTGCAAAATTGATTTAAATACAGTCAGTCCACTGTTACAACCATTCTAGCGTACAGGGATGGTTGTAACACATGCCAGGGATAGTTGTAACATGTCTAAAATATACATAATTAATCAATCAAATACTCAAAATTAAAAAAGTAATTAATATAAAAGTTAAAAATTAGTTAATACTTAATAAATCTACATATAGCCTAGGCCTTCTCTGGCTTAATATGTAGCCTACCTCCCTTGGGCTCAACCCATAATACAAATCAGCTGCCTCTGTCAGGTAGTTTCTCAGATGGATTTCCTGTTCTGTGGAGAAAATCTTCTTGGGGGTCCAGTACTCTACTCTGGGAAGTGGTTTGGATCAGTGCACTCCAGGCTCTGCCGCTTCTTGTGAAATCTATCTATCTATCTATCTATCTATCTATCTATCTATCTATCTATCTATCTATCTATCTATCTATCTATCTATCTATCTATCTAGTTAGTTTATGTAGGCCTTGAGGTTTTTAAAATATCTGAAACTTGGTTTAGATTGTAACACATTGTTACAACCATCCCAGTATCACCAGTTATGTTTTCACCTCATCTAAATTATTTTGACTGCTATTTTGACATATTAGTCATTTCTACTTTTAGCTTACAAAACAGTGTTTCTAATAATACATGTTTGGTTTCCTAGACATTTGATCTTAGGACAGTATCCAAAAAATAAATCTGATAGAAAAGTACATTTTTACCTCCAAAAACACACTTTTGCTGGAAACTTTTTCTGTGAGTTTCATATGTGGCTCCTTTTTTGTAAGCAAGAAGCATGTGCAGAGTGAGTGTAATCACTGTAGTTTGTTTCTGATTGGAGATATTCAAGGTGTTACAACCGTCCCATGTTACAACTGTCCCTGGGCTTGCCTTCAATAAAACATCATCAGTTTTATTCAAAAAATAGATTTTTTAACATTTGTTTAAGATCATATTTATCTTTCACTGGCAATACCCGTTTTCAGCAAACATTCTCCTTGTCTGATAAAATGTTTCCCTTTTTTTCATTTATTTTACTGAGGATCTGTGTTTATGCGAATATCATTTTGATAATTTTGTCTGTAAAAAAAGAAAAGCTTGTAAAACTATTAGAATGGATTTGATTGATTTACTGTCAAGTATTACATGAGCGGTCTTGGTTTGAGAAATTTCCACACAACCATGGGAATATATGAAACCCCATACATACCTCAGAAGTACATGGCAGTAAGGTGAAAAAGTTAATGTTTAGGAGATGCTGATGTCAGTGTCAGGTTTTACAGACTGATCTACAAAATACTGTGGTGTGACCATGAAGTTGTGCTGCAAAGTTTGTCCTTTATAATCTATAACTGTGATACTGACCGCTCAACATGACTGGTGTCATTGCCTGATTGACAACTTGAGCCTCTGTGTTTATCTAAGAGGAGATATTTCCAGGTCCATGTTCAGGTCACGTCGGTCTGCCTGGTTGGTGTTGAGTGTGTGTGACAGGTGCAGTTTCTTCTATTCACTGCTTTTGGACAGAGATGTCAAAAGTATTCTAATTCATTACTTAAGTAGAAGTATAGATACTAGGGTTTTAAAATACTTCTGTAGAAGTATCTACTCAAGCTTTTTTACTCAAGTAAAAGTATTAAAGTACTGGTTTCAAAACTACTTGAAGTATAAAAGTAAAAGTAATGTAAGGGGGAAAAAATGCCAGTAAGGACAAAAGCTTAGGCCATGCCACATGGGCCTTTAGTGCACTACCCCACCTCCCCCAAAAACATTTTCAAAAGGCCATAATGACTATAATGTTATATTAAAATGTTAATGTAAAATGTAATGTCAAAATTTGGATGCACTAGGCTACTGATTTCGACTGTATATATGCCCATTGAAAATGAATGCATTTTAGTACAATGCAAATATATGAAAGAACCATATATGTGTACTACTACTGAGCATTAATATGTGTTTCATGGAGTAGAAGATATGATACTAGTTGCCTACAAGTGTTGTAAATGTTGCAAAAAGTCAAACTTCAGAGGCATGGAATGTAAATGTACAACCTTAGCTGCAGGAATCTGAGGGCAACAGATGTAAAATAACAAAACTCAAGAAAATTAGTGTACCAGGTTTAGTAACAACTAGCAGTTAAACTCACTCAGAGCTTGCATCACATCCGAAAGGAGTTGTTTTTAATTCCGATCATTTCAAAAAACTCTTCAAGGTATGGCCAAGGATGCTCTTCCTTCCTACCAGCATCCTCGCTGCTGGTGCTTGGCTGAGACAAGACGTTCTCTTCAGTAACAGACATCATCACACTAGGTCTGCTATGTGTCCTGCTGGAGTGTGGCGTAATTTATAAATGAGCAGGTGCGATTGATCGCGTACAAACCAATAGGGTGTTGGAATGGTACATGTCTATTCTTCTCATCCAACCACAATCAAATTCACTCTATCCGGATGGTGTGATTTATCTGGATAGGTTTTTTTGTTGTTTTTTTAAACAATGACAAGCCGGGAATGAAAACAAGCTGAAATGAAATAGGAGTAACAAGGCTATTTTTAAAATGTAAGGAGTAGAAAGTACAGATAATTGCCTGAAAATTTAAGGAGTAGAAGTAGAAAGTCATCTGAAAAATAATTACTTTATTGTACCTGGGTTACATTACTCAAAAACAAATTGATAGAAACCATATGTGGAATGTCATATACCTCAATTGCCAAGGTCAAAGATCTGTCTGTCTATCAATCACAAACAATTCACTAGCCACTGAGTGCTAATTATTAAATAGCAGGACACTCACTTGGTACTTTATGCATGTTTTCGTATCCTTACCAGTAGATAAGCATGCTTATTTAGCCATTTTTTAAGTAATTTACATTCGATCTAATGGACTAATGGCAGGTCTTGGGAACGAGAGAGAGGACAGGGGAGATAAAGACAGAAAAAAGGGAGAGACACGAATGAGTTGTAGCTAAAAGAGAGAAAGCAATAGACAGAGAGGCATACAGAGAGGAGAGGATAGGTGTTAATAACATGTCAAGTGTAATATGCCCACTCGTGTTGAAGGCCTTTGTCGAAATCTCATATTTTAGAGGCAACAATTGAACTCTTCCCTGCAATTACATTCATCAGCAATGTGTGAATCACTTTCCCTTTGTCTGTGCAAGTGGTTCTTATTAACTCCCTATTTTCAGTGTGCAAGATGTGTCACTATACTGTAGACTGAGTGCTTATTGAGTAGACCTACTCGGCTCTCTGTCTCCACTAAAATTACTCATTGTGAACTAGTTCTAGACCATTATGCAGAATAAGCTCAACTGTCGACATCTACAGTAAACTGATTTCATTTTCAAACCAAACTGTCACACCCCCCCATTCTACTTCAGGCAGAGAGAGACATACAGTAAATGGATGGAGAGACACACATACACACACTCATACACAAACACAAGATGATTCATTACCCCAAAGTGGTTAAAAATGTTGGTGCTGGTGTAGAGTTGAGCTCAGCCATTGTGGAAGCACTGTTGGCTAGGTAGGATTAACTTTTAATGTGGAGACTAAATTTTAGTGTTAATGTGCAGTTAACATCCAAGTATTGTTCACTATCATCAGTCAAGTTGTATTTAGGTTGCATGAAAAAAACAACAACTTTAGATTATTTACATAACCCTGGTTGTCTGAGTAATATGAGTGAGATGTCTCACTATGGGGTGCACGCTTTGCTGCAGACCTCAGAAGCATTAATCTTGTGGTTTGAATGTGTTCGTCCACACTAGGTAGTGCCACCTACCTTAAGTAGCTGCTGCGGACGACACACAGTCTCATTCAAGATAAGCACCTCTTCTCACTCGCCAAGCAAGAAGGGTTGTCTGGTGAGACATCTCACTCATATTACTCAGAGAACAGGGGTTATGTAACCTAAACTTCTCTTTCATAATATTTGTTTCAATGTCTCACTATGGGATGTGGTAGCTCCTGTATTGCCAGACAAGCTTATCTAACGTCCACCAACCCACAGGGAGAGCTGCTCTGTTCCAGCTAGGACTCCAGACAGGACAGCAAAAGCCACAAGGTCAATAGGAAAACATGAACCAACCACCTTGGGCACAAAGTTCGGGTTTCGCTCCAGAGTCAACTTAACATCACCCGGGGTGAACTGAGCACATGAGGGATGCATTGAAAGCGCATGGATGTTGCTAACTTGTTTAGCCGCAGCCAGAGCCAGTAGCATTGCTTTCTTGAAGGACAAGTGTTTCAGGTCCACTTCCTCCAGTGGTTCAAATGGACCCTTAAGCCCCTCCAGAACCACAATCAAATTCCATGGAGGCACCAGCAGTCAAGAGACAGGGAGAAGCCTGCATGCTCCCTTCATAATACGGCAAACCAGTGGGTGTTGGCTCACTGTTCATCCCCCAAATCTGACATGACAGGTGGTGATGGCTGCCAAATACACTTTAATCGTGGAAAAGGCTTTTTGCTCGTCAATCAGGTCCTGCAAGAATGACAATATCACTCCTACTGGACATTGAAAACAAATGTGTTGCTCTCTGAGACACCATTCCTCGAACACTCTCCACTTACAGCAATACAGAGACCTAGTGGAGGAGGCTCTAACGTTTTTGATAGTGGCAATCACTGTCTGTGGAAGCCCCACAGTGGTCAGATCAAACCACTCATGGGCCAGGCCTACAGCACAATTCGCTCCGGGTGTGGTTGAAACACCATGCCTCCTCCCTGTGACACCAGGTCCCTGCGCAGCGGGAGATGCCAAGGCAACCCATAAATCTCCACTCGCCAATGCTTCGTAGGCCAGTGTGACGCTATGAGAATCACCTCTGGCTCATCTCCAGATGTGCAGCAGAGCACTTCTTTTATGTCAACAGTCATCATATTGAACAATGCTTCACTTTGAAAATGACCCCTCCCTAAACCAACAGGGGAAAGCAGGAAAGCAGGTTACCTACACTGTCCCACTATACCCGCTGCCATTGTGTCACTGTGCTCTGGACTGATCTACTGTATGTAACACCTGATCTAAACTGACCAAATTATAATTGGTTGAATCCATGATGGATGTTGTTGCAAGCCACCTAACATATAAGAGGTTATGCGGGTGCCCCAATCAACTGATCGTACTCACTAGTGCAGTGACAAGGATGAGAACCCTCACTAACAGGACTCTAGCACCAGAGGCAACAAAAGCACTTTGGTAAAGGTTAGTAAAAGATTGTAGTTTTCACTTAAATGTTAATAAACATGTCCATAAAAAGGTCAATGTTACTGTATATACTGCTAGTGGATATTGTACTCCAAGATGAGATATTTTGATGGAAAAAAAAATATGTTGCCAACTTGCCAAATATGTTAATTACAATATTTTGTCATTATGTTGAAATAATTCAGCTAGCAATACCTCTTTAGGAAGTAGTTGTAGTATATGAACATAATATTATGTCATTGATTTTTTTTATGTTTTTTGTGCTCTTTTACATTTTGTGTACATTAAAAGGTTTTGGTTTGTTTAATATTTGGCATTTACAATGTTGTAAACGTTGTAAATAAATAGATTTTTACCACTCAAACCACTGTCCACATGATGTAAAAGAAAACATGATTCATCGGACCAGGCCACCTTCTTCCATTGCTCCATGGTCATAGTTCTGACACAATTGTAGGCACTTCTGGTGGTGGCCAGTTGTCAGCATGGGCACTGGTCTGCGGTTACACAGCCCTACAAGCTGTGCTGCACTGTGTGTTCTGACACCTGTTCATCATAGTCAGCATTTCAGCAACTTTTTCAGGCTAACCTTCACGCTCCACATACATCACTGAGCCTTGTGTGCCTCTGACCCTGTCACCGGTTCACTGGTTGTCCTTCATTGGATCAATTTTGGTAGGCACTGACTACTGCATGCTGAGAACACCCCACAAGACCTGCCATTTTAGAGATGGTCTGACCCAGTTGTCTTGCCAATACAATACAGCCTTTGTCAAAGTCACATATATCCTTACACTTGCCCGTTTTTCTTGCTTCCAACACGTCAACTTCAAGAACTGACAGTTCACTTGCTACCTAATATATCCCACCCCTTGACAGGTGCCATAGTAATGACATAATCAACGTTATTCACTTCACCTGTCAGTGATTTAAAGTTGAGGCTAATTGGTATATGCATTCCAATACTGTAACCACAAGGAAACACAAGGAAAGAGTACAGATTGTCACTATATAGCATCAATCTTTTTTGTCATCCCATCACTTTAATATAAGGTCATTTAAGGCAAGGACACATCTTGGGAGGCACATCCTTCTCCCTCACTCTCTCTCACAAACACACATACACAAATCTGTCAAATCCCTGTGGTCGCTGCAGGCTTTGGGGTGTGAAGACAGTGACATAGCACTGACAGCACCTGGATGATAAATTTGTCACCACAGATGTAAACTAATGCCTTACACTGCCACGCCACCAATCCACACCATGAAGCAAGGCTCTGAAGTTTATGATGTCAACCCTCTACGGATGACTACATAACTCATTTTAAATGCTAGCCTCACAAGAGTGGCAAAACTGACAAACAAAAGACATGCTCTATCCTTTAACTTTCCATGTGTTGTGAATCAGCAGATAATCTAGTATTGCTCTTGGTATCAAGCCAACTAGCAGGGTGAAATGTAATAATAAAGGTTTGACCTCTGAATTTGATTCGCCAAACACATTTAAAGTGCTTGTATCTACTTACGACTACATTATAGTACATTACAAACAATTTATTAAATGTTCGTATACTGCTTACTGTATAAATGCTAAATAGGGGGACCAAAAATAAAATGAAAGCCCACTATTATGGCTTATATACAGACTGACTTGCTTTATTATTCAAATGATATTTTTCAAAAGTTTTCAGTTTTCCTAACAGATATTTACAGTTACTGTAATAGATTTGCAATTAATTCAAGTGAGCATTATTTATCATTACTTGTAATTTATATGTCATTGCTGTCCTTTTTGAACACTGCTTGTCTTTGGGATGTCATGTTGAATCAGATAAAATCATTACAGAGCAACTGTTCACATTTCCATGAAAGTGAACCATGAAAATGAGTAGCTGCACTAAAAATGAGCTCCTGAATACATCTCAAACTTGGACCTAAAAAAGTTGGACATTTTGCAAAATACTCTTAAAATAATCTTCTGAAAGGAAAGAAGTGGTCATAGTATTAATCACATGAACAGAAGAAGAAATATCATCTTTGAGTATATTTATTTTAAATAACAACAATAACTGCTAATGTTGCAATCCAGCTAAGCACAACACAGCAGAAAAAAAAATGAAGCAGGTGAATAACCTGCTAAATGCAAGACTGGAACGACTAGGGAGAAACACAAGGAAACGAAACTGCATGAAGAATTAAGGAAGAAGAATAACTTCATTCTTCACTGATTCCATCAACATTTGCTGTGCAGCAATCATGCATACATATCCAGCAAGGTCATCACCTCAGCAGGCAGATTAAAGATCTGTAAAGATGAACACCTTGACAAGGATGACCCTCTGCTTACCATCACATATTACACCAAAGGAAAAGTCATGGTCCAAGGGAATGAAGCCAACATGGAGTCCTTTGAAGAGGTTTTCCTCTTGTTGAAAGCTGAGGTGGATACCAAGAGTCTGACAGTTAAGGTGATGAGAGCCCAGTAGAGAACCCCACCCCCTTGTCCATCCCTGCCCCTTCCATACCTGCCAGCTCCACCAACCATCTGAAGGAGAGTATGGCCCTGCTGGAGCTGAACTTTGCTGAATTCAAAGCGCTGACCCAGACCAGGCATGACTGTCCACCCCCCCAGACAACACTGCAACAGCTTAAAGAGAAGCTCCGGCAGCTCAAGAAGTCTAGAGGCACTCAAACATGAGAATAGCATGCTCCGTTCTCAGTTAGCCAAAGTGAAGGAGGATGCTGAGAAGAACTTTCATCAGACTGAACAATGAGAAGTACAGAGACACAGACTCTCCCTGCCAATGTCCCAAACCCCCTGCTTTGTCTCTCTCTCTGCTCTGAACCCAGCCCAACCACTGCTGTCAGCAGCCAGCACTGCCCATCCCAGCTTCCCTCCACTCAGCCTAAAGAGCAATCCCTACAAATGGTCCTCCTGGCTGATTCCTAGACAGAAACAAGATTTTTCCTGGTAGGAAAATGCTGTCTAAATGCTGCAGCACCATAGGCCAGGCAATGAAGCTGCTGAAAAAGGAGACCCTCAGGAGGCCTCAATGGCTGGTGATTCACAAAAGATAAATGAATTGCACAGCTATAAGGACACTGCTGAGGCAGAGAAGAAGATGGCAGAGAAGGCCAGTAGGGAGTTCCCTGACACCTGCATTGTGGTCTCCACCCTGCTGCCTAGGACAGACAGCCCTCCTCATGTCATCAATGACATTAATCTTGAGATCAGAAGAGGATGTGCCACCTTACTTAATGTCCATCTGGCCCTCCAGCCAACCATTGGCACCTGGGACCTCTATGATGGACTCCATCTACAGAAAGAGGATATTTGCAAAGACTCAAAAACACAGCCCTGGGACACAGTCCTTCCACCCCTTCCTCTATTAAGAGCTTTAGAGGCCACTTCAGACCTTTTCCTCCCCATCACCACCCCAGGGATCATCATCCCTACTGTGAGGAGACACAGTTCATCCTGGATCTCCCACTCCCTACACACCTCATGACTATGAAGCACAACTAGAGGAGGCTACCTTCCCAGTCCTCAGCCCCTGCCCACCAACCCCCTTTTAGTATCAGCAGCAGAGATAATCTAATCCCATAATTTAATCCCACTGTTATTTCAGGATTTGAATAACCAACCTAAGAACTGATCACTGGGAAAACCAGCATACTAGAATTAACTCTAAAAGGTGGTTTAGATTTTACCTAAAGACAATTATTATAGTGTATTAGTATGTGTGTGTATATAATAAAAGAGTAACAGCATTCAGGAGTTGAATCTGCCTGCCAATGGACAAGAATGGACTCACTCTGCTTCCCTAGAACTCTGCAATCTCCGTGACTGGCCAGTATTCATTTTCTGGGCGGGCAGATCGAAACTCTAAAATAATCTCTTATCTGAGAAACAGTTTCACTTTTTGTTTCTTCTTCTTGTTTTTATCTTGGTCTTCATGCCTTTTTACCATGCTGGTAGGAATGATTGTTCTTTGCCAGTCTGAAGATGTGATTTGGAACAATAGGAGGTGAAACTTGAGAATCTAGAGACATGAGTTAAGGGTCAAGACAAGGAGAGCCTAAACCAGGAGCTCTCTTCCAGCTGACTTACTCATTATAAAAAGATCCAGACTTCTCACCCCAGCACATCAAATTTCATTGTCCACAAGTAGCCACCCCAGAGAGTGCAAGTATTCCTGCAAAACCTCCATCAACCCTGGTGCTCTCATAATTTGTAACTTCAATTGGCAATTCAGAACTAAGCTGTTCTGCCATTGATTTGACTTGCTGCTTCTCAGCAACCTCATCTGTTTAGCAGGTCTCACATACAAACTACACAATAGATAACTGCATCATTCATTTCAATCATTCACTCGCTGTAGCCTTGTGTACCAGTTTCACCTTTCCCTCCTTTGTCTTGTTTGTAAAATGTTATCATTGTAGTATTTAGTACTTGTAGCTCTAGTATTGGTAATAAATTAAGCTTTTAATGTTTTATTATACTTGCATCTCAGTCACTTAACCTTAAAAAACCTTATACTCTCACAAAATCATAATTAAGATTAATGACAATCATAATTCTAATTGACCTCTCATGTGGCCAACAAGAGGGACCATTTTCCTATAATTATACATATTCTAATATGAGTTATGTCACTGGATGAATAATTTCATATTTTAGTTGTGCACAATAGTAACTCATAATTCTCCCCTTAAAATTATAAATTTGAATGCACAAATTCCTGCACAGCAGATGATTTTCTTTTCAACCTCTAAGAGGTGTTTGTGTTGTCTGTCACTTCTCAAGGCTTTAATAAATGATTGATGATTCCCCCATCCATATTTATGGGTCATCAAGAAGCTGCAATGAGGCTCCCATGTGAAGGCTGTTAGAGACTTAATCCTCCAATCAAAAACTGTTCCAAGTCTTATCCTCCCTTTGATAGAAAAATGAGGGAAGTGCCCCATTATCTTCCACTGAAGCACGCACAACCTCCCCCCAACACAAACACACATACACAGAACAAAAGTAGATGTTCTCACACAAAACTTCAACAGAAAAAGGCACCTTTCTAAAACATCACACTCTTCTGGATTATATTATGTCTCCTAACTGCAAAATTATCTGACAAAGTGCACATTTCCATGTATTTGTATACATGTATTTGTATAATTATTATGAGTTTTTTTTTAAATCATCTTTTGGTTAAGGCTAGGTTAAAGTTGTAGTAGGTAATTGTAAAGTAAGAGTGAACATTTTACTCTTACTTTACAAAAAGTAAGAACATTTCTTGGCTGAATCCAGGTTGTCAGAGTTCAGAGTAAAAAATATTATCATCCAAATACCGCCCTTGTGTTTCATAATGTAGACCAG
Source organism: Euthynnus affinis (assembly GCA_029490765.1). Taxonomy (NCBI): domain Eukaryota; kingdom Metazoa; phylum Chordata; class Actinopteri; order Scombriformes; family Scombridae; genus Euthynnus; species Euthynnus affinis. Next base: position 18,890,285 of record CM055856.1, on the reverse strand, counting down.
AGGTCTTAATAATCTCTCAGACAAGGATCTAAATGAGAAATTCAGCCTCTTGTTCGGGGACAAAAGCCATGAAAAGATTGAAATTAGGAGGGGGAGCTTTGTACTGAAGTAAGATGTAGGGCACAAATCTATGTACCTTACTATTTCACTGCTTGTGAAGCAGATAGGGTAATCAACTCTGAATACCTGCAAAAAGTTAGTCATTGTCAATATATCCATGTTACAATCAGATAAATTACTGCTAACTAAATTTCTGTTCTTCTTCTCATTATTTAAAAGATATTCCTTCCCTCTATTGTTATTCAAGTAGCACACAAGTAAGGATTTTTCAGAGTCGCCCATTAAAAGTGCACCTTATGCTAGTGTGCTTTTTATTTCAATTGACTTGTTATGAAAAGTCAATAGACTGTAAAATGAAATGGCCTGCAAATTGTTCTCAAGGTGATTCATTACCCCCTGACCTGGCATGCACAATAATGTGCATCATGCTTAACTCAGTCTCTGAGGAAGCTTGAGTCTGTAACACTCACACATAAACACACATGCACAAAGAACACATCTCACCACCTACAGTTGCATTTTGGATTGAATTTGCATATGCCCTTGAGACTGCCTCCACACCCTGTTAATATTCTGCTCACCATTAAGAGCCTTATTGCATTCACAAAATCTCTCTCTCTCCCCTCTGTCCCCCTCTTCATCCCACCATTCCTCTCCTCCTTGTTTAAATAAGTGTTTCTAGTAATAACTCTGTTTTGCATGGACTAGCTGTTTTTGTCCTCAGAGAGTAATCACTTGTATTCAAGTGTGTGTGTGTGTGTGTGTATTGTACATATTGTGTATTTCTTATTCCCATCTCTAATTATTTGTTTCTGTAGTGGTGGCCTTGTTGGGGATAGTTTCCAACCTTATTAGCTTGAACACAGTCAGCTATACTAAAACCGACTGACATAATCTCCCACACTTACTTATTACTCCAGCAGGGTTAAAATTGTCTGACAGATGCAGAAAGAGATAGAGGAAGTAATAACGAGGGCAGGTCAGAGGAGGTGGTCATAATTGACCGACCCCTACTCCTCTGAGCAATGGGTGAAGTTGTTCACTGTCGCCTTGCTCCTTCTGCGCCACTTCACTCTTTCTTTCCCTCAAAATAGCCAAGCCAGCACTTTGAGACTGTGACTCTAAAATGGGGGAACAAGTTTATCACACAAATAAATACTCTTTTTCTCTCTTTCTCTCTATCTCTCTCCTCCCCCCACTAAGTTTGTCCTTTGGGAACAAGTGGAGCAAGACTTGTATCAAGTCGTTACTTAGCGGAAAGTGCACCCCTGCGCAATTCTCTAATTGCCTATACAAAAGTGCAAAGAGATGGGAATGGACATACCAAGAGGTGCAGGGAGTGTGAAAGCTTATTCCTATTTTCACTCCAGGATACCTAAAAAGTTTACTTTATTTAGCTGCATTTATCATCAGGCAATAAACAATATCCCCAATAGTCTGTACTGATGTGAATATCTTGCACAGAGAATAATAATAGAATATTTAAAAGAATATAATGAATCCCCACTAGTCAATCAGCAATATAGTTATCTGATTAAGAATTTACTGTAGACTGCTTTGTGCCTATACTTCAAACAGAATAATGAATGGAAAATACAGTGCCAGTCAAATGTTTGGACCATTCTTGTTTTTCCATAACAGAAGTGGCCAAATTAAGTGGCCCAGCTAGCCAGTCCAGCTGGCCCAGATTCTCTCTCACACCCTTTCTCTGTAAGTGTGTGTGTCTTAAGCAAACCATTCTTCCACTGTGCATCATCATGTCACTGGTCCTGAGGGCCACTTTAATATTTCAGTGTGTATTACTTTGTAACTTCAAGCTCATCCATTGCTGGCAGTAGCTGGTCTATCTATCTATCTATCGATCTATCTATGATGCGCAGAGAGCCCAGTATTTGTATTTGTATCGATATTTGTTGAGGCAGCAAAGTTATTTGTATTTGAATAAAAGTGGAAAAAGGCTTAAAAATCCTGTTTTTGTCTTTTATTATTCTTTTAATTTAGAAAAGTGTTATAATAAGTGTTCATGAATAAAGGAGGTTCCCACATTAGGTCTCAAAATGGAGTCTCCAAGATCATAGATGACTGTGCTGACTACTAAGCTAAAACTTTACTCAGACAGACCTCTACCTACTTATACACCCATAACAGCGCACTGTGTAACATGAAGGGAAGCAGCGGGAACAGAGGAAAGACAGAATGAGATAGTGATGTAACTGACCTGTGCGCTGGTATTCGATACGTTTTTTTTTCTTCCCAAAAACAAATCATTTTTCAAATATTTTTACAAAATAAGTATTCATAAAAAAACACTATTTGTGCTTCTTCAAATAACGTATTTGGATTTGAGCACACCCCTACTATCTATCTATCTATAGATTACATCAGGTTATTTAGTGTCAAACCAACAAGTTAAATCTGTTATAGGCTACTGAATGCTGATGTGATATGTGATCTGACCTGCTGATATCATCTGTGGGAAAAAACACAAAAGAAAACATAGATCCATCCTGTTTACTTTCATAATTTCATCTTACATTTGAAACCTCCCCTCTTCCAAATTGGCCCACTTGTCGTTCTCCATTTGTCTGGGTCTCTGGCTCCCCTGTCTCTTTGTCTCAGCCTCAGAGTGTGACACAGTGTTGACACTGGATGGGTTGAGACAGACAGACGAGCGATGAGATGAAAGTCAGATGTGATGAAAGCTGATCGAGCCAACAGCAAACTCATTTACAGACCAGTCACTGGACTTCTGGGAAGACCTCCTTCTGTCAATATTGAGTGGGACATGTTACAAAATGCTCCGACTGAAATATTGATTTATATATCAAAAGATCTAAAAGACTCATCCCTGTTAAAAAAAGTGCTTTTTCTTTGTATAAGAGTAAAGTCCTGCCCAGTGGTCAGCATTCTGTTTGATGAATTGAAAAAGTCAAATTGCTTTTGTTTGTTGTGGGTTGAAATGCTTGCTGTGTACATGTTTGTGTTTTGCTTGATGACTTTAAGGCTTTTAGTTGAGGAGTACAGGGATGACATTTCAGTCAGGTGTCCATTGTCACCTTGTTGTGTCAGAGCTGACAAACAACTGTCACCTGAAATTGGATTCAGACACTTTAGTGAAAATCTAAACTGGCTGTTCCATTTTTGTCAGCCCACTGTCAGTTTTATAAAGAGACTGCTACATATTATTTTAATGTAAATTTAAGTCAAATCATTGTTGTAATAATAATAATAATAATAATAATAATAATAATAATAATAATAATAATAATAATAATAATAATTATTATTATTATTATTATTATTATTATTATTATTATTATTATTATTATTATTATTATTATTATTATTATTATTATTATTATTATCCCGATAAAGATGGTTCAACTGAACTTCTCCCCAAAAGAATTAAATAGTTTACGTCAAAACAGTTCACAGTTCAAGGTAGATTCTTCCCCACTGTCTTTGCAGTGAAGTTGATCAAGTATTTCACATCATCTACGAGGCTATTATGGCTCCTTGTTTTCTTATGTGCTTTCTTAGCCTTTTTAGTGTGTGCTGGAGTGTTTCACTGCAGCAAGGAGAAAAAAAATGTCTTGTTGTCTAGTTCAACTAGATGGAAAGATACACACACACACACACACACACACACACACACATACACACACGCTCTAGTCAGAGTAGGAGTTTCTGCACCACTGAGTATTTTCAGTGAGCAGAGACATGATGTGTGTGTAACGTGTTTGTTCTGTAAAGCAGAAATAAATTTGGAACAGTGTGTGAATGTGTATTATGTGTGTGTTTATCTCACAGAGAGAGAGAGAGAGAGAGAGAGAGAGAGAGAGAGAGAGAGAGAGAGAGAGAGAGAGAGAGAGAGAGAGAGAGAGAGAGAGAGAGAGAGAGAGAGAGAGAGAGCGAGCAAGTTATTTTCATGTCAGGCTGAAAATTTAACACCTGTTTCTTTTTCTGTCCTCTGGTGCCCAGACCTTTATATAGTCTCCCTGCCTTGCCTTTTATCTGTTTACTCTGCTCTCTGCCTTTATGTCACGTTACAGCTCAGGCAGATGCTGAGGCAGAGCCCTCCTGGTCATTCCTACTCATCACTCCCAGCCATACAGTAGTCCAGGAGAAAATCTAGAGGTGATCAGGCTGTCTGTGCCCAAAGACCCTGAAGTGTCCTACTTGAAAAAAGGAAGTATTAACGATTACAGTTTTTCTCAGTTGCTTTGGCTCAATGCTCAAATGATAGTTGAAGTTGTCAAAACATTAGGCTATGTGAAATTCTTTACAACATTTTGTGATGTATATGATCATCGACTACAAAATCAACTGTCTTTGCTTGCTGCAAAGGATGTTGCTTGTGATGACATAAAGCAAAAGTGTACAGAGGATGGTTGTGATATACAAGGGGATTCTTCCCCCGTTGCCTTGCAATGGACAGCATTAGGTGTGAGGTCAAGGAGAACCTGTGGCCAAACAAACAAGAGCGACAGGATGCCCTGTGATTCCACTGTAACTTTAATTTGTTACTATACAGCTGCATTTAGTAAGCCTATGTTTTGTTTTAGTTTTCTTTACTGTATTGTACAGTGGTGTGTGAACATTGCAGGAAAATAAAATTGTTTTTCCTCACATTACATGCAAATCTAAGTACTTTTTTGTCTTACAAAGTTGAATGTGAAACCTTGTACTCTTGAAATCAGCTCTGAAGAGTATTCACATTGATACACAATTGCAATGTAGCTTCAGAAAAATAACAGTCTGGGACAGTGGGCATTCAGTGTTAACATATCAAAACATGTAGCACAAACTGTTTGGAAATTAGAAGATGAGGAACACACTTCCAGAGTCTACTGTCATTCTGAAAAAACATCTAAAATATTGACCACCTTGATTTTATACAATGTCAAAGGTTTTTGGTGAGTTACAGCCTTTTGCTGGTTAACTATAGTGTTTTATTGTATATATGAGCTGTTTTGGGAAATGCATCTATAGTGCTCAGAACTTCAAAACTGTTTCAAGAAATGTGCCAAAGCAATTGAGGAAAAACTGTAAATAATTCCTTCAAAGACGAACAATATTCAATCCATGAAAAAGTATCAATTTTATTTTTAAAATCCATGCTGTCTGTCAGATTTTTCATCTATTCTGTGTTTGCTGTCTATGAAGCATTTTTTTAATCTCTGCTTTGGCAAGTTTGTTGCAAATAAAATACCATAACTGATGAGGTATTAAAGTGTATTTGCAAATGTCCTGTCATTTCAAGTCCTCCACTTTATTAAACTCCCTCCTCTGAATGTGAATTACTCTCCCCTGAATCTTTTTTACAAACAAAACATACCTCTTCCTCCCTTTCTGCATTGCTCATGTTAATATTGCTTTATCACACATTATCATTGTAGGGATGCTAGATGCACAAACAAATTAGAAAACTGTGTCTTTTACTTTGCATTTCTTACTCCCGCTTGTAATGTCAGTGATGTACGCATTCAAGCTTTCTCTTCACTTGCCTGCGTACACCTCACTGGATAAGAGCTTTTGCAAAACAACTGAAATATAAATGTAGAATAAAATAGCAAAAGAAATGAGTGGAAGCAGCCAAACAAGATAGACTCTTAAACTGTTCCATTTCACTTCCTAAATTGGACTCATTTGGATGTTTTCCTCTGCTGCTTAAGTGTACTGTTACATCACCATGTGAAGTATAGTGTGTTTTATCCATTCTGCTTTTTGCAAAACCCAGTTTTGGCTTTGCTCCTGTTGAAAAGAGACATAGGTGTGTAAATGCAAACATATTTTGTCATGGTTTCAGATGGCACATGGATGTCACAGTATCTTTCCTGTTGGATTCACTCTGGTACTCAGTCATGCACAACTCTTCCGGTTGTGGAGTGTGAATAAAATCAATAATTCTGTTGGCAGAATATGGAAATAAGAGTGAGTTAGCTGATCCTCAAATTTCATACTTGTTATATAGATGTACTGTAAAAAAACAAAGATGTTGTGAAGTGAAATTGTGAGTGGAACAGGTGGACCCAAACGCAAGAGACTGCAGGCAACAGGAACTTGAAGAATAAATCTTTTTTTGAGACTCAGGAACAGGATACAGAAGTGCAGGCAGACAGGCAAAACAAAATAGAACAAAGGATGCGACAAGACTGAACTGAAAACCAGGACTTAAATACAGACAGAACTAATGAGGGAATGGAGAACAGGTGACTAGACAGAGAACAGGAAAGGAGCTGATTGGCTGGGGAAAACACTGGGAGCAGGAAAGGACTAACAAGACTGATGCAGTACAAGTGTGTAGATGGGCAAAGGAGGAAAAATCAGTAGCCTACAGGAACAGGGGAGGAAAAAACACAGAAAAGAAACCCCAAAAAGACATACAACACTTCCCTCTTAATAATAAACTGATATACATCAAACCACCTAAGAATATATAAGTTATAAATTGCAGATTATAGAATATACACAATAACCTGCAACTTCTCTCATCTGGTGCAAAGAGAAAACCAAAAACCGAGAAAACACAATCCTCTCACTCAGATTGAGTATATGCTGTGTGAGCTCAGACTGGAGTGAAAACAAAGACAGACTAACTAATATAGGCAACTTAAATAATTATCTTGCCAGACTTTTAAAGATTCAACTCAAATCAGCTTTCTCCCACTTAGTCCAGTCTAAACAAACAATGAAAAAAGTCTAAGGCCTCTTGTGGGCTGATAGAGAATGGCAGATCTCAGAAATAGAATGAGCATGGCCAGGAAGAAGTAATGCAGAGAGCCGGGGATGAGAATGTGGCTGCAGAGAGAGAATGAGGAACAGACCATGACAAAAAATTATGTGCATTATGTTTGCAACCATGCGTTCTCTTTTACACTGTTGACAAGTTTTTACAATTTGTACATATTTACATTTGTCCCAGTTCTGTACTTATGTAGTTTTCTCTTTGAGTGAGTCTTCTCCAATCAATCCAGGTAATCTGGCTGATCATGACAAATAGCCCTGCGGGGACAGGATGAGTGCTCCAGGAAATTATCACTATTGGCAATCTTTACCATTTTTGTCAGCTCTTTTGATACAGTAAATGATTTGCGTGAATCTGTTTACAACAACAAACGATTTGACATTACAATTTTTGTTCCATAATCCAAGGTGAGCATTCAGAGGTCAAACGATAAATTCAAACCCATAAGTCACTACAGAGGAAATCTGTCTGACAGGCAGCCCCATATTTATACCCCATTTTATCTTGACGTTACATGGCTGAGTTTGTTAGTGCTGATGTATGACACTGGGGTTATTCTCCCATCACAGATGTTTCATTTAATTATGCTCACAACACCTCCAGAAGGCTCAACAATAATTTGCCTTCTCAGATCCATCCTCCTCCATACCCGCTCAAAAATGAAATGAAAAATACAGCTAGTTGTATACTCTGTACCTACAGTACTGTAGGCTTATCCTCATAGTAACAAATAATTCATAGTTTTTCCTAAATTTGCTATTACAATATTTATGTCCCTAAACCTCCTGGGGCTGTTTTTTTCTATTTTTCGTTTGTTTGATTGATTTTTTTTTTTTTGGAAATTACTACTCATGTCACATGGTGCTGTGAAAAAAAAACAAAAACAAAAAAAAACATGAATTATGGCCATGGAATTTAAATTACCTGACCCCCTCCAGTAAAAGGTACCCTGTTCAGAGAGGGCTATTGGCTGCACTTTCAATTGGCTGAAAATTCACCAGCAGGCTCGTGAATTAGAAAGAGGGCAGACATGTCTGATAGAAGAGTGAGTTTGGCATAATATGGCACTCTTGAACCTTTGAAGCCAACTGAATCGCTGTATCTTGTATCTTTCGTCTTTTGCTGGAGGCAGCAATCCACTCCCCTCCATCAGGCAGCAGGGTGGAATGTTTTCACCCGATTGGTTTTTTGGTTCAAGTCAGTCCCATGAGAGCAAACATCTGCTCTGTTGAACTGTCCTTGAGCAAGACACTGCACCCCTACCAGCTTCATGGGTGGATGGTGTTCTGCAGCTGAGCCCCTCTGACCTATCTGTGAAGGGAGATCAATATTGTATCACAATATTCATTACTATCCTTGAGGGTTCATTGAGGTTCATATCCCTGCTGTGGCCTGTGCCCTGCCAGAGAGTGACAGAGATAAAACATTTGTCAACAGAGCTCATACACTTTCTAGTGGCCATCAAATAAATCCGTTCTCTGTAGAAAGTATCTCTGTTGACCTTCTGTGTGATGCCTTCAAATCACCTAAATGATCGGATCCACTATGTGTGTTGCAGTTCCAAAAAGCATCTTAATTTCCTTTCATGTTTTCCTTTATGTAAACTTTTCTCTTCCATCCAGTAAATCAATACAGAGCGCTTGGTCACATCTCTTGCTTACTGTCGTGGATTTTCGGAGCTGATGCACTGGCAGTTGTCACTTTTTAAGAAGAGAAAGACCAAAAGAGAAGTTTGCTGAAAAACTCTGGAAATACTTCAATGAAAAACCCTGCAAGGGAGAATGACTCGAGAGACATGTCCCTGTTGTTTGGATGGTGTCCCCAAACTCGTCTGACCCTGACAGTCCGAAACCCAGCCTTTAAGCAAATCAGAGAATTTAGTTCATCAGTTCCAAATCATAAATCTATGACCTCAATTTGTATCTTGGGTTTTGTCTTGTTTCGTCTGGCGATGACCTGTGTTCTGGCCTTGGTTTGCTGTGAGGCTCCTGGTTTATAAAACAACACACGTTATCTTCTGTTTGAGAGAACAGGAGAGTACAGTTTGACATTTTGTTGTCCTGGTCAGTTATGGAATATCCATAACACTTACTAGTGTGAATAGATCAAGGTGATTTCCTTGTACATTACATTTATGGCACATAAAGCTTTTTTGAATAAAAGTGTCAACTGAATGGTTCAGCAGGTTTCCATCCAGGCTTCATCATCAATTAGAATACGGCTACACGAAGCAGAATGAAACACACATCCATTAAGCATTTTAAAATCAGCTGTAATCTTTCACCACATATGTGAACTGTTTACTGGTCGAGGAGCGGAGGGGAATAGAGAGCAAGGGTGCAATACCCCAGTTTGAGCAGTAGATGGCAGTTGTTGTCACTGTTTCTTTGAGGAGGAGGAAGGAAGCACTGCAGTTAGGGAAAAGAAAGTGACTATAGTGCATCAGAGAGGGGACAAAAAAGCTCTCTGAATGTAAGTCCCCAGCGGAGCAGAAACACAGGCATGGTCAAAATCAAAGGACTTCTTCAAGGTCAGCTGTCCAACCAGACTGAGTGAGACTAAATAAGAAATTAAGTATGTGTATGTGAGTGAGTGAGTGAGTTAGTGTGTGTGCACTTGTGTGTGAGTTTTTCAGGAAGACCGAAACACTGAGAGACAAAGATAGATATCTAGACAGACAAACTGGCAGCCCGAAAGGCAAACAGCTTACCAGCCAAATGCACAGCTAGACTGACAAATCCACAGCAGCCTGTCCAGCGGGACAGGGGCCGAGTCAAACAGACAGCCAGGTACACATAGACAAGGAACAGAGAGAGATAAAGACTGCATCACAGAGGGAAGTGTTTTGCCTTTCCACATCATCAAGATTGTTAGAAAATATCCTACTAAGAAAAAAATTTGATTTGCTCAAAGTATTTCTCACAGACCATGCTGCATCTGCTTAACCAGAACAAATTAAAGCTGCACTGATCAATATTTTGTATAAACAAAGGATCAAATGACTGTGTGTAATGTGGATGGGATGGCTCATAGTGACAAACCCAAAGACTGACTCTGCAGTTCCACTCAGCTCTATAGAGTTTTTTTAATCCCCTTTTAGCTCATTGTTTCGGTTTTATCTCACCCATAAACTCTGATTTCATCAACTAAAGCTTCTGCAGGCAGCAGTTTTCAGAAAAAAAGCCCTGAAAAACACTCTGCACTAACCATCCAGCAGCAAACAAAGTTAGCGGCTAGCTGATGAACATTTATGACTTAGCTGTTCATTCTTAGAAGTTGATGAACTAAAACAAAGCAAAAAAGTTCAGGAATATTGGACTTATATTTATCAAGTGTGTAGAAACACAACCCTAAATGAATACATATGTGATGTTTAAATAGACCATTGTTTGCCATCATATTGTTGCTACAACACTTGAACTTTTCTGACAGTGTCCCATCTATTTTAAAACATCACAAAATCGAAATGTAAATAATGCAATCAATCCTGTAATGTGATGCAAACTTACGGACATGATTCTCAAATGGTAGGAACAAAACCCCAATCTGCCTACACCACAGGCAAACTGCATTTCAGTGTGTGTGTGTGTGTTCTCTCCTTTCTTGATAGCCTAGTTTTACCAACTAGGTCAAATCGTGTACAGTGCCTCACCCATAACCTCCGTATGCTGCAGTGTGTGTGTGTGTGTGTGTGTGTGTAATAATAGTATTTAGGTGTGTGCGTAGCACAAGCTGCGTTCACAGTGACCACCTATTTATATTCACTGTCCTGTCCCCCAAAAAGACATGATACTTGCTCTGTAGCCCTCCCTCGTTTCCTATTCCCTCCTTCCCATCTGCCCTGACTTTTCTTTTCTCTGTGCTGTCTGCCTTCCGCTCTCTTGTCCTTCGTTCCATCACTCATTTTGTGAGTAGCTGTGTGTTTGACAGAGAGTGTGGAAAAGATACAGATAAGAGGAAAGAGAGGAAGCAGAAATTGGAGGCAGAAAAATTTCTCTCCATATGAATGTGTTTTGTTTTGTTTTGTTTTCTGCTGGGAGCTGGTTGTCTTTTTGTTTGCTTCAGGTTCTATTAACCTCTCTATTCCTCACTCTGTATCATTTTTGTACCAACTTTTTCTATCTCCGTTTTATTACTTCTTTTCTACCTCTAAACCAGCCTGAGAAAAAGACCTCTCTCAAGGGTGTCAATACATCTCTCTATATTTCCACATTATCCCTGTATCAGTGTCTTGACTCCCTTCCTCTCAGCTGTTTATGATAAATCCCCGGCATGTTTTTGATTTCAGATGTGGTGAAGCAAGCTGAGGCCCTGTGTTTCACGCATTAAATGTGCCAATCAGTGCTCCTGCAGGGCTAAGGGGTAGTCTGCTATTGGGCCCTGGATAGAATCATGTATAAACATTAGCTTGTAGCTGTCTATCATGCATGTGATTGAATGTACCAAGCCAAATTGCTTGTGTAGGAGAAAGTGAATGTGCATAGGGGCAAGGTTTTGTGTATGTCTGCAAATCTTCATGCCAGAAATTTATGTTTGTTTTGTAAGTTTTGATGCGTTCTCACATTTCCTGCTTCCTGTGTCTCTGACTGTTATCACACCAGAATTAGTAGACTGTGGTGATACACTCAAAGCAGTCATGTGGCTCAGTGAACTGGGAGACTGTATTTCACCTGCATGAGCTGGCTTTAAACCTCTGTGTTTGTAAACTTATTCCCCCTGGTTAAAGGCAATAACTGAACCAATAAATTGTTTTATATTCAAGCACTCATACATAATAGTGTTGAAATGGCTGGATTTAGACAAATTGGATGTTGATCCTGGAACAGCGGTACACAATACCCAGGTGGCACCATTTCAGAAGAACAAAAATGCTTGAAATGGATCTCTTGGGACAACCCAAACAGGCTCTCTGTGGATTATTGTACATTATATGCTGTTTCTGTGTCAGTTGCACACTGTGTCAGTCTGTTGCATTTGTTTCTTAATACATGGAATAAAAAGTGAGATTTTTTCTTAATTGTATGTACCAAGGACCTGTCAAAAATTCATGTACTTAATTTGTGTACATTTAAAAATCTAACCAAATGTATCTTTATTATTTTTGTGTCTGATCATGTGAGGAGAAGACATCCGTAGTCACAGCATTACATTCTGAGTCAAAGTTTGTCTAGCTTGATAATGTGTGCTCTGCTTCCAATTTTGATAATCCCACATGACTTAAAGGCAACATGAGACAACATGAATCATTTGGAGATTTTACAGATTTTATAGCAGTTTCTTAAATCAGTCATTTGCCCTAAGCAGTAACAAGGTTACCTTGTTACTGTGTATAACTGTAAGTTTTAAAAGTCATAAAAAGGACATACTATGTGGAAAAGTAGTACCACTCTTGCTGAGAATGGCACATATTTTACTCAAAGTAATTATTTATTTATATTTTAACTAAATGATTGTCTCTCTCTGAAAGGATTGACAGCCTACCTGAAAATGACTTTGACAGAAGTTTTTGCACATACAGCTCCACAGGACATGAAGCGTAGTTTACCTCCAACCTCAGCTGCCCTGGGGATCCACTGTCACTGCCTATTTTGAGACTATTTTTCTCCCCTGCTGTCGACAACATCTACCACATGGCAAAATAACTCATTGAAAAGTCTGACCTTGGGTACAAAGGTAAACACCCGGGACTGCTTTGCTGGGAGTCTGTTCGAGGTGTATAATTTTTTTACTGCAGGTTCTAGAAGGAAGAAAAATAACAATTTAGCTGTCTTCTGCTCTACAAATTACATACTGCATCATTGCTCTGTTCAAATGCTACTCCCAGTGTGTATGAATGAATGTGTTTATACCTATGACCAAACAGCAGTGACTTTGTATCCATTGCTTTACCTGAGCTACAGTGACCTGGTAAGTGTGTGTGTGTGTGTGTTTGTGTGTGTTGTCTGTGTCCAGCATTCCAAGGTGAAATGAGCTGATTGCTGATGGCAGGCAGAGTGCTGACAAGACAAACATTTCACCTTTCCCTTCTTTACTTTGCCCACTGTTTCTCTCACTCCTGTTGCACCAAGTACTTTTTTATCCCATACACACAAATACTAATATACACTTATTGTATTCTCATTGTGTAACCCTGATATACACTCATATGGTACCACAAACATACATTAAGACATACTGAGATTAGCAGAAGCTGACAAGAGAAATGCACCATTGATGGCAATATGAATCATACAGACAAAGATAGTGATTTATTACTAGTTAAATTTCACATACAGGTTATAGATATAAATATAGTATTGTCTCTTCAGTTTTGCCTCTAAATAAAAGTAGCTTAGATTATTTAAATTTTGATTAACTGTTGGCTTATTTAAAACCTGTGTATTGATTGGAACAATTGTGTGACGTGTCAGACTTTGTTTTAGTGATGTCACTGTGTCTCAGCTATTAACTTTGGGGAAAACAGTGTTAAAACTTAAACACAAGTAATAAATTAGAATTATCCTTCAGATATCCAATACTCCCCTTCTACCTACTCTGCATTGAAACATTTTTTGTCTTGAAGCCATTCTCGCTCTCTTTCACACACACACATACATACACACACACACTCCCTTCCGCTCTCTGCCTCTGCTACTTTTCGCTCACTCATCTTCTGTCTCCCTCCCTCTCATCCTCTCATTCCCTCCGCTACTCCATTAACCAGAGGGTCACTTTTCCAGCTGGTTAGCTGAGGCCAGATTTCCATCAGGTCGCTGACGTACGAGACTTGCCCATCATCTGTGTGTGTGTGTGTGTGTGCGCGCATCCAGAGAGACAGGTTCATTTGTCAGTTTTACTCCAGTCTTGTCCTCCGGTGTGATGTTGTAATGACCCGAGGTGGCCCAGACAGACAGAAGAATGACATTTAACACTACCCCCCTACCACACACACACATACACACACACACACTAATATACTGTACACATGCACAGAAAGGTGGCAACAGTTTTAAGAAATTGATGCTTCACTTTAAGTGTTTAAGTGTTGGTCTGCAGGACTCTTATTCTATGATGTTCTTGTGTGCTCAGAACTCATGGCTGTCATTTGCAAATAAATTTGTAAATAAATATTTAAATGTTTATAAGGAAACTAAATCAATACTTTATAATGTGTCTGGAAACACTGCTTTGGACCAAAAACCAGCCCTGAGCTGCAAGATCCATAGTGCCGTATCCAGCCAGCCAGTCTCTGAGCTAACTCAGGCTGATGCTTTGACAAGTTTTGCTTCAATTGCTCAAACAGACACATTGGTGGAATATTTACTGTACAACTAGTGAAGCAATCTGCTGATTTAAATTCACAGCCACAGTTTACCTTTAGTCAAAAATAGTTGGGCCTTTTCTGTAAGGGTGTAAACAGTCAAGTCAAATGCAATGGAGTTAGAAAGTTTTATATTATACTGCATACATTTTACTCTGGTTTGTTTTGTTGTCTGTCTGATCATATCTGTATTGCTGCAGTTTGGTTATTGTGATCCTTCTGATAATTGCCTTGCTTTGTTTTGTCTTATTTAGTTTATTTTAATCAAATCCATTTTGCTCCTGAAAGGAGGTGGAAAAACTAGACACCAGCACTAATATCAACTGTCCTATATCTCTCTCGCTCACTGCTTCATCTACCTCTCTCTCCCTCTCTCTTTATCTGTTTTCCTTTCACTCCATCCATCTTTCCTCCACTCCTTTCATCCATCCTGTTTTAGATGTTAATAAGTTTGCCTGCAAGCAGAACAAGTATGATTATTATTATTAATAACTGTGTGTGTGTGTGTAAGTGCATAAAAGAAAACATAGAAACCCCCTGGGATGGAAGGTACAGTAATTTCTGGTGTTTCACAGAATAACTAGAACTCAAAAATTGGGCATGCTGATAAAATTATTTCTATCAATGTTGTCAGTGTGTTACATTTTTAAAATATCAGTGTTCAGTGGGAACAGCATTGTGACAGCAGCCCAAGTAAACATGGTTTTAGTTTATTTTTGTTGAATTTTCCTCAGTTCTTGACTGTTTCCCCTTTCCAGGTATGTCCAGGTCCAGCTGTGCTGCAGCTATAACACACCAAAGACTATCAAAATCTTGCTTTACTATTTTATCATTTTGCATGGCAACTTGTCGCTTCAGTGTAAAGATCATCAGTGACTACCTGAAATGGTAAGCATAGTGTGATGACTACTCGAAGATGTGAAGTGTTCCAGTGCAGCTTTAATATGAAATTTATCAACAGTTATTATCTGACTCTGCAAAGTATGGGATGCAGCAGTAGCTGAGAGGTGCTATAAAGAAAGCAATCTAGTGACCATAATGTTATCTCACAGCAGTGGGTGTGTGGACTGTGGGTGTGGAAGGTGAATGTAGAGGGCGCCGGATACTGAATAGCCTTTTAAGTTACAGAGTTCACCAACGTGTTCAGGGTGTGAAAGTGTGTAACTGTGATGACGGGCGCTGCTGAAGAAGAAAAAAAAATGCATGCTTATAAGTATTACATTATCAGTTCCTACTAACAAGCCCAGGCTATACTGTACTGCATAACCCCTAGTGTACAGTTTGTTTGGCTTAATAGACTTGACTTGACACATGGAGAACAGTCCATTCAAACGTTGAAGATTACAATATTTTACTGATTTACTGATTGACTAATTCAGATTCCTTTAGCAACTTACCACAGAAAGCATGAGAGAGAAAGAAACTGGGCTCAATAAATATTGTTCCAGGAGTGAAATCATCTGACATTTAAGAGTCAGTCAGCCATGGCCAGCGACATCGGTGTTTTGTGGGTGTGTATGTGTGTGTGTGTGTGTGTGTGTGTGTGTGTGTGTGTGGGCAGACAGGAGAGCCCAGAGGGCACACAGCTCAGACAGAGTCATTATTTAGTGACACACAGACGACAGTGTGGCCTTAACAGGGACTGCACATGTACGCAAGCATGTACATACACACGCATGCAGACACGTGGAATGGACACATACACAAGCATTACATCTATAAGGCCCGAGGTGTCAGAGTTTAATGAGAAACATCAGTAATGTTACCTGTCGCAATACTCTCTTTCCTTACTCTCTCTCTTACTCTCTCTGCTCTTGAAGGAGCACATTCACAAAAGCTCATTTTAAGTTAATCTTGAAAGTCTCATATCAGTATTTTCAAAAACACAGCTACAGTAATTAAAATTAGTGTTATAACCACTTCTCCACTGTCCATTTTTACCATCTGTATAATCTAAACATGCATTATTTAGCCAAAATATGAATAAATACACTGCTTACCCAGCTAGAAGGAGAGGTTCCCACAACATTGGCTAACGTTACCTACAAGTTCTAATAATGTTTTAAAGAAAATGTTTTAATGTAATGTTCAAAAAACATTTTAAGGATGTTTATCATTTCAAATAATGTTCCTATAAGGTTAAATGTTAACTAAGACATAATGTTTTAACTGCAACATTCTGAGGATGTTTTGGGGACGTTGCTGAGGATATTATAGAATTGTCTTTTATAAAACATTCCAATAATGTTATAGGATAACAAAATAAGAACAGTCTCAATGCAATGTTCGTAAAATGTTTTAAGAATGTTATTTGGACCCGCTATGACAGAACATTTCTCATAAAAACGTTCCTTTAATGTAATATGATAACAAAAGTAGAACATTTTGCCTGCAACATTCTGAGGATGTTTTCCGGATGTTGTTAGAATAACAAATTACAGAATGTTCTTTTATAAAACATTTCCACAATGTTACATTATAACAAAGAAAGAACATTCTCAAAGCAACATTCTGAAAATGTTTTCCGGATGTTATTGAGGCCTGAGATGGTAGAACATTTTTTATAAAACATTCCTACAATGTGATATGTTAACAAAAGTGGAAAGTTTTACCTGCAACATTCTGAGGATGTTGTTGAGGTACCAGATTATATAATGTTCTTTTATAAAACATTCCAGCAATGTTACATGATAACAAAGAAAGAACAGTCTCAAAGAAATGTTTGGAAAATGTTTAAAGAATGTTATTTGGACCTGCTGTGACAGAACATTTCTTATAAAACGTTCCTTCAATGTGATATGATAACAAGTAGAACATTTTGCCTGCAACATTCTCAAGATGTTTTCCAGATGTTGTTAAAATAACAAATTATAGAATGTTCTTTTATAACATAACATTAACATTCCCACAATGTTACATTATGAAAAAGAAAGAACATTCTCAAAATGTTTTCAGGATGTTATTAAGGCCTGAGATGACCGAACATTTAATGTTCCTACACAATGTGATATGTTAAAAAAAGTAGCATGTTTTGCTTGTAACATTCTGAGGATGTTGCTGAGGAACCAGATTATATAGTGTTCTTTTATAAAACATTCCAGCAATGTTACATGATAACGTACAGAAGAATCTTTCCAATTGAGACTAGAGGCCTTGATGGGGAGGTAAACGAGTGACACAATGTAGTTGAGTCATTTGCATAATTGGAAGGCACAATTTAATAATTTGAAGGAGATAGATAGATAGGTAGATAGATAGATAGATAGATAGATAGATAGATACTGATTTCTAGTCAGTTTGTGCAGTAAAGGCCTTGAGAACGGGGTAGGTGGAACACAATTTCAAATTCATTGGTTCTGCGATCTGTCAGTCAAAAGGACACACTCAAATATTTATTCATGGACCAATCAGAGGCATATTAAGGCAGGTCTTGACTTCCTGGTCTTAGAAAAAAAAAATGGCGGACAACTTACCGGGCTACAATACTGACAGTGCAACATAAAGGTAAGATGTAACTCACCACATTTTAAATGAATATAAGTAAATATTCAGAAACAATGTAAATGTATTAGCTGTTATTATTTTCTCTAGTTATCACTAGGCCTGTTGTTCTTGTTTCGTTTAACGTTAAAACTAATGTTAACGTTAATGGTAAATTAGCCTGGAAAATGCTTATCTTAGCAGTTCTCTTATACAGAGGTGACAAGACAGCGACTGAGGGGTATTCATTTTCAGTTATCACTGAGAGATGGCGAGACAGCGGGCGAAAAGGATTAGTTTAGGGTGATGTGTTTTACTTACTAGCTAGTAACTTGTGCTTACAAAATGAAGGCAAAAACTAATTCTTGGAAATTATACTGCATTTTGCTCGCCATGATAAAGTTACAGATGGGCACAGTGATTTAATTTGTTAAAACACAGTATACATGCTATAGTTTACCTTATCCCATAACGTTACCAAAAAATAAATATATACTTTTAAAAGTCACGCTCATCTCTAGGTCTGTGCATGCTGATTATTGTCCTGCTAAGTTACTTATGTCAGAGTGTTTGCTCACCATTCAGGGGTTTTACAGGTCTTACAAAATAATTTTTCAAATTGAAGGCTCGAAAAGCTAATAAAAACGGTAATTTTCAGAGATTGTAGCAGTGTTTCCCCTACAATAGCACAGGTCAGCGAGAACCCCTGCCAGACCAAATTTTTTTTTTTAAATGTCAAAAATATTGTCAAATATCCATTCATTTGGAAATCAATAGTTTTTAGGAGCCTCTGAGCAGTGCTGTTTCAAAACGAGTTAACATCCTTGTCATTAATTGGGAAACTCCAGGTAGCATAACTCCTTTTAAACGAACAATATGTAATTTCAGCCGCTAGGGGTCTCTTTATCAAAACAATAACAACAGACGGAGTGTGATGACGGTGTGAAGTAGCAAGGGATCATGGGAGTTGTTGTCTTCGGTGTTAAATAATCAGCTTCATGCGGACAGGATAACTCCGGTGTTCATGGTTCAGGATGTTTATACCGGCAGCCGAATTACTCGCAGAGGTCTCCTCCTCTCCAGAACAAACGGACCCGGTGATTACAGGTAAAAACACTGAATAAAGCTGTTTCATCTAAAAGATCGGTGTTTCTCCAACGATGTACGGCGACCCACGGACGTTAGATACAGGCTGTTAGCTGAACTGCTGCTAACACTTGTTTATCAATCTTATAACTTTACATCCAGACGTTCGTCCGGTTTCTCACGGGAGCCGAATTATCCGCAGAAGTCTCCTCTTCTCCAAAGTCAAACGTACACGCAGATTAAAATCATTAAAATATTGATTAAAACTGTTTTACCTAAAAATTCAGTGTTTCACCTACAAAGTTTGGTGATGGGCGGACGTCAGATACAGGCTGTGAGCTGAGCTGCTGGTTTTTTTAATTTCTTTTTTTTTAACTTCTTTATTAATCTTAATAACTTTACATCCAGAAGTTCGTAAGGTTTCTCCCGGGACCCGAATTACCCACGGAGGTCTCCACTTCTCCAAAAATTGTTAAAAAAATATTTAAAGCTGTTTCACCTAAAAAATCAATATCTCTCTGGCTATGTTTGGTGATCACAGACTTCTTGGAAGGGCTGTTAGCCGAGCTGCTACTGACATTTGCCCAGTTGATTTCTTGATAACGTCCAGAGACTAAAATCCTAAAAGATATAGTTAAAAACTACCTAAGTTTATCATGAAAATGTGGCTTAAAAGTGAATAAAAGTCCATTTATAACAGTTTGTGTGGAACACACACAATGCTGATGTATTATCTTGTAGTGTGTAAGTTACTCTTTGGTAGATGCCATTGCAGCGGACAAACACAGCGTAGACTCACACAACTTGTGCTAACGTTAGTTTACTCTGTGTTGACGTATGACGCTATTGACGTGCAACTAAATGAAATGGTCCGTTACATTTATTAAATTACATATTTCTCTGGGTTTGAAAATTGTTGGAAGCAATAGGGATAATGTAAGTACACAACTCAACAACATATATAACATAGGTCTAGTTGTTTTTAGACATTTCAATGCAGAATAATTACATATTATACCTTTAAGGAATAGGATGGTGGTTAAAGGAGAGAAAGCGTCAGTATAGTGACTGTGAATGCCAGCAGATGTGTACAGTACAGACTACAGTGTGTTAGTTACTAAATGCTGCAGCTTGTCAAGACCAAGAAAAGTCACGTCTGTTGTTTCCCCAACTGCTGGAAAAGTGAAGGAAGTTAGCTCCAAAGTTAGCAGCTAAACTGAGAAATAGAGAATGGAAAGATGTGTGGTGTGATGATGTTTTTTTCTCTGTCTTGTTTTATCTTCAGAGGCCTGTCGCAAGAGCCACCCCAATGTGCTCCAGAAGACAATTGAAATGTTTGTAGCAGACACTAAGTAAGTATAAATATATCTTTGTATAATATTATAATGAAGAATTTGTGAGGAATTATCCACTGCCTCAGTCAAGGCGTTATCCTGTTATAAAAACCACAGTTGTTATTATAGATTTGTGTGAGGTTATAGCATACATGAAAGTCGACAGTATCCTCTATTTATGCAAAGTTGCTGGTTGCAGCTTACAAAAAAGATAATTCAGGTGGATAATGCAGACAAAACCTCTGTGACTGAGGAAAGTCCATCAGTGCTTCAGGATTGTCAAAAGATACAGATGCAAATAATCAATAAATAGTGTAAACACATTCTGCGAGTGGAAATGGTTCCTGTGCCTCTGAACAGAACACAGTGTAAAAGCAGAATGCAAGTTGTTATTTATGTTTGTTAAACAGGCAACAGACTGCAGAGAGGAAACAGCTGCTGTAGCTGCTGGTAATTGTGAACCTTTATTAGTATTAACACAGTCCACATGTGTGCAGACACAAACTCCATCAAAAGTTTCTACAGCTGTCAACTGACAGCTGATCCAGCTGTGATCAGCTGTCACAGAAATGGACGTCGCTTCACATGACACTTCAGAGGACAGAAGGTCTCGTGTCTCTTAAAACAAATTTCCCCGTTTCCTCTCTCCTTGCTTGGTTTCCTTGCGTGTCGCCATGATTCCATGGTGGGCGGGACGAAGACGCAAGGAAAAGATGCAAGTGATGGAAATGTGGATGCAATTTAAGAGACTTGGGATGCATCCAATGTCTGTGCAATGTTGGATGTCCGACGTTGGATTATGACGTCAACCCGACGTTGGATTATGACGTCAACCCTATGTTGGATCTAGACGTCTACCCTACGTTGGACCTAGACGTCTACCTGACGTTGGTTTATGACGTCTACCCGATGTTCGATCTAGACATCAATCTGACGTTGGATTATGAAGGGGAGAGCCAGAAAAAAGACTTACTCTTCTTCTTACTCTTCTCTTCCTGAATTTCCTCTCTGATCCTCTTCTCCTTCCTTCTCTCTTCCTCCTCTTCTGTCATCCTGATGCTTTGTTGATTGAGGGTCCTGTACCGCTCTGCTGCCTCCCAAGGAGTGAGTTGGTCCAGCGTGGAGACGCAGGAGACATAATGGTTCTTCCACACTCCAAACTCTCTTTCTCCAGGAGCGTAGGGAAGAAACCAGCCTCTTTGGATACACCGGCCTGCCCAGAGACAGTCCTAAAGGGATCAAGGAGATGAAGGGATAAGGGACTCTCAATTTAATTCAGCGGAAAATGCAAATTCCTCTTTTTGTGGGCTTCTCACCTGTTCAGCCACCTCCGTTCCAGCTGACTTGAGCAGCAGAGCAGAGGTCATGGGGGACAGGAATGAAATCACATACAGGGACAGGAACTGGGGCAGCACCGCCGTGAAGTCCACTTGAGTCACAGCAAGCGTCTCAATCAGCAGATCCCTACAGTACCTGCTCAGATTGGGAAAGTATTTGAATTTCAAACCTCTCTTAAACCTCTTTTTTCAATTTCATAACAAAAAAATCCACATAAAGGGCTGAATGAAGACTTTACATGAGCTGTGACTTGGTGCAGCCTGTGAGCACAGAGTGCAGCAAATGTTTCCTCTGTCTGTCAGTCCACAGGTCAAACCAGTGGAACACAAGGTTGATCCTCTCCTCAAATAACTGGGAGTAAATGGGAGACAGGACACCAACAAACCGCAGGCTTTCAGTGACAAAGAGTCTGGCTCGTCTGCCAAAAGATACAAACTTTCAGAACCTTTCAAAACAGTGATGAAAATCATGGGAATGGAAACATTTTTATTAAAAATAACTACATAAGAGATAAGACTAATGGTGGGATAATGGCTGAAAAAAAGCAACAATCAACAATGAGGACTGGCTGCTTCATCCTGGTGTAAAATTATTCTTTACAAAATGACCCTTTATTCAGGACACATATATATTTACTATCTTTCATCTTTAACCTTTCAAAAAAATTTTTTTATTATATTTGGTGCATATAAGCACCTAAGACTCGAGTGAGAAAATGCCTGAATATAGATGCAGCATTGACACATAAAGTAGCATAGAGGCTTTTTATGTAGGATGGTACAAGTCAACATCTACATTGTCTACACACAGCTATATTAAATTCTGTTCTTCCATTAATTTCTGATCAATGTAATTTATTCCCCACTTCAGTGGAGGCAATGTAAGTTTGGGATTTATTCAGGCTATATTTGTCAATTATACAGTGAAAAAGCAGACCTTTTTTTCTCAAATCATTTTACATAGACATCTGGCCTTCGATCAAAATGTCAGACTAAACCTTACAATCTTGAGGTTGAGATTTACCTGTGGCAAATGAATAAAATACTTAATTTTTTTTTAATAGCATTTAAGCACATGCTCACAGGCTACAGAAAGCAAGTCTCCTCACAGGGCCACTAAGGCCAAGAGCCATGCGTACTAATGAGAGAACAACATACATCAAAGGCAATATTACACCACTCTAACATCTCTCCTTTTAGGGCAAACTCTCCATCTGAAAAACAATATCATACCTCATCAGATGAACATGGCTCCAGATGGGAGACAACAAAATTAAATTGCAAATACCTGCAAATATCACCCTTGACAGACATTGTTATGAGAGCATTTAGAAGCCTTTTAAATTTCCAGGGGTAATGATACATACTGAGGCAAGGTTATGTTTCCAGTGACCTATGGTACTGTCTAGAAATAAAAATAACCATTTATGTATTTTCTTTCTATGTAAATAAAAAAATTGTCTTGATGATGCCTCATGAGGGTATTTTGACTTGTTTTGCTCCAGCTGCTTTACGTAATGAGATGCACTGTAAGTTAAGTGAACTTTAAAATAAAAATTTGTAAAGTGTACGGGGGAACAGAGTACAGCTGTGTAAAGAGGGATTTATATGTGTTGTACACACAGCACACTGGTGCAGGATTGGGGTCTGCGGGTGTTGTGAAGAGATTTTGGAATGTATTAGTAAAGGAGTCTTATCCTTAGTATGACTCTATGACCTAACCCTGGGAGAAGCTGCATGGTAAAATGGCAAACACATACACACACACACACACACACACACACACACACACAAACAAACAGATATCACTAGAGGCAGCGGTTGATGTACACCACTCTGTGATCGTAAGCCAAAGGGGTAGGAGGGAGAAAGAGGGAGAGAGAAGCCCAGAGAGTCAGCACAGCTAAAATTACAGCCCTGTCACACCAAATCAGTGCCGATGACCGTGTGTGTGTGCGCGCGCCTGCATGCAAGTGAGAGAGAAAGTGTTGTGTTTGGTTCTGCCTAAAGACATTGGGAGAAAGTAAACAAAACAAACATGCATATATACACGCATGCGTACTGTACACACACTCGTATGCAGAAGCATGTCCAATGATGTTCTCCAGTCAATAGAGATTATGTGATGGGAGGATGAGAGCAGGGGCAGAGTCATCAGAGTCTGTCTGGGCCTCTATTATCTACTGAACACACACGCAGCGGTCGATTCACTTATAATTCAATCAGTTCAAAATGTAAATTTAAAAATGCCAATTTGTTTGTTAATGAGTGTTCATTCTCAAGTATAGAGTGATGCGGTGACAAACATTTTGAAATAAAGTCGAAATCTATTTCCTGAATGCAAAAGGATCTCCCTGTCTTCATCTTTGTCTCTGTGACACAGACAAACACACATGTGAAACATGAAAATTCACACACACACACACAGGCACACACACTGTGAGCTAATATGGCTATGGTACTACCATATGCTGGAACAGGTGGTTGCTCTAACAGAACTACACTCCCTAGTTAGTTTCAAAGAATTGCTCTCCCCTCACAGCTCAAAGTCATGCTAAGCGGCAACCATTAGTCTTTTTCCCTTGGTGTCACTATACAGACCCTTGTCAGAAATTTATTTCGAAACCGAATTTCTAAATTGATACACAGTCATACAACTCCATCAGGCTTAAGTAGTTGCTACACCATTTGGAAAACTGAGAAAGATTGTGAACCTCTGGTATCTCTGGTAGAGCAGTAAAGTTAATGTACCTGTGTTTGACAAACAGAAAATACTCAATGTGGTTTTTAACTTGCCCCTTGTGACTATTCGAAAATTTTCACTCCTTTTGGGAGTGGTCTGCTGCACACCTGCATGCAATCAAGTCATTGTCTTGATTGTCTTGTATATAAGAAACTTATTGTGACTTATGTGACATCAGTTTCCATGAAGGCCTATGGCTGAAACATGTTAGCATGATCTTTTTATACTACAGATAACTATTTCTCAGCCAGCAGTACCTTTGATAGACCAGGGTGTTGAGTTCTGAGTAAGAGGTGTGTCTCTTTCCCCCTTTTCACTTTTTCCATCTCATGCTGAGTTGTAAAAAGTCACAGCCAATACAATAGCATTCTGGGAAATGTAGTATTGATCTAATCTAATTCTTAATTTTCTTCCTGTTGCAGCTGGTCATGCTGCCCCCCAAACCCACCACTGGAAAAAAAGGAAACATTTATTTTAGTTCATATAAAAAGGTTTAATTGGATTTCAAACAGATGTTTGCCATTAATAAATCCATCAAACAAATGCAACAGCTAGATACAAATTAAATGAAAATATAATGAAATTAATTAGTCAAACCTGTATGTGATCCAAAATGAAATCATGTTGTCAACCATGCCCAAACAAAGTGAATAAACTAAACTGATTTATGGAGCATTTATCACCTTGCCTGAAATAATTTGCCAGATACAAGAGATTGATATTTTTCAAATTTTCCTCAAACTTCCACAACTGACCTTGACCTCTGAACTCCCTGTGGTGGGAGAAGAGTAGAAAGTGAAAATAGCACAATAGGAATCAAAACTATACTGTCTGTATTTGTGTATGTGTGTTAGTGCGAGTATGTGTGGTTATGTTTGTCTACTCTCTGTGTGTGAGAGTATGTGTTGACATTGATGAATGAGCCCCACATCAGAGCAATCTGCTACCATGGCTCTATAAAGTAACCACAAATCACTTCAGGAAACATGCTTTTGAAGAGGGCCTCCAATGTCAGATGTTGTCTTGTGTGAGAGCATCTGTGCATAAATCAATGGGCCTCATTCACTAATATGTGCATAGAAATGTTTTTACTTTGTGCACAAAATAAGTGTGGACACAAAATTACCGTCAGATTCATGACACGTGTGTACCACTCAATTTTGTTCTTAGAACTCTGCTCGTGTAACTGAATCAGAATCATTCTAGTAAGAACAAATTCACATAATTCACAAAATATTGATAAATCCCAGTTTTGTGCTTAAATAGTTCGTATGCATGTTTTAAGAACAGATTTGTGCCCAAGGAAGATATCTGTGTTTGTGTGCATGTAGTATGTGAGTACAGCATGCAAAATGTTTACAAAATGTCTACAAAGAGTCAGTCACTGAACCCTGATAATATTTGTTATGATACTGAAAGAAATTAAAATGTTAATTTGCTCTTGAACATACAATATACATGTGTTTGTTATAGTATATAAGCTGCATTAATACAGTGTATTGATATTTGTCGCATATGACTTGTGAAGGGATTTTTGAAGAGCAAGAATGCTTTTTAGGTTACAGTTTTGTCATAGGAAGTGGATGTAAATATAACACGTATAATGTTTTTCTGACAATTACTGGATGTCATGGATGATCTTTTATTGTTAAGTGTGGTTATGCATACAAGTGCTTGGTGACAATATTAAGTATTGATAATATTGATATCAAAATGTAAAATATTTGCTAAATCCCACATAAAATCATCACATTGCTGGTCAATACAATGAACTATATGTATTACATCATACAAAAATCCTACTCAGTAAGTACATTTTTCATTTAAATTTTTATAATTTTATGATTATAGTATAATCATGATACAATTCAACTGAAAATTAATAAATGATTATATTGATTGACCGCCCATCTCTGGACTATGTGTGTGCTTACGTGTGCATGTATGGGGTAAATAAGGTCCACTTTGACAGTTACCTTCACTGTGTGCTGAAGGGCAAAAGCCCAGCATCACTCAGCCCCATGGGAAATATTTCTGTCCTAAACCTGGAAACAGAGTGGAGATTGTTCCTTTCATCTCCTTCTCTTTCCCTCCCTATTTTCTCCCAACTCCTTGGAACCTTTTTTTCAATCTCTTCCCCTGCCTCTCCTCACACACTTACTCTCTCATCTCTCTCATAGCACCTGTAATTCCTGCTTTCTCCCCTAATCAGATCCTAATAGGAAAAAGCTTGCAGATGTCAGCACTAGTTAATTAACGCTCTCTTCCTCTTCCCTCTTGCTGTCTCCACCAACCCCCCCATCCCCCTTCACACACACACATACACACTTATTTTTTCATAGCCAGAGTGAGCAGAGAGAAGGCCCACTTTCATACTGCGTTATCTGAAAGTCAGAGGTGATCGCTGGACATCCAGTAAATTTCAGGAAAATGGCTTAGACAAAACTGGTTTGCTTTTAGACTGATACATTAACCTTTTATTGCCGGGATGGCAAATTAATTTATACTGTTCTCTTCAAATTGGAATTCCAAATTGGCAACTTCAGTGTCATTTTTCAGTTTCTGATTTTACAGTAACTAGAAGTTTACACACACCTAGAACTGGATGCACTCTAGATAGCAACCATTCATTTACATTATTTTAAAGGGGAAAAATGAGTAGGATGATATAAATAAAAATTGTGAATTGTGAAGAAAGACCTTGTTCCTTTTACACTGTTTTTATAAATACAATACCACATACATCATGTAATTAGTAAATCATTATGATTTATGATAATGTAGCAATTCAATTGAACTGAAAGAGTATAAATAAACCCATCAGGGTTGCTTTAAACTTGCTTTTAAAGCTAGTTCATAATTCATCTTGAAATTCTGCGTTAACTCTGTGACATTATGCAACCAGACAGTGACAGTGGGCTGTCATCCATCCAAACAGCTAATGCTTGCTACAGTATGAAATGTTAATGAGCAAGTGCAATATTATTCTCTGTGACCCTTCCACAGTCCTGCTTTATAATTGCCCACAGTGTAGCCCCTGCCAGATGCGTGTGTGTGTTTCATACATACATGCACACTTCCACTCAAGAAGCTAACATGCATCGGACATATACATGTTTTGTGCTTACAAATATGTACACAGACATATACATTATATATAGTCTAATGCCCAAAGTAGCCAATGATGTGTGAATACATGCATGCATACACACAAGCACATACATATTGCCCAAAGAAGCTAGAAACTTATGTAATAACTCCACCAAGAATGTCTTGTTCAAAACTATTAGAGCTTGATAAATATATAACCAGTTCTGACTAAGACATGACCAACTAGATCCAAAATACGTCTAAAGTCCCACTGAGGGCTTTTAACAAAAAAAAAAAGCTTTTTTATTATCAATGAGGTATCACTTTTTGTCTTTGTGAATATTCATCCCACTTCCACAGCTGGAAGTGTGTCTCCACAGCTTTCTCTCACATATCATGCTGTCCTCTCCACCCACGTTTGTCTGATTTTTCTCTATTACTCTCTGTCCTCTCCCTTGACTTCCTTTTGCATTTGACACACACACAGACGCACACACACACACACACACACACACACACACGCACGCACAGACACAGAAAAGCAGAAAGCAGTTTTAGGATTAATGTGAAACCAACAAACCAGCATTTTTGAGACCAGTGATGTGCAACAAAAATCAGCATATCATCCACTTAAACACACCGAGGAGACACATCAATGCTGGAAACGTATTGTGCTGTAGTCAGAAGTGAGATATACAACAATTGACAAAGTGAGAACTAGTATGAACAAAATAAAATAATTCGTACTCATTGGTTATCTGTATTATGCAGCACAGTCATATTGCAAATAGAATTGTTTTTGACATGATAAATTTCACAATCAGACAGATTTATTTTACCAAATGGATTTTGCATTTTGCAATGAAAACCTTCATGTGAAGCATTATGCATTATTCCAGTTTTAAAGTCATTAAAATCTCAATGTCATAGAGTTCCCTGGTGGATGACGGCATATGCCACATAACTGCAACATCCCTGGTTTGATACCAGCTAGGGACCCTTGTTACATGTTATACCCATCTCACTGATTTTGTTTCCTGTCCACCTCTTCACTCCCCACTGTCCAATAAAGCCATGAATACCAAAAAATAGTCTTTAAAAAAATCTCATCATCATAGTTCAGTCTTTTATGGAAGACTAGTGAGAAGAAAATCATTTCTGTTGCTGTGATTAGCTTGGAGAGGCAGGCTTTTAAATTAGTTCATTTTTCATTTATTGTAATTGTTTGTTCATCTCAAGCAAAGTTTGCAACCACATGCAGAGTCTCTAAGTGGTAATTTGTTCAGTTTTGACAAACTATTATACAACTCTTTTGTTTTTCCGTCTTATGCATCCATGTCATATGTCAGTATGTATTTCTACCTGTTATCACCTATGCATATTCTCAGCTTGTGTGTAAGATATGTGTTGCATGTGCATGTGTAACAGTGTGTACAGAGATTGAGTTTCATGCCATCCGTTACGCAGTGGCAAAACACCCACTAATAACTGATATAGATGAAGAAGACCCATGATGGTCTTCATGTAGAGTGGAGCGTGGAATTGACATTTCCTCTTTATTACTTCACAAATCACCACCTCTGTGTGTGTCTTGCTCACAATAGATTAATTTATGAAGTCTCATATAATCACTGCCTATAGAAAAGTATTTGCAATTCATCACCTCCGTGGCCCCTATGAACCTCTCTCTCTCTCTCTCTCTCTCTCTCTCTCTCACACACACACACACACACACACACCACACACACACACACACATACACACACACACATAAAAAGGACAGATCTCTTATCTCTCAAACACACAAACTCACACTCTTCCTACCACTCCCCCATTTGACATATACCTCACCCTCTCTTTCACCATGTCATTAGAAAGTGATGGAGAGAGCTGACGACACTTACGTTAATGGGTTCAATAGACAGTATAATTATAATGCTTTGTGGGACAGACAGACAGACAGACAGATAGACAGACAGACAGACAGACAGACAGACAGATAGATAGATAGATAGATAGATACATACATACATACATACATACATACATACATACATAGGTAGCTTTTCATGATTGACAGAAGTCCAACCAAGGTACAACTCAAGGCGTGTGTTTCTTGCCTGTGTGTATGTGAATTTGTAAGATTACTCTGTTAGACCCTTGTTTTGTGTTTGCATGTGTTTGTGTGTGTGTGTGTGTGTACACATAATAGGCATGCGTAAATGAATGATGCTGACAGTTTTATTCCTTTACCGTTACTGTGTAATCTGCTATTACAGGATAATGGCCAATCATCCTGAAAAGGATCTTAATGTGTGTGAATGCGAATGTGTGTGTGTGTGTGTGAGAGAGAGAGAGAGAGAGAGAGAAAGAGAGAGAGGGAGAGAGAGAGAGTCTGTGTGGGTGCTATTTGATAAGGAGTTAATTTGGAATGAAGACTCTAAATTGTCTTTGCAGTTCAAGCTCAACCATTTAGGATGGTTATGATTATTACACGATGGTGTGTCTCATAAAGTGATCTCAAACATGACAAAGTAAATCTGCAGTGTGCAATGGGTGTACCTGCTTGCAGGGCAGCCAAACAAACTCACATTGTTTTAAACAAGCCTTTTTCCATTGTACTGTCAGCAACTGCGATCTGCATATGTTACCAAGCAGAGTAGTTGGAGGTGTGTAGCCTGTCACCAGCTCACTGTGGCTGCTCCTTCTTCTTCTTCAATCCCAGCAATACTTAAAACCTAGCCGCTGTCAAAAAATTCCACCACCCAAAAAAAATTTGTTTGGTGGAACTATTGCATTTTTTTATAAGCAGTCTCAATCAGCACTAACCATAAGACAAACACAATGCATTTCCTGTGACTACTTTACAATAAAAGCCACCACATGTTTTGACAAATAAATGCTTTTAATGTGAAGCAGCAGTAGCAGGAAATGTTGTGTGGGATTGGCAGACTCTGCCACTATTACTGAAAACTATTTTATAGAGAGGTACAGAATGCAAATACACTGAAAAAATGCTGATTACGAATAGCATAAAACATGGGGTTTGATTTCATGATTCATGAGTTTTTGAGTATTTGCAGGTTTACCAAAAATCATGTGTCAAATAATTTGTGAGAATAACATAAAAATACCTCCAATCTCTGCCTTGCAGTTTTTCCATTTCACTCTGCTACATACTTTATCCACAGACCACTTTGCCATTTGCTTCATGTCC
Source organism: Euthynnus affinis (assembly GCA_029490765.1). NCBI lineage: Eukaryota > Metazoa > Chordata > Actinopteri > Scombriformes > Scombridae > Euthynnus > Euthynnus affinis. The sequence goes on along the minus strand of CM055856.1, from coordinate 18,859,890 downwards.
TTGCCAGACCATGTCAAACTCTGCTTTTTTTCTCTTCCCTGTCCTCATCTTTACTGCTACCCCCCAAGTGTAAGTTAATGACCTTGCAGTAGAAAGAGAGCAAAGACAGCAAGAGTGAAATGGAGAGAGGAAGAAAGTGGGTGGAGGAGGAATGGCAGTGATGCAGAGACCTGACTTTCCTTTATACTTTGGAGAGCTCTCTGTCCCTCTATGTTTCTCTCTTTTGCTGCTTTCATCTTTATCTCAGTGAACATAGATTCACTGATTTGCCAGTTCAAACAGCTCACTAACTATAGAGGATCATCCAATTCAAAGCCCTGCATTTATATGCTTGTCACACCGACTCCCTTTGTGTGTTGTGTACTGGTGTGCACATATTCTGCATGCGTGTGTGTAGCCATGCAGAATTTAATGTCAAATAGGTGCAAAGTAAATCCTCCAGGAGTGTTGCGGCCTAATCCAGAATGAAAGAAATAAAACAGGGAAGGAAGGCAAGTAGAACGGAAAGAGGAGAAAGTGAGGAACAAGGGTGTAAGAAAGGAAGAAAACAAGAAGAGATATTTTTCCTTCATTCTACACCCTCCTCTCTCTCCTCCTCCCTTCTCTTTGAGATGCTCCAGAAGATAACAGGGTCAGGGATGAAGGGATGCACAGTTGGAGGACAAGAGTGCAGAAGAGAAGAAGGATAGAGGAGAAGAAGAGACAAACAAAGGTTGACACAATAGTGAGAGAGTGACATTGCGTTTCCCTGTGTGACAATGCATGATGGTGTGTGTTTAAGTGTGTACGTGTCAATGTGTGTATGGCCTTGTACATGTTTGCAAATGTGAGTGTGCATATGTGTGTGTGTGTGTGCAATATGACTGTGTGCCTGTACGTGTGTCAGTATGTGTATATGCATGCATGTGTCTGAGGTTGTTTAGGGAATCACTGTGGTCAGCAGTGTGGAATGAACAGTGTGTGTGTTTGTAAGCATGAGGATTTACTGTTTGTGAGTTTATATTTGGATTTTAGTGTGCATGTGTTTTCTGTGTGCGTGTGTGTGTGTGTGGGTGTACAGTAGGAGTGTGTGTGTGTGTGTGTGTGTGTTCTCCTCAGAGTTATTTTTAACTGTGCATCACAGCAGGAGTCAGAGTTTCACTCCAAGTAGGTCACAAGTGATGATCTCAAATAAGGATAAATAAAAGACACACACACAACGTGTGTATGCATGTGTGTCACATAATCAGATAAAACATATAGAAAACACATTTGCACACATATACTCACACAGACACATGCAATCACACACACTCACACCTATTCAGATACAGTACATTTTGGCATACTGTGCTTTCAATCAGACATCATCATCAAAAATCTGACTGCATCATCAGTCTTTTGTAAAACTCCTGCAGAGAAGATAAGGCATCTCATTTTTGCTGCTGCGTGCTTAGTTTTATAATTCTGCTTATTTTTTTTCTGTTTGTTTTTTTTCTCACAGTTTCATCATTTCCGTGTTCTTTTGAAGCAATCAAGTCTGCTATATGTATATTACATCATTGACAATCTTTTTTGACATGTCAGATGGTTTACAGGTACATGTGTGATGAATTAATGATACAATGGGCGCCATAAATAGCCACATAGCCTTACATAATAGTCACTTAGGAATGGCCGCTCTGTTGTTGAAGGACCTTGCCAATGTGACACAAACGTTCTGTGTTACACTTTTTCCCTGCTGTTCTTTTTATTAAGAGGTCTAAAATCTGGTATAGCAGACAAAGGTGTTTACACTGTATTTATCTTTTAAACTGAGGGATCATGGGACTCTCCGCATACAGTCTGTGTTTTGTGGAACATCTGGTCTTGTAACACAATCAAGACCTGCATTTGCATCTTCAACAGTAAGTTAAGCGCATCTCTGGTGGGTTTTAGGCTCCACCAAGGAACCACTCCTGGTTGTGATTTTCAAGGTCAACTTGTCTAGGCTTAGTAGAGAAGTGGACAGTATCTGATTGGTGACCTCCTTCTTCTTGATTCTGCAAGCTTCATCAAGTTACGACCTTCAACTTGGTTTGCAGCTAAGTGTGAATCAGTTTTGCTAGTCTGCCCCTTCAACTCTAACATGAAATGGTGGATTAGCCTATCTGGGTTGGAATAAGATGAAGTGTCTGAAAGGTTTGATTTTTGCAGTGTCCACAATTATGCGGGCATTGTGCTGGACTGTCATGGACTGTCATCTTGTCTGTATTGGGATACAAGAAGAAGAACTGAAGGATAGCTCAGGAAATGTGTAGATATCAGGCTGTTCTCCTTGGTTTACGGCTACAATCATCCAGACACAGATGAGCAATAGATTGGATGGATGTATGGAAATTACTTCACTTGTTTATCTTTTAGAAATCAATTTTTGTTCTTATCAGCTATGTTTCTCTGGAAATCCGCTGCACTTTCACAAATTCCACAATGTTTGAATTTTGCAATGCAGTTTGGTTTGCATTTACTTTTTTTTGCATTAGTCTTTTAATGATGATGCTGTACACACTGATTAGAACAGAAAAAATCCTATTGAAATTTTATATTAGTCTTATTGCCATTGAATAACAACATTTTCTACAGCTGATTGAGAACAGCTGACTGATGTATGTTAATTGGAGATGTGACTACAGTTGATTGATAACAGCTGTTTGAACAGAAGCTTTGTGGATTATGTCAAAACTCAGAGGAAAGCAGCATGTCCTGCAAAAGTTTAGCATAAAATTTGACTGTATTAACATGTGCCAGCTTCTATTTTGGGCATTTAATGTTTCAACCCTTTGCAAACATGTATCACTACACTCGCTTACACTCACAAACCATTGGAGTTTTCTAAACAGTAATATTTTATTTATATTGTGAAGATTGTTAAGATCGAGGCAGATAAAAATGTTGTATTAATAAAATGACACTTTTAGAGGATTGGCAGCTGTATGTGCTCTGTGAATGATTCCTTGTTTTCATTCAATAAAAAATGTAGGAGTCCCTCAGTGTCTTTGCTGTGTCTGACAACAGAGAGTCAGCTCTGTAGAGAGGACAGGGCTACCATCTTACTTTCACAATGACAGATTACAGTTAAGGGACAGAAGTCACCTTAAAAGGTAATATATTACTTTGTTTTTTTCTTACTAGTTTTTTCTTTTATATTTTATGGTAATAATCTTTTATCACATCTATCCTATATAGTAAGAATTTTGGAGACCTTTGTGCCAAGTTAAGAAAAGACAGTCATGCTATCTATCTATCTATCTATCTATCTATCTATCTATCTATCTATCTATCTATCTATCTATCTATCTATCTATCTATCTATCTAAAAAGTTTGCAGTATTCATGTGGACGTTGGATTATACATAACTCATGTATGTTAACAACTTATTCACATGTGCTGCTTTCTTCTCACCAGTTAGCTGCTATATGTGACATACAACATCATTACAGTGCAAGCAATTGCTTCTGGACACTATTTGGTATGACTGACCAACTATCACTGTTACCCCCTACAGTTCACCCACTAGTTACAGTGCTGGCAATATGATGACAGACTTCACTCCCCTTCTGTCTTCCTTCCTCATGTGATGTGTCTCTCTCAGTTTGCCCTTGTATATTTCTCTGTTTTTCTGCTCCTCTTCCCCTGCTCCTCCTGTACAGCCACTAGCCAACAGCTTGCACAGGTCACTTCATTGAGTTTTTCTAGGCTGGCCAATCTATATTTCAGTTCTTTAACATAAAGGCAACAGCAAGGTGTGAGATAGGAAGAGACAGAACACATTAAAGTAACAGCTATGTTCTGTTGTTGCCTGTACAAAAAGTCTGTACATTATGGTCTCAAACATGTCAGGGTTAGAGCCTGTTGGGAGACATCCCCATAAGTGCAAAGCAGAATATTCAACACAGCATCTCCTGTGTCCTACTTGTGTAACTACCTCTTTCAGACTTTTTTTCCCCAATGGAAAATTAAAAGTGATTTTCCAAGATTATGGACTTTGGTCCAGTATCTATTAATACAGTATTTCAGGAACAGTCACACCCAAAGTTAGGACTGAAAATAATAATAATAATAATAATAATAATAATGCATTTTATTTATGGGCTCATTTCAAAGTACTCAAGGACATCTTACAAGACTTACAAGAATTAAAACCAAGCAGCACTGCATCAAGACATCATAAAATCAAACAAAGCAGTAATATACAATAATAAGTTAATACAATAGAAAGGTATTAAATCGTCATCGGTGCAGAACTCTATGGGTGTAACCATTAGAACCAGGTTCAGACCAAATATGCAAGTTTGAAAACGTACACTTTGAGACAGGATTTGAAGGTGGAGAGAGAGTCAATATGGCAAATGTCTTGTGGGAGAGAGTCACACAGACACACACACACACACACACACAGGCACTCAGCAAAAGCAGGATCCCAGGTGCAGGCTGTGCAAAGATGCTCCTGAGACGGTTCAGCCCATAATAGCAGGGTGTAAGATGCAGGCAGGAACAGCGTACATGGAACGACATAACCAAGTGGCTAGCATAGTGTACAGGAACATCTGCACTGAGTATGGGTTGGAGGTCCCAAGGTCACAATGGAAGACACCTCCTAAGGTGGTTGAGAATGATCAAGCCAAGATCCTGTGGGACTTCCAGATCCAGACTGACAAACTGGTGATGGCTAACCAACCGGACATCGTGTTGATCGATAAACAACAGAAGAAGGCAGTAGTAATAGACATAGCGATCCCAAACGACATCAGGAAGAAGGAACACGAGAAGATCGAAAAATACCAAGGGTTGAAAGAGGAGCTAAAGAAGATGGGGAGTAAAGGCAACAGTGGTGCTAGTGGTAATTGGAGCACTGGGGGCTGTAACCCACAAACTGGGAGAGTGGCTCCAGCAGATCCCAGGTGCAACATCGGAGGTCTCTGTCCAGAAGAGTGCAGTCATAGGACCAGCTAAGATACTGCGCACAACCCTCATACTCCCAGGCCTCTGGTAGAGGACCCGAGCTTGATGAAGACACACCACCCCCACGGGGAGGGAGGTGAGAGGAGATTTTTTATACACGCACTCAGACACACTCACATATATACTCACATATATATATGTGAGTATATCACATATATATACATATATATGTGAGTATATATGTGAGTCAGACCAAATTTTAAAGCAATGAAAATAATATGACAGATTGGTGCCCACAAAATACATGCAATTAGGAAATAAATTATAATGTAAAATATAACAATTAAAAGACAAATACTATAGGATAAGTACTATAAATAATAAGTGCTGTAAAAAATAAAATCAATCAAAAAGTATGTCAAAATACTTTTATTGGAGACAAAGTGGAGGAAGTTTTTTTTTACAAACAATAAAATACGGCTACAGTGATGTTCCCTCCATCTATCCATATTGGATGACGTGGAATTTAATGTTAATTGTAAAATAACTGAGTTGAGTTAATGGAATAATAAAAATTTAAGAGTCCGTGGAGGAAAAATATTGACCCAGAAAAAACAGATAAATTAACTAAATAAATTAATTCAATTAATTACATAGGACCTTAAAATCTAAAAAAAACAATCACAATTTAGGATCAATTAACTCCATCATGGGTGAAATGGAATACAAGGAAACCAAATATAAGACTGATAAACAGGAAATGAAGATGGCATCTAAGTAAGAAAAGTAGCCAAAAATAGAAAAAATAGGGTTAATCAATCATATAAAGTACATAGTTGGTTTTCACTTGTATAGAGAGGATTGTATAGATATAGAGATAAAAAGAGAATTAAGCACCATAAATAAAGTGCTTTTGTGATAAATTATGAAAATACAAAACGAAGATATGCAAATAGGAAAAGCTCCTCAAAATAAAAAAATAAAGATAATAATGACATTCAACATAAATTCATTTAATCATAAATAATAAGTGCTATATAGTCAGCAGGACGACGAAGTGAGATGGAGAGCAGATCTGTTTTGTGGGGAACAAACCGGCCTGGTTCTCAAGAGAGGAAGAAAGGAAGTGAGAAGAAACCAGTGAAAATAGGTAAGTAGCTCTAATTATATTTTTCATTGAAGCCCAGTGAATTGATTGTGTTTATTTTTCGGATCCACACTCTCTCCATATGGCGTCTCTGTTCTCTACACTAGGTCTGTTTGCTATCCAAGATTCTGCACTCCATACCTGTGTGAAATGCCTATGGAAGACAGTGGTCCTTTTACCCCCCGGAATACAGTACGGATGTGTAATTCTGATTTTGGCAGTTTTTTCAGATTCATCAAGGTAGAATTTATTACAGTGCATACATTGGATTACATAGATCAGACTGGTGGTCTCAGGTTTCCATCTGTCATGAAGGGAAGCTCTCTGTCCTGACTACCTACTGGCTATATATGGGGAATACTGAAGTCTACTGGTTTTGGTGTCATGATGATTGAATTGAGTATGTACCACAATGTCTGTTATTTCTCCTACAGACAGTGATGTGGCAGAAGCCTTTAAGGGGATCACATGCATCCCGTGCATGATGGAAGTTGGTCTGCAGATTTGCAATCAAGCCTTCAAGCTGTTGGGAATAGAACAAACAGGATGAATGTGAGATGTTTGTATTCACCCTTATAACAAAAGTGTTTCTCACTGCAGCTTTAATTTGTCTCAGAAAATGTCTGGAGTAAAAGCTCAGCACCTCAGTACCTGCAAAAGGATAGGAGTGGCCTCTTCTACATTCTGTAAGTAGGTACATATTCTATGAAAACTAATCAGCTGTGACTTAATTAGACCCTGGAAGGTGTGTCTAAGGTGGTAGCTACTTTTGTGTATAAACATGTATCTGTCAGTGACCTTGAAGTACACTTTAGTCACCAGCCATTTGGTATGAGCTGTGTGCCCATGAAATATCACACAAGTGTCTAATTCATGCATAGGCTAATATTTACACAACCCTGGAATTTTTTTGCATCTTGGTTTTGGGATTTTATGTCAGCATGACATAGCCCAATGAATCAAATTCTGTTTTCAGCCATTGCAAGAATACAAAGAATGGGCCTTGGTATTGGCTCCCAAAAAACGCAACACAGAAGAATAAAAATAGAAAACGTAAGGTAATAATAATAATGAAATATAGAAAGAAATATTAAAAACTTTAAATTAAATATTGATTGTACAAAGGAAATATGGACTGTGCTATGGACAAATAAATGGAGTGTATGAAATATATGAAAGTGACAAGAGCAAAGATTAAATGTGACATGTGCATAAATAATTAAATTATGTAATAGTGGAGGGTGAAGCACTGCACAATCTAAAGTCCAGTCTGATGAAAGATATGAAAGTGACAAGTGCAGGGATTAAATGAGGGATGTGAAATGTAAAGTCCAGTTTGATAACCCTGTCTTCATTCCGTTTATATGGCCATGGTACAAGATTTGATGCCCACACATGCACACGCACACATAACATTGAAGTGCTTTATTGGATGACGTGGATCAATATGACTATTCTATGTTTTAAGAAAGATGATTTCATATTAAATATCCTCATACACATATTCATGGAAATTAAATAACATTAATTGAGAAACTACACTCTTAAATCACAGGCTATAAAATGCCTTTTCATAACAGAGATAGTGGTGGATTCAGGTTGCTGTGGACTGGTGGCAATTTGAAAGGGAATGAAGTCCACTGACAACAGACAACCTGAAATAGTAGTTGAACCAAGTTACCCACAACACAATGCTCTTCCATAGTCTTTAAAACTTATTTTTTTTTTAGAATTGAAGGATAAATAATTAAATTGGATGGCCTTAAACATTAACCTATTGTATTTTTGAGATACCAAGAACAATTTTGTGTTTCTGTGTTGAGAAATGTTAAAGATATCATTAAAAGAAAACCTTAACACAGTGACAGTGAGGAAAATACTTTTGGTCGGGTCCTCCCATCAGCCAATTGCAAAGCTCAAAATTCTGGATTTCAAATTCATCCCTGAGCTGCTCCAAAATCTATGTTGTTTTATTGAAAGAACATCATCAAACAGTTACATAAAATAGCATTAATAATATAATAGCTCAGTTAACTACACAATGCAAAGACAGTGATTCAAACAACATGCAACTGCATGGTTTCAGTGATAGCAGCATTCATAGCAACCACCATGGCTACGATAGAAAGCCTGTGAAATTTCTTCGTGATAACTGATAATCTAAACATTACATACATTCACTGAACAAAGATTATTCATATAAAAATAATCTAATGAATAATAAATATAAAATAAATATGATATTATAATAAAATCTAATTTCTCATTAGAAATATTATCAAAACACATTTTAATGCTGAAACTATCTTAACATATAACATTTTCCACTGAGAATAAAACAAATGGCAGCCATTTTTTTAGTCTGAGCAGACAGAAGCATGACAGTAATTTGATGTGGTTCAGACCGATTAAAAGGATTAGACTAAAAAAATGTAGGCATCTCACAATTTTGCAGGCATTATTGTGAATCGAGGACATTTTGGACCAATGTAGCTAGTACACATTTTGACGTGAGGTTCACTTACAATAGGCAAAGACTGAGAAGATATTTTACTTAATACCTAACATTTAACAGGTTTATTTAACAATGTTCCAAAGAGTGAGTCTAGGATTTGAAATAAATTTTAAGACTCATAAGATTCATACTTACAGAAAAGTGTAGGCATAAGTATAATAGAAGTGTTTTGCTGTTATGACCCAGTGTGGTCAATAATATTATGAATAATACACTTTATTTATATAGCACTTGATTTTAATTGCACTTTAAGTTGATAAGTTGGAAGTGCAAACATTGAAATCAAACAATAACAACAATGATCTGGGAGTATACATGGTTTTACATTACTTACAACACTCCCATGTGTGGTCACAGGCTCCCAGCAGTTGAGTATCTCATATGGCTTACAGGTAGATGAAGTAAAAATCTTATTGAAATTATCCCAGGACTATCCCACTTCTCGGCATAGTAAAAAAACAGGATCAGCACCAGGATTTGCACATTGTAAATGGATTCAGTATGCACATGCAAATGTCAACTGGAAGACTCAGTGAAGTTCTTTTTAGTAAATACCAGCAAGAAAAAATGCTTCCACTGCTAAAAAGATGGGACAGATAAGGAGAAGTTGAGCAAAGTAAAATAACACAGTAACATTTAGTAAGATGTTATTGTGCTATATAGCTGTCCTGTATGCCTCAAAAATCTGAAATAGGACACTAAAAACAAATATTTATATATTGAATAGATTTTTTTCTTTCCTCAGCCACTCCAGTATCTAAAATTGCCACTGAATGTACTGTAGGAGGAATGTCAATATTTGTCACAAATGTTTGAGTTTCTTTTTCTATTTCCTCACAACCTGAAACAAACTTTAAAACTTTTACTCTGTTGTGTAGAAACATTTATGTACAGTTGAATAAAACATGGACGTGGTTTGGCCTAGATTAATCTTGCATAGCCAAGCTTACAGAGGTCTGGAACTGAAGCACAAAAGTTGGTGGAGACACAGTGAGCTGTCGTTACACTTAAACTTTAAACCCATAAAATTACACTTAGGAACTTGTTATACAGAAAACTAACCTAAGATGCCATTTCTAGAGGCGTATGTTTTTACATTCATCAGAGTTTAAAAACTGAAGACATAAGTGAGGGAGGATGTCTTTCTTTGGTTTCCCCTCTACCTCCTTCATCTCTGTTCCCCATTACAGTAATGTGGGTCAATAGCCAATAGGTGAGATAGTCATGGAGGACATACACTATAGACCTAGATTGGCAGTGATAGTGAATGACAAATGTTTTCAAACCTGCAAAATGCTTTTTACATTAAATAAGATAAGAAGATAGGACACATAACATTATGAATCTGTGTTTGTGCTGTGTTCTTTGTTTTTATAAATCCTCACACTTGCCTGCAATTGCCTTTTTATTATGTGTGGATGATTTTAGGGTGCAAAACACAGGAGAGCTGCAATGGAAAAAAGAAACTGACGTCAGTAAGACTGCATAATGTTGATGTAATGCCCAAGTACTTCAGTTTCAACAGCAAAAAATATTGTACCATTTAGTTATTGTAGTTGTACTTTACAGCTAGGCATCAGGCTGTGGTCAGACAGACAAAAGAGCTTTAAAGTTTAAAGCAGATAATTGCTGGCTCGGATCTTGATCTAGACGCATTATTTTTTTATTGCATATGATATCATCCTACTTCCTGCATTGGCAATAATTGCTACTATTGAATGTAAAGTGCTAGTGCTGAACTTTGGTGTATGAACTGGTCTCTTTTATTTCTTTTGTTTCCTAAATCCATTTGTTGTTTAACAAGTACAACTCTGCTGTTTCCTACTGCTTCTACAACTGCCTTATGATTTTAAAAAATTTTCATGCAATATACACTTCATAAGACTTCTGGAGAATAAAACTGACACCTATGGGAAAGATTATTTTTGCTTCACAGTTGTTTTAATCCCAGTGGCTCTTGTTGCCAGCCACAGTCTGACATGTTTTGGAAGTGTGATCAGCCGAGGGAGGTCACTTCAAACTTGGTCTGTGGCACTTCCCTGTGAGCACACCTGTGTGTGTGTATGTGTGAGTGTGTTAAATCCACCTGTGTGTGTATTATGTTCATGTTGCTGTGTGTGTGTGTGTGTGTGTGTGTGTGTGAGAGAGAGAGAGAGAGAGAGAGAGAGAGAGAAAAGGGAGGCAGAGAGAGACTGAGAGACTGACAGGTGTTAATGTTGCCATTTTATCACCTTTGTCACCAGTACAGTGACTCTGCAAGTTGACTGTTTAGCGCATTTTCCCTTGGGAGTTTGTGTGTACTTGAGATTGAAAGTGTGTGTTAGTACAAAGGTAGGTATACACATAGGCATATTTGAATATTTTAGCTTTGACTTGGGTCATGGGTTTGCACATTGCTCCTTTGGTAGAAGGACATACAGTATATCCCCTCAGGCTCAAATACAAAATGCAGCTCTTTCAGATGTAACTTATTTTGATGTCCCACCCCCCCAACACAGACACACACACACACACACACACACACCCTGCTTAAAATATTTATCATAGTTTGGAGTATGACCTGTTTCCCTATGGATCTAAGGAGTAAATTCAAATGTAGCAGGAATGCAAAACGTTCATGAGAAAAACCTGAGAAAAAGTCAAATTTGATTTTTACGCAAATATTGTAGATGAATGAATATGTTCACTGCCATTCTTAAATTTTAAAATATTAGAAAATGTAGTGGAGTTGAGTCCTGTAAAATTAATAACAATATATCTAAACAACGAATGTAGATTTCAACCTTGAGTCAATATTTACACAGATATATTGTCAATAATACTGTATGACTCCAGTCTCCAGCTTCAGCCTACAAAATACAAAAATCTAATGCTGCCTGAGGGCTAATGATCTAGTGCTGCTGTGTGATCTGATGTAGGTCTCAGTAGAAACTGCATTATCAGAGATGTCAGGCGTGCACCCTGACAGTCAACTTAATAAGATTTTGCTGAAAAGGTACAGATGTCAGGGGAAGAGATTTAAATTTATGCATAGCTCCAATTGAGCATCACACAATTATATGGGACTGGGAGTAATTTCTGTCAGAAATTAAGGAATAAGGCAAAAATGTTTCAGGACAAATTTAATATACTATATCTATTTAAACTGATGGACCAATTTGTAAATTGATTTTAAGTCTGTGCTCTCACTGCAGGCATTTATGCTCAGCAATTTTCAAATTGCTGTTCATTTCTTATTTTCTATACAACAGTTCAGACATTACTTTATCTGATTCAGAACTGACATCAACATTTAAAGGCAGAATGAGTAGGATTTGTCAGTTGTGGTTTGTAAACACAACATTCATAGTCGGCCCCTCTTCCCTGACTCAAGGACACTAGAAGCACTACGCTGCAGTACAGCACTATGTCGCTATATTTTTATAGAGTCCAGTCCCCACACCATGCACAGTTATTGGCTACATATCCACTGTCCAAAGGTTGATGCGCATAAATGTCCAAACATAGCAAAATAAGAACATACAGGCAGAGGGCAGGGTCTCTGCAGATATTTCTAATCAGCGATAAGTAATGACTAAGAGGGATTATTTTTGTGTTAGGTTATACATTTTTTCCTACTCATTCTTTGCACACTAACTCAATTCAGTCTGAACATCCCTCCAACAAATCATACTTTTATGAAGCATATAATGCTCAGTTTTTGGTGACCTTTTGGTGTTGATTCTCTCTTAGTTAATGGTATAGACTTATAATGATTACTTAGAGGTCCTTCTAATGATCTGCTGCCTTCATTGTTGTAAATGAGGGTGTATAAAACATTAGATTTGCTTTTCAGTGGGAAGCAATTAAATACAACACCACCACGGCTCCTCCAGTCTGCATGCCAAAGTTTCCTTGGGCAACATATTGAACCCCAAATTGCTCTCAAAGGCTGTACCATCAGTATGTGTGGGTGTGAATGATTAGAAACTCCTCCTGATGAGCAGGAACCTTGTATGGTAGCCTCTGCCATCAAAGTATGAATGTGTGTGTGTGAATGGGTGAATGTGGCTTATAGTGTAAAGTGCTTAGAAAAGCAATTGGCTGTATTGTATTTTACAATACAGGTGTACCTAATAAATCAGTAAATCAGTATAAATTTTATGTCCGGGTAACATTTTTTTGCCATACTGTATCCGATTGGAATTATAATAATTGTAATTCCCTGCTATTTTTTTTGCTTTTGTTTCACATTGCCAACATTAAAATATAAAAGGAAAAGCCCTTTTTGAACAGTCATGGGACAGTTTCCTATTTAATTAAAAGTCAAATAACATGATGAACATCTCAGAATGAGGCACCTTCAAATGTCAAGAAGAGAACACAGTGGAAACCTGCAGCTGACAATACTTGGGTTAATATAATTTAAATAACCCCTTGAAGCTCTGTAATTACTTGCCAGATGTAATATTTGTAATGTAAACTTTTCAATTATAACAGTGACCAGCTTTTATTACTTGATAAATGCTGTAATATTTTAATTGGTAATAAAATGACAGCCAAAGAATTAAAGACAGTTAATATTATTCATCATTAAAAAATTAACTGGAGTAAGAAAGAAAAGAAGAATAGAGGTAGACAACTCAGAAGAACAGGGAGATAAAAGACATCAAATAGAGAATGAATAACGAACTGTTGAACTGTCTCCTTTTCCTGCCTATTGTTGCTCAATTTGCCTTTTTTGCCCACACCACCTTCGACTCCCCTCTTCTCCTTCAGCTTGAGTTATTCTCAGATTCTTCCTATCCCATCCCCTAACCTCACATTCTTCTCACTTTATCACCTCTGTTTGCTCTCCCTCTGCCTCCTCTCCTTTCCCTTTCTCTACCTCTAAGCGTTGTTTCCACTGTTGCTCTCTCCTGCCTCTTCCCCCAGTTTTCTGTCTCATCCTTTCATCTCTGTTGTTCTCCCACCTCGTTCCCCATCCTCCTTTCCTCCCTCCCTATGGCCAACCACTGCTTAAACAAAGTTTCTGTTGAAAGTTGAAAAGTTGAGCTGATTGGTCAGGCCATCACAGAGCTGGATGTGCGCACACACACACACACACATAGAGCTGTTCAGTTCTGCTTCGGTTCCCCAAAAACAAAAATTGTAGCCAGGGGCAAGAAGCTGAGCCTGATGTTATTATGCTGCGATGGAGAACAAACTGAAGACATTTCCTATTTAAACATTTTCTGTCCAGAGTCACAGAGCATTCATGTAACATTGTCACAATTATCACAGTAATTAAAAAATTGCAATGAAACAACTCTCTCTTTCCAACAGTGGATAATAAAAGCAGGTGGATATTTAGAGGAGATAGCTTTAGTTTGCAAGCAAAGGAAACAGTAAACAAGGAGGAAAATAGGAAGCAGATGAGAAGGATGATTTTCACTCCACCCTGCAACACCTCCTTCATCTCCACCCTTCTGCTTTCTTTTCTTCCCTTCCTCCCTCTCTTCTTCTACCCCATCCCTGATGAGATGCTTTCTGACACTGCCACTGGCTGCTGGTTCCTCTTGCCATCTGCAACACACACACACACACACACACACACACACACACACACACACACACACACACACACACACACACACACACACACACAGAGAGAGAGATGCCCATACACACACTGTAACAACACATATTCTAACACATATTTACACACTCAGCACAAACAAAGCAGGACCAAACTGAACTTTTCAGTAATGGTGAATGTGCCTATAATTTGCTGTATTACCTTGCTGTTGACCTTTACTTATTTCCACTTTGCCACGATTGCCATTTGTTAATACAATCACATAAGAGGGAACTCCTAAGACACTAACAGGTGTTATATATGTTAAATTTAAATCCTCAAAAACACAAACACAAATAAGTTGCACCAATAATAATAGTGATAATTAAATCATGCTGACTGTCAGTGGCACTTGTTAAGGTTGTAGCAGAATGTAGAATTTAGTGGTATCTAGAGGAACAGACTTGGCAGAAATGGAATATAATATTCATAAGTATGTTAGTGTTTAATCACCTGTTGTGTCACCTTAGAATGAGCCCTTTATATCTACACAGGGAGTGGGTCCACTTCCACAGTGCCCACCATGTTACACTGCCATGTTTCTACAGTAGTCCAGAATGGACTTTGAATTTCACGGCCACTGTAGGTTCCCCTACACACTTGGAAGGGGGTAAATTACTACCTACATGCTGCAACATGAACATGCTACCTCTGCTTTTGCTATTACTCTCCTTTCCTTTAGTTGGCACAGGTTTCCATGTGCAAAACTGTTGTTGCAATGGCAACAGGTCTTCCTCCACTCCATGATGTTAGATCTACAAAAATGCTTCAAAAGTGCATGGTTAGAAATATCTTGCAGCAAATATTTGCACATGTGTTTCTGTGATGTGTACTTGTTTATCAGCCATTTGATATTTGTGATGAGAGTCACAAGAAGGCAGTGAGAGCTTGCTGGTATCAAGCCTTTTATAGAAAAGGTATTGGTACTCTAAGTTGTATGTACTGCAAATGTGTATATTTTTTGCCACTAATTAGTCAAGACCTGTCAAGATCATTTAATGAGCAGATGACTTCCTTCTAGAATAATCTAATCCAAACCATTTAATGAATAAAAGTAAAAAAAAAAAGTATTTGAAATGTTTCTGAAGTCAGGTCGAGATGGACTTTGAACGTGGAGAGCATACAACACCCTGTGACACTTACAACAGTTTTTAAACCAAAACTGGACCAGACCTGATATCTATTTGAAAGAGAAATTGACACTTACACATGCATATCTGTGTTAAATATGTGCTCATGTCTGCTAAAAAGCGATTTGACTTGAGTTTCTTGATTTGCATTTCATGTGCATGTCACTGTTTTTGGCATCTGACTGAAACCACTTTTGGCCAGGGACACTACATCTGAATGATGTTTGCTGGGTAGGCAAAGGCAAAAATCATTTTAGAGTGATCCAAAACATAGCTGTGCCAGTCTTTACAAATGCAAACAGTGAGAGGACAAATTCCCTCTCTGATATTTCAACAATTAGTTTATATTGAAGGGGTGAAATGTTCACTATATCAATTGCCCCTCTAATTCTGCTTCCTGTTGATTTCTGAGAGAGCTGTTTGACAACCCAAGAAAATGAATTTGAGCATGTTTCATTCTGCTATAGTGGCAAAAATGAAAATTAAAGTGGTCATAACTAGAAAAAAATAGAGAAACTGCTGTATTATATTTGGAAGAGGAATATTATCCAAAAGAAAGCCAGTAAAAAATAAATTTGCATTTGTCTTACAATGAAAGAACTATATGACAAAGACACCCACCAATGTTTTTATATTGCATGGGCTATGTTAAAGAGAGAGGCTGTGTGAAAAATGAGTCGATAGAAATGTAGTTTCTTTGTCAACGTTATCAGTGAGAGGGCAGGACACGCGGGAGAATAGTACAAAGTTACAAAAAGCATTTTAACATGTTTAATGGATATCCCCTTCATGTCATAATGGAGAGGCTTGTAGCTTACAGCTAGGAGGAGGAGCTGAGCACCAGCAGTACATGATTTGGACCTCAGGATGCAGCACTTTGCTCTTGCTGGCTGTGGTCCAATTAAACCCAGAGCCCTGAATAATCTGATTGGAGTATGCCTAGAAGACTGTCTGTTCTCAAAACTCAACATCTCTTGCGGCTGTTTTGAGTCCAGCTCTTTTGGGGTTCCTGTCGGTACAGAAATCTGTGCTGTTGTGTGATGGATTTCTCCCTGGACTAGTATTGGTATTTTAGATAGCAGACTGCAAACTGATCTTCTATCAAACTATGCAGCTGAGCTAGAAATATCTTGACATGGTATCACTTTGTCTACACTTCCTCAGTTGGAGGCACAGCACACCCACTTTTTAGTTATTTTAGCTAATAAGACCTCTTTAGGGATGTTTCATCCTATCAATTCTATCAATCCAAAAGCAGAATTTCTAGCTCGCATTAATTTCTAATTCAGCTGTATCTATAGAAGCAACAATGTTGCTGTGTGTTTTAAACATTTAGAAAGGTAGATTGTTGTTGTTGTTATATAGGAGTTAACATCAACAAAAATATATTTAAAATGTGGATGCCTTCCCATTAATCTTACCAACATATTTATTAACTAGTGCAGAAAATGTCCAGGAGACTACCCAATCTCTTTACATAAACACAACCATATATACTGTACATACAGGTACAAACATACATGCAAACATGCCTGTAAAAAACAAATGCACATGCACATGCATTTGGTCAGTTGGCTCAGTTGATTATGCATGACCTCTCCAAATACCAGCAAAATGCCAGTGAGAAAAACACAGAGGACTGATATAATACAAAAGCACTGGGAACAATTAAGGGACACACACACACACACACACACACACACACACACACACACACACACACACACACACACACACTAATACAAACTACATAGTGTAGTACAACCACAATGTTTTCAGTCATTCTTGTTGATGCTTCAAAAATTGATAATTATAGGTTTAGAGGTCTATGTCCTTGTGAGGTTTTGCCAGAAGAAAACAAAAATTAAATAGAAAATTTGTAGTTCCTCTCTTAGCCAATATGGAAAAGAATAATAATAATAATATTTTAGACATTATTTTAACACCATTGAAAGGATGACTAAAAATGTCATGCACACACACACACACACAAACATGCACTTCACAGAGAAGGGAATCATTATGGCATCTCCCAATTGAATCACATTCACCTTGTAAAATGTACTTTCTTCTGTTTTACCTCAGGGGCTCCTAGGTTGTTATGACTCAACACTCCCCTTCATATGAGTGTGTGTATGTGTGTATATGTGTAAGTGCGTTTGTGAGTATGTGGTATGTGGCACACTGACTCACCCCTCTTGTGTCCAAAGAGTGATTCTGCTGAGTCCAGTGTTATATCTTTAATCACTGTGTGTCTCTATGCGCATGTGTGTGTGCATGTGTGGATGTGTATACGTGTATGTGTGTGTGTCTCTCTGCACAGTATCTCCTTGTTTGTATGTTTTTAAGTGTGTCTGTTAGTTTCTGTACATCTAGTATGTGCGTGTTTGTGTTTGTGTGGCTGTGTTCATGTGTTGGCTAATGGGTTTTGTCAGTGTGACTGAACTGAACTGAGGTCAACACAGTTGATTAAAGAAGCAAGCTCTGCCTACACATTTACCACCACACAGTCTACCTCTCCATTCTAAGCCTCCACTTTACTGGTGCTCAGATTAAAAATTTATTGCTTGCAGTGACAGACAGTAAATCCACTGCTTCACATTATTAAAAGTTTGAATGTCTGCAGGCAAAATGAGCATCTAAACTGGTATTAGTGGATAGAGACGGATGGAAAAAAAGCAAATTCTCAGACTGAGGGAGGGATCCTCTAGCAATTCATCTCTACAACTCAAACTGAACAGTTCTCTTTCAGCTATATGTTTCAATGGCATTATATTGTAGTTGCAATTATAGTCAATATTAGTTTTGATTTAAAAGATAAGCACGGGATTCCACAGTCCACAATCTCTAGACCTCATTAAATCAACATCATTGAATATACTATGATTCACTGTTGTAAGGCAATAAAAAATGAAAATCTCCAAGAGGGTCAATACTATTTATAGGCACTGTTTCTTCTACACTACACTTTCTGTACTGGTCCATGTAACATTCCAACAGTCCATCCTCAATCTATGATCCTTGCAAAAATGTGTTTTAAAGTACAGTCAAATAAATGTTATGTTACTATTGTATTGGGGTAGACTTTTAAAAAAATCCATGAAGACAATCTTTCCCTAACATTTGTCTTAATATGAACCTCTCTCTTAACCAAACCAAGTAGTTTCAGTTTGCCTAAACTTAACCATGACCAAACGATGGCGCAGCAGATCAGAGGGTGCATGTTCTCTTCAACTTCTTGTTCTCTACATCTACATCTTCTCTTTGTCTTCATGCTTATTATGTGTCTTAGAATATGTTAACCTCAGCGCTGTGCTAAAAGCAGACATTACCACCCAGAATAACAAATCAGTGGAGGAACTATATTGTGTTCTACCTTGAAAACAAGACACAGTCTACTGTATTTAACCATGTATTCCAAGGTTATTAAGTGGTGCTTTTTCAAAACAATACAATGATGGGGTATCCTTGTGTTTTTCATTGTTTTTTGTACAGGGATTTTATTGGCTTTAGCGTGGTTTTATGTGTCCCCAACTTGTCAGACAGTACCTGATGTATGGGAGGATCATTGTATTCATGAACATTTTAGCTGCATTAGTGGTCACACAGTTCCTTGTGAATTTGAAATTGGCGAAATTAAATTTAACATTCCTTGCAACTTTTTTTAAATGTGACATGAAAGACATATTGGAGTCAACAGTGATGCCAAGGTACTTAAACTCAGACACGATCTGTCTTTTTTTTCCAGAGACCATGTTATCTGGATCTGGTGTTGAGGGTGGTCTTTTTGTGAAGAATATACTAACTTTTTTTGTAAAGTTAAGCTAAAGGCAAGATTGAACCAACCACATGGTAACTCGTACCATAACAGCAGACAGTTTTGATGCAGCTTCATCTTTGCTTTTGACAAGCGAATAGACAACAGTAGCATATATCTTGACCTTACCATCAGAGTAAACTGATGGTAGATAATCTATGTACAGGCTAAACAAGAGTGGGCCTAAAATAGACCTTTGCAGGACACTGGTAGAAGACTTGAGTTGAGTGTTGGTTGTATACCCTCACACACTGAGTTCTGTCTGATAGGTATGATTTCATAAATTTTAGTGCATTACGGGAGTTAGACCTTGAGAGCTTAGCTATAAGGACTTTATGGTTAACAGTATCAAATGCTTTTCTCAGAGACAGAAATATAGCTCCAACAACACCACCCTTGTCTGTCATTGATTTAATGTTTTCTACAAAGTAACAGTTGGCCATCGCTAAATAAATATATATATTTTTAATATATCCATCAGTGCTTTTAGCCCTTTGTTTCCTGCCTGATCTTTCTATACACCATCAATGTGAGTGGAGCTGGAATTTTACTGCTCACACAACACAACACACATTAGTCATTGAACCTTATGTCTAACTGTGATACATACACACACACACACATATCCTTCAGAGCACTTTCCAACATCTTGTTCAAACATTCTGTTTCCCATTTCATGTGTATGTCTACTGTTCTATGTCTACGTGTATGTTTTTCTTGTGTGTGTGTGTATGATTTAATGTGCGTGTTGTTGTTGTTTATGTCTCCATGTTATCATCTTACAATGAGCGATGTTGACATGCTGCTGTTAGTGCATCCGTTTGCTCTGCACAACTCGGCTGATGTCATGTATTAAACATGCTGGTTATTTGCACACAAACTCTTGTGTATTGTACCTTTATGTGGATGATAAACTTGCAGAATGGATTTTTCTGAATTATTCTATAAGGATATTATATCATATTATCATTATATGTATTCCTCTTTCCTGATGTGCTTTTTACTGCTGATCAAATGGTTTTTCCATTACCTCTTTGTCTTGGTAGATTTAGTATATGACAACATTTATATCACCAATTCGATAAGTGCAAAAACAGTCATGCCATACCCAGATAGCATATGGAAGTGGGCCACTTCAGGCTATGATATGACACTGCTGGCCTTCTTCTGGCCTGACCTAGCCTACCTGTAAAATAACAAATACGGCCCAAATATTCCAAAACAAATGTGGGCCATTTTTGGCAAAGGTGTGGCGCTCTCAGCAATGTGTAAACTGGATGTGACCCTAAAGTTGCCCATGTGATACATAGTGATTATGGCCCAAATATCACAAAACAAATGTGGACCACCTTTGACAAAGATCTGGCACAGTCGACAATAGTTAATGTGGGTGTAAACCAAAAGTGGCCCATAAATGGTGCAGCAAATGGGGCCCGGTTATCTTAAACATACCTGGGCCCATTCTGGCAAATATACGACACAGGAAGCACTGGCTAATTTGGAAGTGAGCCTAAAATGGCCTGGATCTAATAAGACCCATATGGCCCAAATATTTTACAACAATCTGGGCCAGTTTTGGCAAATATATGGCACAGCCAGCACTGGCTAATCAGAGTGTGAGCTTAATATGGTGCATTTTTGAAATGGTGAATATGGCCCAGATATGGTTGAACAGTATTGGGCCACTATAGGTAAAGATGTGACTCAATTGGTACTAGCTAACCTGGAAGTGAGCCTAAAATGGTCCGGATATGATATGGCGTATATGGCCATATTATATTGAGCCTGAGGTGACCCACATTTGAAATAATAATATGGCCAAAATATTGCTGAACATTATCGGGCCACTTTAGGTAAAGATGTGGCACAAATAGTACTGGCTGATCTGAATGTGAGCCTGAAATGGCCCACAACCGACACTTTCATGTGGCCCACATACCGCATGGAATGATGGCACTGGCGGTCCACTCCTGTTTGCCACAGGTAGAAGTTAGACAGAACTGTGTACACAACTGATTTAACGGGACACAAATAAGACAGAACTGCTAATAAACAGTATATTACTCTTTGTCTCTACATACAGGTGGGTTAATATTCCTCAAAATCAGATACATGTACCTGGATATAAGGGATAAGAGTTTTGTGAATCCTTGGTGATAACATACAATGTTTAGAGTAGAGTGGTTTTGCAGTAATGTGTAGAAATAGAGATGTTTCACTATATACTGTCATGCTAGGCTAGCAGACCTGCTGTTAAGGTGTAAGGTAACATACACAGTAAAATAGAAATTCTAAAGAGACATGCAAAAGGAGTTTGTTTTTTGTTAACCAATCTGAAGATACAAAGTGCTAATACATATAATGCTGTCTGTTAAACTTTTTTCCTGTGTATGTGTTTTTATTCACGGTGCTTCAGTTGGCAATATCTACATATTCTCTGGTGACTTACATATTGTCTGAAAAGGCTGTGATATCTCATATACTTGAAGATACTGTAACTTACCTGATGCTACAACAAATATTTTTATCACGGGAAGTCATTTGTTAAATGTTTATTATTTTCAGGAAACAGAATAAATCCTGCAGTCAAGCTGAACGCAAACATAAGATTTGTTCCTCTTTGTTTGTACATGCAGCCGCAGGGTTTATGAATACACCCCTCCATGACACCCACCAGGCCAGGGGCAGCAACTGCATTTATTTGTTTGTGCTGGACACGCCTCCAGCTATTATTTGAGAATTTATAAACAACTTTGATTCAAAGTAAACCTCAAAGGCAATGGGCCTCACTCATTAAACTATTCATAACAAAAATAGATCTTCACTGAGGTTAATGCAGTTTTTTTCCCCTAAATTGACTGTTATAAAGCTTTGTTTTCTTAATTGAAATCTCATGGTGAAGATTTAAAAAAAAAAAAAAAGAAAAGCTAGTTTACATTGAGTCCACAAAATCATAAAAAATATTATAATAATATAATAACCACTGAATGTTTAAAATTAATCAGGATATTTGTTTATACCAAAGAAGAAAAGACGAATATGAGGCAAAAAAACCCCAATGACTCTACTTTTTAAATTCTTTACAAACCAATGTGAAATATAAACTGTTCATGCATGCAAATAAAATGTTCAATTGATGAAGGCTTTCACAGAGCTCTGGTGATTTATTTTACGTAAGTAAAATGCAGCAGGGCCCTGGTCAAACCAGAACTGGATGATCTCATGTCACTGCTTCTGCATATGTCCCAGCATGCAAAGGTCCTTGTGGGCAAGTCTGGATATCACACAGCTCACAGAGCCGACATCAACACAGCTGTACAGTGTGAGTGTGAGTCTGTGATATGCAATTTGTTTTTAGTCCCTCTTTGTCTACTTTGTCTTTACGTTTCAAATTTTTTACACTAATCAAGTAAGACTAGGAAAAACTCTTTTTCAATGTAGGTCATTGAAATATTATGGCCTAACACTTTTTTTCTGGAGAGCACCCAGATGTGTGTGACTGAAAGAGGCAAAATGTGAGGGAAACAAGCACAAAAATTCAGGGCAGTCAGCGCATTTGAAGCAGAGTGGTTCAGCTAGCTGCTCAGTCATGCCTACTTTGAGAACTCATGTACATTGTGTGTATTCTACATCACTAATTTTTCACACACACACACACACACACACACACACACACACACACACACACACACACACACACACACACACACACACACACACACACACACACACACACACATTACTTTCACATAACGCACACAAGCCCTTTGCCTAAGAACTCTGACTTTATCTGTTGTTTTTTTTTTCTTTTCATCTTTTGCTCTTTCTTTTAAGCTTTCACTGATGGCTGAGCTGAAACTTTATCACACATATTGTCAGATAAAGACCTACACACACAAAAAAAAAACAGTGGGTTGGAGTGTTCAAGCATACAATAAATAAATAATAAATAAAATATAATAGTAAACCTGACTCCCTGTGCAACTGCACCTCAGGCCAAGCTATAAATAATGAAGATTGTTCTCATTTCCCTTTTTTCCAATGCTTGCTGCAGTGCTTTCATAGCCTTGTGTTCTGCTCTCTATAGCATTGTGCCACAAGGAACTATTGGGACAATCTGTTATTATTACCACTTGGTTCATGTCTGATGAAGTAGCCTCTGTATGCTTGTTGAACACCCAGGCATTACTTCAGCCAGACTGGAGTGATATGAGATAGTGAGGAACACCTGATGCAAAATAATATCAGGTGCACTAGCATTAATTCACACATGCTCCCATGCACAACCATAGGTATGTACTGTACACAAACCAACACACATCTATGCATGTGAGAGCACATAACCAGACACACACACTCATATAGTAATTTACAGTAGACTGTGTCCTTGATGTTAGGCCTGAGGAGTTATTTTGAGTGTCCCACTTAGGCAGTGAGGCAGCTAGAATCCATACATCCTTCTGTGGCATTGAGACACATACACATTTCGCAGGCACACACATATCACATGCACATACCTATTAGGGTTGCATGTCTGCTTTAGATTGTCCATTTTTTGTCCATTTCAATTTGGTTTCTGTCAATAAAATCAATTTCTGTAATTAAATGATGTGGTGATTGATATGTTGATCCTTAAAGAACTTGCTTGACCTTGTATAGCCTGATCAATGCACTCATATGTCATGTGTATGTCATGTGTGTTAGGCTCAATCTCCTCGCCAAGTGGAGTATTTGGAAATTTTAAATTTAAAAAGATTTCTATCCCATCAAGGGAAATGAAAGCCCCCCAAAATTGCAAATACAGAACACTGTAGATCAAAATAAGAAATCAATGGGAGTTAATGGCTGAGGACATGGACACTGAGCTACAATTAATGTTGTTAAATTGAGAAATGGAAACTATTCTGAAGTTTAAGTCATCTGTTTTGGATGACCAAATTCAATTTAGCTATTTAATTATAGCTAACTTAAATTTTCATTTATATCATCAAAAAATGCAGCAGGCGTGCCAATGCGCACAATTCTACATACCACAAGTACACTTACTCCTGCAGGGTTTGAACTTAATTTGAACTTAACACTTTATGGTGACCTTTACATAAGAGAAAAGAGAGAGGAGAGAGAGAGAGAGAGAGAGAGAGAGAGAGAGAGAGAGAGAGAGAGAGAGAGACAGGCAGGCAGAGGAGGCATGAATGCAGACAAACAGAAGCAGAGAAACACAGAAACAGGCGTAAATTTCATTCATTCCTCAGAGTAATACAGAAAGGCAGGCAGTTAGGTAAACTGACTTAGATAACCACTGGGCAGTAAGCGGGGGAGGAAAATGGGGGACTGTGATTGGAAGTTGACAAGGGTTTGGAGAGAGGAGGAGAAATTGTTGATGGAAAGAGGGAGGGCGAAGAGGATAAATGTTGCTCCCAGATGAAAACAATAGGATGACAAGAGATTGGAGGAGGCAGCTTATGCAGGTAAACGACAAGCAGGAAACGGAGCGGGTGCACAGGGGTGAATTGGTGGTGGAGGAGGAGGTGGAGGAGGTTAAGGAGGAGCAGGGGAAATGAGCAGATAAACGCAGAGAGAAAGGGAAAATGAGATAGAAGAAAGGAGAACGATTGAGGAGGAACAAGCAATGATAGTGTTGGGAATCAGAGAATACAGGTATCAGAGAAGAAGAGATGGGGATACACACAACCACAAAACAAAAAACTGCGTGTATTTCAGTGTTTTGTGCATGCATGTGTATGTGATTGATAAAACCTCTGCATACTCCTGTGCGTTCGGGCATCACTGGTGCATCTCTCCGTCTGTGCCTTTATCTGTGCATGTATGCCTTTATGTGTTTGTCTTATTGTGTGTGTGTGTGTGTGTGTGTGTGATGGCCTAGAACAGTAATGTATGCCTTCTCCTCAGCTGGGTTGATCTCATTGTGTCAAACTCAGGGCTTTGACTAATCACTCTGAAATAAGAAGACTCAGCGAACAGTCGCACACACACACTTAAACATGAGCACACACGCACGTATCCACACAATAACACAACCTATCTCTGTATTTTTCCTCCGTCCACCCACCCTGTTTCTTCATCTATTGCTGCCTCTGTCATACTTTGAATAGATCTATCTTCTATTCTGTGAATCTCCAACTGTTTGCCATCTGTCTCTCAACACCAACAGCTTCCCTTCGCCTCAGTTTTTCTCTTTATCGGCAACTCCTCTGCTGTCCCTTGGCATTCATCTCTCTTTGGTATATACATAGCTTTAGAGCATTTCTACATTTTTAGATGGTGAACAGTGTTGAGCAACAGGAAAGTTAGGAGGGAGAGAATAAATGCTACAGAGGACATAGGGCTGGATTTAACCCATATTTGACATGATTCCTATTCTGTGTATTCTTTTGAATTATACATAAATAATATAAGGAGTTTTATTGATCCCTGTCTGCCTCCACAGGTAGGTCAGAGGTCGGGCAAGGAAAGTTTTTTTCTCTCATAACTACAAACTGTACACAGTAAACAGTAAAACAGTAAAATTCCAAATGACTAAAATTAAAGAAATAGTTTCAACATTTAGCAGCTGAAGAGCATAAGGACTGTAAACAGGAGGAAACAACTCTCTCCCAAGATTAAAAATCAAAAGTCCCTCTAAAGTTGACAAAAATACTCATTACATCATGTTTGTTTCGTTCATTCAAAAACTGAAGGGTGAACTATTTGGTGGTTTTATGCAGGTTATGTGATTTATTATTTCTTGGCTGGGTGCGGTGACTTTTTGATGTCACTGTGAGGTTGCCAGGTGACAATGGAGATTGAAGGAAGTCACCACTACTGGCCAAGAAATAATCAGGCTCATAGACACTCATTAAAACCACGTGGTTTTTACACTTTTGACTTTTCTGATTATGTGAGTATTTAGATAGGACAAAACAGAGACAAATGTGTGTGTAGCTGGTGGTCTAATTTGGTTGTGTAGAATACCAGCTCTGGTGTAAATTGACTTTGTCCTGAAAGCCCAGATTTACTGTTACCTTTCTAATACATGCTGAGGAGCAGGTGCATGCCTGTATGACTGTGTGTGCACAAGTATGTGTGAGTGTCTGTGTGGGTGTGTGTGTCTTATGAGTGATTGCAGTTCGACCTTTCCTTCTGGCAACCTCTCCTGGATTGCACTCAGATCAAGATGGCAAGTACTCTAAATGTGTGTAGTGAGTTGTGCATGTGCATGCATTTGTATTTGTGTGTGTGTGTGTGTGGTTTGATGCTACGGATTGTTGCTGTTGGACTGCATTGTGGTGAACCAGGCAAGCCAAGTCATATCACATTAACACACATACACATGCACACACACACACTCATGAATGGGTGAACAAATGAAGGCTGAGATGATAAAGAATGATTGGAAAGTGGTCCGGGGGTAATTCCATACCTCTGTCACATTTTGTGTGCAAGTATGTGTGTGCTAGTGTGTATACACATGTGAGTAAGTGAATGGATATATGCACATACAATATCTATCAGAACAAAGGGTTTATTTGGTGTTATAAATAGTATGGTTTTCGGCATATTGCAGACCAGTATCTATCTATCTATCTATCTATCTATCTATCTATCTATCTATCTATCTATCTATCTATCTATCTATCTATCTATCTATCTGTTACCAGAATTAGCAGAAATGTAACCTTAATTCTGCAGTTTTCTATTGATTTTACTGATACTAAGTATGTAAATCATCACACATGTTGTTGTTATGTATTGTATGCATATCTATTGTCTAGCCTTACATTGCGTCATCTCACAGCAGGGAAGTCACGAGTGCTGCTGCTGCTGCAGCTGGCCTTGTCAGGTTAAGCTACACTACTTGCTGCAGCCTATTGGGGGCAGTATGAGCCATATATTAGAGGCTGCTGTCAAAGTAGAGCAGCAGCAGTGTAACAGTTGGGTATTTGCAGTGTTGTGCTTGTGTCTTTCTTTGTTTTCAGGTGTGTGTGTATGTGTGTGTGTGTGTGTGTGTGCGTGTGTGCGTGTGTGTGTTCAGCAGGACACAGCAAAAAAGGAAAAAATAATGAAGAAAGAACCAGATAAGAGAAAAAAGTGCAACTGCTTTACATCCCGTACCTGGTAACTACCCAATGCTATGAATCCACACTGCAATGCCAAATGTGTAGTTTTGTCATGTGATAGTAAAGTTTATTGCATGTATTTATCCATAGCCCTGATTTACTGATGTTAAAATGCTGCATATCAGCCCTGTAAGACAGTTCTTTGAGGCAAAGTGATGTCATATCACAAGCCTTTTACTTGGATGCCATGCTACCTTTGAGCTACTCATGAGCACTCACTACTCAAGGTCCACCCCCCTCCTTCATACTCATACTTCCATGTATCTGCTCTGGTTTCAACTAGTGCCACCATACCATGGTTTTAATGTCACCATAGATCAGTACATGAATTAACAATGTAGACAAGTATGTCAGTGAAGAGATATGAGATGCCCTAAGGGAAAAATGTATCATTGAATATATATTTAAGAGTCATTATTAATATCTACCAAGCCTCTGTCATTTCCCTTCAACATGACTGACAGGACAATGATGACATACACACAGAGTACACAGTGACAGCCTTAAGGTCAGAGAAGCCGTCTTGTGACTGTGAATGTTACAGACTTAAATCTCTGGATTACTGTAATTAAGAAAAGGTGAGGAAGTGTGGAAAGTGGATAGCAGATGTTGCTTTGCTTAGCTTCCCTTCCTTCCTTCCTTAATTAAATGAAGCCTATCTTCTTCTTAATGTGGGAATGATAACAGGGTATTACTATAAATAATGAAGGTTAAAACTCTCTGGACCTTACAGGTAAGAGCAGCAAAATGTAGCATGAGTGAGCAACCGGTAAACCCATTTTCAGTTTTACATAAAGAAACTGAAGGAATCTGGATTACAGAGAATAGAACAGAATAGAATATAATAGAATAGAATAGACCTGATTACAATTTAAACTGTAGGTCTTGGCAATTCAATAGGCTTAGACAAGGGTGCCAGTTCTCGGACATGTGTTGTATGAATATGGGTCAATGTGTGTGGCTGAATGTGCTCCCTCTTTGTCTGCCTCTGCCTAAGTATCTGCGTGCATGTGTGTGTGTGTGTGTGCGTGCGCGTGGACATGTGTTATTTGAACACAGAGGGCTTGGATTGAGCATCAAAGTCCCATTCACAGTGAAGTGGCAGAGGCAGTCTCTCTGCCTGCCACCAGCTCTAATTAGTCATTCACTCTGGTTATCGCCAATCAGCATCTTCTTTTAGCTCTCAAGAGCTAACAACAAGGACACCACACAGGAAGACACAAACACAAATATACACACACACAAACAAACTCCCAGAAGCACACTTGTATCCTCCCTCCAGAAAAAAGCCAAGATGACATAGAGGGTATATCACAACATACAGTAAATTGCAGCATTGCAAAAGAACCCTGCATATAAGGCTAAATTAAATGGAAATAAGAACATGATTTTTTTCTCAATGATTCAATCAAGGCATCAGAAAATTAAATGAATCAGATTCCAGTTTTTTTTTTTTTTCAAAATCCAGAAAATGCCAAAGCCCTCAGAGATTCATATTTAATTTAACAAGAAACAGGATGACATATCCACAAATTGATTTTCTCATTAAATGTTGCCAGTGATGTCTGGAGGGTTCTTCAATCATCACTGATGATTTAAATGTAAATGCCCTTCTGGCTTTTGTTTACTTATTCAAAACTTACTTTATTTGGGTTTTGTTATCCTTCTAACTCTCACCTGATCAATACTAATATATTCTTCTTGACAGAAAAGCTAATCAACAATGTGGTTTCACAGTACTTTGTTGCTTTGTTCATCCCTTTCTTTACAGAGGAATGGAGAGAGTGTATGTGTGTTGCAAAGGTGCATGAAACTCACAAAAGCAGGAAAGATAAGAAACAGGTGAGCTGAGAAAAATAATACAATGAGACAGAAAGAAACACATGTTTTCATTTGACTGTCAAGTGTGCCATATACAGAAAGCTATAAAGAAAGAAAGACTGTTAAGAGAGAGAAAACACGCACACATACACACACACACACACACACACACACACACACACACACACACACACACACACATGCACACACAAAGAGCAGGGTTCTCACTTGGGAGTTAGCGCCTGGTCAGATCATCTCTTTCCAGGTCAGTTTCTCTACTAGCAACCACTGATAGGGCATCAGCAGTGAGCATTTGCACTTGGCCTACATGATGAGAGCTATTCATGTGCGGATCTGATCAACAATGTGTAACACTCAAACATTTGTTTGTGATGTCCGGGGAAACAGCCATCTCTTCTCTAATATCTCTATTTTGTAGTCCTTTTTGATCCTTCCTTTCAAGCTCCCTACTATCTCTCTATGCTATCATCCTCATTTATACTTTTTTTTCACTCTTGCCTTCCTGCCGTCTCTCCCTCATCCATTTCTCACACCTACATCAAGCATAGGTTGTCACATTAGCTAGAGAGAGGTAGAGAGCGTTGACCTCCCTTAAAACAAAAGCTGTCTGCATCTTAAACAGTGAGAGGTTTGAGCTTGCAGATAGTTGCTCCTTTGTGTATACAGCAAGCAATTATCATGTTAAGACCCACTGTCACTGTTGTCACTACTCATCACACACATACACACACACACACACGTTCACAAATACTGAAATTTAAATTGGCAATGAGGAAAAACATTTTCACTGAGGCTTGAAGATACAAAATAGTAAATACTATATAATAAACTGTAAGGGGAAAAATGGAACAACATCTGAGTAAATTGTATAAATACATACAAAATAAAGGTCCAGCATCAACTTTATTCCAATTCAAGCAGGTAGAATAGTTATAGAGGGAACACCTTAATGCCCACTGTCCCTCATTATGATGATCTCTGACCATCAGCAGCCACTTATTATCCTCCACGCTGTTTTATCTGTCCCCTTTGTGCCTTGTTGAGCCACCTCTTTGCCCCTTTGTGACTACATTGTGAGTAATACCATCAGCAATGCCATGTCTCAGCAATATCTAGGACGATGAAGGTCAATCAGCAGCCAGTAGGCCTCATCTGGCTCCGACAGTCCTTCACAGCCATATGTGCAAACGCTGAAACCAATTTTAGCTGCATTTCTCAGCTTTAAACTTGAATTGAACTCATATACCACCCAGCTTAGACATGTAATCGGCTGGGAGCGGTATGAGCATCAATTCAAGGTTTAATTCAACTCCTCTCACAGTTTTATCAAGGAACATTCCATAATTTCACACATGCAATGAAATAACTAAATCAATTATCATATATCGAAATAACATATGTGATTGTTCTTCTAATATCCTTTGAAATATCATAATGAGGACGAAGCTATAAAAGTTATTAAGTTGCATTAGAGTTATATTAATGGATTAACTTATTGTAAGTATCACAAATACCAAATTCACGAAAATAAATCACATTGATGGAGAAACAAACAAGACAGTTTGTAAATTGGATGGCTGTTGACAGCAGATGACCTGAGTTGTCATATGATCATATGATTTCTCTTTCAAGTTTGTTGACTGTCACTGAGCTGAGACTACTTGCTGAAGTCTGTTCTTAACCAGACGTCTAACCTTAACCACTGAGAAGAACCACAGAGCAGCTCTGTGGTCAGCCTTTTGGGTGTCCTGTTAGGTGGCTGCAGCCTTAGGGCCCTGACAGCTATTTCACAACAAACACTCACCCACCACCCAGCCCTACTTGGCATTCTGTTTTAGGCAATGTCAGTTTGCATGTTCGCACAAGTGTTGGAGGGTATGACAGCACTGATTGAACCACAATTGGACAATGAATACCAATCTGTGCACTCCCAATCTTTTCTGCACGCCTTTCTCCTTCTCCGTCCTTGTGTGACTAGATTTTTAGTAGCAGCAGCACAGCCGACATGTCTATCAGTGTTATCTGTGACACAGAGAGTCTTGATATCCTTTAGGGGTCCTTCAGGAGGATCCACATGGTCCCCAGCAAAATGAGCTTCAACTAACAGTATCCCATGAAGAATAAGAACAACTTATCATACAGGTGATTTTTCCTTATGGTCACTGTGCAGTTGTGTTAAGTTTTGCAGGACATTTGTATTATGTATAATGTATTACTATTTCATTATAATTAGAAATATCCTCCTATAAAGGGTCCTACATGAGTCAAAACTTGTCAAATTAGGTCTTAATTCATATGTCTAGAACAGGAAAATATTTGAAAAACCTCCTGTGAATGTCTTTTTTACAAATTAACATATTTTCATAATTTTCACTACTATCTATTTTGTCAAACTATCACCTCTGGTTTTTACTGTGAATAAAATAGATAAAAATGGAAAGACAGAATATTTTTGACTCAGATTCACTGTTCCAAATCGCCTCAGAAGGATGCAAAAAAAAAAAAAAAAAATACCCAAACCCTGCAGACAGTTGAGGCTCACTGCATGTTTGGGGACGACATTTGACATTGCACTGCACCCCTTTAAGTCTAGATGCTAATGGTCTAAATGGTCTAAATATCCAACTTTAATAATTTAAGTGATTGTTCATAATTTAGCCAGTTCACAACATTTGTTTTTTATTATGTTCTTTGTGATAATAGAAAACAAACAAACATACATTTTTAAAAGAATGATCAAAATAATAACTAATGCAATGTGTGACCTGATTGTGTCTGAAGTTTTAATAATCTAAAAATGAATATATGACTATCACAACAATAGAAAGATAGATCAATACTATTTTTGTGAACATAACTCTCTGAAAGATAAATAATATAATATAAAAGAATATTCTCATCTGCGGTTCTATCAGTGTTCTCATGCACACAGTACTCTGAATATTAGGTAATATCCTGGTTATGGTCATATTTTGGATAAACTATTTATATTTATCTTCATATCTTGTTCATAAATACATCAGAATACCTAAATAAATAGGATGGATGTTACCATGGGAATGAAAGTCACAAAATCTAACAGAATACTAAACAAGATGAGGTGTCTGCCTCACTGTCTCAAATGATAAAATCTTAAAGCAATGCCCATGCTGTGTTGTCAGACTTTACTTTTAGAAATAAAAACATATGGTTAAAAAAGTGCTTGGGACATAATGTTTGCATACACCAGCAACCTCCACCCCTATACATGAAATTTCTCTTTAAACTTCTTGGAGATGGAGGATCCAAGACACTTTATGGAGCTCACTCTCTTTCTCTGTCACCATAGTTTTTGTCTGTCTCCATCTCTCAGTTTGAATCTTTAATGCCTTTCTTCTCTTTATGTCTCTCTCTCTCTTGCCGTCTGCTCTACGTCTCCGTCCATCCCACCATGTCTCCCTGCGCTTCTCTTTGCATTTCAGCCTTTGTCTGCACACTCTTGTTTCCGTTGCTGTCAGACCAACTCTCAAAATAACACATGACATAAATGCAAAATGTTGTGAAGGCAAGAAGGGGGAAACAAAACACAAAAGGTAGGGGGGAAAACATTAAGCGTTAACAGGGGAGGGTCAGACTGCCTTGAGCAGAGTTCACTCTAGTTATTTTCCTCCTTTGATTCGCCTTGTTTTAGTTCCCCCTCTTTATTATTTCAGAGCACTGAGTACTTTCGCTGCAGTTTGGAGAGACAGACTTATCGTTTTGCCCTGCAGGGGAGAAATGCAGATGGCAAGATGCTCCACTCCTCTCTCATCCCTCACTTCCCAACTCATTTTTTTCTCTCCTCTCCTCCATCCCTAATGAATCAAAAGAATTAATTAGAAAATATAAAATTAGATGACTGGAGGAACGGGGGAAGAGAAACGAGTGAGGAAGGGGTAGAGAGTGACATAAATAAGTTATTTTTTTGGGAGGGGGGGACCGTAATTACTCATTTGAACATGTGGACAGTCTGCCTATTTGCCAGAGGACTATTGGACTACATGGCTATTTTTGTGAGTCATGTTGGTGTTGATGAACAACACTGCTGTGCTGGTTCCTCTCGTCTCCTCACTTCAATGCAGGTCAACTGAATAGTGTGTATGTGCATATATGTTTATATAAGTTGTTGTTAACATTACACAACCACACTCACAACTGAAAACAGAGGAACAATGTTAGAATATGTCCATGCTAAACTGACTATTTTTTAAAAAAAAATTCCCAGCAATTATGCCCATGCAGGCCCACTGCCGGTATGTGTGGGTTTACTGTGGGGAAATGTGGGCAGGGAGAACCCGCACTAATCCCATGTGGACCCCATGTGGGTAAGCCTATGTGAGGCCCCCAGCAGTTTTGCCATTCGGGGCCCCTCTGTGGGCCCCCTGTGGAACAGCCCATGCAGGGCCCCCATCATGGTTTTCTGTGGGAAACCCACTGCAGGCTTACCCACAGAAATTCAACATAGGCCTCAGTGTGAGATGGTCCATGTGGGGCCCACAGCAGTTTTGCCCTTTGGGGCCACCATGAGGATTCCTGTTGGCAACCCACTGTGGGCTTTCCCACAGAAAGCCCACAGCAGTTGTACTTCTTTAGGCCCCAATGAGGGTTTTCTTTGATCAACCTATTGTGGGCTTGCCCACAGAATTCCCTCATAGACCCCCCCTGTGGGATAGCCTGTGCAAGCCAATGACAATTTTCAGTTTGAAAACCACTGTGGGCTTGTCCACAGAAAGCCCACATGGGCCCACCCCTGTAGGATAGTCTGTGTGGGGCCCAAAGTGGTTTTGCCCTTTGATGAGCCCCGCAGGGGCAGCCCACTGTGGGACCCATTATCAGCGTGAAATGTGGGGCACATGTGGACCCCACACTATGAGGCCCAGGTGGTGCCCCAGTGGGACAGCCGGGCCCTAGCCGGGTCCACTGTAGGCCCACAACATGCACCAGTGGGCCAAGATAGACTGTGTGGTCCCCACATAGTATAGCGCCCAAAGCAGTTCACCAAAAAAACTGGAATGTACAATTTAAATCTTTACATGTGGTATGAAACATAGTAGTTTTTGTCACTTTATTTGAAGATAATTGATTGGCTGTAGTTCCTGTTGTTATTTGTTTGATCTACTGAAGGCCTTTGGATTGTTTTTCTCACCCTAATGGTGGAACATGATTATCTAATCACCATCAGCTGTGCTACTAGGGTGTGGCCTATATAACATACCAGTGCTTGTGTCCTACTATGATTGCTGATCTTGAAGAAGGCCTGATGGACGGAATGTCATCCATATAAAAGGGAAATGCATGTGGAGCAAGAGTATGTTCTTTTCTCCTGCTCTTGAGTCTGCTTCCAGTGATCAGTACTTACTTCAACTCTTGGTGTGTGTTCATTTTTCATTATATACAAAAGCTTCAGAAACAACCATTTGGACAATGTGTTCAGATTTTTCGTTTGTTTTTATTCTCTTTGTATTTAACATTGTGGTTCCCCATGAACAGAAGGACCAGAAGATAAAGAAGATCCACTGATGTCCCTGAGGAGACTGATTTATTATGTACTTATTGTATTCTATTGTGGTTCTATGTGGTCATTGTTCTGTTATATAAAAATAAAGTTGTTTTTAGATTTTATTCAGTCCATATGCTCAACTTTGTACTCAATTTTCAATATATTTTCTTCACTTCTTTTTTCTTAATTTTTTTCTTCAAACCTGGCTGTGAATGAATTTAGGTGTTCGAAACATAATCTTAAACAGGGACAGCCCACTTTGGGCCTGGCTACTGGCCTGAAATGTGGGGCACATCTGGGCCCCACACTATAGGGTCCAGATGGTGCCCAAGTGGGATAGCCCACACCCAGCCCAAAGTGTGTTCTGAGTGTGGGCCCACTTGGGCTCATTGTGGGTCACCGTTATGGGTCACCATTAGTGCGCTCAGTGCTATTGTGTTTTAAGCAATACAGGCGAATTCAGGATTTACACATACATATTAGAACATATTTTTCTGTGTCTGGTGTTGGACAACTAAACAAGCATAAAATGGTGATTTGTTCATAAGAGGATGTGGGGGTATGTGCCAAAAAAACTTGTAAACACTATGTCGTGTCCGGCCACATTCCATGCAAGTTTGATGCCTTTAGAGGAAACAGAAAGCTGGGTTTGCTTCCACACAGTCTCTGACCTGGCCTATGTTTTGGCCGCAATACTTCTCCCTCACACTGTCCATCACTTGTATTCATTTTATTAACAACATTTTGGTCCTCAGACCTTCATGATAAATTCTAGTGTTTTCTTAAAGCTCCGGCTTAAAGCTCCGGCTCACTTCATCACATGCTTAAAACAGAAGGTCTGGATTTTCATATTCCAGATTTCAGATTGTGAGAACTGTCAAAAAACTCTCTTCTGCTGTCATCGGGTGTCAAAAATACTGGCTTAATGTCAAAGTGTGGACATGCTCAGAGAGGAGAGGAGAGGAGGAGCATAACTGATAGTGGACACACACAAACATGCACATATACACACATACAAAGAGACATACAATTCAGTTGACCTACAGTGTATGTGAGGAGAAGAGAGGAAACAGCACAGCAGGGATGTTGTACATCAGCACTAACATGACTCAGTCTCACCTCTTCCCCTTAAGACTCTTCTCCTCATCTTTCTTTCGTGTAACCTTTCCTCTCCTCCTTCTTTGAGAATGCTATTATTTTCTTTTTTAACACTCTTCATACCTCACTATCTTTTATCATTTTCCTTCTCTGCTTTAAACCTACATGTCTGTCTTTCTCCTTCATTTACCATCTCCTCCTCAAGAGCATTTCCCTGTCCTTTTGTGTTTTCACCTTTACTTTGAATCTGTACTCTCTCTTTCCTTTTTCCTCTCCTCTCCTCTCCCTCTCTCTTTGTCTCTTTGCTGCTGTCAGTTTGCCACTGTCTGTCTAGCTCCCTGAGGGGATACAGTACAAGTGTTTTTGATTTGGAGCCAGGGTAAAGATGCATTAGACAGCGACTGCTGTGTGTCACACTAACATGCACACACACTCCCACAACACATTAATATACAACCAAGCAAGTGGACCCACACATCTATATGTGCAAAATCCAAACACTTGCACACCTGCCTGTAAACAGGCATGCGCACACACTTACAGACACACACAGATGCATTCAGCAGACAGGTGCCGTGAAAGTCTTGTGAAGTGTTTCTCCTTGTTCACAGAAGGAGGGGAGGAGAAGAGGACAGCGAACTGCAAGGAGGAGGAGAAAGAGAAGAGAGGATGGTTCCACCACAAAGGATGGAGGAAAGCTGTTACACTCATACAATAAATAAATGAGTGTAATTGTGTGTGTGTGTGTGTGTGTGTGTGTGTGTGTGTGTGTGTGTGTGTGTGTGTGTGTGGTAAAGAAATTACATTGTTCCCATGTCAAAGGCTATTAGAGGTTAAGTATCTATTGATTTTCTCCTGATCGCAAGATGTTGGTGTGTACAACATGGCATTGTGTGGTCACTTTTATTGACCAGCAAAGACATCACATTAAAAGAGCAGTCATTATACTGAACTGAAAGGCAAATGGACTCATCCAACCTCAGGAGCTTTGAATGAAGCTACAGACTCTTTAGGGATACTGCTCTCTCTCTCTCGCAGCTGTCTCTCTGTTTCTTTGTTCTTCATTACACCTGCCTAACAACATTTTTTCACCTTATAAATCACTCAGGAGATTGCCTTCTATCCAGTGAGTTATATTTCCAGCCTTCTTCCAATAGCAGATTTTACTAATGCCCCATCATTTAAATGTTCAGGTTCTCAAATCAGAATAACGGAATTGATAAATATTTAGTGTGTTGTGCCGGTGTACCTACTGACTTGGTTATTCAGAGTAAAGTTAATGCCAGAAAGCAAGCCATTTTTTCAGGTGGTTAAGACCTTCCATGTATCATTAAAATACTTAATGTGTAACTCTGAAGTGCATTGATGCACATGTCTTTCAAAGAGGTATCTACAGAACAAAAAGCTGAATTGGTGGTAGAGCTGTGAAAAAAAGAAGAAAAAAGCATGGCCTTGAGGTAGAGAAACAGGATTTGCTTCAGTACTGCCTACTGCAGTACACTCTGCTCCTGAGAAGCCATTATGAGTTACAAGGGTTTACGTGTTGGCATGCACACAGGCTGTCGGAGCTGTTGGCCTTGATCCCACTTCACTTCACTTCACTTCAAAAAAAAAATACACACACATATAGATCAGTGTAGCATAGGTAAAACAGCAGAGAATTTTTAGATGCTTTTTGCTGTTCAAGTACACTTAATGCTTCACCCTGCAAACCTCATTGAATCTTGCAACATAAGCTTTACTCTAACCAAGCATGAACCCAGTCTTTATTCCAATGTAAAAAATAGTTTTAAGTTATTTTTGAAGAAATAAGGACTAGAGTTGGTGATTTTGAATTTCCATATTTCACATTGGAAGATGTACCAAAGTTTTGTGGACTACTTAAGGTACATAAAACCGAATCCCCTCGTAAACCTATCATCTCCGGTGTTGGCAGCATCACCTATCAGACAACTGAATTCCTCAGCAGTGTCTTGCAAACTAGAATGGGATGCACTGAACAAGACCTTATGAACAGTGGGGAGTCAGTGGACGACAGGAAAATGGTTGACGAGGACAGTCCTGTACTTATGTAACACACAAGCAAGTTCCATTTGCTAAAGGAGGCTGTGGGGTATGGTTGAAACCTTCAGAATAGCTAAGTGTATATTGTGTTTAGCATGTTTACCACATGAATCTCAAGCAGTGCTGGCCAATATGGCCAAAAAAGTAAAATCTTGCTTTTTCATCAAGCTGAGGAAGCCTTTTTTAGGTTTTCATATGCAAGACAGTTAAGCAAGCATAATAAATGACCTGCACCACCTGCATGGCTGTCATGGTTATGCATATTCAAAAAATACATTATCTCATACAGCTACGGAGTGTCAGTACCTGAGTCTTCAACTAAAGAGAGCATGGACATCCACTTTAATATTCAGTTTTAATAATCAGTTAGCTTATTATTTTTTTCCTGTTTTGTTTCTTGACATCAACTATGTGAGCTCAGACAACTTTTGGACTAAAAGTAACCAGTTTGTGCATGTTGTGAAAACTCAGTTTTCACGATGTAGACATTTTACACATTATGCACAGTGTACTTGGATCAAATGAAATGAAATCAAGTGTTATTTGGATTAATCAAATGAATTGAATTTATCACCCAGCATGTGCATAGACATATGATTAATCATGGGCTCATTTACTTGGAACTCCTCTTCCAGATGTGAAGGTCTTAGTCCTCATTTTCATGGTGAGATTTCATGATTGTGTAAGTTCGACAAGAAACAAACAATGGAAACATGTTAGACCTGCTGCATCAGAGCAGCCAAATGTCACACATGTACACACAGACACACATGCCTACACATTTCTCCACTCTGCCTGTCATACATGCACATTTGCTCAGAGAAACACATTTACTCATACATATAACCTAAGTACACATTAATAAACTGTGTTTAATATATATACACAGTCAGCCTAATGCACCTGCTACAGATTAGCAAATGTATACACATGTGCCCACAGGCATGCGCACACAACCTTATTATACCTTTGCCAGAGGCCTTTGGAAATGCCAGCAAATAGCTCCTCAGAACAACAAGGTGTTGTGTTTCCTTTTTCAAAAGGCCACAAGTTAGAGACAACTGGAGGACGTCATGAGAAGGAGAAAGGAGTGAACCAAAAGAAAATGAAAGGAAATAGTGACAGAAAGAAGTAATAACATTAACACAAATTAACATACTTTGATTCAAAATTTAAGAGGGCTATTACAAGCTAATTTCACTAAACACGCTTTAAATTCAGGCAGAATAGCAGAATTGATAGCTTAATTAAATACTAGGGGAGGTGGGTGAAAGAGGGGGAGTAAAGTGAGTCAATGAAAGGAGGATGGAACCAAAAGGATAGCACATGGAGAAATGGGTGGGTATATGCTAGAGAGAGAGAGATAATGTCCATGTCTTCATCACACTGTGAATGTGTGCATTCACATTTCTCAGTGAAACAA
Organism: Euthynnus affinis; assembly: GCA_029490765.1. Taxonomy (NCBI): domain Eukaryota; kingdom Metazoa; phylum Chordata; class Actinopteri; order Scombriformes; family Scombridae; genus Euthynnus; species Euthynnus affinis. The sequence continues at coordinate 18,820,702 of CM055856.1, read as the reverse complement.
AAACTATTCTCTTTAGAGATTTAAACTGACAAAACATTTTAAAATGAAGAAGGAAGTCATTTAATTTAAAGGACTTGTTGGTTTACTAAGTCTTTTTTTTCTTCTGACTTACACCTAACGTTAACACATGAATCAACTGCACAGCAATACTGTGTGCCTGAATGCATTCAGTGTAGACAATGACACCTGCAGCTGATGTGCTACTTTTATCGTTCAACTGGTGTGGAAAAAGTGTAAAAAGTAATTTTATGTAATAAAAATTTGTATTGGTGTAATAGCTTTTGTAGCCATGATTTTCAAATTGAACAAATTCTATCGAAAAATCAAATATTCATCAGCTGTGCAGTGATCTTTAACAGGTTTGTATCACCAACCATGTCCAGTCAATAGTGAAAATACACACACAGTTTACAGTTCAAGTTGCATCTAATTACATTTACATTTCAGCAGTACCCTTCATAAAGCTGCCATACTCAGCAGCACATCAAAATTACTTACTTGAGCTTTAGAGTAGCTACAAGTTCTTAGTTTCTTGCTTTTGACATAATGCTTTTCATCCACAGTCATTCTGCTAATCTGTTAACATGGATCAACCCCACATATATGATACAAAATTTTCCAAAGGAAGAAAAGAGGCCTACTGTACACATGGCCCTGCAAAGCAGAAATCTTATACACACAAACCTTTAACAATTCTGAAATTGCTTGAGAAACAGCAAGAGATAGTCATAAACCCTCTCCATATTGCTGCTCTGAATGTAGACAAAGCACATATGCTGTGTCTCTCTTCTAAATTGTCTTTTTATGGAACTAATACCTGACTGAAATAGAGGAGTTTACTGCCCTAATGTAAATGAAAAGATTTTTACCTTCAAAAAGGTTGTGATATGTTACCTGCATTTCCCTCTACCTTATGAGCAAATTGAATTGCTACATGAACAACCTGCAAATTTCAATTTCAAAAGTCATGGCTGTATTACTGTAACCCAAAAGATGGCCCTGAGTCCAAATTTTGCTGTGCCCCCCCTGCTGACTCCTGTTTGTGGTAATTTGGTTAAAGATGATAATTTAAAGATCATTTAAATTATCATCTAAAGATAATTTAGACATGCAACATGCAAATTTTGACACAATGCACCTCTGCCGGACAGGTAATACAGGTAAAAATGCAGGACCCAGGACCTGCCTTAAGGCTTGTATGGTAGTGCTGTGTCACCATTGAACCAATTATCACCTGTACCCAAAGTACCTTCTCACAATCAGAGTATTAATATACCAGGAGCTGCATTGTCTGTTTCTTCCTTCTGTCTCTCCACTCATCAGTCAATGCACACTTTTTAATCTTTCACCCAGACTCTCTTTTTCTATATTTTCCCTACAACCATCTCTATATACACCTAGATCTCATTGACCTTCACCCATACACTCTACATGTCTCTATTCTTCTCCTCTTTTTGATTTTTGCTCTGCTTTTTAACTGTGATCTTTCTTTTTTGAGTTTTCAACCTCTCTGCTTGCTGTATATGTGACTGTGGCACAGGACAATTTCTGTATTGTTGAGCTGCTATTTGGGGAACATTTCATGGATGGAAACACATAGCTGAGATAGACAGAGACTCTATTGCTGCTGATTTAAGACTTAGTAAAGAGAATGAATTGCTGCTATTTATCCTTGCTCAAAGATGTAGCCTGACTGGGCACTATGTCGACACGTACCTCCCATATAGGCACCAGCGTACGCACACACACACACACACACACACACACACACACACACACACACACACACACACACACACACACACACACACACACACACGCACACACCAACCACACACTATGGATAGATTTAGAGGGCAGTAAAACAGCCAACTCTGCTCTGCAATCTGGTAAATGACCTGGCCATCAAAGCTACACCACAGCTGAGAGCAGAGGTAGAGATCCAAGAGTGGAGAGAGAGAGAGAGAGAGAGAGAGAGAGAGAGAGAGAGAGAGAGAGAGAGAGAGAGAGAGAGAGAGAGAGAGAGAGAGAGCAAAAGAAATATTGGCAAAAGCAACAAATGTAACTTACAAATGTTACCTTCATAGATTCATGTAAATAGAGGATTGGGTGAAGTAGAAATGCATTTGTGATTCCATTTTGATTTGATTTATCAATACTGACGGCAAAGGTTGGACTCTGTCTACAGTGTGGTTTACTGTTGCTCAAGTATGAATGTATGTATGTAACCTTTACATCAAACAGCAGTGATACAGCAATATCTAATCAATGAGAAGAATAGTAAAAACAAGCGTAAAACTTGCCAGTGTTCACCTGGCTTAAATATGGCCTCAAGTATCCAGCAGATCATTGCTTACTAAGCAGCATTATGATAGTTGCAAACATGGCATCAGAACTAAATGAAAGTGCCAGATGTCAAATTGTTATTCTAAGCAAAGAGGGGCTTTTTCAGTGTTAAATCATAGCTAGACTAAAGGTTTCTAAGGGGGCAGTGTATGGAACTCTAAAACACTTTGCAGAAACTGGATCAGTTGTATTCAAAGCACAATCAGAAAGACTAAAAGTGACCTCACCATCAGAAAATCAATACATCAAATTTAGTTCCCTGAGAGATAGAAAAGCAATTCCATCACATATACAGAATTTGCTTAATAAAGAATGCAAGACTCCAATCAGCGAAAGTACTGTCAAAAGAAGGTTGTCTTGTAGTGGTCTCAGAGGACGAGTAGCAGTTTCTAAACCAATTCTCAGGAGGGGAAACAAGGCCAAATGCTTGGGGTGGACTAAGGAATACCAGCATTTCACAGTGGATGACTGGAAGAAGTCCTATTTACAGATGAATCCAAGTTTGAGATTTATGGAAGTAACAGAAGGGTGTGTGTAAGGAGACGAATAGGAGAGAGAATGATACTGCAGTGTATCAAACTGACAGTGAGACATGATGGTGGGAATATTCAAGTGGGGGTGTTTTGCCTACTCTGGAGTTGGACACCTACACTGAATTGATTACACCCTGACCAAGGAGAAGTACAACTTCATTCTTCAGAAACATACTCTACCCTCTGGTTTGCCTCTTTGTGGAGAAGGATTCATACTGCAGCAGGATAATGATCCCAAACACACCTCAAAGCTTTGCAAAAATTACTAGAAGACCATAGAAGACCAAGGAGTCCTGACTGTCATGAACTTTCTTTCACAGAACAGTAATGGGGGCACTGGAAGACTGAGAAAGCAAAACATTCTGTGACATCACACAAAGCTTGTTGGAACAATGCCAAATCATGCTGGGATAACATGGATCATCAGTTTTTGCCCAAATGTGTGGAGTCCATGCCAGCTCGAGTGCATGCTGTCATTAAACAACAAATGTAACAAATATTAAGATATTCTGAAATTCATTTACATTTTTTAAAAACTTAACTTTTCACTCAAATCGTTAATGATATGATCATTTATAGTGAGAAAAATAGTATTACATTCAAAACAAATGCAGTATAGAATTATCTTGACTAGTGGTTTCAGACTTACTGGATATTACTGTATATCTTCATATGACAGGAATCTGAATCATGATCCAATATGAACCAGAATAGGAAATCTAAATATATGATTAATAGTCTTAGGTTGTTCATAAAATCCAATACTCTTTGGAAAGAGGGATAAAGTGAGTAATGCAAAATTCACACCAGGAGCTTGATGTCAGTGGCACATAAGCACTACAGAAATGTCAATCTACACCAAGCATCTTTTTTTTTCTTACAGATGTCACTGTCATAAGAGCCAAAGCCTTTCAAAAGAAGACTCATTCTTCACATTTTCTCATTTTATACACATTTTCATCCCACCTGAGTTTGATGTAAGGTACTTCATGTTCTGCTCGCAAACACAACATGTGTTAGTGGGGCACTTGATGAAACGCCATATTCTGTTTAGACACAGTGAAATGAAGTGGTAGTGCATGTCTCAGCACAGTTGAAAGAGGTGCTGAAATGATTCATTCTTCTTAAAAGTGTAGTGTGTCAAAGTGAGAGCAACAGTGTGGAATACTGACCTTTAACATTTAAAGTTTGTTATTTGCTCGTTCTGAAAACCACCAAAGAACTGAGTCATCCAACATTTGTGCGTAGGGGATTGCATCTGTTTTATGGGTTTGCATGTGTGTGGATGTACTTTTCTGTGTATGTTGTATGCTCTGGGTGTGTGTGTTTGTGTGTGTGTGTGTGTGTGTGTCAGTGTATGCAGTGTTGTGTGTATGCACTGAGATCTGTCACATCACCTCCATACCATATGAGATTGCACATCATGACTCTGCCAGTTCCCCACAGCTTAATGTGTCGTTGATAATTAAATCACAATCACAGATGAGCACACATACAGACACATACACAGTACAATGTGTCACAGGACTGTCATAATATCCTGCTTAGATGTGCATCTCCTGCACTGATGTGCCACTGAGTAAAGCTCTATATTTAGATCCTGATGATTCTTTTCTACAAACTCCATACTGTATGGAGAATACTGGTGATGTACAAAAGTTGGAATTAATTGGGTAATCCCAACAACATTAGCAGGTTACTGAAGTTCACTCAACAGCATTTTTTTATTGTACAGTGATAGCCATTGGATCAACAATGTATTTTTCCAGACACTTAATTTCTGGTCTTTTAGACTGATAGAAAATTTAGTAAAATTTAATTTATTATAAAAACTTCACCAAGAGGGGGATATCAGAAAAAAAGATAGAAAGTTGAAGTATTTTTATGTCTGTGTAAGTAGACAGTCAGACTAGATATAAGTATTGACACCAACATGTGTGCCATTTTTAGAAAAATCGATAACAGTTTCAAGATTCTTAAAGGACAACAAAACTGAATACCCATCCCCCTCCAAGCGTTTAGGAGAATCTATGGTGGCTGCAAGATTCGCTAAAAATGCAAAAGGCCCTTTCTATAGTCAGTGTTTGATTTGTTCACTCTGGGCTATCTGGGAGGCCTCTTTAGAAGAGAACCTGCCCCTTATGTAGATATAAAGGGCTCATTCTAAGGTTGTTATGGAAATGTCCATAAGTAAAGGGTGACAGAGTTAGAGAGGTCAAGCTGTACCCTCTGTCTTCTCAAACAGAAGATAGAGGCATGCATGGTTGATAAGCAGGAGCCTTACTGGCAAACCAAGGCCAGAGTTCAGGCCATTGCCAGACGAAACAAGACAGAGACCTGAGATACAACGTCACATGGCTAGAGGTCACAGATCTATGATTTGAAACTGATGTACTGATTAGATAAATATCTCTGCTCGGGTTAAGGACTGGACTCGGACTTTCAGGGCTCAGAAGGGAAAGACACAGCACTGGAGTAGAACACCCTGGTGTTTTCTGTTTTGGTTCTCCACTTGGCCAAGTGCTTTCAATAAACCTTTTCATCTTTAAGACATCAAAGTCTCGCATGCACTTTTCTCCCTGGAAGATACTGACCATCCCACAAAATATCCACAACAAAGGTAATGAAAACACAACAGTTCTTATTTTCAGGTGATTACACATCAATTAAAATGTACTTATAAATATTATATTCCGTATCTGCCAAGTCTGTTCCACTAGATGTCACTAAATTCTACACACTGCACTAAAAGGTGAATTATTAGGGGAAAGAACATAAAAAACACTCATTGCAGTTAGTGTTATAAGTTGTTTGGACAAAAATGAATATAATTATCATATTCTTTGCTTACATTATAGCATTATAATAACATTAGCTCATGTAAATAAGGATAATAAAATAGTTTTGATATCCAACCACATGATTTTTCATTTTAATGTAATGACAGGTGTTTAATATTTCTTTGTTTACTTGTTTTATCTTTATTTGAACTACTTAAAAGTCAAGTGACACTGACAAAAGAGTCAATGTTGTTAAGTCACTTATTGTTACATACTTTATGGCCTCTTTTGTCCTTTTCTGTGTCAGATATTAGTTGTTTGCTCCATCTGAACCATAACTATGTCTGCTCACATGCTACATTTTGTAATATAACATTATTATTCTCCTCATTGTCTATGCTTCTGAGTTACTATGATGTTTTGTTGGCTGCCACTCTATGTATTAAGCAGCTGAGTTTTGGACATATATTGCAATGTTTCCTGCTGCTCCATCAAAGATGATGTGATTTTCTCTCCTAATCTGAAGTTACTTGCAGTTGCAAATGCAAAGCCCCAGCACTTAACTCTTTTGGTATGCGAAGTAGGGGTTGTGTGCTTTTTTCAGAGCCTTTAGGAGATTTGTTTTAAATATGGTCTTTGTTTGCGAATACAATTTGGTAGACAGGTATAATGACATCATCATGTAATGATGTCTATTGTCTGTTATTCCATGTGTCCAGGAGCATATGAGCCATAATGGTGTTTGATGGCATTCTTGTGTCAGGAAACTTTTGATCTGAGATGTGGTCTAGTAAATATATCAGACTCAAATTTAGGCACACAATATTTCTTCTGTTATCATCTAACCCATCTCTTTCCCCTGTTCAAGATCCCAGGAAATTATATGTTGGATCTAAAATGTTAAAACTTGTTAAGATACCAGTTTTTAAGAAAATACCTTGACAATAGGAACCTGATATGCAATACATTCAAGTACACATAAAGGCTTTGACAAAGTTTCTGAGCAGCAGATTTCCCTGTCATGAAAGCGGTTAAGGTGGCTATATATTTTTGTATTTTTGTAAATGGACTATTATGTCATTCTATGCTGATATGAATATTCCTAACTTAACAGTTGGGAAGCTGCACAAGGAAGCTCTTTTTTGAAATATACAGAAATAAAACAAAAAGAAAGACTAAACAATGTATAAATGCATCGCCTTTGTGTGGACATACTTAATAGATACATAATAGATACATACATGTATAAATGTATCATTCCACAGCCTATAAATGACAACAAAGGTAGATTAGAATCTACTCTCATCTCTAAACCAACACTTACTTTCCACCTCTTTTTTTCTTTTTTGGTGGTGTTACTGCACTGTCAAGGCTGTATAACTCTGCATTAAGCCTTTCTCTTTACTCTCCCTTAATGCTTACTCTAACACTGGCTGCAATCAGTCTGCTGTGCGGTGTTAAAGTCTTTTCAATCTATGCGGGAGAAGATAATTGGAAACAATCAAGGAGAAAGTAAGCACTGAGGCGAACACGTTTAGGAGATATCGGTGTGAGGAAATGTTGGCTTTTATCACTGCGAGACAAAACAGGGATAACAAACATTATAATGCACGCATATGCCTTCACACACCCTAACAAGCACACACACACATACCAATAGAGGTAATGATTATGAAGCTTATCAGTTAAGCGTTTTTTCAGAGAAAGCAATAACAAAGCTAATAATTAAGCCATTAGAAATTGAACTGTCAGGTTCAAACACATTTTATCTCTTCTTCTTTCGCTCTCTCTCACACACAAACACATATACAGTATTTGTTTAAAGTTCTTTTTACTACAAAACCTGTTACATTGGGCTTGTATTATTCTGCTACAATTTTGAGTTGCGACTTAAGTTATAATTCCCCTGCAGTCGTATCATTGTTTCTCTCACTGTTTCTGTTCAGTTGAATATTAATGTATGCAATACTCCATATTTTAGAAGCACCTTCAGGTCTTCTGTTGTGCTGAGTTTCTCAGATTTCATGTCAGTCAAATAATGTGAGTGGAGCAGTGACACACACACCAATTCCTGTGCACAAAATGTCATTACTTGAGTTTATTTCTTCTGCTAGTAAATGGCAATGAAATATATATTTAAATATATCATCACTTGTAGGGCACAATTTCCACTTAATAAAATTTTAAGTTTAAATTTATTGGTATATAGGTGTACAGTTGAACAAAATGTTACTCTCCTCTCTTCTCTCCTCTCTGGGGCCAAGTTGCAAATGAAAAGAAAAAAATCAGCTACGTGTGCATTGTTATTCTGCTCCCATGCTGGCCTTCTGTGTGTATTTCTAAGGGTGTATAAACACATAGTCCAGCTTTTACTGTTCCCAAGAAACATCTGCCACTGTTGAGTTCAGACAGCAAGCACAAGAATGTTTTTATTCAACGAGTTAGTCTGTCTCTTAATTATTTGACTTTACTGCACTGTCTATGCGCCTGAAGCCCACCTAGTCCTACTGAAAAGATAGATCTTTCTAAATGGGTTTACATATACACTGTTTAATTGTAAAAGAGGTAGTCCACACTTATACAGGCTTTGAGCTGATGAAACACATCAGTGCTGGTGTTAATATTGACATTGACAAATTTATAGTGATCAGCATTTTATGGGTTGAGAATGGCTCAACCTGTCATGTGCTTCAAAAGCAGCCCTAAGAAAGGGCCAATGCTGACATAGAGTTGACTAATTGGGAATTCTCTACCTCATGAAATTTATATAAATGGTAGAATGTGAACAACCACCTAGAACCAGCCCCCACCCTTGAGTGTGTATCTGTGAAATCACCTGCACTTATTTTCAAATACTGTATATGCTGGTCCAGACAGTTTTAGCTAACAAGACGAAATACAGGATTTCTGTTGTTTTTGTAACTGCCAACATTGTTTCCTCTCGTGGACAGACAGAGAGATTTCCTCCAGTAGGTTAGCGCCGCTGTTAGCTGTTGAAGTTAAAACTGTCCTCATGTGAAAATAAACCAAATTAAACACAGAAAGGTTTATTTAAAAATAATTTTAGCATGTTTAAATGTTGTTGGACCATTTGTCTTCTTCTCACTGCTAGTCCTCCTCTTGTCTCCACTTTTTAGCATTTAGCATGCAGTGGGTGGAGTTAGGCTCAGACCTGGGGATGAAGTTACACTGAAAGTGATTTCCTAAAACAGCTGGTCACTGTAGTTTAAGCAAATGCTTCTCACACAAGAGGAAATAATGCTTTTGTTGAGAACTATTTTCAGCCGCTGACTAATCAACATTTGTACACTAGTGAGCTTTTACAGAACCAGGACAGTGTATGTGGGAGTGACTCAAAATAAACAAAAGGGCCTTTGTTCATCATAATGAAGCAACATGTCTCCCAGTGCAACAGTGTGGCTCATTGATGTGTTTTAATAGTATTTGTCAGCAATGAAGCTCTATGGCTCAAAGGAATACAATATATCAGGCTTTTGATACATGGGAAATACGTGTGAGAAGGATAAATTGTTGGTTTTAGTCTTGTCGTGGAGTTTTTGACAATTACAAAAACAGACTAGACCAGTCTTATCCTTTAAAGCTTGACCAGCATTACAGATACATTTGTGGGTGAAGTGACAACCCTGTCTCACATCAAAATGTATTATAGCTACGTTAGATCAGGCTAAGGCAGAGATTTCAGGCCTGTCCTGACATCTGGCCACTGCTGTGTGTCTCTCCCTCTGCTTCTTTACAGTACATCTCTCCATATTCCCCATATCCACTCTAGCTGTCTCTTGTGTCATCCAGTAATTGCATTGATTATTGCTGCAGTTACAAGTAAAGGATCTTAGTGTCTGTATATCATTTAGTGAGGTCTCCTCTATGTTCTACTCTGTTCCTGACAGAGGACTTACTATCTGTGTGTCTGCTGCTGGTGTTAGCTTGAGCGAAATTATGGCACATACACTTATATGAACATATATGTGCCAATAATAAACGGCACATTCACCAAAAAAATAGGCAAACAGAAACGCATCTACATTTACCAGTGGGCAGACACACACACACAAAGACATTTTAGACAAAGGTCATCTTTTTTTTTGTTTTAAACATATCTGACCTTTGAGTGGTTGAAACAGCTTTTCTGAGCTTTACATTGAATTAGTTTTAACAGGATAAAATATGGATGATATGCTTGCTATTGTGGCAGCAGAGGATGACTCAGAGAGTGTGTGAGTGCATGTGTGTGTCCTTGCCAAGGTCTCAGCAGGCTTGACATAGAAAGGGAACTAAGACAGCACTGAAAGGGAACAAGAGAAACAACAAGCGAGTAAGTGAAAAGAAATGAGAATGTTATAAACGAGGTCTGGCCTATTAGGCCGCAAAAGTTGTCTGAGAGGGATCACCTACTAAATGTCATTTGTAAGAATTAACAAATGAGAAACACACACATACAGTACATAGGAATGGGCCTATACTAGCTACCTGATTGTGCTTTGCACTTACTTCAAGGACCAAAATGGAGCTTGAGGTGTGTCAAGAGGTTACATGTTATGTAGCTGATTGACATGTGTGTGTGTGTGTGTGTATAAGCATAAATTATATTTATTTAACTCTCATAAACTATGCCTCACAACAGGTTTGCACACTAAACTGTTAATTATTTCAACTATACATTGCCACAAAATACTTGTATCTTTAGAATTACATTACAGTTTATCAGATCTATCTATTAGATAAACAGAAAGTGAAATATAAAGTGTAAGAAGAAGAAGAATATGCTACCATCTCAATTCCCAGCTCTGTCTACTTGCAAGATCGATTCTGTCTCAGAGGAACAGTGACAAGTAGATGAAATTCTCTATCACTCTATCTCTTTCTCTCTCTCATGCAGACTTATGACAAACATTCCACATCTGAGCGAAGGGGTTTGGTATTTGTATATCTACAGTATGTATCCCCCACCTGTAACAAACAGAGAGACAGAAAGAGAACCGATAGAAAAAGGCTATGAAAACACACACACACACACACACACACACATATATATATATATATATATATATATATATATATATAGCATATAGCAAACAAAAATATTTACCTTGCAAGAATGTTCCTGCTGAGTTGTCCCTATGTACCTTGTGTATTTCATATAATTGATGTACTGTAACGGGTAGATTAAAAGTTTAAAATGAAACACTGTGAATGTATAGTATGCACTAGAAAAGATTTATTTTCTGTGTGCGTCTCTGTTTGCCTGTGTTTATATACTTGGACAAGTTAGAAGGTCAGAAATATGCTGAAAATGTTCAAAAGTCACAACATTTTGTCTAATTATACAATCATAATTCACATGAATGTTGTTTTTCTTGGCTTTGGCAACACTTTAGGTGATGAGAGATTATTACTTTGCTGTCTTGCACTCAGTGTAGGTACTGGCCCAAAACACTGTAATAAAACATGACTAAGTTCTGTTAAGCAATAAGAAAAACAAATTGTAAAATAGATAAATGTTGAGGTCCAAAGTTTGCTTTTGATCTATGGCCATTGTGGTAAATGTATTTATTTATTTATTTATTTTCGGAAAATATTAGGGCTACAAAAGTTCTGGCACATTGTAATGCATAATATTTCACACTTAGTACTGCATATTGAAAGTGTTACATACTGCATATCAACAAGGTAATGTGACACAAAAAGTAATGGTTTTTAGACATAAATGATAGTTGTTGTCATGCTAACATGCTTAAAAATAAAAGTTAGCATGATGATCTTTATTTTTATGTAATGCAAGCATGCTATCAAATGCAAACATGCAATTTAGCACTGAACACAAAGTACAGCTGAGGCTGATAGGATTGTCAGTCTTTCTTTTTTAAAGGTATGTCATCATAAACAAAAGAATTGGACAAATTGAAAGGTTGATCTGATAATGGTGCTAAGTTAAGGTCAGAGTATCACCAAAGTCATTACAAGTCAGGTGGGCACCTTTAATGTCTCTATCAAGTTTCATCACATCCACCCAACAATTTTTGAGATAGATGTTATATATACGTACATTCAGTCTGAACTAAAGTGGTGGACCAACCAACTGGTACTGCAGCCTTAAGATCCGTGCTGCAAGTGTTAAGACATAACAGAGACACATGTTTCTAGAAAATTTCACATGAATAAATATTTCAAATATGACAACATGAATTTCAAATGTGCTTTTTGAGCACCTACTGTAATTTGAATTTCCCAGTACAATGCAGCTTCATCCTATAAGTGCAAAGCTCTTCTTCCTCTATGGCCCTGGTGGTACCTTATTTCAGACTTTCAAAACATTTTCACTCTTCATGTATTTGTTTAGTTGGATCTCTCATAGCTCAAGGCTAATCTTCCAAGAGTCCATCAACTCGTTATGTACTGTGATTGTAAATTAGTAAAATTCAAACTGATCAATGATGCTTTGAAGAGCCACCATTTGATTTACAATAAGAAAGAGTTAAGGTTGCCATAAGTGGGAATGCATGCAGTGTACAACAGTGATCACATACACAGCAATACAAATGAGTGTTGTTTGAGTTTGTATGCATTAACTTGTGTTAAAACAATTCATCCCCAGTCAGGGCAGTTGATCATCCCTGATCATCCTGTGTCGCTTTCTGCTCCGTCTAGCTTCAGAATACCGAAACAACCATAAACAACTATGGACACATACACACACTCTCACACACATGTAGCTCATTGTGCATCTGTGATTCAGCCCTCCTGCAGCTCACCAGAAATTCTGGAACAGTTTCAGGTGAAGGTTGCAAAAAGGCACTTTTTAGAATTCAAAAGGAGTCTTTATGCTGAAAAAAACACAAGTGTTTGCAATGACAGCACACTCAGCGATAATGTGTAATCTAGAGCATTAACATTAGCATAAACATCGTATTTTGCTCAATGCTTCATCAGACTAATGCTCGAGGCAAAGTTACAGTAACAATAGATCTTTGATCATATTCTTTCATGGGCTGTGGTTTGCTGTACTTGTGGTTTGTTTTATCTAACTGCTGGTTCATCTTGCAGTTACCATCGCCTGTTTCTCTATAGTACATTTTCATCCTTTTCTTGTCGAGTTTGAAAAAGATTTAGGGCCCTATTTTAACGATCTGAAGTGTGTCCAAATCCACCTTTGCATATTATGATGGTGCATCTTCTCTGCAGAGGAAACAGATCTGTTTTTGTGAAAAGTGAAAGTGCATAATCCATAACAAGCACACTGGACTCTGCTGATCCTAGACCGTCCCGTGGCCAGCCCCAGACCACCAGTTTAAGATCCTTTTCATTAATTTGTTTCAAATTTGTCTTCGTTTGGTTTTTGAAAAGGTTTTTTTTTATATTACAGCTTTAGTTTTTTTAAAACCATTTTGTTCAGTCATGGAGTAACACCCTGCTATATCAGCAGGGTTTTAATTGCTGAAAGTATGGAACCCTGATCACTGTAATCTCTATTTGATATATATTGATATATATTGATATTTGAGAATATATGTATATGTTCAAATATTGTGTATATATACATATAGAAGCTAGAAGCTGTGCAGATTTATTTCCTTCATTAGTGTATTGATTGGTTTCACTTCATTTATTTCCTCATGTGTTCCTCATGTCATCATGAATTGATGGAGCAGGAAAATTGATCTGTGTCTGATCCGTTGTTGTCTGTCTGTTTAAATACCTGCGTGTATTGTCATATAATTTGGTCAAATAATTAAACAATTTAATCCATCATTAATGCAATTAATTAACTCTAATAAATAAAAATAAATAAATAAATAAAAAACATTATGACTAAGCATTATGACATGTATTTTTAAAATATGTTCATATACACAATAATTTTTCCTATTATAATCCTTTTATTTGTTATCTTTGCATGTTTCTGTGCTCTTAAAATAACAGTGAAACATTGTGCCATTGACTTTAGGTTTTTGTTGGTCAATAGCGCAATCGCTTTCTACTGCCTCAAGATAGCAATGCACCACCAATGCACCTGACCACACCTCATTTTAAGACCAACACACCCATGGGCACAAGGTTTTTAAAGACGTGAGCACTAGACGGAAAAATGACAACTGTGTCTGTCTTAAAATAGCAATTACACTTGCACTGCACTCTGCGCCGCTTTGTGCCACGCATAAGATAGGGCCCATACTGCCTCTTTAATACTAACATATACAAAGAGGAATTCACTGACACATGCAGAGTAAATGCATGCAAACAAGAGGACTTCTTATTTCTACTAGTTAGAAAGTTAGCAAACATGAGCATGTGCGCACACACACACACACACACACACACACACACACACACACACACACATATACACACACACGCACACACACACGCTTTATACCATTCTCTGAAAGATCCCTTGCCTAATCTAAGCAGCCTTATCATGCCATCACAGCCTTTGATATGGTAAGCAGGCCACCACTACAAAAGCCCAGCTCTGTCAGATGAAACACACCACCATTACTGTTAAAACACAGGAGAAAGCCAATCAGGGAAGAACCGGCAGGATGGGGAAGAGGGAAAAAAAGATGGAAAGGAGTACATGATGGAGGAAATGGGAAGAAGGGCAGGGGGGCCTGGAGGGAGGAATGAAGGGAGGGAAAGGGTAAAAAGGGAAAGAGAGAGTGGAGGAATGGGAAAACTTACAGTTTTTAGCGATTGCTTACACACGTTGCAGAATTGACATTTTTGCAACAAAATGATACAAACATGTACCATTTAAATTACTCTTTCAAAGCAACAACAACACACTGATGTACTTGATACAAAACAGTGTTGTCTCTAGTACTTTGTATACAGTTTTGATTTTCACATACAGGCTTCTGTGAAACATTGTTCCAGTACAGTACATCTACTCACATGTCAACAAACAGAAAAAAAATATATACAGCTTATTTTTTGCCATTGCAGGTTTTTACAGTTGCAAAAAAACACACAAAGAATGTGTGTTGTGAATGTGATGTTATTGTGGTTGGTGAACCAGTCCCAGACCAGAGCAGCCCAGTGGAAGCTAACATTAACACAGATGACATGAAACCTGGGTTTCCCTGGTGCATCCAGAAATATGATTATGTTTGCAGAATTTTAGGGGCCGCCAACCTAGGTCCCTAAAATTCTGCAAACATAACCACAAAATGATGGTGGAGAACTCCTTGCAGACTAATGGCAGCACACAAGATAATATTTCCCCCATTCTGCCCAGGGACATTCACAGCAGCTCTTTGGGCTATAACATTTTGGCCCTGACATCTGGCTGGATTGAATCCAGCTTCATCAATGAAAATAAACTCATGAGGCTGTGCATAACAGAAAATGCACATTGTACCGTGAATATGGTGAAACTCAAAAAACAGCGCCTACATTTTCACACAAGGATGGGGGTGGCACTGGGGAGTGGGTTGGGTCAGACACATTCAGTCATTCAGTCAAAACTACAAGCTACAGGCAAGACAGGTGCCCCTGCTGACAAAGTGATTGAAAGTACCGTATACAGCGCCAGCAATGCTGATTCTACCACAATTAGTAAGAACCTTTGCAGCGTCAGAGAAATGGAGTTGCACCGTGACCATGCACATTTTCAGGTGTAAAATATATAAATATAAATAATAATGAAAAGAGGGAACAAGCAACTGAAGCAGGTAGAACTGGCCATGACGACTGCATCTGTAGCCAAAGAGATTACCAGAAGAGACTGTCTGTACAGTGTGGAGAAAGCAATGGAAGGATGGAAGAAGGAAGAAGAGGGAGTTAGGCAGGTATGTGACCATGAGATACAACACAATGTCCGGTTATCTTCTAAAACACCCGGTAAAGAGGCATAAATAATGGAAAGCTGACAGCACAGAATATATATTGGACTTCTAAGTATGTAGAGGCTTAAAGAGGAGGAGGAATGAGGCAGCTGTGTGTGCATGGATGTGTGTGTCTGGTAAAAAAAAAAAAAAAAAAAAAAGCACATCTTTTCTAGACCATCTTTTTAGAGGCAACGATAAGAAAACCACTGACTTAAATCACCACAAAAATCATCATTTTGAGTTACACATGAAAAAAATTTGTTCCAAAATAGCGTACCTGGCAGCACCCACTTACTCAAAATGGAACCAGGGGAACTAATCTCAGGAACTTAACTAGGAACTAAAAGTCCCTCTTGTGTATTCCATTTGAAGAACAAGGTAGATTATGCAAATTGGACCCGTGATGAATTAAAATAACTAAGTAACTAAAACATTAATGGTAATGACTAAGGCCTTATTTCTAGACTCACCACTTTGCAGTGACACTAAACAGTCAAGTAGGGAAAACTCTACTGTGGAAGACAAAGCAGATTGAATAAATCAGTATGCTTTATACAAGACATGTTCCCTCTTTTGGATAAGCAGCTTGACTTGCTGTCATCTGCTGTGGGGACAGCACCTCATTGCAAAATAACTGCTACAATGAAGTGGACATCACAAATTTATGATAATACATCAGTGATTAAATGTTAAATGGGTACTCAAGGGATTTAATATTGCATTTCCATAAAGTTTGGGTACTTAGCAATAGACAGATTTTTAAAAGATAGTCAAAATCAAAGCAACTGATGACATCATCAGGGTTGTTTTCTCATACTTGATAAAGCTCTGAAGCCACATGAGACTTTATTCAACTGTTTTCACAGGCTGAGTAGCACTCCTCATGACAAATAAGCTGACCTTTATGTGTAAAATTGGCATCTTAACACACACATACACACTCAGAGTGACTCAGCCAGCGGACAGTGCATTATGGCTCATGTAAGATAAATATTTGTTTCCACATTTTGCAAATGAATAATAGCTTTTCTCCCGAAAGTGTGATTCAACATCCAATGTGATGAAGGGTGAATTATATGAAACACTAAGTGCACAGAAATCCATAACGAATCATCAGTGTACTTAGAAGAAGAAGAAAAAAACATGAGCAAAAGAAGGAGTGAGAGAGAGGATGCAGCACAGTATGAAGGAGGTAAGAGAGGAAGGACGAAGCAGATAGAAAAGCAGGTGGAAAAGACAAAGTAGAGAGAAGCAAGAGCAAAGAGGGATAAATGCAAAATAAGAGACACAGATGGAGTGACAGAAAAGTGAAGAAGGGGAAAGGAAGATATAAGGGGAGGCAAAAAAACAAGAAAAAGAGAGAGGGATAGGTAAACAGAGTTGGTATTGTGTTTGCTATAAGGAATGAGCAGGGCTGCAGTATAATTAATCACAGAGAATGGTGATTCAGACAAGTTATCTGTTCCCCTTCATGGCTGTGTGGCCATATATATACACACACACTGATGCAACCATGTTCCTGCAAACCCATAGACTACACTCCTGAATTGACTGCATATGGAGACAAACAGGCGTGGATGATAAAGACATAATCAGAGACAGTTTTAGAATGATAAAAATCGATTCAGTAGTGAGGATTTGGTAATTAATCCCCAACCTTTTCTCGGGCCTCTCTTTCTTTCTCTCTGTGGATAGACAGATAGAGGCAGAGGTGGTTCACTTGTTCCCAGGCAGACACGGTTAATTGAATACAGAATCAACACTTCTCCGCACTACTCACACGCTACACATGCTAAGTACCTCCATTACAGAGAGAGAGAGAGAAGTGAGGTTTGAAGGGATGGACAAAGTAAAGGGGGAAGCTAAAATGCTTTCACAATATTTAGCCTTTTTTTAGTTTTCTGGCATTTCCATTCATGTTTCATTATGCACATATTTAAAATGTGCATAAAATGGATAGAAGCTCATTTTATAACTGCTACAAAATGAGTGTGACAAGAATGAAAAAAAAAGTTTCTTCTGTATCTAGACTTTCAGTCCAAGTCTTTGGATACTTTTGGGTGACTTTTATCAACAACTAAATAAATAAAAATAAACTTGATCACACGATGTTGGCTTGCAAAGACCAGCACTTTGCTTGCGTCTTTACTATATACAACTCTCAATGGGAGACATGAGTTGCGATTTTAATCCTAAAATTAGTTTAATGTTATAAATCATCATGATCGTCACCTCTTTATTTTCTACTTTCTCTATTTCCAGAGTTCAGTTCATTGAAATTAAGCAATGAAACAATTAATTTACCAGCTCAGCAGTACTGACAGTGTGTGTTAATGATGCTAAGTATTAAGATAATATATATTTTTCATTATATATGTATTCACAGGAATGTAAGGGTTCCTGTTTGAAGGAGGGATATGTTTTCCCTTTTGAATTTTTCCATCTGGGTTTGCCCTTCTTGTGGATTTATTATGGAAAAGACAAAAAAGGGGTTCCATTGTGTCTGCTTAATGTTTATTTCATATCCAGGAGACATAGGGCAACATGGTCATTTTCTTTCTCCCCAACTGTTAAATGCAAGTCCAAAGTTGTTCAGCCCTAGTTCATTCTGCCAGCTCCTTGGAAAAAAATATCTGGGTCTCTTTAGCTGGCAAGATGTCTGACTTTCTTCACCAGCCACTTTGGCTCACTGCCACGTTGCACTGGACAGGTAGTGCACAAAGAACTTGTATGAGCTTGTGAGTTGGGAGCTGCTGTGCATAATTTATAATGAGGTGGCACTGTTATGCTTTGTTGGACAAAACAATGAACTAAAAGCTGCAGAGTGGGGTGTTGATTCTCAATGGGAATGTCAGTACTAGCAAGCCATTCATTACACAGAGTTACTGGTTGAGTGATATTATCACATAATGAAGCTTTAAGCTACGCCATACATGCTATCACGAACCTCCCTCAAATGCATTAAAATGAATGCCTTGTGATGTTAGCCTTTAAATAGGCTGCACCCCAGAGGCAGATTGTAGTGTTCTTTTGTACTCAAGTGAGTATTGTTCTTGTCTCAAATACAGATCTGCAGTGAAATAACATCAGACATACAAAGGCGCACAAATCTCAATCTGTGTCAATCTGAAAGCTGTGGCCTCCAGTCAAATTAAAGCCTATTATTTAGAATTGATTTCTTAAGCACATGTTTGAAGGTTAAAGTATACACACTGTTCACATGTGCACCTAAGTGTTAATTTGTGTGTGTATGTTCATGTGTCCTTGCACATGTTTATGCATTAGTGCTTAAATATATACATCTGGGTTCTTGTATATGATTATTGTGTGTGCATCTGTTGCTGTGTGTGTATTTAAATTCAGAGGTCAGATCCCCGACAGTATTGATCAGTGTATTGAGCAGATAATCATTAAGCATCTCATTATTGATCTCACCCAGATAATTGAATAATCACAAACACCTTTCTGACTCTGTTTCCCACTCTTCACTATCAATCTTTCCCTCCATTTTCTCACTTTCTCCTAAAGCGTGTATCACTGTCTCTCAATTTTGTAAACATGTGCTACCACAGTTTTTAAGCTGTAGCCTCTTAGCTGGCTTTAATGGTGAAAATATGTACATTTTTATTCAAATTTGCATGGCTGTAATTCAAAACAGAAATACGTCCTCTCTTTTATCTTTACTGTCATTTTATCATTTCAACCTTTGCTGCTTTCCTTTTTGCATTTGTTCTCTTTTTTATCTCATTTACTACTGCAATTTTACTCCTCCATTTTATCATTCTCTCCCACCTCTCACATCTTACTGAGTGAAAAAATCAGTAATTTGGGGTAATTATGCTAGAGGGTAACTAAAAGGTTATTTCTCTTATATTCAACATCAAGTTTTAAGGCTTTCCATCACTGTATTTTTGGGGATATGTCAATATATCCCAAAAAATGTAACTCTCCAAAACATGCAAGTGGAATAGAATATATCTGTCATCAAGTTTTTACACTATTGTCAGTAAGTGTATACTGTTTGAGAATGTGCCTCCATTATTCCCAAAAACAAAACACAGATGTTTTTCTTATGTTCTTTTTTTTTTTTTTTTTTTTGATGACAAAAATCTCACTTTTAAGGTGAATTGGATATTTTAGAAATCTTAACTACATGGACAATCCATTTAGGTCCCAGTGTTGTGTTCATTCCACTGTGAGTTACACCCTAAAATAATCCCGGAATTCATGTATTCTGACTCATAGAATATTCAGTAGTCTCTCTTCACATTTAAAAACCATTTAGGATCAATCCAATTATCATAAGAGGAGGATGAGAAAGTGAAATGCAGGTGAGTAATCCCTCTTCCTGCCTCTTGAAAACTGATGTTTTTCATGGAATATAGCAATAGACCACCACTGAAGGATTAGAGGAGTGGGCAAATACTGTGTGTAATTCTGGCAGTCATGGCATTTCAACCTTCTGTTGTGTAGCTTAAATGACATTCAAACAAACACAAGTACATGCACAAGCAAACACACTTAAATGTGTACATATAGAAACACATAGAAACACCAACTCTAGCCATACCTGTGTCTCTTCTACATAAACAACACACATGCAGGTGTGTAAGAGTGTAGCTGAAACTGGTTCAGCTGAGGCAGCTGGAGTACACTGATAAGAACCAGCAATTGAGTGAGAGAGAGGCTGAAGAGGGTATGCTACTACCCAAGCTAGGTGACTCAATACTAGGATGGCTCACTGGGTAGACCAGCCTGTGTCTGGGTCTGTACCACCCACCAAGACTGCAGGACCAGAAAAAGCTTCTGAGGAAAAGTGTGAAAGTCAAAGAATAAGTAACAAATGTAGCTTGTAAATTGGTGATTTAACATCATTTTAGCTGCTCAACACTATTTTTAAAGAAAAGCAAAAATAAGGAACAATTCTTTCCTCAAGTGCACATATCCTGCATAAACGTTTTAAATTAGAAGGAAAATACCCATAACTCAGATGAGGAGTGACATTTCATTCATTCTTTGCTATTTTTTAACAATCTAAGTTGAATACAACTGTGCCTTTCAGGCACTGTGAGCGAGTTGTGGGAGCATTGAGCAACTGCTCTCCAAAGTGTTTTGGGTAAGAAAACAGAACAGTTTTATCAGAGGGCAAACTAAGTACTCAGCCTGGAGGATCAGGAAATATTGGCACTGCATAGTTAGTAGTGTAAAAAATTTCACCAAACCCAAACTTGAAACACTGGTTGAAAAAACTGGTATACATATTTCAGAACTGCAGACATCCGCCTTTTCCCCAAGATAGAAGGCTGTATGTATGGAAACAGCAGTTAAATAATACTTTCAGCTCAGAAAAAGGTAGGTAATTGAATTAAAAACCTCGTAGTGAGTTATATATGGTATGAATTGAAAGATTTTAGAATGTTCTCTCAATAGCTCACAAAAAGGGATACACAATTTAGAGATGATAATCGTTCTCCAATGTAAAGGGTGCTAATTGTATCAGTCTATTCCTGGAAATGGGCTCCCAGGAATGTGAAAGTTCAGGCCAGGAGATATGTTATGATTTTTAACTAATTGGTTTTAGTTTTTATGTACCTAATAAAAAATGTGATATGAACTAACCCTAACAAAATTCTATAAGCACACACGTAACACTCCACCTTTGGACCATGCCTCCTACACCATCTGCTGAAGTTGTTTCTGGAGCGGCAGCAAGATGCTGCCTTATATACTTTGTGAGACATAATCAGTAGGTGTGGCCTGATGGCCAGCTATGTACATGAAAATATCAGTCAGCGATTGTGTGTGAATTTCAGTCAGCATTTGGAGGAGAGTATTACTCACAGAGTAAGGCTCAACCTGTGCTTATAGAACTAGGATTACAATATCGTTACATTCGTTCTATCTCAAACTGATGAATGTACACCCTGCTGTGACGTGACATCAGACTGTCTTGCTGAGCCCAACTAGCTATAGGGTAGTCACTGCAGCCCCCCCCCCATTGCTTTATAATCCAAGCTGCTTCAGTGGAGCAGTAGGTGGCCCAACCCAGTCCAGTTAACATGAACATGAAACTGGGTGTAGCCATGGCCTAACCTCATAGAGGTCAAAGACTATATAACAAATACCCTGCACACCTCATTGTCCAAGTCTTTGTGGAGCATGGGAGAATGCAGGCGCATATTGCCTAGGGTAGCAGCTATTTCATCCCTCATGACAGGAGGAAATAGTGGCATGAGACAGCCTCTTTTCCACCAGATACTGTAGAAAGGAGAGAACATCTCCCACTGCACATGGGGGTCTGGTCTACTTTCCTCCCACCAGCTCCAGCGCCAGAATGGATGGTCTGTACCATCTGTGCAGACAGTCCCGCATCAGCCGGTTCATCTCAGGAGCCAAGCCTGGAGAGGTTGGCCCAATGTGAGCAGCACGCCTATTAAGCCCACTTCCTCGGACAGGGTCCCCGAAACTTGGGGGTTGGACCAGAGCTGGGCCACCAATATCTTGGTCATCTCTGCAGAAGAGATGCTCAGCAGCAGCGGTGATGAGGAAGGGGAATGATGGGCAAGAATGAGCTTGCTGGAGTGGTCACTCATGCATTTGTGAAGATCAATGAGCAGAAGATTGGAGGAGAGCATTACCCATAGAGTCCAGCAGAGGGCGGAACCTGTGTGAGATAGGACTAAATAATAACCTTTCAGCTTGGAGCTTCCATTAGAGGCCATACAATGGCTGTAATTGGTTGTAAGGCAAGCATTCTTCTTAAGTTGATGATAGAGCCTGATGCCCGATGGGAGCTTGCTGTAAAGAAAAAGAGGTTTAGCAGTGAAAAATGGAGCAAGTGTAAAATTCAGCTGCAAGAAAGAGAGCAGATGCAGGGCTGAGCAAAGACTGCAGAGGTAAGACATAGTGGGGACTGAAGGGAGACCAGAGGGGAATCTGGATAAAAGGATGGAGGGTTATAAAAGGAGAGGAAGAGATGGAGGGGAGCGTAGAGGTAAGAGGTAAAGGGGATCGAGGGGGAACAGGATTACCAAACCCCTGCTGGCAACTTACAGGCACATGGGAGAGCTTAACAAGAGGAACATAAACACACACATGCAGAGGAAAAAAACAAAAACTCAGACACTCAGACGGATACAAAACACAGACATTAGCTGTATTTGTTGAAACTGCTACAATGTTGCATCTGATGTGGCAGATGATGATGTCATGCTCCAGAAGTGAGGACCTCCAAAAGTTCACCATCAAGCCACAAGTAACCAATATGAGTCTTGAATAAAAAGCAGTGGTGTAATTACTGTCCACATCCCAAACTGTTAAGCAGGACCTATGAACCAAATGTTTACAGTCTTAATCTAATATTATCTAATTGCAGCCTTTGTGTTGGAACACAATTTAAGAGATCCACTGCGAAAGTTTTGGCAATACACCACTTTTTTTTATTGATGCCTGACAAATTGACTTTTGTGACAAATTGACTTTTGTCTCATTTTAGTTAGTGATCATATGCAAATGCTTGAGGGCCTTTATTTTGACAGCAAAGATTATGGCCCATGATCCACTTCTGTGAACTCCAAACCATGTATCAGATTTACAATTTTTGCTGTTACATTCTTACTAAAGGCAATTTGACACTGAAAAATCTGGCAAATAAAATTGATTAATGTATATTTTAGGAATAACACTTACAAAACAAGTTATGTGCTACAGCTACTATATTAGAGGAAATTATAACATTGACAAAATAACAAATATATGTATCTGCTTCAGTTTGCCGCCTTTGCAGCCTCTTTTGGTTTGTACAACAATAATTGACTGAAGTACAACTATAACACACAGTGAGACATTCCTTGACATTTGATTTTCAGCTGAAAGGTCACTATAATATTGAGCACATTTATTGGCACACCATTTTTACAACATACGTATTTTGCTGAATAAAGTTCATGTCAGATACAAATGCACACATCCAAAGTAGGAGAGTGGGTGAGTAAACAGGTAAGAGCACATTAATACAATGGGCACGTGCACAAACCTACTCACACACATGCACCCTCGGGCTCACTGTAATGATTTCCATGGTCAATAAAAAAGGATTTGACTTGAAAGATTACTGAGTCTAAAAATGTGTTAGTGTGTGTGTGTGTGTGTACATGAGAGAGAGAGAGTGTGAGCTGTCATTGCCTACAGCAGTCAGTCATCAGGCGCACTAAGCTTGATAAATGATGTGAGTGTAGCTGTGTCAATGATTATTTACATCACTGACAATGTAGTGGGTATGAGTCATGTTGTTTGTGTACATGCTGATATCAAATCACGCTTTAATGATTTGTTAATGACTATTTTTGTTTTATAATGGGTGTGTGAGCTTGCATATGTGTATATGTACTGTTGGTGTATTTGCAAGTATGTTTGTGAATTAGTGTATAGCTGAAAATCTGAAAATAAACATCTATTTGTTTGATTTTGTGTGTATGAGTGTGCATGTTCATGACATTGGTGTGTGTATATCAGTGTTTGTGATTATGTATATGTGTGTATGTGAGCGATGAAGAATACAGCAGCTGCCAACTGATATGGATCAAGGCTAAGACCTTTTTCATTGCTGCCTCCCACTCTGACATTTGGCCTGAACCCCTATCGATCCAAAAGAGCACACACACACACACACACACACACGCACAGACACACAAATCATACGCCCATCCCCACAAAAGTACATAAATCCATACACAGACACCAATATATATGCATATGCATTTATGTTCATGAACACACACACACACACACACACACATCAGAGTCTCTACCTGTCAATACATCTATTACATGGAAGGAGGCAAGAAAGCTGCACTCAATTTCTCTGTAAAAGCACATTCATTTATTTTCACTGAGTGTGTCTATATGTGCATTTATGTGTTTGTTTGTGTGTGTGTGTGTGTGTGTGTGTGTTTGTATGTATGGTTAGCCATGGCCCCCATACATCATGCCAGTCATAGAAAGTTATAAACCAGCCTCACACCCTGTACAGGCCCTAACATGCATCAATCTCAATCTCAGACCCTGACCCTTTACCATAAAACAAACAACCTTTAACATGAGCCAATTGAAACCAAGCATCAACAGAGTGATGAGGGCTGCGTCCAATCGGAGTGAAAGCATAAAATCAGGGTCAGTGAAAACAGTACTACATTGGACAGCATGGATCATGAAAGAGTGTGCGTGTGTGTGTGTGTGTGTGTGTGTGTGTGTGTGTGTCTGTGTGTGTGTCTCCTGCAGGCATGGTTTATCCAATCACTTGTCATCAGTGTTTCTGTCAGTCTGCCAAGAAAAGCCCTCAACAGTGGCATTGTCTTTATAGCCGGCCAAACAGGCACACACACATACATGCACGCACAGACACACCACTCCAATCCATCTCTCTCTCTTTTTCTGAGAGAACAGCAAGAGGAACATTTGCTGCAAATGCATGATCAAACACAAACATGTTAACACACATTTATATACCCACTAAGACCTAAATATAGAGCTTTGTTGATGATTCCTGAAGCATTCACTTACAGATCACACATTCACAATCCAGCATGTGAGAAAATGCTTGCACATACATCCATGTGTTGTTGTCAAAACTTGTCCTACATGCCTGAAGGTGCATGCTGGAAACAATAGCCCTAACAGTAAAAGAAATACAGCTATCCTATAAATGGTTAGTTACTTTAATATTCAGCTCTATTATAAAAACATCAAACTGTCTTTTAATTAAGTTATATTAGTCTGTAAGGTACTACTTAAATCAAACCTAAAATAGATTTTAAATTGCCCTGCAGTTGTATCTGCTTTTAATCACCAGTGCTAAGTTTTCTGTCAATATCCACAATGTAAGGCTTATTCATTTGTGTGTAGCCCACAGGGGTGCTGCCACACCAAGGTGGGCCTGATGCTCCCATCTGGACTACCACTGTCCATGGAAAACAAAATCCTCTTTTCCTCTTTTCCTTGTTCTCCATTCCCCCCTCCATCTCTCTTGCTTCTCTGTAACACTCCCCTAGAGGCATGTTGTGTCGTATGTGTGTGGGAAGCATTTAGGAATGAAAGTGAGAAGTTGATTATGTGTGGAGGGGGCTGCAGGGCAGATGTGCTGAAGATGCCGTCATTTGACTGCCCAGCTCCAGGGTACATACACACCTTCCTAAAATAATCAGCCTACACATGCTGCAGCACACTTCATTAGCAAATGTACTGACTTCAGCTCTGAGTTTTTATCCAGGTTTTGTATTTGTCTAATCCTTTTGTTCTTCCATATATTAATTCTTCCATATACATTTTGTCCATATAGTATCTTTTTTCTATGTTGGGTTTTGTCTTAAGGGATATCACTAAACACAGCATCCAGTAACATGGAATGCCAGTTGAAGTCTGCACATCAATACCAAATATGTCATACTGGGTAGACAAAGCTTCTCCTTGAAATTGGGCTATGAAATGCAGAAACAAAATGCAAAAAAAAAAAAAAAAAAATAGGTGTAGCATTGCATGGCAATAATTTCTTTGATGGTGCATTCAGGTAATCCTTATTAACTCATAAAGCCAGTTTCAGACTGTCATAAGTTGCTGGTTATTATACAGTACCAGTCCAGAGACACACTTTCTCTTTCAAGTGAACGGGAAGGTCCAAACTTTTTTTCATTTATGAGATGCTGCCATTCTCTACAAATCTAGTTCTATCTGGGTTTACCATTAACCCAGGACAATATTTGCCAGTTGTCCTGATGTATTAAAATGTGTGTATCATGGTACCTATTCTAGTTTATGAATGGTGGTTACATTTTGTTATATATAGCAGATTTGAAATCTGTGAAGCTAGATCAACCAGCCTTCCCAGTTCGGGAAGAAATGTAGCTTTCAAGTCTCCCAGGACACACCGACACTTGTCGGTCAGGGTCTTTGAGGGATCCAGCCAACTGGGTTTACTATGCATAACAATGGAAAGTGTGACGTCTCTCATTGGTTTACATCAGTGCTGATTTGAAGCCCAGAGTTGCTGCTTATGGTCAGCATAATCTTTTCCATTTGAAGCCAGGACCTTCCAAATAAGGAGGGTGCAGTGTTGCTTTTCATGCCCTGAAAACAGACCCTGCTGCATCAGAAACAAAGAGAATGCTAGCTTACTAAAAGCACCATTAGCTCATGTATACTTGAGTTAACATCCGCACTTTAGCTAAATTGAGCTAACACAGCAGGTATCACAATCATGTAACATTAAACTTATCAAAATATCATGACAATAGCCTGCCTCAGTGTGAGTGCTGGAGCTGGGAAGAGCAGCAGGTGAGCCAGCTGTCAATCATAGCTGTCAATCCACAACCACAGGCAGACATCAAAGCACACTATAAGTCTTCAAATTAACTTATTAACTGCAATAATTTCCAAAATGACCATCACCACACTTATTTGCTGATGCTCAAAATTTAGTTATTGAGACCATAATGACTCACTGAACAAAATGATTGATTAATAATTCTAAAAGAAGAGAAGTAGACACCTTTTGAATGGGAGTCAATTTGAGCCAAGGATGTTCTAGAACTGGCATCTAGCAGCTGTTGCACTATAAGGTACTTCTGCTTTGGCTTCAACCATGGTAGCTGCTGCTTGGTTGGGATGCAGCAAGCAATTTTAGATTTATCACGAGTGATTATGGGAAATTTAACCAATATAACTGAAGCACTTATAAGGATGAACTTTGGTTTTAACCAGTCTTTAAGCAAACTGGTCCACTATGAAACACTTTTTAAAGACACAAGTGACACAAACAAATAAAAACATTCATATTTTTGATTTTATTTGAATGCATCACAGAGCATATTGTCTGTTCTGCCATTGACTTATTCTTTTGCTTTTCACTTTATGCCTACTACTTCCAAAAGGCCACTAGACTGTAGCATATTAATATCCATTTTTTGTATTTGTTAAGCCAGAAGCCATATGTTCATACCATCTTTTCAAATAACCTGTAAGGCTTCATGTCCATCAGTACTCCAAAAGGCCACCAGTCTGTGATATGTTCATTTCCTTCTCTGTCTTTGAGCCAGTTATTATAGCTTGACATGCTCTCTTACTCATATTTAACAGCCCAGGAATAAAATTATACAACCCATATTCCAAAAGACCTAAAGATGCCGTTCTCAAAGTGGCACAATATAAATCAGCCAGGGGAAAAAGAGATGATGGGAAAGATGTCCCCTGTCCCCTAAAAGAATGTAGGTGGAGTTCTGTTTGTGCATTTCACAATTAAAATTGAGTTTCCTGAAACAATATCCTGATTACTTTAAACAATCAAAAGGCCTTACAGTCCCTTTGAAAACTCTTGATAATGTGTCCTGTCATTGTCCGCTAGAGCTAAATGGGAAAACATGTTGTAATTTGGGTGAGCCAACTCTTTACAGCCACTTTATCAATTAGTGCTTTATTAAAGGGAGATGCATTGCAAAGGTCAACCAGTTAAGCCAATTCACTCCATTCCATAAATAATAGGACACATTTTCTTGGTTTTGACTCCAGCATATTGGAAACAATTACTATGACCATAATGTGCTAAGTTTCAGCTTTAGGGATATTTGAGGGTATTCATGTCCATCTATATTGTTCACATCCAGATGTGTGAACATATTGCTATCTTGAATCAATGATTATGCACACACTTAAAGTTATCCTCAGTTGATGCAGCTCTCCTGCTCTCCCCTATTTCTTCTATTCAGTGTGATTTATCTACTCTTTATTTTTTTCTCAGTCTCCTCTCTCTGTCTTTCTCTCTCCTTCCTTCATTAATTACCCTGATTCTCTTCTCTCTTTCTCTGAGACTGGATCATTATTTACTGTCCTTCTACCTCATCTTCCTGTCTTTATTTATCACACAACCAATCCCTTATATGCGTGTTGCTCTGTTTCCTACTGTCTGTCTCGTTTGCACCATTTTTGTTGCTTTTTCTTCTCTTTTCACTTCCAATATCCTCTTAGCAGCCCATATTCTTTTGTCCTCACCACCAATTTTCCATTTTCCTCCCCTCCTCTCTCAGACTTGAACTTTTTACCACTAATTCCCCTTCCTTGCCCAACCTGTCTGTTATTTCCCCAGTGAAAGGAAGTGAATTTTATCAGAAGGGAGAGACAGTTGACAAATTTGTGTCAGAGATGCTGATTTTGCGATAGCTGGTTTGTACAGAAACATCATAGGGCATTCATAACAATTGAAAAACAGTAAGAAACAGAAGATATAGGCAATACACATGCAGAACATACAGAAGAGAAATAATGCAGGTGGAAAGAAAGACAGGGGAGAGACAAGTACAAATGAAGCACGACTGGCAAAAGGGACAGAATAAAAGGTGGGGTGTGAACAATAAAAGAATGAGTTAAAGAATCTGAGAATTATTAATGTGACTGATGGATGGATGGATGGAAGGCATGAAAGAAAAGAGAGATGCAATAAATAGCCACCAATGGACTTGATAGTGGTACACACACCACATTTATTGTTCTTTCATTTTTCCACTTTTTCTCATCTAGTTGGTTACTTGTTGTCACTGGATTCACAAATGCTGACTATTGAGACTATTCTGTTGCTGCATTGATTTCATGTCACTCTGGATCAGGGCATTAGCTAAAAGCCTGTGACTGTAAATTATGAGGAGAGAAATAGGAAGACAGGGCAGCATCTCATAAATGGAAAAGCAGGGCATTATTTGAATAAATAACTCAAAATGGCCATGGAGAGATGGGAGAAAAGGAGAGGCAAATGGGGGAAAAGGGCAGTTGAGTGTTGATATGCATTAATGACATTTGACACCTCTGTGCATATTTGGCTGTACCGCACCTAATTCCCATCATTTTGCATGCTAAATGACCCCAATAACCTGACACACCAGATGGTTTGTTACACATAACCATCTGAGAAGTCTTCCTTGGCAACTGTTTGGAAAAGGGCAGGCACTTTCAAAAAACACTTGGCAGGTGATTGGATGAACTATCCATCTATCAGCATCTTACCTGGCAAGGCAGTTGGATTCATGAGATCACGTGAGGATCCTCAGAGGATGCTGATTTGTCCAAGTCACTGGACACAACTGCATAAAAAAGTCTGACAATATGAGTTCTCATGTGATTTTGTGATGTCATGATCTTGCGAATCTAGCTGCCTTGCAAAGTAATGACCCCACTACTCAGTTGTTTTTTTTGTTTTGCTTTTTACATACAATCTGCAACTTTAGACAGACTAATAAATATGTAACAACACAGACAATTAACACTGAAAAATTTGGACTGATAGTAACACTGGGCACATATCAGTAAGAAGTATAAATAAGAAACATAATGTAATCATGCCAAATATGGATAATCAGCAAAATTGAAAAATGTTATATATATGTGTATATATAGCTACATTATGCTCAATTTAAAATGATGCTGTAAATCCCTGTACCATAACATAGCAACCCTGTCTCCTCAAAATTACGTTCCCACACAACTAATAAATTGATACGTTACAAACAAACGTAATCACGGACAAAATATGATTTCATAGAAACGTAATTGAGAATGCAATTTAGTTGTGTGGGAACGTAATTTTGAGGAGACAGGGTTGAACATAGCCTTCCCTTAACAGCTTTCAGCAAAATAAACATCTAATATTTAAGTCATGAATGTATTCTGGTGAAGAAATGATTGGCAATCTCATCTCAGTCAGAAAGAGACACACTGGAAATGATTCACATGTCCTGGCAAAATGCAATGAGAGCCTCTTGACATGGCAACTACTATTAGGCCATGAAGTGGTTGTAGTTTTATTTGTGGTAAAATTAATATAAGTGGAAAGCTCTATAAACATTCCGCAGAACAAGGTACAGTATAAATTAAAATGATCAATTGCACATATGTGTGTTTCAAAGTTCAGCAAATTTGAAACAAAGGTACTGGACAAAATTTGCAGCAGAAATTGTTTGATTTTGGCCTGAAATGTTGCTGTTGTAAACACTGGTGTAACCGAGCCCTTAGTATGGACACTATGTTTGTACTAGTATGCAATCATGTGTGTGATTTGTGACCACCTGTGTTCATAAGCAGTGTGAACACAAATGCATATGCCTGTGTAATTTGTGTGCACAGGTGTGTGGATGTCAGTTTATATATTTAATACTACTGTATATATTTTGACTTTAAATGTGAGTTTGATATGTGCATGACTGAGGCCAAGTGTGCCTCTGTGGGTGTGTTTCTGTGCATAAATGGAGTCATTTATGGAGCCTATATAAATGGTTGTGATGATGATGAAGTGTGTGGATCTTCAGAGTCAGTACTACTCTGAAAAATGCCTGAGGATGCATAGACATCCTCACTGCCACAGCAATCTATCAATGTAATGGGTTGCTTAAATGTGTGTGAGTGTGCATGTGTGTAGTGGCAGTTTGTGCCTGTGTGTGAGTGATTGTGTATGTGGCTACAGACAACTGTATGATTGTAATTTTATGGAATATATATAAACACGTTGACCTCCACAAATGATGCAACAAGAGTCACCATCTCTCTAATCTAACACACCAATTCAAGGGTCAGATTTGACTTTTGAGCTGAAATCGATATATTTTTTTATTTAATACATTGTTATTGTATTTATATTCTTCTATTGGAAAATGTATGTTAGGTCTCTTAATTGCTTTAATAGAAATTTCAGAGATTTGTTGCAAGGCCAGGTAAAACCTGATCCGTAGCAGATGTAAATCTAAACCAAAAAAGTGCTTGTCATCTATTCGAATAAGGTGTTTGTGAATTTGGATAGTGTATAATTTACATTAATTCAGGACCTAGTTCATCAATCCTGTGTTATTGTGTTGTAATGTATCAGCATTAACTAAGTAAATTCCCTATCATGTCTATTGATTTCAATGAGTGATTGACTTGTATTCAAATGCCAACAGACACTGACACACAAAGCTGGGCACACTAAGCAGCAGGCAGTGACATATTGTTCCCTTTGTTATGGCTCTTTAAGCTGCCTGCCCTTCATCATGGACAAAGAGGAGTATGTGTGTGTCATGTTTCTAATTAGCCACGGTCTGCCTCTGTTGGTCCAATGAAATGAAATTACCATACCGGAGTTGTTACACGTTTTACTACAAACCATGTATACGTTGTACATGTTTGGTTTGGCAACCATTTTCAAATACCTGCACTCACTGTTTTCAGTTTTTTTAATGTGTTTTTCTTACAGTTCCAGGCAGCCACTGGTTTCCATTCATCATTCAGCATACATTTACCATACACTACATATACACCATGTGAATAAACTGGACACCATCCCCATTTTCCTCCCCAAGAAGGAACTATCTTTCCCACTCATCAAACTGCCTCCACTGCAATCACCTCCCCTCACCCTCAGCTGTTTTACCCTCTTACGTCTTGCACATTCCTCTTGTCTGGTGCTCCTCTCACCTCACCCCTCTTCTTCCCTCTGCTTTTGCCCTGTACTTCTCCTAGCCCACTCTCCAATTCCTTTTCGCTTTCCTTGCCTCTTGTCCCGTCTTCTCTTCTCTCTCCCTCTCCCTCAACATGACCTAGTTTCCAGCTGCAGCCAACGCAGACATCTGGGCTTCGGGCTCACGTGCAAGAGAAGGCTTGACACCCCTACTGATGGGGGGCGGGGGGGTTAGAGTGACGCAGAGAAGGAGAACAGCAAGAGAAAGATGAATAAGTGGAGAAATGGGAAAAAGGGATAGGAAAGAGGAATAGAAAATCTGATTCTTGTAGGCAGAGATGAATTAAAGCAAGAGAAAGAACATGTGGTTGGATATTGACACACGCATAAACATAAACTCAGCCAAGCACAGTTTGAGGCAGGCAGGCAGCTGGCGTATAATTGTTATTAGCTATTAGAGTTAGCATGGCTTAGCAGGGTCACAGTGGCAAAGCGGGCTAAGTCGCTGTGTAATCTCTGTGTTAACCAGAGATCATGTCATGTATATGCAGAGCAGCCACACAGCACAACCTAGACAGTCTCTCTCTCTCTCTCTCTCTCTCACACACACACACACACACACACACACACACACACACACACACACACACACATCATCCCTTCATCTCTGCCTTCATCTGCTTCTTCTTAGTGGCTGTTTTTCCACCTTCTGTTTTTGTTGCTATGGAAGAGATATCAAACAGCGAGGACATGATCTGAACTAAGTAGAATTCAGAAGTATTTCTCCCTGCGTGAGCGTATGTAAAAAACAAGTCCTATTTGTCAACCCTATTGTGTGGCGTTATCTAACATGAGACAGTGCTAGAAGCAGCGGATGCGAACCTGTACTGGCAGACAGTTTATTATTTGGTTGGAGACAGATTAGGGGTTGTAAAATAGAATCCTGCAATTCTGGCATAATTCAACTGACAAAAAGACGGATTATAGATGTTCTCGCCAAAACCCAATTTAATGTTTAACATTTCCCCCTCAATTCTCTTTCTTGCTTTCTGTGTCTAGCTCCCTCTGCCTGCCCTTCTTATCTCCCAGCTGACGTCTCTTTCTTTTCCACATCCTGTTTGTCTGTTTCAGTTACCCCTTAAAGGGGTCTTATTATGCTCATGTCCAGCTCTATATTTTTATTCAGGGCCTCCACTAGAATAGCTTTTCATGATTCACAGTTCAAAAAACTCCTTATTTATCTTATACTGGCCCCTTATACAGCTCCTCAGTTCAGCCTCTGCCTCTTAACAGACAGTCTTAGCTCCTGTCCTGTTTAAGGCCCCCTCCTGATGAGTTCACTCTGTTCTGAGTGGCCAACTTTCTGCTGGGGGGCAGCCGTGTCAGAATCATGTTAAGTTACCAAACCCAACATTTCCTGCTTTTGTCGCTTTTTGATAACTAAATAATGGCAAGAGATAAACAATCTATTTTACTTCGCCCTGCTGTTTAATGAAAAAAAAACTCACAGTGTGCCAGCACAACTCGAGTCATGGCTCGGTGTGACAACCTCCAAAACAATGGAAAAGTGCCATAACATTAGTGGAGAAGCGCAGTGCACTGGTGCGCTGTGCGTGGAGATTACCATTTAAAGAAATCCACTATGCGCTGACATTAGCTTATGCTCAAAGTAAAAAAAAAAGTGAAAATAAGTGTGTAGAGCAGCCTGAGCTTTTTGCTCCCAGGCATTACTTCTACCGACTTTTACCTCATTATTTGATACTTTGGTCACATTTAATATGACATTGTAACATTATCACACACACACACCATATATATATATATATATATATAATGGAAAAGCTTCCATATTTTTGTTAATGTAAGAAGCAGGGTGGTAGATATGTTAGGCCATTTTCTTCTTTTTCTCAATATCCCCTCCAACCAGCCCTGTCTTCTACAGGTATAAGTAGCAAATCATTACTATGACTAGATGAAATTGGCCCAGAGAACAACAGCCTGCATTATAATAATAGGTCCCTATTAAGTTCTCCCTTTTTACTCCTCTCTTGTTTTTTTTTTCTCTTTGACCCACCTTGGTGTATGTATTATCCCTGTATCCTCCTTATATTTTCTTCTAATATCTCCCTCCCTTAATCTGCCTGTCACTAGCCATCCCTCACTTATTCCATCCTCGTCTCACTTGCTTTCTTCCTCAAGGTTCTTTTCACTATGTGATCATGGCTGACCTTTACAAAAAAGGAGTCCAGTTTTGCTTAATTCCCGGGTGAAAGATACATCTTGCAGATGCGCTGGGACACATAGTCAGTGATGTTGTATCCTGGGATCATTGGGGGTTTCGGGTCTTTCAACATCAGACCCCCTCAGCCCAGGTGACCAGACAGGGGTGATCAATCCCCGGCCTGTGTCCCAGCAGCGTTTGCCCACGGTTCTGCCGTCTGAATCCAAAGCCATCTTGTGGCTTTCTCTGCGGCTTCAGTTGTGGATCTGATAGCCTTCCGTTTTGCCTCCCCAATGAGTCCAAGTCGCATGAATGCTCTGCAGAGTGAACGCCCCGCAAATCCCCGGCAGCCCACCTCCAGAGGCTCACAGCTCGTCTTCCAGCCTTGCCTCCTGCACTCCTCCACCAGCTCCTGGTACTTGGCACGCTTTCTCTCATTGGCCTCGTCCATGCGTTCTTCCCAAGGCACAGTGAGCTCCAGAATGATCAGCTGCTTGGTGGAATCTGAGATGATGATCATGTCTGGGCGAAGCCTGGTTGATATAATCCTGGGAGGGAACTTCAGTTGTCTGCCCAAGTCCACTTCCAGTTGCCAGTCGTTGGCGTAGGTGAGGAGGCCGGACTTTGCCCGTGGTGGTAAATTGGGCTTCTCCCCAGCTCTGTGGAACGTGATGGTCTCTTCTCTGTGGTGGCCTTTGATGGTGTTGATGGCAGTGGCAATGCTGTCAGCGATTGCCCTGAGCACCTGGTCATGGCACCAGCAATAGCACCTGTCTCCAACGGCTTTTGGGCAGCTGCTCAGAAGGTGTTCCAGGGAGCCCCGTCCTGGGCAGTGGGGACAGGGTGGTGTCTCCGTTTTACCCCAGACGTGGAGGTTTGCTGGGCTGGGAAGGACATCGTAAACAGCCTGGACTAAAAACCTGAAGAGGTGGAAGTCTGCTTTCCAGATGTATGACCAGGTGATTTTTCGTTGCAGAACATTCTCCCATTTATTCCACGCTCCTTGCTACCCCATTCCCACCATCCTGCTTGCTCGTCCTTCCTCCACACCTGCCCGTACTTCCTCCTGGATCAGATCTGGTCCAATGCTAATAGCAAATAATGTTTAACTCCATTAGAGTTAAGCAATTTCAGCCCAGGGACTGTATTTTTACAACTTGTATGTTTGTTTTTTTATGAAAAGCATTAATTAATTAGAGTATTACAATACAAAACATTTAAATACAGCATTAACTGCTTTAAATAGCTTTGGATTTTAATGGTAAAATCACTACTGTACAGTATTGAAGTTGGATTAAAATGCAAGTTTTGCAAGGTACACATAACATGCTAAAACAGAAGCACACACAGCTTTCAATGCATTCACTGGGGGTTTTTTACTATTTTTGCATCATGTGACTATCAGTTTTTTACTGTATTTATATGCCTTACTTATTTCTGCCAATCTGTCTTTCTCACCCTCATCATGTTTACCCTCTATGTCTCATCACTCTCTCAGGCACCTCCCTGTTATCAACCCCCTCTTTTCCCCTTTGTTGTTCACTGCCTCATTTGAGTCTTCATGTTTCCTACTCTGAGGTCAGAGCAGCTGTGGAAAAGGTAATAATGATGTAGTGGTGTAGTGAAGTATTCAATGGTGTGGATGATGGTAAGGGACTGCTAATGCATGTTTGTTCATATTTGTGTGTGTTTGTATGAGTGAGTGAGTGAGTGAGTGAGCGAGCAAGCAAGTGAGTGAGTGAGAAAGGGCATATAACGTGAAGAGACAAATACAGACGCAAGCAGATTGCCAGTTAAAGTAAGTTTGACTAAATGCAGATGGTTGTTCTCTGGGCCAATTTCATCTGGTCATAGTAAGGATTTGCTACTTATACCCATAGAAGCCGGGGCTGGCTGGAAAAGATATTGAGAAAAAGAAGAAAGTGGCCCAACATATCCACTACCCTGCTTCTCACATTAACAAACATATGGAAGCGCTATTAAAGTTATAACCTTTTTCCATATTTGAAACAAAGGTGGGACCAGGGGATTATAACAGATCATGTTATTTCATGCCTATATTGTTTATGCATTCTCATATTGTAATTGTTGAAGTGCTGTGGCATATACATATGGCAATTAAGGGTGCACCAGTGCAAGTGACTCTGATGGATTGGTAAAATACAAAGATTTACTGAATCTCAAAACTTTTATCTTTCCTCTCTCCGTATTAGTATAGAGCAATGTACAAAACAGTCACGTAACAGATTCTCAATATTAGCCCATGTTGACTGTTACTTTTGTGGTTAAAATGACAAACAGAGTAGTTGCAGGTCATATCAGCTGTCGCTAATTAATGTCTCCCTGCAGTTAATTGACGAAAGGCCAAAATTAAATATTGCTGTTGTCTGGTTAAAGTATTCTCTGCACCCGGTGCCTGTACTCAGCCAAAGATCCTTTAGAAACTCTTGTCACGTCAATTTCAGGATTCACATTTTCCCAGTTAAACTGTCATTCATTTCATATTTATAATTTATAAACTTAATATATATATTAATATATATATTTATACATTTTGAAACAGGACCTCCAGTACAAGTATCAAGCAAGAAGCTTATGAAATGATATGAAAAATTAGGTGTGTCAAATTTACTAGGTGTGCCATATACATATTTAATAAACATTTAGACAAAGAAGTATAAGTGTATATAAATATGTCAGACTCTGTATTGGCAGATAGCCAATATTAAAGAACTCTGACTGGGACTGGTTCCAAAAAACCTATCAACATCTAGCTTTTGGACTTCTCATTTGTACTGACTTAAAATGTTGAGCATGGAAGTCCATTCTTAACCCTGAAAACAATAGTCTGATGGAAAAAATCTGTTGTTTTTTTTTGTTTTTCACACCACTATGTATCACCAAAGTCAGCAATTCCATGCATTGAGGTTTTAAGCTAAGACAAGCAGTCTGTCACAGTCAACTGAAAGATAGTAACAGGCAAGTGTACAAAGTGGGCTGAAAGGAAGAGGAAAGTCAGACTTGTAGTATGTAATAAATTTATAGCCATGACACACACACCAGTATGGAGCCAGCTAGTCTAATAGAGAATTAAACAGTACAAGACATGTTTTATGTTTTTGCTTATCAGTAATGATTTTCTATTTTAGCACCTTTGGAGCTATGGTGCAGAAAGGACAGCTCATTTGGAGGACAATCATGGCCACAGTGCCTTCACTATAAAACTACATGACTATAAATCTAAACTGACTCTAAATATTCATCATCTGCACATAAAAAGTCTATACAACAATAGTTTGACATGACACTAGTTGATAAGAGTTGAGTTAATAATAATATTAGGCTTGAACAACAGCAGCTGGCGTCCAGTGCTGTCAGCATTAGAATTTAATACAACAGATGTATGTCATGTGTATTGGACAGATAATTGCTTCTGTATCCTATGTTCCATGCCAACATTTTTGGTGAAAATTCAAGATTAGAGTAAGTGGGGCTTGCCAAAACTGAGAAGTTCTAGCTGCAAAAAAGTGAAAAAGCACCTGGTCTTGCGGGTGTGATTTTTTTCACCTTGTTGCTGTTCTATTGCTGATAAAGCACACTATGGTTAAAATTGTCAAATTATATTTTTAGTGTTTTGAGCAAATCAAACTAAATTCCATTTGCTTCTATTGTTGCTGAGGTACCAAAGGTATTGCATAACTTGAGCAAATACAACCAAAACTGAATGCCTGAATATAACTTAATGTAAGTGGGAAAATGTGTTTTATTGTGATTTGGGAGTATTGACCCTGAGATAAATATAACACCAGTCCCCAGACCATTTTTGTGAGTAACTGCATAGAGAATTGGTCCTAATGTGGAAAGACCTACATATTTGGCATCTCAAGCGGACAGAAAACAAAGAAACGATAAATGCTATGTGACCCAGGTCTGGAGTGTCATGCAGGCCAAGCAGAGCCTGACCTTAGATAAATCAGACAATAACCTCCACTTGGCTAATCTGCCACTATTGCACAGAACAAAAGAGAACATTAAGTTTGAATCAACAAAGGAGAAATGATTGCTGTGAAAGATAAAAAGAAATATACTAGGGAGGGAGAAGGAAAGTGAGAGTGACTGAGAAAGCTTAGGCACGTCAAAAGGTATGTTACACTGGCTCAAATGATGTAGGGAGAAGCTTTATCTGTCACACATACTGTACAAGCACAGAAACATAGTGGTACCGAAGTCCAAATTATGTTCACAGTTATGTTCACACACAGTGTGTGTATGTGCGTGCGTGGGTGTGCACGCTCATGTATGTGTGTGTATGTGTGTGTGTGTGTAGTTATACCCTGCCGCCATCTGTTCTCTATAGGCTGATGATAATCTATCTCCCCATTAACTGTCAGTCACTCTGTTCCCTGTTGACATCTCTCCTCTCACTATCTGAGCTGCAAACCTACAACACCACACCGTTACAGAGGAAAGATACATAGCAAGAAATAATGTCTGGTTTCTTCAGGAATCCAATTATGTGCATATACTGTACCTCTGTGTGTATCTGTGGAAAGTTAGAATTTTTAATCCCCAATGCATGGATCACATGTCCTTCATTCATGTACTTCTGTTTAAATGAAACAAAAGAACATGGCTATGAAGGTGCTGAAGACATCACCTTTGCAGTGGTGTCAAGACATTATTCAACACTAACAAAAAGCATCCATAAGGAAAAAATCACAGTGTGATTCATAGTTGTAAACTGTTGTAAATTAAATTTTGTTTTAAATTATAAATTACCACTGTTAGTGTTGTGCCATAAATTACTGTCTAAAAATGCTGTTATTAACTTACATAGTGATTTACTGAATTATTATTTCTTGTGACACAAAGACTGTGTCAGAATGTGGCAGATATCAAAATATAAATAAAATTGTTAAGTCAAAAGAAATATTTATGGAAATGAAAATTCAAACATTCTGTATGTGAAATTGCATTTGTACAAAAATCCACAATGGTGACACAGTGCAGATGCAGATCTTTCTGCTGTTTTGGAGGCTTCATGACACAAGAGGAATTTCCTCAGTACAGGCTGGGGCCTTTATTTACCTCAACTGCAGAGGGTACCAGGCCTTTATTGGAAGCAGGATTTCATTAGAGAGCGGCCTTTATTTCTATTTCCCTCTGTTTGATAAGTATATTTGCTCATATTTCAGTATGAAGCTTGTTTGAGGTTAAATGTTTGTTACCGCATTACCAGTCCACTTACTCCAACATGTGGAACAGTAATTCTAGTGCTTGAGTTCCACCCAGAACATTTTACCAGTGCACCACTTAGTTATAGCATGTGGGTAGAATGGTCATGTCTGGATGGTTACTCTAGATTTGGGAAACTCTTGCTTTGTATATGTTGCTTCTTAATTGTATACATTGTACAAAATAATGTACAATGTTTTGTTCATTATTTTTTTATAATGTGACAACACTGTGGTTAAGGTCTGGTTAGGTTTAGGCATAAAAAATCCTTGGTTAGGATTAGGGAAAGATAATGCTGGCTTAGCCAAGTTACCCTGGTTACCCACACTCATGTAGTGTTGCTGCTCTCATTATTATTAAAATATGCCCCGTTATCCCCGTACTGAAATAATATCACATCTCCTCCACCCCCCTCCCCTGTCTGTGATGGCCAGCTAGAGGGTTACACGTGTTTGGTGGAGTTACATCCAGGTAACTACTATTTATGCTTAACTGGCGTGTACATTGAATAACAGGCTCCAGGAGTTTATTCATCCTTGTTTTTTTCCCAGCCTGTTTGTGGGGCCAGCCTTTATTTGTTTGTGTTGACCACACCACTGGCAATTATCAAAGACCTGGCTTTTAATTGACTACCGTCTTTTAGTTGAGGAAATACGGTACACTGTTTTCAGTGTGTATACTTACGTATGTAACAAGGAAATGCATTTCACCTTGAGAATTTTAAATGACTGCACACCAGAGTAATGTCAGTCAGTCATAAAGCTCCCTTGCAGACATCTTTTCCTCACAGCTGGAACAAACTGTTCCCCCTACGGATTATCACTACTTTGCTGTTTGGTTAAAGCCTTGTAAAAAAAAAAACAACCTGCATTTTAGATTGTTTCCTTCCAGTGTGATTTGAATGCAGAAATGGAAAAATTAATATCTTTACCCATCTGTCATTTAATATCCCATAATGTTGGTCATAAACTACATGTGATACATGACAGTTGCATATTTTAGGGTAACATTAAAAAATACCACCCCTTTTTTTATCCAACCTGCTCAGATTTATTTAGCTTCATCCCCCTTCACTTCCATTCCTTCCCTCAGTACTTTTTCCCCATCCCCCACTTTCTTTTCTCCTGAAAAATTATATTTGGTTCTAGTAAAATATTCATGCCTCAGTCATAGCGCTGGAACCATGAATCATACATCTGAAAAACTGGGGGAGCGAGTAGGAAGGGGGGACAGGGAAGGGAAGGGAATGAAATGGATACAAATGTAATGACAGGAGGAGCAGGAGAGAGATTGGAAGAGTGTCAGAAGGAGAGGGAAGAGATGTGGAGGTGGGAAGAGTCATGTACTGTGAGCCAGAGGTGTAAAGGGAAAAGGTAGAGAGACTGGCAGATGAATGAATGGAAAAGGTAGGCAAGGTCACAGAGAGAAGGGGACTGGAGGAGGGTGTTACACTCCTAACCCAGAGGAGCGAAAGACCAGTGGTTGAAGAAAGAAGGAAAGGAATGTGTGAAGATGGCAAGAACAGAGGGCAGAGATGGTGGAAGAGGAGTTAAAACCACAGAAAGTCTGATATGACCTTTAATTATGACGCTGCAGCAAAATAGTTTTGTTAAAGCATCTGTAGCCGCTGTAGTAATAAAACAATTTTATTTATCACATTGTATTTGTCATACAAAGACATAGGATGTCAAGAGATTTTGAGGGAAGGAAACAGTGCGTCTCCCACAATAACATTATACATCTAATTAAACTTGAAAGGATGTCATGTGGCAAAATGTCTCATGTCACTCCTACTTGTAGCTGCTGCATGTGCTCTTATCCTGAAAATGAAAAGAGGACAAGACAGGAGGAAGAGGAGGAAGGAAAGGCAGAAAAATTCCCAAAAGACACCACTCACCAATAATCAGCCTTACCCTCGCTTACAAATGTGTGAGCATGTGTCGCTTAGGCAGATGTTATGAGTGAATATCCAGCGTGCCAAACAGCAGTGAAAAGTGCAAACCAGCATTTTCCGCTTCCAAATAAAATTTGTTGCTGATAAAAAATTCAACACAGGAGCAAAGTGTTGGCTAAGTGACAGGGAAACTGAGATCCAGCAGTAGGAGCAAGTATCCCTCAAGTGTTACAAAAGACCTGTGTAAGCTCTTCTGAGGCAGAGAGAGGAGAAGGAAACTGAAGAGAGAAGGCCAGGTGAAATAGGGTCAGTGCTCATCTACCACTGAACCTTATGAAGGTTGATTATCTCCAACCCTCATACGCACAGGGCCCTGCAGAGTGTACATCTGTGTAAGTATGTTTCCCCCTCTCTCTCTCTCTCTCTCTCTCTCTCTCTCTCTCTCTCTCTCTCTCTCTCTCTCTCTCTCTTTTCCTCTGTGGTGTTATTAATGCTGACATACTGTAGCTACTGGCTATGTGCTTACCCTGTCCTCTTTCCAACTCTTAAGTTAAGACAGATCACAGACACTACTAACAAACACACGCATACATAACCAACATTAAACATGTCTGTCCCGAGAGCAAGGTTAAAGGCAAAACATCATCTGATAGAGGATTGTTTCACATCTTAACGGTGTTTACTGTGAATATATATAGCACCCTGTCTGCTTAAGTTTAGCCTTTGGCTATCTAGCATATGAGTGTGTGTGCAGATTGTCTGTTCTATAGAATAAACAGTATGTTTTACAGTCTGTTTGCATTAGTGGCTATATTGAGCTGCGGGCCATAAAGCAAAAAAATATATATCTGAAAAAAAAATATCTCAAGGCTAATGTTTTATCTACTGACAAGTTAAAGACATGCACATTTGCATGTTCTGTTATGATTTTGTCTGACTAAGATGAGTAAAGATTAATTTCTTAGTGATATTTCTCAAATGATGTTGAACACATAATATTTCAATTCAACTTTGTCTCATAGCTTCCCCCTGCAGTCATTCTCTGGCAGCCAATTTAATGTCTTGAGTAATACAATCAAGAGGGAGCGCACTAATTCAGTATCTCTCAAAATAGGAACAAGAAACAATTGTGCTACTTTATTGGTTAGCAATGAGTGATGTCCTGTTTTTATTTTACAGACAGCTCCACTCTGATCACCTGATTACCAGGCACCTGTGCAGGCCTGGAGGCTAAGCATTCATAGGCAGGACCTTTGCTCTGCTTTCTCTCCAACCTGCTGCAGTGGACCGTTGTGATGCCTGGTATTCATTTATTTCAATATACCTTCCTACAGTGCAACTTCTATTCTAATGTTGTGTCCATTGTCATGTTTTGGTGCTAGAGCCAATTGCCAGATCACATAATAGCTTTCCTCTCACACAAACCTACTGTAACTCATGTTGGAATAAAATGTGAAAGTAGTAATTTTTCTCTATAGTGTCTAACCTTCCCTGAAATGTATATCCTCTTTAACTTGGTCAGAGGTGATCAAGATGAACATAGTATTGTTGGCCAGATAAACAAATTAAATAGTTTGCTGCCAAAATAAAATCAGTGTTTAGAATGCGTGAAGGGTTTATTACAGTATTTGTTAGCAGCAGAAACTCTGCCCTTCAGTGCACTGAGTACCCTGGACATCGCCCACATCCCTTGTCATCCTAGGATCAGCACCTTGGACAGCACTTGTAACAAAGTTTGGTGCAGAAGGTCATAAAATATGCATTAAACAGGAAAGTAGGAGGATTTGCATTATATACTGCAATTCAGTACTCCATGTAAATACTACTCCTCCAATCCAAACAAACAATTTCAGCAAAGTCTTTCCACAAAAAGAAAAGTCTTTCCATAAAAAGAAAAACTTTCCAATGAAAACTTTCCATATGTATTGTGTATGGAAAATATATTATAGTGCTATAAAATTTAAAATGTAATACCATTTGAGGCTATATTGATGGTCTCTGTGCTGCTTACACTGCTCAAAACTTTTGCTACTCAGTTGCAGTGACAAAATGAGAGGAAGTTGGCAGGACTGTCCTAACTGAGAGGGCCGATCCACCTCTAATTACCCTGTTCCCTGCCTTAAATGAATTGCTCTCACACAGAGGAGCAGAGGGGCCCTTTTTTTCTGTACGTCTGAAAGTCTTCACTAGAGAGCTCACTTATGGGAAGAGAGAACAGAAGGGAGGATGTGCTAATGTAGAACAGAATCCAGCTGAGAAAGCTGAGACTTCATGAAAGGTAGTCCCATGTGGTTCCATGCATTCAGCCAGTCGAAAAATCTTCTAGCAGACCCTGAAAATCATACTTTTTATAACTAAAATGAGACAAGCTGCACCAAACTAAGGCTTTCATCCCATATTCCCTTTTTTGACAAGGACTATTTATAGGGTGTGAGGGGGATTTTTTCTATTCCTCCCAAAAGCAATCTTAAAGACACACTAGTGGAGTATTTGTAAGCTTGCTCTCAAAAGTTTGAAAATGGTCAATGGTCAATTAATTCATGTTTAAGCCACAATTTTGTGTTGGATTAGATAATACACATTCCAAACACCTGGAATGACAGTGTTGGAATAAAAAAAAGCAGCTCATTCAGAGAGGATAACCCCCATTTAATTGAGCCTAAAGAGTAAAATCTATTGAGCCTATTGCTCAGTCAAGGGAAAGCACAGTGATTTATGTTTTAGTCCAGTAGCTTCTGGCACACCCCTGTACATTTTCCACTCTATTTTCTCTCTGCTTTTCCAATCCATATGAGCAGCTGAAGTATGGACATTTGACCTGAGCTTGATCACAGTTTCCCAGATCTAAATGAAATATAGATGCTGAAATTTCACTTTGATTTAGTAACTTGCGGATGGGACAGTGGTCCTGGGTCATAAAGCTGTAATAAGGGAGATTTTTTAGACCTTTCTCTCACATTAGCTTCTGCTCACAAGCTTAGCATACTGTCAGAGGGTTAAAAGGTCTGAAATACAACAGCGTGGATCTTCATCAGACTATGATAAAACCTCAATTGCATGACAGTATGAAAAAATGAAAGTAAGACAGAAACAGTGAGCAGAGAGAAAGAAAGGCTAAATACAAAGTTAGAGTGACCGCTCTAGTTAGGGGAAACATCTGCTCTTCATGTTTCATTCTTCTAACAGCTCTATTAGGTGGTATGTTTTTGTCTTGTTCTTAGGCTGTAGAAACAAAACTTGGACTTGGCAAGTTGAGTGTGACTAGTCCTTCCCCTAAATAGATAATTTGTCCATACGACTGTTGTGAAGATATGGGTTGCCAAAGTCAAACACTTATATGCCAACCAGGGTAAATTCACAAGTTAGAGACATTCATTATTCACACCAGAAGAACAGATGTAGCCACTTATCAGAAAACCATCAACAAGGGTCACTTTAAGCACTGAA
Organism: Euthynnus affinis; assembly: GCA_029490765.1. NCBI lineage: Eukaryota > Metazoa > Chordata > Actinopteri > Scombriformes > Scombridae > Euthynnus > Euthynnus affinis. Next base: position 18,775,936 of record CM055856.1, on the reverse strand, counting down.
ACAAACATTGCTGTTTTTCTTTGTTGTGACGACTGTTTCATTTCTGAAAATACATTTTGAAGCCAGGGGTACAGAAAATCATGCGGATAAGGATCCATCACTGCAGAGTGTGGTAACCAAGACAAATATAAGGAGTGGTAGTAAAAATGTTTTTGAGAGTTTCACCCTTTCTAAAAAGTCATTACATTGTCTCATCCAAGATTGTTTTCCAATGAGAAACCATGTATGAGAGGAAATGTGTCTTTTGAGACTGTTGCATTAGCTTCATTATGCATCTGCTGTTTTTTCTCCTATGGCATCACCCACCTGCAAGTACTGTAATAATAATCTGGTTTATAATAACCCAACACCGGCCAACCGGCACCAAAGATTGATTGATTGTATTACCTAACCACATGGGCCAAGTGTGTAGCAAAGCATTTCTCTTTGTCAGTCCACCTCTGTCACTGTTCTAGTTTCTTTCTTTACTCTTGTCACATTATATTCATTTTAACTTTTCAATATTAAACCTCCCTCATATGTGCCACTGATCTTTCTCTCTACATTATACTGTGTCTTTTATCTTCCTTTTCCAGTAACACTAACATGTCTGTAGGGTTGGGTTTGAGCAGCAACAGTGAAGCACACTTCCCCTCCATATTTGGAGGGAGGTAGGGGAGGCAGGAAAAGACACTTGAGTCTAGAAGTAGCAATGTTTACCCCAAAACTGAAATGAAACCTGGGACAATGTTTTTTTCTTTCCTAATTATGCTCTCTTTCTTTTTCATTTTCTCTCATCTCTCTTTCTTTGCCTGTGTATTTTCTTTCTCAGCACTTCTCCTCTATTTTCATTACAAGAGCTCGCCCACCAGGAAAACATTTGTCCCTGCTGTCAACTTTTCCTCTGTGACCATTGCTTTTTAATGCAGTGCAAGCTGTTTTTGTGTTTGCCCATTCCAACATTATTTTCTCACAGTTTCATAACTCACATTTAATTTGAAGGATTACAATTATAACAATGCAAGTGATTTATAAGTTATAAGTGCCAGTTTTACTATAGGCTGTTCCTTATAATGCACATTGTAGATACAGTATAAGATAATGAAAAGTAATAGTAGTTGGAGATTAAAAGATTCATTTTCTTCCCCTCAGAGGAAGCAATTTACTCTCATTCATTGTTTTACAGTATGAAAAACAACTTCCACAGCCACAAAATTTGTTCTGTTTCATTTTATTTCCATTGTGCTTAAGTTTAAGTGGTTTCACATCATTGTTTAAACTTTTTGTCAATTATCTGACACTTACATGAAGACACTGATGTCTAAACCAGGCAACAGTATGGTCACATACAGTAGGTATATTCTCATGTAGTTCAAACATTATGCCTATTCTCCACATAACACTAATATAAGCTAAATTACTGTGTAAATGTGTGTGCCCATATGTCCATCCATCCAATCATTAATTCATCCACTGCTTATTATCAAGTTCTAGGTCAAGGCGGTCTCAGGTTGAACAGTGTAGCCTCAAAGTTGTTGTCTCTTCCTGGGCATCTGGAGGAGATCTAGGGCTTCATGGGATATGTAGTCCACCTGGCATGTTTTGGGTCTGGCCCACTGTTCCATCTAGATATATATATAAATATGTATATATATATATAATTGGTACCTAAGTTTATCTAGCTTTCATTTCTGTCTTTAAGATTTCCTTACACCATAAAGAATATATGCTTCCATAGCCTAGTGATGTGATTGTCGGAAATGATAAGCCTTCTCAAAGCACTTCATGCATCCTTAAGTATGTAAACAAATAACCAGGTCTGTGCGGTTGGCATAATTTTGAACCGAGAAAGGCTCCTTAGCAACCTAGCAAGAAAAACTGTTGACCCATGTTAATAAAATTTACACAACATATGCTGAACGTTCTATGTACCAGCTGGGCTAACTGCAGGGTTTTTCTATTTCGCTTATTTTCATTTAGCCTCATGTTCTGTGTCACGCAATTAATTTTTCAGATACAGTGGAATAGCCAGCCTTCATCCAGAAGTGCTCTTTCATTCAAGTACAGGTACAAGTGAAGGTATAAATATTTGTACTTTCAAGGGCCTATGATTAGCCTAATGACTTTTTATTTTGCTCTTTTCATTAAAGGATTTTTTTAAGGTTTCATGATTAATATAAGCATTCGTGACATAGTCTATGCCTCTTTGATATGAACCATTTTTGTCATAATAATAAAGATGCTGTGTGAACATCTAAATCTTACTCCCTACTTTCCTAAATAGCGGTATACTTCTCAAATTGTTTGAAATTAAAGCCTTGGGTTGGACTCATTAATAGTTCAGTCTAATCAGCAAAGCTGTGATGAACAGCACTGTGGAGCACCACACATATTTACAGCAACCCCTCCCAGAAAATTTTTCCAACATCCCTGATCACAACTGTCCAGTGAGACTATTTTCCAGCACAGTACCATGGCATCAGAGGTGGAGGTGTTGCCACCTGTTATATACACTCAGGTTTGTATTGTCTGAGGGTGCGCACATGTTTTTAATGCTCCTTTTTAAGAGCAAATTACATTCTGTAGAAAGATTACAGTATTAACCATGATCAGTGCCTAATACTTGATAGCTGAAGTATAATTACTGTGTAAACTAAAATAGGGAATAGCTATAAATCTTGCAGAATTAGTTGCCACTGGGAATTCTGAGGGTGACATGACTAAAAAAATGAATGGAACGCTCCAAAAACAATCATCCATAGCAGAATACCATTCATAGTGACAGACTTATTTAAGATTTCCTATTCAGCCAGTGGGAAATTCAAAATTGTAGCTGACTCCTCTGCCAACAGATAATGAATTTATAAAAATTCAGAAGTTTAATGTGCAAATGACAATTAAGAGAGACGGTTTCGCTAGCAACTGTGATCATTGTGGATGTCATGCCAATAGACTGAATGAAGATAGAGGAAGAAGGAAACTAGAAAAGAGGAAGGAAGTGTGCGTGATGTGATGGGGAGTGATAGCTTAGTAACATCAGTCCGTGGAGACACAAGGGGAGAAAATGGCTGCAGTGTATGTTATTTTCAATCACTCACAAACTGACACACACATAACTTTCACACAGAGACTCTCACACATGAACACAAACACAAATTCAGAGCAACGCAAATTGAGAGTGACACTTTCCCTTTCACATAACAGACTAGGTCATGTTTATTTATTTCTCCAAAAGTCTTTCTCTTCCTCTTATCACCTAAAATTTTCCAATTTTCCATGGAAAGAAGAGTGTGGGACACTCGGGAATCGGATGCCTCATCCATGGTAAAAAATGCTGGAGGGAATTTGTAATGGAACTCATCTCTTCACTGGTAGGATTTGCAGTGAGTGCTCAAATCAGATTTTTCCACTTGTGTGACACAGACCTTATCTCTTCATTGCTATCTAAACAGTGAAAAATCAGATTCTGTTCCATTTTTAATCCCCCTGTAAAGATGGTGAGGCGGCAAATTAGATTTTTAACAGGTAGCGAAGATTCATCCCTGCCTGCATTGGTAGTCATTACAGAGGTTCCCCATTTATTCTGCATTAGCTCTCTATACACCCATAACAGCTGCTGATGTCCCTCTAACACTTTTGTGATTCTTTTTAATCATTTTCCAAAGCTGCACTGAAAGACAGAACAAAAAAAGAAGACAAAGAGATGCTACATGGTACTCATTTTACTTTCACAACTTGTTTTGCTCTCTTTCTCCCTCTGTCTCCCTTTCTCTTTGTGTGTCAGATGGGATTCATGTACCTGATCTATTTAGGAGAGTGGGCGACAGTGGAGACTAAGGCACTAAGACACATCCTGCAGGCAGGGATCCTGTTTAAAAAACAGATACACACGTAGCTTACAAGCATACACTAATCCACACGCACAAGTTCATGCACTTTTTTGCACATTTTGAAGAGTTTTGTAGATATTGTGTGTGGCATAACTGGTTCATTCTTCTCATTTTATATTCTTTAATCCAATATCTCCAAAAAAAAGTGTTTTTAGGAATTAAGTTAAAAAAAAAACATGTTTTTTATATTGTGAAACATCATAACATCATACAGTTTTGATATGATGCAGTGGTTTTGGAGTGGATTTTATGAATCTTGGTGACATAACATTTGCTAGGCTTGATGACAGGGATGCTGTTAATGCTCAAAGGGAATTTGTGTTTTTAGTTCATGCTTCCACTTGAAGGTCAGAAGTCAACAGAAGTTACAAAACGTTGCCCCTAGGAATGATAGAGATTTAGTGTTTTGATCAAGGCCATTTCAGTCGGTCCAATGTTTGTTTCTAAGGTGATATTTCTTAATTAATATTATATTTCATTAGAGGCATTGACTATAAATACTTAGCCCAGCTAAATTTGAAATGTTACTGGATACATTTAGTGTATTCTTAGGTTTGCAAAAGTGTAAACATGCACACACAGATGAACAGGCACACATACAAGCATTCAATTTTCAATGACATGTATCAATACATGAAGGATAATGCCAAAAACACAGCCAAAACTAATGAAAGAATGGTCACACAAAAACAAGCTATGACACACTCACAGAAAGAGAGTGAATAGTTACACAACTGGTGATATCACTGTAAAGATACACACACACACACTGAGAGGCATGCTTGTACATACACAGACAAATACAAATCCACATCCAGGGGTGCCATCACTGTGAGGCAAGCCAGAGTTAGGGCAGCGAGATGGTGTTATATAACAGGACTGGCTGAGCACAGCTAAGCATTTTTATCTGCAGCAACACACCAATGTGTGTGTGTGTGTGTGTGGAGAGAGAGAGAGGGGAGACATCAACTACAAGGGAAAAAGACAAAATACAGACGGGTGACAAATAAAAGGAATGCTTGACCCTCACAGTGAGGGGATCTGGTGGCTCTGTTATGCTTTGGGGGGCATTTTGCTGACATGGTTTGGGTCCACTTGTCCCCTTAGAGGAAAGAGTCACTGCAAATCAATACAAAGTTGTCCAAACTCATCACCTTTATCCTATAGTGAAATATTTCTATCCTGACGGGAGTGGTCTCCTCCAGGATGACAATGCCCCAATGCACATCATAGGTCACTGAATGGTTTGATGAGTATGATTGAATGATGTAAATCATATGCTATGGTCTTCACACTCACCAGATCTCAACCCAATTGAACACCTATGAGAGATTTTGGGCTAATGTGTTAGACAGCACTCTCCACCACCATCATCAAAACACCAAATGAGGGAAAATCTTTTGGAAGAATGGTGTTCATCCCTCCAGCAGAGTTCAGAGACTGTAGAATAAATGCCAAAGCACCCTGAAGCTGTTCTGGTGGCATGTGGAGCCCCAACTTCTTACTAAGACAATTTATGTTGTTTTTTCCTTTAATTTGTCCCCTGTCTATATGTGTGTCTTATGAGAGGAGTGACAAAGAAAATGAGGCAGGCAGAGAAAAAAGGGATAAAAACAAAGCAATGTTTCTTGACTGCAAAACTGTTGTTCAGGGCAAATCCAAGGCAAGTTTCAGGTGCTATATTTAAAGTGGTCCTACAAGTATGTGTCTACATAATTTGAATAGCATATCACAGCAGCGACAAGACAAAATAGCTCTTTGATGGTGCGTTCAAGGGTTCTCCAAGATCTAAGCCCAATAGTAAGCTATTAACCATATTAGACTATTATATCATGACCAGTGTTTGCAAATCAAACTCAGAAAACAAAGAGTGAGTTGTGGAAAAGATCAACTAATTTTTGAAGTGCTTTGCTGTTTGGCCACACACGCTGAATTCTCTGATGTTGGAATATCCTCGAACTCTACAGTAGCAAGACATTTCTGCTCACACCTGTATCATTGCACCTCTTTGTATACTGACTTGAAGCAAGTTGGTTTCAGGCTTTTGTTTTAATAAATGAAAACCAGTCTTTCAGGATGGTACAAATTCTTTAAAAAGTAGTCATTAGTAACATAAAGGACATGCAAGTTGTTAATGAGCTAGATCATGCACAATCTCTAAGTTTCTCTAACCTGTTGCATCAATAAAGTGTTTTTTGAGACACCTGCAAACAAATTTTGCATCTAGAACTCATAGTTAAAGTTACTCTGTGTAGTTTTCATTTATCACAGTTAACATGCTTACTTTGTAAAACCAACATGGCATTCGTGTGTCTTTGTGCACATGCTGGTATAACACAAAACAGGGATTTGCTGATTAAAATGGCACCATGGGTGTTCAAAAATTCAATAGGTCAAGGGCCTCTGTTGTTCATTATTAAAGATTTTCTTATATTTAGCATAATGTCAACTGTAATGCATGAACATACCTCCCAAACAATCAAAGAAGTATGGCTAAGTGAAAAGAAACTAATCCCATATAAAGCATACATTTATGGAACAGATGTGGATTTTTTTAGCTTTTCAGAATATTAGTCATGTTTTAGGTATTTTTTTATTTTATATAAAATATTTTTTTATTTTATCTAATTTATTGTCTTTGCTGTCAGTAGTCTGTGAAATGGTAAGAATGAATGAATGTTTAATGCTTACAAGCAGCAGTAATGCTACTATGCTAAAAAAGAGCATAGCAGTATCACTGGAGAGTTAGCTGTACCCAGATGGTCCATGTTTATCTATAACATCACAGAGGTAAGAGAGGACAGTAATAGACATAGAGATAGGGGATAAAGGAAAATGAGGGAGGGGAGATGAAAGGGAATAAGAGTTATGTTGTGGTGAAAAACTGTGTGGATGTCTATATCTGTGTGTGTGTGTGTGTGTGTGTGTGCACGCGCGTGTGTGTGTGTGTTAGCCAGCAGGCAAAAGATCTGAATGTCTGTCCTAGATACCCAAATAAGTCTCCTCACATAAGTCTACATCAGAATTGCTTAAGTCAGCAGGGATGAGACACACATGCACATTCCTCTATCTTCACACAACCACACTCTTGTGCACATGATCACCTCAGCGTCATCATCTGCCACGCTCATTTCGCCTACTTCATCGGCCGGATGCTTCAGTCAAACTGTTACAAACACACACACACACACACACCTACACACACACACAAACAAACAGACACACACACACACACAAGACCTTTTCCAGTATAAACATTGACCTTGTCGGGACTAATAGTCTTCATGGGGACCAAAGCCTGGTCCTAATGAGGTAAAACACTTCTGAGGTCCTTGTTATGGTGTGAATTGAGGTTAGGGTTAGGGTTTGGGTTAGGCTGTTCAAAATGAATGGAAGTCAATGCAATGTCCTGACAAGGATAGCTGTGCAAACTTGTGTGTGTGTGTGCGTGTGAGGCAGACTGATCCACAGCAGGCATTCTTTGATTGTGTTATTTAGGTGCTGTGATTCTCCATGTGCAAACATTTTAAACACACACACGCACACACACACACACACACACACACACACACACGCACACACACACACACACACAGCCAATTAACACCTCAGTCTCCCTCTGGTGTGCCGCAATCAAGAAGGATATTTTTAATCAAACATGAGTGCTCACATTGCTGCACACCTGCACTGCACCCATTCATATCCACCAACACACACACATACTGTTACACACACACTGATACACACAGTTTAAGAGATCTGGGATCATATGAGCTACAAGTTTAGGAACAAGTAATTAGCTGGTGTTAGTGATTAGCCTGATGCACAATTAGCCTCTAGCCCCAGCATACTCGTTTCAACATTTGCTAGGGCAATGTGACAGGATGGGTACACAAAAGTGAGCATAGTTTTGGGGCACTTTGCATGATGACATCGGCCTTTTATTCATTTATGTGTCATAGCTCATATCTTCTTATTGAGTCAATCAAATACAGAGCTTATAGATGTGATTGGCTCTAAAAATCCATCAGTATGCTTTTTTTCTTTAATGTTTTAAAACAGGAACAAGTTGCATTTGGTGTGAAGCTATAGTTTTAAATTAAGTACTACAAGCATAAAAGAGATGCCAGAAACCCCATGCTGCTAACCTACAACAAATGTTTCTTTTAACTTGAAAGCAAATAGTTACTCATTTACATATCCAGCAGTTACAGAACAATGTTATCATTCACTCGGAGTCGTGTTTCTGGCCACCTGGCAAATGTTAGTTTATTTCACTCTCTTTTAGCTCTATTTGCGTCTCTATTAACTCCTTAAGGAAATGTCTGGCTCTTAAGGTGCTAAATGCTCAACTATGCTCACCAGAAACTGTGTTTTGGTGCTGAGCAGGTTGTGTTGAGTGGGGTTTTAGAGCTTTTTTTGTCCAAAACAGCTGCCTACTACCGCCAAAAATGACACTATGAGAGCAGTAAGAGTGAACTAAAACAGTGAAGTTGTAGGCCAGACAGCTAAACCTTGAGCTGAAACTCACTATGAGGGGGGTCTGCAGTGATAATTCTCTGTGTATTCATTATTATGAGTGATACCTCTCATATTACATATTGTCATTTGAGAAATTATTATAAATACAAATATTAAATAGTTTCCCTGAAGTTCACTGGGAATTTATGAGAAAATGGTCAGGGTGTAGTGAGCTGGGAGACCGTCCCTTTGACTGCAACCATTCATCCTTCAAAAATGTAATTGAGCTACACACTTTCACCTATACTACCCACAAAAAAAATAAAGCTTCATGTGATAGCTAAGAAATTCCATCAGTGTGATTTTGTCAATAACATAAGAAATGTACAAAATAAAATTGAAAAAAGAGACAGGAAAATGGACAGAAAGTCAAGGCTGGAAAGGAATGAAAGCAGATAGAGACAGAACAAAAAGTAAGCATATTTTATTCCTGTCTCATCCCTGTGCACTCAGTTCAGCTTGGCTCAAAGACCACAGCAATTAATTACCTGCAGGCACATTACGGACACCTGCGATGATTTATGGGGCCCTTTATAGAGATGCACAACACTGATAGGTCAAGTTCAGGATACAAAAAGAAGAAGTGAGAAAAATCCTGCTTCAACACAAAAGATAGATGAGTTGAAAGAACTAAATCCCCACAAAACCCCAGAAAACTTTCATTTCATTTAATGTGCATTAGGCACAGCTGTAGTTCAGCTCGCTCAAAATCTGCCTTGAAAGTGTACACACAGATGCTAGCCTACATTGGGCTGTTGTTGCGTGTTTTGTTGCTTGTGCCCATGGGCTCTTTTCTCCCTCTGTTCTCTTCATTCCCAACAGAGAGAAAAAAAACTCATCTTCATTATTTTTATGTTGAGCAGAACTTCACTGTATCCGTTATGCCTGCGTGAGAGATTTTGTCTGCCAGACAGTACATGTGGAGAAATGCTTCTGTGATTTCAAAAGCATGTACTCACTTTGGCTTTTACAAGTTTAGTGATTTATCTGAGGCTCTCACCCACAGAAACTGGAGCAGGTACCACTGCTTCAGCGTGTTGCTCAAGGACACGTAAAGCAGGACACATAGCTGTTGCTTGAAATGGTGGCTGTTGGGAGGAACAAGCTTGTCCCTGTCAGCCAGGACATGCTTCCCCAGGCTAATATCACCCTGCCAGAAGGATGATATTCAAGGGAGTTGCCAATGGACTATATGGGGGGAAAAAGATGTGTGCAGTCCATATGTGTGCATTGCATGGAATATCTTTTGCAAGACAACTTTTTTGAGTTAGATATCACTTTGTTAAACAAACAGTTGGAATCCCAGCCATGGGCTATCTGTTCTCAGGCTTATGTAAGGGATAGACTTATATAACCACACTATCTTGAATTCAATGTTTTGTACTATTGGATTTCATTTTATACTAAATTAAGGAAGAACACTGATAATGAAGGAAAGAAACTGTGGTAAAAAGTAGTAAATTGAGAAACAGAGATGGTACATTCTTGTCCTGTTTCCATGGCAAAATGTAATTGATTTTAGGTTTCAACAAGGCTAAACTGGTTGAATAAAGGTTAAATGAATGAAGAGTAAAAAAAAAAAAAAAAGTAGGGACAAAGAACAAAGCACGATTCCTGATTGGTGCCCCAGATTGGACTATCACTGGCTAATGAAATTCCAGGACTATGACTGTAGTATAGTGTGACAAATGAAAAGGTCTGCAAGTGTGTTGGAGGTAATGGTGAGAAGGTTAAAGTCAATCTGTATGGCTTTAAAGCTCTTAGTGATATTACACCCAGAGGGATGTAATTGCATGACCAGAACAGATCAATACAATCACATCACATCATGTCCACAGAATGTATTGCAGTACTTAATGACACTTGTTTTATTCACTTGGAGCTAAGCTGTAGATGCTTTTATTCAGTGTAGATATCAATCAAATGAGGGATCTTCATAGGCACTGCACCAAAAGACATAATCCAAATGTTTTTGATCATGTTAAGCCAATCTTTTAAATGTATAATTAGTTACTTGATTATAAAAATACTGTAGAATACAACCTTTATATGAAATGGATGTGAACCTTGGCTTAATGAGGCCAAGTTGCTCGCTTGGGAGAAGGCTCAGACTCTCTCTTAGGTTTGTCAGAGCAGTTCCCCAACTTTGAACTGCTTTGAACTCATTCTTGCATTCAGAAGGTGAATATTTTGAGTTTACATAATTAGTTACACACATGCTTACATTATTATGCATGTGAACAAAATTAAATGAAAAACTGCTTTTTAAAACTAGAAACTACTTTTTTTGAAAGCCAGACTTTCCTGTATTTATGCTTAAAAATATGTAGTCTAATAGGCTGAATCAGTATAATCTTGGGTTTCCAAGTGTTTCCAAGTCAAAGACAGGCATACCACAATTAAACAAAGCCAGAGTGTTTTGCAAAATACAGACTCATTCTAAGAAAAATAAAATCCCTGTCTAATATGTTTCATTTATTTGTAATTACTTTTCATTGTATGATAACTTGAGGCATAGTTATACTTCAAACAACAGTGGCAATAGGAGCTTCCACTTTTGTATCACCTAGCATTCATCCATCAGTATCAGTAAACTCTCCATATACAACCTATATAAATATTACCCTACTGTCCAACAAAGTCCAGTTAATGCTGTGCTTTATTTTTAATAATATAAAAATAATAAAAGGTAAATGGAACCAAACAAGTTCACCTATTCTCTTGCTGTATCATTGTAGTTGTAGAAATGTTTTATTACCTTTATTCTAAAGGTTATTTCAATCAGATTATCTTAAACATGGTTGTCACATCAGGTCAGCAAACTGTCACTATTATACAAAACAGTCTCTTACTCTGAGGCCACCCCTGCCATAACTTCTGTAGCCAGAGTTTGCATTTCAGTTGGATGATAAGCAAAGCAGGACACCAGAAGTGTTGCTGATTGTTCAGCAGCTAAAAAGTCTTCCAAAAGTCCAGACTTGATTACTGCAACTCCCTCCTTTCCGGCATTACACAAAGATCCCTGTTTCGCCTCCAGAACGCAGCAGCTAGGCTTCTTACTGGTTTTAACAGACAGCAGCACATCACTCCGATTTTGGCTTCACTCCATTGGCTCCCTGTTCGTTTTAGAATTGATTTTAAGATTTTACTGATCACTTTTAAAGCACATCTGGGTCTGGCTCCAAGCTATATAACAGACATGTTGACCCCGTACCAGCCATGCCGCAGCCTTAGATCCTCAAGTGGGGCCCTTCTGGTCGTTCCAAAGTCGAGGCTCAAATCTAAAGGTGACCAAGCTTTTTCGATCAGAGCCCCTCGACTTTGGAACGAACTGCCTGAGGAGATAAGGCTTGCAGATTCAGTAACTTCTTTTAAATCACTTCTTAAAACCCATTTCTACAGACTGGCTTTTATGTGATGTTGCCTGTGTTTTAAACCTTTTACAACTCTCCAACTTTTATAATTTCTTGATTGTCCTCTCTTTTTGACCATTTGATTGTTTTCTGTTTTATGTCTTTGTTTTGCATTGTCTGCTTTGCTGTCAAAGCACTTTGTAAACTTTGTTTTTAAAAGGTGCTATATAAATAACGATATTATTATTATTATAAAAGTCATTGCTTTCCAGAGAAGTGAAATTTACGTCAAGAATGGCTGAAATTCACTTTTTAATCTTCCATCCATTATCAGCAAGTGGTTGTATATGGTTTACAGTTGATTATCTGCTTAACGAGATGCTTCAGGATTTTCAGCTTTTTCATCTTCAACCTTTGGATAAAGTTTTAAAACAAGCTCACTCGTAAACATAGCTAGCGACCTCTGGCTACATTTTAAATACGCTTACTTTGTAAGGAAATGTAAACACAATCTTACTGTTGTGAAACATTCTTTTGAAATCTCAGCTGTGCAACAGCAGGTGCTTCCCCTTCCCATTCAGGATCAAACTCTGGTTCACAGACCAATATAAACTGTCTTACATCTCCAGCTGCAGCCATTACTCCAGATAAAGATGCTGTATAGGGGCACTTGCATTATTCACACCTCTAGCCAATCGAAATGGGTGGTCATTAATAATGATGATTTTATGTAAATGCATTTTTAAACAGATCCCCTCTGTCCTCCAGATTCCCTTATGTCCTCTGGAGGACAGAGGGAAGATGGATTTAGAGAAATCTAAACAACTTTTGGGGAATAAAATGTCAAAGATATGTTTAAAATAGACTCAGTATCGATTTTTTAAGCCATAATACCAGATCTTTAAAGGTATAATATGTAATTAAATGTCTAAAAACAACTAGACCTATGTTCTATATGTTGTTGAGTTGTGTACTTACATTATCCCTATTGTTTCCAACAATTTTCAAACCTAGAGAAATCTGTAATTTAATATGCCATGTCAATGGCGTCATACCTCCTCTAACACAGAGTAAACTGCATGGTAAACTGGCACAAGATGCATGCATCGGCGCTGTGTTTGTCCGTTACAATGGCATCTACCAAAGAGTAACTTAGACACGTACAAGATAATGCATCAGCATTGTGCTTGTTCCACACAAACTGGTATAAATGGAATTTTATTCAGTTTTAAGCCACATTTTCATGATAAACTTAGGTTGTTTTTAACTGTATCTTTCAGCTGGAAGAAGGATTTTAGTCACTGGACGTTGGCAAGAAATAAACTGGGCAAACGTTAGCAGCAGCTCGGCTAACAGCCCTTCCAGGAAGTCCCGTGATTACCAAACATCACCATACCAGCTTTAAATAGTATTTTTAACGATTTTCAGTCTGCGTGTACGTTTGTTTTTGGAGAAGATGAGACTTCTGCGGATAATTTGGCTCCCGGGAGAAACCTGACGAACGTCTGGATGTAAAGTTCTAAGAAAAATAAACAGAACAAGTTAGCAGCAGCTCCGCTAACAGCCGTCCGGTGGTCACTAAACATTGTGGGAGAAACACTGATTTTTAAGGTAAAACAGCTTTAATTCATATTTTAACGATTTGAATCTGCGTGTACATTTGTTTTTGGAGAAGAGGAGACCTCTGCGGATAATTTGGCTCCTGGGAGAAACGTCTGTATGTAAAGTTATAAGATTAATAAAGATTAATAAAATAAAGTGTTAGCAGCAGCTCAGCTAATAGCCTGTATCTCACGTCCGTCCATCACCAAACTTTGTAGGAGAAACACAGATTTTTTAGGTAAACAGTTTTAATGAATATTTAAACGATTTTAATCTGCATGTACGTTTGACTTTGGAGAGGAGGAGACTTCTGTGGATAATTCGGCTCCCGTGAGAAACCGAACGAACGTCTGGATGTAAAGTGCTAGCAGCGGCTCAGCTAACAGCCCGTATCTGATGTCCGTGGGTCGCCAGACATCGTCGGAGAACATTGATCTTTGAGGTACAGCTTTATTTAGTGTTTTTACCTGTAATCACTGGGTCCGTTTGTTCTGGAGAGGAGGAGACCTCTGCGGGTAATTCAGCTGCCGGTAAAAACATCCTGAACCATGAACACTGGAGTTATCATATCCGCGATGAAGCTGATCATAACAACAAAGACAACAACTCCCATGATCCCTTGCTACTTCACACCGTCATCACACTCCGTCTTTTGTTATTGTTTTGATTGAGAGACCCCTAGCGGCTGAAATTATATATTGTGCGTTTAAAGTGTGACACACACACACACACACACACACACACACACCTTCCTCACGAAGACACAAATAAGCTTTTGGTTTCTCTCTCAATCAAGATTTCCCCTGTGGTGAATAAGAGCCTCAGTATTATTTGAAACCAGACAAACCAGCCAACACACAACCACACACACACACATACACACACAATATTTTGTGCGATGGGGACCAAAAGACCCAATTAACTTTATTACTGACATTACAGCTGGAGACAGTGGGAAGACAGATTACATAACACATGCCCACACACACACACACACAAACACATAAACACCCCCCTTCCACCACCACAACATTTTACTTTTTATGGCCCACCTGCTCCATGTACACACAAATTATAACAGATGGGGGGGGGGGGGGGGTTATTTTGTTTCATCTTTCCCCAATTGACTTTGGACCTTTAAATCATCTTCTTTATCTCTGACTTATAACCCCTTTACCTCCTATATCATCTCTTACATGCTCCTATAAGCTCCTTTTGTCTTACTCGCTCAGTCACTTTTCTCCTTTTTGGTTGCACACAAGCCTCTCCATGGCATTAATCCCCCTTACAGTATCTCTGTTTACTCCTTTCTCTTTTCTCTACTGCTACTGCCTGTCCCTTCATTCTGCGTTCCTTCCTCCATTTGCAGACATCAACAAGCTGTCATCAATCCTCAGTAAGTGGCATCACAGATCCATTAAGCTAAACAATGCAAAACATTCATCCATCTCTCTCTCCATCCTTTCTGTCTGTCTGTCTGTCTGTTTGTCTGTCTTCTGTCATCATCACTCTTTACTAAGTCATACATCAGATTCCATTATCGCCCTTAGATAAAAACAATGTGCAGCCGAGGTGTTCCACAGGAGGCCAAACCAGGACACAAACAATGCAACAGTGATTATTCTTTTCTGGCTTTTACCTCTCACTTAATTTTCAGGAAATAATGAGTCTTCAAACTTTGCTGCTGTGATGTGATTAAACATGCAGGTTTTCTAAAAGCATAGCAATTCCAACACAAGCGGCTCACAGCCTTGAAATAAATTTGCTTGGATAGTTGAGCTGAAATTGACTGTGGTGGTAACACAAACTGCTATCACCGTGGTAATAAAAAGCTGCAGTACAGTGGCTGTGAGCTTGGGTCAGTATTAACAAGGGCTAGGGGCAAACATTGCTATAGGCACATAAATTCCTGTGAAATTAAAATGAGTGGTAAAATTTGAGTTTTTTGGGGAGATTTCTAATGCTTTTTTCAATTACATTTATAGAGTATGCTATGTGGGGATGTGACCACTGTTCCCTGCAGACCTCCATGAATTATGAGTGGTTAGCAAGTGTGTGTAGTTTTAAGCCACAGAAATTATTGGCACAGAGAAGATGAAAATGGCAGCCTGTAAAACAACCAGTATGTTAAAGTTTAAACCAACATTGTATTCTTCTATAAGTTTTACATGGAGTTTCCTGCAGAAAAGTGTGTTTCACGTGGCATATTAAATAAAAACATATACATACAGATACTTTTAAATTGATAAAATGAGTATAAAATAGGAAGTGCCAAAATAATCCAAAAACAAACAAACAAACGGAGACGGAGATGCCCTGAAAAGCATTTTTACCTTGCTGCATAGAGACAAAACTTCAACTAAAGGAACTGTAGGGGCTGAGTCAATTTACTACAACCGTAGTTGTTTCTTCTGATGTACTGCTTTGGGAATATTTTGCCCCATTTTCTCATTGGTCAGGTGTCACTCCCAACTGACAAAAAAGGACTAGAATGAAGCTGGCTGATTTAATTTGCTTTTATTTCCTTCTTGGTTTGAGGCTTTGGGAACCATTGATGTCCATGAGTAATGTAGATCGCATCATTGTGAATGTGACATTACCATTGGGACTTGATATGTGACACACACACACGCGCACACACACACTCACACAGCTCACAGAGAACAGAAGTTCACATCCCATTTCACAGTTACATAGTGTATAAAAGCGTTTTTAAGAGGTATTTAATGCAAGTTTATTTGCTCTTGCCTCATTTGCTCAGTTAGTGTTGCTAACTGAAAGATGTTGTGCTAATAATACATGCATGTCATAATTATGGTTGTTGACTTAGTTGTGGAGTTTAGCATTTGTTTTGTTTTTATGTGTATTTTAATTTCTTTTTACAATTTTATCAAGTAAACCATAATTATGAGATATGTGAGTTGTTATTACAGTCCAATTACATTACATTTCTGCAGTTTTTACAATAATCATTTGTACTAAAAAATTGCAGCACCTATCACAATCTACATATGTGCTCCTATATTATTATGCTAATTGACAATAATCTAACAGACAGGAAATCTAAAGTTCACTGTTTTAAAAAGTCATGATGCACATTTTACTGCAACTGAAAAACATCCAGGACACAGGGGTATTCCTAAACACATGTAACAACACACTGACTTTTGCTATTATCTTGCAAAAAGATGCATGTCAAATAAGTCTGTATACCATCTTCCATTTGACAGTGCTTCTGAATTGAAAGTTGTATTCCTTACAACACATACCAAAATGACAGAATAGGTGTATTTTATATTTAACTCTCAAAATGACATGAGTGTTTTCAGCACCCTCTAGATGACAGATGGGGACCAGAAGGATGGCCCATAGGATTGTTTTATAATATAATGATGTAAGATAATGTCCCGGCATGTTTCAAAGGCAGACAGAACAAGCCTCAAACAACAGACCAGCTCTTTCTTCAACACTCAAGGATTGCTGGCCCATAAAGTAAGGAATCCCCCATCTCTTGCATGGTCACCAAACCAGACCACTGACCCAAAGCATCTTTGATCCTTCAAGCTACAAGAGCCAGCAAGATAGGAAGACCAATTCACACTACAGTGTGAATTGATTGTACCATTTGGATAAACGACCCCCGCCATTGGTTATCATGACTCACTTCTAAGAGCCAGTCAAACACAGAGACGAGCTGGCACCAACTCTAATATCACTGTGGATTTTGATTTTCAGGACTTGAGTGACCAACCCAAGAATCGATCACCGGGCAAACCAGCATTAGGTAGAACACATGCTGCACAATTTGCCATGCCCCAGTTACACACACACACACACTTAATGGCATGGACTGCTGTTGTATGTTAGAATGTGTGTGTATATCATATTATGTGTTGTTACATACTTTAGTTTGACTAAAAGTCAAACTAAAACATTGCATTTAAGCCAAGAAATGTAACAATAAAATACTCTACCATGTTTAATACCATTCTGTTTGTGTTACTGTCAGCATGCTAAAGTTACTATTCATATTGCAAATTTAGGAATCATGCAATTGTTAAATTGTAAATGCTTTGTTTAATGGATTAACCATATTCAGGAACTGTACCTTTTGACCCTTGGACAGGGGGGGGGCTGACTTTTCCATGGGATTGGCTAGGATGCACCCTCTGGACAGGCAGACTGAAACTTTAAAACAGTGTCTTATCTGAGACTCAGCTGTTTTTGGACTGTTTTGCCTTTGCTGTTTTCAAGCTGTTTTTAGGCAGCTCTTGATGCTGCTTGCTGGTTCTTCTTGCTTTCTGCCATGCCAGTGGAAAGCTTGCAGTTTGCTAGTCTGAAGATGTGACTCATAGAATCTTCTGAATCTAGAGTCATGAGTTGAGGCTCAAGCGTAGGAGAGCATGAGAGCATAAACCAGGAGCTCTCTCCCAATGAGAACTTTTCAAGTCTGGACCAGCCAACTTACTCATCACTACCAGATCCAGACTCCAGCTCTTCACCCCAGCATAACAAACTCCATTCTCCACAAGAAGCCACCCCAGGGAGCAAGCAAGTATTCATACAAAACCTCCATCAACTTACTGAAACCCTGGTGCTTTCATGATTTGTAATTTCAATTGGCAATTCCGAACTAAGCTGTGGTACCGTTGATTTGACTTGCTGCTTCTCAGGTAACAGCCATCTCATCTGTTTATCAGGTCTCTCGTAACAACTACATAATAAATAACTCTGTATCATGCATTTCAAACTTTCACTAGCCTTGAGTACTACTTTCCCTTTCCCTCTTGTGTCTTGTTTGTAAAATGTTGTAGTGTTAAGTACTTGTAGCTGTAGTATTAGTAATAAATGTGTATGTAACTATGGTGAACTTGTTTGTGTTTTCTTGTGCTTGCATCTCAGTCACTTAACCTTAAAAGAAATATACTTTTGCAAAATCATCATTATGATTAATTAACAATCACAATTCTAATAGATCTCTCTTGCGTGTCCAGCAAGGAGGACTATTTCCCTATTATTACCCATACTCTAATATGAGTTATGTCACTGGATGAATAATTTCATGTTGGAGTTGTGCACAATAAAATAACCACACTATGGCTGCTTCACAATGAAAGACATGTCATGTTTTAAGCATTTATAGCTTTTAATACAAAGCAGCAGCAGTAGCAGCAGTAGGATGTTAAGTTTGCATTAACAGTAACTTAATACACATATCTGATATAGTGTAAAGAGAACAAACAGTAAATAATGAGACTTATCAATGAAATATAACTATGCTGGATTACACGTATGCTTTATTTTCCAGTGAATCACTCATGCGTAGTTAGGCCTGGAATGATAGATTCCGCTTCTACCACTAAAAACTACTATATAAGGAGATGTAAAAACATTTAATGGCTATTTCTGAAAAAAAAGGCAAACCATAAATAATATTGAAAATAGGGGTTGATTTCATGGAAATCTTAAGGATTATAACTTTAAGGTCAGTCTTGAACAAATTCATGGGCTTTTATAGAACATATGGTGAACTAACCAGTAATATCCCATTTTAAAAGAAGTGTGACGGCATTCACCCTTCAAAGGCTCTTCTTAAGGCGAGGGTCTTTTGTGTGAGCAAACCATTGATACGAAGGTATTGCGAGCTAAACCACAGTACTTTGATCCCTCTTTCCTCCTACTGTAATGATCAGAGCCATTTCTCCTTCCCTGGGCTCCTTTAAAGTAGTTGAGAATAATTATGCATTTTTGTTGGCAGAGATGTGTATGTAAGTGACTGTGTGTGTGACTGAAGAGGTAAGATTGGTCTAAAGATTCCCACCGGGCTGATATACAGTGCGCAGTGCAGAACAGCTTTTGATAGAAAAATCTATGAGCACACACACATACACAAGCAGGAAGGGCCAGGGGGGAGCTGACCGTGCCAATTGTTTGTCTCCCAGAATCAAATGGGAGGTGATTTTCTGCAGACCAAAGGGGGGAATGGAAAATGACAAAATAAACGAGTGCTCTTTTCTCTCTTTTTGCTTTCTTTCATCTTACCCTCCGCAGAAGAAGAATGATCTGCCACAGTGTTTTTGTTGAGCTGGCTGACACAACCACTCACACAAAGATGTTCTCTCTCTCTCTCTCTCTCTCTCTCTCTCTCTCTCACGCACACAGGTTCCTCTTAACCACTCTCTTTGGACCACACTGTTGTAGACTCTGTGATCTGATAAATGACACCCCCATTTCAATTATTGCCCCTACTCTGTGCTTCTGGCTATCTCCCAGGCTGTCACTCACATGTAGACACACCTTCCAACCACACTGGAAAACCGAATCTACTTAGGTGTGGCTCTGTTTTTGAGCTGGAATATCAATATCAACATCAGCAAAAATGTTGATGAGTAAGCTTTGGCTGACCCTTTTTGGTGTCCCAAGCACAAATGAGGGCCAAAAGGCTGAGGGACGAGGATGGGCAAGTGGTTGGATGGGATAAAGAGTGGCTTTAAGGCCCCTGAAATGGTCATTCTGTACATCACCAATCAGATAATGTAACAAAACCTGTCAATCATTCAGAAACCTGCCCCTGAGCAGGGTGTTGAATTCCCTCTTAGGCCATTGTCAGATTCATATGCTGTGTGTGTATGGGTAAATTTGGCTGGGTGTCTTTTCTGTTGAATTTTGTTGAGTCTTTGGCAGCACAGTGGCTCATAGGTTAGCACTGTTGCCTCATAACAAGAAGGCCCTGGGTTTCGAACACTGGCTGTCCCATGTCCTTTCTGTGTGGAGTTGCATGTTCTTCTCATGATTGTGTGTGTTTCTACTGAGTGTTCTGGTTTCTTCCCAATATCAAAGACATGTATGTTAGGATTAATACTCCTGACAAAGGTCCTTGACAGTACCTTTATCTTTGTCAGTACCCTGACAATGGTACTTTTTGCCAGTACCCTGACAATGGTACTTTTTGCCAGTACCCTGACAAAGGTACTGGCAAAAAGACCTGGAGCTGGTCTCCCAGCACTTTGGCTGCCCACTGCTCCTAATGTGTGTGTGTATAGCAGCAGAGGATCAGTTTCACACAGGGATCAATAAAAGTATGTCTTCTTATTTTTTGTATACTTCCTCTACTTATTTTGACATGATAATGTCTTTCAGTATGATTTTTTGTGCAGTGCTTTGATGCAAAGTGTATAGCCAAAATGGAATATTTCGCTAGAGCATCATGTTGTTAGTCATTTTCTAAGTTGGCTCTTCGTTCTGCTCATAGTTTCATTATGATATCTCAACACGCGCACGCACGCGCACACACACACACACACACACACACACACACACACACACACACAAAGAAACCCCAAAACACAATTTTTAGTCTTGCATACCTTCACCAAAATTTTGAGAGCATAAAAACTGAAGGGAGAAAAAAGGCTCTTTACACTTAGGTCCATTGCAAGCATTTCATTTTAGAAGATGTGACAGATTTTACACCAAGTTTTGGACCATCACTAAGATAATCTTTAGTTAGTAAACTAATTAGCAATTTTGAGAAACATTAGGTGATTCACGACCAGCTTTCCTGTATGCATGCAATTATTCCAAATTGATCTACCAAGTAAAGGTTTTAAATATTACTTGTTCAGTTGATACCGACAACAGCATAATTCAATGCTGGTACACAAATTAAGAAGTCTCATTGATTCCACACATTTAGCTAAGGTAAACAATACTGTTTACCTTAGCTTACAAGAATAGAGTTATTGAGAGAGCAGTGATCAAACCACCAGTTTTTTATTTATTTATTTAAGAGAAAGAAAAAGTTGGAGGAAAGAGAAATTGGGAAAAGGGGGCAGAGAGAGGAGAGGGGACTAAAAAAGTGAATGGAAGGGCAAAATGAATGATTATGAAAGAAGGGAAGGTGTTTCTTTGAGTGCAAAATGGTGCATGGAAGGATAAAAACAGATGGTTATAATGGATATATAGTACAGAGGGAGAGATAAAGGTGTAAGGCACAAGGAAAGGAAAGAATGAATGTAGCAGATGGTAAATGTAGCCATAGCCCAAATGGCACACAAAATACACACATGCACAAGTGAGCAAGGTCAATAGGAGGTCACAGTACAATGGCCTCTCTGACAACACCAACATCGGCACCTTCACCGTGCACATTTGACTTACAAAACACAAACACAGGAATCTTTTTCTCCATTTCAGATTTCCTTGGAAACATTAAACTATTCTCTAAGTTAATGTTTCCATTGGCACCATTTTGGGTCACTGAAGAATATTTGTTTCTCACTTCATACTGTCATGGTATAAGAAAATATTTAATATGAGTAATTAGCAAACAAGCTACCTAAATAAAAGCCTTTCACATTTATCCATGGTGAAATGATTAGCTCAGTGAAAAAAAATAAACAAACCATGTTTGTTGAGTTATCAAGAGATGTATGTTGATAAAACTGATGAGTTACAGAGGCGCTTTGGCTTGGTTTGGGTCCTGTAAAGAAAGTAATCATTTCTAACTGGTAGTACTTGAATGGCCACACTACTGACTGAGAAAATAAACAACCCAGTATTACTAGGAATTATACATTATTCTTATTGGATGATTCTGAAGTATATTTTTTATATTCAACAAAATAATTGTTCAGTGCCAGTCAATGAAGTAGTAAGTAGTATGCCCTGTGGAGGTCCAGATATATTGGCACTGAGCATTAAATGCTGTCACTCAACACAATTCAGGGTTTTGCAGAATCGTCCAATATCAACTTTCTGTTTGTTGACAGGGTTGCCATTTCTGTTTATGAATCTGTATATTGGAACATAAATGAATTTAACATTAAATACATTTGTTTTATTCATCCACATTCTCACCTCTCTGGCTTTGCAGCAATTGTGAAAACACAACCTACCTTTATTATAATTGAATTGAATAAAATAGCTACAAAAATTCAATTATTTAAATGCATAAACTAATAGAGCAATATCAGAAAAAGACATTTAATGACAGTAGTCAGAAGGCTTTCTCCTGAGTATATGACTTTCATGTTAAAAACCTAATTTCCTACTGAATGTTTTCTGAATCTGTTTCTTGAACAGACAAAGGTTCTCAAATATAAAAATGGTCAATGGAAAATCAGCCAGAACCTTTCTCTCTCATTTCCTATAAAATAATCCATTAGCATTACCTGACAAAAGCAATTACTCCCATATATGGTGAGGCAGATATGAGCCTGGTGTGTATATTGGGAATTTTGACAGGACAGCAAACCTTGTGAATGGTGAAGTTTTATTCTAGTCGCTCTACAGAGAGAGAGAGAGATAGAGAGATAGAAAGAGAGAGAGATAGAGAAACAGTGCCACTGTACAGAAGAGCTCCTGTGAAATTCACACAAAAAATATTGTTTTTACTCTTTATCATTTATAATTCTCCATGATGATGTATTCCAGTATGAATTTACAAGCGATGTATACAGGTGTCATTTCTAAATATATTCAAAATAGTTCCTTAAAAGTCTTTGAGGAAGTATTAGTTTTTTTTAAAAAAAAGCTCTATTCTTACAGCAAACCATAAAGAAAGAGGTCTTGTATCTTTGGAGGGATAGCAGACTCAAAGTAGAGGGTTGCTTTTTTTTCTTTTATCTTCTTTACATCTGAAGTCCTGACTACACATGAAGGAGAGGGAAGAGAGAAGCAGAGCTGGTGATATAGTAATTCTCACCTGCCATTGGAGGAAGAGCAAGGATGTCCCGCCATACCAAACCAAGCCCTGACCCCTGACCCACGACCCCACTGGACAAAACGTGGCCTGATAATGACCTGTGAGCCAATGAGGAAGTTGCACTAGGGTCAGGTCCTCGCCTTCTCCCCCAAAACAGCAGCAGCATCTTCATCGTGTTAAACATAGATAATTTTTTTTCTCTCAAATATGTATATACTCACACCTGGTTACAACGCATTAGTGATCATAACATCATAACAAAAGAAACAAACAAAAAAAATAAACATAAAACATTAAAATTGTTACATCTGGGGTTGCATGCCATCACCTCATTATTTATCATTAAATGTAATTAAAATACATTTTTGCCATTAAAAAGAGCAGGGTTGTCATCACAGGGGTGTGTCTGAATGTGTATGTGTTTGTGTGTGTATGTGTGTTTGAACATAAAACAGCATCAGTCTACATGACAGTTCTGTAAAAGTAGAAAGAATAGAACAAATCGTCATGAGTTCATAAAACGCGAGGGTGCCATTTGATATTTTTACATGTGCATATTGTTCACTTGTCAGCTCACGCAAGCAGCATGTGGAGATAAATATGATAATAATAATAATAATAAATATGCAGATAGGTGCAAAAAAGGACAAAATGTCGCTTGTCAGTCAACATTTGGGTAAGCTGATTGGGAAACAAGGAGAGGTTCACTGCAGTATTCCAAGAGTACAAAAGGGTGATATGACCGTGGTTGTTAAAGACGGAGCTTCAATTGAAACACAGTGGCTAATGCATCAACTGCCATTAAAAACCATGAAGAGAAAAGAGAGAGATTCCTGTTTGAGTATTCCATAAAAGGGTAGCTTTTCAGATTTTGGACGTATAAGTAACATCCTCCATTCTGTTAAGGGTGCTCAGTTTAGTAAGAAATGGAGCTGCACATAACACACCCCTCACTGAGCAAAAGATCTAAGCCCCCTACCGCCATCCCTCCTTCTCTTATTCTTCTTCTCTCTTTACTTCGGTTGCATGAGTTCGGGTAGAGAGCCGAACTGGAAGACCTTGGACTGGTAAACATCAAGAGGAGAAAAGTTTGATTCTGCTTTGCGGCCACTATAAATCATGGTGTTTTTTTTTTCTTTTTTTCAGTTTTGATTTTTTTTCTACAAAAAGGATCAGCGCCGCATCTTGTTCTGTTGCTACCGTTGAAGCTCCCCCAAAACGCACAGAATCATCCTGAGGTATTTTATTTGATACAATTTGGCTTTGTGAATCCAATCAATCAAGCAAACCAATCGGTCAAATAAGATGGTTACATGATTTTTTTTCTTTTGACTGTACAGTTTGTACAGTATAATGTAATGCTACAAAAAAGTGTTTGTGTGGGCACGCGTGTACATGAAAGTATGTGCATGTGCAAGTCTTTTCTGCTAAGTGTTATCAAAAAAACAACAAACAAACAAACAAATGCATAAACAATCAGATTAGGAACCAAATATTCTGTTTAAAACTTCAAGCTTACCCAAGGTCTGCCATGCACACACGAGACTTATTCCACACTAAGATGGATACATGATTGATGAGCACATAACAGCGGAGCCTCCTTGGCTTCATCCCTCTTCATCTTACCCCACCCACCCCTTCCCACATCCCAACAACACTATGAAGGTAAACAAGGGATCCATCTCAAGTAGTCTTCAGATCCTCAAGAGCCCTGGTTGATTGTGGATCAACAGCAATCAGTGATCAAGAATTGTTAACCCAATCCCCACTTAGACTGCAGTGGTTAGATAGTGTATAGCACTGCTACTGCTGTACCAACCAACCAAGTTCAATTTCACAAAAAAGACCCAAAATAAAGTGAAGTAGTTCTATAGTTATCCAACACTCTAGTGATGTGTCATGTTGATCAAGGAAGGGAAGGAGGAAAGAGGAAAGAAGGAAGGACTCATCAGTGTTTTCATATAGCTAATACCCTGTTTCTCAGTGGCAGGGAGGTCAAGAGACAAACGCACATCAGCGCCCACCCCCTCCCCAATTCAGACAAGGCAGTGGTAGACACAGTTGTCATTTCATCCTTTTCTCCCTTGTTTATCTCTTCTTTGCTGTCTTCCCTTCCACCATTCTCTTGCTCTTTTGCAGCAGGAGCCACAGCATGACACTGATTTACTAAGGTCAAGGATCAAGGTTACGATTGTACAAGTATCCATCCACCATATCTGGCAAGACACAGTCCCTTTTCAAAAACATGTAAAATATGTGTCTGAGAGTGTATATTG
Organism: Euthynnus affinis; assembly: GCA_029490765.1. NCBI lineage: Eukaryota > Metazoa > Chordata > Actinopteri > Scombriformes > Scombridae > Euthynnus > Euthynnus affinis. The sequence goes on along the minus strand of CM055856.1, from coordinate 18,750,609 downwards.
TGTGTATTTTCTCTTCTCTGACACAGAAAAAAATCAACACATGCAAAATAATCTACCACTCTTGATGGTATTTTTCAGAAAGCTATGCTTTTTCAAAAGCAATTGTGGGAAAGAGGATTTAAAACTAATGGCTATTGTGCTACCAAATAAGCAAACACTAAAATCCTACATAGGGGGATCCGGATGCCAGAATCCCTAATAAATCTTATAGTTTAATAGAATAAAAAAGCAATACTTTGCAATTATTTTTCTATGTGCAGCGCCACAAATGGAATGCCCATCAATTGCCTCAGGTTTCCCTGCTTGTCTGTCCATTTCTATCAGTCATTTTGTCAGTCTGTCTTTTAACTGTCAGTCTGTAAACATTATTCTTTGATAGCACCTACATTACTCTCAGCTTCCCATCACTATCATGTCCCTTAGCATGGCCTAAACACATAAAACCAAATTCTGACTGAACACACCAATACCTAACCACCAAAATCTACTGGATGCTCCTCTCTGTGCCATTAACCACTCATCTCCTTTCTCCCTCTCTCTCCTCTTGCACTGCCAGGTGTCTCGGTGGCCATATTTGTCAGAGTAACAAGCAGCAGACCGTTGGACTAGCTCACTGTGACGCCTCTGCCCTCCTGGGACGCCTCCATGTCTGGCCGCCACATCAAACGTGCCCATCTGCTCTCCCTGTCAGCCTCCTCTCCTCAACTAGTGAGCCCCAGGCTTGACAATGGAGGTGGAAAAGAAAAATGGGATGGGGAGGGTTTGAAAGAGAGGTTTTAGCCTCTCTCTCTTCCTCTTTCTCCCATAATTTCTTCCATCCACTCATTACTTCCTCACACATTTCAATCAAAAATCAATTGCCTCTTTCCCAACGATTCTTGTACAAGTCCCCTGTTTCTGTAACGAAGCCTTCTTGGTCCCACCACAGGGACTATGCCATTTCCTACCTCCTTTTAAAACCTCAGGGGTAATGACTCCCCTCACTTATACACCAGGATACCTTATGGCAGAGTGTTGGCCATGCAGCCAACTCATTGGTACATGGCAGAGAATGGACAGAAATGGAGATATCATCGGCAAAGAGAGTAGTAGTAGTACAGTCATACCCAAGTGGGCACGAGTTCTTTTGGATTACAATGTCAAAGAGAAGAAGAAAAACATGTGGCTATGGCATCCCTTAGTGGATAACATAGTTGATAAATTATAATACAAACCCAGAGAGGAGTAAGGAGGAAAAAACACATTATTTCTTATATCAACTAAACATCTGACTCCAGACTGGGGATTTTTTTATACACCCGTCTATTGCTGAACTGGGCTGAGTTTAGGACGCCACGTGGGGCTGGGTATGCAATAGTCTTATTGGCTGAGTAAGGCATCACATGCTCTTTATTGTACATGTCATTAGCTATCCGCCCATCCCGTGAGCAGTATGAGGTGGTGGATTTAACGGAAGAGCGGAGATTGTTCGCATCGTTGCGTGTTTTGATGGGGGCCGCTCCAAGAACCGCTGCTGGCGAGGCCACTGCCAGCTGTTTGTAAATATCAGAGGAGCTACGCCCATGGACCAGTCTGCTGCTGGTGTCGTCCCTCAATGAGTGGCTGAGGAAAGGGTTTTCCGAGCCATGGGCCGGGTACAGGGACTTGCTCCTCTTGCTCTCCTCCAGGTTGTGGTTAAACAGCATCGATTTGGATCCGGTGCCAAACAGTCTGCCGGAGTAGGGACGCATGCCAAAGAGGTTCGCATAGTGTGAGTCAGATGTGGAGTCCAGGAAGCGATCCTTCTCCTTGAGGCTGACACTGCGTGCCGGTCGGCCCAGGTCTACATCCTTGGGCTTTTCTAGCATGATGTTGTCAAAGGAGTGCTGACGACTCAGCCTCAAGCGATTTCTCTTCTGGACGTGCGGCCCGTCCGTCTGTGGCCAATAGAGACCAAACATTTCATCTGGTTGCTGCTGCTGTTGTTGGTGGTGCATGGTGGGACTAACCAAGGGGTCTGTGAGAAGCTGGTCCTCACTAATGTCATACAGGTTGGCTGAGTGGAGACATGCTTCACACCGATTATAAGGTGAGCGTGTAGCTGAAGCTGAGGCAGAGGCAGAGCCAGTAGGAGGGTACTGCCCTCCTGGTGGGTAGCCAGCGGTCACTTTTGACAAGCAGGAACGGCAATGTGTCTGTTTGTAGCGATCAATGGATTCATGTGGAGAAAGGTTTTTGTCTTTTAGGTTATAGTGTTTAGAGTAAGTTGGGTCTGGCAGAAGATCTGAATCTGTGTGATGCAAGGGTGAGGAGTTCAGATGAATAATGGGCTGCTCACACTTCCTATAGTTGTCACTGTGGTCAGAGTAGATCTCAGGGTAATCCAAATCGTCAGCAGCAAGTCCGCGACTCTCGCGGTAGTGAATGGGGTCTGAGTGCAGGCTCAGCTCTCGGTCTGAGTCGATGGTGTAAATTTTCTCTCCTCCTCCTCTCCCGGTTTGGTTGGTTCCGCTGCTGACCTGCTTAGTCTTTAAGTAGGACAGCTCCACCTCACTGCAGTCCCTTGGGTATTTTGACGTCACCGATCTTTTTTTTAAGTTGTCCTTGGGCTTCAGGTGCTTGTTGTTTTCTGGGTCCTTGTAGGAGGCTGCCCTGCTAGAGCAGTCGGAGATGTCAGAGTGGGCTGTGTCCTCAGGGAGATAGCGCTGTGTCTTCATCGACATTCGTGGGTCTGGCATCAGCATGTCAGGCATAGGAGGGGGTCCAGGTGGTGCTGAACGGAGCGTATCCACAGACTTCTTCCACAGGGTCCGGGGTGGCTTGGCGTTGGTCTGGACTGCATCAGCACTCACTGCCACCTCTACCGTGTTGGGATTAGCATCATTTAGGGTCAGAGGATGTTGGCCTCCCTGGAAAATGTAGTTGTTAAGGTGGTCTTTGTGGCGGTTAGCAAGATAAGACTGCAGGTCACCAGTGTCCCCATAGATCATATCTTTGGGAGCATAGCTTCGGTTGTCAGCATAGATGAAGTTGCCCTTCTCTGCCATCATGTCCATGATCATGGGGCCAGCTGAGTGCATGAACTCACGTTTGGGTGAGTTCATGCGGGAACCACTCAGGTTAGACATGTTGGTCATCTGTTTGGCTGACTTAATGAGCTTAAGCATTTTGTCCTGGGGGCTAAAGTCCAGATCTGTCTTTTTCTTCATGTCAATGTGGACTCCATGGATGCAACTCCAGATTCCCTGCATGGTGACAGATGGATGAACAAGTGGAATGGATGAGGGAAAAAGGGAAAAGTAAAATTTATAAAATGAGGAATGGTATTGGGAAAAGGGGAAAAAGAGTAAGAGAGGAGTGAGGGAAAAGGAAAGAGATATGAGAGGAAGGGGATATAACGTGAGAGATTGAGAGAGAAATGGAGAGAGACAAACAATGATTATTCGTCTTAATTAGGTTTATTTTCATTTTCTCTAAAACATACTTTCTCAGTTTACAAAGAAAATCAAACTCCAACCCTCAAAAAAGATAGAAAGTTTTTTTAAGATATGAATATTCTAAGCAACCATGCATGATTGATTTAGGATGATGCTGCAGTAAAAGCAACAAAATAATTTAGGAAGTACTTCAGAATTAATCATAAACACACCAAGGCAACAAAACACTTACAAAACATTGTTAGAATATAATTCAACTAGGCTAAATCCAGTCTCAAGCCACACTGCCAGCACAATCCCCTGTCCATCATAACTCAGAGAACAACCAGTGTATATTTTCTAAAGAGGACACAGACAAAATGTGATGCAATGCAATGAAACTTTGGCAGCTTCATCAATTTTACACCACAGCTGCATTTTACATCTGAAAACCTGCATTTTGCAAAAATACCAGTGTTTTAGAATTCATCCAAACTAAATAACCCAAATCAACAGTGACCTGAGGATAAATATGAGTAACTGGTTACAAAATATCTCATAACTGTATCCACCAAGCCTCCTTTAGAGGCACTTCAGAGGTGACACTTTCTTTGAAAAGGAACAGCAGTAAACAGGAGAAAATACCATCACTACAACTGTTTTTTTATAGATTAACATCCAAACAACAGCAACCAATATATTGTCTAAAACTATTGCCATTCTATAACTCAAGTCAAAAAGTAAATTCTTTCCTAACACTATTTCCCAGTTCACAAATACGTCCTTTAAAAGTATTTATCACTTAAATAAATTCAAAGTGGTTTTTGGTTCAGCACGTATTTTGTGGAGCTTATTAACGCAAGATTAAGGATGTCTTTTGTCCTAAATCATTCTTGAGAATTGCTGTGAAATAACTTTTTTTTTCCAAGAACCTCACTTTATCCTCTCTAAAAGTTTTTCCCTCTTTACCACCCCCCTCTGTTAACTTTTCAAACAGAGTCACATTCTGGCTCAAAAATAGTGCAGAGACACTGCAGTGCTTTTAAGGATGCACGTCCATGTCTTCTGTTCTCACACACAATGAGGGAGAATGCTGACCTTTTAACAGAATGAGAGAGAATAGATTGATTTAGTGTGGGTTGCCATGATTTCATCCCAAAACATGCTGCAATTACAATCTATTTTAGTCGATATGCAGGGCTGCCTCGTGATTCCTCCTCCCATCTCCATCCCCATTCTTCCCTCTCATCGTCTTTTATACAACACTCCCTCTCTTGCCTTGTTTCTGTCAGTTCCTTAGTTTGGCAGTAGCTCTTGTTCTCTGCACTTGTGTATGTGTGCAAGCTTGCTTCGCTCTCTTACCCTGCTGATAGAAAATAGAAATAAGATAGGCCTGTCTGACCCCAATAATTCAGCATTACCCCCCAGTTCAGATCTAGTGCTTCACTGGCCCTTATAGCCTTGCACATAACCACCGTTGACCCAGACAAACTACTCAAAAACCATATAACCACACAACCACATATTCACAATCACACTGCATACAGTGGCATGCTTTTGTGAGCTGACTTGGGCCATGTAATTTCAAAGTGTGTTTTTAATTTAAAAAAATCAGTGTATACTGTAACTTTAGCGTGTTTTTTTATTCTCCCAAATAAAAAAAAACAGATTAAAGAACACACGTAGAACATGCCTGTATAAGCAATACAACACCTCCTACACATAACCATGTTCTTACCCGACTGATGGAGAAAAGAAGCCCCGGCTTGCCAGTGCAGACACCAGTGAAGCAGTATCTGAGCCTCCAGTAGAAGAGATGCTCAGAGACAAAGGTGATGAGGGAGAGCCCCATGGCTGTAGCAAGCATGTAGAAGACCCCCGCCATGTTGTCTACATCCAGCTGACTGGACATCACCTCGTTCTTCTCATTATGGCAAATTCCTGTCAGCCACTGTGCTTCTAGTTCCTCCATTTCACCTGAGAGGCAAAAGAAAGAGAAAAACTTGAATCCTTTTCTGGGTTTGAAATGCATTAGGCCAATGATTTTTTTAAAAGATAGACATAATATACAAGTGATACCCTGACGCTGCAATTCGTGAGACAGATTTACAATTACTGTAGAAATACTGCTGACTTTACTGTACATTAACCTAAAAGTGTCTTGTAAAAGTTATATACATCTACTTGCATTTATATATTGTTTGTAAAATTGTTTGTTTGTTTTAAATTAATGATGGAACACAACCAAAAATAATGTCATTAGTGGCTTTTCCACCAAAAGGAGGATAATGTGTCTTGAGATTTGTCATTTATTTGCATTATTTGAGATGTGATTTAAAGGTATTTGACAATTGAACATATAACATATATATCTTATTTTTGATGAATTCAATTTAAAATATGCATCAACTTTTAAAAACCTAGGCTAACAGATGTCTAATTGTTTCATTTTGAGGGAGATGATGTTTAGAATAAATTTCTTTGGTATCATTAGCTGCTGGGCTTCCAGTCCTGTCCATGTTGCCTGATAGGGCAAAGTTTCTTTAGTGTTAGTGAAAGAAAGGTAGAAAGCAACAAAGACTTTATCTTTTCCCAGTCCTCACTCTGTGTTCCCTTCCCTCTGTTCCCCCTCCCTCTCTGGATTCCTCTGTGACATTTGGCGCATGGCTAATCCAATCTGTGTCATTCAGGGCTGGATAACTAAGGCTGCTAGTGAGAAAAGACAAATATCATGGTGGTGTTTAGCTAGATGTCTCGGGGGTGCAGATTCACTAAGACATCATTATCCCTTTGGGACAATTGAGAAGAATTTGACACCTGTTCGACTTAGAACACATAAATCAGTGTAGCCATGTTATACAGCCATGTTTTTAATATGAAATTATTCCATGCTCAGAATTGGTTGCACAAGACAACAAAGATAAATGAGAACTTTAAGTATTAACAGGTCACTTGTCTTTTTTTTCTTTTTTTTTTTTTTTTAAATCAAGTGCATTCAAGGGAAAAGATGTCGGGAGCTGCTACTGCTTGCATTGTTGCTCTGACTCCAGGGGAAAGTATTGATGAAATTCAAATTTTGTTCTCTTTTCAGCAGTCAGATGGCTCAAGCAATAGTCTGGTGAGCGGTCAGTTGGAACAAAGAAACACAAGTCTATACACGTTTCATCCACAGTTGTAGGGCTTTTAAAAATGTTTCAGTTTGAAGCATCTACGACTTGAAAAAAGAAACCATTTAATTTAGGAAACTGCCTTGATTATTGCATTATGATGAACAGTGGTGTAAAGTATATAAGCTAAGTACATTTACTCAAGTGCTGTACTTCAGTACAATTTTGAGATACTTGTACTTTACTTGAGTATTTTAATTTTATGCTTCTTTATACTTCTACTTCAGTACATTTCAGAGGGTAATATTGTGTTTTGTACCCCATTACATTTATTTGACTGACTTTTAATTTAATTTAATTTAATTTGACTTTTAAAATACAACACATTGTTAAAGATTAAACCACTGGTCTCCAACCTTTTTGATGTCTTACACAAAGCATTGTGTAGTCGAGGTAGCATTTCAGATGAATTGCTGACAACTCCCCCAAATAATCTAAACATCTCACATAGTTTGATTTCAGTAAATGTTCGAATGATCAAATATTTCACCAAAAATCATTAGAGGAAAGTGCAAATACTAAAAATATTTTATTTTTTCTTCTTTCATCTCCCATTAATCATCTCACAACCCCTCAAATTTATCTGGTGACCCTTTGGAGGGGCCTGACCCCTAGGTTGGGAACCATTGACTAAACTAGCCAACTGTATATAAAGTAGTAGTTTGGCCTTTTAGGAGACAGACCTCATTATATCATATATATCATAGAGACTCACCCTGTGATTTAGATGTAGAATACAGAAGCAAAATAAATTTGGGTGTCATTGTTGGAAACATCATGAGACTACCATTAACCAGATGAGAGTCAAAATATGGAGTCAATCACAGTGTACTGCAGAGTTTGCAGAGATTCCCATCCTCAGCTCTGTTTCTTGCCACCATGGAACTATTTAATGCACAAGCTCTCACCAATAAATCCCTCCTCGTACATGATCACATCTTAGACAAGGGGCTTGATTTCATGTGTCTTACTGAAACCTGGCATAAACCAGGACACTACTCTATGCTTAATGAGGCCTGCCCCCTGGCTATAGCTACAGGCCATGGTGGGGGGTTAGCAATCACACACCAGACTGAACTGTAACTGTCTCCCCTGCCAATGCCTGATCATTCTTCTATTGACTACCTTGCTTAAAAATGAAAATCTCCATACTCCATGATGCTGCTTCTCATCTACTGCCTCCCAAACCAAACTTGTCTTTCCTCGCTGAGATACATGTCACTTTGCTCCATTTCAACCAACACCGTCATTGTTGTCATGTCAACAACCCCTCCTGTCATTTTGCAGTGGAGTTCCTGAGTCTGACTGAGTGCCTTGGCCTGAAGAAGTATGTTAATGTCGCTACTCACACCAGGGGGCACAAACTTGACCTGATTATCCCTGACTCCACCCCCATCAATAAGTTACAGGTCTATGATCTCGTTGAGTCAGACTACAAGGTGGTTTCATTGAATCTGGGCTCACTGTCCATAAACTGGCCTTTTACGAACACCAAAGACTTACTCAAAGTCCCTTAAAGATGCTCAGTCACAGTTCTACTCCAACCTAATTTATGATGTCCTGGCAACCCTAAGCATCTTTTTTCTACCATAAATAATCTCCTGAAGCCACAAACATCTTCCTCAATTGAGGCAACAGAAGAACGATGTAACAGCTTCATTGACTTTTTCAGAGCCAAGGTCAACAACATCTATTCTCTGATGTCCAGCTCTTCCTCTCTGCCTCTTCATGTCAACAACCGTCTGTCTGGGAGCTCGCCTTCTCTACTCCGTTATACTGGTGCCAGATAAGACTACACTGAGGAAATCCTCAGGAAGATGAAACCCTGTACTTGTGCCCTGGACTCCATTCTCACTGCTCTGTTCACATTACTCATCCCCATTCTCAATCCCCTGATCACCCAAACTGTCAACCTCTCCCTTCAAACTGGAAGTGTTCCATCTGCCCACAAGGTCACAATCATCTGTTCCCTCCTGAAGAAGCCCCACCTGGACCCAGAAGTTCTTGCCAGCTACAGGCCTATCTCCAACCCCCCTTTGATCCTGGAGATGATGGTCGCTTCAGAGCTTCAGTACCATCTTAAACCCAACAACCTATTTGAAAAATTTCAGTCAGGTTTTCGTTCAGCACACAGCACTGAAACAGCTCTGCTCATTGTTGTGAATCACCTGCTGTTGGCAGTTGATGCAAGGTCCCCTTCTCTCCTGTGTTTGACACTGTAAATCACACTCAAACTCTGCGCTTAAGTGGTTTCAGTCCTACATTTTTGGTATGACTGAGTATGTCTCACTGGTAGGATGGTCTAGACTGCTCCCTGTCACCTGTGATGGTCTGCAAGGATTGGTTCTCAACCCCGTCCTGTTTACCCTCTACATGCTCCCCCTTGGACGTGTCATCAGCACACATGAGATGTCTTTTCATTGCTATGCTGATGATAACTGGCTGTACATCAAACATCATACCTCAAGCCCTTCTGCAGGCATTTCAAGCATCAAAACCCATCTTACCGCATGTGCACCGTGTTCCAGTTAAAACGCAGTGTTGTTCCAACATCTGCACAGTGCCCTATTCCACTAGGAGTGTGTCAGAAGCAGAGCACCCTCACTGCGGGAAAGCCATCTGCTGTTTAAAGTCAGTTGCACTCCTACTACAGTAATTACAGCAGCCTAGTCAAAATTGATAGAGTGCCTAAAGGCTATTGTAATTACTGCAGTAGCAAGGCAACTAAACTACCCAAATTTGTTAACTTCATTGATTTGGTCATTTTCTTTGATTCTTAAAAATAGACTAGGCACCTATCTTTAGCACAGTGGAGCGGAGAGTCGCTTCTGGGATGCTTCTGAGATGTGCCATGGCACATCCAGTGGAATCGGGTACATTGACTAGAGTGGCCACAATCAGCTCCAGCAGCCACATTGGAGCCGGAACGCAGCGCTTACATGCCCCGTGGAATTTAGGGGTTAAAGCGATAAAGGCCTGGATGAGCAGAGAAACTTGTCCAGCAGCTTGCTCCTCTGGACCCCCAGTACTTAGCTCTGCACCACAGGAGATTGAGCCCTCTGCTCTACTGCACCATGCTTGTGGAACAGCCTTCCTAACCATCTGAGGGCAGCACTGACCCTAGTCTCTCTAGAAATAACTCTAGCTCATAAATGGTTGAGAACAGATAGTTGCTGACCCTTACTGGATGATATTTAAGTCTGAAAGATTATAATCTTGCTACATTCTAAGAATTTATGCATTTGTGCTAGTGTTGCTCCTCAATGTTTAATACATTTGATCAGGAATGTGCTGTCTGAAACTAGGAAGGGGCATGGCCACAAATTTTGGAACAACAACAGAGTAGGACTATATACTTTGTCTGTCTCATATCTATATTTTGAACAAATTTAAGTTTTTTTAACCTTCAAAGCGAAATTGTGACATGCAGATGTCTCAGTTATGTCCGTGCCATTTCATGTGTTCCCAGGCAGTCTGTTGTCTTTCTGTCTGTCTCTTCATCTGTTTGTTCTTCACTTCCCTTCTTTATTCCCTGAACACATCTTCACTCTGCCACCTCTCTGTCGCAAAAAGCCATATGTTAGCATCTGCCAAGACACCAAGTCACTGTCAAGGACCGGCATTCCTCTCACTCCCCATCTCTCTCTACCTGACACACACTCTTTACTTTTCTTTCTCTCATCTCATCCCATGCTCCATGTTGCCTCATCCTGTCTTTGACCTCTATCTGGACATCAGACACAAATACTGTATGTACTCTACTACTCTGTACTCTATGTTCCTTATGTATCTCTCATTTCTTTTCCCTCCATCTGTTTCCTCTCTCTACCTCTGCCACAGACTCTGTGCATTTCTTTTATATCTTTCACCCTTGCTATCTCTCTTTTCTCTCACTTTCTGTTCTCTCCTCACCTTTCTCCGTATTTTTATGACTTTTGTCTAATTTTTTAGATTAAAAAAAGATTTAAGTTTCTCAAATTTATATTTACAATTGATATCTTAAGGTACAAGCTGCAAGTATAAAAAAGAATATCTGGGATTAATGATAGGGAGAAGAAGACAATTAAAAACAAAAACACTGAACTTGATTTTTGTTAAAAATTACCCAGCAATGAAATATGGTGGAGTGTGGCCTCCATGCTTTGCAACTTGATAAGATTTGGTTAGAGAGGATTATTATGACACCAATGTTCATTTAATCAACTTCAGTGCACTTAATGTGAGTGGCTGTGAACACTTGCATCAGCAAAATGCTTTCGATGTAAAATGTAAATGAATCTGTCACTAAAAGCTCGAGCTGTCTCGCTTTCTCTCTGTTTCGCAGGAGGAAATTGTTTATGTAAGAACTTCTAAGGCTACTGTAATAAAGGAATGTGGTGATTCAGATAGAGTAATGCATACACACATGCACAAACATGCACACATACACAGATCTGGTGCTGCAGAGAGGAATATATTAGAATAACTTACACACTCTGCCCTCTGTTTAGAGCAGCCTTTTGTGTCCAGAATAACATCAAAGGACTATTTATACTTCATTGCTTTCCCTTTGTGCTGCCAGCAGACAAGGCAGTAGGGATGTGTGTGTGAGCGAGAGACAGTGTGTGTGTACATGTGCAAGAATTATAATGTTGGCAAGGAACAATGTGACCTTTTGCCTTGGTTGGATGGTGTCGTGCACTTTGAATATGTGTATGAGAATGCTGGGTTAGTGTGTTTCTCACCATCTCCAATGATGGCCAGAATAGCCAAATCCACCTGGCGTTTCCAGTAGGACCCTTTCTGTAGAGCAATGCCATAACCAGTGGTAGCAAAAATGTACCTGAACACAAGCACGTCAAAACACACACACACACACACACATACAAAACACATATTTTAACCTTTAAACAAATATTTTAACCTTTATTGCTCCAGATAGCATCACTGTGATTACAATATCTTTAAGCAGATACCTAATGCATAATGATACATACAAATGTCATGAAGTGGAAATTGAGGTCACAAATATTTAATAAAAATCACCCAAATACTTAAAAATAACTTTTGGCTGAGCCTAATGACCAACCACCCTAGTCTCTTTCCTTAAATAATCTCTTTTTCCATATAGTTACAGTCATCATATTAATACCATTTTACTTACTTTACTATTTTTAATCCAGGTGTCTCCTATTTATCAAATTTCAATGTGCAGCAAATGCTACCCATTTCTTCTCAAAATATAATTAAAATTTGAATTAAATTATTATTATTTAATGAGAATGTTTTGGAAGTCCAAATGAAGAAATGAGCTGTTATTCTGTAGGTAGTGAGAAACCAGGGTTAATGTTCATGTGTACACCTGTTTGATCCAACTTTAAAACATTGGACTGATTACTCTGATTCATTTGGTTCCATGTGCGAAAAATGTCACTTGAGCTCAGGTGGCGCCACATAACAGCACTACTACCTGAAGACATTGGTCTCTGCTCTCTTCTAAGGAAACAAAAGAGCATTTTGTTAAAATGTGGGAATGTAAAGTGAACAAGAAGCACATACTGATGTCTGTCTGTTACACATGATGGAAACATATCGCCAAACTGCAATTTGTTTCCAACATCTGTAACAGCTTACTGATGCTTATATTCAAGATTCTGATATTTAATGTGGGATGGCACAAAACCATGTCCAACAAATAAGCAATTTTAGAGTCTAACTGTGCATTATAAACTTAAAGAAGACCCACCACAGAGTGAAGACAAGCCACACTGAAAGTGTCTTTTTAAAGAATTAAAAGTTTAGTTAGTTTAGTTACCCGCTGCCAATGGTCACCAGCTTACATCCCTCATCTCTGCCAGCCATGTAGTTCAACACTGCAGCATCATAGATGAAGGCATCCAGTTTACTGCAAAGAAGGAGAAAAAAACAGAACAGAGGAGAGAGACAGAGGAAAACAGACAAAGGGAGGGGATGAAGACGAAGCGTGAGGGGTTTCAAATTTTTTAAAGAGAATGAGTGAGAAGTGCACAGGAGGAGACAGAAAGCAGACGAGGGGCTTATTTTTCAGAACGTGTTGTTTGCGGATCAATTCTAAAGTGTTAAATCATCTCCAATAGGACAGCAATCCAAGCGTAACCAAACACACAGAGGACACAGTGGGGAGTGGCTGCGGTTCAATACAGCACGCTTCACTGATGATAGGACCTTGGAGGCACATGGACAACCCAAACAAACTTTAGACAGACACAAACATTTACACTGTCTCTCTCTCTTTCTGCCTCTGTCCACACACACAGACACACACACAGACACACAAATAAGCAGGTTGCAAAGTGGAACGTAAAAGATCCCAGACTCAGACTGACATTTTCAATGTAAGTGATGCCGTCACAAATGGCTGCTCTCTCACTCTCTCAGTGCACACACACACACTCACACACACACACACACACACACACACACACACACAAACACACACACACACACACACACACACAGAGCGCCCTGCTAATACTGCAGTGACTGGCTGGCATTTACTGAATGTCAGATCCAGCCCTCTAACGGAGGCTCACAGCCGATAGTTTAGCTGTGTAATTAGCTTAACCCAGCACTGGCTCCATCCACACGCTGTGTATCCAAACATGTGGGGAACCAGGCATGTGTGTATTTACACTTGAGTATATGTGTGATTGTGCAGATGTGACTGTGCACTGGTGCATGTCTGTGAGCATGGATTTGAGCGTGCATGTTTGTAGATGCTAGCCAAACTGTAGCTCTAATGGCTTGGAGGAGGATTCAGCCATCACTGATCTGTCACACCTTTATTTGGGTGAATAAAATGTAGCAGCCCAGATTTCTTGCCATTTCCCATCTGTACCTTTGAGTGTCATCTTAAATACTGCAAAATGACCATTTTGCATGACTCTGAATCCTATTTTACAGCACTACAGGGCAACTGTTCAGCACAGTACATGACCTGTCGTTGAACTACCGTACAAGTATCTAGACCCTGAAGCAGAATAACATTTTAGCAGGACTGCATTATAAACTCCAATCCAGAATAACTTTAACTGGGAAATATGTTTATAACAGTGTGAAATTGGACCCACATAAAATTGATTGATTGATGGAATTTGATGTATAAAATTGTTCCAAAATCACAATTTAAAATGCTAAAACATAAATATTATATGTCTAGAATTCAGTTTCAGTTAAAACATGTAAGGTCTAGCAACTCATAACAGTACTGTCTTGAAAAACAAATTAAATACATTTTTGTAGCTGTGCTGCTACAGATTACCAGACAGAAAATAAAATATGAATCAGGTAGTCCAGTCATGAGATGCAAAAACTTCTTGCGTCAAGGCAGTTCAATTCAGTTTCGTATTGTCCCATAGGGGGAAGTTCAGCTTGCAGCAGAACACATATAAACAATGGCAATACACACAAACAGTACGACAATAAAATCAATAAAAGATTGGTTTTGTATAGGATAGAACACACACAACAGTACAACAATAAAATCTGTAAGAAGATGGATTTTGTATAGGATTGGATAAGATAAAATGCTACATGTGCTAAGTGTGAGCAGAAAGTGCATTGGTGCAAGGTAACAATTACCTTTTGTGCAAGTTAAGCATGCATATTACACTTGAGACAAAGGAAAATTGAAATCTATTGCACTTTGCCCCGGGAACCTTGTATCTCTGACCTGAAGGGAGAAGATCAAATGCCTGCCTTCTTTAAGACCTGCCGTTAAAAGATGTCTGACAATGAGGACTGCTGCTTGCTGATGATCTTGCTGGTCACCTTAACAATGTTGCCTAGTCTTTTCTTGTGTTGGACATTCAGGTTGCCATACCAGGATCACAGTGAAAAAACTGGCTCAATGAAAGATCTATAAAAACATTAAGCCCATGTAGGAAACACAGTCTTTGCTGGCCTTTTTTACAGATTGCTGCAGTGTTCAGATCAACTTAAGTTTCCTGTAAATGATTGTGCTGAGATACTTGTAGCTCTCAACTATATCTACTCCTCAGCTGTCTGGGAGGGTGGGAGTGATGCTGATCATCTAAACTCAAAGGCTATGTCATTTGTTTTAGTAATATTCAGCCTCAGAAAATGATCATCACACCAGTGTACAAAGTCATCAACAGGCCCATGAGTTGTCTTTCCATCTTGGAGGAGACTGTGTTGTCACCAAATTCAATGATGTGTCTATCACTATACCAACTCCTATAATCATTGGTGTAGAGGATGTAAAATCTCTACCATCCTTGTGGTGCTCCAGTGGAAGATAGGCACTGCTTTGAAAAAGCACCATTAACCCTGACCTGCTGGGTTCTGCTCATCAATGAATCCACAATCCACCTAACAATGCTGACATAAAGATTAAAAAGAGACAGCAGTTTATTGGCTAAAATGACTTGATTGTATTAAACAGAAGAAAGGTCAATAAATAAAAGTCGTGCATGTTGCCTCTTTTGTCTAGGTCCCTGTACAGATATTGAAGTAAAGTGGCATGTAGTGTGTCTTTCACTGAATTACCATTGTTTGTTATTTGGATACACTACAGAGCTACAGATGTATATGCTCTATTAACAGAACCATAGCAGAGGTCTAAAGTCTTTTCATGTCTAGTAGGGTATGTGATGTAGTGATAGGAGCTGCTCATGGATGTTAGATTACAGTGATTCAGATCACAAAGAATGTGGCTGGAGATGTCGGGGCACATGGAGAGTAGTTTCTGTGTTACTTTGTAAATGGTGTTGAAATTTTGGGGGAACTCATGGGGGAGGTAGAAAGGGCAAACAGACACTGATAGTAGCTCAATATCAATTGTACACATGGTCTCTCTGACAGGGATGATTGTGCACCACAGGTTGGACCCCTCCTCCTTGAGACTTCCCAGTACTATATGTGTCTCTGTCTCATCTGATGAGCATACCAAAGCTGCTGATCATCAGTTCACAGTCAGCTATAAGCCAGGTCTCCATGAAGGCTATAAGGAATGCATACCTGAATTTCTGGATGTGGATTGTGTTGTCTTGAATTGTTTCATATTGACTGCATGTTAACCCACGCTACAGTAGGCAGGGGAATACATCTGAGTTTCAGTCATTTCAGCCTCTCTCTCACTCCTTCCCTTCTGATGCGCTTCTGCGCTTTAAAGTTTTTATCTGCATTTTGGATCTTGTTATGAAAGATGTTATCTTTGCAATCCTGAATGAATGAGTGATCACCAGATTGTGGATGTTGCAGCAGGAACTCCCAAGAGTATTGGATTATACCCACGAAAGTTTGGTGAGTTTCATATAAACTCTGGGTGACCATGAACAAGATCCATGAAATAATCAGAGAAAGCAGTCCTGATATACATTGACTTGAATAAGTTGCTATAACAACATACAAACAAAGACATTGTACAACGCTCTGCTGCTGGTCACTACTTGTGCAGAACCGGATCCCTCTATATAAGGCTCCTCTGCATCCACTTACATGTTAACAATTGGAATTTGTGCAGTCCCATATGGTACATGGAGAAAGGCATTCTACCTCTAGTGTGCTTTTGCTGTAATGAAAACCTTGTTTTCTGGAGGATCCCTTGTTTTCTTGCCAGAGCCCTCTGCTTTGTGACTCTGGCTGCACTGTGGTCTCATTGAAATGAACGAAGAGTTTTTGTTTGTGGTGTAGCTCTCTTGTCATTTTCAATTTGAAAGCCTGTTGGCGTCATGCATTTTTTACTTAACAAAAGTGAATGCAATACTTAAATGTTTAGAAAATAATTAATGAACATGTTTATATCCTTTAAAACTTTGCTGTAAATGTTAGTGGTCTGGGCTACAAAATATGATCAAATCAATTCAGCTCCCCTGTGCATAGTTTTGGTTCTCGTGCCTGTAACAGATTTTGCGTGTAAAGCCTGTCAGCATTATGTGTGATCAGAGCTAATCCAGCCATCGAGCCTTAAACAGCTGAACACTGCAGCGTTGCTCATCTGCTAATACCACAGAATAGAATTATCAATGAGGGTATTACTGACTGCACACACCTGCAAGTCCGCTGTTTGTGTACAAATATACATGCAAGAATTTTGTTTATGTGCATGTAGTATTAGTTTACAGAGGTATGTATATTTGAGTGTGAGTGTCTACATGTGCTGCATGTTAATATGACAGCACAGATGAGAGCGACTCAGAGTATTACACATGCTGGAGTGGTTTAAGCTGTGATGTCTTGTGTGTTTACATCCAGTTTACTTATGACTTATGGATGAGCTGAAGCCATAACTGCATAAAAATCATGGATCATAAATTATCTCCTCATATTTGTTGTGTGTGTATTTGTTTTTCTTTATCTCCTCTGTCCCCATGGGTCGGCCATCTGATTGCCATTAACCAACCAGAAATAACTTCTTTTCATATCACCTCATCAGCCTTTTGTCCTGTACCTCAGATTTTTTTTAATTTTTTTTTCTCTTTTGTCTCTTTCGCTCTTCTTTCTATTCCTTGATATACATTCCCCCCATTCTTTTCAGCCCTCTCCCTCTGCCCCTCAACCCCCACCCCCCACCCCCCACCTTTTTTTTCATTCCATTACCACTTTCCTTTTCTCTAGTCTCTTCGCCCATCCTCCTGTCCTCCAGCCTTCCCTCATTTCCTCCAATCAGACATGTTGCCCTTGGCCTCCTACCCCACCCCCCCTTTCCTCTTTTTCCCAGGTGATGGTGTGATGAGAGTCACCCCTCTACCTCCCCTCTTTCCTTTTCTTTTCACAGTCTTTACCTCCACTTTTCTATCCATCCAACCCTCTCAAATCGTTCCACTCTTTCAATTTGTCCTTGGTTAGCTTTGTGATATCACCTCAACACCCTACCCCCCTCACCCCCCCGCCCCTCACACACACACCTCCAGTCCCATTATAGAGACCAGTACTAAAAATAGCTCCTGCTGTTCCCAATGAGGAAGCCCATTCATTCCCAGTCTCAGAGGAGCTGTCACACACAGACACACACACTCCCTCACACACACATGCATACACACACACACACACGTGACAGCAAGTACACCCTCAGACATGCAATTACACACAAAACTACACATTCTGTGTTGGTATAGGTGCCCACACACACATGCACACACACACTGTAGCATTTTCATGACTCTTTTGCATTAGTGAGAAATTAGCACACTTACTCACAAACATGCATATATAAATACACACACACAGGGTCTCCGTACCCAGTTTTGAGGCTCACGAGTGCATCCTGGACTCCAGTTTGATGGTATTTCACCATGTACTGGTGCATGGCAGGGTAGTTCTTCCTGATGTTCCTCTCAGTGGATCCGTTTGGAACAGTCCCAAAGCGGAACGGAGGTGAGTATGCATACGGGTTCTGAAACTGTGGTGGAGTTAAGAAAAACAACGGAGAGGAAATAAGGGGAAAGAAAAAAAACAGGAAACATGAAAGGTTAAACATAAGCTCAGACTGACTGTGTATGTGTGCTTAGGTGCAACCACCAGATGGATTCATTTTGCCATGTCATATTGATAAAATATATATTGCAGAGAACCAATAGGCTTTCTCATGACTGTTTTTTTAAGCTCTGCTCCACTGGTTAACTCTTCCCCATTTGTGGATATTATAGTCTTAAAAAAAAATGATGAGGATCCCATTTTGGAGATGACAAAAATGATTTAGTCTGGCAAGGACAACTTCCAGGTACTGTATCAATGTCTGCCTTGGGACCCAAACCAATATATTGCTATAGTAGTATTTTGTTACATTTTGCCAAAATCAGACTAGTTTTAAAATGGACTATACAGTTTAGTTACAAGCTACTCTGAATTGGTCACAAGATAAATAGGAAGCTGTTAGGTACGTTGTATATTGTGCACAACATTCATGGTGATATGTACACAGACTTGAAAGGCAGTATATGATGATTGAAATATTTTTTTCAACCTCCAGAGTTGTACAGTATTTCCAAAAAACATAGATTTGCTTACCCACTTTAAATTTAAAAATCAGTATATTATTATTAAGTCTATATTTGTTAAGCCTGGATGTGGTATGGGATGATTCTTGGTTAGGCTATTAGTGGCTGTATATTACGAGCATTCAAAATGTCAGTAACTGTAGTTTATCCCAGCCTGGATATATTGCAGTTTCTAATATTTAGTCGACCATCATAAGCGGAGCTCGGAATTGTAGTTTCTCTTTCTTTCCCCAGTTATCACATTCCTTTAGTCCCATGTTGTAGGTTGCAGTTGACATTATCAACACCTTGAATTTAACAAAAATATCCTACAAATGCTGTGTTGCACAGCAGTGCAAAATACTGCTGCAATAAAATGAGGAGGAAAAAATCATGTAACATTTTATGTACAGTCTGTATGGTACAAGCCAGCTTCAACCACTGGGTATTTAATACATCTCTTCTTTTATTGAAATCTTTCTACATATCATTGCTCTCTCTGATATTCAGTATTAGTCTTTTTTCCCTTCTGCCATGTTCTTGTTGTGAAATAGAGAGGAATAATTTGATATAACTAAAAATAAATGTTCATGGCATCTTTCCCCTGCTCTCACCCATCACCCTCTTTCTACCAGTCCTTCCATTTTTAGGTCTTCCTTTCCCCATTCTTATTATTTATTTATTCAGTTTATCTGCTTTATTTGTACAATTTTAAATATCAGATCTTCACTTAAGAGGCAATTTTTCCATTTATTTTCTATTTCTCCTCTTGTATCTCCTCTTGTATTTTCTTTTCTTTCTAAAAGTCTCCCATCATTTCTCTCTGTCTCCCTCCTCCCTCCTCTGTCTCTCTCAGGTATAATCTAGTCAGCGTACAGGTCAAGGGTTTTGTAGTAGTGCCAGGAACAGACAAACCCTATCAATTATAAGTATGTATTATGTGCTACACTCAAACCACATGTTGTGAGTATGTGTGTGTGTGTGTGTGTGTGTGTGTGTGTGTGTGTGTGTGTGTGTGTGTGTGTGCAGTACTAAGAAGTGGTTTAATTCAGTATTAGTAAAACAGTTCTATTAACTGATATTTCACAACATTTACATATATCTAAATGTCTGTCGAACTTCACTTTCACATATTCATACAACACAGGGTCAACCAATAGGCAGTGCATGGAGGCTTTCATTTGCATATTATTAGCATTGGTGTCCTGTATGGTGTGTCTGTGCTTGTTACACATCTGGAAAAATCATTGTTTGAGTTTGAATTGTTTATATGAAGTAGTTACATCATAAATATATCTACATGATATATATGTAAATATTTATAGATATTTATGCGTACTGTATCTGCCTGCACATGTGCATCTCTACTGTGTAATCAGGTCAGGGTGTGTTGATAAGTCACTCTACATGGGCGTGCGTGCATGTGTTAGTGGTGATGTCACGTATTGTGTGTGTCAGCATCACAAGCAATAGCCCTCAGGAGACACTCTCTCCTCACGCAGTCCTCCTTATTGTTTCTCTCTTCCCTCTCTCATCTTCACTTCTTCCTCTGTGACTCTCTTAAGATGGAGCAGTATAGCTTTAAGGTCAGAGGAGGGTACACCTGGCAAGGGAGAGCACTGGCTCAAATCTCTAGACCGAATGGAGAAAGGCAGATTGGAATGAAAGGGGGCCTCTCTTGCTCAATAATTACCAGTGAAGGGCTTTTGAGGACTGCACCAGCTGCTGGTACTGAAAGCCTGATGCAGGGATGATGAGGAAATAAGAGCAGAGGCAGAAGAAAGTTTATGTTGCAGACAGATAGAGATAATTGTTTTCAATACCCTGCTACAGTAAATGGTAGCAGCAAAGTACTGTCACATAATTACAAAGCAAGGTAGATATTGTGAATTCTAATACTTTTAGGTGCACTTTTCAAGAGCCTATAAGGGACTCCATATAAAATATATAGAAGTGCTGATAGATTCATTTATTTTTTAATGTTAACAAAGCATTTTGTATTAAAAATCTGAACAAATTCTGGAAAGCCCTTCTGTTTGTCAAGGGGCTCCACATGTGATTCTGAAAACATGGTTAAGGAACATTTTCTCCTTGTTATCTGTATTTACCTCAGCTTTTCTTCTCCTCTCTCATATGGCTTTCTCTCCTTTCTCCTTTGATCTGCTCTTCTCCTGTTGCCCTCTCTATCTTCTTATTATGCAAGTTCTGCTATTATGTAAGCAAAGGACTCCCTTTTGTATGTGTCTAACTGTGTCTTTGTCTATGTCATGTTACTGTATGTGTGTGTGTGTGTGTTTGTTGGGGTCACAAGACTCTAGATCTCTCATGCATACCTCTGTTTTTCTGTGTCAATTCTCTTTTAAAGCTGGTGTTCATATGATCCTTGTGTTTTTTTCCCAACTGTTCTGGTGACACCTTTGCTGCTAAGCATTATTACTGCAGTTCTTGCCACACTTCTTACTGTTGACTTGGCACTCAGCCCATAGACATTTTCCTTCAACTTTCTGATGTAGTTGATTAAGTTGAATTGGATTACTTTGGTTAGGAAGTACAGCACATCCCACATGTATTTATTTTCATGCATTATTTAGGTTGTGTACTTTTCTTTCTTTGTATCTCCACAAACATCAAAGCTGCTCTCTGAACCTGAAGGCAATTTTACAACTGCCTTTCAAACGCAATCCTAATACTGCTCCAAATGTAAAAGCTACATATTCTATGCATTTTTCAACATACATACTTGTGTGTTCAGACAGGCACATCTACTCTCAAGGGTACATGTGTAGAGACTTAGATGCATCAATCACTGCAGATATAAGATGCATTTACCACTTTTTTACTTATAGATTTTTTTAGGCATGCTAAGTGGCATGGCCCTGGGGATGGCAATCTCGGTCTGTTGGTCTACCACTTTGGTTGAGACTGAAATATCTAAACAACTACTGGATGGATTGCTATGGAATTTTGTACCGATTTTCATGATGCCCAGAGAATGAAGCTTACTAACCTCTGTGATCCCATGATTTTTCCTGTGACACCATGAGGTGTCATCAGAGTGAAACTAATTGATGTATTTCCATGGAGTTTATCACAGATATTCAAGTTCCCCAGAATATCAATTCTAAGTCTTGTCTTATCCTCTAACAGGAGGTCAGAATATCCACTTATTCAGTGAAATATTTTATCTACATGATGTTCATCTCTACACAGATGTTCATCATCACCAGACAATGTATTTTAATGACCATGATGTTTCTGGGCTGTGTTTAGTCTGAAAAATTGTGCTGAAAATCATGGTCCTTAGAGTATGAATTGTAAAAATTCAGATGACTTTCATTTGGTGGCATCATCTGGTTAGAATTTCTGTGTATCCAATATTTTTATTGATGACCAAATACCTGCCAAACTAATGACATTCCCAGTAGCCTCAGCTGATCTTTATGCTTAGTGCGAATTAGCAAATACTGGCATGCTAACTAGCTAAACTAAGATCGTAAACACTATACCTACTAAACACAACAATCACAGCATTGCAAAGTTGGAGGAGCTATTTTGGGTGCCCCTGTTTCTGGAAGTAAAAATCCCATTAATTTTTCCCATAGACAATATCACGTGACTCATATAGCATGAAACTCCTCCAGATAAATCATCAGTACAAAAAATAAATAACTGTTAGAATATATCTGGTTCTTTAGTAAAAGTCAAAGGTACAAGCCTGTTTACATAAAAATTTTGGGGTCGACGTTAACTATGACTCTGGTTATGCAGGTTATGCAGGGAAGTGGACCCAAATGCAGAGACAACAAGCAGGCAACAGTAACGGAATAAAATAATTATTTATTTACCACACTGTGGTTACTACTTGATGAAGACAAAAACATCACTGGTTGACTTGAAACATATGGAGCAAAACATAACAGCTGCAAACACTAGGATATATCAACAAAAATCTGCCCTATACTGGACTCTGTAGATAACACTCTCCTCGCACTCATGCAGTTGGCCATTGAAATTTGCATGTACGGCCAATCTAGACGTGTCTACCGATTCCGCGTGTCTCACACAATATACAAGGTAGTGCCTCACTGCTACTCTCATTCCCTAGAGCTCATTGATCTTGTTTCTCCATGGAGAATTATTTCTGTTGGAAATACAAGAGCAATGGACATACTGTGTTGGACTGTCTTCGCCCACCCCTACAGTGTAAGATGATCTAACACTGTGTTGAAGCAGCTGATGGTAATGTGTTCACAGACCACTCCATTGGCTCGGCCCTTTCAATTCTTGCCCCCCATGGGCCAATCTTCCATTTATGGAAGGTTTTGAGGCAGAGAGGACTGAATCAGAATATCACAGCTTCCTGGCTGCAGCCCCACAGCCCATTCTATGATACAATTTTACAAGGAACAGTGTTATTCACTCCAATTCTGTCATGTTCCTCCTCCGTTCTTGGGCATTAAGGAGATAGACCTATCCTCCCAAGGGGAGACAGATTCTTTCTCCAAGGAGATCCAGGACCTGTTATTGAAACAGGCTGTGATCGTTCCCACTCATGACAGAACAGTTAATTGTACTGTACTCCCAAGAAGATGGGAGGTTTCAGACCCATTTTGGACCTCTGTATTCTGAACTAATGCATTGCCTTAAAGACGTTCCACACGCTATTGAGAGATTGCTGGAACTGGGTCAACCACGCAACTAGTTCAGCACCACCGATCTGAAAGATTATTATTTTCACATCAAGTCATGGTCAGTCCAGAAAAAAAGGCTAATTTCCACACAGCCAGGCTGGTGCAGCACCTAACTTGGTTAGGTTTTGCTAACAATTTGAGGAAGCCATGCCAGCAGATAGAGTATCTGGCAGTTATGCTAGATTTGGTCATTCTGCGGGCCATTCTGTCGGAACCTAGAAGGACAACCTTGCAGACAGTCCTCAGAGCACCATGGGAAGTTGCAGTGACAGCTATGACTGTAGTTAGTCAGGTATCAGGGTTCATGGAAGTGGGCCATCCATTTGTTCCACAGGGGCTCCTGTACATGTGCCACCTGTGAGAGTGGTTTGCCAGCCTGCCGTTGGTTCCCAAAAGGCACAAGCACCACTTGGTGAATATTTTTCCATCAATGCGGGATAACTTGCATTACTGGGGGTCCCAACAGCATCGTTGATGGGAACATCGCTGGGTCAAGTGACAGGGGCACCAACCTTATGTCGAGAGGCAGCCCTTTGGCATGTGAGTAGGTTTTTGGAAACAGTTTGGGAAAGTGGACGTGGACCTGTTCACCTTTCAAAACAATGCCCACTACCTGTTCTGGTTTTCCCTGATGCCACAAGACAATCCACTCCTTGGGTTGGATGTGTTTGCACATGTGACAGGGAGGCTTCTTCACACCTTGCCTCCACTTCATCTCATTCAGACCATCCAAGCAGCCAGAGCAGGATCCACCATTGCTTGCTACAAGGCTGTAGTTGGAATTCCAACACTGGTGCAATGAAAGGAGATTGGTCCCCCTGACACACACACCCTGAATTTACTAAAAAATAAAGTACATTTACCTGAGAAGCGCCAAGTGAATTGGCTATATGAGTGAATCTCCCAAGCATACAGGCAAGCTGGTAAGGACACTCCCACTGTGGTCCAAGCACATTCTACACATGGTGTAGCAGAGTCTACAGCCTTATTCAGTGGGGTGAGTGTTGAGGACTTATGCACGGCAGTGTCTTGGGCAGCACCTCATCCATTCATAAGTTTCAATATCTTGGACAAGGTCCATGCTTGTAGGTGCAACTCAGGGTGAAAATTCATTGTGCTCCACCTACAATACCCACAGAGTTCAGTAGAGGGCGGAGCCTGAGATAGAACAAAGGTTATAATATTGTAACCCTACTTCTATAAGCACAGCCCTCTACCTATGGACCCTGCCACTCCTAGTGGTTTCTAGATAACGGTGACAGTGAGGTGCTGCCTTACACATACATGCATGTGATTGGAGGAGAGCATTACCCATAGAGTCCAGTAGAGGTCTCTGCCTGTGCTTACAGAGCTAGGATTACAATATTGTAAGCTTCATTACACCGTCAAAAATAAAACCAAAGCAAGGCAGAAATAAAACTAAAGAAAACAAGGGCTATGGACACAAAGGAAAAACAATACCAAGCTCAAGCACTACACAAAGAAACACAAATGGCAAATGCAGTTATCATGGATACAGTTTCTTCTCCATGGCCTAGGCTCAAGTAGGTATTTTGTAATGTTTATATGCAGCATTTTTACCACTAAAGTTTATTTTCATCCTTTTAAGTGCATTCCTAGTTTTGAATTAGTTAAACATCTGCTTGATTAAATTTAGTATGGGCCCAAATACTGCCAAACACAGTGCTAGCATGGAATATGTTCTTTGCTAACCTTAACCCCTGCTGGGTGAAATAGGGCTTAAGTTATCAATCCTATCATCACCTAAGTTAATGGGAGTCTGTTTCAGCTAGAACCAGTGTGACATAGAGGTTGGCCTGTGTAGCCAATGTATCATTTCAGACATATTTAATGGCAATTTATTAGTTAGTTTGTTTTGTCAGCAATTCAAAAAAAGGTGTTGCCATGTCATTTAGTTGAGTTCATAGAACTGTTTGGCCATTAGTAGCAAGCTTGATGGGTCTCCAAGCAACTCCAGTCCACATTTGGAAGTGTCCTTGAGCAAGACACTGAACCCCATATTGCTTTCAAAGTGTGTGCATGAGGTAAATATAAGTTGCTTTGCAGAGAAGTCTCAGCTTAGTGTAATGCAATGTAATGTTTCAATGGTTGGAGAAACAACCAAGTGAGTCAAGCCCTTTTTTTGGGTTGGACTGAAGTCACACACTACACATGTTGCACTACGTAACCAGTCTGAAATAACAGAGTGCACTGGAGTATTTTTCTCAGGGGTTGGCTGACTAAATTGGAGCTCAAACTAAAAAAAACTGCACTTATATTTAAGTGACATGACCACAGTGGGTTAACCATGTTGTTGTGTACAGAATGTGTATAAGTGCTAACGTATTAGAGAACATGATAAGCCAAAATGTATAAAGATTCTTTGGTGTGAGTTTGATTTGCAGCCTTTATGCCCTGCAGTGGCCCAAGCATCACTTAAAGCACTTTTAAGGAAAATTCACTGACCAGCATTTCCTTGAATGAATTTTCCTCATCATATTGCTGGTCAAAGATGGCTCGGTGTACAGCCTCGCTCAGCAAATCTGTCTGAATGGCCATTTACCCTTTTTGTCTGGTTCCTTTCTTGGCTGACCCTCTCTGTCTTTCCATATAACTTTTACTCTCTCCCCCTCATGCCTTTCTTTTCTCCCTACCTCAGTCGTCAACCTGGCCCATATCTGTCCGCCTGTTGTCTCGTACCATCTTGTGTGTCTTGGCCTCTTGCTATTCCTCAGTCGCTCTCCTGCCAGTTGCTGTACCCCTTATTTCATCCCCCCCCCCTCTCCCTCTGCATGTTGTCAAAACCCTCTACATCAGTCTCAAATGCTCTCTCCTTGGTCGCATCTCCACATATATTTGTCTCTCTCTACCCAGGAAGAATCTACCCTTTTGTTTTGTTTTTCTTCTCAATTTCTCTACATTTGGCTTGACCTTTTACTTTAATATTGCAGCCTGTCCTCCTCCTCCTGCATAGCAACCTTTTCCACCTTTCTATATCAACCTTTTCGTGTTCTTATATTCTTACATTTTTATGCATATAATCACAATTGAACCTACGTAATTATATTTTAAATCAAAATCTTTCACAAATAAAATGCCATGTTGACTAGAACATTTTACAAGCTTTTGAGACCAGAATGTGAAAATGTCTGTTGATATGTGTGGAATAGTTCACTATAGACACACAAAAAAATACATATATTTCTGCAAATGTTCCTACAGATGCTGTTGGAAATACTGAGTTAATCAATTAAATATTTACAGGTATGATGCACATAAAATTTATTCTATGAATTACACAGTTACACTTCTTATAGCTGCTGCAGTAAATGCTGTAGTACTTGGTTGTTATGACAGTCACGAAAGAACTAGTCTTGATTTTGGGTCCACTTTACTATGTGTCACTACTTTGGGTGCATTTATGATTGTAGAACTTGTAAGTTTGAGCCTTTGTGGAGAAAGGTTGACAGATTTCTCCACTTCATAACTGTAGGTTAATGAGAGCTTTGAAAGTAGGCAAAACCTCAGAGGGTTTTTGTCCTATTCTTTAACTAATCTAAGATGACTTCTCAACTAGCAAACAAACCCCCATCCAGCCAGTCAAATCAACATTCCCTTTTTTCTCCTTTACCTTGTTGTCAGAAAGACCGGTGACTTGGTCAACAAACTCCTCCTGGATCATGAAGGCAGCCAGATTGGCAGTGTAGGAGGCCAGGAAGATGACAGCGAAGAAGGCCCACACAGACACTATGAACTTACTGGTGGTTCCCTTTGGGTTTTGCACTGGCACAGAGTTGTTGAAGACCAGACCCCAGAGTAGCCACACGGCCTTGCCCATGGTAAAGGAAGGGCCATGGGGGTCTGAGAGAGAAGACAGGGGAAAGAGAGAGACAGATGGTTTAGAGGAAGGTGAAATGGCAGACAAGTGTTCTCTCTTATAAGACCAAGTATGTTGCCTGTATGTGTGTGTGTGTGTGTGTGTGTGTGTGTGTGTTCATGTGAATGCTTACCTTTCCCCTGTGCCAGGTTTCTGTTAAAGCCAAGAGGACTGATGTACTCAAACATGAAAACAGCCATTGCAGTCACCAGTAGGAGCATCACAAACATCATCACCCACACTGATGCACTGAATGGCTCTATGATAGAGAAAGAAATAAGAGGAATGAGATTAAGTATTAACGCATGTTTGGCTAAATTTTATATCTTACATTTCACTTTTTCCAGATTCATGCATACTCTCTTTTTGTCTTTCCATTAACTGAAAGAATACATTTATCATGCATACACACACACACACACACATACACACACACCCACACGGATAACAAGCTGACTTGTGAATGTTCACAGACACACACACACACACACACTTATATATACACAGGCACATCTCCTATCTGACAGTGTGAGGAGGCGTACAGTATAGGAAGTCCTGGTATTAGCAGTCCTGTCCTCCCTCTGAGCTCACAACACTCCTGCAGAGATGAAACTCTGCTCTAATATATGGGAGAGCACTGCTGGCACAGGGTTTTGCCCTGTGTGTGCACAAGTGTGTGTGTATGCTGGCAAGCAGCCATTATGGGGTTTTCCTGCTAAGCCCTTATAATTGCCACTTTCACAGCAGTAACTGCATGCTGCATACATGTTAGTGTGTGTTCCTGTGTGTGTGTGTGTGTGTGTGTGTGTGTGTGTGTGTGTGTGTGTGCGCACCTGTGTGTGCTGACATGTATGTGTGATTCTCTCTGCAGTCTTATGCATGTGCAAATCAGCTGGATGTGTGTGTTTGCACCAGTGTTTGCCTTGGTGTCTGTGGCCTCATATGTTATGCATGAGCGAAGGAACTTGGATATAGATGCGCTAGAAGTGCTACGCATCAAATGAACGTGACTGAGCAGCCAAAACAGGGATATACATGGTTGCTCAGGTTAAAATCCTGTGGTTAAGTCCCTCTCAGGTAAGTGAGAGTCACTGTGACAGGAAGTAGGAGTTGAGCTAAATCCCTCCGATGAAAGAGCAAGTATTGACAGCTGTGTAATAGAACTGAATTGTGTTGTCAGCTCTGTATCTCAGGGAACGTACACACACACCCAAAACAAATACTCTTCTACACTCACACAAACCAGAAAAGCAAACAAGACAGATCTTCCTCTCTCTCCCTCCTGAGTCCAACAACAAAGCAACAGTTGTTCGGTGACAGTTACCGAGAAAGGCTGATGGGGACACGGTTCCATTACTACGGGAGACCATGACGCTGATCCCGGTTTCCACGAACGGGACGGAGAAATCGATGACCTCAGAACGCTCCTCATTGATCGTCAGAGATCCGACGGCCATGACGGCTTTCTTATAGACCACCTAAGGGGGGGTGGAGGAGAGGGACGAATGCAGGGACAAAGCAAGGGAGGAAGGATGGAGGGATAGGAAAAATTGGAGGGATAAGGGGAGAGGAAGGAGTGAGTGAGAGATGGATGCAAAGAAGAAAAAGAAATGAGGGGAAGAGGTGTGGAACAAGCAAGGTTGTCACGATGAGAGGGAAGAGGATGAAAAAGGGAACACAAGATATGTAAGGAGAGGGTGAAAGTGGATGAAATATATGAAAGTGGGAGAATGATTATGTATAAATCACATTTAAAACAGAGAAATGGCAGAGAGAGGGGCACAGGAAAAGAAGAAGAAGAAGAACATTTACATTATATTGTATGAGTGTGTATGAGTGAAAAAAACACATTTAGTTATTAAAGGTTATTGGATTTTAGTTATATAAAAAATATAGTAAATTGTCTTTCATTATAATACAGTCAAAACTAAAAGCCAAAATAAATGCTAACAGTATATCGATGCACCAGAAAATGAATTATTTTGACTGTACATCAATAAAGTCATCGTAATCAATATAATCAATATGCAGTGGGAGTCACTGCTAAATACTGTAAGATGAATGCCAGATAAACTTCAACTCAGGGAATAAAGTCTGCCATAAAAAATATAGAGAGCAATAAAGTTTACAGTCCTCAAATGAACTCTGGGACTTTACCTTCAAGGTGAAGCTGGTAATAAATGATATGCAAAGGAGTTTTCTGCAGGAGTAGCTAAGATGTGTTTACTTTCTGAGTGTTTACAGTTGGTGCCAAAGCCTCAAAGGTGAGCACTTTTTCCCACTATGCAACAGTTTTGCAAAGTTAAAAATTAAAGCTTCACTTTTGAACATACATTTTGTCTGAAATACAGAAGTCCCTGTCACCTAAACATCTCTTATTTCCTCTTGGCTTGGATTATCAAATTTAAATGGGCTACAAACTAAACGTGGAGACCAGTCAATACCATTATACATCATACTCACACTCTTTCTAAAATACTTATCAGCTGTAGGGTACACTCATTGTTTTGTTTTGGTGGTTTCTTGCAGCAGTGCCAATTGCAAGTGTTCAATGTCATTGTATTCTTTGATATGAATAAAATGTGTTACCTCAAAGCACACATACATTGATGTATACAGTAACTGCCTGCAGCTAATTCCTTAATACATATGCCATAAACCTAGATTCAATTTGTTACGTGACAGATTTAGAAAGATTAAAATAATAATCTATGCAGTCTGTACAAATCTCCCTGCATCTTCCCAGTAAAATATTAGTCCAACGCAAACTACACCTGCCGTTTATAATGAGTCTTCAATTTTCTTCAAGCAGGATTTTTGATTTAGGCTGTAAATATCCTTTTGTCTGGTTGCGCACGAGTTTGAGTGCTATCTGATATTGGCCTACAGTCTGATTCCATGGATCTTTATTGATTGAACTCTGATTCAGAATTAGCTGTATTTTACACATACATACACTTGCACAGATGTTCTTACCTCTCCCACCATCCCATTCCAGACATTGTTGATCTTCTTTCCATGTTTTCCATTGGTTACCAGGTACAGGTCATAGGTGAATTTGACATACTTGGCAATCTTCTTCAGAATATCGATGCAGAAGCCTTTACAGCACTTCTTAATGTATGTCCCACC
Organism: Euthynnus affinis; assembly: GCA_029490765.1. Classification (NCBI taxonomy): domain Eukaryota; kingdom Metazoa; phylum Chordata; class Actinopteri; order Scombriformes; family Scombridae; genus Euthynnus; species Euthynnus affinis. The sequence continues at coordinate 18,720,390 of CM055856.1, read as the reverse complement.
AGCCTCTGTTGTGTTGCTACAGAAACACAAACAAAACACACATATCATTAGCAGATGATTTTGAGCAGCAGCTGCTACAGAAAATTAGAATTTTTGGTTTAGTGACAGAAAATGAATGAAATGGCACAGAATAAAACATTTTATACAGTTGTGTTAAAAAAAAAATGTTTGCTTGTCTTTCCATCCCACTTGTTAAATTTATATGAATGCACCAATGAACACATATCGCCCTGGGACATTTTCACCTTTAAGATCAGGTTGTTCTATTCAGGAGTGACATCAGAAGACTTGAAAAATATGCTCCTTCTACCTCTGTGTCTCTCTAGAGAGGGGGGTTTATGAAGGCACTGCATCTGCAAGCCTTGTACCATCTGTGTATATGAATTTGAGAGCAGGAGAGTTCACACACTGTTCATGCACACTCTCTCTCTCTCTCTCTCTCTCACACACACACACACACACACACACACACACACACACACACACAAATACAAGTGCATATCAACTTTCAGCCACCTGGGACTCTCATTTAACTTTTAGATATGTGCTAATTAGGAGAAGATAACCTCGTCCTTTAGTTTAACAACCTGAATACAAACTTGATGGAAAGTGAGGGGGAAAAAACCCTTCTCACATCCGGTCATGACTCCGCAGTTACCTTCAGAGCTGAAACTCTGTCACTTTGGAGGGTTTCTGTGGTGTTGGAAAAACATTTGCCAATTTTTGCCTCAAGTGCAAACTCCTGTGTTACCCTCACTAATCGCCATCGATCTGTCAAACAAATGTCACCCCAAGTGGAATTTCTCTCTGTCTTCCAACTGAAAAGGAATTTACGTTTTATGGCCCAATAGTTTTACAAAAGAGAGAAAAGGTTCATTTGAAGAACAAAAAAAAAAAGAAAAAAGAAGAAGACAAGCGCAGGTCTGTCACCGGATTTGAATGACTTTTTGTGAGACAACCCAGGGTGATTTCCTACAGATATAACTAGATATTATCTATAGCAGCTGTTGAAGCCAATTTAAAATGAATTAAATAAGCTCATTTGCATTTAAATGCCCCTACAAACATACCATATGTCAACAAAATCAGTGTAATTCATTACCAGAGTATGGAAACAGTATGAGTTGTTTGTTTCCTAATCAATCTAAAATAAAGACTTTGATAATTCCCTCTGTAATGCAATATCTCTCAATATCTATCTATGTCTAAGCCCCCTATCTATCTATCCAACTATTCCTATCCTACTATATCTTTTTTCAGCTGGCACATTGCATCAAATTTAGAAGCAACTGTGGTAAGCAAGACGGTTATGTCTGCAAACTTGGTTGTTTTAAACGTAATATTTTTTTAAATGATGAGGGAAAAATGTAGTTATGAAATAGTACAGGGAGAAGAGAGGATCCGTGCAGGGAACGGTATCTATGATAATACTGTAATAACAGAAACGAGGACAACTACGTCAAGTTTCTGGCAGGTTCAGCTGGCGGGGGCAGTCATAGAGCAAGCATATAGGCCAGAACTGTAATAGCTGCATTCATGAACACAGTGTACCCATTTAGGCAGGCCATAGTACAGTTCAGGCAGAGCATGTGATGTTATGGAGGCTGTTTGTGAAGTTGCCAGGCCAACTTGATATAGAACCGCTACAGGGCCTGAGGGGTCTCCAGAGAGGGCAGTGTGGGTATGTGTGTGAGTATGAGTATGGGTTGTTCTTAGGCCCAGCCTGGATGAGTGAATTTGTGGTTCTGCATGCATGGATAGTCCTCCACCACCCCTGATCCAACCCCCTCCACCACTCCTCTCTCTCTTTCTCTTTCTGCCTCTTTCTTCCTCTCCATCTATCCCTCCTTCCTTCAAATGGACACTACGGATGCTTGAGTGGGAATTGCACTGTGGGAGGGAGAAAGGCACCCGAATGCATTGGCCTGTGAGTGAGTGGACATGTGGCAACAGAGACTGTATATGAGCTTGTGTGTGTGTGTGTGTGTTTGCGTTTCTCCTTGGAGATGCTTTATTGTCCGCCCTACTTCACTGGATGAAAATCTCTGTTGGCCTCTTCCCTGGGACACTATTACCGCTTAATCAGCTATGTTGGCGTGTGTGTTTGGACATGTGTGTTTGTGTAGTAGTTATAGACGTAGTGGTAAGTCTGTGAGTATGTGTGTTCCAGTGGAGAGAAATAATATTGAGTTATCATCTACAAACCAATTACATGCTTTGATTGAACAACACTCAAGCCATTCAGTGACACAAACACACACACTCTAAGCCACTCTCACTGTGTGTGTATACTTCAGTATCAAAACATAGCTAGCAGTATTTGGGCATTAGAAAGAAAATTGGTAAGGAAGGAAATAAATTGCTGAGTTCAGCAGTTGCCTCCATTTTCAGGGGGAGGACAGAAGCTGCTGCAAAGATTGCACACTGCACATCTTCCTGTGCTCATGAGAGAAATGAGAGAGAGCATACTGAAGAGCACAGTGACAGTGCTGAAGAGAATGAAAAAATGGATGTATTTGTTTATGTCCATCTGATATTTATCTAATATAAAACTTATTATTCTGTAATTAAGATTTAAATGTTATACTAGTATGCGATGGGGGCGTCTAAATTAATAATGAATAAGATTATCATATTAATGTATGGTTAGACAGACAGATACATAAATAAAACAACGGTGGACTTACTCTTTGATATGCTTCCTGCAGGGTACAGAATTCCTCATGCAGGTTCCGGTGAGCCTCTCTACATCTTCCACAATAACGAACGGTTTCTCCTCTAAAGTGACAATGGACAGGTGGTTGTCATCAAGCTCAGCGTCACCAAAGGAGTTGAAGCGCGGCCACACCGGGTATTTCAACGTCAGGCTGCGGTTATCCAGTTTCCCCATCTGGGGGGAAAGGACATGAGGATAAAAAGGAAGGTGATTATAAATGAGTTAACAGTTTGTTAAGTCACATGAAGTGGAAGCAGTGGGAATGATCTAGCCGGTGATTGTGATGAGACAAGAACAAAAGTAATTTCTTACTTTTCTTTCCTTGTTGCTGCAATCAGTTGCCTAACAACTCATAAAGAAGATAGGAAGTGGATATGACTTGACACATGTTAACATTTTACAGGAATGTTTTTTGGGCACAAAACACACATACATATTGTTCACAAATCATAATAAATGTGACTGCCAGTATGGCTGTACAACACAACAGATTAAAAGCATGATGTATAGGGATGCATGACAAAATGTGCACAGAGGATTATATGGCTATGAGTGCAGACACATTCATGAAAGAGAAAGAGAGAGAGAGAGAGAGAGAGAGAGAGAGAGAGAGAGAGAGAGAGAGAGAGAGAGAGAGAGAGAGAGAGAGAGGCATGTGATGGTATGATAATGATGTGACTCTTAATAATTCAGAAAGTTTTCTAAGTTGTGATGTCACAGATTCCCCTATGGATGCTCTCTGCCCACCCACACCTGTCTCTATATGTAAGTATGCGAGCATATGAGTGTGTGTGTGTGTGTACGTGCACATGGTATTTACTCATCTTTGTGTCAGACAGGAGGCAGAGAGAAAGAGAGGTAGAGCAGCAGGCAGCAAGGCTTTGCTCGACTCTCAATTATTAATGTTACAGGAGCCAGAAAATGGCAAAACCTCGCTCTCACTCTTTCCCTCCATTTCAAAAGTCTTTCTTTCTTCTTCTCTTTTTCTCTCCTCGCATCATAAAGCAATACAGCTGTAGTGTGGAGTGGAGTGACTTCACTGCGTAAGTTGTTTTGTTTGAGGCACGCATACACACACACACACTCAGCAACACAAACAACCATGGGCTTAAATCACGTAAATTCAGCAGTGAATGTTTAAGCCTATTGCGTCACAGGCTAACAAATGGAGAAAAGTGAAGATAATGGAAAATGTTGCTTTGTCTTTGTGAATAAAATAGAATATTTAATGCACACTATCACACATAGTGCACATAATCGTTCAACCTTTTGACCTTGGAGTCATGGAGCAATGGTTATTAGACACACATAGACACACACACACATGTTGTTGCTCAGCCTGCATGCCTGGCTAAGTCATTAACAGGCAAGCAGAGAGGAGGAAGTGAAATTAGCATTTTAATTGTTTTGCTTTGAGTGGTTTTCTATCCTCTGACAGGGATTAGAGTCTTTTCTCTGCACATACTCTGCACCACTGTCAACAGCTCACTCTGCTGTCAGTTACATCTCTGATTGTGTGTGTGTGTGTGTGTGTGTGTGCGTGTGTGTGTGCGTGCGTGTGTGTGTGTGTGTGTGTGCAAGCGTTAGTGTTGGGGTGAAGGGGTAGGATGGTGCGCTTGTGTGTCACCTTCGCTCTCCAGGGAACGGCCGCATTTGTCAATCTGTCTTACCCCAGCTGTTTTGCATTTCACAAGTGAGTGACTGTGTGCATGTATGCGCGCACACCAGTATGTGGGTGGGGAGGTAAAGTAGGAAATGGGATGTTTAAGTGAGGTGGAATTTGTGAGTTAAAAAAAAAGACAGGACTTGTGTCACAGAATGAGGGATTGTGAGAAAAATAAACAGAGAGGATTCAGAGAAGAATAAAAAAGTGTAGGAGTAAAACATTTGAATTGTACTCCACGAGCAGTTTGGAATCATTTTCTGGTCTTTTTGAAACTCCAAAGCTGCAGATCCCAGCTGAGTGCATTATGCTGATATACATACTTCACCGGTATTTTAAATGTGTAACATAATGAGTGATATTTCATGTTTCAAATGGGGGAAAAACATTCTTTAGCTAAATTTTTCAACACTTGTCTTCCTTTCTTAGTTCAGAAGATTTCCAGTGGGTCACAGAAAGTGCAGCAGCTATACAGAAAGCTGATCCAACAATGATCTACTTAGCTTGGTTTAACTACTTGTTGCGCCTTTATGTATCAATAAGAAATACTTGTCATGTCACATTTTGAAACAGAAACGTAAAAATAGACACACGACTCAAGTCTGTTTAATCCTTTTCATCATTAATATAAGCTTTTGAGGAGTGGCTCTGATTTGGTTGGATCAATCAATAAACTCAGTGGAGAGATAAATGTTCTGCTCAGAAGAAGGTTGAAAATGGGAGCAGGGAAAAGGAGGGGGAAGAGGAGGAGGGAAAGAAGAAGCTGACTTCAGCAGCCTTTCTGATTTCCTGTCCACCTGCTCTCCTTTTCCCTCTTCCTCTCCATCTCTCCTTCTCTCTAATTAAAGAAAGAGGGGTTATAAATTAATGCCTAGAGAGAGGAGAGAGGATTCTCTCTATCGACCAGCTAGGCAGCAGATTGCTGAATTTCCCCGTATGAAATACCAGATATTACACACACACACAATACATGGAAAGCAGTGTGGTGTGACAGCAAGGCCAGTGGGAGGTTACGATGATAGGGCCCGTGGGATTACTGCATTATAACATCTCATAGCGGCAATCCTATCGCATCATCACTTTACGATGGATTTAGAGCCACTTGGTGATGAGATGACACTCTGCCCCCAGAACAGCCGTGTTTCTCTGCATCTTTTCTTATCTGTCTCAAAAGCCCTTGTTTTTTTTATTTTTATTTCATCTTCTACTCTTTCTTTTGTCACCTCAAACATGCCCTCCCTTTTTTCTGCTCTCACTATTTCCCTCTTCATCTTTCTTTGTCTTTATTTATGATGGCCTTCCTCCTCTCTGTAACTGCATTTCTTGCTCTCTATTTCATCTCACAATGTCTTCATCTTTCTTTATCTCTCTCACTACTCTCTGTCTCCCTCTCTCTTTCTGTCATTCAGAGTTTGACCTATTCAACCACACACACATACTCAGGGGCTATAATCAACCAGGACCTTGCTGAACAAGTGAGAGAGAATGTTACAAGAATAAAGAAAACAGGGGTCAGCGCTCCAACACTGAGCACCTTCTCTGTGCCATTCTCGCTGGGAGAGTTATCGCTGTGGCAAGTTGCACTATGGGAGAATGAGTTCCTAATAGCGTGGAGAAAACCATTCAGTCATAAAACAGTATCTGTCACTCCTGTCAGACGAAATTATGTCGGGAAAATGGATTCGGCTCTCTCTCTCCTACGCCTGCTCTGTGTATATGTGTGAATGTGTTTGTGTGTGTGTGTGTGTGTCTGCATGTATGTGTGAGGATGCACGTGCATGCCCGTGTGTGTATGACAAAACAAGGGCAGAAAGAAAGGGGATGAAAAAGCAGAAGAGTGAGAGAAAGATGAATCCACAGATTCCATAGTGCTCCACAGAAAGTGGAGCACTTTTATTAAAACACAGAGAATAATAGATTGAAAATGAATGTTTGTGTTTGTGTGTGCTCATGTCTAGGTCAATTTTTGTTGATTTGGAAGTGAGTGTGTGTGTGTGTGTGTGTGTATGGATGTGGGCATTACGTGTGTCTGCACTCCATATTGTGATTCTCCAAGCACAAATCCCATGCTGTCTGTAATAATTATTTTGTGAACTGGCTGCTAACACTGCATCAGTTCCTTAAGCAATTTACACACGCCATCTACTCAGCAGGAATAAAACATAACATCCTGGTTCTAATTGTTAAATACACTTTTCCCATTCAGTCAATGACATAATACTATATCTCTGAATGAAATAAGAAAATTCATCATTGCTTCTGCCACATCACTGACTCTGGAGCCTTTCCAAAGCAGTGATGCAGTAATGTTTTTATACTTAAACGCTATACATTTCCTGAATTTCCTGAATTCCCAGGAGTCAATTGATACATATTTATGAATTTCTCCACTGTGGATTCTATTATCTTAAGGGAAGCCTTTACGTTGAATATAAAATAAGTGAAATCCTCCTCCTCGTTTTCCTCACCAGCATCCAGGACCCTGACTTGCTCATGATCAAGTTCATCATTTCACTCAAATAACCTCTCCTGTGTCATCAAACAACACAATGGTATTTACACCAAAGCTTGAAGACATTTATTTTAATCTCTTGTTGGTCACTCTTGACTAAAATTTTGTTAAGCTGATTTTAAAGTGTTTTGAATGAGTTTCACAAGTAATGGGGGGATAATATTCAGCAAAACATAAACTTCAATGTACATTTTAATTAAATAAGTAGTGAATTCAGTTTTTTATGTGTGTGTAAATATGTATTTGTGGAGTGTATGTGTATGTGGCCTTCATCCTCAAAGCAAAGCCGGCTCCTTTAAACTGTTCCACACCAAAATTGAATTAATTTACTGCTTCCTCTGGATGCAGCCTCATTACAACATATTAGCATTTTGTGATATGGAGACCAGTGTCGAGTAAGTTACTTGAAAAAACAGAAAGAGAGGAAACAAGACTCCCAAAATGTCTATGTAATGAAGCATTACTGAGAGTAGTAAATAAAATGAATTTACTGAATTTCAAATTGTTTGCTCTTACACTTCTCTTTACTGAAAAAGTAACCACATTACTATAACGCATTGTAATGTATTATTGCCACATCACTCTTGATTATTATTCCTTCTTGCTACTATATCTTTACAGCACAATGTTCCCAGATAAAGAGCCTAATTTTGAAAACCCTCATAATGCCACACTTTGGAGACAGTCAAACATACCTACATGACTTGCTGCAATCTGCGCTTCTTTTTAATAAACAGCAATTTACTGGTGATTACATAATCCTGAAAAGATCCCAAACACCATACACATCCAACCAAACAGGTGTGACTCTCCCCAGAACTCAAAAATATACCATCTAGCCAACCCTATGTGTGTGTATGTGTGTGTGCGTCGCAAAGAACCGCAGGTGTGGTTGCTTTGAAAACCTGAGTACTAAACACCTGTAGTGGGTGAAAAAAAAGAAAACATACATATGCTGATGGCTCAGTTCCATATCTCTCTTCCTCTGATTTCCCCTCTTTCTCTCTATCTCTTTGTCTATTTTTCTCTCCCACATATACTCTCACTATCTTGGCCCATCTGTCTCCATCGTTCACTCGTCTCCGTATTGCTCCATATTGCTCCTCTCCCCCCTGTCTCTTCCTCCTGTGCCCCAAGGGGACACATTTTATATTTTTAGTGCATATCCATATTTTAGTGCAGTTTCTGAATTTTTATCTCTTGATCATCATGGAAGTCTCTCTCTCTCTCTCTCTCTCTCTCTCTCTGTGCCACTGATTTCTGGTGCAAGGGTGGAACGGCTGCACCAGAGAGAGGGAGAGAGAAAGAGAGAGATAGAGAGCAGTTCCCAATTATGTTTCCACTTTGGGTCTCTGTGTCTCTCTTGCCTTCAGTCTCTTTCTCTGCACCACAGTGAAGTGGTACTGATCAATTTCACAGGCTCTCTGTTTACAGCAACATACTCTACCTCCCCTCCGCACACCAACAAAGGGTCTTTTGTGTGTGTGTGTGTGTGTGTGTGTGTGTGTGTGTGTGTGTGTGTGTGTGTGCGTGTGTGTCAGTATGAAATATGAAAAAGCTAGTCTCAAGATTGGGTGGAGACTGTGCGGATTGCGGCAAACTAAACCAAATACTGTAACGCACACCCCTCTCTCTCTCTCTCTCTCTCTCTCTCTCTCTCTCACACACACACACACACAAGGGGAGGGATGTGACCTGAATAAGAACCTGATTTGTCAAAGCGCAAGTCTCTCAAATAGTGTTTCTGTCAATAACCAGTGTGGAAGGGTAAACATACACACACATACAGGAGCAGTGACCCCTTGCCACCCCAATAACAGAGGTCTCAGTTTTTGATTAACTGTGGTTTGAGGTGCTATCAGAGACCACAACAGCAATCACAGCTAAAGACAGACGGGAGTGCACAGATTATCTGGCCTGGGAAAGAAAGGAAGAAAGGATGAAGGGATGGTATGGAGGAAAAGAAGGGAGGAAAGTGTGAAAAACAGAAGCAGAAACAAAAAGTGTTGAAGACACAAAAGACAGCAGGAAAGAGAAATAAACTGAAGGAAGAGGGATGTGAAGAGAGAGAGGCAGTGAGAAGGACATGATAAAAAATGAGAAGAATGTAGCAGAGAATTACAAAATTAAAGGGATGGAAAAACAATAAAGACAGAAAGACATTACCATCTATTCCCCTTTTTCCTTTATCAAAACCCTTCCTTTGGCCACACCTCTGTCTTTATCCCTATCTCAAACTTCCTCTTTGTGAAGTATGAGCAATTGGGACATTAAATATAAGGTATTTGAGCCCACAGGAAGCAGTCTGATGTAGGTATAAAGATACATGGCTGCCATTTAAAGTCCATTACAACGACGAGAATACTTAGCCATTCACCATGGCCATTCTTTATGGAAGCTCCCCCACATTAACTAGTTAAAGAAATCCATAATCTCGCTGGTAAATGAGCTCATTGATCAACTGTAAGTGTCGTACAATGAGCTAGAGGTAGCATTTTCGATACTGATGTTTAGCATTTGTTTCTGGTTTTGTTTTTGCATGGAGGTTCTCAGAGACCGCTTGCCAATAAAACACTGTGGGTGTTTTTTTTCCCATGATTTTCCCATGAAGTTTCTGTAGGTGGCACTATACATTGGCAGGTCGATATTAGCCGATATCTGCAAAAATAGATATGTAAAAAAGTGGCAGAATGAAAGATAATATACTACATATATAAAATAATAATGATGATAATATATAAATATATATATATAGTAAAGTTATATTAAAATTCCCATTTTTGTTTGGTATCATGGCCCAGAAGAACAGGAACATGTGCACACTTTTGCATGCACATACACACACAGACACACACTGATCAGATCCTACCTTCTCCCACTCTCTGTCCTTGTTGAGAACAATGACCACCAGCTTTGGATTTTCCTGGTAGCCATCTTCTGTGAATGACAAGTCTCTGCCATCCCATGTCACATTCATCATGTATCTACAAGGAAGAGGAGTGGAAGGAGAGAGAGAGCGGGAGAGGGTTGAGAAGTAGTGGGGCAGAGGGTGACAAGAGAAGAAGTAAGAGAGGTGACAAGGAAAAAGGACGAGGTAGAGAAATGAGTGAATGAGAAAAAGGAAATAAATGAATGCAAGCGAGAAGAAACAGAGGAAAAAGAGGAAATTGAATTACATTAGCATGAGAAAAAGTCAATTTACAATCTACTGGTATTACTATCCTAAAATATTCACACACACTCCATTGCATTAAAAGTTGTAAAGTTGATTCACATGTATTGGATTATGACTACATTTTTGAAATGAAAAGCAAGTGGACATAGACTCAGAGTTTAATGCTGAGGGATATAAAAATCTATTCAAATCCTACAAAATATACGTATGTGTGCCTAGTATAATGTGAAAGGATCCAAAATTTACAATTATAGTACAGTTGAAAGAGAAAAAAGAGAGTGAGCGTGGATAGTACCTAAAGCGATAGTCTATCCATACTAACACTCACCACACACACAGACACACACACATATACACACACTGTAATGAGTGACCCATATGGCAGGTCACATTAGCTAAGATGGAGGGCATTGGGAAGATATTCTTGGGTCCACATAGCCTCCAAATTAATCATGGCTGTCCTTCCCCACTCTGTCTTCCTCACTCCTTCTGTCAGTGGTCATGTACAACATGGGAGAGACAGCTCCTCTTTTCTTCCTCCTCTACTCCATTCTTGCACTGGGCGACGGGGCAAACTTCTAAATGGAATATGTGCCCATGTGATGTGTCTTTGAAAAGCCACAGAGGAGCGCTGCAGGTGAGGCATTTCATGCTGTGTAGGACATTGTGCAGTCACATGCTGTAGTGTATGGAGCAAATTGTGCTTTTAGAAGCTTATTATTTGTGTCATTTGATACAATGGTTGCTTATGTGGCATATACATCAAAGGACAGGTTCGTAATTTTTCTGTCTTAAAACAACAGTCAGGTGCCCATATGAACACTGTAAGAGGTTTTTCTTGCTGTAATCATCCCTCCTGCTAACACTGGCTATTAAAAGATCCTTTCAAATGTGCTTACAATATAAGTGAAGGGGGATAAAATCCACAGCCCTCATTTTGTTCAAAAATGCACCATCTAAATCTAATATGATGCGTCAGCAGTCCGAGTTAGTTAAATCAAGCAGATATCTTCCAAGTTATTTTCTTTTTAGAATAAAATTCCCTCTTTTTGTTTCCCCAGGCAGTGTTTCCCTTTGAAAGATGTCCACTTTATTTGAAAAATGTGGATTGCTGAAGTTTCATATTAGCTTTGGATAAACTTTTAAATACATTTTTGCACTGAAGGAGGACTGCCAATTTTGCTCCCCATCACTTACGCTGGAAACGCATTAAGAATGGATCTCTTAATGGCCACTATGAAAAGGACAAATGATTACAGCAAGAAAAACCTGTTTCAATGTCCATTTGAGTGCCTGAATATGACAGGCATGAAAAATTGTGCACCTATCCTTTAAGAGACTTATTTAGGTGATTTCTGCCAAAAAATAGTGAATCAGCCAAACCCTTCATTACTAAATATCTTTTCCTCTGTATATCTCTCTGTATCTCTGTGATTCTCTGTCAATGCCAAACTTCAATAACTTCTTATTTCTTTCTTTTTAAAGCAATTAAAGGGAGCAAGAGCTGTTTTTATTGAATTTCCAGTTAGCAAATATATATATATATATTTTAATACATGAAAAAACCTGCATACTGTGATGCAGCTTTAATCCCACACATACTATGGACCAGCACATGCTCTGCAGGATTTAACTATAATTGTCTATTTAAGTAAATTCAACATGTTTTTATTATTTCAGCTGTTACAGACTCTCACACTGGCATGTTACACATACTAGGAGTCTAAACCAATTATAATACTAAGTCACTAGGATGGCGACAGAGATAATGGAGAAGAAGACTGTGTAATATGTGTGTTTGTGTGTGTGTGGTGCCATTTCACAATATCTACATGTCCCTTTAAATTGCTGCTGGTAACACACATGCACAGCCTCTCAATTCTCAGATGAAATCAGCCAGAGATAAAGGGATTGAGCGGGTTTCGTGATTAAAATAATCTGATTGGCCTGCAAGCAACCAGGTGAGTAGTATTAAGCCATTTGATTGGACACAGGATGCAGTGCTGAACCCAATTACTGTATGTGCGACTACAGCAAAGGAAGAAGTGCTGGAATCAATACCAGCACCTGGGCTGCTCTTTTAGACAACAGCCCATTCTGCGCTTTCCATCAATCTGGAAGAGACACAAGCACACAAATTCACATGCACAATGGAAGCCTTTGCTCTTCTTTCTTTCAAAATGATGTATTGTTAGGGAGAAATAGTTGAAGATGTTCAGACAACCTTATCCAATCCTCCTGTCTTGACACTGAATATTTGGGAGGGCCTGTTTTTTTCATTAATCATTTCCTGCCAGTGACCACTTTACAGGCTAAACTTTAATTCAGGCAAACAGTGTAAATCTAAAGCCTCTCAGTTTAGATATCTCAGTTGATTCGTTGTGATTCAGGTTCATAAAAGTAGTGAGGTTTTTTTTATGTATAAAAACGGTTCTAGTGCAGCTTTAAAAAGTGATATATAACTTTTCTGAGATTTAATTCAGTCGAATGCCTGACTTCAGCTTTTTCCAACAGGCAAAATGAAAAATAGGCACCTCTGTCTATTCTCTGCATGAAATATCATTATTATTATGACTTCCAGTGCAGCTCTGTGATAAATATGCTGTATATGTGTCACTGGCTGTTAATGTGAAGATCACAGTGGAACATCGTACATAGTACACATTTTGTGTTTGAAAGCAAGAACAGGATGCAGACAGGACAGGCAGATTGTGTGTGTACGTCTGCAAGTATGTTTGGGCTGATGCCCATTGAACAGGTGGACCTGGGGTGTTGCTAGGATACGGACACAGACTGGAGTGTACATGCTGGAAAATGACCCTAAATACCCCCAACTGAACATCCCTGCACACACATAAACACAGACAATTACTTTGCCCACCTCAACAATCCTCCATGTAATGTTTCCTCTCCCCTGTAGGACTGAGATCATAGCAAAGCATCCAATTTCTCTCACTTTCCAGCCTCCCATTATATCAGTAATCTCTCTATTCATTAGGGGGGATGAGGAGAGGGTGCAGAGGTGGAGAGACAGTGGAGAAGGAGCACCCAAAAAAAAATGAGAGCGAGAATATAGATAAGAGAGATTGAGTGAGGGAGATGGAAAAGGGAGAGGGGAAAGTATGACGAGAGAGTAGGAGGACTAAGCCTCAACAGTCGACAGAGTTAGGATAAAAATATCTTCAGTGTTATTTTTTCCTCCCTTCCCCTTATTTTGGAGCAAAAGGAGTTGGGGTGGGGGCACTGCACCAGCGTTAACTAACAGCACATATGCACCCAGCATCAGAATTAATGGGGGCAAGAGCAAAAATGCTCCAAGAAATTTCAGAATGTTCCCTAAAAGCCATTATCAAGAGGGACAAATTGACCCCAAATATTTTCCAGTTCAGGCCAATATCCTAATTCCACATTAAGCCAATCATTTTATTTTCATTCAATTCATTTAATTTCCATTTCCGTCTCTAACACCCACTTATATAACGGAACTGTTGTCCACACTACGCTGCTGTTACGATACCTGGCAGAGGTCATGCAATCCTGCACCTGCAGTGAATTTGGCTGCTGCAATGGACCTCATTAAAAAAGCTCCAACTGTTACGTTACTAGCAGCCTCAAATCCTGGGCCTGTCACCAACAGCATCCCCAGCAAATATGACAGCAAACAAAGTTGCCGCTTCTACAACTGAAAACTGGAAAATATTCTGGCTTGGGATTGAAGAGGTGAATAAGATGACTATCCTCTTCTACAAAGCATGTAGGGCTCACCCACCCAACCGCAGTCTTGGAGAGCTAAAGGTTAATCACAACTTTGTTAAAGGAAATGAACAGGTTAAAAAGTATTCAGCTCATCATCACCAAACAAGCGACCATCATTTATTTGCTTATGGAGAGTAACATTAACACTAATGCTAAAAACTTTAAAATGGCTTTAGTCTGGTGCATTAGCTCAGATTATTGTTAGCAAGTTAGCCAGATTACGTTAATGTTTAGAGCCTACATGTGCGTCTTGCTGACTTGCTGACAACCTATGACGCAGTGCTGGGTAGTTCAGTACATAATGTTATTTCATCCATGCTCAAATCGCCAGCAGGACTAAATGTGGTGATTAAATAAAGCATGCTAAAAAACTTCCAACATTTCCAAACACGTATGTTGACCCATTTTATTTTAAACAGACCAGATACCCCAACAGCAGTTGCCTGTGGGACATAACTATGTCCCGTCTAAGTGCTCTTGACACAAAAGATGCCTCAATCTGTCAAATACTCACTTATTCTGAGATTCTCTGGATTATACTGTGTTTACAAAGGTCTTACATTGTGATAAGGACTCTATCTGAAGAGGCTTTACTATAGGGAGTGTGTGTATGTGTGTGTTAAAGATAGAGACATTTATCCTTTGTCAAGACAAGGGCCAGTCAAACCAATAATGTATACTGTCAGAGTACTATGAAGTGCACTGACACACAATGGAAGGAAGACATTTTAAACAAGATGGGGGCTACTATCAGTCCTGATTTAGGTCTTTCAAGAGGACCTGAGGGTGGGTATTCATTTGAAAACACACACTCAGGTTGCATGTGTTTAGTGTGACATGAATGATGACTGTACAAGGTGAAGTAGATGCTAACTTAGCAGTGTCTCTGTCCTTCTTCTAGTCCTGGTATGTGTGTATGTGTGTGTGTGTGTGTGTGTATGTATCTGTATGTGTATGTGTCTGTATGTGTGTGTGCACTTTTCTGTGTGAGTTTGGTCAGCACAAGATTAATGCTAACAATTACATTTTGTCGTTTCCAAGCTTGCAGTCGCACCATAAAATGCAACACATGTCCAAGCAGCTACTTCAGCAGGATTTCTTTTGTTGCACAAAACAGGATTTGTTAGTTTATTGCTTGGGATCCTTCTCACTGTAGCTGAGTTTTAATATCATGTTTTTTTTTTCTCAAGTATGCAAATCCATGTATAGGACAGGAATTCCCACACAACACTGGAGCATCTGTGTTAGATACCCTTCCTTTTGATGACAAATGAATAAGCTTCCCATGTGCCTGGAATTGCTCCTAACTAAGCTCCATTCATATCACTCCTCTGCCAACTCTTCCTTACTCTCCATTCTGAGTGAAGCAACTTGATTGTTCACTTATCTGTGAGATGTAGCACACTAGCTGTCAATCATATGCTACTCCTGCTTGAAGGAAAAAAATTCACCACTGTGAATATGATGATTTCTTTAAACTAGGTCACCTATGTAGTAGAAATGTGAAATTATTTTTTTTTATTCTGTGCCCTATGACTATAGAATACTAAGAACAAGTTTGTAGATTCTCCATAACACTCTTAAGGGGGAATCCTATAACAACCAGGATGTATTGCATGCATCCCGTTCCATCATGTTCACATCAAGCAAGGCACCAAAAACAAAGTTAGCAGAGACAAAGTTAGTGAGTTACCAAGTGCTGCACGGGTGCCACTGGATGTAGCCACAAGTTACAGGGAACACAGACACTGTTTGCTGTTGTTCTGTATTCAGAGTTGCCAAAGTCTGATATAATATTCTGTCAGAGAACAAAGTCAGGTTCACCAAAGAACTGCAAAGGTTGTTGCAGTGCAGTTTTCTGTCTGTCTCCCTGATGATCCTGGGTCATGTTGCATCACTCTTCTGTCTCTCCTGCGTGACGTGGTTACAGCTCCTGTGGTCACCTTCTCCTCGATACTGTTCTATTTGATTCCAAAGCATACATTTGGCCTCATAAGTTGTAATAGTGAGGCCACACCTCTGCTTCGACATTATATTGTAATTACAGCTGTTTTTTGGTTTTTGTTAGTGTTATCATGGAGAAGCTCAGCAACTGAAGTTAGTGTCAGGCTGCACTGTAGCTTTGGTGGTCGGTTTCTCCTCCATTCCACACTGTTTTGTCTGATTACACAGCACTAATTCAGCCTCATAAATTTTAATAGTGGTGCCACATCTCTGCTCCAACATTATATTGTAAAGCTAGTTGTTTTGTGTTAGATTCAGTTCTTCTGGATGAATCACAGATAAACTTAGCTTAACTCTGTCGTTCTGGTCCAGTATTCGCTTCCTCTTCCAGACTCTGTTGTGTCTGATTCAACAGCACGATATACAGCCTTGTATCATGAAACAAGTTTTCTTCCAAATATACTGATAATCTTAACTATTTAGTAGTATGATATTTTGTATCTGCTTTTCCTTATCACTAGTGTAGCATGGGGTGGGAGTGTTTTGGGAGCCCCAAATTTTACAGTCCTCGAAGGCACCACTACTGAAAATGAGGAAACATAGTTTACTTTTGTGGTGGTGACCCTCACCCTCTGGAACTGTCTTCCTTTAGTCATAAAAAACATAGAGTCTGTCAATAGTGTTAAGAAGCTGTTAAAAACTCACTTGTTTCTGACTTATGTGTCTGCTCACTGTGTGGTTTTATGGTTTTAATTATTTTTATATTGGTATTTTGTTTTTTAAACTTTTCATTTCATTTTATTTTTCTCTCAATTGTTTGAATGACTCTGGTTTTGAAAGGCGCTTTATAAAGTTTACTTACTTAGTTGTAATCTAAGGCAGATCTCAATTGTCCACCGAATGACGCATTTTGCATCACCCAGCAGACATTTGCCGGCAAATCAGTGGGGAGCTCTGGGTGTAGGAAAGTTAAACATTGTTCATTCGTATGTACTATCCACATTGTAATGATACAATGCTGGTTGAAAATCTGCAAAGTTTCCCTTTAATTAAGATCACTTTAAACTTGCCACTGAGTCAAGCAAAACAGACTTACTGTTGTCCTGTTCTTCATAATTATCCGAAATGAGGTTACAGTCAACTGGACAGCCTTGGCTGTAATCCATCAACTGTAGCCTACTGGAGTACTACTGCTCTCACAGTGCTGTATGAAATGCATACCCACCACTGCCAAAAGACACTTCAGGCTAAGCATTAGCTACTTGAACTACTATTGGCTCATTGTTCTAGATTGAAATTGGAGATATCTTATTTTGCTTCGTAATCACCTTTTCATGCAGATGATACAACACCAAGAGCCTTTGCATGCTCACACACAGACTCACATCTGCTGTTTATGTACAAAGATTTATTTTATTTAAAGGGATTCAGTCCCTCTCTCACACAGACTGTTACCTGCAAAGCAAGCTAATACTTAAGCTGTCAGGAGAGATGTGAGGGGTAAAATAGCTTACTGATTTTTTATGATTGCAGATATGCTCACTATCACGCCCACACATACACACAGTACATGCTATGTATTAGCAGTTCTGCCAGTCTAATATGTTCCTCCTTCCATACTTTCTTTTTTAATTTCCTCTCACTTTCTGACTCCGTTTGAGATGGAAACTTGTGCTTGTAAACCTCTGAGGAAGCAAGGGAAATGTATTTCTTGTTTAATAAATTAGGTTCATTAGACAGTAGTTTGAACACGGTGCTGGACACATGCTAACACACTTTTATATACAGACACGTTTATTCCAGATGCATATCCTTTCACAGGTGAACAGTGTATAGGTCATGAATTTTAATATCTTCCTTTTATTCAAATACACCTATTCCTTGCAAGATCACGTGCTGTATGTGAATTCAGTATGTGACTGTATGTGACTCTCAGGAGAGTTGCAAACAGAAATTTACTCATGGAATAACACTCAATGGAATAACAAATAAACACACAGACATAGTTAGCAAGCGATCATGCAGTCATGTAATATTTATGAGTAGCGGTGTGACTGGCATTTTAAGACACTAGGACATCATTGTTTCTACTGTGTAAAGACACATTCATAGGCTAAGTCCATGTGTAGTGTGTAAGCGCAGGTCTTGGTACAGCTCATGACAGCTGCCCCTAGACTCAGTGTGAGTGTGTTATGTGTGCACATGTGTGTTTCGTCAGTTCTGACCCTCATATATCAGGGCTAGAGACTGAAATTACCTGTCAGAACAAACTACTACCACCACACACCTTTTACACACACACACACACACACACACACACACACACACACACACACACACACTGATAAATAAGTGCTAAAGTCTTTTAAGGCATACTGTTCACCACAGCAAGGTGAGCGGTGCACTGTAAATCTGTCATGACAGAACATTCTCTTAAGGGGGGGATATTTCTCTTGTTTCTAACATGCACGCGTACAAGCACAAACACACACACACACACACACAATCCCACACATGCGTACACCATATTTTATATGGAGCAGAAGTTGTCACTTGGTCTGATTGCTGCACTGGCCAGCACTCTTAGTTGGTCATTTGTCTCCTGTTTTTATTTAATTTAATTTTTCTATTACACTGCAAAACATATTCATCTTGGATGTGTCACAGTGGATTTATCATCACAGCTGTCACAGGCAAAAACTGAGTGAGGTAAAACTTCACTGAAAGCCCACACTGCACGATACTAGAAACACCACAGACTTTTTCTGTGATTTCACCGCCATCTATTGATATTTTCTTCAAAACAAGTTTTTCTCTATTGTGGCTTGTTTTTGAATCACTTATGGGAGGATGAGGCATCCACTGAAAATTATATTGTTGTCACAAATCACAGTTGAGTCTGAGAGGAGTGGACACGGAAGAACTTACAGTAAGAGGAGACTATCTTTTAGAATGAAGTGATGTGACCTGCTGTGAATACGGCAATATCTGACAATAGTGCTGGACATTTGTGCATATAGCCTGGCTGTGTGTCTGTCTGTATCGGTGTGTGTGTGTTCATCATGTCTTCCTATCTCCCCTGACAGCCGTTGATGGTCTAACAACCCACACTGGCCCGTCGCCCCGACCTAGCCTTGACCAATCATGTTTCTCATGTCCTGGCCCTGAAGCCCTATTGGCTGAGCTCTCTCACCCACAACAGAGCCATCTGTGGCCACTCATCACCTTGGTAACAACCTGAGGCAGCAGAGCATGCTGGGACCGAAGTCAGCTGGCTCTGGATATGTGGTAATTCTTTTTGGTGTGTCTGTTTTCCTGACAAAAGGAGAACTATATTAGTGTATTATTGGTATTTGAAATCCTACTGAGGCTATTAAAGCTGCAATCAGTAATATCGAAAGTTCTTTTCAAATTATGGTAACAAATTGACAATAATTCATGGGAGGGGGCTGGTAAATGTTGCTTATTAATGCCAGAAACTCCCGTGTTACCTCAGTCCTTGTTAAGATTTTAAGCTGTCTAATCAGGCATAGCCAGCCCAGTCTTGATTTTGCAGTGAAGGTTTAAATTTCCCAGTCCCCCTTAACTAACTACAGTGCACAATGCGCTTGGTTTGGTTTCTACGGAACCCAGATGAAAATTGGTGTAGCATCTGAAAGGTAGTGGGAGTATCTGGTGGATTTATTGACCAATTACATGAAAATATTTCAGGCCAGTAAAACTTTATAGGTAGTCATTGTAAGCTGACCTCAGTGGAAAATATTATATTTCAATTTAACTTCATAAACAAGCAGAGCAGAGCAGGTTTTACTGATCTAAAAATGCCGTTATTAGACAATAGCCACAATACTCAGTGCTCTCTCAGTGTATCTGTTTCTTTATTCTTTTATTGTACTACTTTTCTTTTCTCTTCTTCCTTTTATCTTCTGCCTTTCTTCCATTTCTGATATGTTGCCACGTAATTCCGATGTTAAAGTGATACATTTTTTGGACACTAAAACATTTTTCACATAGGTTAAAACCAATGTCTTTGCCTCATGACCATCAGAAAAATATGTGAACCAGAGATATTCTAAAAATGTATTCATATTGAACAAGTTGATGTTTATTGTTAGCTATTTTGGCCATATTTCAACCCTTAATGTAAGACAAAAGCAAACTAAAGAATGATAACATGACAACTATGAACACACTGGATTCCGATATGATATTTATGTACAGTGTCTGCCAAAAATAATGGGCAGACTGTTGAAAACCAAATATCCATATGCTTTCATGAGTGGCTAAATTTTCTTAAATGTTCTAGTTTAAGCACTGCATCTTAGTTCTAAGCTGAAGCAGATATCATTTCTGAAATTTGTCACCAATAAAAATTTAATTTTGTATCAAATTTTGTCATTTAGAGTCTCAATTTGTAATTTCACACATCATTATTAAAAAAAAAACAATATTGGGATGTGAACACAGATTGTGTGTTGTATCTCTCCGTCCTCTGCCAGATGGAAAGGCAGACAGAGCTGGCAAGACCTGCAACATCTCCCACTGGCTGCTGGGGAGCTAGCACAAGATAAGAAGGAGAACAGAAGAGAGTGAATGAGAGATGGAGGAATAAATGAGAAGAGGAACAGAAGGACTCATCAAGGAGCTCTTCAGTTTTGGAGAGCACTCATTTGTAGCGGCTTCCCACTGTGACCCCAGTCTCAATTTCTTTCCTTCCCTCTTTCTTTGCTGCCTAAATAGAAAACTCCCTCCTCAACTCCAATTCACCTCTTTCATTCCCCCCTCTCTCTGACTCCTACACTTCCTCTATTCTCTTAGCTCCAACTTTCAATCCCTTATTCTTTTATCCACTAATTGTATCTTTCTATCCTTAACGTAGACTTGGTAGAAACTCGGTGGAAGTCTCTAATTACTGAGGACAAGGGTGAAAACAAACATACAGCGGCAGGAACCCTTGCACTCAAACAAACATTCACATACACACAAATATCTATGTGCATTAGCAGAGATGTTCTCTTGATGTTATAAAAATACACAAAACCTCCCCAAACCTTCATCATTCTGCTGGTTCTATTTTTCTCCTGTCTTAAAAGACACATACGTAGCTCAATGTATTTCTTGCTAATCATTATAGACATTCACACCAAAATAAACACATCCACACACTCTTTCTTTGCTTACTTATGCAATGCACTGGGTGGAAGCTTGGTTGTCTTCTCCATCTGGCCATAACAAGACGTCTTGGCTTCGGGGATGTCACCATACTCCTCCAACATGGCTGCCGCTGCAGACGTTATGATGCCCAGACCATCCCTAACTCGTGCCTCCAACGGGTAGTCCCAGTCATCATACGACACTGAAATCATTCCCGATGGGAACTCTTCAGGTGTTATTTCCGGGTTGCCAGTGGTCAGGGACGGTACAATCCAGATGTATCCGAATCCAGTGAGGCCCAGAGAGCGGGCCTCCTCCAGGATGTAGACAGCCTCATCCTTAGAGCAGTAAAGCAGGACCACTGGAGACTGGACCTTCTTGAGCATGATCTGAGACCTGCTGTCTTCCTCCACTGCATCCAGAGTAATGATATTCTGCAGGTCCCAGCCCACAAAACTAAAGCAAGGATAACGAGGACAGGAGTGAAATGTTAATATTTAACTGATAGACTATTAACTTTGTTCAGGCGCTGACAAGGGCAGTTATAACGATCCATTATAATTAATATCATTGTTAAGTGCGATGTGAATGCTAATAGGTATAAAGTGCTTATTGTCAGGGGAAACACATTACGCCTAAATGGAATGCAAATGCTAAAGCTGGTCCTGTATAATCATGCTCAACAGGTTAGAACTAAAGGACAAGAACAACAAACAGGGGCCTGTTAATGTGAAAGGGCCAAAGCAAGTGCCTGTGGTTGATGTGATAATTGGTAACAACAGTAGAAAAAAAGTGCTGTTATCAACATGAAATGCAACTTGTCACACTTTTGGTTAGCAAATAAGTTCATTAATTCCATTGCTCCTGTAAAACCATGTGGCTGAAGATAGATGTTTTTACAAGCAGGTTTTCCTCCACAGAGTTTTAAAACTATAATGCTCAAAGCATCTGTGAAGGAAAACAGATCAGTATAGTTTCAAAGCAATTTTTTTTAGTTCTGTAGCCCGTTAGCTAAAGTGAGGAGAGTGAGAAATAACAAGAGCTCATTAAAAAGATCATTTACAGAGCATTTACAGAGTATCTTTCTTATCCAGTGGGACTGGCTGATCTTTTCTACGACGGCCAGAATAATAATTTTCAGCAGGTCCCAGTACGCAAGGCTCAAGTGCAGCAGAAACAGTAGAAATCGTGGTTATCTTTGTAATTAAAGAACATAATATATCATAAATGGGCACACTGTGGTATCAGGAGTACAGGTCCTTCATGACAGAGCTGGCAGAAAGAGGGACAAAGACGAATACACACATACACACACACACACACACTGGAGAATGGAGTGTAACAAAGTCTGACACACGGTAGGGAAAAGAGGAAAGCGGTTAACCATCATGGAGGAATCCAACAATAGACAGGTAGTGTAACATGAGAGTGATTTGGGACTCTCTGTCTTCCTCTTGCTGTCCAAACTGATGATGGTCTACAAGTCCCAGATGACAAAACTAGTAAAGAGAGACAATGATACACAAAGACACACAGAGAACGAGAGAGAGCGAGAAAGAGAGAAAGACTAGGGATGATTACAATTATGGGAAGTAATACTACTAAATTTCCCATTCTCTGCATACAAATACAAATGTGTGCTTTGTACCAAACCAACCACTTACCCTTACAATGATGCACTATTAGAAAATTAGAAAATTACATAGCTGTGGATACTGATTTATAATTAATTTTGCCCCTCAGTATACACTCTTCTTGCAGATCAACCAAGATGACTGATCTGTAAGAGAAGATGCATTTTTTCTGTTTGAGATGATCCACGCCATACAGGTAAGTGTCTCCGTTGCCTGAACGACCATTCATGTCCAAAAGTTCAGTTCTTTGATTGGTGGGTTATACTGACAGAAAGACCACCTACCTGCATGCATCCATCTCTGGCAGACAGCCTATGTACAGTATGTAGCCATCCATGTAATATTCCCTCGATCTCACATTATTTCCATGAGCCTGCATTTCATGTAGGCAACTGCAAGTACCAAAATGTTTTCATGGTCAGGTCAGCCTTGACTCACTGAGCTGAGTGGTCCAATTTATTTTCTGCTGTGAATGATGGAAGTTCATTGGTATTAAAACTGTCTGCCCATGACTAAGTCACTATGAGCCAGTTGAGCACTGACATAGGAAATCGACAATGGGTAATTGCAGGTAATTGGACAAATTATTTCCTGTTTCATAAATGATGAACTATTATTTTAACATTGAGGTCAAAATCACTTCTGGAGTGTATGAATACTGATGCTGGGAAGTGAAGTTATTACATATCTATCTTTCACTAAAGTATTATAAATGAACCCCATTAAAAGTGGCAATAGATGTAACAACAGATAATGGTGATCTACAGTACATAAACATAAAGAAGATGGTTTAAAATTGTTTACAGCTGCAACAGAGAATATATACAAGATCTGATTCCTCCAAAGTCTTCATTGTCTTGAACAATTTCACAAAAAGCAACACTTTTTTTCCGGTTCACAATTGATTGCCACTCTCAAACTGTAGACACATCTGCAAGTCCTATAGTCCTCTGGCATGCCCATACTCCGGGTCATAAGTATGGTGTTTTTTTTTTTTTTTTGGTTAGTTAAATGAAAGGAAATGAATGCAAATGCATGCCTTGTTGACCAAACAAAAATGGAAATTGTTAGCTGAAGCTAGTACTAACCTGCTGACTTTGCTTTCTGCTCTCAAAGATATGGACAATTGGACATTTGCCAATTTCCTGATATTTTGGTTTGCAAATCTTATTATCTGTGTAAGATCCACTAGATAATATGAGGTTAACCTGTGCATTGCCAGCTTACCGTTGATTTTATTTAAGCCAGTTTGACCATTTTTTATGGGTTTCTCAGATTGGTGCTTCAGTTAAGTTATCACTTGCTCTGCAGTTAATAAGTCTTTATACCAGGTCTTTTTTCCATCCAAAGCTCAGAGAACACAGAGTAAAACAGGGTACTTATATGTCTATTGCTACTCTACTTGCAATTAAAATAAATGTTACTAGTGTCACCAGAGAGTTTTTGAACCTGTGTTTGCCTCTTGGGTTAGACAGAAAGAGTAACTGCTAATGAAAAAGACCCTCTTCAGCTCTGTTTCTATATATCACAAGTGCAGGCATCAAATCTTGCCAACATCTCAACATTGCTGAACATGTATCATTTATTTGACTTTTTTTTGCCAAAAAAATTATGGCTTGCTGTTCACTCCAGCAGTTTTTTCTTTTTCTCTTTCTCTCTGCAGAGGACTGTAGCATCAGTCAAAATGACCTAAGGGTGTGGCAGACAGCCAAACTGCATGTGTAGTAAACCTACCTGTCATCTACAATTTAATTCTAAGAATGCTGATGAAATCCTTTTATGCTGCTGTTTTTGAAGTACATATGAGTGGAGGAGATGAAAAATACATGGCCAAAAGATTGTGTGTGGTAACTCTTTAAGAAAGTAAACTTGCCCATTCTCCGGGAAATGTGCAGTGATAATGGAGAACATTACAGGCAAAATGGGGAAATGGCCTTGGAAAAATGCCCAGGCATACCCACACTGCTTGTTATCTTCAGTTTTTCTAGACTCTAGACTCTTGGAATTTAGAGAGCTAAGAGGTGATATTTGAAAACCCAAAATGGTTGAGGGGGAGAAAACAGTCCATTTTATGTGTGCTTCACAGCTTCTGCTTTTCTGATAACACCTGTTAGCCATTTAACTATAGTTGAATTCCTGAGTGTAGATCCTTTGGCTCCATAGATCCTGTAACTATTGGATCAAAAAGGTCCATTGGTCACAGATAACAATGCAATACTCCACATGTTACGGAGAGTTCCACATAATTCAATTCAATACATGCATTCTGTTTGATTGAGGGAATTTCCACACCAACTTGTAGAATGTCAAAGCACCCCCATGCAGTTAATTAAATACCTGTTATCACACAGCAGTAGAAATTATTGTGTGTTTCTTCTACAGACTCATAGTGTAAATTTACATGCGGGTGGCGAATTATAGTAACAGGAATGATCCACATCTAAACGTAATTGACCATCTGTGTTTTTCTAAACGCCAGACTGGAAAACTATCACTCAAAGACTCTAAATATAACAATAAAACCTTTCAGAGCAACATGGCTGTCTTCAGGAGGAGTCCTGGCAATGTCCAAGGGGTCTGAGTGTATTTTGAACACATAGATTAAGTTATAAATAGATGTTATATCCACCAATTCACTCTCTTCACATTAGTGTTGTGACCAGTGAGCTACTGTATTTCGAGTTGAATAATGATCAGACATACATCCAAGAGCAGATGTGTAGCTGATTGTACCTGTTGTCTACGGTTGTTTTTAGGATGTTGATGAACTCCTGGTAGCCCGGGAACTTTGATGTCACAATGGAGAAGATGTGCCAGTCGTACTCCTCCATGATGTTCAGCATCAGCAGAGCCTCCTGCTGGATGGAGGCACCGAACTGGAAGAATGTCGACTTCACATCCTGAGAAAAGAGAACAGGAGGCAGGGATAGAGGAAAGGAGAAAGGGGAGGAGGTGAAGCAAAGGGAGATAAATAGAGAGGAAGGAGGAGATTTAGTTGAAGATTTATTTATATTTTCATTTCACTTTCCATACAACTCCACCAGCTAATTCAAACAGCATCTCAGACATATCAATCAACAACAGAGCATTTAAAATCTGGCACAATCGAGTACACAGCCACACGCTCTCTCCCACTGTACACACACATACATATGCACATACACAGATTGAGAGTAATAAGCGTCTTGTGGAGGAAATATATAGAGGAGGGGCACAGAACAATTCAATGAAGCCCAAATTGGATTGGTGCGGTACAAGCAAGCTGCAGAACTCTTATGGACCTGGTTCTAGGGAACGAGGGTTACATTTGCTCTGAGTCACTCATATGCACTCCATTAAACCTGACTCAGAATCATTTGCCACTTCAGCCAAACTCAGACATAGGCTTGGACAGAGCGGACAAGCACTATTGCAGGTGGACAAATTAATTCGATTCATTTACATTGGATGTTTCATTTTAAACGACTCATTATAGTGTAGGCTTTTAAATTAAGTGAAATAGAACAAAAAATAATGAGAATAGAGCATGTGGCATCAGAAAATGTTTAGACCAACAAAACGTTGACATCTTTGGTTGTTTATTGCATGACTTCTTGTGTGTGTTTCTGAGTGTGTACTTCTGTTACCTTGAAATGTCAGAGAGTTCACACATGGCTTATCTTGACACCACTTGTCTTTGGCACTCTAATTATGATGGACTTGCCGGTTGGTGTGTGTGTCTGTTTGTGTGTGTGAATCTGCAACCTGACAGCTGAGAAAGAATATAAGAATATAATAAATAAATAACACAAGGGCTAAGAGACAGAGAACAAAAGGTCGGAACGAGAGATATGAGGCAAATGAAGAAAAAGAGATTCTTGCTTGGTGTCACACCTGCTCTTAAACATGTCACATACACTCTCTCACACACACACTACATGTACACACTGCCTGCAGCCTGCATACACAGTAAATCATCCACAGTGTGACCACACTTAAAAAAAGGGAAACAGTTGGTGAGTTCTGTCATGAAATGACAAAAATATTATGCTACTATACCAAACGCCTTTAAACCATAAAACAGTTCCTAGCATTAGCTTGGATCCTGCCATAAATTCTGCAGTTTAAAAAAAAAGTTTGGAAGAAGAACAATCAAAATATAGCCAGGATGTGATCATTTTTCATATAAGTTGCATTTCAGCATATGAGATAAGCTCCACTATTGTGGTTCATATTTCTTAAAAGAACTCATTTACTTTTACAGTGTAGGTTGAGTTATGGAGCCTCTATGAGTTCAAACACACAGTTGTTGAAAAGTGCACCCCTGATATCATGCATTCATGAATGTATTTAGTAGAATTTTTCTGCTTTCAATTTAAATATATCACATCCTCTGGTGTACACTTCTCTGAGGCAGATAAAGCAAGCAAGCAAGCAAATCCTTCTTTCTAGTTCAGGGCACTTTTTGAAATCTGGTCATCACTCACTGAAAGTATGTCTGCAGTCGCCATTGCTGTTTCTTATTTAGCATTTAAATACAAATAAAGTAAACTGAAGTCAGCTTCATTGTAGGATGTGTTGACATGTTAACATTTCTGCTGATAAGACACAAACTATGTCTAGTGTATTATAAAAAAAGAAAAACTGTATCCTTGAGTGTTGAAACCAAATGAGTTCATGAGTTAAAGATAAGGAATGCAAGGTTCCAGACCCAAGAGGAACTAGAACTCATTGATTTTTTTTTATATAAAAGGCATAAAGCATCACTATAATCCCTCTAACAATTATATCAAGACAAAGGAAAAAGGAAGGAATCTTTTGGGAAAAATGTTGTCATCTGCCCATATTTATCTTTATATTATTAAAAATTAATAATAATCATATGGAGCCTCGGAAATCCCAAAAGGTGATTTTTTTTTTTTTATCTTGTATGCACAAGAAAATAACTTCTTCTCACAAGATAATAACTTGTATGCACAATATAGTAACTTGTGTGCAAAGGTTAAGTAAGTATCACCTTTCAGGACATTAAGGGCTCTGCAGTATCATCCTGTGGATATCTTTAATTTTACAGATAGAACTGAACAGATAAGTTTATTTTATATATCTTTCTCTTTTTAAAAAAAAAAAAAAATCTGTTACATACAGCCTGCTGGTCTACAGAGTTACACATGTGAGACACAGAATAGGTGTCACACGACTCAGAGATTAAGTGCAGTGAATCGTATTTATAACCATGTAAGTGCACTGTATGTAATTTCATTGCCACATGCATGACCTAGCATTTCCTTTTCCACTGTGCTGATAGCCTCTGAATAATGTGGGTATTCAATGTTTGCATTATTTGTGTGAGTGCAGTGTGTGTGTCTTTTTCCCACTATATCGAGACTCTTGAGTGATCTGTAATGATATTGTATCTGTATATGAGTTTGGTACACTTGATATTCAAGTGCTGAAGTGCTCCTCAGAGGCTCTATGTGTGTGTGTGTTAGTGTGTGTGTTCTAATGGGGTAGAAACTGAAGCATTGCTGGAGCATGGTGGGACAGGAGGTAGGTCATGCTATAAGACGTGTCACTTTCTGTCTTCATCACAGCAGAGGCCAATACTCCCACACTTGCTGCAATATACAGAGCACAGGGCCAACAAAGTATTGAGTAGGCATGGAATAAATGGAATAGAATAAGGTTCAGATTTAAATGTGTAAAATGTATATGGTATAATATTTACAATTGTTTTCCTTTTTTCCTTTTTTGTTTGAATATGGTGCTAAATAGGTAGCTTTTCCTTAGTTTATTCCAAACAAATTGTTGTAATGGCTGCTGCTGGAAATCTAACACTTTACTTCCTGTGTGGCAGATGTTTTATTTATCCAGGACTGTACAGTTGCATCAACAATAAAAGCTTCCATGAATGATCTGCTCCATGAACAGCATGTTGTGCAGTCTAGTGAAAACCATATAACTCTAAAATGTTCATTTTCTAGCCTTGAGCTTTGTGACTTTGCATTTTAACATAATCCAATACATTTTAAAGGGGGTAGGGTTATAAGATTAAGACATAGGAGAATCCTGTCAACCCATGAAGTAACATTTAATCCTTCAGATACATGGTTTTCACTGGACAGTGCTGATACATGGATCCAGAACATTAATTTAGCTAAAATTAACACCAGTTCTGATTAATCTCCTAGGTATTCTGTTTTGATAGTGTGTTGCCAATATATCTTTGTATTAGTGTTTGTTTGTAGTGTTTTTGCCTGCTTGTGTCCGTCTGACAGGATTCAAGCTCCAGGCAAACTAGGGAAGGAAGCCAAAAACTACCATAGAACAAAACGAAAATCTTCCTTTTACCAAAATAATTGCTCTTTTCTGCTCTCAAATGAGACTGGACATGTGCCTGCACTCATTTGTGATGGCCAAACCACTTCTCTGTATTTTCACTGGATCTCGTCATATCTTATCAAACCAAACAGAACCCAACTGGACTGAAGAGATTTAGGTTGGACTGAATATTCTCATTTTACACAACTGCATGATCAGAGTCACTGCCTGGAATGAGAAAATGGTAAGTCAGGCTTAAGTATTTGGCCTCAAAAATGAGCAGTGAAGGTTGCCCTAACTTATAATTCTGAACTGAATGCTTGCCTGAAGAAGTCCTGACTCTTAAGGGCAACACTGACAACAAAGGACTGAATAAAACCTCACCTCTGTCTTTATTGTTGCTCTCCTACTAACGGAGAGAGGAAAAGTACACTTTTCATCCTATCTCTGGCATCTAGTGTCTCTCTGTTGTTCAAATTTCTCTTGCCAAGAGATACAGGGGCATAAATAGAAAATGGAGTCACTAGACTTCATATACCTGTGTATATCATTTAGCTCACAATATAGGTGTGTGCTGCTTGATTATATTTCATACTTATACCTTATATGTTTTAATTATTGCTCATTATATTTCTTTTATCTTCAGCATGTTGGGACTGCAGTTGGGTCACACAGTGATGGAGGGAGATAATAAGACAGATATGGTAAACAAATTATAAAACACAGATTGAACATTAAGAATGATGAGTGAAAAGGAAGGAAATGATAAAGAATTAGCAACATAAATTCTGAAATGAAGCAAATTAGCCTGAGAGTGGCAGGACGAAAAAGTTTCAACAAAGACATACAGTTAGAGACAAAGAGGAAGGAAATTTGGATGCAGGGCAGACAGACAGAAAACAGGAAAGATGGGTAGAGCAGTGAAGAGCAGACTGATGGGGTGACTAAGCAGCGTATGATTGTTTCTAATTGGGACGGCTGACAATCCGTGACATCAGAAAACAGCCAATAGTATCCTTTCATTTCACCCTTGTTAAGTGTGACATGTCTCTGCTTTCCACTCACACCTTCAGCGACGCCCACACATACAAACACACACACACACACACATAAACACAGTGTGTCGTTCACAGCTCTTCCTGTCTTGCTCTGTCTGTCACGTTCACAGTCTCCCACTCTCAAATTTCCCACTCTGCTGCATACACACAAACACGGCACTGCATTGACACACACACACAAACACGTACCTGCCCCATGGGGCAGGACAGTGTGTCTAAGTTGAGATAGAGTGGAGTTATAAATAGTAGTCCTCATATCCTCTGCTGCTGATAGCATCATGCACTGTCTGGTCTGATGACACACACACACGTGTACAGAAACACGCGCACACAGGCAGATGAATTTGAATGCGTAGTGTTTGTGAGGTACACACTCACCAAGATAAAGGCCTGATAATACATACATAAACGCACCAAATCCTGCATATATTTGTCATATAAGGGATGTCATGCATATACACATATGACTTATTTCTGCCACAGATACCCTGTTATCTGTTGGGTTTAACAGCTCCGCTGTGTCCACTGGAGGAGAAACACACTGATATGACAAAAATTCCTCTGTGGCCAGTTACTAAATATAAACAGACAGGCATAAAAATAGCTGCAGCAAAACAAAAGAGTTAGAAATGCCTGTGGAAACAAACTGAAATGCCAGACGGAGACCACTTGCCATATAAAACCACCCAGATCCATTCACTACAGACAAAACCACAAAAAATATTACATGAAGTAACATTCACTTCAATTCCATAACATCCATGTCTGACTAATTCATAAAGTGTCACAGTATTTTCTTAATTTAGTTCACATTTGATGATTTTTAGGCCAAACTGTCATATAAACTTGTGGTCACCAGACTAACTTGTTGGGTCCCTAGTGCCAAAATTATGAAAGATGATGATGACCTACTATGGTATACATCAACACATTATATATCTTTTTTTGTTTTGGATTAAGACTTGGTGAATCTGAGTAATATCACATGTGCATAATTACAAACATATGTATACATTTACTGTATTTGTATCCACACTGCAATCAATCACCAAAATACTTATGTTACACCCACTGCACCTAATCACTTCCTCGTCTATCCCTTGTTCGAAGGGCTTGTGCAGCTTGGCCAGGCTATAATTTTTAAGTCTTCCTTTTGACAAAACATTGCAGGTATTAAGAATCTCTGCAGTTTGACCAAAAGCAGCTCTACAGTATTTCTGTTTGTGTCTGTGAGCTGTATTGGCTGGGATACAATATGACTGGTGCCACAGTTCAGACAGAACCATTGAGTGTGGAAAATGTAGATAAAAAAATCCAAATGTAGAAAAAGTGTAAAACTTAAAGGCTGGCACCATTAGCAGTTTCCTCCGATTTTGTGTGTATTTTTAGCAGAATAAGACATAGAAATAACAGGCAATTAGGGAAGCTAAAACTTTACTAAAACAAATTCTGCTTGGTGGGTTGGATGTAGCCCAAATTAAAGCTTCAAGCCCTGTTCATATGTTTTCCAAGGTATATTCTGTGTCTTTGTCAATGAGCAAGACATTGGTAAATTGACAATTTTGAGCTGGAGGAAGTGGTATTATCACTTATATTGAGAGAAAGTGAGAACAGCCTACTGTTAGCACCAAGACCAGGCATACTATTTTCACCAAGTGATGATCCCTTTTTAATATCCTCTGTCAAAATACAGACAAGATATGTAGATACATTGAGAAGACAGGTTAAGAAAATTATTTTTACATAATGAAAAAATGTCAAAGGTATAACTTGTTGACAAAGAAGTTGAAACTGACAGTTAACATTAACTACTTGTGCCTGGAGCAGCAAGGCTCTGTCCATGGTTCTGAAAGGTGTGTTGGCTTCTAATAGTCAAAAAGTGAGTCTTAAATTGTAATGACATTCAACACTGTTTAATTTACATTCAGGTTCATCTCTTTCTATGTGGAACTCTACTCAAAGTACAAGTAAGTAATACAAATTTATATCAAATTGACTTCTTCAAGAACCAAAGTCCAGATGGGTAGATGTTAGAATATATTTCTTTGTGCCTGGGTGACATTACACATTTTTACATTATGGTTAACAACACCATATTTGAGGTTGGTAGAAATAGATATGAATGTTATAATGACTGTAAACCAGTATAAACTACCTTATGATTGGACACAGTATTGCTATATAAACTGTTGTTCTGTTGTACATATTGGCTGCTCAGCACTTGAATAAAAATCTTTGTACTGTAGCATCATAATAACTATCATGTGGACCAGTTCAAAATGTTTAATTCAACAGTGTTATACAACTGCCTGCTGCCATGAAAGGTTATACAAACCACACAGTGCATTTGAATAGTGTTTGATTAAAAACTACTTAAGCACTCATAGTAGGCATTCATTGCAAAAAGCACAATGCATGAAGAGCAAGACACAAACATACAAAAATAGACACATGTAATGTCACATAAAGCTATAGTGTTTATGTGAAAACATCTTGCCTACCTTTGTAGCAGTATTTGCAAAGGTGATTTAGCTACTGCATAAAAGTGATTTTTAGAAAACAAACAAACAAAAACCTTGCATCCTGTTAGTATTACTTCAGAATGGCTTGTATTTACCACACCAAATCCTGAAAATACAAATGAAACTTATTAGAGTTTAGGCTTACACATATATATACACACACAAGCATCCGCACACACTTTAAACATTCACACAAAAAGCCGGCCTCCTAGTTTCTTTTCATCTTACAGTATAATGGCCAGAAAGAAATACCATTGCACTAACATAATTACCTCAGTAGTGTCTTTTACTTACAGTACATTATGTGAGTTTATCAGTTTATGTGAGCATTTCTCAGTAAATGGCTCTGTCAGACTCTTATGAAAGCAGAGCTTATTCTGTCTGTATTAGATTACAGTGTTTTAAAACAATAAGCAGATCATGTGACAGCAATGTGAATATGAATGTATGTTCTTATAGTGTGTGTATGTTGTGGAGAAAGAGAGTTAAAAACTACCTGGTGTGAACAGAGGGGAGGAGATCCTTTGCTTGTGTTAGATAATAATTATAGAGGAACAGTAGCCTTCAACTGAACACACACGCGCACACACACGCACACACACAGAGATTATTAAACAAGGCTGTATTTGACGTCACAGAAGAACATTTTTAGCATGAATGCAGTCGATTTTCATAGATAACCCACACACAGAGGGAGGAAGAGACCAATTCAAAGTCGATCACATAGGAGCAGTCTCTGTTTGAGTGCATGCATGTGTGTACATGTGTGTGTATATGTGTGTGTTATTGCTGTGGTTTCTCTGTCAGGACTTTTTAACAAGCAGTCGAGCCCCCACGGGGAAACACTGACAAAATAACATCATCCCCCTCTCTGTGTCTCTATCTTTGTCTCTCTGTGTTTGCCCTCTTCTCCCACTCACTCTCTTCTCTAATAAGTCCAATATCTTCCTCTCTGTGTCTTCCCTTCTTTCCGTTAACTCTCTATCCAGGGGCACTGTCTTTTCTCTCCTCCCTCAATCCATCTTGCCCTCTCCCACCCACTCGCTATCTCATCTAATAA
The DNA here is from genome assembly GCA_029490765.1 of Euthynnus affinis. NCBI lineage: Eukaryota > Metazoa > Chordata > Actinopteri > Scombriformes > Scombridae > Euthynnus > Euthynnus affinis. The sequence goes on along the minus strand of CM055856.1, from coordinate 18,686,896 downwards.
GGCCAATATTCTGCTGCACTCCTCTGGGAACTAACCTTACACCTTTGCCAGAATAGCCGTTATCAGTTCTGAGAGGATAACTTCACAGCTTTCTCAAAAATCATATCAATAGAAATAAACAACCAGAAAAAAATCATTGTTTAAATTGATACAATGCACCAACATCCTTTATTATCTTGTATAATTCCCACTGTGACTCATCATTATTTGGACGTGTGGGCTGTCAGACAATATTTTAGGTTTAACAGAGTGGTTCCCAGCCTAAGGGTCAGGACCCTCACAAGGGGTCACAAGATAAATCTGAGGGGTCATGATATGATTAATAGGAGAGGAAAACTGAAAATATTATTTCTGCTATACAAAGTCATGGTTATTTCCATGCTTATGGTTCTTTCTTCCTCCACAGCCCTGCCTGTTTTGTATCTCTATATGGACTAGACTGACATATTGTGTGTTTCACACCTGTCACATGCACAGGAATTGTTGATATCATCATTACAGCTTATACAGTCATAATAGAGTCATCATTATAAAAATTATCATCACCGTCAATATTGCCATCAGCTGCAGCCATAACCATTGTAATTATTCTCTGCATTTTAGCTGTCGTACTCACCATGCCTTCCTCATGTCATCCTTTCCCTTCCTTCCTTCCTTCCTTCCTTTCAGCTTTTCTTCCCTCCCTTGTTTAGTACCCTTCAAATATCTTTTCTAACTTCCTTAGCGTCCTTATTCTCTGTCTCTCTATCTGCCCTACCTTACACTTTGGCAGGCTTTTGAATTAACACAAAGGAGAGAGAAAAAAATCCCACTGGATGAGTAGAGGTGCTAATCACAGTAAAATGGGACTTTGAATTAGGAGTCGCTGCACAGCCCGATCCTCAATGCAGTAGTGCTTTATTGAATCCATAAGTAATATTTCAACAAGAAACCTCTTTGTCAGGATTACTTGTTGAAACATGTTTCCTTTTTAAAGTATAGGCACAGAGTGTGCAGTCGCCTAAGGGGTTTTAATGAATTGAAGCGTTTAAGATGAGAGTTCAGTGCAAGGGAAAAGGATGTAGAGAGATGAACTTAATCTAAGGAACTGTTTATTAGGAGATGATAATACACAAGAAAGAAGCGTACAGTTCAAACGCGTGCACGCACATTTTCACTCGCACACAAACATGCACATTCAAACATAAAGTCACAAAAACAAATGAATGCAAGTATATGTGGTCACACTGAGATGCTTGTGCACACACGCACGCACACACACACACACACACACACACACACACACACACACACACACATGCCCTCTCTACTGAGAGTAAAAGGGATTCATCAGTCTTGTGTACGTGAGAGTGTGTGTGTGTGTCTGTGCCAGAGGGCTGTGTATCATGCTGAGTTCATTCCAAAGACACAAACAACATAATATAAACCTCAGCTCAAACAGAATGCAAGAACACCCACTGCCCGGGAAAAACATGAAAATCAAAGGCCTCAAAGGCCAGATTTACACAGGAACAAAACACCTAGACCTACATTTATGGAGCTGTAAAGCAGCCCAGAAGAAAGGCTGAAGTGACGTGAGGGAGCATGAACACTGGTGTGAAATCATTTTTATCTTAATGTCATGTTTTCAGGAACAACTTCAGACTAGTTTACTTGCAGCTTCTGCATAACAAAGCAATGAGGGATTGAATGTGATCTTTTAGTTGCCATACACGTGGAACAAAGACAGAAAACAATTGCAAGAAAAACATTATAAACATTATTATTTATTTCAGTTCAACACCACTGCAAATATTCTGATGTTGAAACAAACTGCCCGGACCACTTATTTTAAGAGTTGAGATGATAATTGTGTTTAATTCATTGGATTTGAGTCTTATTGTCTTTCTGATAACACACCAAAAACAGTTTTTAAATCTGCTTTAACATGTGCTATTAATGTGTTATCATATCATAACTTTTTAAGAACAATCATGTGTGTTGAGTTGTATAGAAGACAACCTGTTCCTTTTCTTTATTTTCTAGGAGAAAGAAAAACAGACCTGTTTTCTTACTTTAGGGACAAACCTTTCTTGAATTCCACAGAGACATGGGGTGAGTATCTTACCCAAGACCTACACAACCTGACCTTTTGTCTCAAGTGGGGGTCTGACAACATGACACCAAACGGAAACAAACACTGTGTCAAAACTCTTGGAAAAGCCAGACAGCTAACTAAATTATAGCCTGAACTAAAAGCATAAATGACCTTTGGGGTCATTTGAACTGGAGAATGGAAGAGATAACTCCACACAGACAGGACCACTGGATTGTTAGACTTCCTTTTTGGGTCTCACTTATCTACACATGACTTGACATTAGTAGATTCCCTGTTAGCCATTTCTTTAAGCCAATGCCTGAATTAATCTGAGGCAAGGACCTTAACAAGGAATTAACCTGAACCAGATAATGGTGCTCAGCCTAAGATTTCAAGAAAAACTTTGATAGCTTTACAATAATCCATTAATGAAATTTTAAAATTTAATTTTATTATATTTTTCACTATGTGACAACACTGCCCTCAGTTGACTGGTATAGTGAATTATTTTTTAACACAAAAGAGTTTCATTAAACTGCATTCATTCCACCTAAACTGCTGATTTAACATTAGTGCATATCATATAAATTTAAACTTTTGAGAAGCTTAAAGGTATAATGTTTGAAGAATTTCAGGCAAACTTGAAGCCATGTGTTCTGAATGTTTAGTCACTACAAAATGTTTACAGTTACCTAAGCATTTAACTTTACTTTGTTTGATATTTAAATCAATGAAGAATGTCCGGTTTGTCTAAATATTATGAGATAAGCATGACGTTAAATGTGTGATGTTCGGTATATTCATATATAAACTATGTTTTTGTTTTTTTTGAATAGTCTTACAGTACACTACAATGATGGCAGGAAGGATTCAGGCATAATTTCACCCATTCAGGCACTCTGAAGTGTGATGCATGAAAAATGTGGATTAAAAGTCACTAGTGTAGAAGCCAAATAAAAACACCATCATGCCAAAAAATCATAAAACGACCCCACTTTAGAAGTCTTGACCTATCTCTTTATTTTACTTCAAGTTTTCTTTAGATGTCTTATAAATTTTGATTTAAATTTTTGACCTTAAGTATGTTTGCAATTTTAATCCTTTATTGAAAAGTTCAGTTATTTTTACTTTTATCATTTTTAACAAGAAACCATGTGTTTTAACATGTAGTATTTTCCTTTTGAAGTTTATCCAACCAAAGTAATTACTCCAGCCAACCACAGAGCTCCTGAGAGTTCCCTCCTAACATTAAAAAGGAGGTGGTGCCCCTGACAAGTTGAATTAAAGAATAAAAGTAGAGATAAATCCGTCTCACTTCACTGAGTTTTGTTCAACCAGCCCTCCTCCTCAGATGGTAGGAGCGTAAATAACTGGATGGTAAATCATTTGAAATCATCCAGCAGGATCCACCATTTAGCAAGCTGGTTGACAGGGTGGCCTGATCACAAGGCCCTAGACCCTCTGGTTTTCAACTACAACCTATTTTCTAACTTTCTCATATATATCCATTCAAAATAAAGCTACAGCCAGGAGACTTAACTTAACATAAACAGTGCAAACGGGGGAAACAGCTTGCCAGGCTCTGTCTAAACAAAATATGCCTACCAACACCTCTAAAGCTCACCAATTAACCTGTTCTTGTTTGTGTTCATAAAAAAACCGAAGTGTAAACATAACATGTTGTGAGACTAAGAAGTAACTTCTGTGTCTGCTGCTTGCCTGGCAACCTCATGATGACAAAAGGACTTCAAGCATGTTAATGTTAACCGGCAGCTATCTGTAGCCTTATACTGAACAGACAGATATGAGGATGCTATCTGTCTCCTCATCTAACTCTGTAAGAAAATGAGTACAGTACAGTATTGTAAGTGTATTTACCAAAATGTCAAATTAGTATATTTGTGGAAACAAATAATTTAGCATTTGCAAGTAAACACTATAACACGCTATTTTACAGGTAATTAATAATGAAAAATCCTTTTGCCTGTTGTATATCCTCCCCTTATAATTGCTTTACTGACTATTGTTCACATTAAAATTAGTTAGAACTTATAAACTTAAGATTAATACAAATAACACTTTTGTATTATTTGTGTGTCCTTTTGACATATTTTTATGGCAAACTTTTTCCCTTATTTTATTCACCAAATAATTAGCCAGAAGGTAAGACTTTTGATATTACAAAGGACACGCCACTCTCTATCATATTATCCCCTGCTTCCACTCTGACATATATCTATGTGGGGGTAAATCAATACTGCATAATGTGCTGATAGTTTCCCCCACAGAGATGCATCAGTCAGTTGTTATGGTCATCACTAACTACGCTGGCAGTATCAGTGATTCATCACTACTGCCACCGACAGACAGACACTGACATTGAGAGACCTACTTTGAAGAGGACGAAACAGAGCGGGGTGGGCAGGATAGGTGGATGGGGCAAGTGGCAGGAAGATAGATGAGGAGCAGACAAGGAACGAAGTCAGTGAGCAAGAGTGGGGAAAAAATAAAAGAACGGAGGAAGATAAAGGGGTGAGGATGGACTGAAAGAAGAGAGAAAGCAGTAGGGAGAGATATATTGTAGACGTATTAAAGGAATAGTTCAACCTGCTGGGAAATCTGCTTTTTTTCCTTTTTTTCAAGAGTGAGATGAGAAGATTGATGTCTACCTCATATCTATGCTTTGTGATTTTCTGTATTTTCCATTTTGTCAGCAAATCTCATGTGCACGGCCAAACCAACAATGAATTGATCCTACTTACAAGTATTGTGTGTATATCCAGAGCCTGATATATCTTATTCCTCTGTGCCATAGACCTCCACTGTTGTGCAAAAAATATTAAAAACATGTCATTAAGACACATCATTGAACTAGGTGACATGCCCCTTCACCCCAAACAGTTTTGGGCAAAATAGTTTGTTTAAAAAACATCTCCAGTAACAACAATCACGTTTTCAGTCTCCAGACAGAAGATCGTTGTACAGCAGACGCCACTGCACATTTTTTTGTTTGCAGTGCTTCGCTAGCTTGTTGTATTACATATCACAATCTCTTGAGTGTATACCAAAGTTATTTACTATGTACAATGTCATACAAAGTCAAAAAGTTGTTATATGAAACTATGCACATGAGATTTGTTTACAATAAGAAGAAAATAGAAAATTGCCAGACAGCCAGCCTTTAAATACAGTATGAAACTCAAATCAGAAAGTGGTTAGCATAGTTTAGCATAAAGGCTGAGAGCAGGGGTAACCGGCTACCCTGGTTCTGTCCAAAAGTTCCAAACAGTCCAAAATGTATCTTGGTTGTTTAACCTGTTTATGAACATTGTAATTTGTCATTTTATGGGAATTTGATGTTTGTGCCATTTTTTAACGAACAACTGTTCATCCATCCTACTTCAGCACTTCCTCTGAGCGTCTCCAGCTGTAGTGCAGTTTGCCAGATATGGTTGGCGAGCAAAGGTTTTAATTTTGGTCTTTGTACAGGAAATGTCATTGTGACGCCAAGACTTCAGGATTTATGTGCACAGTCACTGCTTGTTGGTCAAGTAATGGTTCTTGCACACAATGCCCCCTAACATAACAAATTGCATTTTTACATTCCTGTTGTTTCCTTCTTCATGCCAAGCTAGGCTGACACCATCCTGTTTTCAGCACCATATATAATGCACCAATGTGACATTGTTATCAATCTTCTCATCTCAGAAAGAAAGCAAATAGACACAATTTCCCAAATTGCTGAACTAATTCTTTTAACACACATTTCCCAGCAAGGAGAGAATAAGGGTCACTAAAAAGGGTCCCTTTTCTCTCTCTGCTGCACTCACTGCAGCACTCTGCTCTATTCAAATCTGCTCACGTGCACATTCACGAATTCATCAATATTACAACCACAAGAAACCAGGAGAGAGGAAAGAAACAGATTAGAAGAGAGCAGCTCTCTCATATGTTCATGCACACACAGACTTTCTTTTACATTAACAAAGTGCAATATAAATGTTATGCCCCAAACCCCATCGTCATCTCTAAGCTTTCCCATTTTCATTTGATTGGCTGCCAGCGAGGCCTGCAGAATAATTGGCTGCATTTCATTGGCCAAGCAGACGGACAGCACCCCTGGGAGGAGTCCATCAGGCAATATCTGTTAACAACACGCACAGACGCACTGAGTTTTACACACACTCACGCACACAAGGCCGGAGGGGGACTCCCTAATGCCTAATGTACCTTTTGCTATCACAGATGGGTCACTTACATTTCTGGGCACAAGAGCGATGAAGAGAGAGAGATGAAAAAATAAAAGTGTAGTGTAAACCACTACAGGGGGCAGCAGGAAAGGCGCACAGGATTAGATGAAATGAAAACAGGAGGAGATCAGGCAAGAGGAGAGGACAGGAAGATGTGAAGGGACAGAAACAATGGATCAAAAGTATATTTCAACTCAGTATATCACCATATAACTCATGACTGTATAGCAATATATGAAGACAAATTATTCTGTTGAATGATATATAATGAACACCACCATTAAACGCCCACCCGAGTGCAAGGAATATGAAAGTATGAAACACATTCACATGATCAAAGAAACTTCAGTCAGATTTTGTGAACACAAATTTCTCTATACATCTATGTGACTAGAATCTGAATGTATTCATTTTATACAGTACCACTTTCTCATTGAAATGAATGGGAAGGTGTCTCCAAACTTTTGACTGGTACCATATATCAGTATACATATAAAAGCTGCATTTCAGAGGCAGTCTGGCCAATTCAGCACAGTGAATCAGCATCAGAGGAAATGGGTGAGACAGATTTTTTATTGTTCAATGATTTCACACATTCAGCACAGAGCAAAACTTAAAAGTGTCAACCAGTTGAATTATTTTATCAATTACAAGCACACAGCATGATAAGACTCAGATTCACAGTGCTGTGAAATGGTTGGCTAATTTGAATGTTTATCTTTCTTTCCCTTTCATGCAGGGGCAGAGTGTACATGGAAAATAGTGTTCAGCTCGCCATCAGTTGTAATCTTTGTAACATATTCTAGTCCAACTTTTACCAGAAGACATAACTGACACAAAGTGTTCGTTGAGTTAGCCTCCGTTGGTCACCTTGGTGTGTCAGAGCAATTACAGACAGAGCAATTATAGACCTAGATTTGGTCTAGGATTGATTTATAACTTCTCATACTCTCTTGTGTCTATCACTGAAGATAGTCATGTTCAATAGTAAGTAAATGAAGTGTAGCTTGTTAGAGCAATTCAAACATCATTTGTCCAGCAGAGCTGCTTATCGGTTAATAAAGCTCTGCTCGTATTGTAGGGCTCCCATTGTGAATCTGCACAATGACATGAATATGAAGGAAGGAAGTGTTGAAAACAAGCCCACAGTATGCACTGAGGTTTCAGGAAAAAGAATCAAAGGAAATCCACAATAACAAGCACTTGCTTAATTGCAGGGTACATACTGCAAGTGCAAACAGTCACATAGTTAATAGCTAAGCATGACGCAAAACAAAAATGAGTCATCCATGACGCTGGTTAAGGGCTGACAAACATCTTGGAGGATCAGGGTCGTCCTCACGTGGCCTCGCTGTGGTCTCGCTGTGGTCTCTCGTATGAAGACTAAGGACAGTAATACTATCTGACTTGAGTCGTGAGTGGAGAGAAGCATCTGTGGATCACTGCTCTCACAACGGAGGCAGTGGAGACTCAAGTGGGTCACAGACACACACATCTTTGCATTTTTTTTCTTATTTTTCAAAGGCAGGCACAAATACTTTTGGAATAGCACTGATGATTCAAACCACAATTGTGAAGGATTTGGTGTTTTCTCCAGAATTTCATTCTTGACAGTAAGGAAAAGCTCCACACTCCACCTACATTTTTTTGAATTGAGCCAAACGGTTGGTAGTTTCATATTTCACAGGGAACTGCAGTCAGCTTTAAATCATATCAGTTACCATGGAGTCACATGGTAACACTTTTGTATAGCAGAAAAAATATCCATAGCAACTTATATGTTAAAAACATTCCTAATTTTGGGGAGAATCAGAGAGGTTTGGAGAGGAGAGGAGACAAAGTTGCTGACCCACTTTGTAGCTCTCAAAGTTTCAAATCCTCTTTAAAGAGAGAGTGAGTTGTGGCCAAGAGTTTGGCAAGACACACACTCACACTCTCACACACACACCCACATTATGCATCCAGTACATGGATGCACACGTGTACAGACACACACAATCTCAGGCCTGTGACCCCAGACACCATGAATAATGAAGCTGCTTTTATTTAACACCACATTAGCTCTTTACATCACCTAATAATGGCAGCATTGAACCACGCTAACACACACTCACACACACACACACACACTTCTGGTAGTGCTCGATACGGTTTGTTAGTTTTCTCATTTGACTTGGTCTATTTTAGTCCTGCAAAACCCTCTTCCTCATTCGTCCTCTCTCTGATCCTCCTTCCATTGTCTCTCCCTTTTATCTTTGCTTTTCTTTTTCTTCACCTTCTCTGCTTTTCTTTGCTGGTTGCCTCCCTTCTCCCCATACCTTTCTTGGTATAGCTCTTCCTTTATTCATCTCGCACTCCTTCTACCCAATCCCTGTTTTTCCTAGCGCTTTACCCCATCTCTCTCCCCCCCCCTCTCTCTCTCTGAGTATTTTGTTGATGTCAGTGATAAGATCAGCATGCGATTGGCTGGGCCAGATAAGAGATAAGACTGTGATTTGTTTGGGAGCTTTTCTCCTCTCATCAGTCCCCTGCGGACTGCAGTGATGTTAATAAACATGCACACACATGCATGCATCCACATGCACACAAGGACGCACACACTTTGCGTCTGGGAAAAACAGGAGGGAGGTTTGAGGATTGAAGAAAGGAGAAAGAGACAGAGAGAGAGAGAGAAAAGGAGAGATAGATGAGGTAGAGCGCTAGGAAAAACAGTCTCCTTAATTTGCAAATCAAAGACATTATGAGTCACATATTTATAGCTAAATCAGCCAAAGGGGAAATATTTCTCTCTCCTTCCTTCTCCCCTTTTCACTTCTCTTTAATTTCCCCCTTTTCTTGCCTGCGTCATCTTGCTTGTTCTTAAAAAGAAGTATACGTGGGCTTTGTCATCCATTAACATACCTTACTTTCATCTCATCCCTCTATGCTCATCTGTTGTCTGGTATGTCTGTTTTCAAATGAGGTTTCATCGCAGCCATAAAGTTGTGCGTTAATGGTGAATATGTCAATACATGTGACAGTCAGGGAGCTGGTTGTAGTTTATATAATCTTTCCTTCTGTCTTTATTTCTTATGTGATACAGAGGAAAAACCTTCTTACACCTTCATTGCTAATAATAAATCCATATCAGCCTTCACTGGGCTCTTCATGGTACTTTGGCAATGCTTACTGTCCTTTGTGAGAAACAGTTTTATTGTGATAAGACAGGTATGTGATGCTCAATTTCAGGCTTCTTTTTTCACATTGTCTTTATAAAAATGCACATCAAATTTCTGTCTTTGTGCTTTGCTTGTGCTTTTCTCGCAGGGATGTACTGAGAAATAGTAATGTCAGGTTTTCCCATCAAACAATCTAACTTTAACAATACACAAATTGAAATCAGATGACAATTGTTGGTTTGTTTGCTTTTACTGCGAGGAAAATGCCAGTGACAGGCAAATCTGATCAACCCATATTAACACTCCTGCAGATGTATTTTAAACATTTAAATTCAGTTGTTGGCTATTTCAATATACACCATATTGAGAAATAATTAAGTTGAGAAATTAAATTAATGCAATGTTTTCTTTCTGGAGATGTGAGGTTAGCATTGGACCCTGACATCATATTATTGTGGAAGACTAAGGACGTTATTGTCATCATTATCACCAGAACTTCCATGAACTCTATACCTGAAACTGTGCATGTGTTTGTGTGTATGTATGCATTTATGTGTGTGGGGGAGAAAAAGAGAGGTAAAAAGCAATTGAAATGGAAACAATAAACTGCTTGCATTTTCCTTCCGGGGCATTGCCATTATAGGACACAAACACTCATGCACACAGACGCACATTCATTAAATTGTGCACATTCCAGTCAATTATAAAACTAAAGGCTAATGCTTCAATTTTACCATTGCTGCACACAGATCAGTGTGTTTGCGTGGATGTGTGCAGTATCTATTATCCTCCAATGTCTAGAGGCTGAACAAGCTACACATGCAATCATGTCTCAGCATGCAATGAGGACTGAAGCTCACGTTCTAGATAAGAGCTGCACAAAAATAGAATAATGCACTTTTAACAGCACATAGTTAACAATGTGCAAACAACATCATCTTATCTAATTCTATTGTTGTTTTTTGTTTCCTTATATATTTCAGAGTTTGAAGCAGAGTTGTGCTCTCCATTTTTCTTGTTCTTCCAATTTAAATCACTGTCAAAAGACACTAACTAACAACTAAATATGCATTCAAAGATGTCTGTATAGATAGGAAGACCAAACAAGATCATTTCATTTTTTTTTGCTTGAAATGAGCTGTCCTCTGTGTCCACAGAAAGAAGGGGCTGAGACCTGAGCCCTGTGGAACCCCACTGTGATATCTGCTGAAGATGGATTCCCTGATCTGAGTCAGGTTAATCAGAGGTACCCACCCGATGCTTAGGGCATTCAATTAAAACTGCATGACCAACTGTGCTAACAGTGTAAGTAACATTATTAAGATTGAGCTTTATCATGTATCTGTTTTTAAAAGAAGGTCATTTATTACTTTAAGTGGGTCTGTCTGTGGGAAGTGTAGGGATCTCACACCTGTCTTCGACTACTACAGCTGCTACTGCCAAAAAGTTGTTTTTTTTTCCTGGTGTAAGTAGCAGACTATCTCTCTCCCTCTGTGCCTAACACACAAACACACACACACGCAAACAAACATACAAACTTGCAGGACAGGACAATATGCATGTGTACAGCTACAGAGTATGATTGTCTTAGTCTCATCCAACCATCCTGGAAATAGAGACATGGAGAGGACACTACATGTTGTCAGGATGACAGACAGTTGTGAGCACTGTAAAGGTTGGTATTTCAACACTCTTCAGTGACAGACTGACAGTTCCAGAAACTTCTCAAGCGCCCCTGAGGGAGAGCAGTTAACCTCAGTGTATACCTAATATAGCTGCTCAGATGGACAGGTACTGCAGGTTGACAACATATTCTGGTGGAGCTTCACACTGAAATTGCACTGGTTATGCAGGTAACACAGGGAAATTCTATAAACTGCACTGCAGACTGAAAATTGAGGTTTCATTACATGACCTTCATTGAGGTTTGCGCAGGGCTTTTTTTTTGTAAGGAAGTGTTCAATGAGCTGCTCTAGCATGCAGCTGAATTATTTTTTGTAATGATTGAATAATGATTGTTTATAATGTCTCTGATGAAGTACGTCATTGCGAGAAAAAATCCTACCATGTACTGTGGGTCTGTGACCTCAACATTCCCCATTTGTAACGCTTGTCTTCTCCATTTTCCATACGAAGGTCCATCTGTGAACACACTGTACTCTAATGTCAAACACTGAGCTGTCCACTCACTTTAGAGAGTACTGTACTGTCAAAATTGGACAGCTTGCGCCAGAACAGAGAATATAATAAGGAATGGCAAGAGCAACAACTAACCATTATGAAGTTAAAACAAGCTGAACTGGCAAACCCGACATCAGTGATAAACGTAGTGTTAAATCTTGGTTGCACAACCGGTAATTGATTCCTGACTGTTTGTGTTCATGTGTGTCTGTCCTGCACTTTGTCCCTTTCCTGTTTCTCTCTCTTCCTCTTTTGCTCTTCCCACATTGCCCCCTCCTCTCCCCTCTTCCTCTCTCTCCCTCTGCAGTACAGTCTTTATCCTATTACAGCCTCCTTGCTTCTGTGGAGCAGTTTCAGTTGTAGACACAATGAAAACTGGCAGGATACATTACTTAGCACTGCACTCCTCCCACCCTCTCTGGTTCTCCCTCCCTACTTTCCCCTCTCCTCACTCTTGCTTTCAACAATGAATATATTTTTTCATCATACCTTTTTTTCACTCCTTCTTTGAGTCGATTTCCTTTTTTCTTGCTCCAGTTTTGCCTTTTTCCTGTGTTAGTTTCTGTGCACTTTCACTTCCTTTTTGTTGTGTGGCATTCACCTGTCTACTATTGACTGACTAATCCAAACTATCTATCTCTCTGTTCACCCTCCTACCTGCTGATTTCATTCACTGTGTATTGCTTTTATGTTGTTGCCAAATTTTCTGGTTAAAAACTATTTCAACAGTGTATTTTCATCCCTCAGTTTTATCCATAGCCATGCAGATAAAAATTTACAACAACTCTTTTTTTAAAGCACAGCAAGCTTCAGGCAAGGGGATGATAATGTGGCTGATGACTGGCTGATGGGCAGTAGGAACTCAAGATAGGCAACGTCATATTTTTCTCAAAGAATTTAGGGTTTCAATAGTTAATGTCACTTCTTCTTTGGTAATTTTGAGAACACAACTTTTACTAAGATGTAAAAGCTGAAAATCTTTGGGACCTTTTTTCATTATTAAAGACGGTGGTCACCTGGAAACCGAACTCCCTAAGAACAAAATGTTAAAGACACTATGTCCACACTTTTCGGCAGACTATGCTTTCTTTTATTGAATTTGCTATAGATATTGACTTTTCTCATGTCATCCACCTCTGATATGGAGGTGTAGGTTTCTCAGCTACATAAAAAAAATGTAAAATGCAGTGTCTGTATCCTATACATACTTGCTAAATTTCTGTGGTTCCTGTACCAATCCATAATTCAAAGACACATCATTCATTTATTTCACTGTCAAGTTTTGGCAAGACTAAATAAATATTAGTATACATAAGAATCTTCATTTATTCATTCAGTTCCACAAGTATTATTAACTTTCAAAAGTTCATCAGTCTATCCTTGGTTTTAACAGAGACAAGACTTTAATATGATTGATACCTAGAATTGAAATCTTTTTCTTGATGACACCTTTGTCTATAGTTTCTACAGACAGGTACAGTAGAAGCTGAGGATTGACATGCAATGCCCTTCTGCGTGTATCTTCACTATATTCCAACCTGGTCATTCTCTTTATCCCTCTGTCAGGTGCTCTAGGTAGCTTGGCAGGGAATCAGAACATACCCTGTGGATGGGAAGGGCTCTGAATAAAGCAGAGGTTTTATTTGACGAGCCCTGCATGGGGACCTGATGGCCGACTGGAATGCACCCAGGGAGAGTGAGCTGATCTCTTTATCTGTCCGTCCTGTATCCTATTAGAGTATCACCTTCCATCACACCCTCCATTCAAAGGATGAGAACAGCTTTTACTAAGCTGCACACTCCCTCTTGCCCCCTCTTTACCTTGCTAACCGCCTCTCTCTCCTCCTCCTCCCTCCCATCTCTCTCCTCCCTCAATCATTACCACACATTTCACTCTTTTCTCTCACAACAGCCCTTCCTAACTAAACGCCAAAATAGACTCTCATTCATTGCCTTTCAAAAATTACCCATAGTTTTCTGAGCTTGTGTTTCTATCAGCCAATGCAAATGATTTTTATAATGACATCTGGTTAAGGTTAGGCATAAAAGCTACTAGTTAAAATTCAGGAAAGATCACAGTGATGGTTAAAAATGAACCAATGTCAATTGTCAGTTGGAAAGAGGAACAGCAGTCTCTAGCGTCCAACTTATGTGCTTTGTACAACAAACAACCCACCTTGACCTCCTCCCCAAGAGGTTTTCCAGTGTGGTAACAACATCACGCTACTTCAAGCTTTGCCTCTGGGAGACAACTCACATGATTCACACGGCCACAAAAGGTCCTTGTCAAGTAAAACTGAATATTTTTGACACCTTAACAAATGACCCATGCTATTTTTTTTCTCATAAGGACCTTTTCTTCTGTCATCCTCTTTCCATACTCCACACATAACCATTCTCTGTCACTCACTCCTTTTTTTTCTTTTTTTTTTCTTGCCCACTCCAAAGTAGCAACTTCTGGCCCAAGAATTGCTGAGGCAGTACTGGATCCAATTTCTGAAGCACCATGCAGAGCCCAACAAACAACTGATATCCAAAAGGCAGTAAGAGACAGAAAGAGAGGGGAGAGAGCGTGACAGAAGAGTTGCAGATGCCCTGAACTGCCTGCCAAGAATCGATGAGGGATAGACAGATGACTGTAGAACAACCCCACTGGTACAACCAGCTGCCTACCACACACACACACACACACACACACACACACAAACAAAGAGCACACCATAACCACCCAGAGAGTCTATCTCTTTCAGTAGTAATTGTTCTTTGTTTTCTAGAAAACACATACAGGTGTTATTTTTTTGACATGTCCACTGCTATTTTACTGATGAAGCATCACAATACGAGAAGCCTTGTAACTGTCTTGCTCATTCATTCAACTTTCTTAGAGTAAGAGAAGCTGTTGGGCTGTATCTATCAGTGCGTGTGTATGCGTGTGTGTGGAGCAGCCAGATTGACACCATTATGTCTTCTCTCCCTCCCTCCACTCCATAAGCCAATTCACCCTCATCACTCTGCTATTAAGCAGCTTTGCATCAGTACAGTTATGACTGTAACTGTGGGAATGTGCGTATGAGTGTGCATGCTTGTGTGTGTGACAGAGTTCTTTTGCCACTGAAAATGTCCTCATCTCTCTCCAGTATCTACAGTACGTTACCCTTGCTTCACCCCCTCGCACAGCCTCAATTTTCTCTTCCTCACATCCTCTCCTTCTGTTTTTTTGTCAATGTAATCTGTGCAAGCGACCCAGCCTTGAACTTTTAATAACATATAAAACAATAGGGTGAATACATCAGTACTGTGAACCCCATTCTAGGCAATGGTACAATAATGTATTGTACTTTCAATGCATTGGAAAATGCCTTTTATTTACTGCAGGGGGTTTGGATTACACCAGAGTGAAAAATGGCCATTTTAGTAAAGGTTTTTTTGTGGGGAGTAACATGCAAAGCTGATTAAATTATGCGAATCACCTTACTTGTTCTTTGTTGTTGTTGTTTTTCAACTAAAAGATCACAGCAATCTAGTGTCTACACCTTTCCTATTGTTAAATCTTAAAATTTGTAACATATTTGTATCAGCCAATTATGAATCATTTAAACATCCTCAGTATAAGTTAACTGGACTCCTATTAATCATAGCATCTCTTTATTTTGCCCCTGCATCATTCCCTTACTCCTATTCTTCCTTATCTCCTCTCTTCTTTATGTCCCCTTCATTTCCCACCATACCCAAGTCCTTCCCACCCTTCTCTACTGCAGTGAAGTCAGTGCACAGGAGTGTGTGTGTGTGTGTGTGTGTGTGTGTGTGTGTGTGTGTGTGTGTGTTGTCAGGTTCAATAGAGGCTCAGTGGCGATCAATAAGTATTTGGGCAATGGCTCAACATAATTATAGAGGGATACTGAGAATCACCCTGGCTGGACACTGTCTCTCTTTCTCTCTCTCTCTCTCTCTGTTCTGTTTGTGTGTGTGTGTGTGTGTGTGTGTTGATTGTTGCTACCTGTCAATGGTCATTCTCTCTGGCTTTCTTTCCCTGCAGCCACCAGCCCTCCAAACTTCTCTCTTTTTCTCTCCACTGCAGAGCTAGTATATAATACGAACTATGGGTAACTAACAGTTCTGCTTGTAACACCCACCTCCCAAGCCTTGTGTTACTAAAACAAAATATCACCAGTTTGAACAGGCAACTGCGAGCTGCACACGGAGAATTTACATTTCAAACATTCTTCATGAGTTTACAGCCTTTCTCCTACCCTTTGATTATTCCTCCTTTAACCTTTTTGAGATGTTAAAATGTCCTGCAAGAGCAAAACAGACAGAGAATTAAATAGAAATTTTAAGAAGGCAATTAATCAGTGATAATCAGTGGTATGGTTTGCAGCTGTTAATATGAAATTGTGGTGAGTTAAGGTGCTTCTGGATCTCATTAAATGAGTTGGAATCATCATTCATTCATTCATACTGTGCACAGCTGTCAAATCTGACCTGCTCTTTTACTGTAATAACCCTACTAGTCTTAAAAATATAAATTCTAAGTTGCTGTAATGATGGTAATAGGTGCAAACCTTTCAATCACATAGAAAGAGAAAATAAGTTAGGGTAGAGTAGTACTGCATTAAAGCTCACCGCCCCGCATAAATCCGACAAACACACACGCACAGGGGAGAGCATGCATGTAAGAAAGTGGGATTTTGATGACAGTTACATCTGTATTTGACAAACAAGCCCCACAGGCACAAAGCAGCAATGATGTGATTGCAGTACATCACAGATGTGATGATGTTTTCTGAGGATAGTGTTTCAGATGGAACATTAAAGTCTTATGCCTGACAGTTAAGGATTGTCTGGGAAAGTGTCTGGGAAAGTGTGCTGTATGTGACTTTACATACATATTGCTCTTTAGGCATACAAGTAAGTGAACGGGAGCTAGAGAGACAATAGAGATACATGTGAATACGCACACACATGGAGACACGCATGCACGCAACGTAATTACATAAAAAGAATCATGATTGATTCCCACAGTACTGAGACAGCCTGCAGCGGTGAGTCTCAGGACACGGTAGACACACACGCACATACACACACACACACACACGCTTGACTGCAAGAGGGATGATGAAGCTGCTTTCATCCTATTTGTCCGTGCATGTGTTTGCTTGTGTATGCATGTGCAAGAATGTGTGCGTGTGTTAAAGTGGCACAAGGATGAAGCTGAGAAAATCACATCATTCTGCTTTGCAAAAGCCCAAGGGACAACAATCATGGGGTATTTCAGGAAGTCTTTGAGAAGCAGACTCACCAGGGACCCAGGTGTGTGTGCATGTTTATGCGTGTGTGTCAGAGGGAGAGGGTTATCTGAAAAGCAGGTACACACACCCAGGACAACTCTGGACTCCATCATGTTCTCAGCTTTATTTGAACCCAGAGTATGACATTCAGAACTTAATTGGAAAGTCAAATGGCTGGAAAGATAACAAAATAGCTGATTGCTAAAAAAGCATGAGTAAACTTTTCTTACACTTATATGAAGCTGCGATAGCAGCATCTGTAAAAAGATTTACAAATGTTTGTTTTGCAAAAAAAGATATTGCCTTAAGGACATCATAAAGAATCAAAATCCTTTAAACTATAAGGTATCGATGCTGTAAAAATAAGGGTAACAACCTATTTCTATACTGAGGAGTGGGCAAAATTAAGGGAATATTTTTGCATCAGCAGTCTATTTAGAATGGAAATATATTCTCCTTGAAAAGAAAGATACTAAAGAAAATTATATTCTCCCGAAGAGAATTGTTCCCCAGTTGCCTCTGTATTATATTAAATACACTGTATTAATCAAAATTGCTCAGTGGCTACAGCTTTTCAGAAGTTCTAACATTATGAATTCATCAGTGCTAACATATACAGTCAATTTGATTCTCACTATGAGGCTAATATATGAATGTGTGAGGAAGCATTGAGAAATAATAGAGATTAAAGAAGGAATGCATTTGCGTGTCATTTCTCGATTTTAACTGTAGTTGTTCTTTTGGAATGACTTCAAATATACTTAATGTTTAATAAATAGCATTTTTTTTACTGTTTATCTCATTATTATCACTTTTTTTTTCTTAATAATGACTGAGCAAAATAGGATACAAAATATCTTATCTGGAAACCTGTTAAACTAAGCAGATTATTGTTTAAAGTTCTATTTTACAACTGCACTGCATATAATTTCCATCTGCATGTATCTTAGATACTAAATATAAACCAGGATTAAGGTTTGGATGATATTCCTATCTCTCCCCAGTGAAGAATGTTTAAAGTGACACTTCTCTCCCCTCCAAAATCCTTCTCTCCTGCTCTCTCTCTCTCCCACTCTAAATCCTGTCTTATCTCATCCTGTCCTTCCCTCCAGCTTCTTCTCATCATTCCACTTTAAACTCTTTCACTAATGAGTTCCTCCTCCTCTTCTTTCCTTCATCAGCCCCCCTCCTTACCCCTCCACTCGCACTCTTTGCGCCTTTTGTTTCACTTCCGTCTCGCTCTGTAAAAGACAATGTAAAACTCATGGAGGTGGAAATAGGGAACACTGACTGCAGCAGACATGAACGTTGCTAATTCTGTCTGTGTCGTCGGCATTTATTTCTACCTCGATTTTTTCCCCTCTCACAACTGAATGTTTGACTTCAGCAGAGAGGGGAGCTGAAAAGGCTCGGAATAATCACACCGGAATAACCGATTCTGATATTAGGTAGGCTGTTTCATGGGGCAACGTCATGGTCAGCGACTAAAACTGTCTTACATTCAACAAAATACAGTCTGATATGCGCTGTATCTTGTAGCACAAACCCAGAATCAGAGTTAGACCAATCCACATCCACATATGAAACAAAAACAAACATGCCAAAAACATTCACAACTAGTCCAGTACACAGAAAAAGCACAAGAGATGCTATGAATATAATATTGAAAATACTTTCAATAATGAAAAACTAATACTAGACAAAGACAATAGTTTCCTTAACTATGTTGACTAAACTATGAGCCAGTTACAAGGGGGGCACCAGATTCTTTACATATTTACTCTTTCACTGATAAAATCCTTGATTTGAAATTATTCTAATGCAATTTTTAACATAAGATTCAAAGGGCAGTTCTGCCGTCATCAATTATGTAATATGAACATACTTGTATACGATAGCTCAAATATGAAAATATCTGTATTTTTCCAGCTTTCACAACTTAAATTGATGCTCCTGCATGTGGGATGTAGGCCTAACAGCAGGGATAGTATGAAAAGAAGAGGAGAAGAAGAAGCTACAGAGACTGTAGAGATACTGTATTTATCTACAGGTAAAATGTCAAAAGCAAGAAATACAATCATTTGAAAGAGGAATCTTAAGATAAAGAAGTTAAGAACCAGAAGCCAGGGGTTTTTGGCTTGGTTTGCAGTGTTCACAATGACAATTAAGAAGTCCAACGTTTGATCCTTTGACAAACTGCACCTCTACATGGAGTCTGTAAAGTCTGCAAAATCATGTATCATAAATAAATGGTCTTAGTAGATATCTGTATTGTAGTAAAACCATCAAGGGTAGAATCATTTTACATCCTCAAACATTTCGTTCCATTTCCCTCCACTTCCTTTTTCCACATCCTTCTTTCCATTTGTGCTCCCATCACTCGGCCGTTGCAGCTAAGAGCGGGCTGATGACTCTGCAGCAATCTGTAAGTGTGTTTCTGTGTATTTGTGTGTGTGTGTGTGTGTGTGTGAGTGAGTGTCTGTGTGTGTGTGCGCGCGCATGTGTGTGTGTCAAGGGTAATGGCAACAACAAACTCCTTCTCTGACACTTGTCCAACATAGCATAGCACTGCCACGCAAAGTACATGTAGGTTGCAAGCCTTACAGAGCAGTAATGGCACATCTTACACACTTTACTGCACCGCTATGCCTTCCCTTCCCCTGACCCCCTCTTCTCAAGCCTCACATTACAGTTCTGTGCAGTGTACTGCACTGAGAACTGAAATGTATATATTCATTCAGTGGCACAGAGGTAGATGATATGCATTAAAACATCTACTTAAAATACCAGTCTTGGGAATATATGAATCAATTTCAGTCAGCCAATTTAGGTGGGATACTTCTAATATATCAATACACTTTTCACTTTATTGCACCCTCGGAAATATGGATACTGGGAAAAATATGGCTTTACCATATTGTACAGGGTGGCTAGCAAGTTGCAGTTATTGGATGTATGTTGGACATTTTCACCTAAAGTGGTTCACAGAAGTTGCTCCATGATAAGAAAACTTACTACTGAACATTTAATGTTTTGTGAAGATGCCATACTAACACAAAGAAAGGATATCAGTAGATCATCAATCAGTGCTTAATATAATATCTTAAAAAGCTAGTAGTGTTTGCTTTTTACTCTTAATATCCTATGATCATTTCAGCTGAGCCCATCCGGGCGTCCTTTTACCCATCTCTCCCTTTGTGTTGAAGGTCTGTATATCTCTGCCCCCTTTTTTTCTGGTTGAAGGAGGCAAAAGACTCGACTGGAGCTGATCGGCTGGATGGCCAAATCTTATTTCATGCTTGTTACACACACACACACTCATTCTTTCGTTAGCTGCAACAGGCTAATTGGGCTCAGGCAGAGGGGAGCCTGGGGCAGGAGAAGGAGAGAAGAGGAGGGTGAGGAGGTGAGGAGGAAAAAGAGGCTGTCATTATGAACACTGTGGACGGATGAGATAAAGGTTAGTGTTATTGAACCCTGATGCCCCGTTACATCCTCCCCTGCCTGCTGAAAGGGACAGAGATGGTAAAGATGGGAGAGGAAGGGAAAGAGAGGGAGGAAGGAAAGACAGGTGGGAGGAAAACAAAAAGAGAAGAGAGGAAGAAAAGATTAAGCCAGACAGAAAGTGTTTAACATATTTATATGTATGAGAGTGTGAGTGTGCCATGGGTTAAATGTGTGTGTGTCAGTGTCTCATAACCAAGGTCAAGTTGCCTGTAGGCAGATCATCCCAGTTGGCCCAACCACAGTTGCACATGATCTCTCCTTTCTCTTCCTTTTCCCATCACGCGTCTCTCCTCTCCACTCTACATACTGCTCTACCCCTTCCGTTCTTTCCTCCCTTGTCTTTTGTTGTTTTCTTTCCCTTTCTCCCACCTCAGAAATAAATCTAATTTTCTTTGTTCATGTCCCTTTCTTTCTCTATGTCCCTTCACACTCTCTATTTCTGCAGCAGAAAAAAAAAGCTCTGAAAAAAGTAATCTCCCTATAGCAACAAATCTGGTATGTGACAAAAACCCTCTCTGCTTCTAAAATTCATTTCTCTCTCCCCTCCTATCTCACCAAGACCTTTCTACTTCAGGTTTCTCGTTCTGTCTCCCTGTTTCTCTATCTGTCTCCATTTTCTATGTCTAACACGCCTCCATAAACCAGGGCAAAGGAGGAGAGACTCTCCATTATCAGGCAAAACGACACTTCTTCCCCACAAATACTTCAAATTCACAAAGTGTCATTCTGCACTCACTGGCAGAAAAAAGTAGAAGGACATCGCAACAAACTGGAGCTTTTTCTTCTTTCTTCTTTACTTCTAAACAAACTGTAGTAAATTCTGTTAAGTTTTAAAACAGATGTAAGAGTGACTTTATTACTGGTGTTTTTATTGCCTTAGATTTCTATTATTAGTGGTTTTGTTGCTGCAGTATACATCTTGGGTTGAAACATTTATGCCATGTGAGATATGCCATAGAGAAAAAATCCCTATTGTTGGCAGGTGAAACTTTTTTCCCGGTCTGCAACTTATATTAACAGTTAAACTTTTCAAAGCCTTGGTTAAAGCATGCGTACAAACAATTAATGTATAGATTATAGATACAGATATAGATATATGTCCGATGTCAGAGCCCTACACAGGCCCATTAAAATGCAATTAAGCCATTAATAATGTTACCATTACCTGCTGTGACAGGTCTGCTGTGGAAAAAAGGTAGTCAGCTGCTAAAATTGGTTATGAGTAATAATATGGCATACTGGGCACTTCATGTGCAAAATGAATTATAGTGCATCTCACTTTTAGAATATAACAGCACAATCTGGGACTGTCAATTGGGTATCAGCATTTCAAAGTGTACAGTGCTTGCACTTTGAACCAAGTTGTGGAGATTAAGCAGGGTATGGGAGAGTATAAAATGCACTATATTAATGACAGTAAGTGGTGATGATGTGATATGGTATGTTTTTTTTGTGCACAGAGGAGGGAGACTACATTGTTTATATTTAGTATAGATCCTACCGCTCTAGAAATCAATGCTTTGAAAAACGACACAGCTATCATATAACATTCAAATGTATATTATCAAGCCACCCATCATTAGTGCTCAAAATGGAAAGCACACATGCACACACTGCTAAACAAATACACAACATCCTCTGTTGAGTGCTAAGACAAAAGAGGCAGGTTTTATTGTCTGCATAATTGCTTTACACGCCATACTC
The DNA here is from genome assembly GCA_029490765.1 of Euthynnus affinis. Lineage (NCBI taxonomy): Eukaryota > Metazoa > Chordata > Actinopteri > Scombriformes > Scombridae > Euthynnus > Euthynnus affinis. The sequence goes on along the minus strand of CM055856.1, from coordinate 18,664,731 downwards.
ACTCTGGAAGCAACCGCAACAGCCACATAGGAAAACGCAACACACTCTGGAACCATCTAAACACACATACACACATACAGTGTGGATTACACATCTCTCCCTGGTCGATACCAAACACCGTCATGCTGCTTTTGCCACCAGGAAACAAAACGATAGAAGAACAAATGTGTGTGCATCTGTGTAAGATGTTTTTGCCTCATGCTTTCAACTTGAGATATTTTTACATTCACCCCATGTTTAAGCAGAGCTCTGACAAACATGCAACACTCACAAACGCACTTACAGGCGTATCTAACACACTTATCTAGGAGACTATGATCCTCAGTAATGCAGCCTTGCGGCATGCAGGCAACTCTGTGACTATTGGTGGAATGCTGTTGAGATGTTGCCTGAAATAAAACACAATGTCCTTTTGTTTTGTGATAAAAATCTTGCACACACGTATCTTGTTGGGTCATTTTGTAGACAAAAAAGGCTATTTGCATCTACAATATGTGAGCATGCAAGTCTCATAGTTGTGATTACAAAGAAAAAAACTGCCTGGGCATCAACAATTTCCTTTAAAAATATTCAGAATTGATTAATTTTTATTTTTAAAGATCTTAAGGCTGGTACCACTCAAACATTGGGTTATGGTTTTAATATGCAAGTTGCGACCCTGCTTCCAGTTGGCTGTTGAAACATTATCATAGAGTAGATAGAGTAGATGTAATAGAATTTCATATAGATTCAGACAGAATCTCAACTCTTTGCCAATGAAATCTTCTTACTGGACTCTGGGGCTGTCACTTTTTATACCATATTCAAATCACCAATCAACTTGGCCAGGCATTTAATATCTGCAATGATCTATTCCATCAAAATTCACAGTGTATAAGCAGAGGCTGTGCCAAGCTAATGCAATATGCAAAAAACTAGCTACCCATGCTGAGTGGATAATCATGATACCAAACCATCTGAGAAAAACATTTGAAGCATGTTGGATTTCATGCTGATAGAACAATATGGGATAAAGGTGAGACAGTTTGCTGAATTACTTTACTTTAAAGTAATTGACTAGCATTAGCTTGTCACTCAAGTACAGCAAAAAAGAATTTCACTTCTACAACATGCTGTAGAACCAGAGTATGTGGGTTGTGTTTAAAGTAATTTAAACAAATTACATGTTACTACTGTACTCCACTGGGAAATGGTGGATTGCCCTCTTCAAGTTGGGAGCCATTTGCTGTACCACACAAAGGAGTTCAAGTACCTCGGTATCTTCCTCATGAGTGAGGGTAAGATGAGTGTGAGACTTGACAAGGGATGGATGAAGCATCTGCAGTGATGTAAGGGTTATAGTGGATTGTCACGATTGAGTTCTGCCTCTACTTACCAGTTCATTCACATTACAATCTCCACTCCTGAAAGGATACAGTTGAGGTGGTGCAGGCACATCAAAAACGCCTCCCTGTGGAGGTATTAAGGGCTTGTCTGACTGGGAGGAGACTGCAGGGCAGACCCTGAACCCATAGGAGGGATTACATATCCCATCTGGCCTGGAAACACCTTAAGCTGAAGGACAAGGCTGAGGAGAAGGACTCTGGGCTATTTTGTGTCTTTCATTGCCATGTCAACCTAGATTAGAATAGCTGCTGAAAACAAATTAATGTATGGATACTTCTGACAGACTGTTATTTGTCATTCTTTATGATATTTCTGTATAATATGTTATATTTCAGGTGTTTAATAATATGTCAAGAAAGACTGGTGCAAGATTAAAGAGGAATCAGTCTTATTTTGCTGCCCACCCGGTATAGACAGTTGCTTGTCTGATCCCTCTGACACTGTAGCTCTAGCTTTCAGCTGCTGACTGGAAAGTGGCTGGTGCTGTATCTGCCAGCTGAGGGGCCCTTGAGCAAGACACTGAACCCAAACCGCTTCAAGGCCACAGCACACTGTGCTAATTAAGAAATGCAAATGTGTATCCTGTAAAAGATAAGTGTGTCTCAAGGGAAGCAGCTCTTATTTAATCAAAAGCACCAAGTAGCTGATTTGACTGTTACTACTCATTGTTACTAGAGTTTTGATGTTCATTGATTGTATGACGAAGATTTGTGTTGCAATATCCCCATATGTCATTAATTTGTCTACAAACTAAACACATAAATTAGAAAAGAAAATGTTCTGGAATGAAAACCTCTCTCAGGGTTGACAAGCACTGATATATGGAAATCCATGTACAAAGCCCAATTCCAGCAACCTTGAGTAAAATGCCCACTAAAGTAGTCTCAGATCTGGCTACATGTGTTATGCATGGATTGTGTTGTAACAGTCTTATTCATCTCTTGGTTGATCTTTTTATATCCTAACCAGTCAGACTGGAGCACTCTCTGCAATGCTGAAGATATCACACAGAATATCCTCTGTTCAATCATTATCCTATCTAATAAATTCATTATCACATCGCCATGGCTCTATATGACCAGAGGCAGATGTTCACTGACAATATTTCACCACAAATCAGCTATTGTAGGGCAAAATCTTCATCAGTGTGTTATTTCCTGTATTTACATTATGAGATACTGTGGTCAGATTTCATTATCAGGGACCCGGCTCTGCTCAGCAGAGGGACAGATGCTGCCAACACAGAGACAGCTTTGCAGCGCTAGCCTCCACTTTCTGGCATGGACATATGTGGGTTGCCGGGGGCTGCGGCTGTCACAGGCTGTAGCTCTTCTCAGAGCTAGCTGATGCGAGCAGACGGGGTCGATGTGATTGGTTGATAAGAACAGAGCTGTTTCGTGAGCGTGTGCGTGAGTGTGTGTGCGTGAGTGTGTGAGGGAGAGAGAGGAAGATAGGCAGAGTGGTTGGTCAAGGGCCGGTGTGCTATTTTGCTGCATCGTCAACATCTGTAAGCACCAAACATAACCCACAGAAAGTCACTCTCTCATTCACACACTTAAGAACATGTGAACACATGCACACACACACAGGCACATTAACAGAGACTAAAAGCAGCCATGAAAAATGTGAGAAAAAAACGATGGAGGAAGAAGGATAAGAGGAGAAATAAAAGAGGCAGTGTAATTGCGCGGCTCAGGAGAAAAGACAGAAGAATAAGAAAAGGGATGAAAGAGAGAAAAAAGAGATGAGGAGGGAAAGAAAGGATGATGGAGAAAGGAAGGGAACAAAAGAGATAGCAGGGGGAAGAAGGCAGGGAAGGAGGGAGGGAAGAGAGGTTAGCTGGATAAGTGGGGCAGTGCTGCAGCGTGACACATCAGCATTCTGAGCACAGCGGCAGAAAGCAGCGCAACGAACGCAGTGGCACCCACAATCTCCTTCCCTTACACACATACACACACACACACACACACACACACACACGCACGAAACACAGACATGAACTGTACCACACGCAAGCTTCTAACATGTAAAGCACTGCCAGGAAGAGCACGCATTAAACATGTTATCTCGTAAAACAAGCTTAAAGTGTTTCGATAAAAAGTACAGACCTGTAGGTTGCATATTCTACTCTCTAACACAAACATGCCCACATATACACACACAAACACACAATGACAGGTACCTCTATAAACACAGACAATACATAGATGACAACTGATACCCATTTGAAACTCGTCTGCTTTGGCAGGAGCACTGCAGAGCTACAGATCCTGGGTGTTCCCTGAATACGGATGCTTACATGACTAAAGCAGTCTCTTGCTGCGCTGTGAAGCTTCATTCCTTTTTCAAAATGTGCTGTTCAGGGTTCATTATGTGGATGCTTGGTTGATATTGATTGGCTGGCTGATTGAATACACGTCAGATTGACTGGACACAAGACACTCATAAAGAGCTTTTTTAAAACAAAAATGCAGCCACCAGAGGTTGCAGAAGTGGGTCTTCTATTACTATTAGCCAAAGTAGCATAAAGTGAAAAAAACTTTTTAATTTGAAGAAAAATATTATAAAAATCATATAAAAAAGGACAGTTGTGTTTCAGTAACACATATATCACCCAAAAGAGAAAATAAATCACTGGTGTTGTTGAAAACCAAGCAAATGACAAGAACTGACTACAGAATTTGACATCTGATAGCGACCAGTTGCCCTGCTGGGAAAGCAGGGCAACAAAATGAAATAATGCCAATCAGTCAAGATTTATAATCTATTCAGTCATTTCTAGTTTATTTTTAAGAGTAAAACAGAAGGTACAGCGGGTGTTCTGTCTTTTACAGCTATTGGGAAAACACTTTTGTCATCATTTGCCTTCACTTGACAAACAATTCAGAATACGAGCTTAGTAAGAACAACTCAGCTGAGATCATTGTGACATTAAGACTAAATCAACATTAAATCACTTGGAAGAAAACCGCTGCGGCTCTGCTCTCTAACTGGTATGAACTCAGAGACAGTGTATTGTAGCAAAAAAGAGCTCATCAGGCTCAGCTTAAGTCGCAAAGACTGGGATTGGATTTGTTCTGGCTCCCCCCTGCTGCCAAAAACTCGTGGGAGCTCATGGGTTGACAAGCTACCAAAACTACGTCCAATAAACAAGTCACCTGTGAGTCACTTGACTCCTGTTAACAAAATATGAAAGCTAACAATAATGTTCTGATTATATTTAATCATTTTGAAAAGAGACAGGACTGGATAGTTAAGAGTCTTCTTAATACTGCAGATTTCACTGAGTAGTACTTTGGCTGCTTTACAGAAGAGATTGTGGTCCTTATGTGTTTGATTTGAAATTAACCTTTGGTCTTTATATCAAAGACACTGTGGCAGACAGCAGTGGATGTAAATACACTCCTTCTGTCACAGATCTGAGCTATGAAAACTGAGATAAATACAGAGAAAGCAACATAACAATGCAATCTACAGGCTACAAATATCCACACCAAACCTAAAGAGAGTGTTTCTGCATAATTGAATTCCACAATGTACGGAAATCTTGATATAATCCATGAATGGTAAAATTCTTCAACAAGCAAAAATGAAACCTGTAATTCAGGTAACTGGATACAGGCCAGTGCAGATATACTACATCTAAGAGCCAGACAGGTGGGGTAGAGGTCAATAGACATTCACTTCAGAGCTCCATTTACTGAGAAAATCTCAAACCCGCTAAGAAAGAGCCAAGTTTCATAGACATGGATTACGTTAAACGATCCAGGGAATCAAAGAGGGGTTTGCCTATACGGTTTGATTCTGAAATACTGAAGGATCAGTGAGAGCTAGTGTCTGTGCTACACTTTAGTACTTAAGGCAAAATGTTTGGCAGACAGCAGAGCTGCCTTTAATTCACTTTCAGTCACTTAAGGGAAGGAATGCAAACCTCAAATATTGACTACCAACTTTTGGCATAAGAGGGGTTTTTCATATACCTATTACTGAATAATTGGGGATGAACATTCTATCATTATCAAATGAGTCACATTTTTCAATTTCTATTTTAATCTGATTTAAGTGAAAGTGATTTATTTCCTGCTTTAATGGGCAGAAAACTCTGAATAATCCAGTGCAACTATGAGTAGAAGTTGATACACTTACTATAGAGGTTCAAAGTGGGACTTTTGGCAAAAGTTCATATTATAAAAATAAAACCAAATAAAACTGATCAAGGAAGACGGTACATATTTGTGAGGTGTGACAGATTAGATTTGAAAAGATATTTTAATTTACAGTCACTTAAAAAAAATGTGCCTTGGTATATTTGGGATAGTCACCTTCCCTGTATTTTATAAAGATGTATGACTTATTACCGAATCTTTAAGTGCTAAGATCAGATTTTATTTCAAGCCTCAGGAACTTCTATTACTGTGGAACACATGTATGTATTCATACATATTCAGATACATTTATTTAATGCACATACACACACACACACACACACACACACACACACACACACATATATATATATATATATATATATATATATATATATATATATATATATATATATATATATGCATGTTTGATCCATCTGTCAACCATGCCTTTAAGCATCAGTGTGTAACTAAGATGCAATCTAAATTCAGAGACTTTGAGATGAAAGCAGGGTACAGCTGAGGGGCTTGAAGTGTAAACATGATATTGAACCACTCTTAAACTCTGCGCATCAGCAGTGTGCTCTGTGCTCTAACACAGTGGAGTGGAGTGTACAGTAAAAGTAAGTAATAGGGAGCCTCTAGTGGTCAGCAGGGGGAACTACAACCTCACAAGCCTCCTAACACACTTGAATCTTTTAATACAAGACTCCTGTTCACCATGAACCACTTTTCACCCTACACACACATATATATTTATGCATGATCAAACATGCTGTGCTTCAGGATAGTACTATCCTGAAAATATATGTTGTACTCACATTAAAGCTGTGTGTGTGTATGTGTGTGTGTGTGTGTGTGTGTGTGTGTGTGTGTGTGTGTGTGTGTGTGTGTGTGTATCTGTGTGTGTGTGTGTGTGAATCCCAACTGCCTGCAGGATTGTTGCACTGCACATGACCCTATGACCCTTTACCCCTTTGCTGATAGACTATAGAGGTAAAGATGACTCTTTCATTTCAGTGTCAATAGTTGATCTTTTGTCCAAATAATCCCAAACTGTATTTGGTAATGTAAACGTGCATCTTCAGGTATTACAATTGAAAACAATCATTCTCTATGTATTCTGCTGCAACAAAATGTTTTTATTTGCTGATTTTATATATATACGTGTGTGTGTGGGTGTGTGTTTTCACTGAGAAACTCACCATGTGTAAGAAATTAATCAATTTTATAGCAAAAATGCACATGGCAGTTCCTAAAGTGTAAATTTTAAATTACAAAAACACCCCTCAAAGTTAGAATTACCGATTTCCTTTCATTTTCATCATATAAACAAGGTCATTTATCATATAAAATGGGGAGATTCTTACTATTGTAATCAGGGTGAAAAAATGGAGCAGCCTTTGATCAGAAAACAACAGAGTGTGCAGTCTGATGTAGTAGGCTCTGATTGTTAGTCTGTCTAAAAATAACATAGACCTCAGCAGTGTAAATTGTGTCAATATGTAGTACAATTGCATATGTCATAGTTCATTATCACTGCTTGTGGAAAGGACCAAAATGAACCTGCGAACCAAATGAAGGGACAAAAACGTTCCTTAAAATCAGATTCACTTCTGTACATCAAGGTGTATTGGGAACTGTTTCAGATCAAGCCATGTTTGTGTTCAGAGTGGTTGTTGGGAGAAAAAAGTGAATCTATGGCTATGACCCAGGAAGAAAAAAGCTTGTAAGGACAGCATTAGTAATATTTAGCACTCTGTTCTGGCCCTGGCCACTGAGGAGCCGTCATGACTTACAAGAGCTCAGGCACTTGTCCATGTCCAAGGCTGGAATCCTCAGACTCCCGTTCTCAGTTTTTATCTGGCATTGCATCCAGACATTTATCCAAAGCCTCATTACTACATTTCTGGGACAGGTTTTGGTGAGCATGCAGGATTTTTTTTTTCACCCCAAATGGCCCGATTCACGTACAGTTTCACACATCCACAATGGGGAGGTGCCCAACCACACTCAAAACCTTAACAGTCATTGCAGAGGTAATGGAATGGTGACAGATACTAGCATTCCCCACACAGATTTTCTCCATCTGCCCATGGTGTCCAACTGGCGACCTTCCCAGCACAAGGCCATTTTTTCCTCTTTGGTGCCACTGCCACCCAAAGTGGGTTCTTTCAATAAGCTTGGAGGAGATGTAGAGGCTTCATTCTAGTTGCTCTCCCAATTACAAAAAAAAGGAAGTGGAGCGCTCAGAGAAGGCTGTATAAAGGAGAAGGCTGAGATAGTCTAAATCTACTTTATCCTGCAGTATTAAAGGTACACCGTCTGTGTGTGTGAGTGTGTGTGTTAGAGAGAGAGAGAGAGAGAGAAGATGACCTAGTTAGTTGTGTTCTCAGTCTCTTCAGAACTGTAACACCCACAGCACTTCTGCCTCAATTTAGACTTTATTAACAATAACACACAAAAACACGCATGTACACACACTCTCTCTCTCTCCCCTCAACTGTATGCATGCACATAATTACTTCACACCTGAAAATACATTAGAGATTTGAAGAGTATTAAGCCTGAGACTATGCATGTATGCAAATACACAGGATAGCATACACATGGCACAGCTGTACATGACCAGCATACATTCTTACAGTCTTATTCTGTAGACTGAAACTTCTGTAGGCTCAGGTGTTTTACCAGAAGTAAAACACCTGAGCCTTCAAGTGTGCAATACAGTAGACCGGCTTGTCAAACTGGACTGACATGTGAGTCGTGAGTGACCGAACATGAGCCCAAAGCTGCTGCTTATGCCTGCATCACATTATAAGTGTCAGGTGAGGCATTTTTGAATTCACAAGAATGTGTGAAATCCGCATTGTATACTTGTGAGGGGTATATTTTGGGCTTTACATTAAAAAAAATCTAATCTCGAAATTTGCACAAGATTACATACGTGCATGTTTGTGCGCATGGTGTGGTGGTGATGTGGTGATGTGTGGTTTCACTTTCATCGACAAGACAGCTGGCTGCCACTCTGACTTTGTCACCTACATCATTATGAAGTTCCACTGAGAGAGGAAACCAGCCTGTCAGATGGAGAGACGGTGAGCCAGAGACAAAGGGAGCTTTGTTGCCTTTCTGTAAACCACAGTACGAGAGGGAAAATGAACAGAACGTCCAATAAAGTCTGAGAATTTTGAGTTTCATTAAATGTTGGCTGTACAATCATACCACTCATCTGAGGCCATTAAGAAAAGAGAAAAATCATTTTTCTACTTTAATTGTCAGGAGGTGTCAAGAGTATTCAACTTTGCACATCTATGTGGATTTTTTTTTTTACTCTTTTTTTTTTCACGGTATTACACTTGTCAACAGAAGCTGTTGCTGAATTAGTGCATGATGTGGGGCTGTCACCCTTTGAGGAGACAGGATATGATGTGAAATGTTGCACAAGCTTGATCACTCAACTTGAAAACTACAGTATGTCAGTAATATCAGCTTGATGACAAGTGAGCATGTTTGTGTTACAACTCAGAATATTTCAGTGGTAGCCTCAGCTGTTTTAACTAGAGAACTTGACAACGTGTTCATATTTTTACAACTGAGTGATGAATAAGGGATATTATTGCATTTTTACTCTCTCAATTTGCATTTTCATTACTTTGTGCCTTTTTCTGCTTCTCATTTCCCTTATATATTATAATGGCTGCCAAATCACTTGAAATTATTAGATTTTTTTTGTAGTCCATATACTAGAACTTCAAATCTGAATTGTGTTGAAGCTTAAAAGCTCATTCTTGAGGAAATACAGCTTAACAAAAGCACTTCTTGCAACAGTATTTGACCCCATTCTGCCAGACACTTGATACATTATTTCTGTGTGTATTTCAATACCAGCGGTCTGAATGAATGTCTGGATATTTACGTGATTCAAAGCAGAGCATTACCAAAATTACAAAGACCAAACCATCAGCAAAATTGTTCTGGTTACTCCTCTGACATGTTGTGTGATGAGAGCATAATTAATGAAGACAAACGCTGAGACCTACATTTTCCTCCTTCTTCTCCACCATCCTTACTGCCCCCCTCCTCAGTTACCTCTCACTTTCTTTTTCCCTCCAATCATCACCCAACTCTTCCCTCTTCTCCATCATCCAGCCCCCTAGAGGGAGAGGCAGATGGCAGGTCAGGTAAAATAAGGTGAAGGGAGGATGGGGGGAGGGAGGGATGAGAGGATAGGGGACCAGGTAAGGAAACGAATTATGGGAGCAAATGTTAGAGAAGATTGATTGATGGAGATTGAATGATGAAGGAGGCAAGGGAGTAGAAATGACGAGTGGTGAGTGGAGAGAAGATGATCAAATGATGGGGGGAAATATGATGGTGGGGGAGCTGGAAGGAGGAGCAGAAGGAGAGGGGGAGGGGGGCAAGAGGAGCTTCGTATGGAGCTATGAAGTGAGAACTGGTCTGTGTAGAGCTAGTGTTTGATATGTTTCATTACAGGAAATTTTATGCATATACTGTGTGTATGTTCAGAAAAATTCACACATATATGGCAGTAAACACTTCTCTGTCTTTCTCTACCTAAATATCTATACATGGACACAGTGATGTCAAGACATGGGTAGGACGTACTCATGCATGTGCACATGACCGTCAGCCTACTTATGCACCCATTGGCATGTGAACTGCCTTCCCATGCAAATGCTCCAACACACACGCACACACACACTCATAACCTTTACATCATTGCCAGTGATTTTCAGACAAGCCTTAACATGATCATTGCATGAATGCACCTGCATGCACATGTGCAGCACACTGCACATTCTTCACAAGTGGCTTATCAGGCTGTCACCACTTTCTGTTTGTATTTAGTTTATTTCCTTTACAATGATACATTTTAATAATTATTATTTTCCTTTATTATGCTTTGATGAGGTTTTTGGTATCTAATCTATGTACATGTGTCATCTTTGTGTTTTGATGTCATGCTGAATCAGAAAAGTCTTTTGTTACTACTACTTATGTTGTAATAAAATGTCACAAACACATTTTTTCAATCCAGTATTTAAGTTACTTACACATAAAGAACCACTTTAAATGTAATGGCAAGTAATATACATTAAAATCCAGAGAAGCTACAATTATTGGAAAAATCACATACTAATTATAAAAAACATTGAAGTACAGGTAGTGTACCTTTCACTAAGATGGCAGTCACTCATAACTGATTACACTGAAGTTGATGCAAGCTCTAAGATGTCAGAAACTCAATAAACTCATACAGTGCAAACAAAAACACAATCACATTTCTCATAAATTATCAAGTAAGGTGTTCAATATTGTTCTTTCTTTCTGTTCAAGTTAATGTTAAATAAATCAAAATGCACTGATGGAGAAGTACAAGCCCAAGGTGTGCCTGTGCAAACATACATATCTATATTTCTGATGGCTGAATAAATCTATTTTTGAAATATGTTACTGTACCACACTCTTGAACCGAGTTCTTGACATACAGCTGATTGTGTTTTGATGTGTGAATGCGGGAAAATGTCCTGTTCCATAAGCTGGACACATGAACAAAGAAATTCGATGCCATTCTCTAATTTTCCGTTTTTGTGAAGGCTGTGCTGAAAAGCCTTCTTACTGTATGTCAGTTTCAAGGAACATACTATATTTCCTCCATGTGATAACGGCCTCACCTCCCTTCACTAGCATTGCTTCACAGGGTCAGCAGGGGACCACTGGCTTGGCTGGTTTGTCAATACAGAACACCTATCGATTACAGTACCATCGATTTCTACATCATTGGGAATAGCGCAGCGAGGTTGCTCTGTGATGCGCCTGACAATACAACAAGACTTGTACATCTGTCATTCACTGATCTGTTACCCAGCTTGTCCCACCTGACCTGCTGTAATTTCGCATACAGTACAATATATGCAAATATATGTGCAGACATGTAGCATGCATTAGCATGCATTTTTACAGAGAAAATGACTCACAAAGAGAGCTGATATAGTGAGTAAGAAAAATAGATAAACACCGCCACTGTGCAACTACCCTATCAGCACATAAACCGTACTGAATCCTCAAAACCTATTTTCACCCAAATATCAACATTACACCATCTATAATCCACTCAACCATCACACAGCAAGTAAAGCTCTGACCCCTAGAGGCAGCTTCTGAGTGTGTGTGTGTGTGTGTGTGTGTGTGTGTGTGTGTGTGTGTGTGTGTGTGTGTGTGTGTGTGTGTGTAAATTCTAGACTCAAACTTTAATTCTAGTAAAACAATAAAAAACATATGCTTGCAGTTACACAAATAGTATCAGAAACTTCAAAAAGAGGAAAATCAAATTTTTCAAAAAAACAAAACGATTCAAAAACACGTAGATGAAGCACCTAAGTTGTCATGTGCTAAGCTTTTCCTGCTAACTCCCTTCCTGTTATACAGTACAGTATACTGTCCATCTATAGTAATACATTAAGTCATGCTGCGGCCCGCCAGGAGTTAAAAGCTCATTTGGTGAAAGAGACAAAAAGTCCAGTGAGCCAACACAGAAATCGATGGAGCTAATGTGATTTAATAAGAAGCTCTCTTTTCTCCTGTGATGCTGGTGAGCCTTGATAGATATCTTATGCTGCTGCTTCGGCAATTTCATTTGGAACACGTTCAGAGTCTTGCAGTGGCTCGAACAACAGCTATGGAGGGAGGGTGTGAGGGAGACTGAGATACACTCGGAAATGACAGAGAAAGAGAGAGCGGAGGAGCAAAAGAGACAGGCTGATAAAATGAAAGGTGGTCAGAGAGACAAAGCAAAACAGTGTATGGTGGCTGTGTTAGTTGGTGTGTTTCTGGATTGTGTTATGAACTAATGGTGTTTTGCCAGTTCAAAGTTCACAGTGGCTGTTGATAAGTTTGATGCTGTATGAGGGGTTACAACAATGTTAAGTCATGGTAAGGTAACAATGACATAATTAACATTCATCTCAGCATAGTCCATAACTTTATTGATATGGAAATAGTAACAAATACATATGTCATTTAGAAGTGATGATTAGTTTTTGGTTATGTGCAGATTCAGGATAGATTCATCAATGAAATAGTCAGTATGTAGATTCAATCAAATATGGGATGGAGATACTGGCTTGTTAACATATATAATATACATAACAAATAACATTGTTAACTATGTTCAGTTATGAAGAGTTATTTACAAACTACTTGTCAACTAGTCATGAATTAGTAGTTAGTTGTTAGTGACTTCCTCAAGTCTCCGCTGGTTGCCTGGTAACCTCACTGTGTTGACAAGATTCCAGGAAATCACTGTGATTATGTAATTATACCATCTGTCATATTATTCTGATCAAGTTTTTGCAGAAGCAAAGTGAAAGCCTGTTAGTAATGTGCATCACTTTGTTCTAGTGTGTTTTCTCTTGACAACCAGTAGGGGCACTAGAGTCAAACATTTTAAAATTCTACCCATAGCAGCTTTAAGTATGATACCAAAGTCAATAAAAGAGTTAAAATCTGCTGGATTAGTGTGGAACCAAAGTAATCTACAAATTATGTCACAGACTTGTATTGTTCACACAGAATAACACACACAAGCACACAGACACACACAAAAAAACACACAGAGCTCCATGCGTGGAAATGAGCAACTCCGTGGGGTAATTAACTTACAATGAAGATAAACGAGGGGTGCGGGGAAGTAGTGATGGAGAGAAGTGAGGGAGATGGGATGGAAGGATTGATGTAGTGAGAGACTGTTAAACTGTCATGCGTTTTACACAGGGTAATGAAATCTCCCCATTGTCCCATTTTGCGAAGGGGAAATGGAAAGCAGCACATTTCATTCATTTGTGTGTACGCACATGTATTAAGACGGCATGAGACTGTGTCTTCGCCTCAGTGTGTGGGCATGTGCATGCCTCTCTGTGCGTGTGTGTGTTGGTGTCAGACAGATAGACTGTGTGTGTGGGCATGTGCAACACATGTGCCAATGAATGGAAATGTACTGTGTTGTGTGTGTATTTGTGTGTGTGTGGTTTCAGATAGCAATGTCTGCAGTGAATTATTCAACAGTAGAGATATTTCAATAATGGCAGAGTCAGCAGAAAAACTGCAAGGCCTCTGTCTGCCAAGTGCTGTGTGTGTGTGGGTGTGCGTGTATGCGTGTGTATGGAGGGAGATGCAGGGGAGATACAGGCTAAAGGAAAAATTGATGGGGGAGGGTGAGAGGTATAATAAAAGGTAGAGGTGTGAAACAGGTAGCATCACAGGTTCAGAAGGTATAGGGGTAGCAAACTTCCATGAATTCACATACCAAAAAAAAATATTTCCAATGCTCCTCATATTCAGTATTTTTATTTTTATATAAAATACTCTTATGTTAATGAAATTAACATTTTGGCATTTTGTGGAGATAAACATCTGGAAACTGTTGTATGGATATCTTTTAATTTAATGAATTCAATGTTTGTGCTGCTCAGTAGATTTGGCATATATTCCCTTCATTCCATTTTCAAAGTCCCATATTTACCCCCTTCTGCAAGACACCTCATGAAATGCACCCTATGCTGCTAAAAAAATGCAACATACCATATATTATATATAACCAAATATTATGGACAAAGCTGAATAGGCATATTGTAACATACCATTTACAATAAAAACATAGAGGCAATACAATATTATTTATTTAAACAACAACTTGAGCATTTCTTTCTTCGCAGTTTGTACTTTCTGCAAGTTAAAAAGGGTGAAAACCTGGATGCAGACACACTGCAGCAATAGCTCTGCAAGCACGTAGGGCAATATGGAAATTCTGCAACGGTTGTGTGTGTGTGTGTGTTTGTGTGTAGATTGAAGTGCAAGTAGGAAAACTGAGAAATTAGGGCAGAGAGAGAGAAGGGGGAGATATAAAAAGCAAAGTACAAAAAAATAGAAAGTAAACAGAGACATAACCGCACTGACAAAGAAGAGAATAATGCAAATGAAAGAGAAAAAGATGTAGAAAGACACCAAGACAGAGCTGCTGAGAGACAAATGAAGCTGGAAATATGTATCAAGCTGTTCCAACATCAGACATAAGGGATATTAATAATTAAAAGCAAGAGATGCATAACAGGTACTGTGTAATTTCATTATCAATTAGTCTATTATTATTGAACATTTTTTGTTTATTGTTGAGTGTTTGTGGTGTGGGGATACGTTTGTGTATTATGCCAACAAAGCACTTTTACTCTGCAATGGAAACAAGACAGCGAGCGACATAGACCCATAAACAGGCAGAGGTATATCTCCAGCTGTGGTTTTAATGGTGTGTGTGTGTGTGTGAGCGTAGCAGATGGAGTCGTTAGCTCCGCGGGCCATCAGCCCAGTCTCTCTCTCAACCATACATCACCGCTGACGTACGCCCAAACTCACCTCAATATTACCCCTGGAATTACCTCACCTAAAGCTAACTTCACCTAAACATATAACTGAGTGATACTTAGCATAATTACAACCTTATTACCTGCTTTCTGTGCTGATGTGGCCCCATCCATCTGACCATAATTTTACCTACAGTAATACAGTATAATCCTCATTGTAACAATGCAACACTACAATATTTAAACACATACTTTATGAGCGTAATGTAAACTGTATCATTGAAAAGTGCAATCTTAAAAACAGAAATAGAAATACAGTATGAGTTTGTACCAATTTACCCATACATTGTTAAATTACTGTATTACTAATGAACCCACTTGTAGATCTTTTAGGCCACTCCAAATTCTTCTCTAAGATGGAACACAAAAGTAGAAAGTATCCTTTGTTGATGTAAATAAAGTATGTCAACATGATGCCAAGCCTTCTACATCAGGGTAACAATTTAAAAGTACACAGAGATACTCCTGCAGTCAACATGTGTACTAATGTATCAGTTTTTGAATTACTTATTAAGAAGAATAGCTCTTTTCAGAGTGTAAATAAATAATATACTATTGGATTATTATAACTGATGCATTAGCATTTGATGTTTCAGCTGGTCAACGTGATCATAATTTAACAAACTTGTTACTTTTGGGCCATTTGAGCTATTCAAATGTTTCTTATTCCATCATTTTGCATGTAAAACATGAATCTTCATAGTAACTATAGCCATTATATAAATATAGTGTAGGAATTTGGTGGAGTAGAAGTACAAAGTACCATACAACAGAAATACTCAAGTGAGTTCAACTATCCCAAAGTGAGTGTCATGACACCCTGGATGAATGAGCCTTGCCTTGAAGACAGGGCATGGGTGCATCCTGCATTATTTTTTCATGTCATTCTACATTTATTGTGCAGTTTCAATATTGTTTCACCATGTAAAGTTGAAGTGTTTTATGCTATATTTTGAAATATATTAAAACAGAAGTAATCGCATATTAAACATGTTTAATATACAGTAACGTCACAGCCAATGACAATTCACAGTTGCCAGTTGTCATAGTAACACAACATGCTTTGTGGCTTACAAGGTTTTCAGGTGCTCGGGGCCAAATATTAATCTTAATATTTTACTATGAAGCTGTATTCTTCCTTCAGACTGAATGACTTTTAATTCATCCTCTGCTTCACTTCTTAGTGTTTCCTTCTCAAAATATTCTAATACTTTTGTGGGAATCAGGTCAGTGGCCCACAGTCTGAAAACCATAGTCCCTAAACTTCCATTACTCACTACCATTACCACACTACACTCATTGCATGACCAACATTCAGTAAGTTACCACAAGTTGCATCATAGCCTGAGTGGCATTAGTGACACAGACCTTTGGTAGTGGCAGTCACCAAATGCACCACAGCATTACAGTAGTAGTGCTTTGTTTATTGCTTAGCGCACTGTATTAAAAAAATAAATAAAAAAGATAAATCAAATGAGCATATTGGCAAGGCCATTCAGAGCAGTTTAATGGTTCCAAAGCCAGTGACGGAGGACCCATTTTAGCTACAGAGCAAAACAGCCAGGGAGTAGAGAGAAAAGAGCGAGGCAGGGAGGGAGAGAGAGTAAAAGAATAGAAAATGACAGAAATGCAGCCAGAGAAATAAAGAGGAAGGGAGGGAGGGAGGGAGGGAGGGGTGCTAGTGAGTGAGGGAGAGAGGTGAGTAAAGCTCCTTTGTTTCCCTCAGAAAACCCATGAGGGAGGTATTTGAAAAAGAGAGAGGGAGACAGAGAGAGAGAGAGACTGCACTTTACACTGCACTGCGCCATGCTCCTTTCTCACATTATGAGTCTTTATCCAACCTTTTTCAAGTCTCTTTTTCACATGAGCATACACACCCAGATGCTCACAAGCGCACAGACACACACACACACACACGCACGCTCAGTAGTGAGTCATAGAGATAGATAGCCCCCTAACCATCTCTACAGTGGGACTGGCAGAATCAATTATGGATAGATTTCAAAGGGAAGAGTGCATACAGTATGTCTATGAATTATAGACTTGCAGCCACACATTGCACACATCACACTGGAGCAGTGGAGCAAAGCACAGCACATGTTAGAAAAGTCCTGCAAAGCATTGCACTAAATAGATTAACAACACGGTGCAACATGGCACAGCATGCACAGTCACTCAGGTACACTTTATACACACCAGCTGTATCATCACCTATAATTTGATCTCTTCTCTGCAAGAAATTATTGGAAAACCCATCCATACTAGAGCAGGTAATGTGTTCCATCCTTGATGTATTGCGATACGCAGGGGGGAGCTTCTGCAACGGCTGCAACTGGTTAATGCATTTCCCTGAGGCTCAAAAAAATCAGTGTGGTGATAGATGACGCAATATGCCTTGACAGGTCTCACTGAGGCAACAAGAAAGCTGCTATCACATATATGCCATTTTCATTGTCATCTTTACGCACATTGTGTTACCTTTTAATTCCCTTGTGTTAAAAGTCTATGTAAAACCTGAGCCACAATTCAATCCCACCTTGCTGCAGCCAAGCTCCTTGAGCATTGACTACAATCTTCCCTCAGAGCATAAGATGCCATTTTTTACCCTGAATGGCTGTCAGGCAAACTCTCTCACGCAGATAAAATGAGTGCAGCCAACTTATCCTGCTCAACATTAAAAGCTGAATAAATAAAGAGGAGGGCTCATCTCCTCCTCTGCTTCGAATTGGCTGCAGTTGTGATGTAGCACACCATCTCATCCCAACTCAGGCTCGGCCAAGTAAACCAGACACTGGCACAGCTGTACAGAGTAAGAGATATGGTAGTAAATTATACAACGGGTAGTTTCAGCCAAGCAATCCAATTGGTCAAAGCACCATTCCAAGTGTGCTGATGACTCCCTTAACGCTAGCTGTATTTTACTGGTTGCTATGACAACTCTCCTGAAAAGTGACCTTTTTTTGTCATTTTTTCTTGATGGTTGTTTTTATGTATGCAAATTATTTTGTTGCAAACTACTCAATTAGTGCATAGTCTTTGGTAACGATTGCATAAAAGCCTCAGATACAGAGGTTCCTTTCTAAATGCATCATCACGGACGTTCTCTTGGGTATTGCCGCAATGTCGTGTTTCCTTTATCATCTCAGCACAGCACAGCATGGCCTGGTTTGGCATATTTCATCGCAGTAAACCATATTTTACCTCTCAAAATAGCTCTGCTCAGCGCATCTCTGCAGTAAATGCCCCAGTTCAGTTCAGGTTGGTCCCATTCAGCACTATGACTACTGTAGGATGCCTGACTAAACTATCAAGTCTCTTACATCACAGAGGAGGACTTTTTTGCTGCGTTCATTAAAGCACAGCAGTATATGATAGATAAAAAGTTTTCAGACACATTACAACATGGTAAAAAAACACCAAAAACTAAACTTTTGCCCTTGTTAGAAAAACCTCTTAAGAACACAGCTGAAAAAAGTGTCCGCTGAATGACCAATTTCATCCTTTTGAAGAGAAGTACTAAACAGAGCCAACTGTGTTGCAAAGATAAACAAACAGGGGGTAAGAGGAAGAAAGGGAGACAGAAAAAGAGGATTTGGTGGTTGACAGTATATTTATTGATAGCGGTGAGGGCGGACATGTCAAAGCTGTAAACGTGATAAATGGAGAGGAGGTAGACAGAGGAGGAAGAAGAGAATGGGTGGTGTTGGGGGGAGCTTTGACCTTTGCTTGATAAATCACTACAAATTTACTTTCACATTTTGATCCAACGTTTAGATATCATTTTCGTCTTGGTATCAAAACTACCTATCCAGGGTGTGCTATTTAAGGCCATATGGCTCATTTCCAGGTCGCTACAGCAAAGTTTGTGTGTAGAGTACTGTCAAATTCAAAAAATATAACATCACTGACATACTAGTACAACAGTTTAGGTAAAACTCACAATGGAAGCCCTTATTCCTATACTTTGCCTGCATGTGCTAGAGAGTTGGACTCAGCATATTACACTTGTTTGAGTCATTCTTTCAGATTGCTTACAGTGGAGCATTTATACAAGACACCAAATCCCATCATTTTATGCAGCACTCATGTAAACACTTCCACTGTCAATCACATCGATTACATTTGGAAAGAAAAGAGTGGCCCATGTAACCGCAGCCGGTGATTCATGGCTTTCTCTACAGCTTTGTACTCTGTACTTAGTCAACTCAGCATGACAGCCAAATGCTCTCATAACCCTGTAACAGACAGGCAGATTTTGTGAGGAAAAAGAAAATCATTAGAACATGTAAATTCTAGTTGATTTGGTTTTTTTTCTGTATGAACATGAGAAAGTGAAAGCACTGATTGTGAAAGCTCTTATGGTGACAACATTGTTGAATAAATATCATACAGTGAAGTGTGATACAGTATGTACACATATATCACCAGCTGACCTTGTATCTTGAGCTGATTTTTTTCCTTCTCAATATGCAGATGGTACAGTATATCTCATTAATATTATTTATTGAGTGAGAAATCAAAGTAGAACTAATTAAATATATATGTGGTTTTCAACATATAATTGAATTGTTACAAAAGCTATGTGTCATGTATGCACGCACACACACAAAATTGCCCATATGTGCATGTGTGTAAGAAAATGTGTGCAACAATTGACATGCAATGCAAGGAAGCACACTCTGACACACATACACAATCAAGAGACAATAGTCTGTTGATTGTAGATGCATAAACACATGTCTTAGTGTTGGGAGGGCTGCTAAATCCTCAGAAGAGATTTTTACAAATACACAGCAACAATATCTCTCCAGCAGTTATTTGGCAGCGCTTTTATTTGTTCCATTCATTCGATTTCAAGAACTGGATTCTATTTTACCAGTCCAACCCATTCAAGCACATTTACATTTTGTTGCTATGGTAAAAGCAGATATCTAATCTATTGTTGATCATAAATCAATACTGGACACTCAAACCAGCAATATTTGAAGCATCAGTGACTGGATAAATGCAACTAAATGGTCAGCAAAATTGACAACACAGTGTTTAAAGACAATTTTGGACAAGTACATTTATAAAGCTGCCTTCTAGATTAATAAACCTTCTGTGTAATGTCATCAAATTATAAAACCCTTCCCTCCTTGACTTCTTCCTCTTGGGAACTGACATCAAGTATCCCCTTCCTTTTACCCACAGGTGCTGATGAACAGGTTAAGGAGAAGCAAATCTCATCATTCTTAAACCTTCATCTTACTGGCCCTATATCTCAGTCTTCAATCTCCCTTTAATAATCTCTATCTTCATTCCTCCATCACTGCTGTCATTTGGGTGTAGTATAAGCTACAGTATGTCCATCATTCTCATCATCAATTTTTCATCCCACCATCCTCCTCTACAATCCTGGTTTGTGTCCATGTGAGTCTGTCTTTTCCTTATATTGTTAACCTCTTATATTGTTAACCTGTCTGTCTTTTCTTTCTTCTTCTTTCATTTAATTATCTGACACTTTTGTAGATTGAATCATGCTTTGTCCAAGATCTTCTCATACTTTTTTTCCCTCCACCCTGCATATCACTTTGATAGAGACAAAGAAGTCTGTGTCCCCAGTTCTCTTTCCCGCTATCCATTTCTTTATCCTCTCCCCCTTTTTTCTTTTTTTAGTCTCTTTCTATCAGTGTGTATCCCCCCCCTCACCTTTTAATCATTCCCTTGTCTCTTTCTCACTCCTGCTGGTCTGAATTGATGAAAGCATTCACATTGTTATTCCCTAGATTCAACAACATTCACACCCCAACACACACACGCACACTCACACACACACGTAGTCTCACCATCGCCTTCACACCCCTGCTGACATCATGGCCAGCAGTGTTTCTTGCAATGAATCCATTAGCGCCAACAGTAGCAACACCATCACACACAAACATGCACGCACAGCCATAAACAAGAAACACAGACCACACAACCAAATGTTTAAACGCACACAAGAACACAACACCAACATTTTACAGCCAACACTCAAACAGCGCCTTTTAGCACTTGCCCACAGCTAGTATTGACCTTCCAGTCTCGGACGTAAAGGAGCAAAATAAAAATTAGCATAGCATGCAACACAGCACATTTCAGTTTGCTTTGCTAAACCTTGACGAGACGTATCACAACCTAAGGCCAAAGCAAACCTAAATTATTGAAATAGATACTGTTGTCCATGTTTCTTAGTCAGAACTGCCTGCCCTCATTGCCTGAAAAGATTCCCTTGGCTTTGGGGCTTTTACAGCCCAGAGTTGAGCTGAGTTGGGTCCCAAGACAGTCTTTGGCCATCATTGTTCCAGCCTGTGATGATTAGCCATTAGGCTCCTGCACAGTGACATGCCGTTGAGGCCTCGCTTCCCCTGCTCTAATTTTAACAAGGGATGAAAAAGAAGAGGAAGATGAGAGGAGGGGGGAGAAAAAAAGAGGGATTAGTGAGGAGAGGAAGCACGACCCCACCACCCCCACCCCCTCCCTTAGGTCCCCAACTAACACTTGTCCAAACATAGAACGTTTTATCCTCCACTGTGCCCTTCCTTAATATCTCACACTTCAAATGTTCAAGTCCTCTCAGTGTGTATACATACCCCATGCTAGTGTCTTTCACTTTCTCTCTTTATTCCTCCCTCTCCCTCTGTCTCTACAGGGTTAAAGGACTTAGTGGGCTCTCAGAGAGCTGTTGATTTAGCATTATGTGTGTTAATGCAGGAGGCCAGGAGGGGAGGAGTGCTGACTCCAATACACTTTAAATCCACCACATGCCAATAGATAGGATGACACCTGGACCTCTAGCTGGGATGCTCTGATGAATAAATTAAGCAGCCATCATCTCTACATCGACCTAAATGATCCTGCAATGTGTTTGTGTGTGTGTGTGTGTGTGTGTGTGTGTAGTTGAGGGCACTGTAGTGTGGGCAAGCACTGATTGTAAATACAGGGGGCTGGAGATATTTGTATTGGGGAAAAGGTGGGTAATTCAGGTGTGTGTACATGTGAGTGTGTGTGAGTGTGTGCATGTGTCCTCTCTGTCCAGGACACTTTTTTCATACATTGATCGTTAGGTTAGAAGGGCTCAATAGAAGTACGGCAGCTGTGATAGCATCTTAAAGGCAATTAGCCTTGGGCACAAGGGAACATATGCATAGACACACATACATACACAAACAAAACCCACAAACTCTGTTGCTTTACAACTAGAACATATATTAACTGGCTGGTGGAAAAATAGAAAAGTCATCATTCATTTCATTTATTTATTTATAAGGACAACACATTAATCAATATTTCTGTAAATGTGCCAGTGTTGGCCAGCCGGCTAATTTACAACAACAATCCTTTGGCAAGATGTTCTAAAACCAATGACATGTTTCAAAAATACAAACATGAGACAATAAGATGCTGAAATAACAACAAACCAAGAAAACATACACATACAAGACAAGTCATGCAGAGCAACAGGACAAGGCAAAGCACTGATTCAGTACATGCAGCCATGCAAAGCAGTATAGACAGAGCATAAATGAGCAATACTGTTATCAACCACATTTTGCACACATTAGCAATGACAAGTAAAATGTTAAGAACAAAGAGATTTTATCTCAGTAAGGTGTTAATAGAATCCTTCTTCTTTAGTAAATTTGCAATATTTCAACTTAGTCAAATATGACTTAGAGGAGTCTGTGTTGTTTGTTAATATATTCCGGGTCAAGACCTGACAAAATAGCACCCTAATCTTCATGTAAATCATTATTCTTATCCTGAAGCACAAATTATGGCAAGCCTTAAATATCAGCAGTAGTCAAATGAGCACCAAGGTGCAAATTCTGATGATATAGATGCACTGAAATGAAATTTAATGACATTGTCCAACAACAAAAAACCCCATCAAAGCCAACAAATCCACTTAACTACACTTGGTGACTAGGACACTATCTTGGTCAAAACAACCAGTACTGGGAAATGATGATTCAGAGAGCTGTTTTAATAACAACTGATGATGTCAGACTAAAGAGGCATACCCAAGAACCAGCAACCAGGAGAAACTGGCACAGGATATTTATAACCTAACAAACACATTAAATCAGTGGTGTATCCACTGTAGCCAATGTAGACAGAAGTGAATACCATGGACAGCTCCCCTGCCTCTGACACATTCAGCAGCAGGGGAGCTGTCCATGGTATTCGCTCCTGTACACACTAGCTGCTGACGCCCACAAGATCAGGACCATGGAGAGCTCTGCAGTTCTCAGTTGAGGCACTAAGTCTGGAGGTTTTTGTCTTTTTTATTGTCACAACAGAAGTTCATTTTATTTACCACAAGAAGAAATAGAAATATGCTAATATGATAAATGATTGACACACAGAACTGAGCTTTGAAAATTAGTTAATCAGGGTTTCATCTGTAAAAGGTGGCTGTGAATACATCTTTGGGACACACCTGAGCAGCTCTTGAAAATACTTGTAAACTCTTGGAAAAACCAGATGTTAACACAGCGACCTCTGAACTGAATGTGAAAGGAGAGCTTTGGCAGACAACACATTTGAAAATGTCATCTGTCACCTTCGCTCCCCTAGGGTTTTCTGACAGAGCGGTTGTTGGCCCTAAAACGCAGCGGCCCAACACTAAAAATAGGCAGCTTTCTGTAATCGTCTGGTGTTTTGCACGACAGAGATTGGAGTTGTGTGAATCATCCTATTCAGTGCATTTAGCTCACTTTTTATCTTGGCACAAGAAGCCTAAATATCGCCCTAAAAATAGAAACCACCTCCGAATGGCACCAAAACTGTCTGAGTTTCACAATCACTGTCTGAGTGCAGGATTAAGAAAAAAGAAAAAGGTACAGATGCATAAAAGAAAAGAGTGAATGGTGTGAATTGAATACTTGGATCCAGAAGAAGAAAAACAAAACATGCATATTTCTACTTTAAGTGTAACAAACTTAATCATTCATTGTCAGTCTCTCACCAGATCTCTTTTATCTCTCTTGTGTATTATCTCTTTGTATCTTTCTGGTTTTGCTGAACCTTTGCTCATCTCTCCTCTCATCTGTGTCAGCTAGTGACAGTGTGCGCTGCTCCTCTGACTCCATGCTGTGCTGTTTGCATGAATTACGCAGCTGTGTACACACACAGAGACACACTGTGTATGTGTCTGTTTGTGCATGTGTGTGTCACAGTGAAACAAACCATTTGATTTGTTACTGTGAAAAACAACCTAATAACCAGGAAGTCATTGTTAATACATTGGTGTAGGATATCAAAAAAAGAGAGATGACATAATCAATCATACCTCTTTGTAAGTGATTTGGTCTGATGGGAAAACCTCGTCTATTCTCTAGGTGCTGTGTGACTCAGTGATTGTGTGCATTTGTGTGTTTGATGACATAACACAACCTACATTTGTTTCCTTCCTATGTGTGTCTGTATTTGTGTGTGTATCTGTATTTTACAGCCTCCAAGTGATACTATTCAATGTGTCATCATGATGACTCAAGCGGATGTATTGTAATTGTATGTATGTGTGTGTGCACATGTATTTGTGTCATTTGCTCTATGTTTGCTTCAGTGTGTGAAAAAAATATATTGTGGAACACATGTGTGTGTGTGTGTGTGTGTGTGTGTGTGTGTGTGTGTGTGTGTGTGTGTCCTGAGGTGAGTCCACAGGCTGGTGCTGACCTGCTGTGCTAGCTGACTAAATAACCACGTCTCAGGACCTGCTTACTCATGTTCCATACAGTGAACTGTATTTTCTTGGCTTATATATTGTTAAGAATGAACACAACATTCTGCAAGTTCATACAGGGCAATTATTCACTACCTGACAGGTAATTTTCTCAGGATGTGGTGGAACAAGGACTGGATAACACGTGACCTTGTATTCCCTAAGTGGCAATAAAGTTAATTTCAATGGGAGGCTTGTGTTGTTCTGTTTCTAAGTGATGTGTAAGTAATGTTCGGTAGGGGTTTTCTAATACATTAGTCTTTCACAACTAAGTTGATACAGTCTATTAAGACTTTGTTGATGTTTGATTTGGAGTTTACTCTCTGCCCACTGGCAGTTAGAAATTAATAATGCAGCTTTAAATAAATCTGATTTTTTTAAAGGAAATACATTAGCAGATTATGTGCACTACACTACACTGTGATACATGCATTTAAAATAAATTTATGCAAGAAACTTGCCACTTGAATGTAACATTTACTTATTAAGTAAAATCCAAATTCAACCTTATAATATTAAGTGTAAAGTAAGGGAATAAGTGTTAAATTTCTGCTTTCTCTTATACAACTTAGGTTACATCTTGTACTTGTACTGTTTGTTACTTCCTGTTTCACTATAACTGCAGCCAGAACATCACTGGGGCAAATGGCATGCATCCTCAACATACAGTATCAGCTAGCGGGGATGAGATGCTGTTTTCTGCTGCAGTACCAATCCCTGATTCAGGATGCTGTAGGCACCCCCCCCCCCCCCCCCCCCCCCCTCAATAAAATCCTGTCCTTGTGCAGCATTAAAAATAGTGAGATACAAGTTAAAAAAAAACCCATATGTGCACTTATTTTCTCTGGTGCTGTGGCAGCCACTGACAAACTTAAAGCTGCTTGCTATGCAGGAGGCTACTTTAATCTCCCTTTAGCAAAAGCAGAATATCATCTTTTCCGCCATCTGATTTCTCACTCTTTCTTTAATGTCGACCTCCTTCTGTTTTGGTAACTCTCACTTTTTTTACCCCCCAACTTCTCTAACTGTACTCATCTCTGTTTCCCTCTTGCTCCCTGAGTGACAAAATGGGCCGCAAAGTAACCGGGGGAAATGTTGTGTGACGTCACACACTCCCTCATACGGGCTTAGTCAGAGAATGCAGCAGCAACCTAAATCCTTACACGCACATACATATGCACACTGGCACACACAAATACACACACAGTGGAAGGCAGTGAGAAAGATTAGGAACCCCAAGTATTCATAAGAAGTTTTTTTTTTTCTTTCATTCACCCATTCACACTCATACTGACACACACACACTCACACACTTTGCACTGCTTCAAGTAATTGTATTTAGAACGACGAGTCAGCAGAATAGTCTAAGCTGGCATGCGGGGTTATGTAGAGGCAGACACACACACTCACTGCAGCCTCTTTTTACCATCTTACTCACTTCCTCTGACTAACTCCTCTTTCCACTGCTGTATGCCCTCTTAAAGAGTACAGACAGAGAGAGGTGCAGTCATGTTCTATCTCCTCTGCACCTTGAGGGAAGAACAGCTGTCTAATTTTAAGAAAAGACCATTATTTCTTTTTAAAGGAGAGATGATGTTAGTGGAGGGAGGGTGACCCAGTTCTAATCAAAGTGGAGAATGTAATACACATATTTCTGAGCTGCTTGTTCTTTTAGGCCAGATGTAACCCTCATGTAAATCCCGGCTCTTCTTGTGTCTTTCTTACCATAGAACTGAGAAAGTTGTTTAGAAAGTAGGCGAAGAAGGGGGTGAGAGGAGGAAGAGGACTCTCTCTTTACAGTACAAACAAAATGGTTACACTTCTTTAAGAGCAGGATCATACCAGCCGGGTGGAGATAGTGCTTGTTTTACAATGTGGCTCCCTGAGAGCACGATCTCTGTTTGCCTACCCTGAATGTGCAGCAGAAACAGGCCAACCCAAACAACAACAAAAGACAGCCACATGGCACAAAGCAAACAATTGGACCAGTGAAATCTCTGCAATTAAATCTGTTTTTCCTGATCTGTTGGCTCATTAAGCTACAATAAATCTCCAACAGTGTGAAAGTACGTCCTGAACAGGAGATACCAGTGATTGATGTTGTTGTTTTTTTGGAGTAATGCAAATGAAGCATGACTATTTATAATGGGTGAAGTTACAGGCTATCCAAACAACATTAAATATGGCAGGATACATTGAATTGAGCTGTTTTCAGACATACAAAGAGACAATGAGAAACATGATGATTAAGTGGAAAATCGCTACACAAGTAGGCAATACCATCTAAATGCAAAAATGAAAAAACACTCTAAGTGGCGTGACAACGAGGATTTGAGAAAAGTTTAACTTTATGCAAATGTCCTCCAACGCGTGGGAGTGACACAACAGATACAACAATACTGCTTTTGTTGATTCCTGCAGAAAAAAAAAAATCTGGATGAGCAGAAAACAACTGCCAAATCAGTGATGAATGTGCTAATTATAACTGCAGCTGTCCTGTCTTTGTGTGTCCGAGTGCACAGATACTCCATCTGTCAGATTCTGCTGCTGATATTGGACTCTTTTGTGACAATATTGTGATAGTCCACCTGTCACATAAAAAAAGTAAAAATGGTTACCTGTCCTCCTTACTAATGTTACACTCAGGAATTTTTTTACAGTTTGAAAAGGGAAACCTCCAACTGGCAGATCTGTCTATTTGAAGTAGCAAGAAAAGGTTTAATCATCTTCCACAGTCCAACATTTTAATGCTCTGCCTGTTAGTTCTCAGATTCATTCAAAAAAATATCCTTTCATGACATACAGATATTTACAAACTATCATAAATTACTTTTTTTTACATCTAAACCATACTGTAGTGTAATTGAATACAAAATGGAGAAATCATGTATTTAAATTGTAATTAAATCTCATACAATTTCAACCAATGGCTGCAACCACTTTTTCTTTAATCTTCCCAGAACCCCATTCTGGGTCCTGACCCTCCATTTTAACAGTGCAAAGAGACACCACTTGAGGTCTGGACTAATCACCATTTGATGAGGGTTCAAATCCCAAACCAATCTCTTTAAAAATTAGACAAACTGTTGATTTATTAAGATGAATGGCAGCCACATATGGACACACACACACACACCAACAGACACACACTTCTGACTCAGAGAAGAGAAGAGGGGTGGGAGAGATAACGAGTAGAGGGTAAGAGGGTTAATGACTGTCTCCAACACGAGGCCAGCGAGATCGCTCTTGTTTGTGCACACTAACACACATACACACACACACACATACACGCATGCACAGGTCAGCTTGATGAAATTGCACATGATAAATTGATGAGCCGAGTGACGCTACACCTCTTGTCGCCTTGCTCTGTCTCTTTATGTCATACACGCCTGCCTGTCAGCGAGAAAGAGAGAGAGAGAGACAGAGAGAGGGAGAGATGGAAAGAGCTAGCAACAGAAAGACAAAAGAAAAGGATGACAGAAAAGATAGAAGAAAAAGAGTGCAAGAGATAGAAATAGTAAGAGTGATAGTGTTTAAGCCAGGAGGGCAGCTCTTTGTCTTCCTAATGGAGCCATTACCTAAGGTTTGGTGACCCCTGAGGGTCAATCTAACACACACACACACAAATGTGCACACACACAGAAGACAGTATAGATTATGGTGTGAGTGGCACTGCCAAGAGCTGAAGGACAGGCTACAACACTGTGCAATCTGTATTTTATTACCAGAGTTTCTACCTGCTGATGTTACCTGCCTCTCTCTCTCTCTCTCTCTCTCTCTCTCTCTCTCTCTCTCTCTCTCTCTCTCTTCCTCTTTGTCTCTCTCTCTTTCTCTTTCTCTCTCTCTCTCTGTCCAGTCTTCCTCCCAGTATTCCTGCTCCTCTCTATTAGCCATCTTACTCATTTTATATCAGAATTTGAGAAAGACGTTGAGTAGAATTAAACAAAAAGAGAATGATTTCATTTTGTTGGAAGATGCTGAAATAATGAGAAGACTCAGTGAGATGGGCCATTTCAGTGGTATGACACAGAAATAAATAATTGGATCATTCACTCAGGTCTCTTCCATCTTTCCCTCTCCTTTTCCTCCCCTTCAATTACTCCTCTTACTCCCCCAAATGACATCCTCTCAAACCCAGTACTACTCTCCCCTCCTCCTCCTCCTCCTTCTCCTCCTCCTCCTCCTCCTCCTTGTGCTCCACACCTTTATCTTCTACTCCTTGCTCTCGATTCTCTGCCACCCATTCTCTCTCATAGCCTCCTCTTCACTCGCCTCTTACCTAATCTAAAGTGAAAGTGACCTTTTGTGCAAAGAGGTGTTGTCACACATGCAAGAGTATACACACACACAAACACACAAACACACACACACACACACACACATAGTAATGACACCCTAAAAAGATGTCTGGGAGATAGAATGCGCTCTTTAGAAAGTACAGCCTCATTATTATGCCAGTGTGTGTATTTGCGTGTGTGTGTATATGTGTGTGCATGTGTAGGTGTGTGTGTGTATGTGTGCGTGTGTGTGTGTGTGTGTGTGTGTGTGTGTGTGTGTGTGTGTTTGTCCACCACTACAAAAATGCAATTACATCTGTCCTTGGGAACATTTCAATCGCTCTATGTCCGCTTCAGGCAAATTACCTATTCAGCAGTATCACACATACACTGTGTGTTCTCTAGTGCAAGACTGGCAATTTAATCAGAACATTATAATGTATACAATTATGTAGGACATAGCCTTTACAAATGTGAACACACACATACTCACACAAAATACTACACACAAATGTGACTGTGGACCTTTTAAGTCTGACTTGAAAGTACTTGAGACACAAAAACAATCATTAAATATGTTTTGCAGCTGACTTGTAATGTCTTAGATATAAAAGTAACTGACAAGTATCTACATCTGATGGAGAGTCAGCAGTAAATGCCACACACACACACACACACACACACACACACAGCACAAACAGAGGGCCTGACAGCCTGCCTGTCTGTGCATCTCTCTTATTGTCAGCACTCTGACAGAATGTAATTGAAGGAAATAAAAACCCCAAAGAACAGGATCAATTACTCGGTGTACAAGACCGAAGAGATGTTTTCATATTAGAATGATAAAGTGTTGCCTGAAGTACTGCAATAGGCAGAGCGAAGAGAGACGAAGCGAGCAAAACAGAAGGAGAGAAAGATGAATAGAGAGAAAGGAAGAAACAAAGAGAGAAAGATGGGACAAGTGAGAGACGCATGAAGTTTGAGTGTAGTTTATCTATTAGCCTCAGAGAATGCTATTGTGTGTGTGAGAGGAATGTATTGCTTTGTTTCTGTGTGTGTGAGTTTGTCACACAGGAGAATTTGTTTGAGTGTCTGAGAGCAACTGAGCTGAATTAAGTTGTAAATTGGAAGGGTGTGATTGCACCCAGCGCTTTGAGACTCAGTTATCATTTAGCTATCTCCAGCAGCCTCGGCTTCGGTCAGAGATAGAGCAAGGAATAATGACGGCTCTAATTCTATTGTGTCCATAAACCATCAATACAAGAGAAAGCAGGGCAACGGGGAGACACAAGTGGCCGAGGGACAGTGGGGGCGAGGGAGCAGGAGATGCAGCTAAAAAGAGTGAAAGAATGAAAGGAGCTCTCTCTAATGTGGGATGTGAGAGTGCGAGGGGGAGCCTCACAGCCCTGAGTGACTTCAATAGCCTTTCCTCCCTCCGTCAGCCCATCGCTGCCTCTCAATTAAATTCTAATCAATGGAAAAGCCTCATTATCCCCACTGCCTGCAATGCTGTGGAATTGATCTCTGTCCCGGTGGTACAGCCATACAATGCAAAATCATAAAGCTTTGGTCAAGAGGACTTGTGTTAGTGGATACAGGATATCTAACACAGGCTGATCAGATGCCACGTGCAAGCCAGCCGCGGTCTTTGTAGAGAAATAAATGTAATTGCAAATGAAATGTCATAATGCAGATAATGCATGTAATAGTCTGCATTTCGACACATTAATTGTATTTGTACAATATAAGAATGCAACAATTTTACCAGTCATTTTCATCCTGGAAAATGGAGACGCTACAGTGGAAAATCAAAAGAACCCAAAACCAACTGTTAACAGTATTGTATTCTCAAAGTAATTCATATGGCACAATATTGCTGCTACCACAAAAATCTTATCATAACAAAACCAAATTATTCCGTTTTTACAAGAAACTTTCCCTGTTATAAGAACATGTCAATTTATCTTGTTACATGACAAAACTTGCCATTAATTCACAAGACTTTTTTGTAAATATTTCATACAAGCATTTTTCATATTCATACAAACTAAACAAAATGTTGAGTTCTATCCACACTGAGGTGTTCCCACAGCCAACTGAAGGGCCACAATCTCCAACTAGAAGAATGGATTGTGGTAAAGGACTTCAGGAGGAAACACTGTATCAGATTCTGCTGACCACAACTGCAGGTAGGACGAATTAGCCGGATCCACACCAGGTGAAGGTGACACCACTGGAGGAGGAAGGAAAACCTGAAAGTGAACCAACAGTTGCAATGCAGCTTGATAGGAGAATAATAACTCTCCTAATCGAAAGTTAAGTTTTGGTGACCTTTGACCTCAGAAGAAGACTCAACAAGCACCTCAGTGCTTTCCAACAATCACAGACACAGTTGAGTGGTAAGAGGTTATGAAGATATCGGACACATCTTCAGAAAGTAACTTGTGACAGTCATTTTTAGATTGTTGTGGTATTTCTGATGTGTATCCTTTGGGTGATTTGCCACTTGAAAATGCAGCTCAATGATTTTGCCAACTGATGTGTGTTTTATTTGCTTTAACATGATTTCTTATGAACACAGACTACAATAACTTACACTAGCTGACTTAAATTGATTAGGAATAATCAAAAGGGGGAAATGTGAGGGAAATCATTGTATGAATATGAAAAAAATGCCTGTGTGAACTTCTGAAAGGTTAAAATGCTTAGTGACAGTAATAGAAATCGTAATCGAAATCATGTTTGTGCATCTGAACATCTGCAGCATCTTGTATATCTGTATCGAGTGTGAGTGAGCCAGGCTCTGAGCATGAAAGAAAGTTTGATCGTACTGTATTGAGAATTGTTTCTTTCATCATTGAAATCAAGTGCAAGAGGTGAATTGCCACAACCAATATATTAGAGATGTTTATATATGGTTTATCATGCAAAACCAAAATGTCTTACTTTTGTACTTTGAATATGTTTTCCTTTTTTGGCCTTGGAGGAGTATCACACCATTTTTTTTTTACAAAAAAGATATATAAACTTATCACAGATTTGAAAAGTGACAGCTACATCTTTATTATTTGTCTATTTGGTTTAGTTTCGGAGTTGTGATTGATTACTTTTGGTTAAAATTCATGCCAAAGGGCTCTAAGTTTGTTGTGCTATCAAATATGGATTTTGCTTTTCTCACATGATTTTATCACGAGAAATGGTTTTGATGGGCTCCCCCATTATGACTGTAACTACTAAGATTATTATCCCTTCCATTTCCATTCTCATCAGCCAGGAACAAGCTGGAGGAGTGAGAGGTTCCTGCTCTCATATTACATGATTTCAAGGTAATAAAATAATTCAAAATGGTGAAACTAATCCAGTAGAGTCATTGTTTTAATTGACACACTGTCATTTCATACTGCTGAAGGTTTCATGCTTCAAACAATTCTTCTCTGTACTAGAACTACAGCGAAGAAATGGTTTGGCAGGCAGCACATGCAGACTGTCAACTGCAGCCTGGCAATTCAATTGAAATTCTGGAGATGGTGCACTCATGTATGCACACACACAGATGCACCGACACACAAAGTACAATAGGTGTGAGGGGGGAGAGTTAAAGGAGAAAGATATGGGTACTTTCAGACAGATACAAGGACAGAGGTGTCCAGGGGGAGGCCTGTTTAGAAAGCACCTGCCGACGACCCCTAAGGAGCAGACAGATGATTCGCCACGGGGACAGGAATGCCTGACAGCTCGCACACACACTGCATCTGAAAGAATACGTGGCTGCAAGCTGAGTAGGAACCTTGAAAACAATTTACCGCCTTCAACACACACAAACTCTTTCTGTGTGTGCGTGTGTGTCTTTCAAAGAGACACACAGAGAAAGTGACTGTAAAATGCTGTTGCAGGCAGAAATACTGAAAAAGAGCACAAAGCAGGGGGGGAAATGTGGAAAGAGATGTCATCCCATTATAAATGTCCTGGGCCCTTTTTTGAATTTATTCAGTTATTATAGCCTTGTTGAGGGAAGGGAAGGTAAGGGAAGGAAAAGGAAAAGGAAAAGGACAAGGGAAGGGAAGGGAAGGGAAGGGAAGGGAAGGGAAGGGAAGGGAAGGGAAGGGAAGGGAAGGGAAGGGAAGGGAAGGGAAGGGAAGGGAAGGGAAGGGAAAGACAAAATGTAGCCACATTGACACAATCTTAACAAAATATGACAGG
This sequence comes from Euthynnus affinis, assembly GCA_029490765.1. Taxonomy (NCBI): domain Eukaryota; kingdom Metazoa; phylum Chordata; class Actinopteri; order Scombriformes; family Scombridae; genus Euthynnus; species Euthynnus affinis. The sequence continues at coordinate 18,631,532 of CM055856.1, read as the reverse complement.
TGTAAGGGGAGAAGAAAATCAGAAAACTCAATTTCAAAATGCAAATCGCAATCCTTTGATACCATCATTCGATATCTTTTAATCATCATCTTCCCCACCTTGAGAATTGCAAAGTGTATAGTTTGCTCTGTGTGCAGAATGCAGAAAGAAGTTGCCAAAACTTTTCTAAATGTATTCTGGAGACACCTATCATCACCAGCGTTGTGGGAGAACTATTACACTAACTGTTAAATCGTTAAATTGTCATTTGCAACATTTCCTTGTTTATGAGATAAAGAGGTAAGAGAGAAAACAATTTCTGTTGTTGTGATCACACTGGAGAGCCTACCCGGATTATTTGTCAGTTACTGACAGGCACAAAGTTGCTAATTAAATGTCGAGAAAGTCTCCAGCTGGAATGGGTGTCTCTGACTTGTGTTTGTATTTGGTAAAGTCACACATGGAATTATTGTGTGTATAAATAACCAATTTACTCAGCATGATGTCTTTAAATGGCTTGATTGGAAACAAGACTCGACCCAGCTCTATTTCCTACAAGGATTGTACAGTATGTATACTCAGCACTAAACAAGGAAAGAGGATAAAATGGAATATTATGAAATTGAATAGAATATTTGCATATTTTTGCAGATAACGTCTAATGCTGTGGTCACAATATCAAAAATTGTACCCAGCCACACATAACTCACACATGAATACACATGCACAAGAAGAAAAAAAAAAAAAAAACTTTCCTCACCAGAAAAAATACATTATTGATGATTTGTTCAAACACTTAAAGTAATGAATGTCTATACTTTCCTGACAAGCAGCTTCTTCTAAACACAGATGAATGAACTTATGTATCATTTAAGTGGCTGTTTTTACCGTTGGGCTATAGGATACAGCTAAACACACACACACACACACACACACACACACACACACACACACACACAGAAAAACACATACTGCACTGCACAGGACTGAATGCCAAATGAATACCTTCAGCTGGCCTTGGTCTGCAGTGACAGCACTGCAAAGCCATCATTTACGTATGTGTGTGTGTGTGTGTGTGTGTGTGTATGTGTGTGTTTAGCTGTATCCTGTGTGTGTGCAGACAGTAATAAATTACAGCTAGTATACTGCAGGGAGACCATAGTTAAATGAGGAAGCTTTTAGTCTTCATCAATGGCTAACTGTGCTTAACATTGTGTGTGGTGTGTGTGTGTGTGAGTGTGTGTGTGTGTGTGTGTGTGTGTGTGTTTGTGTTTGTCATAGAGAGTGGATGGTTGCACATGGTGTGTGGCCTTAAATCCTGTGCTTGCTTCTAAATCTATTTGGGCATATCTTAGGATCTATGTACCACACAGACACACACACACACATTGCTAGCATTGAAGTCGTAGATAGATGTAAATGATTGTTTAGAAAGTCTGTGCAATCATTGTGTGTGTTTGTGCACTGAAAGTGAGGCAGCAGAAGTAACTTCACTTTGACTTTCTCTTGGTTTATAAGATTATGTTCTTTGTACGCGTGTGAGTGTCTATGGCTCGCTCTTTGTCGAGCCATATTTCTCAGCGGATCTGCACTAACAATGCCCTCTCCTCCTTGTCAAGGTTGGACTAAATTAACATCTCAAACACACATACAAACTTATACAAATGATCGTTTGTACAAAAAACCGTTTGATCCCACGCGCTGACGCAAACGCACAAACGCAAAAACCCACTTCGTCATGACTCCTCATCAGCCCTTTTAAATGAGCTATTGAAACGTCAGTGATTTCGATTAATTCAAACCCCTTAATAACAAACCCCCAGCTTCTATTCATTCAGGAGCTTTAGTATTCAAGCACAGAAAGCCAGGGTCAGTCAGGCAGAGCGTGGGTTTGCTGCAGTGAAGAGAATAAAGGATCACTTCTCTCAAGGACAGCTTACCTAAGCTATCACAGAGTTGGTTTCTTAGGAAGTTGTTTGAGTAAAAAAAGTCAATTTTAAGGCGCTGTATGCATCATTATGTCAAGTTAAAGGAATGTATCTCAAATTTGAAAGACTGGCTCTAATGTTCACTTTCATAGACTCAACGTCTTAACAAACCAGTGCTGTGTAGGATTTCTAGATGAAAATAATTTTTTTAAATAAAAAAAAAGAGAAAGAAAAATGGTCAAATATGAATGTACTTCTTTGGAATATTGGTGTCTTTTTTATTTACCCCACAAACATATAATATGCTGTGGTAAATCATGCTGATATAGTCCAATGTAAAGGTTATACTGCTGCATGCTGCCATAGTTCTGCACCAAATGTGACCGCAACTCCTGCCCTGCTTCTTTAAATAATAGTGGAGTGAGGCTAAAATACCTCGCTCTCCCCACAAATACTACACTCTCTCTCTTTCTGTCTCCTTATCTCCATATCACTCTCTTTGTTTCACTCTCTCTTTCTCTCAGGTGTTTCAGCAGGTAAAAACCCAATTTCCCTGTTCCCTTTGGGGAGCTCTGACCTAACTGTCGGTGCTCCCCGGAGCCCCGGCTAACTCCGCAGACCCATTTGTCAATGTTGACCCTGAAACACTCCCTTTTTCCATCCCCCTCCATCCGTCTTCCCTCCCCTCCCATTCTCCTTTCCTCTGGTACTTCTGCTATTTTTAAATCCTCCCCACATGTCTCACTGTACGCCCGTCCCCCTAAAAAACACTATAAAAGCAACCAAAGGCTGGCTAAGACAGACAGAAAGAGGAAGATAAGGGAGAAGGACAGAGAGGGAGAAGAGGAAAAGACAGAGGGAAAGGGTGATGCTGAAGCTGGATGGAAGTGGAACCCAGAACTAGTTTTCTTAGAGAAGGCACTCTATAGGAACAGGTGCTGGATTACTGTGCCATATATACATATATATATATGAGTATGTGTCCACTACGTCAACTTTTTTGAGGGTTCATATAAGCTTACATTATGTCACATATTGTTAGTGAGTATAAAATAACTTGTTAGGAAATCCTAAAGGTGCACTAATAAATATTCTTATATTAAGGATGAGTGAAATGACTTGGTGTAATGTGAAAGGAGTCAACTGTAATGATGAAACCACAGAGAATTATCTCACATTTTCTTGTTTTTTTTTCAGATTGCAACTTTATAGTTTTGTTTTTGTCTCATTGCCATCATCAACCTTGTTTCCAGCCAGAGCAGGTAGCTGGTTTCAGCTAAAACACTGATAAATCCACTGCAGACTATTTGTTCAGCACCAAATGTCAGGAAAATAAAGTAAGGAACTATAGCTGGTGAACATAGTGGGGCAGTTAACAGCCAAATAACCATATATTTTTCTCTGTAGTTGGCAAACAAGTGAATATTGGACTTCAACTCTAAATAAATGCTATTCTTGCTGCTTATCTGCTGGGTTTGTAGGGAACTTTTTTGCCATAACAATGTGATGATATCTCATCCTGTCAATCTTGCATATTCCTACTGGGGGCTTCTAGCATCCTCTCCATTTGTCTTGAATGTTACAAAAGTGTGATGAGGAGTTCCACACATTACTAAGGTGTTACCCCAACTTGAATGGAGTGGAAATGCTCCATTTATTCACAAATTTTAAAAAAGAAGATTGACTTCAGCCTGTAATTCATGTACAGTAAGTCAATGACATTATTTATCAGGGAAAATAAAAACCATGAATTGTTTTTCAAGTGTATTAAGCTTATCATTTATTTACTATTTTTGAGGCTGTAGCCTAATCACCTTGAGTACCAGCAGGATGGATTTGAGGGTCACACAGTGCTGGTATTAACTGAGGTTGCATACAGTAATTACAGTATGCAGGGTGGGGGAGTTAATAGGATGCGCACTGACTTTTCTCAGCAAAAACCTTATCGCTAATAACCACACACTATCAACTTAATTAAAGACCTCTTCTTTAAAAGCCCCTCAGCCTCTCTCCGGTTTTCTCTGTACTCCTTATTCTATCTTTAACTCTCTCCAATTTGCACTCTTTCCATCTCTCTTTTCTTTCTCTCCATTGCTTTTTCAAGGAGAAAGCTGTTGAGTCACTTTTTCATTGTCCCCATTTTCATCCCTCTATCTTTGAAGTCAGCTGAATTCCACGCAACACTACAATCTAAAGGAGAAGGGCTCACTGCACCACGTCAGTTACATGATGTGACACGACACTTTAAGGACTACATATTAAGGACTCTGCAGTTAAAAGAACTGAGAGTGCTGAGACAAGTTGCAAATGACCTGAAAACTAAAAATAGTTCTCTCCAAAAAGTCGTTCACTGCAGCATTTAAACTGGGAAGACAAAAATGTAGAGGGGTGCATCCGTAGCCATTGAAGCCTACATTATGAGCTACTGCATAACCGTCCTGCAGAATACTTCCAAATATGTAGCTGTCACACTGACTTATAGCAAACATTTCCATGTACAACATGAGGTACATGCTTCATACCTTACCTCAACACATAAAATGCCAGTGTAAATTTCTCAAACATTAGGTGTGACAAGTTAAAACCAAAGGATGAGGTATTAATAATCTCTTACTTTCAGTTCCGGGGGGTTAAAAGTTTTCCGTGTTCCGTGACAGTCAGACACATGGACACTTAAGTTTCTTGTCAGGCCCAACAAGACCTCTTAAGTTGTCTTTCATGTTAATGGATGGGACGCTGCATCCTTTTTTTTCAGTGCTGAAGTTTTAAGAGCAAAGTACTGGCTGTATGTTACGTGGACTGAGAAAGAGAGGAAGAGTGGCATGGAGAGACAAATAAACTGAGCGTGCCAATAAAACATGAATAATGCCATTTTCCTGAAAGCCCCCCACGGTGCTCACAGCTTGTTCACTGCTTGTCACACGGATACGTACTTACAAGTCATCTCTTTTTTCCACCCATCCATGCATCCATCCATCCATGCATCCATCCATCCATCCATCCATCCATCTATTCCTACGCCTGTCTAGCCCGCTACTTCAGAACAATTAAGGTTGACTTCATGCTCCACGGGGCTTTCCATCATAATGGAGAAACGAGTGAAACAAGGAAGAGGCTCGTCGGAGGGATATTTAATTCATGTCACTCTCACTGCCTGCATTTCTCCGTTCCCTGTCTTTTAGCACAGCTCACTGCCCCCAACATGGTGCAGTGCTGGGCTAGGCTATACTACGCTAATGCTAAGGGAAAGACTATGGTCCGTTTTAATGGAATTGTGTTGCTACGCTAGAGAAGCTCCACACAGGATGCAGGGAGCAGGCGAGAGAAGCAAGCCAGCCCTATTCTAACGTGATTGTGCTCATTCACTGCTGCAGACACTGCGGAGTAATGTGGCAACAGCATTTCAGTATGACTGTGTGTGTGTGTGTGTGTGTGAGTGAGCTCTTCAAAAAGTCAAAAAGAGATGGAGTACAAGGGAAAGAAATGGAGGAAAGGATAGGAAAAGTAGTGCCATTAAGGACAGGACAGTTGCCTCAAACACTCTGTTCATGAAACCTAGAACAGTAAATGGCAAGGGACATGGCTTTGTTAAGTGCTATGTGTGTGTGTGTGTGTGTGTGTGTGTGTGTGAGTACTATATATGTGAGTGTGTGTGCATGGGTGCATACGTAGAGAGAAAAGGGGTGCAGCTATTGCCAACTCCTTTCGACACGGCTTGGATACAAGGAGAAATCTCTCGCCGCAATCTTCAAACACTTAACAGAGGAAGAGATAGGAGAAAAAAGAAAGAGAGAGGAGAGGACAGATAGACTTTCAAGATTAGATGAGAAATGCAGATCAGAGCAGGAAGAGAAGAGGACAGAAAAAAGTAAGCTACAGAGGAAGACCTGGTTTAACAGAATAAAACACAGAATCCCTACACAGATTCTAGTATTATATCATAGTATTATATCAATTTTACAGTCTGCACTATGTTAAAAAGCAGTGTAATTACAGCTTTTTTATACTGACCTTTTTTTTTTTTTTGGCCAAAATGTTGTTTGTCACCTCCTGTATTTTGCTGTATGTCAAACGCAAGTTAAAGAAATAGATCTTCCATTTTTAGTGTCATCAATCTGTGTTCCTGTTATCCATCACATCTAAAAAACCTCTCAAAATGTCTCCTGCTTTGTCCATCAACTGTCTCTCCCTCATTTTCTGACACAAAAAAGTTTCAAGAGCGGGAACATTTTTTGAGCGGTCTAATTAGATCGAACTTAAAGTAAGTGACTGTTGCCTGACCTCCCAGAACGGTGGATTTTTATTCAAATCCCAAAGCAGCTCAAAGGAAAGAGATTGTAGTGTGGTTAAAAAGTAACTAACAAGCCTGGAGAATGGACTGCACTAATAATCACAAGACAAAGAATTTTCACTGCACCAGAGAAACGGACGGAGAGATGAAAAAAGGAGGAAATACTGACTAACTGAAAATGTGAGAGCACAAATACCTGTCCGTGTGCTGCACTGCTCACCCACCCACAAAGTTGTGCGGTCAGCATAATTAAGCCTTGCTGACCTCATCACTGGTTATTAATGACTAAAAGCCTGCAATACAGGCTCCTCCTCGGTGTTCATTTCTAAACTCCCTATTTCTAAACATTTCAGCTGACCTCATTCCCATTAAGGCACCTTTAAACTTACACTGCTTGCATGGTGGGAAACTACATTAAGGAGATTTTATAGAATAACAAAAATCAGATACAGCAACAATTATTCGCAAATGTAGCAGGTGAATCGGCTAGTGTTCCAATGAGGCAAATGCATGCATTTTTTCAATTTCTCAACGAAATGTTTCTGAATTTTACTATGAATTCAAAAGTATGAATAGAGGAAATGAGGAAGAGGGAAAAAATAAAGAGATGAAGAGGCAGCGTGACCAAAACAAATTATTCTTTGCCTCTTTTGCCCTGACTGACACATCATTAGTCCAATTATCAAAGCATTTGACAAAGCTAGTGTCACTTCAAGGCTCTTTTCACTGTGTGTGTGTGTGTAACTGTTGATTGACAGATGCAAAGAAGAGCCACACAGGGAGCCATTTTGAGATACTATTCTAGGTATGTTGCTCTTGATTTGAGATGTGATATTTTACACACATTTCTGTTGTCGTCATTCAGTGTGTGGTTTATTTTCATTTAATTTTTTCAGGATTTTATGATGTAAAAATAGAGAATAGTAAAAAAAAAAAATTAAAATAGAAGGAAGAAAAACATGATGACATGACATGGATAACATATGTATGAAGAATCTGATCAGGAGGACACTGAGCACCTTCCACAAGTACGAGGTAGTAGAACTGTCTGACTTGTAAGATGAAGCCAAATTCTTTTTTAAATCATTTTTTTTCTTGGCTTCTTTACTGCCTTCTGTATTTCTGACACACTGTAGGATTCACATGGAGTCATAAATATCAAGGAGGCTGCAGCTACAGGCCTATGAGGGTGGTAACTCTATAAACCTTCACACTACCAGAAAATCTTTATCAACGATCCATCCTGAACATGCTGTCAATCTAGATTCTGTTTGTCGGTATGAAATCAATACAGAGATGACATTTTGTTCCATTTATGATTACAAATACATATTCATGTAAACACAAATAGGTCAACATGGCTAAGGGCAAAGTTACTTGATATTTATCTGTGTGTATTTCAGGAGCGTGAGTGATAGTAGGTGGTGATAATACAGTTTGAAAAATCAACCTCTCACTCACATCTCTGTTCCTCTCCCTCCACTATAACTGTGACTGACAAGTCCTCCTGAAAGATGCCTGTAGTTAATAAGTAGCTGTCGCTCATAATGAAGCAGTTTGCAGTGTGTACCGAGAATTAAGATTCATTGAGGTTGTGCAGCTTAAAAAACCAAGTGTAGACAATTTAATCAGACAATTTCAATGTTTCAGAAAAAAAGAAGAAATGTGTCCTTGAAGGCTTCAGTGACGGGAACCTTTTTTAAATTTATACCCACACTGATGCAATTGCCTCATGACACAAAGATGAGGAATGAAAAGACTTTCGCAGCCAGCAACTGCATGCATGTGTTATCTGTATATTAGTCAGGCTTAAGCTGAGATGACAAAATTCTCTCCTCCAAAGCTGTGATAGCTGTGTTATTCTCTGTGTGCCTCTTCAGTCTCTCGGTCGCCAAGCTTATGTTATATTTATTGTAGGGTATTTCTGTCAGCTTATGGTGGCTGACAAGAGTCGAGTCAGGAAGATCAGAAATTCAATTTACTGCTGAGACACTTGGGTTAATCAACAAGAAATACAAAAAAAAAAAAAAATTAATAGACATGCACATCCCAAAAACACACACACACACACACATATTAGCCAGACAGTCGCTCATACACAAAAACAAAGTGCACACAAAGCAAACAGACAAGAGGATTAGTCTGATGTTAGCCAGGCTGTTGTTTGTTTATCCTTGTTAGAGTGACATACACAGACGTCCTGGCTGGTATACACATAAACCAACTTTTACAGTGATAATGGCACCAGCACCAAACAAGCAATTAGAATAGATTTTAATATAAGAGTGTTACATTGTTCTGAACAGGACAGGGCCTGATCAATTCATGCACTTCCCTGCCCATTAAAAGAACGATGAGCATCTACCCAACGCCATGAGAGCATCTCTCAAAAAAAGCGCGCTTCATTCATTCAAATAAGACAACAGTGAAAAAGTAGCAGTAGAAGGATAAAATGCAGATGATGAAGCAGGTAAGGAGATTAAAGACTAAAGTAAATGCCTACAGGAGTACAACATCAAAATCAATTTATATTCCCATTTAGCTATGACATAACGCAGTGCTAGTCCTTCCATCCCAAGCCTTTGTCAATTAATTAAAAAGTAGAAAATATGCTTGGGATAGAATGGGTCATAACTTTCATTTTTATTGTGCCAGGTCTACCCATTCAGTTGATTTTATTGCAGAAAAGGGCTTTTACAGCTACTGACCCGACCCATCTACCTGGCTACAGCTGTCACGGTTAAAATGCACTCTTCTTTTGCAAGCACCACCGGGCTTGTGTAATATGAAACTTCGTGTGCATGTATGTGAGCACGCACTGTGGGTTTTGTGAACGTGCGCGTTGCTGCAATCTCTATATAAACCGATGCTGTTCCTGCAACTCGAGCTGAGATAATGAAAGGTAGGAATTGTGAGAAAAAAAGGAGAGGGAAAGAGCCAAAGAGAGTAGAAAAGAATTAGTCCAAAAGAGAAGGGAGATGGGACAGAGCAAAAGACAGAGTGAGAGGGTGCCTCATAGTGAAGCTCAAACTATGCAGCGCAAATACAGACTTTCTATAGTTTGGAACCAGTGCCATCAAGGGAAAAAAGACAGAGGAGTGAGAAGAAGAAAAAGTGGGAAATGCACTTATAGAAAGAGCTAACAGCTCTATTTCCTGAAGTACCACATATTCATTCAAATCGATTCCCTTTGAGAAGGGAGAGGACATTTCTCATCTGCAAGACAGCTGCATCTAGCTATCGGAATAATACACACACACTCAGACATACAGTAGATGCACATACACACACACACACACATGCATGCACACCTAAGTGTTTTCATATTTACAGTGAAATACAGGCACTTTTATATGCGCTCACAAATGCTATATACACCAAGAATACAAAACACAGAGAGCTAACAAGTAAAGTGTTACCATGGGAATCTCACTGAGGGCTGTCTTACCAAGGTAATAGGATATCTGACAACACCCCAGTGATGTCATTATCGCAGTCTGGGTTCACAAACACACACACGCACATATAGCCAATTATAGACACACCAAAACAAACTGCCTTCATAGGAAAGATATTGATAAATTACATGCACATAAACACACACAAGAACATATACAGTACCGAGGCGTGTACACACAAACACACTTGAATATTATCTGTGCGGAGGTGTGCGAGAGAGCAACAGGGCCTCTGGTTTAGCAGGCTGAAGATGCAGCAGTTAAATGACAGTGTGATTTCAGGCAAACAAAGAACAAACATCTCCACACAGTAATTGGACAAACTCATAAATGTTATCATAAAAATGTTATTTCTATCTGCTCTTTCTCTCTCCATCTGTCGCTCTCTCCTTCTTTCCCTTCCTCTCTGATTTGCTATTTGACACATGCGGGCAGCAACAAACATCAGAGTGCTTGTGAATGTGTGTGTGTGTGTGTGTGTGTGTATAATTATACAGCCTGAGGGGAGACAACAACAGGGATGGATGAATAATGTCCTTTGATCACAATAACACCAGATACTCCCCTACACACACGTTTGCATCTCCTACATTAATGCTGGCAGTTACATTGGGGCTGTGTGGTTAGTTGGTATAAAAAAACTTTTTTAAGCCATAAGCCTTCAGCTATCAGCTGCCATGACAGCCGCCATAACACACACACACACACCCATACACACACATGCATAAGAACTGTAGCACTATAGAGTTTATCAATAGGCATGATTAGGGAACACTGTTCATTATATGTGATCTATTGACAAATCTCACCATTACAAGTCAATAAATTACACACTTGCAACGCATTGACATGTGTACATGAGTGTTTGTGCATCATTGTTTAATTAGTTAAATGGAAACACTGAGTAACAAAGGCTGACAGAGGGTTTTACCATCATGCAGCCAGGTCAGTTCCAATTATAGGACCAGGGAGCCAGACAATCCATCCAATGACACAGAGTGTGTTTGTACTAACTGATGAGGTCACAACTCTTTGGGACTCAACAGCCATGATTGAATATTTCAGCAGGAAAAGGCATTCTCAACAGAAATATAAAGTACAAATTGTGTTCAATGAACGGCCACCATTTTGCCATTTGTTTCGTATAGGGCAGGAATGACGCGTCAGTGTAATTGATTACATCAAACACGTAAATACATCAATTTGTATGGAATGCGTTGAAGCTTTACACTGTTTATGTTCATCCCCAATTATGGCAGCTCCCGCTCCTGGGTGTGATTAAAATGAGACTTTATCCAAAAAAGCCTAGAGCCAATTGTCAAATGTGTGGGAATTCTTTAAACGAAGACTGAATGAAATGCATGCTTTGTAAAACTGAAATGGCGTACCACAGCAGCACAACTGCTATGCATGAGCATCTCAAAAGAAAACATCCTGGAGCTCTCCAACCTCAAAACAACGAGACAGCAGCGTAAGTATTTTGACTATTTCAGTGATTTTTGTCTGATATTTGGTTGGTATAGTGCCTGGGAGTTGTGACTGCATCTGATCTGTTGTTTGAGACAAGAACAACAACAAAGACTCCCTAGAGTAGATGCTAATGGCTAGTAACGCAATGCCACTTTTGAGCGCATTTTCAAGTTGTAAGCAATTTGTTTATCCACCTGTAGACCTATAAAACTAGATTTCCTAATAATTGCTACTGCAGCTTATTATAACAGAAAAAGGTTAAATGGCATAGTATTTTACCTAAAGTGCTTGAGTGCATACACTGGCCTAATCATCCATTAGGTGTGTGTTTACTTGTGACTATACACCCAGCTGTGATGTAGCATGGTACAATAGTGAAATGATACATCACAAATGGGTGTACAGTCCCCGCTGCATTGGTTATGTAAAGAGCATGTGGTTCAGTATATGGTGTTTTTCACCAGCACAAGCCGTTATTTTCCTTATTGTAGTTACTCTTTAAGTGACTTTTTAGTGTGAGATAACAACCAATGACATATTCAAAAAAGGAAAGTCACAGATTTAGTAATGGAAATGGGAGTCGTGCAAATAATAGTGATAGTACTGCAGTTCTCCCACCTGGATTTAGAGAGAAACCATTCAGTTGTTTTTCTCTCTTTTTTTAAATGTATCTAAATCGTATTTTTGTTGTTTTTTTTTTCTTTTTGGGGTGGAGGAGGAATGTCGGAGTCACAAGCTTTACTCTGAATGCATAAAAGCATATTAAATACATGTACTTCACTAAACATCAGACACAATATTCATTCATTTGTTTGAATCGCTGAATAATGAATTAATTAACCCATGTAAATGAATTGTCTTATTTAAAAGTAACTCAGGGGATGAATTCTGAAGTGACAGTCATATGTGTGTGTGTGTATGTGTGTGTGTGAGTGTGTGTAGCAGCCAAGGTGAAATCAGCAAGTGAAGTCAGGATTGATGTGGCGCCATACAAAACACATGCACACACACCTAGACATACCTGCAGTGTTACACTGCCAAGAAACATAAAAGAGCATCTTTCGACTCTTTCATCACTTTTTTGTTTTATTCAGAAGCAAAGTGTTTGTTTTTCTTCACGAGGCAAAACAGGGAAGGATATCTCCCCTTGCTGCTGTTAACACATCTGGTGCATACAGACCATAATTAAATTCATGAGGCAAGCCCTAAAAAAAAAAAAAAGGGAAACAAAGAGAAAAACAAAACGGCTGCAGCAGTGGAAGAAAGATCTGACTGGACATGCCAATAGGCAGCGCTGAGTTAGGGTACACGCAAACAAAGACTTAAGAAACACAGAGTGAGCAGTGTTCGTGACCAACATGATCCAGTTGCCATTACTGACCTCTGAGCAAGTCGATAACCATTTAGCGTGAGAATTACATGAAGCCAATCAACAAGCTAGGCCAGACATCCACCCACACAATCACACCAGGTAAGACAACAAGCAAGCAAAAGTTAATGCAAGAGAGGAAGAGGAGAACAAAAGAGCAAATAATCACAAATCACAAATAAAACACATAAGAAAATAATAACAAAATGATTTTTTTTCTTTTTCAACCCAATCAGTTTTAAGGAGCTGCCAGGGTGGTAGCTCCAAGCTGAATTGCTTAGAATGCAGCAAGGGAAGACATATCTTTCCTTAATCAATAATGTATTCCTTTCAATACAGGCAAATGATGCATTATTCAACAAAGGCTGAGAGATGTATGGAAGGGACTAACTCAAGGAGATACTGCAACATTTATCTAATTAACAAGCAAGAATGAAAGACAGAGAGACGGATAGAGAGATGGGTAGAGGGACAACACAAGGAGAAAGAAGAAAAACAGAGAAAGAAAGGAAGAAAGAAAGAGAGGAACTGAGGCGTAAATAGTGCCTTTTTTAATGGGAGAGCTCTTAGATAGTATTCTCTAGAGGTTCACGTGGCTTTGACTGGAAGTCATCAGCACCAAGAGATTTAGCCTCCAAGTGACAGGCAAAGGAAGCACACACACACTCATACACACACACACACACACACACACACACACACACAGAAAATAAAAGTATACTCAGTGCATGCAAAGGCATTAAAGTATGTATATGCAAGGAAATTTCACACAAGTCCATACACACACCCAAGTATGAAGGCATAATCATGAATAGACAAACACACAGAGGGTCTTACAAGGTGTAATCATAGGAGGCGAGCTTCTCCTCATATTTCACAGGAGGATTAGCAGGAATCTGCATGGAACAAGGCGGCAGAAAGACGCCGCTACTTACACTTCAGAGGGTAACCATATAAACCTTATATAAACTTTAAGGAGGGGAAAAGACTATGCAAACCTTACAAGGCGAGGATTCAGCAGAGGACACACTAGAAGAATCCTAATCCTTGTTTAGGATGGAAAAACATTGCAGCACTCACTAAACAGATTGAACTGCTGTTGTTTTTGTGTGTGAGGTGGATGTCACACACTTCACATTATCACAGCCATTATCCCGCTGGCTATGAATATGTTATTGATGTCAGGACCTCTGATCATACAATTAAATTGTGCAGTCAAACATGTATTACACAGAAAAAGTAGTAAAGTTGTAGCAGGAGACAGACATGTAGGTATTTACCTAATGTTTAATCAGAGAAAAGTCATTTTACGCAAATAGGGATAAAAATATAGATAGTGCTCGAAGATTATCTATTGACAGGAAATAAGTCTGAATCAATTTTGATAACTGATTAATAATTAATCAAGAAAAAATGCAGATCAGCCTTTTCAAATGTGAGGATTTGCTGCTTTTGGACATGTAATTGAGACCATAAAGAGATTAACTGATGATAAAAATAACTAGTTGCAGCCATGATAATAACTTAAAGGCATTCGTAGGATAAGGTTTCCAAACATGTTAAAACTCCTCACATATTTCAAGATTCAGCTGAGAGATTTTCATGGTGCAAATTTCAATATAAGGGTTAATTTTGTCAGCATTTTAATCATTTCGACCATCTGTGGCCTTGACCAAACTTCCAGCTAGAATCTCTCATTAGTGTATGAGATTCCCTTTTGAGAATTCAAAATCTGGTGTAAATCAACCATGATAATCCTCTAATGCGTCCTAAAATTACACAACTGCTGTCAGGTAGAAATTCTCATATCTCCAAAATATCCAGTTGTAAGGAACAAAGAAGCAAAGTCTTGACAAGACAATGCACTTCCCACATTTATGAGTGTCTCTGAAAATGTTTTGCAAGCCCAAGAGCTCTGAAAAAGTTTTCACAGCCTGAGGAGATCGCTTTGGGGTTGATGTGTCGACTGTGATGAAAGCTTTAGAAACACCTATATGTGAGTGACAGGGTTTTCATACAACAGCAACATAAATTATACCTCAACCTGGAGGTAGAAAGGGTCTGAGTGCTACGCTGATGAAAGGTAAGAGACAACGTCACATAGTGCGAGGAGCATGTGGATTTGAAGCTAGCTGGGGTAGACAGATAAGTCATGAGGAAGGAAGGAAAACGTGAGGAAGAAAACAAGAGAAGACAAAGTGGTGGGTCGAGCACTTTAAAGTGGATTATTTTCTCCTTGTCTGTTCCTGCAGAGGAAACACTCTCACTGTCAAGGAGCTGAATTGCTGCTGTTTCAATAACACTCGTTGACAGGGGACATGAGGGTGTGTGTGTGTGTGTTTGTGTGTACAGTACAGTGCAGAGCAGTGCAGAAATAGGTGGTGTGTGGCAGGTGCCAATCAGGACATTTCTGTAATTCCCCTCCACTGAGCCTCGCCTCTGGTCAAACTGAGGGATTATCCCTCACCCCTTCATTTCTCTGCTTCGCCTCTCCACCTCCTCTATTCCAGCTCACACGCCCTCCCTCCTCCTCCAGCAGTCGCCCCCTTCTCTCCTTCCCTCCTCTCACCCATCTTAAAAGGTGCCACGTGTAGCATTACAGAATCAATAAACCATTACCACAGCAAATTTAAGACATTCGTATATTTACTGTAAACAAACGAGATAACTGCTGAGAGGTTCAACAGCTCTGACCGACCTTTACACTGCGTGTTTTATTGTGGGCCACAGGGTCGGATTTGGTGGAAAATCTGCTGGGCTGCTTAAGGGAGAGATTGCTTTATGGCATGAAATAGGGAAAAAATGATGCTATTCTTCCAGTGCCACTGGTGCCAGAGATTTGTGATTTTCTTGCACTGGTATATCTTGTGGAAAGAGAAAGGCTTACAGAAAAATTATTTAGCAACATTTATCCTCTTCAGGAAAGTGACAGAGAAGACAAGCACACACTAGTGGCACTGGGTTGTGGGAAGGATGCTACAGGATTTACAGAAAGTGTGGTGACAAATTTTGAAAAAGACTAGCATTTGTTTACAGCAATTACACCAATGTATTGTATTGCACATTATTTGACAATGACACATTGATGTTTATAAATGCTATATGTAGCATCTTTATGGCTAGTCTGGGTGACACGTGAGCCTTCTTTGATCTTCAGGGCAAATAACACAGATAAGAATATCCCTATTGTGAATTTGATGAATCCCAAGAGCTAAACACTGCCTCATGAATCCACAACATCATGTGCTGTTCATCTGTTCCCTTTCACAGTTCAAAGTGATTGGCAGGTGAGGGGCATTGCCTATTCAAATGTGAGAACCAATCAGGGCTTTTGCAATTTGCTTGAGGAAATCCTGCACAATGAATGGAGACTTCCCAGATGACAACTCATTGTATCAAGCAGTCAGTGTTAGCCAGACTATGAAAACAGTTAGTCCTCCTCCCTCCTCTGCCTTCTCTCTTTAGTCACTGCATCCCTTCTCCTCTCCCACCTGCTCTCCACCTCCTTTTCAAATACTCTCTCCTTTATCTCATTCCCCAAACACTTCTCTGCACATACTTACCTTTCCTCCTTGCCCTTTTACCCTCTTTACCTCCTACATTGTGATCTCATTCAACGAATTAGCCTGGTTTGCCTCTTCCTCCTCACTTCTTTAAGCTATGAATAGATAGACACCACCTGTACTTATATTTGTAAGGTACAGTTAACTGCTGTGGCCTCCCCCCTCATGTTATCATGATAAGGTATTAGTACCATTTTTGGGTCTGTCTACAGTACCAACAGTTTAACCTGTAAAAGCTGACAGGCGCAGTGCGGTGCAGATTCAAAGCCAGAACTTTTGGCAAATCACTCCGAACCAAAGCAATCCATCAGTCATCACTTTATTCATCCATTCACTCATTCAGTCTACTCCATATCTGTCTTTGCACAGCTTCATCCATCATGTTGTCAAACATTCTTCCACCAATCATACGTTCATCCACTGCATTCATTCATAAGCCCACTCCTCCGTACCTTATCAGCCATGATCATGGATGACCCTCCATGGATGCCCAGGATGGGTATGAGCGTCTGCGAGGAAATAAAATCCAAAATCTGGGCGATGGCCTCCTGGTCAGTGCCATCTCCGAACACCACACCGTGGATCTTGGTCCCAGACATCAGGTCGCACATGTGGGTGATGATGCTTTTGGGGTCAGTCTCGTTCACCAGCAGTGTGACCACGTTGACGTCGATGGGGTCCTCCTTGCTCCACAGCGCCCGGATGTCCCGGTCTGAGATGTAGCGTGTGCGTCCCAGGATCACCGCAATGTTCAGGACCGGCACTTTTTCTGAGGTGCCTCCAGTTCGCTGCTTCTGAGCCGCTGCGGGGTCGGCGATCAGGGTCAACACCACCAGGAGAGCCAAGGAGAGTAGCACGCTATTACTACCACTGCTACTGCTACTACTGCTGCTCCTTCTACTCCTCCTCTTACTCCTTTTGCTGCTGAGGGACATACTGCCAAACCACTTCATCCCCTGCATGGAAAGAAGATGAGGGAAAACAGGAGACAGATGAAAGGGGAGGAAAAATGTGATAGAGATCAAGGGAAGAGAGAAGCAGATGGGAAAGAAAATGTGTGGAAAGATGATGGCAGAGGGGAAAAGACAGGGTAGATAAATTGTTAATGCACAGCTCTTTAAGCCCACACAGTCAGGTTGCATCTGTCTTTTTTATTCCATTTCTTCTCAGTAACGTTATTAAACACATAAACCTTGTAAGGAGGGAGATGGCCTTGAGAGGAAGTTGCGGAGGGGTGTGAGAAAGAGAAGATGACTAACAAGTATATACTTTATGGTCACGACTGCTAGGGATCAGATGATTCAGGAGCAAGCTGTACTGTTCGAAGGAAGGAAAGCAACATCTATCCACTTTACAGGTGGAATGTGTTAAGACTCAACCTCCAGCAAAGACTGACATACAGCCTATAACGGGGCACTGTGAGTGACAGTAAGAGATAAACTGTACTCAGCATTCATATAGTTTTGATTTTATTACACTTCCTGTCAGTGGATTTATTTAGTTATTATAAACACCTATGTTGTGCAGGATAATAATAATATCTTTCTGTGTTTGTGTGGGTGAATTTAAGTTTAAAACTGCTTGTTTTAACATTTAGGTTAGAATTTAGTTTAGGTTAGTGTTAGGCATTTACCTGTGATGGTTAGGTTAAAGGTCAAGGGAATGCATTAAGTCGATAAGTGTCCTCACAACTATATAAAGACAAACGTGTATGTGTGTATGTGAGTGTGTACGTGTGTGTGTGTGTGAAATAATAGTGGGCAATGTGTTATAACTCATATGAAATTTCAAATTTCAAAACAAACCATTCACAGCTTCCAAACAGGCTAAAATACAAGTCAAACATTATTCACTAATGCTGCTCATGGATTCAGTAGTGGTATGACAGTGTATAAAATTGGTGGGTGTCATTGTCATACTGAGGCTTTGAATTCAATGTTTAATAGAAACTGCTACTGCAACTAAAAAAAAAAATTGAGTTGTCTGGTTAAGAATTTGTGTATATAAATTTTATCTCAGCCATTAAAAAACTGTGATGGTAAAAGTGAACGAAACTGAAAAATGAATACTGTGTTTAATAATGTCCGTATGATTCACTTACACTTTTTCCATAGTGCTGAGGATGATTCTTCACCATTATTTATTCGATTGGTATTGTATATAAATGATTCAATGTACAGAGTGGTGACACAGCTGTCAGACACATGCACAAATCATTTTGTATCCCAGAGGTAAGTAGAAGACAAATTACATAAAGGCTGAAAAGAACAGACTAACATAAACCGGCAAGCGTTATAAATAGCTTCGGATGCCAAATAATGTTCTCTTCTGTTTTTGAAGTAGCACCGCGGGCTTTGGACAGGAGGACAGAAGGTTGGAATGGGATGGGGGGGGGGATTTCCTCAGCAAGTACAAACATTTGTGTGTATGAACATAAGAAGAAGGTGACAGCAGTTACTTTGCGCCAACCAGAGCAGAAGAGCACAGTGAAATCATCATCATCTCACAGAAATCACAATATATACGCCACCCCTCTCCCTACAGAGACGACACCCACTCAATTCCTTGGACACCCGATGCTCATAGAGCATGAAACATCATCATGTGTAAGACATATGAGCAGGTGTGCTGAACAGTAGAGCGTGAGCAAAATCAGAGGGGAATGAAACATATGGTCACATAATGTGTTCATGTGCGCTGTTGATGATTTATGGATGTCATGACAGGACGTTTGTGCGTCGCTGCAGAGGCTGTTTGTGCATGATTGATTCACAGGAGCAGTCGTTTATAAAGCCACAGTTGTAACTAGTGTAGATTTAAGCACTGAGATCATAAGATCATAAGAAACTTGTCATTTACTTGTCCATTCCTAGCTAGTAACGTATGCCAAAACAGCACTGTTGAATAACAAGATATCTCAAAAATATATTAATCTAATCAAATTTGTTGGAAAGTTAGACCATGTGTCAAGGAATGAGTAATTAGTTCTTTCACATCTGCATCTCATTTTGATGATTGTGTATTGCTACTGTGCTTTTATTATGATGTTGATCTAGATCCAGGTGCAGAATAAAAGTGCTTTTCTAAAATGATATATTTAGAGGATTGTATAACATTGGCAGGGGTATATGCTCACTTTGATTTCTAAGGCACTTTGCAGGTCATAGCACCTTTTTATATTCATCTGTTAACTTAATTCTTTAAAGGTACGTATATTAAAAAAAAGAACTAATACATAGCTACCTTTTATACTGTTTTCTCTGTGTGTTCATAAGTAAATAAATGCAATAAAGCTTCCCGATAATTACTGTCTCTGCCCTTCGACAGAGAGAGAACCGCAATTTGTAAGTATGATGAGGGTTTTAGATTATTTTCTGTAGGCAAGAATATGTCGCACCTTGTGATTCTGTAATGAAATTGAGACTCCTGTGAATAATGCATGCAGGCCCACTCTGTCATCCTGTGTTTTTAAAATAAGCAGAAGACTGCTTGTCCCCCACTCCCATTCCCTCCCGGCCAACTGAGAATAAACACTGTTAGAGCAGTCCATTCACAGGCCAGAAATGTTTAATGGATTCCTTGTGTCCCTGTCAAGAAGTTGCCATCTTCCTTTACCCAAAAGCTGTAGGATTACTGTGAAAGTTTGCCTTGACAGTTTGAGAAATAATTTAATAAAAGAGAACTGACAGTTATTTGCTGGTGGAACAATGAAAACTTTACCATGAAAATATTTAAATAGAAGCAATCACATAAATGTGCATATGTCATAGTTTCAGTGATGAGCTCTGTCGTGCTTTGCTTTCAGTTTCACACACATTTACACTGAGAGATTGCACTGTTGAGCAACGTCTCTGAATATTTCTAAGTTTGTCTAAGGATTCAAGCCAGCAGCTCTGCAGCTTGCAGCCCACCTTGCTAACCGTTCAACCATCACTGCACCCAATTTGACCCCCTGGGGAGAAATCCTATCCTTTTGCATTCTGTCTGCCTCAGAGCAGCACCCATGAAGCTGGTTCTCATTTTAGGCCTTGCTCAAGAGCACTTGATTCTTCTTGTCAAGATGAATTAAACCCAATCCTTCAAGTTTAAGGACTGTCCTCATAATTACTACACCAAACCATCCTGGCTGCTGCTGGTGCTGCCATTATCATTTTACGTATTACCTTTTAGTCTTAATATCACAGTATCGGTGGGACCATCACTCTCTTGTGATGCTTTTCATCAGCAGTTTCTGAAAGTTACAGGAGACTTATGAAACCCACACAATCTGGAAAATCTGAACAGGGACCACATAAAGTGTTTTTTACTTGTTTTCATGAATATAATTGTCTGAATTAAGGATGATAATAAGCTACTGGACCATTTCAGGACATAAGGTATCCTGCTCCAAAAATATATGCTAAAAAGATAAGCTGTAGCTACATGTATTACCATGCATTCACTGTATATAGTTGTGTGCACTATGTTTCTGTGATGGTATGTTGACTGTATCCCTGTTGTGTTGTGATAATATGCGGATTGTCTGCTGTTGTCCAGTTATGTATTTGTGCTGCAGAGTATAACATATTGTACCAAAAACAAATTAAACCGGCCCTGGTCGTGTGGCTAATAAACAATCTATCTATCTATTAGTAATGGCAAAACCAGATTTATAAAAAAAGGGTCAAACTGGTCCCAATTTGGCTTCTAATGGTATTTATAGTAACAGGCGAGTCCATTGTTGACAAGATTATCTTTCGGTTCCAATGGGTGGTGTGAAAATCTGACTAACAAAAGAGTGTTTCTCTCTCTCTCTCTCTCTCTCTCTCTCTCTCTCTCTCTCTCTCTCTCTCTCTCCTTGTCTCAACTCTACAGCATCACATGGGGATTGTTAGGGAGAGGCGGAGAGAGGGAAAAAATGGACAGAAGAGGAGAAAATCAGGCAGAAGAAGTTAAGGCAATGCAAGGAGAAAGAAAGTGACGCACACATATAAGGAAAGAGGAAGACAGAGAGAGACAGAGAGCAGGAGTGAGAGGGAGAGAGAGAGAGAGAGCATCCCCAGCCAAATCGGATTGGGGCAGTTTGTCGTCACACAAAGGCTACCGTTTCTTGGCACCACAACAGTAAATGATGTTTGGCAGGCACATCCATACTACTGGCTACCATTTGCACATGCACACACACACACACACACACAGACTCATATTTCCTACCTCACAAAACATATATACTGTCTGCGCATGTGTAAGAATATCAAATCAAAACTAAAACACTCTCTCAATGACTGGTGAATAAGAAACTGAAAAGAATTCTATTTTTTTTAAACAGACATTCTTTTTCACACACACTCCGATAGTGAAGTCTCTCCTGCTATACCATTACTGTACCGCAATTCCCACACGGCTTTGCTGCCACAAAGCCACACAACTAGGTTTCACATGCATCAATAATTCAGCTGCATTATCTTTACATGATGATTAATATGATGCTGCGGTCATATTCGTTCCTCCTTCTATCTTCCTAAATGGCATTAAAATTAGATTAACATTACTATACACATTCTATGTATATAATTTATTTACAGTCGGGGGCCAGAATGGTTCATACTGAGGATGATAAGTGTATGTTTTACTATGCCACAGCCCAGAGGACGTATCCGTGTGTGTGTGTGTGTGTTTTCTGGTTTGTAGAAGACTCTCCTTAATATTGTATGGGTTTTTCCATCCCATCTGGTTACTCCATTACTCTACATTCATTCACACATCCATTCTTCCATTCAATCATCTGTCTAACCTTCTCTTCATCCAATGTTTATTCTATCATAAAGCTGTCATCCTTTCTTTCCTCCTCATTCAACTACTCTCTCCCCTGCTACATTCACTTAAGCTAGATGTTGACATTAATTGTTTATTTTTTCTCTCTTCATCTTACATCTTTCACTCCTCATCTATGGTCCCTTGTAATCTCTCTCCGGAGCTTTTGAAGAACTCAAAAGCCAAATGTCTTCATCTGCCATCATTCATTTTTACTTCATCCCTTCTCATTTCCTCACCCAATATCTCCATCCTTTCCCTTTTTTTGACACCTTTTTTTTTACTTTATATCGAACTTCAATGGATGCAGACGGTGGATAAATTTCCATTTGAATGTTAACAAAACTGCAGCTGAATTTTCAAAACTTACATTTCTATTCACTGTTGTTGTGTGAGTATTCTGAAGAGGGTTTAACAAGATTACATCATCAAAAGAGTGGATGGAAACTCACATATGGAGGCAGAGCACATTCATCCCCTGGTCCAGTGCAAACTACACATTTTGAGTAATATTTTATTGTGAATTTTTGTAGTGTGGTGTGATACTAGTCACTTTTAAACAGTTCTTTTCAGATTTGGCTGTTGCTAACTCTAAGCCTGTTTGCTTACTTTTGTCTGAGTCAAGTCATTTGGGATCTGCTTCATGTTGCTTGTTGTAATTGAATTGTAACACATTCCTCCATCCTCAGTCACCACCATCTCAACCACTCCTGTCCTCATCTTCTCTTCATATCTGTCTCAATCCCCCTTTTCAGCTATCTTTGTTTACTCCTGGTCTTCCTTTTGTCCACTTCTGAGTCAAACTGAGTTCAAGCTTCTTCCTTCATTCCTCTCTTCTTTCTTTCTTTGCTTTTTCTCTTCCGACCCCCTACTCTACTGTCATCTTACTATATGTCTACACAGTTTTACAAAGCCTAATTCTACAATAGGTTAATTCTGAAAATACCTCAGCTTTGCTTCTTCATAACATTCCCCCTCTCTGCCATCATTCTCCCCTCTCTTATTCCTATTTTTCTCTGCTAATTTCATTCCCCAGGTTCTGCATCCTTCAATCCCTTTCTATTTCAAGAGTTTCTTTCCAAATGACATTAGCCATTTGAAAGCACTAAAAAAATGGTATGAATGCAAATGTACTGCTCAAGGTAGAAAGCGTCTACAAGCCTTTGCATACAAAGTAACAATGTTTTGAGGGATTAGAAGCAATATTTTTTGGAGAATAAAATATAGTTTCGGAGTTTGAGGTTTGGCATAAATGGATACGTAATTGGAATGAGAAGTGTAAGCTTTTATTAATTATTTTTTTCTTTCAAAATTACATAATTGAAAGCTTTTACTTGTCCTGTTCTTGTGGCATGTGTCCAATAGATCTTTTCTGGGTAAAATCCTCTGTGCAGGAAGTGATTCTGTTTACATTCAGCAACAGAAACTTTGGTTTCTTTGAATTAAGTGCAAGAGCCAGTATGTATCAACACAACTTAGCTGAATAGATGAGGGAAAGAGCGCCACCAACAGAGACTGAACAGAAAATCAGCATCATAAAGTCCAATGAAAGATGTCAAAGTATCACCCACATTGGCTGATTGACAGCTGATCTATGGGAAGTGCAGTTCTCAACTTAAGAGTATATAGCTGTAGACGTTTTGCCAAAATTAAAGGGGAATTCCGCTGATTTTACATAGCAAGATCCGTTTACTACAGTGTCTTTAGTGGTTCTTTATAAAATACCCCTAGTGATGTCATGAGGATGATTCTGGCTTGGCCTGAGACACTACACATGTTTTAGAGAAAGACACATTACAAACAATTTAAAAGACATGGGCATTCACCAGGCAGGGAGGTCCTAATGAAAGTGACTCATTACCTTAAGGAAAGGATCCAATGTTTTTGGAGTTTTACCAATACTAGAGACCAGAAAAGTCAGGATATCTCAACCTCTGCGGCTTAAGATTTGACTATTATTTTCTCTTGGAAGTTCCTGAACTTATACTGATAGTAACCTCTAAATCACAAACTATTTCCCATCACTTATTCTCCTTTGTCACCTCATTCCTCTATACATTTTCTCACAGCCATCCCCTCATTCATTCACTCTCTAGCTCTCTCTCTCCCAGGCCCCAGCCATCTGCTCTGTGTGCCCTGACGTGTGCATGAGCGCCCATGAGAAGCCCAGTGGAAGTAATCGTCTGTTACCACTCAGGCTTCAACATGTTGTCTGCCCACTGCACATACCTCTTTAGCTCCCTACGAACCCACTGTGTGTGGAGTGTGTGTGTGTGTGTGTGTGAGGGAGAGAGAGAGAGATAAAGACAGAGAGAGAGGGGCCCATAAAGAAAGAAGTGAGCTCATTAGTATTCTCTTATATAATGGATATGAACTGTGTGTCTCTCTCTCTCTGCACCTGATGCCCCATACACACCTATGCCTCCCTGCTATATTGGTAAATTGCACTATACACTACAATACAGTCTCCTCACTCATTTATTTTCAGTTCCTTTAGTGATAATTGCATCAGTCAGTTTCTGCCTCATTAGCATGCAGGATGCATCTCCTTATGAATTTCAATTTTAATTTTGTGTGTTGGCATGACATGTAAATGCTTTTGTACTCCCAAAGCATATAAAGAAAAGGCAATGGTGATTATAATACAGGCTGGTTATGAGAAAAAATCCTATCTTGTGTATCCTGTGATATTGTATATTAAATCTTATACATTGCTCAAAAGATATGTTGTCATTCGGAGCGGTTAGATGTTTGATGACAGGTTATTTGTTATCTCTCTGTCTTGCTTTGCGGCAGCAGACAACAAACTCAAGCTGCAGTGTTTCTGTCTTCGTCTGAAATTAAAGGAATCTGAGGCTCTCTCTGAAGGCTGGAGTCAGAGGTGATTTCAGGTTTTATTCAGCCATGAACAACGCTGATGAATTTGAAACAGAACTGTGTTGCTTTTTGGGGGGTTACGGGCGACTTGATTTTTAAGCCTTTTATTTTATAGAAGAGGTATCCTCTGATTCTATCTGTGTTTTGTTAATACTGCCTTCATCATATGTAAATAAATGTGTGATTAAAGTTAATCATGTGTATTTATCTGTCACTCTTCCTCTCTTATATCTTCACACACAGAGACACACACACACTTGCTGATAGTAAAAGCAGGGAAAACGTAAGGTAGAGGGGGTGTAGTCTACAGTAGGGCCTCAGTCTACATGAAGGGATGTAGTGGGTTAATACATTATTTCCTTTTGCTGTCATAAAAATATGGATTGCCCCTCCACGGGCTGCAGCTTTACAGAGAGAGAGAGAGAGAGAGAGAGAGAGAGAGAGAGAGAGAGAGAGAGAGAGAGAGAGAGAGAGAGCGCTTCTCTGTGATAGGAGAACTGCGCTTCAACAACGTGACTGAATCCCGAGAACAGGAGAAAGGGAGAGGGGGAAGAAGAAAGTGGAGATGTAAATTCATTTGGATCTCCCCATTAGGTTCAATGAAGCCAACACAATACAAGTGCGACCCCTACTGTTACAACGTGCGCCCGCCTCCTCCACTTGTGCCCAAGACGCTCCTTTTAGAGTGAAAGATGTTTATATATATATATATTTATTTAGGGCAAAGCCTGCATGTGTTCACTTTCCATCACGTTTTGGTAAAGGGGGGCTGACGCAAGACGCAGCCCTAAAATTCTATTTCAGCTTAGAAAGTAAGCGATGTGTTCCCGGATATCTCCTTAATGTGACACTGACTGATCGTCCTGGTATGGGATGGTGAGGAGCTGGAAGTTGTGCCAACCAGTAGCGCGACCAAACCCCGCAATGTATTGTCCAACCTCCTTGTAGAATCACCAGAAAGCACACCCATCTCTTATTTTGTGTGGCGTGTGAGCTGCGTTAATCTCATCATCTTTGGGTAAAACTGGGTTCACATCGTTTATTGGTTACAATTGGGGGATGTGGGATGTGTGTGCTCAACTACCAAAGCAGGCGCGATGCTTTGTATTTCACCTGTACAGTCAGTTTAAGGGTGGTTTTTTTTAGCAAAGGAAGACATGTGTTTAGCTTGTTTTGGCCAGCTGAGAGATGTTGTACAGATACTGATGCGCTTTGAAGCAGCCTGCGCTGCGCTCACTGCGCCAGCATTATGAATTATGGGGAAATTATAACACTTGACGTAAGAGCTGATAAAAGAGATTTTTCTTTTCATCCTATACTGCAAGCCTCGCATCGTTTAAATCCCAGTTGGTCGTGTTTTAGGGGCAGCTGTGTTCTCCGTGGTGTGGGTGCCGCACTTTGGATAAGGGACGCCTGTGGGTAAAACCCGCACAGTGTCCACTGATCAAGAGAGAGAAGGGGGAGAGACCGAGACGGTGCTTGCTCACCACAACCCAAATTCAGATACAAATAAGAGAAATGGCAAAGTACTTACAGCATCTCCCTTCCACAGAGCTCCAAAATAGTGGTGTGAGATGACATTGCAACAGTCCCCTCTCTCCTCTGAGAAACCATGCAGCCTCTGATGGTGATCACACTCACAAACACTGCACAACAGGAGAGAGGAAAAAAAAAATCACCGAATCTCTGGCAGTGAATTATTCCCACCGTGTCCAAAAAACTGAATGAAATTCCCCGTTTTATCACTTCACATGCGCGCAGCTGCGTATAAAAATCACTGTTGTTGTAATCCAATCTTCATTGTGTGTGCGCCTACCGCTGATTCTCCACTGCAATCTCTGCTGGCCCCGCGCATTGTGGGGGCTCAACCTGCCTCTGTATGATTAGAGCTCCCGGTATCCCGTTATTCCTGTCCCGGGCGAGGAGAGGAGCGCAGAGGAGGGAAGAGGCAGGCGAGCGGCCGCTGGACGCACACATAGACTCATACGCACATAGACTACAGTATACCGGCTCCAGCAGCCTGCAGACCGTGCATGGGACCCGCTCTCAACATCTCTCTCTCTCTCTCTCTTTCTCTCCCTCCCTCCCTTTCTCTCTCTCGTCGTGCAAGTGTATGTGAGAGTGTGAGCGTACGTGTGTGCTGAATGTGCACGCGTGCGTGTGATTTCGCGTTTTGTCTATGTGTATGCATGCGCGCTTCTGCAGAGGCAGGGGCAGCTGGATAGATGGACGGACTGTCGGTCCGTCTCTCTCTCTCTCTCTCTCCCCCCCCCCCCCTCTCTCTGTCTCTCTCTCCTGCTCTCTGCGCTAAAGCTCCTTCAGGAAGTAGTTCAGTCAAAGAGACACACGCGGAGAGTTGGGCTGCATCATAAATGATACAGAAAACAATTCCTCCTCTCGGTTTTATTTCCAGACATTTCAGCACCTGCATCCTATTTTTTGTGAGGAATAAAACCCTCTCTTCACTGCTTCCATTCACGCCTTTTTCGGGTTTTTATAGTCAATCTGGGGCACAGCAAGGGGCTATAAACATATACACCAACCAATGGTGCAAATAATAAATATCCTACAGTATGAATTCATGCAGATAAAAGTCAACTGCTCCATCTTCACGTACCCCTGTGGTTAAGTTCAGATGTGGGCAAACACATTGGTGTGCACAAATGGATCCACTTGTGAATGTGAATGCACAGAAGTACCAGTGTGAAGTGGTAGAAAAGTGCTATACCCAGTTAAAATGGAAGTTTATTGTAAATTAAATGAATGCTGTGAAATGTTCATTGTTAAAATCTTAAAACTTCCTTTGTCATCACCTCAATAAGATAATTCTCCTGTAAGAGAATTTCACCTGTTCGTGGCCACATTGTTACATGTGGAAGTTTCCACTCATTGGTCAAGTTGCCCAGGTTGTGTAATAGCTTAACGTGGTCTGCTTCCGACCTGGAAACAGAGGACACAAGCATTTAGCCTAGTTCCACTAAATTTCAAGGTTAATACCTGTAAATTTCCTGCTACCATCACTGTTAAATCTCAGAACTCCGAATGAACCTGCATTATTTTAGTCTCTTGAGTGAAATGACAAATTAGTTTTGGGTCTCTGTGATCTCAAAGCCTACAAGGAGCGTGAGTGTGTTAAAGAGGTATTCCAGTCATTTACTCTATAAAGTTTGGAGACTCACAGGAGGAAGATTTTTTAAAAGAAAGCTGAAAACTGCTGCAGCAGGGGTGATTTCTTGACCTTTAGGATCCCACAATGCAACCAATAGCATAATCTCGTTAGACCCTGCCTGCCTGGAATTGTCTACATCTTTCAAACTCCACACACCCAAGGTGTTACGCAGACTTTATGTAACAAATTTGTAGTCAAGAAAAGTTGTTTTAGAGCCACAAAAATCAATATTATCTCCAACCGAGTACTCCCCAAGACAGTAAACTGACCTTCCCTTGCCAAATCTGGGGAGTTCCCTTCAAGGTAATTGGGGATAAAGGGATATGAATTTTGTTAACAGTGATACTTTTAAAAAGAAAACTTTTGGACTGCATGGGAAATATTGTGGTAAGACGTGCAATTTAGTAAGGTAAGATCTTTTTATCCAATTTTATTTTGAATCTGACTCTATAGTGTATTCTTCATTTGACATGACTGTTTAGTCATGCCATGTTTTGTTTTGATAGTACGTGTGCTGGAGATTGAAGTTGTCTAAGGTGCCCCGGGATGGTTAAGATTAAATTAATCAGAGTCAAAACACATACATTAATTAATGGGAGGAGCTCTAGGCCCCTCATCTATAGGATAGATGTATAGGTGGGAGTTGTTTCATGAAAATGTCAGGCCAAATGTCAGATGCCACTTCCACTCAACTTCCCCATCAGAGAAGGTCAGGACCCTTCTGTCTGTCTATCTATCTATCTATCTATCTATCTATCTATCTATCTATCTATCTATCTATCTATCTATCTATCTAGCAAGCATATTAGGAGGCTCAGCATTAGTGGATCTCTCTCTCCATGACTTGGAAGCTGTCATGTGAATTTCCAGATCCCTCTTCCGTACAATCTCTGCCCATGTTCTCTCTCTCGCTTTCTGATTAGTGGAGCACAGAGGAGAGAGAGCTGCAGAAAGAGAGAGGCGAGGGGGTTACATGCAGTAATACAGGCCTCACAAATGGGTATATAGTCACAATTCACACCTGACTGAGCAAACGACTGGAGAGGCACAGAGTAGTGTGCGTGTGTGTGAGTGTATGTGTTGTGTTTGAGCCCTGGTCACTTATTCGTTTTAGGCATGTGAATGTGCTTTAAATCTGTGCTATTCATGTGTCTGCAGCTTAAAAAATGCTATTTTAGGATTCATTATAGAGCAGCGATGCACCATGCAGCCACACTTTTAATGGAGGAGAGTAAACAGACAAGTTTCAATCTGCCGGCGTCCCTCTCTAACTGCACAAGAAAGAACTCGAGTACAAGGACAGGCCACGTACACTGACAAAAAAAACAAAAAAACACAGCACACCTGGGAGTAGCGAGGCTGTGGTAAAAATGTCACAGAATGCCATTGTGACATTAAAAATGCCATAAGCCTCAGCCAGGTCACCAGGAGCTCATTATCGAGTATCACAAACACATTATAGTATGTCACTACAGAAATATTACACTGATACCATCCAAATAAGAACACAGTGAAGTGCAGTAAGGTCACAGTATTTAGAATTGAGTAAAAATGTCTTCCTCTACCCTGTGTTTCTATTTCATTGAGCATGTTGATGGCACAAGAATTTCCTTCAAGATTAATAAAGTTCTTTCTTATCATATTAAGCATTCTATAGCATACAAATTCCTGGATGAAGATTTAAAGGCTGTTAAAATGTTCACATGGGGGATTAGACATTCTGCAAAAACTCACTATCAAAGTCTACAAGCACAGTAGGAATGTTGCAGGATTCAAACTTTAATACCTTAGGGCATATAATTGCAATTTAAAGTGAGAAGTAGCCTCTCACTACAGGGAATAAGAATGCACCATGAAGTCACAAAACCTCTAAAACTGCTCATCACAGACATTATTATACTCTATTCCCTGTGAAAATATAATTACAATATTATTATGACTTGACATTTTATGGTTAAGTAGTGTATTATATCTTTGTAGCTTACTTCAAGCTGCACAAGCCACCAACAATGCATTGCAGTCAGTCTACTGTACTGTATCCTCTTTCAATATTGATTTGACACATTAATGGAGACGCAATAGCCTACATTTGACCAGTGACCTGTTTGTCATTTTCAGTTATTTGCTATTAAGCTTGAGGATATACAGAATGCAGTCTCTAGTCTGTACCCACTTTTAAGGGTCATGGGAAGGGTGCAGCATAAGGAAGCATGCTGGACAGATCATTAGTTTATCATCTTCACTCAGAAAGAGCCAGGACCAAAATAAAACAGCTACCTTTTTTTAAAGTTCAGTTTAGTTTAGAAAGTTGCTGTTTAAACACATTCAGTGTGATTTGTCTCTTTCAAAGATAGTGTTAAATGCATTGCTTGCTCATGAAGTAACCAAGAGAGTGACAGATAATAAGTTAAGGGGCAAAGTCACAGACAGTATTACAGAGAACGATATGTTAGTTTCAGAGAGAGAAATAGAATATTCAAGCCACAGATAGTTTGATATGATCAGTGTGCCGCAACTTATCTTTGTATCCATTTTTTTGTAGTTGCTTATCCAGGTCAGAGTTGAAGAGATAACAGGTCAAGAAAAGCAAAGTAACATCAACTGTACTGTGGGGGGGACTGGAAGAGGGTACAAACATACCTGATGTGAAGGTGTTTCTCACTCCCAACTGTGTCACACTCTGCTGCAAACTGCTCCTGTGCAAATCAGCGATCATGGTCCACTGAAGCCAGAAGGACAATGTCAGATGGTACCCCGACGCTTTCACATTGGACTCTTTCCAGACAGTTGGCTGCAAATTCCTGTACATGAATATCACACACAGGAATAGGTGCATAACACACCCTTGTTGGAATTCAGTGCCTGACATAAATGCATTTGACTAGATGCCAAAAAAACTAATTCAGCTTTCATAATTCCTGCACCAAATCCCTCATGATTACAAAGGGAATACTGCCACAGGCGTTGCCGAAATCCACTAAACTCATGTAGAGGATTGGCAATTTCCCATGAAACCCTAATTATCTTCAAAAATGTGAAAAAAGACCTTTCCAAATGCAGGAATTGTTGCAGGAACATAGGAACCTTTTACAAAACTCAGGAACTTTATGCACAAGCTTGAGGTTTGCTCCCCTGGTTCCTCAAAAAGTGTCCTGTGTTATTACATTTATGTAAGCACATGTGAACCCCTAGAGCTAGCTGCATTTCATTGAGGCTTATTTGGACTGAGTTTTGAAGGTTGACCTGCAAAGCCCTCTGTATAACAGTTGGCCCTTGCAGTCAATGCCTCGATCTCTTCCAGGTTTCTTTAGTAACATGTGAACCAAAAATTGAAATATGCTCTAGTTCTACCATTGATCATCAAAAGTCAACAACTCAGAAGATTTATGAAATGAAAAACATGCACGTTCTCTTCCAACCCCAGCTAGGAACAGACAATGCAGGACAATCAGAGCAGTGAGTGGGTGGGACTGAAGGTGTCTGCATGTGATTGTGTGTGTGTGTGTGTGTGTGTGTGTGTGTGTGTGTGTGTGCGTGATGGCTTGGGGATACCAGTGGTGGCAGACATGCTGGGCTGCCATGTGTGTGGGAGTGTGTTTGTGTGTGTGACATGCTGGGGGAGAGGGGAGGTGTTACCAGGTCACCAAACAGCTGTCTGGGAGACAGAATGGCTGCCAGGCATGTGCAACACGCACAAGCTCACACTCTCTCTCTCTCTCACACACACACACACATACACACGTAACCCAACCACAAACATGAGACAGATAGATAGGAAAACAGATGCTACAGTATCTAGCACCCCCAAACACACACACACACACACACACACACTCACACACACTACTGCTGCATAACATATGGAGATCAATTGGGTTCCCTTATATTTCCATATATTTTTATTGAGGGTATAATTCAGCACTTCCTGTGGCTTCCAGATGCAGTAATCTGATAATAGAAATCAATTCCTCATTTCTCTCCTCCTCTCTCACACAGACACACACATACGCAATCCATACAAGTACAGTACTCATCTATGCTTGTAGAGTACTCAATCTCAAAGAGCTTCCATGGAACATAAAAGGACACTTGCTCTTAGGTTGAATGATCAGGGCAAGTTAAAAAGAGGTGAGTGCAAGAGGAGAGCAGGTAAAGGAATAGATTCAGGAAAAAATTGCATTGTAAGTGTTAAAATAGAAAAAAAAACACTCAGTATTATAAATGATTTATAATAAAAAAAAAACAGGTATAGATGCTCTACTTCACATTTTAAAAAACGTTAAATGAACTTAATGTTATTTTCCCTCAAAACTTTGGAAACAAACTCCAGAAATGGACTCTTAAAATAATGGTGCCACAGCTCCTTGGAACTCATTTGGAATCTCATTGCAGTGTAATTATTGAAGTGAAACAATCGTTAGACTTATTCTTATTTTGTGTTTCATTCAGTCGTACAAGATGTCAGGTATTCAGCTCTCACCCACTCCTTTCTCTGAGCATTTCTAGACTGAGCACCTATAAGCCTCATTAGCCACCAATGGAATAATATGATGAGATCAGAAATTATTCCACTTCCCTAAGCAGCATGACTTCATCCTTGATTGCTACTGCGCCATTGGTTGCATCACGAAATACCACAAATTTTGACCTTTTCCTGCATCCCAGCGTAGTTAATTCTATGAACTCTGAACATATTCTCGACATGCTACCAAGCATAAGGTTTGTTAAGGTGGTTTTTAAGTCATCTTGTGTTCTTTATTGTTTTTTTCTTAATCAGACAGTGTAAAATATTTTGTTATGTCATTACACGACATTTAATATGCACCAAAGACCACAAGTCTCGTGATCCTGGACATGTTCCCACAGAAAACGTGTATTTTCGCATGGATTATCCCTCCACCCACTTCAGCAGTGGTAAAGCAGGGACTTCATCCTCCATCAGTAGAAACTACTCACACCACAAGTCTTGCAGGTGTCATCTATGGCTACCTTCCCTGCGGGCTTCATCCAGTATCCAAGCAGCTATACTAGAAGAGAGCAGAGAAGCAAAGGAGCTTTAGGGAATTCACCGTCAAGTCGAGGAAGATACCAGTTCCTGATTTGGAGTGTTAGCGGCTTGAAGCAAGACCTGAGGAGGTACAGCTTCCCCAAGCAAACAGGCAAAATTAGTCACCTCACTAGTACAAGAAGAAGATGATGTTTTACCCTCTGACACAACAGCCACAACACATATGAGTTATCCTCTATCCGAGTGGACACAAACAGTTTACATTCACTAAGTCTCTTGACCATGCAGCCAAAACCCAGACTCATGGTTTTACTTCATAGATTAAATTACTATAGCTCAGTCATACAGATAGCTCTTCCATCAGTCCTCTCTCTACCACTGACTCCTCTGAAAACAAAGCTTAATCATGTGCCTGCTCCGTCTCCAACAGAAGCACACAGTCTCCCTGTAGCCAGTTTTCAACATTTTGCAACAACCATTTCAATTGTCATGCCAAGCTAAGTCATAGCACATTATTTAGAAAGATATGTTCACACGTTCTCACAGTTTTGCCATGATACCCCCCACATGCTGTAGAACCATCCTCATGGATGAAAAAATGAAGACATGATAATGTAATCATAATCATAATGGAACAATTGCAGTGACCCCTAACACTGATTTCCTAAGAAGGTTTATTTCTCTTTTCTCTCATCTGAAATTGATCACTTGAAAGGATGTTCTGAAATGAGGGATCATTTTGTATAATGTCCTAGTGGCACATTTGAACTTGTATTTTCACTATATTTCTCTAACTAACAGGAACATTTCAGGTTTGTGGTTAGTTTTGTCACAGCAAGAAAGTTCCTGGAAAGTCAAACATTGTTGTCTCAAGCCTCAGAGCCTGTGCCAGCCATAAGACAAGAAACAGATCTGCACACTTTGGAGCAAAACAAGAACCCCCATCCCCTCCCATAGTTGCCCTGCTCATTTTAACCCAATAGAATTGAGTTATATTTTATTTATCTTTTTTTTCTCTTCTCCCCCCTTCAAGGGAATGGTAGAGGTCATCATCAGCCACACAGCACTACCCCTGGGGCTGATTGGGATGCACCAGCTTGCTCAAGGACACTTCAGAGGTGTAGATACTCACTGTTTAAAGCCTGATTTTCCAGCTGATGCTCACTGCCCTGCTGCCACTCTGGGCACAAAGTTACTTTTGTGGCTTTATAACAGCTGTCCCACCAGACAAAGCTGTCATATCACCACATGACAAAGCTGCTTCTCACTGAATCTAAGCAGGTGTTGAAAGAGGAAACTTTTTGAAGAGTGGTATGGCCAAGCTTGTGGTGTGTTTTGCTGAATAGTCAAATGTGGATCTCCAATTAAAAGCTGTTAGGATGTTTCATGGCATTTTTAAGATGGAAAAGCTGGCAGGTCGACAGCATACTGTTACTGACTTGACTGACTTCTTTGAAGAGCAGATAAGCACAGAGATGTATGATAGGCGTGAGTCTATCTGCAAGTCTAACAAGTCCTCCAAATTATGTAAACAACCAAATACATTGTATGACCATGCACTCCAGAACAACCCATAGGAGCATTTTCTAATATGGTGCCTCTATCTGCAGTAATTGGGAAGACTACATAATATGTCTGTACAAAACCATTACGAATCACTGTTAAAAATATGGCGTGACAACGCTGTGGTTAAGGTCTGATTAAGTTTAGGCATGGCAACCATTTGTTTGGGGTTAGGGAAAGATGATGTTTGGGTTAAAATGATCACTCGAAATGTAGTGTAGGTTACTACACCACTAGTTACTACTTCCTTAAAGTTAAGCAAGCTTCATCGTCATGGCAACAGTAAACACAATAATTGCAGTTCTGTCTCACATAGGCTCTGCCCTCTAGTGGACTCTAGTGGGTAATACTCTCTTCAAATAACGTGCAATTGCCTGCTGAAATTTGCAGGTATGTAGCTGGCCTGTCAGAACGGGCCTCCCAATTACGTGTGTTTCACACAGTATATAGGCAGCACTTTGCTGCTGCTCTGATCCTTCTTACTTCAGCAACAATGAATCTGCTCACTCATCTTACCTCGCCACAGATGGAGTCGCCACTCCACTCCGTCACTCCACTCTACAGCTTGTTCCTGCCTATTGTTCCCCAGCTTCATTGCCGCCACCGACTGACATCTGTGCTGCTTTGAGTGCATTTGTCAGGACCATGCAGAAAGTGGCACGATGCAGCCAATGCCCTGCATTTACTGCCAAGGACTCATTCAACGCCGGCAGTGGTGGGACCGTTTTCGGCTGTGTGATGTCTTGCTCTGTGGCAACGACAGTGACTCAGAGCTCAAGATAGTTCTCCTTGTAAATAATGAGTCCTCCGTTTTGTCCAGTGCCCCGCCGCTACAGCCGGACATTTCGTCTGAGACTGTTCCAAGCGGCTTCGCCAATGTACAATGATGACAACCTCTCATCACGTCTGTGTCTGCAACATCACACCTTTGGAAATCCACCTCCGGCTTCAGATCACTATGATTTCCTGAAGGTTATGGCCATGACGGTGGAGCATGTAGGATCACATAGCCCCTGCCTATCCTACCCAAACCAGTTAGCCAGCTATATAAAGGCTTTTACAGCACAGTTCATCTGGCTCAACGAGCCTTTGCTATTCAGCTGGCTGGCCAGCAAGCAAGACCAGGCAAGCAAGAAGCCATACCATCAGCCAGATGAATAACCTGATTCAGGGAGTTACTGTCGTAGAGCGTGTGGTGTCGCTTGCCACAGTGGGCTCACATCACGTGTGGCTGGGACTTACTGCCCTACAGAGAATGGACAGAAAAGACCTCCTGGATACTCCGAGGTGGTGCAGAGAAAGTGAGACAAGATGGCTGTTGGTCATCCTGATAGCCCCAGACCGCTGTTCAGCACCATGGTATGCAGAGATGAACCAGATGTTGTTGGTCCATCCCCCATGTCTGGGGGGCCTTGTCTCAGGAGATAGACTCAATAGGCATGCTGCCCATGTTGGGCCAATCCCTCCAGGCTTGGCTGCTCAGAGGGACAGGTTGATGCGGGCTGGACCGTCTGCACAGGTGATGCAGAACATCCAGGCGGTGAGAGCAGGATCCATGAATGCTTGCTACAAAGCAAAGTGGTTGGGATTCCAATGCTGATGCAAAGAAGAAGATTAAACCCCCTGACATGTGCAGTGGGAGAGGTTTTGTCCTTTCTAGAATATCTGGTGAAAAAGGGGCTGTCTCATGCCACTTTTAAAGTGTATGCAGCAGCTATTTCCTCCAAGGTTAGGCCATGGTTACACCCAGTTTTATGGTCATGTTAACTTGGCTGGGTTTGGCCATCTATTGCTCCACTGAAGAAATTGGGATTATAAAGTAGAAGGAGGGATGCAGCAACCAACCTGTTCTGTCTGAGTGTATAGAATTAGGGTTGCAGTATTTAACTTTACAGTTCAAAACTGTTGAGCAGTGGTCTCCAGCAGCATAGTCCACTAAGTCCACTTTTTGCAAGTTAGGATCCAACCAGCCACCCGACCTGCCGATAGTGTCGTTTTTCTTGAGAGGGCAGATATTACAATAACGTGTTACTTTTGTAACACATTGCTTTGTAACAAGTTACTGTAATTCCACTACTTTTAGTAAACCACTAATGTAGTAATAGTAATTAGAAATTAACTAATTACTTTTTCAATTTAAATAACCCAATTACAATTTAATGGGCTTTTTACTGGTTAATTTTGTCTTACATGAAAATAGTGGACAGCTACAGAGGACAGCAGACAAATGCACACACAACACAAACATCATCATCATCTGACCCTACTGTGTCTGTGTCTGTTGTAAAGTCAACTCATGGTAAAACATAAACTTTGTCTCTGCAAATAGTACCTGTTACTAAACTGCCGCTGCTATTCCTTTTGTTGTGAATCCGCGGTAAATCCCAGAGCGGATCTTTGAGTTGTCTTTTTTTATGTTTGTAAAACTGGATTGAACTGAGCTGATTTGGGATTGTGGGGAAAACAAAATGGATCATTTACCGAGTGGATTGAACTCGAAAGGAACTTCATAGGTACTAAAGGAAAGTTACTTTCCTTTAATACCTATGACGTACCTATTTTTATATGCACTAATTAGTAAAGTAATTCAATTACTTTTCAAGAGCAGTCACTACTAATTGTAATTAATTACAAATTTTCAGTAACTTGTTCAGCACGACAAAGTCAACCTTTAAATACAGCTTTGAATTCAACTGTGGAGAAGCAGAGCTGCATTTAAACCCACAATATACTTGAACCACATCAAAAGCAATTCTGTCTGAACAAAAAAGCCCAAGAGTGATTTTATTAGCAGTGGGCAACAAATTAAAATTGAATTTGCAACAGTAAATTCATTAACTTGACAAAGGCTTAAATAAATATTGGCATTTTAAAAGAAAAAGCTATTAGCAGGCACTGCAGCTCATGACAGAGTAAGAAGAGCGGGAGGCTTTTTATTTTTCCTCTGACCTTTACTTCTCACAGGAACATATTACAACTGACATTGCTTCACTAACAAACACACATACATACTAAGACACACACACACACAGAGATCACTTATGCGCCACTGCTTACCGCTGCATTCTAACCGAGTATATCATATTCAGCAGCACCATCTAGTGTTAAATTGCATGAACACACTCAAATAGTGAATTCACAGTCTTGCAGCAAAATCACGAGTCGAGGGGCTAAACATATAATCTTTTCATATTCACACAATTTGAATAGAATACTATACTTATAAAATAAGTATTTTTATGTTTTTAAATTACGTTATTATATGTTTCACAGTAATTTGCACAATTCAGTTTCCATGGCTGGTTTTCTCTTTCCTGTTTGCAGGTGTAATTGTCCTACATGTGAGAAACTGGCAGCTCTTTAAAATCTCGTTTTGATCAATTATTACAATGATTTGTGTGGTTTTCACTAATATCAGACACCTTATTTGACAATCAAACACCACCACCTGGTGGTTGTCACCTGGCACTTAATTGCAGAAAGAAACTGAATGTCACAACTTATTATTTACTGTTGTGCAAATCATTAGTTAGTAATCATTATATCATGCAATCAAAGTTAATGAGTGATTTGCCTGCCCAAGTCCACCAACTCTTATTCATGCTGACTTTGTCCTGTTGTCTACCTTCTTTTTCAACCCTTAAGGTACAATTCCTGGTTTACTCAAAGGTCTGAAAGAAGCTGTAGCCTCACACATATTGCACTGACTCACAGTGGGGATGGTTTTGGTGCTACTTGTCATGCCTTGACTCTTGTAAGGTGACCAAAAAAGTTACTTTTATGTAATGATAATTTATGTATTACAGTATATCTCTTCTCAGTTGTACCCATCAGCCCTCCCTTGTGAATTTTTGCCGCTGATGGATTTTGTCCTTTGCTGCATGATACATATGCATAAGATATCTTGTACTCTTCTGTTATCTTATTCACTCAAACATAACATTTAATTTAAAAACTTATAACCCCCCAAAGTCTACGCTGTGACCTTCTTCACAGTCACAGGCAATCCAAATATATCAGTGTAGATGTACAAATGTTTCATAACTACAATAGGTGCTCTCATTATTATTATTATTATTATTATTATTATTAATCTATTTATTTTGATAATTTCTAAACATTAAGTTTAATTAAGTTTCATTGCCATAACAACTAACTTTCATATATTGTTGTGTGGAAAAAAGATACAAAGTGAAGTGGGTTGGTCACTGTATTTTGTCTGTTTTTTGTACATACACACTAGAGGAATAAATCATTAATGGATAAATTATTAATAAATAAAATAATATAAATAAAAAAAATAAATAAATAAAATTAACTCCATTAAGATAAGAAATAAAGCAGACAACACGTGTCAGGAATAAAAAATCTTGTATTTTTTTAATTGACAGGGAAACATCCTTCAGGACAACGGTTGGTCATCACACAATAATCAGCAACGATACAATGTAGAGAGTCCGACTGTGTGTCGAGCCTTTAAACACCTCCTCTGTCCCCTCCCGTCTCCCTCTGTTATGGGAAATAATGGAGGGCTTATTATTGCAGACACTTTGGCTCTCTTCTGACAGACAGAACACACCTCCTCCCCTCCTCATAAGGCTTGGGGGGTTTGGGGGTGGGGGGTGCCTGGGCCAATCACTGAAAGGTTATAAAAAAAAGAAAGAAAGAAAGAAAAACACAAGGCTTCTGATTCATCAAAGTTCAAGTTCTATCACAGTTTGAACTTTCTGGAGTGCGGTGTCATGTGGCAACACTTGTGTTACGTCAAGAGCATGATCAACTTCACTGCGAAGCCAGACCAGCTCAGTATCAACCCAGATAAAACAACTTATTACTATCCTGATTTGTCCTTTACAGAATATTAGGGCTGAAGCTACTCCTACATAAAATATACATCAGTTTATTCATTTCACCATCACCAGAGTTCTACCATGTTTGAGAGTATCAGGAGGAAAAGTTAATGTGAAAAAGGTTCACCTCAACATTAAATAACATTGGTTCTGAACAAAATAGAACCAACAAGGTTTCCGTTTCTCTCTATAAAACTGTATAAAGAGGATCTGTCCTCATACAGTAAATAACCACCCAGTATTGCACTGGACAATAAAGAACAGGGTCATTTAATCAGTATTTTATCAGATACCAATTAATCAGAGCCCAGTGCAATTAGGTAATCAATCTACAAATGGAAACATCTGAAAATGCAAATATCAAAATCTCTAAAACATCCAGATGATTCTCTCCCAAAAGACTTTTTTTTTTTTTTAAATGAGAACATGCAATAGTCAAAACCGTTTCCTCAAAAACAGGATTTAAATACTGAGATCCAAAGATCTGTAAATCGTAAGAACAAGTATGCAGTCACTCTACCAAACTGTGTTGATTAATATGGCAATCTGCTGTAGATTGAGGGTGTCTGCACTAAGTCAAATAAGAGTGAGACAGAGGCTGTCTTCAGACTACTTAAAACCTGCCATCACAGACAATCTGTGCAGGAAGGGGACATGAAACAGGACAAAGCAGTTGCACAATAACAGTGTGTTCAAGCACATACTGTATAAAAATGATTTGAAACCAGGATGATGACCAACTGTGCCATGTTCAGGAGGGAGGAGAACAACTCAGAATCCAACATCAGATGTGCTTCTGTATGTCAGAACCGGAAGAAGAGTGCTATCAAAAGATGAACTAGCTGCGTTGATCAGCAGCAATGTTTTTGCGATTTCGTTGTCCAAGAGCCTTTTTACTCTACCTTTGCCTTTTATTTTTGCCTCACTTATACCTGAACTCACCAATGATGAGCGTGACTCTATCACGGAGTGACAATCAATCAGAAGACTCTGCTATAGTACAGTATACAAAGGTCAAAGGTTTTGACCTGCAGCAAAATCAGGCTGACATACAAACTGTTGACATCATCAACATCTTGTTTTATTTCTTTTCTTCCTTGTCTTTCTTTTATTTTTCATCTCATATCATATTTTCTACATGCATACTGCGTGGGACAAGACAAGCTAATGATAGTGTAGAAGGGAAATGATAATATGATGATAATCTATGGTAATGTGTTAAGTATTTTTTCACTAACATCATTTTTACAAAGGTGTCTGCAGGTATGAGCTCACTTTTACAGCAATTTAATGCCAATTTTACCTTGATTTAAGATTTTGAATCTAAAAGTGAGCAAAGTTATATGTCCTCTCTGAAATAAAAAAAAATAAAAGTGGAGACATTTTCGTAAAAATCAAGGCCTTTCATTTTGTCAAACTGGTTTGATCCTTTTTAATGACCTCCTAATGATATTTTCACCCAGATAACCAATCACAAATAATTCTAAATTAGGTTGGTAATACCTATCAAGATATACATTTTTCCTGTTCCATTGCACAAATATAAAATACTGAGCCTATGGTGCTATGGTACAGCATCAGAGCACTTTGGTTTTTACTTGGATTACTGAGGACTTGTGCATGTTATACGCTGATCAGAAAAATAAAGACGCTGTCCCAGCCAGCTGCCTCTGAAAGGGGAATCAGTACCAAGTAGCTCATAAGCATGCTTCTTGTGTACCTGTGCCAAACCAGACTGTGCACAAAATAGATTAAAATATATATTGTGCTGTGCCAGAATAGAGGAATGGCATTTTACGAAATCATTCAGCCTCTGGAAGGAAAACACTTGTCATACTTTGTCATTCACACCTTAGGGGTTACATGATTTAATTTGTGGGTTGTTTAATTTGCCATAACGGATATGTAGGTAATTAATATGCTGTGTTGATTTGATGTGTTGGTAGTGAGGGTGGGTTGGTGGGGGATAAGAAAAACTGAGGAGTGATGAATGGCTTATTGAGTCCTCAGCAGAAATGCATGTAACTCCTCTAATTACATTAACACCATCAGTGGGTGGGCCTGAGCTTTTAGAGAAATCTACAGTACCTCACTCTGCTGCCAGCCACACCCATGCCGCCGCTACTGCCGCCACTGCCGCCACCGCCGCCACGTGCAGGGAGGGAGGGGGGCAAGTACCTATAGTAGCATGAACACTAGAGATAGAAATACTCTCTATCATATAAAAATGGGTTTATATCATATATAGCAGTTCTACAGTATGTACGAACACAAGAGTGTGGCTGTTTTATGTAGTGTGGATGATACTATATTTTCCACAAGTATATATTATTATTGCACTCTGGCTACACATATTTAGTAAGTTAGTTAGTTTGGTTCTCTTTAGATGTACAGACACACTAAGTGGTGTCATAACTGATCCAGCTTGAAAACAGCTGTAGAAGGGAGGCTCAGTGATGTCATTTTACACTTTTTTCCTTGAGGATAATATTGAATTCTGTTCACATTGTATGTTTTTCCACAGCCAGCAGCCCACAGAAATATTCAGCTGCCTGCAAGTTATTTTGTTATTTATCTTCACAAATAAAGAAATCAGAAAGTAGTTTTTTTCTGTATCCCATGAAATTGAAAAAAAAAAATCAATTTGGATTTCTTTTTTTTTAAGAATTTAGCTTTAGCCAGTAGTCTCAACAGATTTGTTCTGACAAATTTGAACAAATCATAAACTGTACTGTCTGCATTTTTCTTGCATCACTGAGCCCGCTTCTTGAGGCTGTTACTGAGACACCAAATACATAGAAATCTGAGACAAAGCTACAGAAACACATCACATCACCCCTGTTCCTCTTCTTTCTCTTTTTTTCAAAATAGAAAAATAAAATCCCAGTCGTCAACCTCAGCTAGCCTGTTCCAAAGAGAGTTGATCTCCTTCATTTTCTCTCTCGGTTTTGAAAAGAAACATACATTCACAAGAGGACAACGGAGGAAAAACAAGCAACTTGAAATTCAAATTTGTGTGCAAAAAACATTTTTAGATCTCTATAAAAATATGTGCATATGGATAGAGCTATTTTTAACCTCACCAAATACAGTATTTTCCTTTATTTACACTGCACAGATACACAGATAAACATACACTACAGCTCTGCCCTGCTCCCCCTCTCTGTCGTTGCAGGCGTAAGAATAACATGGCCGACTTCCATGACAACAGATTTGACGATACTCACACATAGGAAAACGCACACACGCTCACTCACTCACACACCCACACACACAGTTCTGCTCTGATCAATGTGATCGAGGAGCAGAGGAGGGGCAAGCAGAACTTCTGTAGAAAACCTGAAGTTGCATATCCCACAATTCCCCCCATGCTCGCATTTCACAAACCACTTCCTGTTAAGGTTAAGAGGTTATCAGCCAGACGCTGCTTCCTGATTGGCTCGCATGGGTGGGGACAGTGTGTCAAAAAAACTTTGGCTACGGAGTTAGGTGGCTTTAGTCCTGGTGTGTTATCAGTATTAGTCTCAAACACACCATGTACAGTGGATACTGTTTGACTGGTACAGCCTCAGTGGATCTGGTGTCGCTGGATTTAGGAAAATGGATCCAGTGTCCATTACTCTAGGACGGGACTGTACCAATGTCTCTCTGGAGAGAGTATCCAATGTCTCTTCAATATCCATTGAAACCAAAACAAAACAATCCCTCTCCCAGTAAACTCTTCTTTCTCGCATTCCCTCCCCAGCACCAATCTCCGCTGAGGTCAGTCTCTACTCCAGCTTCAGAGATTTTGGACCACTTAATTCACTTCCTGAAGGCGATGCTCGATGTTCATTGCGCGGTCCTCCGATTCTTTGCGCTGAATCCAGTACTGCTTCCCAGTCTGTTATCAAAAGGGGAAGAGCAAGTGGCTGTATCACTGTCCGACAGATATCTGGACTGTGGTTGGTCAAAGGTGAATTGGGGGAGGGGGATGTATTCCCCCGTGAGAGAGGAGTGCCTCGCAGCAGGGGAGAGGGACTGTGTCTGTGAGAAAGGCATAGTGGTTGGGACAAGAGGTGCATGAGGCTGGATAAAGATATTCGGACTGATCGGAATGTGTGGGTGTGACGGTGTCGATGTGTGAGGTGGTGGGGTGTATGTCTGAGTGTGTGTCGGTGTAGATGCCCGCGAGGGTGTCAGTGTGTGAGTCGGTGAGTGTGCTTGCAGTGGTACATGGATAGGTGTGAGCGCTCTGTGCATCGGGGAGTGCATCTGCGTGCGCGTCTGTGTGTCTGCCGAGACGTCTTGAGTGTGCGTGTTTGACTGTGTGTGCGGGGTCAAGTCATAGGACGGTGTCCTGCGTCTCAGCATCATGCTGCAGTCAGCCAGTTTTGGGGGTGAGGCCATTTGTGGGTGTTCTCTCTCTGAGGGCGGGTGAATGGAAATACAGGGAGGGCTCATCTTCTTCTTTCTATGGCCACCCCCGACTGACTGCACCCTCACAGGAAAAGCCTGAGCACTTTTTTCCGACCGCTGGATCCCCTCTATAAAGTGTTGGTTGTCAGCCTGTGGGAGGCAGACCTCGATGGAGTGGCGCCGCTGGTCGTCAGGGTAACCAGCAGACAATGATGATGGCTTGTCCAGGAAGCCCTGTGTATCGACGCTAAAGCCCTTCCGAAAATCACGGTCCTTCAACCCTGCCCCAAACAGACTGAGCGCACTCCTAGAGGAGGAAGGTGGCAGTGGGGGAGGAGGAGGGGAGGAGGTGGAATACTCAAGAGAGTACGGAGAGGTATAGGGGGAGAGGGAGTGGCTGCGACAGGTCTTCCCTCTGCTCTCCTGCCCACCTCCCTCCTCATCTCTCCACCTGTGCCGGGCTGAACTGGTGATGTGATACACTTCCTCATCT
The DNA here is from genome assembly GCA_029490765.1 of Euthynnus affinis. Classification (NCBI taxonomy): domain Eukaryota; kingdom Metazoa; phylum Chordata; class Actinopteri; order Scombriformes; family Scombridae; genus Euthynnus; species Euthynnus affinis. The sequence goes on along the minus strand of CM055856.1, from coordinate 18,587,323 downwards.
GCCGGGTCACAGAAGGAGGCAGCGGAGGGGGGTCTAGGTCTCCGAAGGCTGGCAGGGCGCAAGGGAAGACGTGGAGAGGGAGGTGGAGGAAGAAGAAGCGTGGGGGAAGATGGCGGAGGAGGGAGGGGAGAAGGTGAAGACAATGGAGGAGGGAGGAGAGATGGGGAGGGCGGAGGGAGTGGGAAGGCAGAAGGGGAACAGGGTGGGAGAGAGAGGGATGAGGGTGAGGAGGGAGGAGGAGGAGGCAAGGGAGATGGGGAGGGGGAGAGAGGAGAAAGTGGAGAAGGAGAGCAGGGAGGCAGATGGACAGGGGTGGGCCTCTCTTGTTGCTCACAACCCTGCGACTCCATAGAATCCACTTTAACTGCCACCTGCAACACAAAAAAACCCACAAACCAACATCACTGTTATTGTCAATAAATCTGAGATAAATTATGTTAATTTAGGAATATTGTTCATGTGTTTGTTGTCAGCTCTCACCTGTCTGCGGAGGGCCCGCGGGGAGGGGCCAGGTGTGGGCGGAGCGATGCAGGGCAGGGTGAGGGAGGGAAGAGGCCGAGGGTGAACGGGGGAGGTGTCTGGTACCTTCAGTAGAGTGCGACTCTCACATGGCTGGGAGTGGACTGATGTCACTGAGCCTGAAGGTGCAAATGTATCAAGGTTTTGAATCACACAAGAAATAAAAGCACTCACCATCACACGTACACACTCTCCATACAAACACATGCATCGTTGCAGGAAACACATGCATATTGGGGAAATAGACACAAACACCTATTACTCTGGGATAATAAGATTTCATTACATTTGAACAATCGTTATGAAAATGTAATTTTGGAAACACTTCATCTTGAAAGAATATTTGGATTGGAGCAACAAGAAGAACCATTCAATTAAACATTCTACTTGGATTTTCTTTAAATATACACTATCAAAATAAAGTATTTCCTGATTGGCAAACCATTAGCATCGTCTTTAGGTTGTTAATCAAAACAGAAATGTTATCCGTAAAGTAGTAGGGATACACCAATGCAATACTTTTTAAGATCAGGCATCAGCCATGTGACTGATCCACATTAAATACATTCTTCATAAATGTGATTATAACATTTTATGTGAAGAAAAAGATGTTTTGTGTCAACAGGTACACTAAGTTAAGGTATCAGACTTGCTACTGGAGGAGAAAGTGTTGGATTGGTGCATCCCTATACATAGCAGCCCTGAGCTGAATGTCAGGGATAGGGAGTCAGGGAGTCATACAGCATAAGACTGGTTTGTTGTATGTAATATTATGCATTCGATCCTGGTTACATGAACAGTTTCATACCAGGGAATATTAAAGGATAGGTACACAATTTTTCAAGTAAGTCTTAAAACAATAACCAGATGCCCATATGAACATTGAAAGAGGTTTTGCTCGCTTTAATCATTCCTCCTGTTCATACTCACTATTGGAAGATCCACTCAAAATGTCCTTACAGTGTAAGTGATGGGGTACAAAATCCATAGTAACTGTTGTCAGCTGTCTTTTTAGTAAAAACAGTAACAGTTTAAAGACAGTAACTTTAAAATATACTGGCTTGACTTTACTAATTTGGCCAGCTGAAGCCTCATATCAGTTTCAAATCAACTTTTAAATATGATTTTGCACAGATTGAGGGCTGTGAATGTTGTCCACCATCACTTGTTGTAAGTGCATTTGGAGGGGATCTCTTAATGGCCAGTATGAACAGGAGGAATGATTACAGCAAGAAAATGTGTTTGTTTGGGCACCTTTCTATTGTTTTAAGATAAACTTGAACAATTGTGAACCTATCCTTTAGGTTCTTCATAACATATAGCACTGTAATGTGTCCTGGGTGATCAAGTCCAAAGTGTACAACTCTAAATATAAAAGTGTTACTGCACAGCGATGAGGAGGACGTGTTCAATAACTGCTGTGAGACTGTGTAACCAGGGTCTTAGACATTCTGCACACACAGATTTAGTAAACCTGTGAGTTCAGATGTAATAAAAAGTAAAACATGTTAAAAAAAACAATGCAGCAGCATCAGAGTTAGATCAAGTTCATTTTGAGTTAGTACTTTAAGTCCAAGCTGTAAAGCCACTTTTACTGGTTTTACTCCCATTACACAAAACACCACAGCTGTGATGATGACAATTAACTAGTTTCTGCCTTTGCAGCTTGGTCCTGAAGTTAACTAGCTGAGTAGTTAGCCATTCCACAGCTGAGCAGATGAGCTGGTGTGAATGTTGCAGAGATTCACATGTATCAGCTCATCCACTGCAGTCAGTACCTTGGGACAGAGCTGGGCCTGTCCACAGCCTGGCCACAACATGCCATTAGAATCTGACTGCAGATAAAACAGTGCTTGTCAGTGCTTAGATTAGTGTGCTCAGCAGGTTCATTATGTGTCTACTTTATTTGTTTAAAGATCTGAGATGGAACTGGAGAAAAAAGCACAAATGATCATGTTAGAGTAAGATCATATTGCATGTCATTAAGGTGACAAGTGATTTTAGGTTGAATATACATTATCTGGAAGGAAGAAATGCTGATTAGTCAATCTCTACAACAACTACATGAAGACAAAGGAACATTCCAAACAAATCAGCAACAAAGTTATACATATGTTCAGTCTATTAACTGTGTTTTATGCCCTGCACTTTGATTTACAACTACAACTAGTGTCTTTAAGAGGAGTTTGTGGTCTTGCATGCAACTTGCAATGCCATTCATATTTGTCACTCCTTTTTGTAACTGTTTCATGTCTTGGTTATTGTGTGCAACCAGCAACATGATTTCTGTACCCCTCATAAAATGTGCAATTTTTTTAGATCATAGAGAAATGAAAGTTTGTAATCACATTTGAATGCTCCAGAAATGACAGATTGAGGCTTTAGACTGAAAACCACTGATATGTTAACACACATTGACCTGACAGATAGTTAACAACTTGACTTAAGAACTACTGAGGGACACGAGGTTTTGAAACTTAAAAATGTACTTAATTAGCATAAATCTACAAGCAATTCAGCAAGATTGTATAATTACAAACCATCTATTATTACAAAGTTGACACTTCACTCCTTGATTTGATTTAAATCATAGTATTAATAATTATATAAGACAGCAACATGCATGTGGAAAAATCTTAGTCCATGTTTAGTTCATCGTTAATAAAGACAAGGGTTTAACAGTCTAACAGTTAAACCCTGAACAGACAAGTCACCTGAATGCTGGTCCTGGGGACTGATATCCACCTCCTCCAAAGGGTAGGGTGCGCTGGCCGGCCGTACAGGTCGGAACATATAGCTGTCGTTGGGCAGAGAGTGCATTCTGGATACAGACATCTTCCTTGATGAGAGTAGGTCCTGGTCGCCGTACTGCACCTCTTCCTCCTCCAGAGGGAGACAGAGACCACACAGCTCTGATTACTGTTTGCAAAACTGTCTACTGCAACACATAGTACCAGCCAAAAGTTTCGACACACCTTTCCATTCCCTTGAAAGAGAAAGCGTGTCCAGTACTGTGACCAGTACTTTTGACTGGTACTGTACACTGCTTTATGAAAAAATAAGTACACCATACAATATATCCAGTGCTACTTTCTTCCATTACACCCTAATTACATTTCCAGCATAGTCTCAGGTTTAGTCAGGTTTCTTGACTGACTTTGACTAATGAGTAAGGTAATGTCCCCTACCTGTCCAGGTGAATGTGGGCAAGGCCCAACATAGGTCCCTCCCACTGAGCTGTTGTTAGAGTTTGTGCTTAATCTGCGCTGCCTCTCCAGAGCCATTTCCATGGCGATTTCTGCATCCATTTCTGCATCCTCTTTAGCCTCCTGTGAAAGAGATGCATTTGCTTTAGTGATGGAATTTTATAGTAAATGTTGATGTCTATTAAAGAGCACCTACTGAAGTCCAAATGAGCAAAACTGTAATGAGACTGTGGCCACTACATCAAAAATTGGGAATACATCAAACTTAGTCTTTCTAATTACTATACCTTGTTGCTTTCTTCCAGGTGTTTCATCAGAACAGCCACCACTACATTGACCAGCACAAACTGTGCCATGAGCACAAAGGTGACAAAGTAAATTGGAGAGACCAACGGCAGGTAGGTGAGACAGTGGCGGTCTTCTGGACGACACTCCCGTAATGTGTCCTTAAGAGACACAGAGAAAGATTTTGAAAGAAATTAGAAGAGAAAAAGAGAACAACAAAACCAGAGTGAGTGCAAAGAGTGAAACAGAGTGGCACACACACACACATCACTGGTTATTACAGTTATACATACTCTCTTCAGCAGGCCAGGGGCCCTAAGTAACCATGGTAATTTGAGATGAAGCCTGATTTAGAAGTGCAGAAAATTAGAAATTTTGAATAATTTAAGGAGAAACAAGGACAGACAGTGTGACTGATATAGAGCATTGTAACCACGGTAGTTTTCATACCTGTATTAAAATCAGTTTTTTGGCTGTGGGCAACATGTCCACATATGAAGGACTAAACTACTGCTGCTGTAACTGACTTTCCTTTACTTTATGTGGTTCTGGTTGGCATGTGTGGATCTGGTCAGACAGAAGTGAACAGCTGCCACTTATAAAACAGCCTGCTAAATGTAAGTGAATGAGCAGTGAGGTGTTTGCATCAAAACACTTTAATAAGAATGCAGAAATTTAGAAAAGTTGCATTTTAAACTTGCGAAAACTTTAACATACAATTCAAGATTTAAAGTTTCAGTTTGGGCGTGGAAGGTGATGACTTATTTATTATTTATATTTATTTTATTTACTATTTTTGTGCCAGTTACGGACATTTACATCACTTATTACATTTTTTTGTGAAGTAAAAATCAAGATGTGATGTGGAAGTCATTGTTTCTTCTATGGTTTTGAGATAATTGAATCATCATTTATGCAAGTGTGTCTCTGTGTGTGTGGGTGTATGTGTTCATACTTTCATAATCCCATTCCAGTTGTCTCCAGTGGACACTCGAAACAGTGTCAGGAAGGCCATCCCAAAATTGTCAAAGGTTGCATGACGACTCAGACCCTCACATGGGTAGTCGTCGTCACACACTAATCAACACACAAACAGAGACAGAAATTAATTGCACTATACTGTAGACATATCAATACCTCTGAGCATTAACAATCATTGTATAGTCAGTGTCCCAGTCAGAAAGTCCCGAAGCTATAGTACTGTGCAAGCACTGAACACACAAAGCAGTGTGTCCATGTGGACATGACAGAGGAGAGAAGAACAGAATAGGTGTCATCTGGAGGAAAGTCTATCAGTCTCAGGGTTAATTTGACAGAAAGCCCTCAGGAGTCTGTTTACAGAATCAGAACAGCCACCAGAAGATATCTTCGTCTATTTTCAACCCCCAGTCATCACAGCCATTTCTTTTTCTAGGTTTTCACAATTCCAGTGTTTGGCACAAGGGAAATGAATGATAATACCATGATACCGTTTTCCATAATAATGGTAAATGGAATCACACATTACTCATGTAGTGCTTGTGTCACAAAGAAATAGTAGACATATCAGTAAGACACAGAATAATAATAGTGCCGTAATATGAAATATAAAAGGGACACAGAAAAAAATAAAGCTCAAAGAAACTAGATGATAAAAGTAAAACCAGAGTGGAATGTGTGGGTGTCAAGTATTTGTGTGTAAATCTAAAAATGCACAACAGCCACAAAGAGCTTGTTCTCCCCAGGTCTGAGTCATGGCAATGAGGCAAGCGGATGGGAGCGGATACCGGGATTCATCTGGGCATTAAGTTTCAAGAGAGTAACTTGATTTAGATCCAGACTCAAGCTGAAATATATTCAATATCAGCTGTTCTCAAAATATCTGCTATTGGCATGAAAGCTTGAATCCAAAAATGGGAGTATAAACATTCAAGGCTCGCTCCAGCTCCTTTCATATCACAATTGCTTATGACCTTCTCTTGTCTGCTTATCCTTCTGAGAGTTAAGACTCCCAGAGGTCTCCCAAAGGAATTGATCTTACATAGTCTTGTTCATTTCTGAGGACGGAGAGATTTCACAAGCCAATTAAGCCCGTTATTGGTGGTGCAGTGAGAGGATCTCTGAGGTGTAGAAATAATTCAGATTTTTTTTCTCAGATTTTAGAACTTCGTGGAGAGTGGAAGCAGGATAAAATGTTATCAAAATACTGTCCTGTGCACTTACAATGAGATTACAAATTTTGGAAACCCAACCTACAACAATTACAGCTTACACTAAGTAAACTTATCCTTAAATGGTCAAACGTATGTCCTCTGATTATGTCCTCTTAGTAAACTAGACACTGAGATTTTTATACTCTACATTTGAACAATGCATGAATAGCCTAATATTCTAAAAAGTGACATTCTGTCTCTACACATTGTCTCTTTAGTGCCACATTTTTCCTTTCTCTTCATCGACTCCCACAAAGCTCATACCAGAGGAGGCCTTTACTTCTTTATAGCTGCTTGCTCTATATTCTCTGTCACATATACAGAGTCACAGACACCAGTCTGCTGATGGAAAAAGTGAAGCTTCTTTTTTGAAAACGCTTCATGAGACATATACCACACATAAAGCTGGAGAATCTACTGTGGCTCAGAAATAACCTGCAGTGATGATTAGGTTTGTAAGTGGGAAAAAAGTGACTCAAGTCAACATGACTGTGGATGCAAAGTACTAGTAATGTTTTCATGATCCTCACCAAGCTGTACCACAATATTCTCCACCAAACTTCTCTACAAGCTTGTACCAGAATATGTTTCACTCATTCAGCTAATGTAAGCGATGAAACAGCATTTAAAGTGAGAAACAGACAGGGAGAAGAGGATGCTCAGGACACCTAAAGCTTTAGTCAGCAGCTTCATAAAAGCATCAGAATCAAGAATCAGAGAAAAAAATGGTTTTACTTTATGAAAACAAAACAGGAAACAGACATCCTTTCATTTCCTCAATGTGTAGAGCAGAAGAAGCATAATAACATTTCACAGAATGCAACCTCTTCATTACCAAGTTGTTTCATTTTGCCCCCCCTCCAAAAGCATTTTTGCTAATCCTCTTCTCTCACATATTGTTGTGCTCTCAGAGTAAATAAATGGGTTGGATAGAGCTGGCCTATTGAGGAGGCAATATGTAAATAAATGTGATCATGCAAATGTGATATTTTCCTGTTAGAAACAAGCCCTCTGATATGAGAGTGGTGGGGGGGGATAGAGAGAGAGAGAGAGAGAGAGAGAGACAGACAGATGGGGTAGCGAGGGAGGATTCTACAGAGACAGTTCAGGCAGGGAATTTTTCTTTAAGTCGTGACTGTTGTAGTAACGAGTAGATTCAAAAACATTTTCCACTGTGGCTTGTAGATGGTGTGTTTCCTTAACCTGACGTGCCAGATGGTTTTTTACAATGAAGCATCTGAGAAGTCACCCTTGGAAACTGTTTGAAAAGAGGCAGGCGCTTTCAAACAATACTTTGCAGGTGATTGGATGAATCATCTGCCTATCACCGTCTTATCTTGTGAGGCAGCTGGAGTCGATCACGTAAGAATCCTCACAGGATGCTGATTGGTCCAAAACACCGGTGGTTTGGAAACAGGCATTACTTGAAGCACGACAAGATGCATTCTCTGATGTCGTGATCTCTAGAATCCAGCTGCCTTGCAAGATAAGTGTTTTCTGCCAGTAAAGTGACTTACCCAGTTTGCCAAAAAGCTCCACTCCCAGTGCAGCATAGATGAAGAAGAGCAGCATGAAGAGGAGACCAAGGTTTCCCACCTGGAAGGAAAATTTATGTTAGATCCCTCTGCACACCAAACACTGCAGAATAAATATTGCTTGTTTAAAACTCCAGCGAACAGAAGACATTAAGATTTATTTCATTGTATTGATTCTTTTTTTTACACTAATCTATCCATGTAACATAAATAGAAAGAAAGAAAAAATGGGTCTGATGCAAACTACATCAGGTTACACAGGTGGATATACGCAATGAGAGCTGCTCCTTTTCAAACTCTGATTATATATTGCAGACAGATGTATTCAAAACCTAATCTTCTTTGTGCTTTACATCAGTAAGGTAGAGAAAACAGACCATGAAGCCTTTTCCTGTCTTTTTTTAATGAGAACATGCTTTTAAATACAATGCTCCCTAAGTTCAATTTCACACAGGAAGTCTAAAAGTGCCTGTGGAACAATAACTGAATAAATGGTATAAAAAAATAATTTTGCCAGTAATGAACCTAGACTTTTTTATTATTATTACTATTGACAGCAGCACTAGAACTCAGTCCATCCGCTAATCTTGTTGGTGAACCTGTAGTGTCGTAAAAAAAAAGTCACCATGAAGGATTTCAGGAAGACCCTGTGAACTTTATACACTTGCTATGATTACACCTGCACCACATGCCATCGGAAAGTCAGCAAGTTGTCTTTTATCCAATTTCTAAAAATGTTCTCTTGTGCCCTCAGTGCCCCAATGGTTATATCTGTCCACTTGATATTTAAAAAATAGCAGGACAGTGGAGTCTGTCACTGCATGTGAATCATAATCTTTGGTACAGCTGCTCTTTGCCTCTAAGAATTGTGCCACGCAGTGGGAGAGAGAGACCTGAGATCCTTCTATAGCATCCCTGGATATACTTTAAAAGGAGCGTGTTGACTGGATAGAAAAAAGCACATACAGGGAGGAGGGGTGGTTGTACAATCTGTACAATCAATGCAAAAATGCTGCATGTACTGGGCATCAGTCAGAAAATTTACTTACTTTGATTGATTGTGTCTTACCACATTAGTGACAGAATAGATAATTATTGATGAGAGATGTAGAGAACTGTCATATTGTTTTAAGTACCCTTCAAATGTTAAGACACTGCTTAATAATGCTATTTGATTTCCTCTCCCTCTGTAGTGAATTCAAGAAATGATGTCCAATGTGATGCATTTGGCATTCATTATCATGCACATTTAATAACTAAATGGAGTGCACATCGCTGTGTAGACATAAAGGAGAGGGAATGTACATATAGAGATACTTCAGGGTTAGAATCTGAATTTTGTAAAGTCAACAGATATGTTAAATATTCATCAAGAAGCATACATTTTTCAGAGGGCTGCCTATTCCTAACAAAACCTCCATATTCACCCTACTTTCACAAAGAAAAAAAAAACATAAATAAAACAAAAAGCAGAATCACTCTTTTGCAGGCACATGCAGAGAGAGGGCTGTGGGTGCCTGAACACCCTTGATGCCCCTTGATGTCCAAAGTGCCCTTTTGTCAAGTAGTATTCTGTTTTTTGTTTTGTTTTGTTTTTTGTGAAGGCCTGTCCATGGCACTTTTCAAGAAGAACATTTAACAATGAATAATAATAATATCTTACGATTCCATGCTACATTCTGTTTGGGTTGCTATAAATTATGTTATACAATGTTTTAAATTCTTGTTCCATGTGCCCTGTCTCTCTAAAGGTTTCTGCACAGCCCTGATCTTTTGTGTTTGAGACACAAAAGAGTTTGTGTGTTTACCTGTGGCAGTGCTTGCATGACAGTATCCAGCAGAGACCTCATCCCTGTGGCCATCTTTAGGAGTTTGAGTACTGCAGAGAAACACAGGAGCAGTTTTGAACAGCAACAACTTTGTGTGCAGACATTGCTGGCCCCTTTCGCTCCAGAATTCATAGTGACATGACTGAACACCAGCACTAAGGCCACAGCAGGGAGACGCCCCAGATTTGCATTTAATTCTTGAAGCCAGTAGTAGTTGTGCACATCAACAAGGACTATGGTCTATAATGCATACTGATGAATATACAAGAATAAACAATACAGAACAGTAATGGTTTAATGTTAACAATGTGTGCTTGTGTCTGTAGTGATGACTCACAAACTGACACAGCTACAACTAACTGCGTGTTTTGTAACTGTATAGACGATAAACCAAGTATAGATTTGAGAGTCTGTGTGTGTGTGTGTTTTTTTTTTTGTGTGTGTGTGTATACCTCGTGCTATCCTGAGTACTCTCATGATTCTGATGATGGTAGGATTGATGGGCAGTGCTGCATTCATTTTCAGCTCCTCCAGGGTGATGCCCATGATGGACAGTGCCACTATAGCTATATCCAGCTGGTTCCACCTAAACATACAAAATGAATGATGCAACATGGACTGCCAATCAATATTACAAACTACATGCACAGCCCTCTGCTGATTGACTCAAAGTTTACCCTATCATGTGCACTTGAACAAATGGGTGGTATTGATTGATGCTGGTAAACATAACAACAGTATAGGAGTGGAAGTCATGCTGCCTATCTTTCCATGGTGGTGACATCTAGTTATAGAGAACTATGCATGTACTCATTGCGCTGGTAATCATATTTACAACTATTACACACAACATCATATATTGTAATTAGGAAATAATGACATATAGTAATAATAAATAATAGCAATTCAGTTTCTAGTTTTTCCTTATCCCAACTGAGGGTCTAAGGATAGAAGGAGTCAAATGTTGGACAGATTATTAAGCCCCTTAAGGTAAATTTGTGATTCGTGATATTGGGCTATGTAAATAAAATTGACTTGACGTACAGGTTCGGGTGCATAATAACATCGACGTTCATCCCACTGTGTTACCTGTCCTTGAAGAACCTGTGTATACCGAATGCCACAAGTTTGAGTAGGGCCTCGATGACGAAGATGCAGGTAAACACGTAGTTACAGTACTTCAGAACCTCCTCTAGATACTAAACACACAAACACACACAAATGTACACAGATTTACAATTTATCTCAACTCAGCGACTAGATTTTTCTAAATTTTCTGCAGAAATGCTCAATATGTCTTTGTAATTTTATAAATGAAATACAAATATGTTCTAAATGCTATTAGCAGTTTTTATATTTGATGGAAATAATAAAAATAAATGTAATAAATAATGTAAGCTAATAATAATTTGAGTGAATGGTGGTGAAATACAGATACTGACTGTAATGTTTGTGAAAGTGTGTGTGCACACTTTACCTGCGGCTGATTGTAGTGCTCAATGCTCATGGTGAAAACATTGATGCAGATGATGAACGTGATGAAGAGATCCAGGTAATGGCTGGTACACAGTGTGTGGATGGTCAGACGCAGGGGAGAGTAGTCCGCATAGTAAGGCCTCTGCTTGGCCTCTGGAGCACACAAACATACACACACATGCACGCACACACACCCACACACACACACACACACACACATATACAAAAACAAACAGACATACAGAAAAACGAATATCAAAACACAGACAGACACAGAGAGACAACTGTGAGTAAATGTGCTTTGAATATGAAATATCACGTGTCCAGTGGTGTGCACAGGTAGGTATGGGGCAAGGAGGGTAACTGCCACTGCCCTTTTTGCTCAAAATGTCATTATTTTACCAAGATATGTACAGTATGTGCCCTTATGGGATTCCAAGCAATATTTTTGCCCTCATGTCACATCAGAGGGATTCTTGAACAGCCAGGTGCCCTACTGGTTATATCAAATTCCATTCTGTTGTGACCTAACTGTAACTTCACTCACAGTGGTGGTGCCCCTTTTTTTCATTTTCACCCTCACCCCAAATATATCTGGTGCACACCACTGTCTGTGTGGTATGTTTGAATAAAAGAGGACATGAGAGTCACAGGTAAGCTACATTAGAAATGCAATATTTGCATCCAGGAATTCTACTTACAGTAAAACTATAATGTCTCATTCTAAGATTTCGGTAACACAACAACATACCATGTGTAACTAGGACAGTTTGGCTGTTTTTGCTAGTTTAAATCATTCTCCCTGCTACTAGTATTTGTGCTAAGCTCTAGCACAAAGGAACCTGTCTCTGTACTGGAATAAAGGAAATTGATATAAACCTTCTCTGACTCAGAATAAAATTAGCAAACTAGTGCAGAGCTTCAGAGTGCAGGGAGCATTTTGATAAGATTCAGTGCAGAATACATAGAATACACTTTATTACAAACCAGACTAATAAAATGATAACAAACTTTTTGGTAGGTGGATAGATCTTTCATAGAAAGAAACCTACCTTTGAATAATAAACAGGGTAATGTATTCATATATAATAAATAATAAATATAACTGAGAAATAGTTAACATACTTTGACTTTTTTGACTGTGTACTCACAATGTCCATATTGATGATTTTGAGTGTATTTGTATGTGTATGTGCATGTTTATGTTACCCTCCATGGTGACACAGTATGTGCAAGGTGAAATAGTATATGCATGCGTACATGCCTTTGATGTAAAGGTTAATGTCTGTGATTGAGAGGGGCCACACAGAGTAGGTTCAACAACACAGTTTTTCACAAACAGGGTAATTAATGAATTTCTTTGAGTAAGTATTCCTTGATTCAGTATTGTGTTTGTTTATTCCACATTGCTTTACCATTAAATTTCTGAATTAACTATTAGACCATGACTGTGATGTTGAACACGCTGGAGCCGTTTTCCTCTCCAATGGCATAACTACAGTCATTTTTAACCCCTCAGAAAAATCTCAATAGTCTAAAACTTCTTTTAGACTAATAAAATCGTATGGCCAAACACTGGAGTTTTTCTCTGAGACAGCTGTGATATATGACATCTGGATATATTACATTTGTTTGGAGTTTTAGCAGTTTTAGACCAGTGAGACATGTTACAAACATGATAAAACAGCAGCACTGTGCTCACACCATATACTGCCTTCTCATGTAATTGTGTGACTGATGTGCATTGGGCAGTTGGATATTTTTGTTTAGCTTGACACATTCCCACAATACAGGTAAAAGCCTTCACAAAATACTGGTTTGCACGGCAAGCATTTGGACTTGCTTTTGCAAAAAGATGGTGTGTTTATGATGTTTCTGTCAGCATGAGCTTATATTTTCTAATAACTATAACTAATAGTCCTTCGTATTTAAATAACTTAACATCTTCTACGAACTCTTTTGCCAAGCATATTTGCAGATATAGCAGCCACAATGTCTGCTATGTTTCTGAGTCTGCCAGTCAAAGCACGTTGACAGGAAATGTCCTCCTACCCGTGTCGAGAGACGCCTCAGGGACGGGGTTGTACATGCACTCAAAGGGAGGGAAGGTACATCTGAACTATCAATCTATCACTAGGGAAATGTCCTGAGACATATTGAGGAAAGCAGCCACCTTGATTAGTTTCACATGCAGAAGGTGCTGCAAAGGTTTGCTTCAGCAGTAGTGAAATCTAAAACAAACTGTATTAATAGTTCTCAACTTGCATTAGGAATGGGATTAAAACAGGATTTGGTATAAAAAGATGTAATTCTAGCACTAAATTAAATACAGGCTACTTAATACTGTACTGTTGCTACTGTGAATATAAATGTGTCTGTTATATTGTTTAAACGTGAGCATACAAATTCTAAGTTAATCCATATGTATGATTAGGAGGTTAGTTAGATTGGCCTGTTTTCCAATGTTTTCCATGCAGTGTTAGGGGAGGGTTGAGGGTGGGCTGCAGTCATGCAGTTACATGCGTCAGAGTGGCATAGCCCACGCCGTCTGTCATTGATCAATCACTGTTTGCGTGAGCTAGCCAGTCTGTCTAACTCTCCCTCTTTTTATACATTTGAAGTCTGATAATATTTCCCTTTATTATTTCTCTGTCATTCTCTCTTTTTTCAGGCTCTGAAAGCAGGCAGTGCTCAGAAAGATAGACTACCGACCAGCCCCTTCATTCTCCTTACTCCTGCGCTTTTTCTCTATCATTTTGAGCCTCTTCTCTTCCCGTAAGCGGGCTTCCTCCTCCTCCTGGTCCTGCCGACACTTGTGGAAGTTCTCCACCACGACGCCAACAAACATGTTAAGGACGAAGAAGCTGACGATGAGCAGGAAGGAGATAAAGTAGAGCAGCATCCAGGGGTTGTGGTTCCTCACAGGCTGAGAAGAGAGAAGAGGAGGAGAGGAAGAGAAGAGAAGAGAGAAGAGAAGAGAAGAGAGAGAAGAGAAGAGAAGAGAAGAGAAGAGAAGAGAAGAGAAGAGAAGAGAAGAGAAGAGAAGAGAGGAGAAGAGAAGAGAAGAGAAGAGAAGAGAAGAGTAAGAGAAGAGAAGAGAAGAGAAGAGAAGAGAAGAGAAGAGAAGAGAAGAGAAGTGTTTCAATGCTCTCTAAAGCACAGTATTTTACAACAATCCTTTCCAGTCTATCACCATCACATTGCTGTAATCATGACTGAGGTGCGTGAGACTGCACTCTTTCAGCACATTACACCACAGGCAGTCCTGTATCTGAGGACAGCAACATCAATTGAAGCTTTGAAGCACCTGCTATAATCTCACTTTTTAAGCCTTGCTTTTACTTCAAATCTGTTCTTACTACACCACGGCCATTTAACACTGCTTATTTTGTCTCTCTGTCTTATTTGTATCTTTTCAATGTATTTCAATGTATTTATTATTTGTGTATGTTGATGTCATTTTTTTGAGTGGGGATTACAGTGCCACTGTTCTCCAGCATGCACCTTACAGTGCAAAGAAACATATAGTTAAAATATTATTTTACATGTAATACAACTGCACAGTGTGCAAGTTTCCTATGTTATTATATAAAGTATAGTGACATACAATGTTTTGTGTAACATCAGAGGGGAGAGAAGTGTCAGTTTGATTTTCAATGAGGACTACGTGGGTCAGGCTTTATGTAGCTGATACTGAGCCATTAACAAATGTTAATGATCCTAATCCTGCAGAACACCTCGGCAAACCCCTCATATCATTACCTGTTGATCCACTCCCACTGCATCCAGGCCATCATACATAATGTTTACCCAGCCATCCTTACAGGACAGCACAAACAAAGACATCAGAGCCTGAATGGGAAACACAGAGATGTAAGTCAACACACAGATATTTCCTCTGTTATAACATAATCAGAATTTTGTTATAGTATTAATATTAATTTCAGTTGGAAACAACAAGAAATATTACATCTCTAAAACATCTCCACTCCGTAAAATGTCATAAGTGAGACAATTTGATTGTTCAGGCCAGCAACTATCTTAAATATGAGCACTGTAACACCTACTGCACTCTTTCCCTCCCTTCTTCCCTCAGTCATGAGACCCTACCTGAACCAGGTTATCAAAGTTGTACTTCCTCCGTATCCAGCGGTAGTTGGCTTGCAAACAGTCCGACTTGTTGGTGATATTTTTTGTGTCCAGACCTTCACAGTGGTAGAACTTCCCTTTGAACAGCTAGAGAGCAAGACAGAGAGAAAACAAAGTGAGGGCCGCAGGGCTGTTTGGCTGCCATTTACACATTATCTCAGTTGCACCAGAGCTTGTGGCTTTTTAAACATCCGACTATTAATGCCAAGAATAAAAGGACATTTCATAGAGCACATTCTTATCATAGGTTTTTCCTCAGTGCTCAGCTAAAAGCTGGCCTGGGGGTCATGTTGTCCCTTTTCACACTTAACCTAATTGTCATTTGTTCAAAACTCACACTGTTAAGGAACAAAGGCTTATTGTCCGTTGGATATTCAAGACATTTTCAATCTCCCCTAAAAGCAACATTTATATTTGCAGCTGTCCATCAAGACTGACATTTAAAGGGAACCTTCAGTATTTTTAAACTTGGACCCTATTTTCTGATCTTTTTGTGTGTAAGTGACTAATGGGGACAACAATTTTTGAAATTGATCCAGTATTGAGCGAGAGTGCTGCAGCCGGCAGCTGTGAAACAAGCTACAATGTAATCCTTTGGGGCAACAGCGACCTGTCAATGTACGCCCACTAAATGTGTTTGGTTTTTCCCACTGACAGGCTCAGATTGTTTTTATAAGTCTGACAACATTATGAAAAGAACCCTACAGAGAAATAAAAGGTTTTTCTTTTCCTTTCGCTTGATCTGGTCTATTTATTATTGTGTCTGACCAAGTCTCACTCAAGGAGAATTCTCATTCTGAAATTGGGGATGCATCGGTATGAATTAGCATTTACACAACAAAGGATATGTGGTCAAATGCATCTCAGACCACCAAGTGGTTTAAGTGATCGCATCACAATGCCTCTTGGTGGTTATTTACATTTGCATTTACCGCTGTCCACTCGAGATCCGATTGCCTAAGATGCATTTTAAAATCAAGTGTAAACAGGATCTTAGACACAATAAGATGGAAAAAATATGGTCCAGGTTGAACAATACTGAAGTTTCCCTTTAAGTTTTAAGTGTATAAAGCTTTAGTCTCAAGCACAGAAAAAGCAAATGACATCATCACTGTAGCATGTGCACTGGATCTTTAGCTAGGTTAAATGTCTGTGGTGTGAGACTATGACATGCAAAGTACCTGCACCCCCAAGATGCCAAAGACAATGAAGAAGGCGCAGCAGATCAGGACGATGTTTCCAATGGGTCTAAGTGAGGTGATGAGAGTCTCCACAACTAGCTTTAGTCCCGGGGCTCGACTGATCACCCTGAAACACACAAACATAAACACAAACATTATGTCAGTAACAGCACATGTAGTCCAGTACCTGACGACAGCAATACAGTTGACAGCAATATAACACAAGATGCACACACATGAACACCATGTACCTCAGTGGGCGTAGCGTTCGTAACAGTCGTAGGACTCTGAGGATGCCAAGGATCCTGTTTCCACCAGTATAGGCCAGAGAGACCAGAATGTCAACCAGAGACACAAACACCAGCAAACCATCCAGAACGTTCCAGCTGGACTGGAGGTAGGTCTGCTTCCCAAAGCAGAAACCGAGAGCTACAACCTGGTGTTAAAGCACAAAACAGTAATCAAAGTTGAAAAGATTAAGGGATTACTAAACCATGACTTCAGTGGTAAATAAAACCTATAAATACTGAATTATTGATCCGGAATTAAAAGAAAAGTCTGAAACATTTCTACAAACTGCATCTTTAAAAAATGCTGGGTATTGCTATAGAAACTATAAAATATAAACTCAACAACACTAACACTAATAATAAATAAATGTATATTTTTTACATTTTAAATTATAAAAACTGTGATGTTTACCTTTATGGTCATCTCTGCCAGGAAGATCACAGTGAAAACATAATTGGACACACTCAGGAACACTCGCTCCTAAACAAGAACAGTGAGATTAATTTTTACCACACATATACCATGTTGGCCTGTATGTGACATTATGCTTTTTTTCCCCCTAGAAATTACATTTGGAAAGGGGGAGGTGTCTTATATTTGAGGGCTTGACAATTTGTATTCAAAACAGTACATGTTCTCTTTGAATGGAGCAAACACCGGCTGTTGTTTTAACCTGGAGGCTGTTTTTAAGAGAGTAGTGTGGATAGTTTTAAGCCTTGATGTTGCTTGGCTAGTGAATTTCTATCCATCTGTTTACAGTGTGTCTACATACTTAATCAGCCCCAAAGGTCTGCAGTCGCTTTAATGTAACGGAGTTTTATGAACAGACAGAATAATCTGTCTAGGCGTCAAAACACACGGTGTCACAGATGACAGAATTATGTTCGAAGCTTGTGAGCATTAAAACATAGACGTAAGCAGTTATTCACTTGAAAGATTTGAAAATCACCAAACAGCTCTTTGTGTTAATGTATTATTGTGTATGTATTTTTTTTACCTGCAAATAACTTAACTTCTTCTCTTTTAGTGATTTATTTATAGTGATTTGGCAGTTACGTGACTAAAGCATAAGCTGTTACGCAGCCAAGGTAGAAAGCTGCATTAGTTAATAAGGAAAAGGACGACTGAAAAATACAGCTGGAATGCATGCAGACACCTTGTAATTGTAGGTTGTCTGTGTGTGTGTGTGTGTGTGTGTGTGTGTGTCTCACCGTGCTGTGAGGCTGTATCTCAGGTCTTTCCAGAGCAATGGTGATGCAGTTAAGGAAGATGAAAACCAGAACCACGTGATCGAATATTTTGTGGGAGATCACACTTTGGCACCACACACGGAATCTAAACACACAGTTTCACAGATGACAGAATTATGTTAGAAGATGAGCGTGTGCTCAGTCATCCATGAAATGGTCAGTTAAAGCTATTGACCAGACAATTAGCAGTAGAGAAAAACAGTAAAGGAGAAGAAAAATGAGCGAAGGGAGCCAAGATAATTAAATAAAGAAACCAGAAGCAAGAAGAGGAAAGTGTGAGTGTGTGTGTGTGTGAGAGAGAGAGACTCACGGGCTCTCTGGAGAGAACAAGTACAGCGTCCAGTCTTCATGCTCTTTGCACCAGCGGGGCTTCATGTTACGGAGTTCTTTCTTGATCCAATAGCATATAGAACTCTGTAACAAAATCAGCAACAGCAACAATACAGTAACACTTTAATTGTAATTCAGCATTACATTACTTTTATTGAAGAAGTGTAATTATACACACATCACGTAGGTACAAGGCTCTATACGGGTGTGGTAACATTTTTTAAATATTCAGAACTGAAGAAAATTCGACTTGGTTCGAAACATTGTCTATTTGAATACATTTTGTGGCTTGGAGTCAGTGTGCATGCAATTTTTTTTCATCATTGCTATTATTACCATCAACACCAAAGCCACCATCATCACTGTCATATCAATGCTGTCAACACCTTCATAATCCACACTGAAATAAACATCTGAAAAAAAGAAGCAGCATGCAAAGATGCCTGCCACAAATCATATCCCCTCATGGCCAAAAACAATGACTCTCAGTCTGAAAATGTAAAAATACCCCAAATAGTTGAATGGTTCAGTTTTCTGGCAACAGATTTTTTTTTCCCTTGGTCGGACAAATGAATGCTTTGTATTTACAATAGTGAGATTTTCTATGGGATTAGTAGCAGGTCTGTTAATGGGGAAATGCACTTTTAATTTTCTCCAAAGATGGCTGCCTGAACTAAACTATAAGTTAGAATCGGCAAAGTTAATTTCAGTATTAAAATGTAAGTATTTCTTTTTCATGCACCCATAGCCACAACAGTTAAAACAGCTACAAGAGTCAAAACATAAATATAACTGATTATTATTATAACTGAGTTATAATAATTTGCTGATTTTGTATGTACTGTACTCGTTAAAATCCTGTCAAAGAACTGTTTAGATGTTACATACACAATATTAAATCATCAGCTGCAGAGAGAGTGTGTTTCTGTACCTTTCTGAGGAGCCTCTACTGATCTGATAAACAATACAGTTCTTCAAATATTATTTAAAGGCATGTTGTATAACTTCATTGTCAAAGAACAGGGGGTCTGTTTTGCTGCATCAGTAGCTGTATTATGAGTGATGTTTAAACCACACCGTGCATTAAAACAGTAAGCAGTATAAACAGTCTCCGGTGTTGCTGATGTTAGCCCTTTCACATTGTAAATCTACAGGGACACAGTAAACAAGTGTTTTCTTGCAAAGCAGAGATGAAGATAATTGGACCATAACTCACAACTTAGCAAGTCCACAACAAGCTCGATAGAAAGTGTTGTGAAACTCATTAAAGTTTCTAATAAAATAAACAGAAGAAAGCTTAGGTGCACAGCTTCTCTACTTCAGGATTCTAATTAAAAACAGCCCAAAGTCAAGCATCTAAGACACCGCTTATTTGGCAAACTGCCGCTTGTGTGATTGTGTGTGCATGTGGGTGTGTCCTTTAGCATGAGTGTGTGTAAACTGGATGAAAAGAGCCTGCTGTTCAGATATCCTTGGAGCTAAAGTCTGTAATCCCTGACATAGACACACACAGAGAACCACATGTATATACACATGTCTCAGCTGGCACGCTACGCAAACACACTGATGCATACTCCTTGCGCACATGCAAACACACACCCATACATTCATACAGTGGCAGGGGGTCTGTATTAAGCCTCCCGTATTCAGCGTGCCCAGGGAGAGGCCTTTTGTGTCATCGGATTTCATGCCTTTATAAACTCAATTTGAAGGAAATAAAACCATCAACACTGTCATCACAGAGGTCATCCAAATCCACCAGGGGAGTACATCCTTCTCTGGTTCACACACACACATTGACTGTACATACACAAGTTAGCTTGTACCCACTGTGAAAACAATTACCGCTCAAGCCAATCAATGACAGCATGACAACTGGTGTCCCTGCAGGCATCGCCGTGTGAACACAAAACACACACACACACACACTATAATATCTCAAAGTAAGCATGGGACAAAGGACAAAGAAGACAAAGGGGAAACGGATAAACAAAGGAAGACAGAACAACTGAAATAAAGTGTGCAAACAAAGTCAGAGAGGGCAGATTAAGAGATTAAAAATATACGTAATAGCTTCACAATCCTGCTCAGTCATGTGCACATTATTGTAAAACAAGCCACCGTGTAAATAAAAGGATGATGATGCTTGCTGGGTTGACATCAGGAATCTTTAAAAAAAACACCTCACAGTAGGTTTGTGAAAAAATATTTTGAAAGCTATGACTCATGATAACTTACATCATCATCCAAGTCATCTTCAGGTGAGGAGTCATCCTTGGAGTCTGAGTTCAGGTTGGGATCGTAGGTCAGGGTCCTTCCATTACAGTCCCCATACTCTGCTATTATGGAAGGGCAGAGAGTAGACGCCTGCAGCAGCTCCAAGGACCCTGGCCGTAGTCTGTTGTTTCCCCCGGCCTCTCCCTTGTCCTCCCTGCCATCCTCTTCCTCTCCTCCCTCCCCGGACAACAGGCTCTCCCTCTCTCCGCTGGTGTCTCGCCTTTTGAGGCTCGGTGCTCTTCCCAAGCTGTTCCAGCTGGAGCGGCGGCTTCCCCATGAGCTGCCAGACCCACGGGGAGGAAGAGGGGAGCGCCGGCCGGGACTGGAGTGGCTCTGGAAGGGAATGGTAGATAGGGGGTAAGCATGGTGTGTGTCTACCAGGCCAGTTTGGGAAAAAATCCATTCTTCATTTATATTATTTCCCTTATGTGATGATGGTGGAGCTGTCTAAAATGTCAGTCTAAAATCTCCCATAGGTGTTCAATTGGGTTGAGATTCAGTGCCTGTGAAGGTCATAACATGTGATTCACATAATTTTCATACTCATCAAACCATCCATGACCCTTCATGTCCTGCGAATTGGGGCATTGTCATCCTGGAAGAGACCACTCCCATCAAGATAGAAATCTTTCATCATAGGATAAAGGTGATCACTCAGAACAACTTTGTATTGATTTGCAGTGATCCTTCCCTCTCAGGGGACAAGTGGACCCAGACCTTGCCAGAAAAATGCCCGGTTGTCTTTTTCATTGGCCACAGACATAAATAAACAATCTACACTACAACTCTGATGGTGAATTTTTGTTAATCCCACTGATAATTCATGAAAATTCATGTTGTTGACAAAACATGAATATATTTCCAGTTTAATTTCAATAGCATTTGTTATAGTAACACTAATAAGGATTATCAATCTTTTTAGCAGTATTTTTCAGCAGTTTCATCTTTTCAGCTTTTTTCTATATATTTCCATATGAATTCCACATTGTCCAGTAAGCAGATAAATGCATACAAAGCAGAGGCAACAACTGCTGTGGCTGATTGCTGCATTTTCCACAGTCATGTCCAACACCACATTTAATTAAACAAATTTGCTTCACAGGATTGCTCCTTCCCCTTAAGCTTACACCAGGTAATTACTGTCTCCTCATATTTCCACATCCACTTCCTTGTGGAAAAAAATAATTGACTCTGTTTCACAGCACACTGCTATCAGACTCTATTTCGAGCTTAAAAAATTAGTTTAGTGAACCTGCCTTCTTTGGAGCCATTGTAGGCATTATCAATAAGTAGTCATTCTTTCCTTGTGTAAAAATAGGACACTTCCAAGCATATTTAAGGGAATTGAGGCGACCTTCATGGTGGTGTTTCTGATCAATTAACAGTTCACCCGTGGACTGAAATATTCAAAGCCTGTGATTAACTCCAGTGTTACCTCATGGGACTTGAGTCTCTGGTTCTTCAGGCCCTTTGTGGTGCTCCATTTGCAACACATCCTCATAATTAAAAATATTATGATAATGAATAAATTAAAAAACAAAACGACAGTATAGCAAAGTAACTAAAGTATAGTATCTAAAATTCAACCTGCAAAAAATGAACTATAGTTATATTTACACCATCTAGTGGCTGTAGTACAAACTCCAGAACAACCCATAGGAGTGTAATATGCTATTTTACAAAACCGTTACAAAAATTAAAAAATGTTGTTGTTTTATGGCATGACAACGCAGTGATTAAGGTCTGGTTAGGTTTAGACACAAAAAACACTTGGTTAGGGTTAGGGACTAATCACGGTTTGAGTTAAAATGATCAATTGAAACGTGGTTTATAGTTCTTCAACCAGTTACACAGTTTATAGCACCTACATTCCAAGTCGTGAATGAGCCAATAAACAGTTTTAGGGTCCATTTCTCCATGAAGAGTTTGATATGACTCACCAGAGAACGCTGGTCATAGGCTGAGGGATCCATAGAGGTGGAACTTCCACGGCGAGACTCTGCATGACCAGTTCCTGCTTCGGAAAACCCCAGTCCAACTTCACCATATCGAGGCATCCCCTCTCTGTACATGAGGTCATCCCCAAGGATGGACTCAGGTCCCAGAGAGCTCTTAGGAGTGGGCATAGGTGTGGCTGCTGTGCGCATGATTATTGGAGGAGCCATCGAGCCACGAGGGTCAACATGACCGTTGGCTGTCATCATCAGAGAGTACATCTTTAGCTCTATGGAGGACACGGAGGAGGAGAAGTGTTCTGTTATTTTGTCTTAATTGGTTAATCAGGAAACAATAAAATCAAGGGAAAAACAGCACAATTGAATGTATTTTCTCTTATTTAACTTACCGGTGTCTCTGAGCTGTTCTACCTTCTCGTCCTCCTCAAAGTTGTCCGATTTCTTCTCATCATCTGACTCTGATCGATTAGCATCACCCTGCAATACACACGTTACTGGAAATGAGTTTCTTGTTGTTGTTGTTTTTCTTTCCCATTTCCCTGAGTTTGCCATCATGAAGAAAATTACACAGATGAATATTCGGGATCATGGCAAAGAGTGCAAGAACAGTGAAGTGTGCAGTTTTTTTCTTCTTTTGTTTTGTTTTGTTTTTGGCTAGAGGCACACCTGCAGTACACATGATAACAGGATTGGATGAGGATGGATTGATAATCAATGTTATCAGCAGGTGAGGTAGGGACTGGTTATAATCTTTAGAAGCAATGATCCCCTACATGACATGACAGTTTGGTAATTGAGAGTCCAGACCTGTGGCCCCCTAATGGCTCTGTTGGGAGTTAATTATCAGTAAGCCAAGGCCCTTATACAGCACATGGCTACGAATGAGAGATGCTGTTGAGAATCAGACATTATTCTTTGCTCTGCTGCTCTGGCATAAGTGCAACAATCATAATAAACCCATTTTTCTGCGCAATTGTCAATACTGTGTGAAGAATATATACTGATAGTTCAAGAAACATACAAGGGATTAATAAAAAGTCTATGAGGTACCCTTTACAAATGAAAGTTATGATAATAGCACAGATAATGAGCGCAAAATGTGTAGTGTTGACCTGATCGTAGATGGTGGGTAGAGGACAGTGCAATCCGCTGTGCATCTTGACATCGGAATTGAAGTGTGCAACTAGATTTCCAGTTCTATTTCTTCTCCAAAATACCAAAACACCAAAGTCAAAATGGGAGAAAATCCCATTCAGTCTGAAGATAATTTTTTTGTGTGGTATGCCCACACAAAAATAGAGCCCTATATCTTAAAATACGCCTATTTCCAAAAATAAATAATTTAATAAAGTAAATTAAAAACTCACAGAGCTTTAAATTTGAATATTGAAAAATAATGGTGGGATTCATTAAACTAAAAGACATTGAATCAAGCAAAAACTAACACATGTTGTTCTCACCTCAGCCTGGAAGCCCTCAACCAAGATGGCCACTAGTAAATTAAAGAGCACGTAGTTGCCAAATGTCATGAGAGCAACAAAGTAAAGAGCCGCCCATGGAGAGGTGGAGGCCATGCCGTTATACAGCACCACATTCCAGTCCTCTTGGGTAAGGATCTAGAGATTGAATAAAACACAATGACAAAGAACAGAAATTTAGGCATAAATACATGAACAGGTGGAAGAGAAGACAAGAATAGAAGCAATGTGATGGTTAGTCAAAAAAACGAGAAAAAGGAACACCCTGGTAACTGAATGTTTACTGTGCATGCCACATAACCGCAATGTCCCTGGTTTGATTCCAGCCAGGGACCTTTGTTGCATGTCATTCCCATCTCTCTTATCCTGTTTCCTGTCTGACATTTCTCTGCCCACTATGCAATAAAGGCAAAAGATGTCCAAAAAAAGAAATAGCTTCAAACGAGCAAGAGTTTCAAGTCTCAATTGAAAAAAAGAGTACGGGCCTACAGGCATAAGATAATGCTAAAAAAGAGATGGAATAGGAGTATAACATGGATGCAGATGGGGAGAAAAGGTAGTCAGCCAAGAGAGGTTCAAGAAAGGAAAGCGCTGAAAGTGACACAGTTCGAAAGACGAGGAATGAAATGGAATCATATTAGCCCTTACAGCTCTCGTGGGTTCTGTATGCTTTATAAAACTCAGTGCTGAGCTACTTTTATTGCCATCATGCCACAATACTTCAACTTCATACACATGGGATTACTATAAGATGACATGCAAAGTCTATGTAGGTGTGTTCATGTGTGTGTGTGTGTGTGTGTGCGAGCTCGCGTGCGCCAGCATTTAAATCAATGTGAGTGATGAAAGTATTTAAAACTAGGACGGCATTCATGATGCAGCATGAAAGCTCACTCCATCTCTGCCCACTCGTTAAACCCCGTGGCAGGAAGGCAGTTCACTGTGCCGCGTGTGTGAATGTGTGTATGTACATCCGCTTGAGTGCACAGATTTGTGTGTAACATACTGTAGCCTTTTCCCAGAAAACTATAGTAAGTATATTGCAAGCATAACTCCTTCAAATGACAGTCATTTCTGGATAAAATGCTTCTTCAGCATCTCTCTCCTACACACACCAAAACGTCCTGTGTTCTACCTTTCTGCTGACGCATCCAGTACAGAAAAGAGGACAATCTATCTGGAACAATTGAACAATATCTCCACACAGGGAGACCAAGAAATAGAATTGTGAGCGAGAGAGACCGTGGGTGTGCATAAGCAGAATGTCTCCTTTGACAGCATTTGACTAATGAACAGAACTTGGCAGTTAAGTTTGGCACATATACATACACACAAATACACATACACATAAGCACACTCTAGGCTGAGTTTGACATTTAGATTTGGGATGGCTACGTAGCACACATGGCTTTTTTCTGGGATAAAAATATACACATACAGTATTAACACTCTGCCCAGTGTATCTATTACTATTATATTGTGTCATGTGTATGATGCTCTAGCTGCCATTTTATCCCACTGCCATAGAACACATCTGATCAAACGTCCATGGGTTCAAGTCACAGAGCAAGTAAACTGTCTGAGCTCTGGTTTTGGAGGGAAGCCAGCTATGTGTCTGTCTTGCTGCAGAAAAGGTTTTCAGATGATTGCATGACTGGCAGCAAAAAGAGTCTATGTACCACAAGTTACTAACCAACGTAAACATTTATTTAGAGCAAACACTGTCAGCTTTACAACTGTCATATTTTTTATTTATTTTCACTGACAAGTTGGTGTTCATAGAAGTGTTAAACATGTTTCAAGAAATAGTCCACCACATAACTTCCCACAACTTGTTGTTGTTTTTACTTTTGCATACATTAAACAAACAACATTTAACATGTTAATTATTGAGATTTAGAGGTGATGGCAGGCAGATTTAGTTTCTGTAGGACACAGCCAGACTAGCGGTTTCCCTCTGTTTCTAGTCTTGGTTAATTTTGGTAGGCTAAGCATTAAACTCTTGGTAAGAAAGTAATATAAAGAAATAAATGTATTTCCCTAAATGTCAAAGTATTTATTTAAGTAAATTGCAAGGTAATTGAAAATTGAAGGACAATCTCAAGAAAAAACTAACCTGGAATACAGTGACGATGGCCCAGAGTAGAGAGTCAAAGTTCTTGCGGTCAGGGATAGTGTCTCCATTCTCTGTTTGAAGACTGAATTTACAACCAAACAGATGCATACCCAGTATACTGCAGAAAAGTAAGAAAATATAGTCATCATAATTTATTTCATTTTTTTGTTTTTATAATCATTTTATTGGTGGTAATAATACTAGAACAATGTAATTTTTGCATTGTGTCATTGCAAATGTCTGCAGAAAGGCAGGCTATAAAATATGTATTTATATTGTGTGTGTGGAATGTATATATACCTGAAAGTGAAGATGAAAAGCATCAGCAGCATGCAGAATGTAGCAACGTTGTCCATGGTTTTCATCAGCACTACAAGTTGTCTCCTTAGGGCAGGCAAGAAGCGAACCAGCTTCAGAACCCGGAGCAGGCGAAATGTACGCAGGACTGACAATCCACCATCTGCTTGACCAATTATCTCCCACACACTGAGAACCACAGAGTACAGAGTTACCAAAGTCTGACAGTGTCATTTATCTTCCGTATAATGGAAATAATGCAATTTACCTGTTTACCTTTACTGTATATCTTAAACATGCATAAATATAACCTTCCTGACATTCAAAACTGATTGAATTCAGTATTAGAGTTAAAAACAATATATATTATATTATTATAATAAGTATTTTATGTATTGATGCCACTGACATCACAATGCTGGGGGAAAACAGATAAACATACTGAACTACATTGTGTATTCAGCCTGATTCAATCCAAATTTTATTACATAAACAGAATTTATGACATAAAAATGTAAACTTTACAATATGTTACACACATTTTGTTTTGAAGATAACCCGTTTCAGCAAATCTGGAATCATTGTGAAGGTAATTCCCCCTGTAACACAACATTTCAAAAAGGTCCCATGATCTGATGGGAGCTCTATCAAACTAAATGACAGCCACGCAGCAAACGTTCACTCCCAACAGGCTCAGGAATCTGCTGCGGCAGCAAGCGGTGCTGCAACCCTGTGATCTATCATGAGTCTGTCAGTCTTAACTATTGTAAAGATGGATGCTGCAGCAGTGAACCTGACGCTGGAAACCTAATGACTGACAAGCAGGGAAAGAAATAAGAGCGGGGGGGGGTGGCTCTAAATCCAAGCTTTGCTGTAGTTCAGTTGTGAGATATATGCTGATTGGAGACATGGCTTTAGTGTCTATGTATTTTTGCATTTAAGTTTAATTGTGCTATATATTATTCTGAGCAGGCAAACTGTATGATGAGGATAAAGATCAGGCTGATGACTACCTGATGATAACGATGATGCTGTCAAAGATGTTGTATGGGTTCCTGATATATCCAAACAAGCCAAAAGCCAGCAGCATGAAGCCCATCTCCAAGACAAACATACTGGTGAAAACGATGTTGCTGATTTCCAACACATCAGTCAGTTCCTCTGGCTGGAAGGAGAGAAGAGAGAGAGAAAGCAAAATAAAGGAGAGAGAGAAAGGGGGGGGGGGGGGGGGGGGAGATAAAGACAGAGATAGAGAAAAGCAGAAAGTGATGAATTTGATGAAAGCAAAGAGCAAGCAAGGTAGAAAAAAAGAATGAGGGAGTTAGTTCATATCTCCACTCTATTACCCTAAAGCTGTAAAACCCTTTTGGTCTTTGTGCTGGAACTGAGACATGATCAATCAAGTCAAGAGCCACAGTCAGGCTCAATCCATCAAATGGGACCAACAGCACTGCTGATCTACTCCACTTACCTCACAGTACAATCAGTGATCCAGCAAATATTTATCTGAGGCCCTCTCGTAAAGCATGTAGTCATGTTATTTATGGAAAATGCAGCAATTTTGTGCTCTGGTAAACGCATTATAAGGCTGTGTACTCAACTTTTCTTAATAAAAATGGTTTAGCAAAAGGAGAATCAGAGACCTAAATGTGGGATAAGTGTCTTCGTACTCCTGCTTTCCTTACATATCACTCTCAACATCCATCCAACACAACATATAGAATTGATTTACTGAGCCTCCAAATGAATTATAATATTGCTTTCTTGAAAGAGAACTTGCTATTCCAGGCGTCTCACTGTGGCACACTTGGGTTCAAATGTTGTGTATACATGGTCTCAGAGACAAACTATTTCAAGCTGTCTCTGTTTGCAAAATTCCATTGGCCTACTGTGTGTCGTAAGCTGCAAAGAAATGCACAATTAAATTTATGCAAAACCATTAATATGATTAACTTATCAGTGTGTGGGCATTTGTCAATTATACATCATGCAATATCTTATATTTCATATTTTATTACTCTCTTATACAGTATCATGATTCCTTGGTGACACATAATGACTTATAATGATTTCCTTTCAAAACCATAAATTATTATACTATATAGTATGCAGCACCTTTAGCCTGTGATCCACAGTTTTAATCTCCTGTCACATGGGGCAGATTCATTAAAACTAATTGTGATTCTTTTCATCTGGGGATCAATAAGCCTCAGGCCCAAAGCCTATTTTGTAGCCTGGCCTACGATGTATAAAAGCAGGTAGACTATATTCTGGACTAATACAAGATTAATATATAAAATCCCAGATGTCTTGCTACAACAACAGATACGGCTTAACCTTTGTCCTGTGTTATTCTGCTCTATCAGCATCCTGCAGTAATGTCCAGTGTTACCCGTGTTTGCTGTTGTTGGTAATTATATTACAAGTCATGCATATAAAACATGTAAGCTAAAGACAGAATTAAGGAGATGAATGAGGATTTACCTTTTATAATCAGCACATGTGAAAAGCCAAAATGAAAATAAAATCATCCACATTCATGGTGATGATTTCAGGAGGCAAACGTTTTCCAAAATGAACGCTTTGCTCGTTTGTGTTCAAAAATATCAAATCCAGGTACACAACTCAGGCCACTGATGCATCTGCTTTGTTTCTAATGCAAGTGAGGATCATGGTTACAGATAGAGGGCACCATACTACACAGCACTGACTGCCCTCCTCACCTCACCTCCTCCCACTCCAAATACACACACACACACACACATACACACACGCATACTCACAGAAAGGCAGAGGCTCTTGTGATGCACACTATAAACATTTTATAGACCCTATTCAAGTATAGAATGTATAAAGGTCACATTTTGAGTGGAGTGGTCACTTTAAAGGTCCTGGATCTCACTGCACGGCAAACTGATTTAGCACACAACTTTTTGTATCACTTTTGTTTTACAGATATTTGATCATTTTTTGTTACAATAACAAAATTTATGACCATATGATTTACTCTATTGATGAGCTTTCCATTTCTACAGTTTGATTACTAAAACAGACATCCTTACAGACACACATTTACACAGACCCACCGTTTGCCGTAGTGAGCAGACATTCTGTTTGTATCTAGGTCAATATCAAGCCAATCCACTGATCAATTACATCACTATTTTCATGGTAGTTGAAAAGATGACTTACTAAATCTAGTATAACCCACAGTGCAACCTTTTTGTATGTTAACTATTTTCGGCTGATGAGTTATTAAGTTAATTGGGACAGTCATGATGCTTGAAAACCAAAACAGAATTGCCAGTGCAAAAATAAAAGGACACAAAAGTAATATCAGGGGACTGACGGTGTGACTTGTGCTGTCCTGCATGGTGAGGAAAACAATGCCATATTAAAAAAAGAGAGCTGGACAGACTGGAGGGTGTTTATTCAAACTGTCTTTCATTGACCAGCCAGCACATAAAAGCTTTAAAGCACTTCAGCAAAGCTCTGAAAGAACTCTTAGCCAGCTATTCTATCTTAAGCACCCAGTACCAGACACACATATATTGTAATATTTAACAGTAGGCTATAGTGGCATTTTTATTAGCTTTGTGCTCAACTGTTTTCACACCAGAGAAATCAAAGAGCTTATCGTAGACATGTGGGGCAATGATTTTTCTATATGATTCTACAAAGCATTTTTAATGTTATGCCCAACAAGGTGGAAGGAAGCAAGAGTTCAGGAGCTGGTGTAGTTTAAGGGTTCTTGGTGCCACTGAGAAAAATGTGGCAGGGGAAAATGAGAAGAAACACTTCTCTCTACAATAATTATATTTCACTGAGGTGCCCTTGAGTTGTAATCCCGTGATGCACTTTATTTTATAGTAGCAGTTTAAGATTTCCATGGTCATTACTGAGTAAGTGGTTTCAAAACTAAGAAGAGGCTCTTAACCATGTCGATATATTTTATGCAAGCTACCATGGTCCCTGATGTGCATTCTGAAGAATTGCTTTAGACGTTGCTTTCCACTACCATCATAACTTTTGACAGCGCAGTGATCAATCAAAATTAAACACTGTCTCATTTCCCTGAAGAAGACGTTTTCTGTGTGTGGGTAGAGAAATACAACTTTACATATGACCTTGCCCTTAAGAATATTAGGAACCAAACTGCAACAGACAAAGAGATACACACACACACACACACACACACACACACACACACACACACACAATCACAACTTCTTTGGCAAAGCAGGATAGAGGAATAACCTTGATTATTAAGCAAGGCACTCACATAAAAAAACAATCACACCCTTTAATAATGTGGATCACAGCAAATTCGGCATCAAGTATATTGTGTATTTTAGATTTAAGGCACATCAGCACACCAGGAAATAGCACTTACTGAGATATTCCATCTTGAACCTCACAGACATCAACATTGATCAAAAATGCCTTAAAAACTTGAAACCTGCTCTTTCCTCAGATATTTGTTCGGTACATATTTAAGAATGTGTGTGAAAATTTGTGCCATTGTGTCTTTTAATTGTACATTAAACAAGGTTACCTTAAAGATTACCTTTATTCTGCATGTGTTTGTATTTGTATCAGTGATTCACCGTTCATACTGTTATTTGTTAGTGATCAAATAAGATTTGAGTCAGTCATTGTTAAGCTATCTACATGCTTTTTTCTTCTGTTCACGTGCAAGTTTTCCAAGAGCTTTCCAATGTGGAAACAACACAGCAAAAAGAAGGCTAGCTGAAGAATGTGTAATGGCGCTCTTCAGAATTCAGGACAATTTAGAATCTGATTGGGGCAGCCAGACAATGTGGTTTAAATCAATTTGCACAAATCAGTTCAGGTATGGGCTTTTGCTTCCATGCAGATGTGATAATAGCAATCCATTATCATGATCTATTATCATCTCCCTCCGTCTCTCAATATTTCTCTCTGTTTTTGTCTCTTCCTGTTTGTCTCTCTCTCTCTCTCCACACACACACAGTCTACTCTATGCCTCCTACATGCATACACCTCTTCACACACACATACACTCATAGTCTCATAAAGTTTGGCTAGGTGTCACACAAGGGGGATGATGAGTACTAAAAGAGGGAGTAACTCTTACATAACACTTCATTCTGTGTACGTGTATGTGTTATTGGCCCAATAAGGCCATGGCTCTCTCAGTCACTCTAATGTTTATACCACAAAGACAGAAACACACACACGTACACACACACACATATCCCCTGGAGAGGGAATTAGAGGAGTGGGAGGCAGACAGAGAGAGGAAAGGAGGGGATGGATGGTGTGTGTGCGCATGCGAAAGAATCTTATCTTTGAGTTTTCATCCATTTCTTGGGGGAAATGTAAAGGTTGTGCATGTGGGTCTGCATATATAATATATTTAGTTGGGTGTAAAACTCTGTAGATAAATGCATATGTGCAACCACACAAACATGTCACACATCACTGTCTGTCCTGAGGTGGAGCGCGGGAAGGGGGAGTGGTATTATTAGGCCGATACTTCCCAGATGTTGGCCACACAGGGTAAACTAGAAACATAATCCTGGAGGGTGTGTAACAGTGTCTGGATGTGTGTTTACGTGTGAGAAAGAGGAAGAGAAGTGGGTGCTGCTCCCACACTCCTTCCCGCCTCCTCCTCCACTTTGCACTAATTTACTCTTATTCAGACAGCTAAATTAAATTTTCACACACAAATATCTTGTCTGACAGCCTACAGGCCTCATAAAACTACTTGTTTAGAGTTATTCAGAGCCTGCTAAGTTTTAAACCAATGATCTGAACTGTTCAAGTCACCCTACGTCACACATAAACCCCAAATTTACAGAAAGACTACCTCTCTCCTCCCTCTTACCTGCTCGTGGTACTCTATCCCCATGCTGAGAGTATTGACGAGGATGGCGATCATGATCCCTCGGTTGAAGTATTTACTTTCCACAATCCTTTTCAGCTTTTCCCTGAAGTCTATCCAGGCCCGAACCGCTCCATTCTTGTACTCCACGACCCCCCGCCGTCTGCTCCGACCTCGCCCACCTCTCAGATCTCCTGCCTGGAGGGAAAGTGACTTGGGCATTTAAAAGTGAGGCAACAAAGGTGAAAATGATGACTTAGGATTGGACCGTTTAAACTGTAGTTTCAGAAAAGAATCATTTTAAAATACAGTAACGATAAACTGTATTTTTATATCTCACAAATTACCTATATGTCATGTTTTTTTTTCATAAAAGTCACTAAACTTTCAACGTTTTTTTTTTTTTGGTCATCATCACCACCATCATATCATTGTCATGGCATGTCAAATCATCCCTACCACAACCTTTATCTTGACTGTTTCCCATCATCGTCAGTGCATCCCATTTATTCTGACCTGCGGGAAGTCGTGCAGTCCGTCAGCCTCTCCCCTGCCTCCCTCCAGGTCTCCCAGTTCCAGCTCTAAAGTCTCCAAGCTGCGGGCACACAGAGGGCAGCTGAGCAGTTCCAAGAGCAGAGGGCTGGGCACCATGCCTGCCAGCTGGAACAGCAGCCTCTGGCGACCTGAGGGAGAAACGGTTGGAGATGGTCAGACATTGCAAATGGGTTGTTCCTAGTAGTCGCTGACCTCATGTGCTGCTGTTGTCTCTTTGGCTTTATTGTGCAGAAAAAACATGTTGACATTTTCATCATGAGCTTTTCACCTGTTCAAAAAAATCAGTGTACAGCCAGATGTGAGAGGATGCACAGTTTCATTTCTTTATGGTAATACTATTTTATATTTAAATATTTCTTTACTAATAATAGTAAATTAAAGATAAACAATATCTTAGAATAGTTACATAGTCATAGTGAGATTACAGCTTAGTTTTATCTCAAAGTTGTGCTTATAAATAGGGTAAGACATTGTGTTTGTGTGAGGAAATAAGAAAATAAGAAGAATACAACAACAGAGACAGACAGAGACAAATGTTAAGGCTGGAAAAATATAATGTGCGTGAAATTTTATACACAGGGCTGAAGGGATGTCCTTTCAGAGGAGAACCAAAACAAGCTGGTTTTGTGCATTGAGCTCGCCCACATCCACATCCAGGCCGACTCCTCTCACCCTGTGTTCTCTGACTACAGCCTCTTAAAATCACTCACCCTCTTAAAATCAATGGAGGGACTGCAAAGCACAGCTGAAAACTAACAGAATCAAAAAATGACTTCTGGAAACATCAGCTCTTCAAAAGCAGCTGTAACAGCACATTATGTTGTTTATAGCGCTATCTAATACCTCAAGCTATAAAAAAGCCTGTGAGAGTTGTCGCCATATTTCATTGTCTTTTATAGTCTCTTGAATGTTGTCGCTACAAAAACATTTCCATGTCTGTTTATCTATGTGTTTTGACTCCTCATTCTTGACAGATTGCTTGAGTTCTCACAAATTCCAACTCCACATTACCTTTTATTACATTAGGTTAGATTAGATTACATTTACAGTTAAATTAGATTTGAGTGCAACAGACATGAAAATATTCCCAAAACACGGGTGGTCTCGCAGTATAAAGAGGCTATTGAACAAAAAAAACAAACAAAAAAAACAAAGCAGGATTCAAACTCTTATCCCATTATGTTACAAAATGTAGCTGTGATTAAGTCATCTGACAAAGATGAAAGCAAATATTTAGATATTTGTGACTGTATCAAAAAATGAAACATCCAGAAATTTCTGCAAGACTGGAGACTACATTTGCACAATTTAAAACACATTTAGACATTTAGATTTCACTTCCAGACAACCACAAACCATTAAATTCTCATCAATTAAAGTCAGTTTAAAATTACTGAATGTCTGATCTTCAACACACAGCAGAAGATGATTCAGATTGATTGAATGCATATCAGGGGTGTATTGACACACCAGTGTTTTTTTTCTTTTTCTTTTTCTAAGCCCTTTTCCTCATCACTGTCTTTACAGCTTGTTTCTTTATTAATCACGTGTCACACAGTTGTTCTTCACTCCAGCAAGGAACTAATTCATGTGTGGTTAATTATGTTTGAGGTGTCGGCAGCCAGCGGTGTGTGAGTGAGCACGTGTATTTGTGTGTGGCATGTGTGTGTGTGCGTGTGTGTGTCGGTTGTTTGCAATCTCAAACCAATAGGACAGAACAGACAAGTCTATCATACTGCCACTGCTTTGTTGTTTTCCTGCGCAAACCGACTCAGCTTTATGTTGTCTCCTCTCTGTTTGTCCTCTGTCCTTTTCTCTCTCTGCCACATGCAGTCCACCCGGCTAACCCTCTTTTTTTTCCCTCTCCCTCCACTTTTTTCTCTCTATTGATCTAATTTAGTTTCCTCTCAATATCTCCCTCCTCTATCCTCCCCCTTTGGATCTGAATCTTTCATACTTTATTCCTTTCTTCTTGACTCCATCTGTTTCTTCTCTCATCTTCCACATTCAAAAAAAAAAAGAAAATACCATGACATGTCTGTGTTTGTGTTACTTTATACTGCATACTTTTCATCCCCTCGTCACCCCTTGCATACTGTGTTGATTTCTCCAATCCTCCCCTTTATCCACCTCTCTGCATGGATAATGGTAACACTTGAGACATGGATTTTCTGTCAGAACTCTCTAAGTGCTGCTTGAATCAGACACACACACACACAGCGGACGTTGCCAAAGGCTACCTCAGGTCAAGCTTGGGAAGAGGACAGAGGTGCATACAAAAATAAAGAGCAAGAAATGAAGACGAAAACAGGAGAAAAAAGTGAGTGTGATGACGAAAATGCAACGGTGCCCAAGGGAAATACACAGCACCGAGTACAGAATGTGAAGGGGAATTAAAGGAGAGTGGAACACAAAAAGAAGACGTATAAGAAAAGACACAAACATTTTTCTGATGTGTCTTTTGGTGGAAATTCTGGAAATTATTGTTCCACTAAGAAGATTAACAGGATTATTTTTAATGGTTTGTTTGGTTTGGTTGATATGTGGCTCAGGCTATCACACTTGGTCAAGGTGGTTGCTTACTCAAGCTAACTCATTCTCCACTCAGTACCATAAATTGTGATATGATATGTATAAAAATCTCAATTGTGTACATGTCTGTGTGTCCTCTTACTGTGCTGTCCCATGAGCTGGTAGAGCTTGTTCAGTGTCTCTGTGTGTTCGGATGTTGGATGGTTTGGTGGATGCTGCTCTGGACTGTGCCTGCACTGTTGCGAATGGGGAGGTGGCGTCTTACTGCTGTAGCTGCACACAAATGACGGCAGAATGGTCGGATAGTTCATCCCCCCATTCAGTCTCCCAAGCAGTGCCCCCATGCCCTGGTTGACAGAAGGATTGCCGCCGCTGCTGTTTCCATTTGTACTTCCTCTCCTTATGGGAAGCGACTTCATTTCCAGCTCCACCACTCCTCCAACACCTCCTTCTCCGTCCGTGTGTTCAGTGGTTGCCACGCTCGTGGTGTTCTGCCCCCCGTTGCTGAGGCGACAGTGCTGGTGTTGATGGTGCTGCAAAAGGTTATGGATCGGCCTCAACCACAATGCGCTACCTGGGCCTGAGCCTCCACAGCCCCTGCTGGAGCCATGACCATGTCCATTACCCCCGCCGTTACTGCCTCCGCCGCTGCCATTAGGATTCACCTTTTTACGCCGTTTGCTGGTCAAAGGACAGGAAACATGATTAATAATAGATAACTGAGCATGAATAGAGGAAGTATTATTTCCAGGGTTATATGAAGTTGTAACATTATTCATATCTGTGTGTCTGTGTTTATGTATGTCTGTGCCTGAATAGATCTCTAGGGATGTGGCTCCCTACAATTTTGGGGGGCATGCACACTGAGATACAAAATGACCAAAGACTGGTGAATTATTAATGCTCATAACAAAACACTTTTTTTTGCCCCATATGACTCATAAAGTGTGGTGAATAGACACAGGAGGACCAGCAAAAACTTGGCAAAGCCATGATTGATTTAACCTGGGGAAAAAGTATATGATTATAATTTCTATAAAATACATTTTTCCTGATATTCCTGATATTCTTCCTGATACTCATAATATCACAGGAAGTCTTCAAGTATGGGTGAACTCAGTCTAGAATTCCGTCTAGCTCAGTGGTTCTCAAACTGACATCTGCGACCTATGACTAGGGGGTCCACAAAATAATTTGCTTCAAATTATAAAATTGTGCTGTATTATTAAAAAGTGCATATCTACAGATGGGGACCGTTCGCATCAAGCTATGCAATAAAACAAGCAAATTGTGTCCATTACTCCCATGTTAGCTTTGGGCCAATAGAAACTCTGATATGATTGTGACACATCACGTTAATCTGTAATGAATCACTCACTTTACTCAGGGCACAACAAACTGTTCATGCTGCTGCTTAGCTCAGCTTATTAGCCAGCTAGCTAGCTGGCGAGCATTTGAGTCAGTCCACATCATCAAGTGACACTAAGCCCACACTAGCTAAACTGATAAAATATGATAGAAGTTATATTGAGTTTGGTTTTATTGAGAACAGCGAGATGGAAGACGAAAATATGTTATGTGAGTTCAGGTGCCAGCGAATGAAGCAACGAAGCCAGCCAAGCAAAAGCGCCATCTAATTACAAAGCACCCGGAATATGAGGGCAAAAAAATAAAAATAATTTTTCTGTGAAAGAGCGAGGAATACACTCGCCAGAAAACATGGATGGTGAACTTGGCCAAAACTTCAGAGAAAGCACAGAGGGCCTCTTATTTGATGGCTGAACAGATTGCTAAAAGTAAGAAGCCACACATAATTGAAGAAGAACTTCCAGCAGCAGTTGAAATGTCTGAAATTACACTTGGGACAGAGGCTATAGGACAGAGAGGACATAGCTAATACATACAGAGTTGTATCAAGTTGTACCAATAAGTTGTATCTTTCTCAAATGACACCATGAGGAGGAGAACTGAAGAACTCCCAATTGGCATTCAGTCACAGCTACTGGATAGATTGTGTTCCTGTGAGCAATTTTCTATTCAGTTGGACAAATTAACAGACATCGCCAATGCAGCTCATTTGATGATTTTGGTTTGCTATACATGGGAATGGAACATTTTGGAGGAATTCTACAAGGAGGTGCCCAGGAGGACAACAGGTGAGGAAATATTCACATTCCTGGATGCTTTCACGACTGAAGCAGGACTGAGCCAGGAAAAAAAAAGAGTAGTCGTTTGTACGGTTGGTGCGGCAGTGATGGCATGCCAAAAGAGTGGGGCTATTGTGCTGATAAAGGCTGTCAACCCAAAGGCTATGGCTATGCACTTTATGCTTCGACAGGCACTCACATCCAAAGGCATGGAACCAGACCTTCACTCTCTTTTGAACACAGTTGTGACTGCAATTAATTTTGTGAATTCAAGGGCACTGCAGTCACAACTGTTTGGACAACTTTGTAGGGAGATGGACGCTGGGCATGACGCACTGCTATATCATTCTGAAGTGCAGTGGCTCTCTTGTGGTAAAGTTTTGTAGTTTTGCAATGACAAACCCAACATCACAGAGTTTATTTCTTGCTAATGTATTCAACTCGCTCAACAGCCTCAACCTCTCTATCCAAGAAGGCTATGCATCTATCCTGGAAGTCAGACACAAAATCACAGCCTTCATGAAGGAAACAGAGCTATGGAGAAAAATAATACAAGATGGACAAACAGACAGACTGACTGAGTTTCTCCACACAAACAACCTGTCTGTGGCTATAGTGAGAGATGTAGCTACCTGTCACCACACTTCATTAAGCGAGCACTTCAGCTCATACTTGTCTGATGTGAACACTGATGCCTGGGACTGGGTGTGGGATTCCTTTGCCTCAGCTGCAATAATAAATGGCCTTACTAGAAAGGCAGGAGAGGAACTGTTGGACTTATGCTGTGATAGGACATTGAAAGCTGGATTCCAGCAGATGCCTCATGCAGACTTTTAGCCCTCCCTCTCACATGAGTATCCTGAACTCACTGCTGAGGCTATGCAAATATTGCTCCCCTTTCCCAACTGCTTACCTCTGTGAGCCATCATTCTCTACTTTGAATACAATGAAGACTAAGTAAAGGGCTTGTTTGCATGTGCAGAACAATCTTAGAGTCAGCCCGCCATCCATCACTCCAAGAATGGAGACATTGTATAGTGAGAGACAGGCTAACCCATCTCATTAATTTAGTTGAGCTCATCAAGTGAGTTATTGCGAATTGTGTGAGCTAAGAATGTGATGTAGCCTAATGCAAATATTCCAATCAAAATTTTCTGAAGTAATAGGTCTAATTACTATGATGTGTTCTGTAACACTGTTATTATAACTTCTATGATAATGTGTCCAGCGCTTTCTGCTTATGATTTGAATAAGCAGCAATAACTTAATTATTTTAAAGTGAAGCACTTACTGAAAGTCAGCTTTAGACTGGTCATTTTAAATGTCTGGGATTATTAGAACAATACCAGTCTTTCTACTGTTCATTTTCTGAAAGCTTTTAAGATCAATTATTTAGTATAAAGTATAAATGCTTGTCAAGTTGAATACAATAATAATAAAATGAACCTCTGTTTAAAAGTATGCAAGTGGTATTAACATGTTTCAAATTGAATTGTGTTTCTGTTTATCGCTATTAAACAGGTCTTAAGTATATAGGTTGAAAAGTTTTAGAAATAATTCCAATGACATCTAGGAGTACAAATGGTAGTAAACATATAATTAATTGTTGTAATGATTGTAATGATTGTGACATCCTTGAAAAATGTTCTCTCCTGTAGGGGGTCCCAGGCCCCTGAAAATTTGAGAACCCCTGGTCTAGCTAACCTCTTCAGCAGCATAGGCACATTTTGTACTGTTTTGTTATCTTACATACCAAAGGGTTTCGGTACATTCTATGGTACATTTCATACCTAGGATTATTACTGGATAATGATGCAAATTGGTGAGTCTAGTGAGAATTCCAAACTTGTGGATTCTTAGTAACCCAACATTTGCCTTTGTAAAGTAAAATAATTGGAAACTGTTCAAAAAGGTGTGTTCTTGGGCATGAACAATAAACTGTACCACCACACAACAAACAGCCCATATCTAACCTGTGCCATCCGGAGTATATCCTCTGCAGCCTGCGTGTGAACTTGCGATAAAGGTGACTGATGTAGCGTAGCATCTCCTCGTAGCACGAGCCTGGTTCACTGTAACTGGCGAGTGTGGAGTCGTTGGACATGTAGCGAGCACGTTGCTCCCTCATCAGAGCGTTCTCTCTTTGCTTTGTCTCAGAGAACTGGGTGGCGATGACCACCAGGCACAAGTTGATCATGAAGAAAGAGCCCACCTGTTTGTCGAAGTAAAGAGCAGCTATAGAGCAGGGTTTATAACGTAATAAATCAGCAGTAATGCAGTTTTGTTAACTGTCATCCCACATGCACACTCTTTTGCTGTTACAGCTGTAAGAAATCTTTCACCTTGCTGTTAAAATAGAAAATTAACTACATCATCAATATTTTATTTCAGGCGCAACTCACTGCTGACTTTATCCTTCCTCAAGGTGTTAAACATGTAGGACACTGTGTCAACAAGAAACATTATTATAGCTTATATATTATTAAGGTGCAGACTGGCCAGATCCTAGGATGATAAAACTGACTTTGCTTGTGTCATTACTTGGAAATTATGAAATTAAATCATACTCTGAAGAGGTGGCCTTGACATCTATTGAGACTACAGTGAAAGGTCTACTCAACATGTTATTAGTGTTTATTATTAAGAAAGGATAGGAAGTTAGATGAACACATTTTGTTTTTCTCTCAGTACCTTCTCTCTACCCCATTTTTCTCTTCTCTGAATGCATAATTTTTACATCAAACGACAGGCTTATAGAGCATTGCAAAATATAGCCCTAGCTGGGATCTTTGAAAACCGCCAAAACAGCATGATAAGAGCAAAATTACACACGATAAAAAGTCTACGAGGTTCAACAGAAGGGAGTTATGCTTGAAGCAGAGTTTAGTGGTTAACTTTAGAAAGGTTATTCTGGGTTTTACAAAGCAGAACTGAAAAACAAGTACACAAAAATATCTTTCAGGCACAACATATTATACATATGAATATTTGTTGAGCTTTCAAACCACAGTACTGCAGACTGTGTGGAGCTGTAGAAAAGGGAGCACTGTTAAAGAAATGTGTATTTCAGTCAGTGATGAGTTCAGACTGGCTCTGTGTCTAAATTCAGTCTGCTTTCAATCGATTGGTTATTATTTTATTGATTATTATCTTATTATTTCTTCCCATATCAGAGCATGTAATACACAATGTGTTATGTTAAACAAGTGATTGCTTCCTCTTTTCTATAGCAACACACTCAAATATAAGGTAAGGTTGTCAACTAAAACACAAATAAAGACAAGCGGGTACTTACAATAATGAGCAGTATAAAATATATAAAATTGTAGAAGGAGTGAGCATCCATGACATAGTACATGATATCTACCCATCCTTCCAGTGTGATGACCTGGTGGAAGAGACAAAGAGAGAGAGAGACAGAGAGAGAGAGAGAGAGAGAGAGAGAGAGAGAGAGAGAGAGAGAGAGAGAGATGTAGATGCATTATAATGTACAGGAAAGGAGAAAAACATTCCTTCTGAGGTCTGCCCATTGCTTTTTCTTGAAAAAAAAACATGGCACACACACCCACATGCACAGAACTGTGCACACACTCAAAGTGCACAGCAGTCAGATGCAGTACGTTTCTAATTCTGTGCTTCAATGCCTTTTTCCTCAGAAGAATGCCTGTGGTGTTCCTCGAACCTCTTCTGCATGTGTGTGTGCATGTCAAGGGACTGACACAGCTCTTTCATGTAGCCACTATGCTAATGAGCAGTTGAGATGCTGAGACCTGAAAGCTGTAGCTCAGCTCAGCCAAGCCGATAATACACTCACACCTCAACATTTACACCTCTGCTAGCATAACACATTACAGCATAAACTGCCAGAGCACATGCAACAATGCCATGAGTAAACAAATACCAAGAGGTACATGTATGCATGTATATTGGTGTATGCATAAAGAATCATATTCATATTTATCCTAATCACAAGTGCATATTATGTATACACACACCCATGATCCCTGAGGCGACTAATCCGCTCTCTACTCCAATGCTCTCCTTGCAGCAGATTAACAAATGAGCCAGAAATTCTCATCTCAGAGCTAAAATACACCTGTAAGATATAATTGGTTGCAATCCAACCAAAAATATATTTCATCAACCAAACTAATAATCCGGCAGTTAGTATTACATCTTGGAGGCCAGTAAACCAACCCCCACCTAGCAAGTCTAGTCATCTAGCAATTCTTAAACAGGCCTCTAAAATCTTAATTTTCTTCACTATATGAGTCCAGTCCACATTGAAATTAATCATTTCAGATCAGATTTGACCCACCTGTCATATTAAACTCTGTCTTAGAGCAAATAACCTAATAAACAATAAAAATTATTAAAAAAAAAACATCAGTGCCTAACAGATGAGATTTTATACTATGCTTTTAATAATGTCCCCTGTGTCAACTACATTCCGCACTGCGACAAATAGATGCATTATAATAAGAATATATAATAGCAAACACAAAATGTATACTACAACGCTTTTTAATCCGAAAGCAATCCAGTAAAATCAGTACACAATAAACAATACACACCTGAACAGATTCATGCATTTCATCAAGAACTTTAGTGTACACCAGCAGCAAAGTATATGCCCTCAAAGAAAGGACATTTCATCAAGGACCATCTACTTTTAAGAATATGTGGCTGTAAATCTTGATGCCGTATCAAGCTGTGTTGTAAATGTCAATATGCCTGAACATGAAAGAGGAGATTCTCAGCTGACATTAAGAGGCGATAACCTGTACAAATCACTCATTGACCCACTCCAACCCCACCGTCTGCTGCTGTCCGTCCTGACCCATCGCGAAGATCAGAG
Source organism: Euthynnus affinis (assembly GCA_029490765.1). Lineage (NCBI taxonomy): Eukaryota > Metazoa > Chordata > Actinopteri > Scombriformes > Scombridae > Euthynnus > Euthynnus affinis. Next base: position 18,544,999 of record CM055856.1, on the reverse strand, counting down.
CTAGCACAGCACCCAGTCCTGTAATTCATGCTAATAACATGCATGTGGAGCAGAGAGCACGCTCTCAGCTGTCCTTTGTGAATGACTTAACCAACACATTGTTCTTGAACCCTAATCGACAGTCTGGCAGGACAGGTGTGTGTACAGGATCAGTAGTCATTAACCTGTAAGTTGAAACACTAGCCCGATAACCCTGACAAGCCTTTGCACTTTATCGTCCTTTATCTTTCCTCTCTACCTTTTCGTCTGTCATTCCTTCTACTTTTTTCACTTTTCCCACTTACTTGTATCTGTTTATATTATTCCATCACTATCAGTTCTGCTTTTCTCGTTCTGTGTTGACAGAGATCTATTTATTTACTGGTTCTTAAACTATGGGTCAGAATTGCATTGGAGTGACTGCTTACTTTGTCCTGTAAAATCATATGTTATCACATGTATACTAAATTATAGATCAAGTCATGCAGTTTAAAAGCAAATGAACAAACAAAACAGAAGACTGGAAAGCTTAGGAAGGCTCTGTTGACTACCTTCACTACCTTCTTTGCTTGGTTTAAACAAATGATCCAAACCCTAAACAACCCTGACCAAGAGTTTCGTCTTACAGCTGGCTACATTTCCAATTCCCAAAATTGAAGATACTTCTCGAATCAACAAAGGAATCAACAAGGGAAGCCTTCATGGTGTATCTGGTGTATTGCCCAACCCTACAGTGGTTGGGATCCAATTAGGCCACAGGCTTGGTTGTGGTGGGTACCCAACATGAAATGTTAACAGCTTGTTGTAAACTGTTAGAGTCCCAGGGTAACCCTGAATTAACTCAGTTTGGAGCCATAGGCTGAAATGTTTTCAAAACCCTGCACTGAAATGTATAATTCATGTTCTTTATATTTAGATATTCCAAAGGAATAAAGCTGTAGACATGGATAACAAGCCAACCATCTCATTTAACATTCAATATACTGGAGCACTCTTCTTTTTTCCACATCCTTTCTATCTCTCCATATTTTTATCACTTTTATTTTACTGTCTCACTTTAGTTCTGATTCTACACTGCCTACAAAAGATACAATGTTTTATTGCCGTCAAACACTGAATAAGATGAAGATCCTTTAATATCAAAGAGACAACATTTCTATAAAAATGTTATAAAATTTCAAACAAAGATTTTGTGGTATTAAGAAAACTGCAGAGGAATTTACATCTTACTTACTTAAACACATCATAACTGGCATGTAATTAAATAGAAACCTTTCAGCTGTCTATTTCTATGCATACTGATACATTTATTACACATTTTAAACACACAAACCACAAGAATCAGATGATACAAGCTTCTGATTTGAACTTGTGCTTGTCATGTTACCTGAATAATCTGAGTGCCTGACTCAAAGTGATGCTTGCTTTACTCTCATAAAAAAAAAAAAGAAAAAATTTTTAACTTTATTGCCTCTCACTGTTAGACTCACACACACACACACTTGGAAGTTGTTGTGAGAACCAAAGAGGGATTAGTATATCTGCTTGTCTCTCTATTCATATGCGTGCACTTGCGTGTCTTCAGTATTTGTGATCTTTGAGGTAATTTGAAGGTAAGACAGTTTGAGAGAGTCATGTTGTGCAAGTCAAAGCTCATTAGACACAGAGACAGATCTATCAGCGGATCCTGGACAGATATAGTAGAGGGGCTGGAATTCATATCACAACGGCACAGAGACAGTGTTAGCATAAAGCCTGTGATAGAGGAAAGCCTGTCACAGTTGCCTGGGGCGCTAGAAAAGAAAAAAACATTTTCTAAACCAGTGTGTGCAGGGGAAAAAGCTTTTAGGTCATGATACATGATGACCTGAGTGGAGAAATCTCTAAAAGGATGATTTTGAAATTTCAACAGACCTATAAAAAAACTATGTTGTGTTGCTTTTGACTCATTTTGTGTATGCAAAAAAATAGCATCTAAACTAGCTAGCCATATGTGATCAGCTTATCATAAGTCATTTACATTTATAAATTTATAAAAGTTAATCTGTTGCAGACAATGTTTATACTCCTACTCAACACAGTCTCTCTGACAGCTTAGTTATAGTTAACACCCTGCACTTTTAGCCCCTCTTACCTGGAATATAGCTATCCAAGCGTAGCCAATATTGTCAAAGTTGACAGCTCCCTTGTGAGGGTTGAAGTACCCTGGGCGACAGATATTATAATATTGGTTCCAGTTAACACAGCTGTTAACACTGGCCCCTCCCACCGTAGGAGCTGATCCAGTCAGAGCTGAGCTTAGGTGGGGAGCAGGCAATGAGCACTCGGCCCCGCCCTCTGTGAGGGGCGGCACATCATGGCAGCGAAGCATCCCGTTCTCACGGCCTGCCGAGCAGATAAATGGGCTATCTTCACCCTCCTCTGACATGTAGTAAGGACTGATGGACAAGTTGTACATTCTGGATGGAAAAAGAATAATAATAAGAATAAGAATAGCAGCTTACAAACACTGAAAATGAAATGATATGTTGTTACATTACATTAATAGATTATGGATACATTTTGTATTGTATTTTCTGAAAAGTTATATAGTAGGTTAGAAATACACATACACTGAGAACTGACTTGATGTCCATTTCACATTACAGAAGAACAAAATACAGAATGTAGGTCATTTGTGATTAGAAGCAGAGCACTCAATAACCCTTAAGAAATACAAAAAATATCCTCCTCAGGACCTGAGGATAAAAACCTCATGCACTGAGAAACCTTTTTTGCCACCATTGTGCCATTCACCAATAAGAAAATGATCAGAGGCAATTATCCTTTGAGCTATTTAAGGTGAACTCCCACATAAAAACCTGGATTAGATGTTAGCTAATGGTGTAATCAATATGAGTGGATATAGCACTAAGCTCATTAAGTGAACACACATCTAGTCACAGATGTTTTCTTTTTCTTTTACACCTCCAGCAGCAATGATGAACAACTCCCCCACTAGTTTCACACCACACTTTATCACTTTATTTATGCTTTAACTTCTTCCACATGTCCCCAATCAGTGATTTCCAATCTAATCATACACAGCTGCACACTAATGGGATCTAATGGCTAATAACTCAAAAAAACTAACCACAGCTGCAACCAATAGAGCCAAATATTCAAAGACCTTTTACTAGAAATGTGTAATGGCTCGAGTCTATCTTAGCTGTACTGTCATGAAGTCACTACTTCGTTAAATGGCTGATTTCCTTTTGTCCTCATTTCAACTGGAGCTGCATTTGCATTTTTCAACTCCTGAAAACACCTAATCTCAAATAAGAAAAAAAATAAAAAATAAAAAATGTTTTTGATAGTAACATGTCAAAAAACTGTCTGCAGGTCGCCTGACCATGTGCCTGTCCTACTCAGCTGCATTTGCATTTAAAGGGAAACAGCACAACATAACTCAATGGCTCAGCATGCAGGACATCTATTAGTATCCATGGTGACAGCTGTTTCCTACTTAAGAAGAGTGGTGAGTGCGTCCAACAGTTTACCTGCTTATTTATACCCTCCCTTTAAAGTAGAGAGCTCTCCACAGCAGTGAGTGTACCTTCATACCGAGTCACATTTGCTCTTGAAGTACTCATGGGAAAGGGTCTTTTTGTAATCCGGTCATTACTGCTGTCCTTTATACTTAAAACCTGTTTGTCTGCTGCTATCGTGTTTATGTCCTACCTTTCCAGTGTTTGTTTGTCTGACTCCTGCCTGTTTGTTGCTGACTTTAAGCCTGATCTTGGTTGAAGTGCCTGCCTTTTCAGCCCACATGCTGAATCTGTGTCTGCTTTTGCTTCCATACCTTGAACCTGGTGACATCTTAACTATAAATGTTGGCTTCTGGAGATTCTGGAGATAGACTATGTTGAAAGACATCCAGCAGCAGCAGCACAACCACCAATCTATGATGCTAAAGCTCAGCAAAAAAGGCATATTATGGGATATATCTGAGAGGCTGACTATTGGAAAAAAAAAAGACATTAAAAGAAACTCTTATTTAAATCTAATGTATGTGATCAGACTCATCTAGAAATATTAGTTTTTCGAACTCATAATGACGCCAATAGGAGAAAAAGCTAATGCGTCTCACATCTGTGTGCATGACAGAGTCAGGATTCATATTGTACCTCGGGTCAGATGATGATTTGTTCCATAGAAGAAACACAGCAGCATGCCTTGGATATGAAATATTAAAATGCTGCTCTCTTTCTGTCTCTCTCTCCTTCTCCTTCCCCCTCAACACACACACGGGAAGGATTCAGCAAAATTAACTCTGGTACAATTTGTGCCATTACATCAAAATCAAAATTAGTTAAAAGATGTCTCAGAGACAATCTTGGCTTCCTGAGGTTGTGGACAATGAAGCGTTTTTTCTGTCTCTCTTGTATAATTTCGCTCCCCGCGGCTAAATTGGTGACTGATCTTCTCTTTGGCTGTGTATGCGCCTGTTTTGCTGTCTTTGTCTTTTTGGAGAGTTAGTGATGTTTTGTCTGTTGTTTTGACCTTATAAGATCAAACTTATCTCATCACAAGATAAGATAATGGGTTTTAAAGCTAGATATAATATTTTTGTAGAGTGAAATGCAGCTTTATCCCACGCTGTCTTTGAAAGCAGCATTTCCTTTCTGGGCAGCAGCAGTTCTGTCTGTGTCGGCCTGTTTGCTGCTGTCTTATGATCACTGAGTTTATTTAGGGATTTTATGGCTTAATTCCACAAAGTTTGAAACATGTCTTTCTGTTTAGTATTTTTTTTGTCAGCCTGAGTCTCTGGTAGTTACAATATTTATTATTATAATCTTCAAACAGGAGAATCAGATCATCTGCAAAGATTCAAACAGTTTCAAAACTGGCGTATTGTACTGTTCCAATTTAAAGGCGAGTACATTATACAGACATTAGATAATGTAGGGTTGAGACTAGAGACTAGTATCCACCTTTACATCTCTCTTGGTCTCTCTTTTTCTGTCTCTGCACCTCCCTGTAAGTATGTAAGGCCATACAGTGATTTACATCCTGAGGGTGCTACACAGTTTGTGTACTCTAACAAGTTGTATTTTCTGTGTTTTTGCTACAGGCAACAGCTGACTGTTACTCCCTATGACAACACAACAGAAACTCTTAAGAGAGCAAATGAGAGAAAGGAAGAAGCATGTAGAGAAACAGAGAGAAGCAAAGGAGCAGTGTACGGACAGAAAGATGTTAGAGTTAAGAGAAGAGAGATTTCATGTGTGCATGTTAGAGGTATTGCTGATCACCATATGGATGTGGACAACAGCACTTGAAAAGCAGAGTTGATCTTTTCTTTTTTTTTTTCTTTTTTTTTAGGGGAAATTAAAAATTGATTGCAACTTCTAAGTGGACTGATAGAGTTTGGATTTTTCACATATCTCTGTTTTGCCTTTGCCCAAGGACACAGCTCTTAAATTCAATCTTATTCTCATCAAATTGCATCTTGCTACAAAGCTGATTTAGCTTTGACCAATGTTTTTGAAGAGGTAATTGACTGGGACCATTTGTGCTACTTTCAACCCAGAACAAAATGAAGAAAAGCAAATACTGCATCACATGAGCAAATTACTTACGTTCCGATGTCTTCTCCCAGGAAGCAGCGGTTGCGCAGTAGCCCTGCCCACAGCTGGACTCCCACAATGCCAAAGATGAAAAAGACAAAGAAGCAGAGGAGGAGGACGTTCCCCAGCATGGGCAGGGTGTCCAACAGCAGTGTCACCAAGATCCGCATGCCTATATAACAGAACACAAAGAATAAAAATGGCATCAGAAATCATGATTTTTGACTATTTCACATGCACAAGTACTTATTCACGTGTTCACATACATGCTATATTACTGAATTTCGCATGTGGTGCAGCAGCTAGTCTTTTGCTAGCCCTCTGGTTACCGTACACCCTGACAACCTTTACTGATGTTGTGAGCGTGGAACCCACAACTTTGTCCCTTCAGCCAACGTAATTACAAGTGATGACAATACCCAAAGTGACAGTTTGACATTATTTCATCCTCTGGGATTTGAACTCACAGTTTCCCTGTGGCTAGTATTATCTAACCACATGTGTTCAGCATCCATCTCCAGTTGTCACATGTGTTAAACCTCAGCAGACTCAGGGATCCAGTCCCTGAGGTGGTCACAATGTGTCCTGGCCCCTCCAACATATATCACAGCTTTGTCACATCGACCATACTTACAGTACTCAAATATATCCATATTATTATTTGGCAGTGACACAGTGTTGCTGATAATTTTGACAGTGGCAATTATATTCAAACTTAAATCATGTCAAGTGTCCAAAATGGAATCTCCAGGCTGTTTGTGCTGCACCACTGCAGGAGAAAGGTCTGCCTGAATCCATTTTGGTGATTGTAGAAAAACAAAATAGAAACGCTCTGCTTTGTTTGTAAGTTTAACAGTTATCAGGATGGACATAAACTACAGTTATCTCACCAGTGTTCTCATTAGATTTAGTGCCAAGAGCTAAATATAATCAAAGGACACTTAACAACAAACAAAGTCTGACTCATATTGTCCAGAAAATTATCATTCATTAGTTATGTGTTTTGAAAAAACAGAAGAGGAAAAACATGGCTGTTTTTGTTTTTCTTCTTACTAAAAGTTGATTTTTGCTCTGGCAAAATCAAGGAAAGATTTACACTTTATTCATCTATCATCAGTCAGTTGATTGATTGAATTGTTTGTTAACAATGCAGTTGCAGATCTAGAGTTGCATGTGCTATAATGTGTGTTTGCGTGAGATATACAACAGTGAGAGTCGATCCATCAAAATAGAGCTCTAATGGAATGTGGTCATGGCATCAGAAAGGAATAGAAACCAGGAAAAAACATTATCACTTCAAGAGTTACACAATTAAAATCATTCTCGGCAAGTCTCATCTCTTCTTGTGTTCTGACTGAGGTCTTCACGTTTTCACATACCTGCCTTTTTAGATCTGGCTGTTTCCTGCTTTTCATACACATTAAAGAAGACACAGAAGGGAAAGGCTCACAGGCATTCTAAAGATATTTCTCATCATAAGCCTGATGATGAAAATGGATGTCTGTGTGCATGCTTGGGGTAAACAGCAATACTCTAGAGACGCTACAGACACACATACACACATATAAAAGCATACAGTTCTGTGTGCATACGACACATAGAAATGCACACATGTATACACACTGAGTAAACAGCACAGATGCCTCACTATAGAGGCATCTGTGTGCTGTGTTCAGTGAAATCTGCTCAACAAACACACATAGTTCAAAGCACTGACACCCCCTAAACAGAATATTAACGGTTTCTCCATGCACCATGTTGGTACGGAGATATGATTCAGCAATACACTGAATTTTATAGCTTAGAACAATACAGAGGGGGTTAGAAAATACCAAGAGATTTGAAACTAGACCGATATTGTGTTCACACCCAGAGTTACAATGGAACAAAAATAATTTGTTTGGAATTATGTTGCTGAGAAGATCAAGGAAATTGCAAAATAATTTAAAGAAACCCTTATGTCTAAGCACTGCCATGTTTTGGGTCATACCTGACTTATATACTTTATACAGCCAAAATCTGGCATTCAAATCAATCTGACATTCATTTCTGCATTTTTAGTTTATGTGTTATTTTTTCTTAGAACCAGCAATCTGATGTGGCATATCAATTCAGCTAATTATCAGTTGATATCACAATTCACTTTGTAAAATTAAGTGTTGTTTTCATTTTTATTTCACTCAGTCATGAAGTAAAACTAGAAGAATACACTGGTCAAAGGACTTGTCCACTACAGTACATTGATGAGCTAAATTACCACGTCATGCAGGATTAAGCTGTTGGCCATGTTAATCAATAGTACCAGACATTCCAGAAAGGTGTGTGAAATGTGTGTGTGCATACATTGCACACATATAGTGTGCAAGACAGTTAGCAGAGGATATACAGGAGGCCCCCCCTGCATGCATCAGCCTTGAAAACATGACATAAACAGAAAGTGCTGCTCATTGTATCTAGGCTACAGCACAAAAACACATATAACATCTGTCTAACAATAGATATTTCCCATCCACTTAGGCAGAAAGACAAACAGAGAGAGAGTGATAGCAGAATGGTTTAAGACAGAGACGATAAATAGGGAGACAAAAGAAGAAAAAAAACAGGCGATCTGTGTGGCTGAACACTTGATATCTGGATCACATTTCATGAAAAAGAAAACAAAAGGAGAGATAAAGAGAAAGGAACATTTGAGGTGGTAAACTCGTGTTAAACATCTTCAGGGAGTCTGCGGTTGTGTGTACCTGTGAGTACGAGTCTGTGGGCTTTGGGGTATGTTTGTGTCTGTATCTACACTGACCTTGAGTTTCCCGCCCCAAGTAATACCTCTGAATGCCATTCTCTCCCTCTTTCCTCTCTCCATTTACTGCCCTGTGTCAGTCGCCCTTCAGGGAGCAAGTGAAAACTTGTTAAAATAATTTAAGTTTTACTTTACCCTGTCCATGGTTGTGAAGATTGTTCCTCAGGGCTACTGTTAGCTTAGCGATAAGGTTATGTTTAATGTTACATTCTCTATCCTCACAGAAGTGGAACAATAAATGTGTATGTGTGTCTCTGTGGCTGAAACGGTTTGTGATGATAGCTTGAAAGAAACAGACAACCTGCCATGCTTCATGATTGTGTTTAGGTTCTTTGCAGTGCCCAAAGCGCCCTCGAACACACACACACACTTATACAAACATGTAACGTCATCATTTACGTAAGAGAATCTGAGGACAACCTGTGTTCCATGATAACCACTAGCTTATTCTGGGAAAGTGCAGTCATCATTCATATTCACACACACACACACACACACACACACACACACACACACACACACACAGCTAGTATCCTTCTCATTCACTACTCCTTATATAGTAGACACTCAAGTTTGCTCAATAGTGTGTAGTAAATTTAGATTCCGGGCACATCATCAGCATCATCAGCATATGCATCACTACTGACAAGTGTAGAGTTGGCCAATTGTAGCTTTTGTATCTTTAAAATGTGATGCATTGCATTGTGGGATTGTTCGCAAAAAGTAGTGTACATACCATCAGCATTCCTTTTTTTGGTCCATTGAGGAATTTTGTGAAAACCTCTATAAAATGGCAGACAGTTAGACAATAGTCCACTATAGTAAATACAGAGCCAGTCTGCCCGCCTGCTGGAGCCAGAGAGCAGCCCGACATCTATATCCTGACAATACACAATACAATACATATACAATATATACTGTATATATATTATAGACAATAGTAAATGTAGTACAAATATTATATACATATTATTGCTTTATGACCAATAAAATTAGGTTGACTTCAAACTGAAACAGCCATGTACAATGAGAGGTAAAAAAGAAATGTTTATAAACATGTTTAAGAGAGGTGTACTGAACAAAATGGCCCCTAGCGCTGGAGGCCTGAACCTGAAAAACTGCTTGGCCCCTTGCCTAATGTATGCTGGTTAATAATCTAGTATGGTGTTATGACACCATTGTCTAGTGATCCTCTTTAGCTGTAGATTCATGGCCACCTCTGTCACAGAGCTTTTAGGAATATGACAAACGATGGCTGTGAGATTAAAGGAAACATCGAGTCCTAGATCACTAGTCAATTTACCGTAGTAAGAGTAAAGACACCACAATAATACATTTTTTTTCCTATGTGCTTTTTCTTGCAGTGATCAATGCAAACCTGTTGAATGATAACAGATGGCTAGTATAACACAGCACAGGACTACAGTAAGTGAAATGCATATAATGAAATATAAATATAAAATTTACATAGGTTGAACAACCTGTGTAGTATCCCCTGTTACAATAATAAGACATGTCAGTATTAGGAAATTAAAGCAGATGAATAAGCATAATTGCTCACAAAAAACATCCATGTATGAATTTAAATAAAATGTAAATGTTATAAATATAAAATGTTATTAATTCATCACTACAAAAGCTTTCTTGGGTAATAATGCTTGTCAAGTGCACTCACTCTACATATTCCTTTTCCTATCAGCTAAATGCATTCATGAGTAACTAGATTTAAAAGCATCCAGGCTTTAGGCAACAAGTTCTGTGGAGTGCTGTGGTGTGCTAAACTGTTAGCATTGACTTAAAGAGCAAAAGACCACAGGTGGATAAACTGTGCTCATCACTTACAGGGGAAGGTAAATCCCTGGGTTATTTACCAAAAAAGCATTCAAAAAGGCAAATGTTCAAACTTGGACTTACTTGGTACTCTGTTGATGGCCCGCAGTGGCCTGAGTACTCGGACGGTACGGATGGCTGACAGACTGGCGTTGTGGCCATCCAGAGAATACTCCATCACCCTAAAGACACAGTTGCAGTCAGAAAAAAGCAGGGAGAAAGAGCAACAGAACTGAGAATGTTGTGGATATTTTGAGCGATGGTCAGCAGTGGAGAAAGGCATACACGAGACTTTGATGTCTTAAAGCTGAAAATATTTATTGAAAGCACTTGGCCAAGTGGAGAAACAAAACAGCAAACACCAGAGTGTTCTGCTCTGATGCTGTCTCTTTCCCGTCTGTCCTCTGAAGGTCTGACTCTTAGTCCTTATCAGCCTACAATATGAAAAATTAGCCTGATTGGTTCACTAGTTTCTAAACAAGGAACTGCACTCTACCCATGACAGTTTAAGTCACGTTGCATGGAATTTCAGCAGTTTTGGTTTGAGCATCTGACTGTGTAAATAGAATCTATACATCCACCTATCTGTGTTGTTTAGGAAAGCCTCCTCTGACCTTGGTAACCATGAAAATGCTGATATACCCTCTATCAGAGAGGTCTCTGCCTTCCCCAAAACATAGAGTCCTTCCTGATTAAGAATTACAGTGTGACCTCAAAGCCAAGTTTGACCCAGTGTAACCCCATTAGTAACCTCTCAAGATGGAAAATTCCGTAACAGAGAACACCAAAAATATAATAATGCTTATAATGGCATCAACCCACACATAATTATTGTACATTTGACATTTAATAATACAGACTCACAAGCACTTATGCCTCTCTGTAGTCTAGTGTATATTACAGCACCCAAACATCATAAATGTGACAATAGTCAAGTAGGTAGAGAGAGACAGTTAGGACCCACAGTTTTAATTGTGTATGTTTCCTGTCCTCTGCTCTGTGATTGTGCTTGCCATGTGGGTAGCGTGTGTGTGTGTGTGGTCATACTGGATCGGCCCTCAGAGCGTGGGAGTATCTAAAGGAATGTCTGCTGCTGATTAGGTCCTGCACTCGCCTCATAGTGGCCCCAGTTGTCAGTCTGGGTTGGCAGCTGACAGCAGGAGCAGCGTGTACTCCGCCAGTTTCCAAGTTGTTGGTTGTGGTTACTGAACATTACATTTGGAGGCTACTCAGAGAGGTAAATATTATATTGTATTGTATGTCTCAGAAGGAAATAGTTTAACTGATGTTTTCTTTGTACTGTACATCTTTTCTTCTCTACTGTCTTTGCTTACTCTCAGCGGGTTCAGCTTCCAAATTAAAATTAGATGCTTTCATTTGTTATTTGCTGTTCTCATCTGAAGGTAAGAGATTCCTGTAAGGTGCCATTTACACACAATTTGCAATCAATGGTTCAAGTGCAGCATTGTAGTCCGTTGAGGCCTTATATGGATACCTGGAGGAGACTACTTTCTCTTACATTGCACCCTTATTCCCCTGGATGGGGGTGAAGAAAAGGTAAACTTACATACCATGTGTAGTAAAATTTCAGATAATTTCACTTGTATTCCACATATTTGAAAAAATGGTTGAGTCTCTAAAATTAGTTTTAAGAGTAAATAATTCAATGCTACAAATGTGATAGATCCTTCTTTAAAAAAAAATTCAAATAATGGTGATTCTACAAAATGGCTATAGTTTTATAAGATTGTTAGCAGGAAATACACTGAAATTTCATTTTACTGTTAAATACTATAATGACAAAAGTGGCAAGTCTGTCTTTTAATAGTAATGTGAAAAAATGGTCCCACAACATAGCTGTATTTTTACAAGGTTGTGCTAATAAGAATACACTGACAACTAAATGTTACAGATAAATTCCAAAATTACAACAATTGCTTTTTTTAATGATGTCAAAATGATGGTTAACACAACACACCTATGTGAAGGACACATCTATTTTTACCAATGACAGGACATTGTGAGGACAAACAGATTCATAAACACACCACAAACCTGTGTCATGCAGCTTTGTCATGTGTGAGCTGTGAGTCATCATATTTATTCCTAAGGCAGGAAATTGACTGTGTGTGCGTGTGCACATTGTTTGTGTGAGCTAAACTTGCATTTGTGCTTCTATGTTCGTTTACTTTGTGCCTTACGTCAGAGTAACACGGACAAATGAGCTGTTATTTTATTCAAAGGTGGTTGCTATTATCTAGCTGCAGATGACAAATAAAACTGAGCAATTTCTGGGCATGTGCAAAAAGCATTGTGGGATACTGACCCTGCCATGACGATGACGAAGTCAAGCTGGTTCCACTTGTCACCAAGGTAACAATTGGGGCCAAAAATTCCCAGGGCCACCATCTTGATGACCATTTCCACCGCAAAGAAAGCAAAGATACAGTCGTCCAATACCTGGTTGCACATGATAAAAACAAAACACACATACGAAAGAATCAATGTTTAACTCTGACAACAATAACAAGTGGAAATTGACTTCTGGCCAACATAAAAAGGTCAAGTCCATGTTTAGTTTCCTAATATATAGAGTCACATTTTAAAAGAAACTGTGGAAAAGCCCGTGAAGGTTGTCTGAAAAAGATTTCTTGTCTCCATTAGCAGGGAAGAGCTCTGGCTTAGCATGGTTATGGCAGTGTATCAATTAATTAGACATCTACCACAGCACAAAAGCTGTCTGTATTTGAATATAATGAGCACATCTCAATGTTCCAAGCATTAACATTGGACTACAGCAAGAGCATATTGAAACAAATGACACAACTGAGACAAGAAAGAGGATGAATTAAATTTTTATTATCATTTATTTAAAAATTGGATTTATTATTGCTTTGGCTCTTCCAGACGCTTCACATTAACTTAAAGTAGAATGTAAAAGATATTCCTGGCATAAATGAAACGTTTCATTTAAAATTAATCATCTAGTCTTATATGTCCTTTTAGATTTGGCCTAATGAATGATGTTGCTTTTAAATATTTCAGATTACTCACCAAAACACTGATACATGTGATATGAACTACTAGATTAAGTAAAAAACAAAAGAGGCACAAGACTGTACACTGGCAGGTTTTCACTGTATGTGAAAGAACTTCAAACCTCCTACATGTGACCAAAGTAAGTAACACCTTTTCCTTTGCTATTGCTACTATGTGGAAGCATGCTAGTTAGCGCGGACATCACACACAGCATGGCACAGTTGTGTATATCTGCCATTATAGTTAGAACTCAGGTAAAGGTATGTTTTCATGATGAGAAAGGAATTGCAGCTTCGCAAACAAAAATTACACTTGCAATGTAAGAGAATGTGTTCATGGGCCCCAGTTATAAGGGGCGTCACACTAACCTGTAGAATGCGACACCACTCTGACTGGCAGGCGACGTCTTCACAGGGCTGGAACATCCCCAGAGTCACACAGTTGAGCAGGATCACCAGCATGGACACATGCTCGAACCACGTGCAGGAAGAGTTAAGGTCAAAACACGGGATGGAGGTTTTCATTCAACAGACAGAAGGAAAGTGAACAAGGAATCAAATGCAGTTTAAGATGCAAACGCAACAAAACTAATCTAATTAAATAAGAAGAAGAGATGGAATGTTTTCAGACTGCTTTCAAATGATGTTATTATTATATTTTATTACATTAAGACTGGAGGCTTTTGGAGGTTGGAGGTTTTTGTTTTGTTTTTTGTGTAATACTGCCTCATCTGCTGACCAGGTCTCACTAAGACATAAGCGGTTCAGTGATGTTCAGCTATTGGTCAGACTGGCTAAAGAAGCTCAACAAAAGCAACAGAAGCTCATTAAAAAAAACAGAGCTCTAGTCCGTAGAGGACAATACTATATGATATGTAGTGTAAGATTATCATGTACTCTATGTCTACTGTACACAGTAAGCACTAAAATCACAGAGAAAAATTTCAACTAAGATCTAGCCTAAGTAGTAAACAAACACTCCGCCAACACACTGGAACCGGATGCCAACATGAAGTGTTGTCCAAGCCTAATGCACCTAATGGGTCTAATAATGATCCAGTGAGCCTGGATGCTAACCTGTTTAGAGGGCTCCTATCAATTTAACAAATAAACGTTTTAATGGGTCCATGTCTACTGTATATCCTGCTGTAGATTTTCTAATACTGATCAATAGAGTAACTCCCTAAGAAAAGATACTGGTGTACTAAAGATGAAGGTTTTATAATCTTATTTGTGGCAATTCATTTGAATATGGGAAAAGTATGACAGTAATTACTGATGTGAATCTTTAGTGCCTTTCAAGATTGGTTTGTGAAAACTTCTAAGTCCTACTCTCTTGTCACAAGGGGGAAGCATCATTTTGAAGGGAAGGTACGCAAACATCACATGTATCCTCTGACCTGACAAAAAATAGCACTTGTGAGTAATCTTTTGTTGATTTCCGTTTGTTTGTTTTATCCTTTCTTTATCCTTTTGGGGCTACCAGTGAGATTTTCTACAAAGCAGTAAGTTACAGAAGGCTTTGTTTTGGAATACCTTTGACACAATTCAAGCGCAGCAACATGTAAACAACAAAAATCTCATCCTTCTTTTTACTGACAATATGAAAGATCTGAAAGCCTCCGTAAGCTCTAAAAGCAGATATTTTCTCATTGTTTTCTACAGGCATGTACAACAAAGGAGTACAAATCATGAGAGCAAACATGGATGACAACATAGAGTGGATCATCGTAGCTGCACTCTCAGTATTAACAAATTCATAAATCCATCCTAGAAGCATGGACATCATGTTGCAGAATGATACGACACCATAAATCAAACCAGTCTATAAAAACACTAATAAACTAATAAAACATATATATGGACAGCACATCATGGTGCTCCTGTGGCTGCAATAATTTCACAAGATATCCCATTATTATAATGAGAAAAAATAACACACACCAAGTACTTGACAAAGAGTACAAAGAGAGGATGAGTGAGAGACAGAGAGAGAGAGGGACAGCTAAATAGATTGGAGGAGGGAAAGGAGAACAAGAGCATGAAATAACCTTAAATCACGTCTCCTCAACTAGAAAAAAGGCACTGATGCTGTTTTTCTACTTTAGTTTGGCTTTTGTCCCACACACACACATGCACACACTTTATCTGATGTGTGCGGTGAGTTGCAGTTTTGAAGTATTCCCAGGGTGAAGTACTGTTCTAATTAGAGAGGGAGTTAAATCAAAAAACTAATGGTGACCACTGTCTTCTACATTACTCACACACACAGTTACATACAGATGCACAAAACATGCACAGATGCACACACACATTGTATCCAGATTGCAATAGGTTTGTGTTGCACACACACAAATACACACTCGCACAGACTATTGGGACTCACTGGTGTGACCAGGGGGCAAAAACAAAAGTTTGTATCAGTAAAAAAAAAGTCTGATCTAAAACTTTTTTCTCTTTGTTTCTCCAGTGGCTAATAGAAAAGGCATCATAAATTCTAACATAACATAAATTCCCACTTATCTATCCTACATTAACAACTGCATGTTTTCTGCTGAATAAGTCTTTGTGTTGATGATTAACCTGGTCAAAACAATATACGTCTCTGGAATACATAAATAAGCTGAAAACATGCAAAATGAATGTCCTCTTTCCTGAATTGAGCAAAAAGTCAGTCTAAATTCAGCTTGAAAACTTCTTTTTGGAAATCTTTTTCCACTTTGTCTTGTTGTTTACAAACAGCAGTAGCATAAGTCATAAGTCACAACGTATCTATAAAAAAAAAACTGACAGTAAAATAAACAGAATTTTGTGAAATGTTGCTTCTGGGGAAAATTCAGAGATGAGACCTTATAATGGACACAGAAAAGAGCTATTTGTGCAGTGCCATGAAAGTACATGTTGCAAATGCAGTTAACACGTCTGTAGCTCCCAATATTTAAATGCATCTTATTTGAGTTTTCTCTAATTAGAGCACAGCATTCAGTATCACAAGATCTGAACAAAAATCAGGTCAAAAATTAAAACTTACAAAGAACTGACATTCAGTAAAAGTAGCCCATGCTCCCTCCCTCCCTCCCTCCAAAACAGCATCTGTATTCCATCCCATTTGCACATCTGACAGATGATTTCCTGAGCGCTGGCTGCTACTGCTCACCTATGTCAGGCTGCCTAAATGAACCAAACCTGACAAGTACGCAATGTGCTCTATAAAAATGTCTTTTTTCACCCTACTGATAACGCCTTCCCTCTGTCCACTGTGAGAGTTAAATATGCTGATCTACTGAAATATGAAATATTTAGATCAGTTAAAGCTTAACAGTTAATTATGTTGTTATTTTATACGCATCTATCCTAATTTGATCATGAAACTCTTGTAGTATCACATACTCATGCTCAGATCACTTCAATTTAACTGAGACCAAGCTGTCAGCAGCAGGTTGTATTATAGTTGCTATAGTCTTCATATACAATGTTTGACAACTGTTCAGGTAATCCTATACAGACTCTTCTCCGTGTTAACAACCAGTCATTATGACAAATTGTGGTTATAACATTGTTTTCCCCAAGTTTACATCAGTTCAAGATTCTCTAATATTCACACTGTGACATATTGAGGAGAACTGGAAGGTCTGCTGCATTTCTGGGGAAAAGAAAAGCCTCTACAAATGCGCCAAGCTCCCATGGCTATTCAAGTTAACAGAAGTGGTACTACTGTGGGAGGCAGGAAGAATGCAACCCTGCTGTTTATCCTTGGGAGACTCATTAAAAAGAGGAATGAGAAGCAGAAATAAACCAGAGGTATCTGAATATTTAACATCTAAGCGAGTACAGTACAGTATGTAAAACAGGGGAATTGTGGCGGGCAGTGAGTAATATGTAGAAGGGGAAGTCCAGTTCAGAGGACACAGTCACACTGGGGAGCGTTACATTTTATTCAGTAATTCAGCTGAAGCAACAACATCTCTGAGGCATTACGGATGTTGCTTGTGTTGTATGTACCCACTCTACAAATGAGGTAGATGTTGTGTATTTAGTCATTACATTAGTGTAACACATGTATTGTAATGCCCCTGGGGGAGTAGCAATAAAATGTTGTCAATAACATTGTGTTCAGTTACAATGTGTTGTTGCAATTATTAATACAAAAAGAAAAACACATCCTCAATCAGATGGAAAATGCCCTGGGCCAGTTTGTCACTATTCACTACATGCTTCAAGCACACACAGACACACACACACACACACACACACACAAATGCTCTAAGTCGAGCAACGTAAGGTCGATCCTTCCTTCACAGATGAAAGATTCAGTAATCTGCAGCAGAATTAAAATGAGAGATTTGAATATTCAGAGAATCTCTCTCTCTCTCTCTCTCTGTCTTCCTCGTGTTGCTCTGCGCCTCCCTGTGCTCTGCTTTCTCTAATTCCTCTTTAATCTCCACAGTCAACACCTCCTGAGCTCCCTTCTGTCTTCAGCTCTCCCACACACACACACACACACACACACACAAACACACACACAGATGTATGCATGCATAGACACACATGAGCATTAATGTGCAAGTCCTCAAAGTCAAGCCAGGCTGTCTCTGCAAAGCGAGCTCAGCGTACGCACTGATTTGCAGTAAACAGAAATCAACAAAGAAAACCATCCTGGTGTGTTTTTCAAATTTTGTTTGGCTTCTGCGTCACATACACACACACACAAGCTGAAATGCATAAGTATAGTCATGTTTTCCCTATGGTGCTATAAGCAACTTCAAATAGTGTGCATTGGTTAGCTTTCCTCCCCTGGAAGGGACGAATCCAAGCCTGGCACATAACGCTCCTGGTCTCTCTTGTTAAGGTCGATTTATGCCTCAACAATCTGAGCAAATCAAATTAGGTCTGTGTCATGTCACATTGGATGTTGGGGATTGTGGGTATTTGTAAGTGTAGCACTAGGCGATAGTTCAATATTACCGTTTATCATCTCTCAGCATGGCATTTAGGGGCTCCGTATGAACTTTGTACTTACTACATAAAAAACACTATATAATATTATAAAACTGTACTATTCTTGTTTTCGTCTTAAAAAAGTGCAGAGTAACTGTGTTTATTTGTTTATCTACTGGAAGGTCAGGATGCCAAAACTAATTTTTATGAACTCGGTTTATGATAGCGTCTATTTCTTAGCCCCTCCGGTGTAACCACAGTGTTCAGTTAGTGGGTACAAAATAGGAATAAGAATTTGGTGTCTTGCTGAAGGATAACATCAAAATACTATATACTGTATCGCATACATATCACATCACATACTCATGCACAAACAGCAATTAAAACTATTAGAGACAGAGGGGAGAGGAAGCATAGGGGATGAGGGAAAGTTTGCAAAAAAGACAGATATATAGTATGAAGCAACAATTACATTTATTTGTCACTGTATAATGGTTATCGAATGACTCACTGTTGATCATCAGCATCTGCTGTGCAAATATGTGACAATACAAGCCTTCCAAGGTAAACAAGACACACGTATCACAATGTAATATTAAGCATTTGTAAGAGCCTGTTAAATTTGTACTACACTCTGTCTCACACCTACTGCGACTGTGATAACACTTACACACATTAGCAAAGTGTTCACACACACACACACACACACATACACACACACACACACACGCACATGCACACAAATGCATAGTACTTTTATACGTGTTCACTTAGGGTGCAGCAGATTTGCAGGTTTTTTTGTTTGTTTTGTCTTTTTTTTTTACTGGACATGAAAAGCGCAGTAGTACTTCACCTTCACATGGTCAACAGTGCTTTAGTAAGACTGCACTGAGCTCATACACACACGCACACACACACACACACACACACACACACATTGTGACACAAGCGGCTGCTGATGCAAGACAACAACAATTCCCTTACACAACCTCTTAGGCATACATGGATGCACACAAGCATGAATACCCTGGAAAAGTCTCACAACATACACACACACACACACACACACACACACACACATACATACACACACCATGTCAAGTCCACTCCATTTCAGCTGTCAGGCCGGTGCCAGTGAATACTGTACAAGAGGGGACTACAGAGAGAGCAGAGAGGAAGGATGAAGGAGTGTGCAGTAAACAATAAAACAGCACTGATGCAATACAAACAACAAAATGTCCAGTCGTCTCCCATGACAGCAATTCATCCACAGTCACTGGATTGACTGTGGATGAAAAACTTCCATTGGCTATGTCAAATTAAGGCAATTTTATCTGCTTTCTTTCTCTCTTTCTCTGCTTCCATTTCTTTCTTCCCCTTTTATGAAATCCCTCTTTATTTTCACCTTTCCTCCCCTCTTTCTTCCTTCTTCTCTCCTCCTTCCCTCTAGGGTTCTCTACCTGTCCGCAAATGTTAAGGAGGATCTAAAGTGTTAAGTCTCGACTCAGCTCACAAGCAGAACTTCTCTCTATCTGCTCCACAGCTTAGCTCTCTTTGTTCCCAGATAAGCTACATATTTAGCCTGTCCCATCTGGCTGGCAGCTCTCAAACCTCCCCTTGCTTCAAGTTTTTCCACACATCTACACAAAAGCACAACGAGAGCTTGAAAAAAAAAAGCCTGTTGATGCTTTGCACAGAAGCAGCAGGTGTGATAATCAAAGCTATTATGATTTGATTAGAGGTTTAGTTTGACATTGTTGCCGTTAATGTAAATTAGATTTGGATTTTTATTTCTATAATGCCTGTATTCATTATTTTGATTTCTGACAGCCAGCACAACCCGCCTCTTCTCCAGGGAACCTAGCTTCAAAAATGTTCCGTGCAGATGTCATTGGTCACAGTTAGTGGCCGCAATTTACAGAGCCGCGCAGTTCCTGTCTGAGGCTTATTGGCTGTCGCTCTCTTGTGTCAGGTAAGATTTCTCAGGCAAGCGGATACATTTCAACCTGTCTGTTTTGTTTTGTTTGCCTCATTCCACTGAATTTGGAGCTAAAGGAGTGGTAAATGGTGGAAGTGTGAAAGGTTCAGATCAGTGACCAGTCACAGCACTTAACTCTGCCATGGAGACAGATGGCTTGGGGGAAGCAAATCTATGCATCCATAAACACGCAGATAAAGAGATGAAGAAAAGAAACACACTTGTCTGTAACACTCCACTTTGGGGGATAATGGAGCTCTCAGACTAACTCTGTGGGTAAATTGCTGAGAAGAGAGCAGGAAAAGGATATAGATAATACTAATATGTTTATGTAGAATTCAATGGGTAACACATTTAGAGCTCAACGGATGTTCCATTGACACTTCCACTTGCATGACATGAGCACGTATAGATGTTTAAATATTTTTCTCAATCAATCTGTGTATTTATGTAGACATTTTCAATATTAACCTCAACCCACTGCTGAAAACAAGGTTTTTCCTCCATCTATCCCTCTCTTCATAACCATTCTCATCTCTCCTCCTCCCTCCTTTCCTTGACTCTCACCTTCACCCCCTCTCTCTCTATCATTTTCCCCCTGCTCCCACCTTCCTTTCTCCACATCATCCATATCCATCTTTCCTCTTAGCCTTTCACCTCTCTCTTTTTTAAAATCCCCCTCCATGTACAGTATATTTTCCCCCATCCTCTTCTTCAATTCATTTCTCCCAACCCACCCTTACCCCCTCCCCTCGTTTTTCATGCTCCAGTCCATCCCTCTTTCATTAGAGGAGAGCAAACTCAATCCCATCAGATGTAATAACCTAATCACACTCTCTACTCAGGTCGATCAGCAGGGCAGCTGCATGTGTGTGTGTGTGTGTGTGTGTGTGTGTGTGTATGTGTGTGTGTACACTCTAAGTATGAAAACAAGTGCATATGTGTATGAATATATGTCCTCTGTTAGGATAAGCATACCAATTTAGGTCACAGTGTCCTTTGTCCTTTCTATATCTATGTTGTATATTACAGTATTACTTTGTAGCGGTTGACATATAACACCTGCCTTTCAGTGTAATATATGTTATCAAAGGCCAAAAGGAGGTTAGAAGGGATGATTGGGTATAAAATGGACAAACCTTTAACAACGGAGACCAGGGTTTATGTGTTGTTGGAGTTAAGTTACTTATAGGAAGACTATAATTTTGGTTAAATATTAAAGGATAGGGCTGTTGTCAACAAATCTCATGTACAAACAATTAATCGATGCTACTTATTGCAAATCTTCTGCAAATCAGAAGTGACCTTTTCAGTATTTATCCAAGACCATGATCTTTCCCTAACCTTAACCAAAATGCTTTAAGTTGATTGACATGATTGTTTTCTACTATATATCACTGCTAATATGCATTAGTTGAATATGAACATAATCACTGAAAATTGCTGAAGCATCCTTCTTTGCCAGTTATACACTGTGTTTGTTTGCATTTGTAATGATATAGCACTTATACTGTTAACACTATTTTAACACCCAATTCATTGGTGAGAAAATCTCAGAGGAACTTATTTCTGCTCCAACTGACAAGCAAGCTCTGAAGAGTTCTGCTGCGGGTTCAGAGCTACTGGCATCGCCCTGCAGACCATCAGGGGTTGTTTGTCCTCCTTCCTTCATCACTCCATTCACTGTTAATGAGCTCTGTTCTCCCTCTGCTGTCCCTCCTTCTTTTTCATCCTCTCTCGCTCATCTCAAAACTTTTGTGAATCTCCTTTCCAACCGAACTCTGCTCCTCTCTTTTCCTCTCATCTCTCTCCTGTCACATCTCCTCCGTCTCACTCCATCTCTGCTTCTCCTTCTGGCGATCTGTCTCACTCCGTCGATATGGCAGTGGAGTGCTTCCAATCCAGATCCAGAGCCGTGTTTGATTGGGATGATTGTTCATTTATTTCACCATCTGCCACAGAGAACGCATTACCTCAAACACAGAAATACTCCCACCCCCCCGCCCCCCGCTGTGATCACTACTTTAAGGATCTTGCCAACAGTATGACTGGTTGCAGAGCCGCGTGTGTCTCGTGTGTCTACTGCGTGAGCGTGTTTTGTGTGTGTGTGTGTGTGTGTCTGTATGTGTGAACTCCAGATCGGCTCATCTCAGAGAAGTCCCTGAAGACGGCACGATTCAGAAACAGAAACTCATAAATCAGCCTGTCCCTGAACTCGCTCCTCACTCCCTCGTCACCTCTTTCCCTCTTTCATCTCTCCATTCCTGCATCCCTCCATCCCTCCTCCTCCAAACACCCCTGAGAGGAGGCTGAGGCAGCAGTGACGCAGTTACACCAGGATTCCCTCTCTCTTTCTCTGTTATAGTCTCTCTGCTGAAAGCTCTTTCATCTCCTACTTACTTTCACAGCCTTTTTAATCCATGCTGATGGCAATTTTATGGTGAAATGTTTTCTGAGTAACTTTGCATCAACTATCAGCATCGATTACACTTGATTCTATTCTATTTTATCTTCGAGGTCTATTTCAAAACAGCGAGAAAAATCTGCATGTGCGATGAAAAAAAGCACAAAAGAGTACCGAACTAAAACATGCCTGACATACAACATGCCAGAACAAAAGGCATCCCAAGGTGAGGTACTGTTTCCTATGGCATCTGTCCCATAATGTGCATGTGTGTGCAGGTGTGTGTGTGTGTGTGTGTGTGTGTGTCAGAGTGCCAAAGAGGGAAAAAGGGAGGAGAGAAAAAGCGAGGGAGAGATACAGGGAGCCCTAAATAGAGCAGCTGCATCTGGTGGGGCCTGGCCTTAAACCTGCACCACCTCACACACACGAACACACACACACATACTGGAGGCTACAGAACATGACTGAAATGGTTCAACCGTTGAGCTCGACCTTGAGCTATTGGCTCTACGGCATGTATTAACACACACCAATGTACTTCCCTTAAAATGCCACACATGATAGATTCTGCACGCGTTTTCTTTTGCTTAAAGGATAAAACATTTGTGTTTTTATTCTCAGTGAAAAGAACAAAATCAACAACAAATTTATCCTACTTACAAGTCCTGCCTTGTCTGTGTAGCTAAAGCCTGATATAGTATCAGGTGTGGTACTTCTCATGCTTCAAACTATTGAAGACGCATCAGTGAGCCACAACATTGCACTGGCGGATTCCTTAATTATAATTAACTCAGCCACTGCAGTTTATTTTGAGCCAATCCCACATACACCGTCCTGCTGCTGCGAATACACACCTGTGCATATTAATCCACAGCTGAAAACACTCCCCCAACAAATGTACCATTTACTCTTGCTCTGGTGAACATTTTTTTTTAAAACTGAAACTATATATTCGTGACCTGTTTTAAAGATTGACATTCAGTAGCGGCCACAGGCAGGGTAGAGAAGTCGGAGAAGTATTTAGAGACGCACTAAAGCATTGTGGGTTTTGGTCTTTTCATGGACTTTGTTGACAGTAAGAAAAATAGAGAATAATCCAAACCCTATCCTTAAGGGACTTAAAGATAAGGCTATATTGGGACTTTGTTGCACAAACTCTGTATGTAAATTACTTCCTTTAGGCCTGTGTAAATGATATCGTTGGGAGTATCTTAATAGTGACAACATGCGTACCATGGAAGACTGTCAGACATAAACATCCTGACTGATTATAGCGATTAGAAGGGCCACTTTTATCATGCGGTATTCTCTCTCGGTCTCTCTGACACAGTTTCGACAGGATTCTGGTTGCTAAGTAACCGACCACAGTCAGAGGATTCCAGAGAAAGAGAGAGGAGAGTTGAGGACAGGAAGTTGGCGTGTTTTGTGTCTTTTGTCTGCATTTAAGCCATCGTGTTTACATTTTTCTTTGATTGTCTCCTCTGTATTTTCTTCTCTTTCCTCGTTCTTCTCTCACTCCCATTCCTCCACTCCACCCTCCCGTCCTCTTTCTCCTCCTCCTCCTCTCCCTAAACTAGTCTCACGCTCCCTATTGTCAAGGGAGATGGGGTGGGAAAAAAAAGATCACCTCCCTCTCATTTCCCTTCTATTTTTTCTCTCCTCTCTCCCCTTGCCTCCTCTGCACACCATCCACATTATCATTAATACATGTCATATAATCCACATATGATCCATTACATATGAGTTATAATCTCCTCACATACACATGCACACATGAAGATGTTATAAGCCTCTTTCCAAATGTATTCTTCTATTAATCCTGTTAAACTGCAATGTTAAACTTCACAAGGATCATTTATCAAAATCATATAAACACTGTTTAGTCTGGATGTATCCTATAACAAATGACACTTAGGCCTGTTGGTTCATAATGTCTTCATAATGAGGTCTCACACTTGTCCAGTTAATGTGTGGCAGTGTTTCAGTGCTCTGGTCAAGTGTTTGTTTAGGGGCCTCACGGCTCTCCAGAGGATCATAGTGCTGACCCCACAGTATCATTTTTATTGCCTTAGTGTGTTTTATAGATCAAGCCTGCTGACTGCTTTACTGTTTGCCGGGTTACACAAGCAAATACTGTACGTAGCAGAGCCAGTGACCAGGAGAGGACAAGAGAAACAGACAAAGAGCAGTGCAGAGGACAGAGAGATAGAGAGCATATAAGGTTTTATTAGATATGTCACCATACCTGCAGAGGTGAATTAGAATTGGATATTAAACTCAGTGGATGTATAACTTAAATCATGGCTGGTTTATGATACTGTATGTAAGCCAAATAACACCGTAAAATGCAAAGAGAGAGAAGTGTGTGATTATCGGGTGTTTAAGTTAGAACTTAAAATAAAAGTGAATATAGTTATTGTCTTTACATTGAGATTATGGTTCAGAATAATAAAAAACATTAGTAATTGATAAACCAGCCATGTGTGACCACACATTCGAGCAGGGGGTGGTAAAAGGAGCTCCTGGGTTGTTATTCTTCTTCTAAAGTAAAAATTGCTAACAAAATGAAACACCACACACTCACAGTCCCACATTCACACTGTGAACTATAGGCACCTATTGTATATAAAGCAATATATGGCATATAATAGATTCCAAGGATCACTGCATTGAGTTGGCAGGATGTTTTTCTTAGTTATGTTGGATATTCTGCATTCAGTGAAATAAAGTTTTAACAAAGACCTGGATGTTAAACTGGCTGACATCAGAGAGTAATGTCAGAACTGCTCTCTGGCTTTTATTATGTTGTTCTGTCTAGAAGCTTACAGTGCAATACATCATTGGATTACACATGTCTCCCATCTTACATCTAACCTGAACTGCTACTTCAAATGTCTGTTCAGAAGTGAAAATGTATAAGAGCATAAAACATAACCTTCAGGTGTAATCTTTTACATCATCACACGTCAGAAAAGATGAAAAATAAGATTTTCTTTCAATCTCCTTTACAGAGCAATGGCACGTGCAGAAAACATACAAAAGACACCAAAATTCTGGTAAAAGCTTCATTTACCGCAATCCTGTGATGTTAAATGTCAGATGAGCATTATACACACAGTACACGCCCCATTACAGAAACCAAATCAAAAGGTCAAAGCCTATTGGTTGTATTTCTATCTTCTACCAGATGGCCACATGCCCTGCCCTGCCTGGCAGCATATGGACATCTGGACACAAACCAAGGCATGAGCTGCACACACACACACACACACACACACACACATAGGTTTATGTCCCTGAAAGTGACTTAAGTCATACCCACACACACACACACACACACACACACACACACACACACACACAAACATTTGCTTACACATATATTTGCAAATGCTTAAAAATGCATGCAAACATATTAACATCATTACTTAATCTTCTCACACAAATGCACAATATATGGACCCATTAGTGAATGCAAAACAAACATACCAGGTGACCAAGATACACAAAACACACATTCACACAGCAACCAAACTAGTATGGACAATCTGTGTGAAAATTATCACACAGAATCCTGTCTTGTATCTGTGTGTACGCTTCCATGTATGTACATCTTTTGTATATCCATGCAAGCCCTCCATATGAACCTGCATGGGTCTATGAATGTGTGTGTGTGTGGCCATGCATATGAGCGTGTAGCCATGTGTGATTGGTGAATCTTGGCAGCCTTCTCTGTGAGCTCACCTGATTCACTAGCAGGCAACAGCCTCTAATGGCTGGTCGCATTACCTTCATGGGTTACAATTATATAAGCCTCCCTTCAGGTTTTTATCTTGCTTCCTTGCTGCATTAATGCTGGAGATAATCACCTTGGGATGTTACACAGCAAAGCCAAATTAGTATTAGCTACACATTTGGCATTTAGCCAGTGCTTTTTATGCAAAATGATTTAAAAGGAGGGAACAGGAGGAGTCCAGTGTGTCACTCAAGCTCAACCTCAAGCTCAAGCTGGGCATTACTTTGTTTTTAGATCTCGAGCCATTTTCCTCTTAAACACTATCCTTCCTTTATTTTCACACAATAATCCACAGATGTGATCATTTGTTTAACCACAAAGCCGCATGTATGTTGCAGCCCTACAGCGCATATGGATATTCAAGAAATCAGCCTGAAAAAGCCTCTAAAGCATTATGTCTTTAGCATACTAATATTCAGGCATGTACAGTTCATTTTCAGATAAACCAAACAGCTGAAGCATTCC
Source organism: Euthynnus affinis (assembly GCA_029490765.1). Classification (NCBI taxonomy): domain Eukaryota; kingdom Metazoa; phylum Chordata; class Actinopteri; order Scombriformes; family Scombridae; genus Euthynnus; species Euthynnus affinis. The sequence goes on along the minus strand of CM055856.1, from coordinate 18,518,165 downwards.
AGAGAGGAGGAAGTGGATGTTATGTACTTCTCAATAGAGATTGAGGAACCAGTGTATTATAAAAGACATGCTTCGATTGGGGTATGATAATATTTAGTTATTTTTCAGTTAATGATGCAGGTGCTCAAGATGTAGTTTTGAGGTGCATTTCATGCTCAAACAAGCCATGAAAACTTGTAAATATGCAGCTGTGTGAGGTGCAATATGTGGTTTACTTCAGTCAAAAAGCACCTGCACAGCAAAATATGTTTTTCAGACCCTGACAAGTGGGGAGTGATAAAGTTTTTGATAGATATGTGTGCCCCCAAACACTGGTTGTCATGCCTTTCAGTGAGCAAGTCACCAATTATGTGATGTTGTAAAAGCACAAATCCAATTCCATCCACTAAGCAGTCATTTGGCTGAAATTGATAAGCAGCACAGTTTTAGTTAGAGAAAGTTTATAGAAAATGACTAGACGCTATTAAAAACTTCCAGAATCCGACGTTGCAATAAGGACTTCTGGCAATAGCTTTGTAGCCATTTAGACAAAGATGCTGAGTAGGACAATAAGCACTGAACGGGACTGTGCTCTGGCCCTTAAAACACAATGCAGGTCCTGAACTGTATATTTAGTTCACAAAATCATTCTCAGTTCTTTTCTGTTCAGCCGAGTCATTATTGAAAATATCCCACACTCATCCTGACACGACTGTGTATCAGACCATACCAGTGAAACAATATGCATACTACAAATCACATCTGTGTGTGCACTCGCCCACCTTCACCTCTCCTTTAACAAGAAGAAGATACAACTCCTCAGGCTTAAAGGTTCAATGTGTAAGAATTGGCCAGAATTTTAGTGCAAAATTAACTACAATTGCCAACAGAATGTGAAGAAATAACAGTTCTGCCATTATGTCAAACACCTATAGCTATTGTGTTGCAGAGATATTATTGTTATTTTTTTAGTAGGTTAGCTTGCTAACCAGCTAGCTCTGGCCCCATCTGGCCCATACTGTCTCATAATATCACTTTGTACCTCAGGGGTGATAATGAGTCACTGTAGCATCCAGTCTGCCTTCAGTCCAACATGAGAGGAAGAAGAAGTAGCACTGCCCAGAGCAACCAGCAGTAATGGTGCAGTAATGGTGAAGCCAGGCTGAATGCTGCTGGACTTTTAGTTTTAATAATGTTTCAGGTGAGAATATAACCATGTAGATTCCCAATATGTGGTCAGTGCATCCAAATAACAAATATTTGGAAAGTTGCACCAATGTTGACGCTGGCCAGGGAGACATCAGCTGCTCATGTCGGCTGATCCAGTGAACTGTACTGGGTTGCGCCCGCTATGTGAAAGCTGGCCATTTGGCATCATAGCACATTGTAGTAAGCTGGATCAATACTGAAATGTCATATCAATAAATTAGGTCTCTACTGGAATACTGTTTTACAAAATGGCAGCAATTAATGAAAAAATGATGATGTGTGGCAGAAAAAGTACTGTTTTACTATTATTGAGTTCTGTGACATTTTATGATTTACACCTACACTAAGGGCAAGTGTGTAATTATTCAGTAGAGTTGTGTTGTAACTTATCTCTATGGTGCAACCGCTTTCTGATATGTGCAGCTCTTTGGTAATTTACCACTGTCTCCAGTGTCTGCATTTTGATATGTTGATGCACTGTAAACATTAAGCTTTACACTATATTCAGTGAATGATGGTGGTGGTGTGATGTACTTGGGGGGAACAGTGGTGGTGGGGGGTGATGTCCTGCTCCCTATTTGTTTGAATCAGGTGGCCAATTCTTACCCACTGAACCTTTAATGAAGTCTCTTTTATCACATGCACTTTGAAAGGATTATTCTAGCAGAAGAAAAAAAATGGCATTTGTCTTCCCTCCATAAAAGTTTTCTGCCAAGCTCCTCATTTTTCATTTGGGAAGAGAGAGAAACGGTCCTGCAGTAGAGCTGGAGGACCCGAGGGAGGAAAGACAAGAGAGACAGAGAAGAAAAGGTGGATTAATAGAAAGACTGACAGAGAAACAAAAGAGACTATGGTGACATACATACGTGAAAGGAAACAGCTAGAAAGGAATTTCAACAAGGACTATTGAAACCAAGACTGCGTTTGTTGGGTTCCAGCATTTCCAATAACGCGGCAGCGTCTCATCTCACACACACACAAACACCCATGGTTTGGCGCGCTCTAAAAAATTTTCATCTTATTGCCTCAGAGCTGTAAAATAACTCCTCTTCACTGCACTCATCCCCAGCATAGCCAACCATGCACAAACATAAACAAACAAACACACACACCTACACACACACAGAGACCGCCAAAATCTGACATCTGACAGATTGGTGAATGTGTTGTTTCCTTGCTCCCTTTCATTGAAAGCCTAAATCTTAGATGCAACGACTTCCTTCCAAAGAGTCTGTTCCAAATCACCTCCATTATTGAGCGCCAGACAGAGAGCGGGAGGAAGGGCGAGGGACTGCAACGAACATACTCAGAGACTCAAAATGTAAATCAGAGACAGCGAAAGGCAAAAATCAAGAAAAGGAGTAATTTAATTTGTTTCCATATTTTCAGGTCGTGTTACCATAGGAACCACATTTGCTTGCAGCACACCCTCCAGCGCATACACACTTTCTTCTTTTTCTGCATAATCCATGGTTTGCTTCCCAATGCAGGAGGTGTTGATCACAGTCTGCAGCTAGTGGAGCCCAGGAGGAAACTAGAGCACACAGCTTATCCTGTAATTGTTATTTATTCGGTGCGATTAATGCAATTAAAGAAAGAGTGTGCTCCAGTTTCCCCCTGGGTTCCAGTACCCATTGATTTTGATTTGTAATGGTCTGTCTGCTGTGATCAGAGGTCTATAAGCAGAAGTGCAAAATGTAGCACCATATGATTACTGTGCCTGCATTTATTTATTGTACAAATGTTCAGTTTTCTGTTCTTGAGTAAATCAGAAAAAAAAAACACAAAGGTAACATCATATAAAAGAACCAACAGACTCCATAGGCATAAATGGAAATATGACATTATTCATTTTATTATTTAGAGTTGTTTTACTTCTATAAAAAAGGACTATGGTATACTTTTAACAATGCTACAAGTGTGAGAAAGGGTCTGATTACCATTCAGTTAGTAATAGTATTGCTATGATTGCAACCGAGACACAGCTTCCAGAAGCTAACCAATTAGAACAGAGTGGACTGATCAAGAGGGGGGCCTTAAAGAGACAGAAGCAAAACCTGCCTGTTTCAGTCAGAGGCTGAACAAAGGATCAGTATATGATAAATTAGTTTTTTGTAATGCAACAAGACAGTAGAGCCTCAGAATATAAATATAGACCTGGAAATTTAAATGATATATCCCCTTTTATATCCACACCATTTTAATGCCATAGGGAAAAATGGGCTGAACTTTGGAAAAAGTTTGATTTTTCATAATATCCTGCAAAAACTTTAATATTATTAATGGCACTAGTACTTTATTGCCGCATTAATGCAGTGCAAGGATTTGATATTGAATGTAATATTTAAGCAAAAGCCACAAATTCAATAAAAACTGTAAAATGAATTAGACTGAAAAATCAAAGGAATTAGTATAGAGGACTGTAAGGTTGTAGCTAAAGCCTTTCTTCGTTAATTCACCTGATATGCAAATTGACTCAGCTATTCTGCAAGACAGAACTACACTATAAGAGTTGAGGCTGTTCCAGATGGGCAGAGGTCAAGTCAATTTTAAGTCAAGTCAATTTTATTCCTATAACCCAATATCACTAATTATAAATTTGCCTTTGGGGGCTTTACAGTCTGTACAGCAATACAATATATTCTGTTCTTAGACCTTTGATTTGAATAAGAAAAAACTTTGAATAAGAAAAAATGGAAATTGCACATCGGTTTGTCCTGGGAGAGACAGACGTGCAATAGATGTTGTGTGTACAGAATAGAACAAGAAAGACTGTGTCACTGTCAGAGCAAACAACAGTACTGTTTTGTTGACTTTTCCATTTGAGAGAACTTACATTATTACATATATACATTATTAAATGATCTATTTTTCATAGAGAGAAAGTTAAAGAGAAAGTTAAAACAGAAACACTGATATTTATGACACAAAATTTATTCAATATATGTATTTTTGAGGGAAAACAAGCTCTAAAATGATGAAGTGATTAGTTGGTATAATCCAATTCTGCATATTTTATTTATGACTGAGTATAAACCTTTTTGTGTTTGCCAAAGCCCTTCCCGCTAACCTCTAGCAGTCAACCACGTTTAACAGAGAGGCGATACAGAGCCATGCATGGCTAACTACACACCCGGCCAGAGGTCCTCAACCTTTTTACAGCACAGCCACAGGAGAGTGGGCAGGATATTCACTGTGTTTTATTATTAGCTGAGACAGCAGGAGACACAGGAGACTAGCTTTGGTGGGACTTGATCCAAAGAAAGAGGATGGTTATACAGTAGGCACATCCAGACTCACTCACAGCATGAAAACAACAGTAAATGTGAACAAAGAAGGGGAAGAATATCTTAATCTGCTGCCACTTCAAATCATATACAATATCTTATCATATGGTGCCAGCATACAGTTGTTATTATTGTTTTTATGTAGATAGATTCCTTCCTTTATGTTCAATCCTGAGCCAAAGCAAAATATAAACATCACATACCTAATGGAGCTGAAATTTAATTTTGAGCATCTTAAGTGCACTACAACATTATATAGATACAAAATAGATACTCATTACATTTAATTATAAAGTTGCAGTCTTAATTTGGGTAAATCTTCTATTACTAAAACAAAATAACTGACATGATTACTCTTTATTGCTTTTTGAATTGCCTTTGCAGAAACCTAATCTGGATGTTTGATTAGAGGGGCAGTGAATCAGAGTTCGCTCTGTTGATTCTGTAGGTCTGGAACACATTGGCAAGCAAACATTTACCAGCATAGATAAAATAAAAAAACAAGGTTTAGACATGTCCCTGACCTGCTCCTCTAAAAAAATCGTATGCTGCAAAGTGTAGCTTTGCAGCATACGTGTTTTCTAAGTAATCAAAATGTGCACAAACATCTCATATTTTGTTAATCCACATTTCAACCTTAGAAATATTTGACCCTGAGCAGTGACTCTATGTTCTCCAGGTCAGGAAAAAAAAATCATATCTCAGTATCTTTCATGGCTCACTGGCACATAATGATCAGTAAACAATAGTAAAACTGTTACTGTTGCCAAGGCAACAGCTGACAACAAGGGACGCACCAGGGGCAGGTACAGTACTCATCACCATAGCAACTGCTCCATGTTGTCAAGGGGGGCATTCACAGGAAGTACTGGGGTTAATATTAACTAGTGTAAATATGATATACAGACAACATTAAAGAGTGGAAGTCTGTGTTATTCAGTGAGTTACCTTGTGCACTATTCACAGTTCATATCCAGTAAGAGCAGCTTAGATGCATCATTACATCCGCATCACAGAAATCACATTATATTGTACATTAATAAACAGACTATAAGCCGACGGAGCATTACCATGGAAACAGAGCTGACATGGACTGCAAGAATGAATAGAAAGGTGGGAAAGACATTTCAGTATCAGAGGCTAAAATTTGTTGTTTTTTGCTTTCTCCAAGTTAAGATACATGCTTATACCCAATGAGATTTAAAAAGCTGTTAATATTCAGTAAACTCCAATTATCCAAAATAAAAACATAATACATAATATATAATAGTGTGTGTATGTAAAATCAATCTCTCTGTCCTGCAGCAGGAAAGGATCTTGTGTCCATCGTCGTTTTCAAAAATGCTAGTGAATGCTGATTTTACGGAAGTTGCCAAGACAGTCTGCCTACAGGGCTCCTCTGTGGGAACGCTTCCGGTGCAGGCTCTGCTCTCAGGCAGCTCCACTGTCAGGACAGGAAATGCCCCCAAAATAAAACAAAACGCTCAAGATGATACCTCCGGTGTCAAGGAAGAAAAAAAACAGAACTATCTGCTGTCACGATAAATACATGTTACTGTTTAACATGATTTTGTCAATAACATTAATTAAATAATTCTGCCAATGCAGTAACGTTAGTAGCCTATCGTATGAGTCTAGCCCATATTGTATATATCTACTGATATATAATAAATCTACCAAAATGTGCTTTATATTAATATAAAACACTAAAATACAACCATGGGCATTTATCACATCTTCCATGGTTTTTAATGTGGGGTGAAGAAAACAATGTGTTATTTCCTGTCCTGACAGTGGAGCTCCCCTGAGAGCAGAGCCTGCACCGGAACCGTCCCCACAGAGGAGACCTGCAGGCAGACCCCTCTCGATATTGCTGGTCCATGAACCACGCTTAGTTAGTCAGGGTCATTTAAACAATATATACTTTGTCCTTAAGTTAACCTGATAATCCTGTATGCAGTAAGGCTTTGATTCATGCAGCAAAGAAATGTAGTTGTAAATTCTTAAGATGTGTGTAACACACCTTCACACTGGAATAAGGGTGTATTTTAAATATTCCGTATTATACACTCCAAACAGCAAGTCTGTTTTCATGTGTGACATGTCCTGATTGAATTTCAACCTCTATAAAAGACAAACTTTACATTCAAGTTCAGTAATTGGCAGAAATAAATTGCCTCATTTGAGCAAAACGATGTTCAATAAGATGTCAGTTATGTTCAGCTGGAAGCCCAAAGCAGCCATTTGTGTTTACAACACGAACAACCAGTGTGTGTGTGTGTGTGTGTGTGTGTGTGTGTGTGTGTTTAATAGCCCCACAGCTAAAGGATTAGCAGTGTAAACATGGTTTTTCCTACTGCCTAGTAAAACAACTGATCATTTGGGCTTAACTGGTTGACACAGCCACACACACACACACACACACACACACACACACACACACACACACACACACACACAGCAGCCATAATCAAATATTACCCCAAACATAAATCATTTCCATGGAAACAGCTACAAAGTACAAGCTTTCACCTCCTGCAGCAGAGCGGTTCTCTACCACACACCATGGTGCACACATGCACACAAACATACACACACTTGCTATTACAACAGCAATTGATTGTTGAAAAAAAGGATCAAAAGCAGCAGTGGTGATAAACACATCCTAAATTGTTTGCACACACAAAAAAGAATAATTAACTGCTGATAATAACTATATACACATACACATGCATATGACAAACACATAAATATATGAAAAAGATTATTATTCCTATTGTCCTTTTTCCATCGCTCAACCCTTCCTTCCTTTCCTTTTCTACACTTCTCTATTTCTTCTGTATTTTATGTTTTTCACCTCTGCCCTTCGCTCCCTCTTTCCCTCGTTCTTCCACCTCCAACATCAGAGCTAAACGAGGCAGGTAGTGTTTCCTCCCGCGGGAGCGAGGTGCAGTGAAGCTTTAGTGTAGCAAATAGAAAGTGACAATACATACATTACTTATGCCCACACTCCTCCATCCTCTCACTCCTGCTCCTACATACACAAACACACACATTCACACACTGCACCTCTCATCCCTCTGCAAGGTACACACAGTACTGTGAACAAGCCCTCTCATCAAGGGCAACAGAAAAATGTGGACCATTTTACGAGGTTTCCAAAATCACTTTAGACCAGTACTCAACAAAACAGAAGTAGCTGTGCATACAACTTCCTCTATCACACACACAGAGGAACAAATTGACAGCCACTACACTGCAACAAATGGATGCTTGAACACACAAATTGGTGTACTTCACCACATGTCATTTTGTTGCACTAGTTACTGGGAGTGCAGAGCTAAACCAAATCGATAAGCCCTTATTTTCCAACACACTGTTTTGACAGCTACTGTGTCTTCAGGGTCAAACTGGTCTTTAGTTGTCTCAAATATATGAGTGGTTTTAATGAGGTAATTGCTTGATCAGACAATTGATTCAAAACTTCTGCACAGCTTCACTGCTCAATCAATTATTCTGCACTTATTTGAAAATGTACCTCTTTTTGACCTTAAAAGACCAAAATGGACATATTGCACCAAATCAGTTGAGCACTTATTAAAATACACTGACTGTATGTGTAAAGTGTGTGTGTGTGTGTGTGTGTGTGTGTGTGTGTGTGTGTGTGTTACTGCATGCATATCAGTTTTATGTCTGTGGCCATGCATATACATATACATGCTGTTTAGATACAAAGATCAACTAAGAGGCAGGTAAGTGTCATTGATTTCGTAGCTGTCTGCATCTGATGTTGCGGTTTCCATAGAAACAGATAAAGTATATACCATACAGTGGCCTCTCTATCTGTGTGAATGAGCCATACCATAATGCTACAACTGGTGTGGGTGGACAGGCACCAACAGCAAGAGTCTTTTCACAGTGTAGCACAGAGCTCGATCTGCATATTGCCACTTTTAAGAGACAGGAACTGTTTCTTTCCAAAAGAAATATTTGGTAACACTTTCACTTTTCACTTTATAACAACTGTAACTATAATTATATATTGCTGTAAGCAGATTACAACACATTAAAGGTATGTTTTTAATGCTTTACAGACATGGGAATCATAGAAAATGTTACCAAATATTTCAAACAGAATTGGTTTTGGAAAGCGTCTAGAAAATATATTCTTGTTCTGAAGCCTCAGATTCTCCATTTATGTTCGGTATGTTTATGTTTTAACATTTCGTGATAAGAAATGGTGAAACAATTCTGACAAAATTCTACTTTACAATGGCGGCAAAGATACTAAAACAGCATTCTGACTATCATGCAGCACTCAAACTGCAGCAGCTATTTAAAGTGCTTCAATACGCCTATTCATTGATGGATTTAGTGTCTCATGTTACCATACTCTTTTCTCACGTAGGTGTAACACAACACAGACAGAAAAGCACGTCAATGAGAACACCTGCAATGTGTGTCTGCTAAGTATGCATGACAGGGGATAAATCAGAATACAGCAGGCATCGACTATTTGTCTTTTCACAGGATTTGTTGAAAGAAATAAAAAAGGAACACCAGCCAGAAGCTTTCATTTAGATTAAATACTCATGTCTCTGGTTCAGTAACAATACGTAGTGGTCTGCTCACTTATAAACTCTAACTACATGTCAGGAAATGGCATGGCTTCCCATAACCATTACACTGCTGCTTGATGTAAGAGACAGTCAATCAGTCAGAGACAGTGCCGATAAATATACTGCATAATAATTTGCATATGTCTTAATTAAATTGTTTCACACAAAAGGAAATTATTGAAGTTTAAAAAAGAAGAGTAAAAAATTACTGACATTCAAGCAGCAATGACTCGATATAACAAATAACCTCCTTATACCCACAAGCTGTTTTTTCAAGTGGTTATAATTTATTCATAAACTTTAACAGGCATCCTCATAACAGTAAACTCACTTACAAATGAAAATCCATAAATGTAATCAGGTAAAAGGCACACATTGACATTTGTGGTGAAAAACATATCAGCCTGAACAGTCAGGTGCAGTTAGGAATGTTAATGCTATTCAAGTTGATGACAAAACCTCCATTAAAGAAAGTTTGATGGGAATCAGAAGACGGAATTTGATTTCTGCAGACAGCTAGCAATTACTAAAGGAAAGGTGAAAACAAAGTCAAATGAAGGCAAACTGCAGCCTATAATCAAATACAAATGCCACAATGTGTTTTCTAAGTTTGGGATGACACGTTTTCCAGAGAACTAGCTAGTTATAGCTTGCTAGTGTGAACCTAAATTAACTACAAAAATGAAGTAAACATTTCTGCTCCAGTTTTAGTCAAAGAAAAAAGACTTTTAGTGTGAAGAGTTGAATCCTCTCAGACACCATACAGATACCATGCAGAGTCTTTTCATTTCCTTGCACTTCTATACAGTTACTTTGGTGTCAACATGAAGATTTATGCAGCCTGGTGCAGTGCAGGAAATTTCAGCCCTTGGGGAAGCTAATTGACCATAAAAGCTCTCCTTGACTAAGGTTGTAGTGACCGGAGGACTTGGATGAGTCTTTGACCAACACGCAGCAATGTACTCAGCAGGAAATGTGTAGGCAGATGTGATTTTACAAAGACTGAGTCACTCTTCTGTCAACGTGATGTTTACAAAAGAGCACACCTTCTATTTGTCTTATCAGACCAGTGATACATGTGATAGAAACTTGTGTATCATGTTATATAATCATAGTAATGGCCACTCCACCCTTACAAATGCGCATTGCACACATACTTCAGATAGTTTCCAAGTATCCCAGCGTTGATTATTCTCATAATCCATTCATCTGCTGATATATATCTGCTAATTATTTGAATCGTTGCCAAATGATTGTCTGTCAATCCACTAATTGATTAATCGACTAATCGTTGGAGCTCTATGATTGATGATTTTTTTCCTATAGTTTCTATATGCAGTGATACAATATATCTACATTGAGCTATTGATATATTGGCCCTACAAATTTATCAGTGGAAAACCTCCTCGATGTTCTTGTCTGTGTGTTTAGGATTACTGTACTGACACAGGCGGGGGACTGTGTGTAAAATAGGAAACAAATCCTACACCGTTCACCCAACACGGATGTGAACACTCCAACCTTAAAGCTGGATGTCACCATTTAAATCTCACAGTCTTCCTCGGATTCTTTCCAATCCCTTGTGCACAGGAGAACAGAGCCTGAAAAGAAAATGTGTGCCTGCACTGCTGCCATCCTCCGACTCTTTCTTTCTCCTCATCTTTAAACCCATTCACTGCGTTTTTCTGTCGTTCTTCTCTTACATTCTGCTCCCAGGCAGCCCCTCTATCCCCTCGCTCTCCTCCGTCTCCCTTCTCCTATCCATCCTTATCTCCCTCCTCCTGTCTAAAAGCTGTCACATGCTTGAGGAAACTGAACAGAACACTACAGCCCTACTTGACAGCCTCCTGCTGTACGTGCATATACGTATGTGTGCGTGTGTGTGTGTGTGTTTGGTGTGTGTATGAAGAGAGAGATTAGTGGCGGCGGGTACAGTGGAGCATGTCAGTACACAACCACCCCACTCCAACCACAGGATGAATGATTCCTTTTTTCGATTTTGTTTTGATCATATGGGAATTACATACACACCCAAAAAAACACACACACACACACAAAGACAAGCCAGAACTCACGTACATAAATACATTTAGAGAAGTATTTACACTAGGCGTGTATGTTCATGTGTGTGTAGAGATATCAGTCCATTAGCTGGATCACATTTTTTTTTTACAAACAGACCTTAAAGACCAACTTTGATCCAGTTGAATACAACAGGATTAGCCTAAAGCCTTTATACACACAGACACTCACTGTGTTCCTCACACACACTCACTCGCTCTCACATACATAGCCAAAAAAACGGAAACACTCATCATCCACATAATTAGTCTCTTTTGTTTAACCTGTACTGAATCAGTCAGCTCATTTAGCAGTGGATTCAGGGGCACTACGTTCACGCAGACCAAGTAGTATATTCCTGAGGTTCAGTATTTTGGTGAAGCACAAAACCCCTTTTATCCATGTGTAAATTGTTTGTTTCACTTCCATTATGCAATATGTTGACCTCTACATAGACTGACTGAGGTTTTATTGTGGCAGTGATGCCAGGAAGGCAGGTTGTCTGACTCTAACCAGCTTCTGTCATCCACAAAAGCTTCTACGTATTATTGCCTGTATTTTCTCTTAGCTGATTAAGTCCCTCTACAGCCATCTGAAGGCAGCAGGTATGTTTTCCATCTGCAGTCTCCAATTTGAGTGGCGCACATTGTCAAAGCGTGATCAAGCATGCCAGATCCACTGTGGGTACCTGACTAAATCCTGCACAGCCAACACCAGGCTGTTGCACTGTGTCGGCAACACTTGAGTTGCAGTTTGTGTACTGTATCTTTATTTAAAAAAAAAAAAAAAGTCTCCACTCCAGAAACTTAAGTAATTCATATAAGTAAATGAATAAATAAAGATTCTGCTGTACGACATGCTCATTGTCTGGAAGCTATTTCACAGCAGGTGATGCGTTTTAACACAGCAAAAACAGCAGTTTGCTTAGAATAAATAGACACAGATGACAGAATGAACACGTCTTTCTTCCTCTCACTATCTGCTCCCTCTCTCTTTTCTTCTCATCTCCTCCTTCCCTTTCTCTCCCCACGATTTCCCTCTATCCTTCTATCCTCCCCAGTGAAGTTAAAGGTCAGACCTGTCTCTGCCTCTGAGATAAATCAGCTCCCATCACATCACATCACTGTGTGTACATCTTAATGCTAAATCAGAACACACACACACACACACACACACACACACACAGACCCCCTGAAAGGAGTGGCATTCCTTGTAGAGTTGCATAAAAACAAGAAACATTGCACTTGAACTTGATTAAGGAAGTCATTTGCTGTGGCCCTCCTGGTTCACATCATGCTCGTAGGTACACACACACAGACACGCACGTGCACAAGCACACACACACACATATACACACTAACACACACACATATGCATAGAGCTGGTTGTTTAAAGCTGTAGGAGTACAGAGTTTTAATGTCACATTTATCTTCTCTGTCACAGGCACTTATTGTTGAATAAACTGGATTGCTTTTTCACTCTGTCCTCTCTCCTTCTCCTCTCTCTCTCTCTCTCTCTCTCTGTCTCTCTCTGTTGATCATTCGCTCCTTGCAGAGTGAGTAAAGGACACACTGCATTTTACGGCGCCAAAGATTAGCACTGTGCCCATTACTTTAAAAGTTAGAATGAGAATTGCTGCTAGTGCTGGAGAAACGTTTAAACCTCTAACAGACTTGGCACTGACTTGGCCAGAAGTGTCACAGCAATATACGGCCTCCCTCATAAGCAGCAAACACATTTAAAAAGGTTAAAGAGACAGAGGAAGGTATAAGGAGAAGATATATGTAGAGACAGACGGAGAGAGATATGCACATAATGTGGTTTTGATTGAATAATGGGAGGAAGCATGTTCCCCCTCTCTGAGTTACTGAGCGCTAGAAGAAACAGATATGGCCTGCTGCTTCCACATTACATCAGCAGCTGTGTGTGTGTGTGTATGCGCGCGCACATGTTGGCCCTAGGCATGTATTTTATGGTCAGAAGAAGATGAGGCACAGATTGATACTCTCTCCTGACGGCGCTCATTCAACCTTCATAACCCATTACTTCTCTACTCTCTCTCTCTCTCTCTCTCTCTTTCTCCAGTGCTCTCTGTCATCCTCCTCACCAACCCTCAACTCTTTCTTAATGTAATTAACCTGACTTCACTCCCTCCGCTACCATGACTGTGCTGCTTCTCTTCTCTTCATTTCTGTCCTCTTTTATACCCAGCCTTCCCTTTCTTTCCTTCCTCTCTGCTTCTCATCTCCACTTTTCTCCTCCTGTCTTCTCCTCCTTGTTGCTCTCTTACTCTCTTTCTTTCCTTTGATCTTTTAATTTAGTATCCCCAAATGGATAATCATTAAAGAGCCATAACACGGATTTTGCATGTTTTACCCCATTTGCTATCAAGCATCTGTGCTTTACATTAATAAAGTTCAAAAGTATACTGTTTGTTTCAGTTTCTTACTAATTTCCTATGTATTTGACAATCTCATATCCCAATAAAGGTTATTTCATATCCCGATAACGATACCTATCCCGATATAGTTATAGTCTTGTGTTTCCATCCTTTTCATGGGTTAAATTAGATTACTCTTCTTGTTTTTTTTTTACTCACAAAGCTTTTATTGCACTTAGAGTAACAAGTGTAGTTGTCATCACTTCAAGTGCTTCACCTGGTTCACTGTCTCTCCTGTGTGTGCAGAGAGCAGAGGACAGTAGCGTGACCATAAATGACAATAAAAACGCAGTAGAGACTCTCACACTGAGCTTGGAATTAAACGAGTGCACATAAATTTGACAAATAACATAAATAAAGACAGTCTCTACTGTGTCTTGCTATCATTTATGGTCGCCGTCTCGCTCCTTATCTCCTCTTCTCTGCTCTTTCTCAGGGCGGGCGGGGCTCATCCCTCCGTGTGTGTGCAGTGCAGCAGAGGAGAGACAGACAGCAGCGGAGAGTTGACGACAACTAAACTCGTTACCGTAAGTGCAATAAAAGCTTCATGAGTAAAAAGCCAAGAAGAGTAATTTATCAATGTAATCCACGCAAAGGACGGACAAACTCCAAATGACGAAAAGTACCGCCGTAAAGATCGTGATTTGCGACACAGTTAAATAAATGATAGAGCAGACTGCAACCCCTCACCCCTCAGAAAAGATGCAAAAGGCCCTCTCTAGAGCCGGTGTTCGGTTTGTCTGTTCTGGGTTACTGTAGAAACATGGCGGTGCAACATTGTGGGCTCTGTGGAAGAGGACCTGCTCTCTATGTAGATATAAAGGTCTCATTCCTAGGTAACATGGAATGCAAATATATGTCGCTTTTGGGCACTTGGATTAACAAATGTCATTTTTATTGGAAGATCAACTTACAGGGAACTGAAACATATGTTTGGGAATCTGTAACAGTAAATTACTTTGTTATTGTTGGAAATGCAATGTAGACTCCCCAAGCAGAGTCCCTCTGCACTTACAACTACATTCAAACACTTTGGAAAATGGTCAGCAGTGTTGCAACGCAAGCTTTGTTAATGAGATCAAACATAAAAAAACAATGAATTCCTTCTGTTAAGTTTGTGTTTGTGATACAGTATTTTACCAAGTGGAGACCAAACCTCCTCACAACCAAGAGATATCAGTTACTTATAAATTCCAGATTTAAAGCTTAAATCATTTGGATTCATGATTCTCTTCTAGTTAAAGTCTGAAAAAGCCATTACAGCATTAAAGAAACTAAATCTCTTGACAGAACCTAAGAAGTGGACAAAGGACAGAACACATTCCTATTCCTATCAAATCCTATTAAAACAGCCCATTATAATCACTTTTTAAAGATCTCCATCAACAAAAACTGTAGATTGATGAGTATTTCTGTAAATATGCAGAAATACAAAGTGTATCACAGCCATTATATTGCAGGTAGATGACACGTACTGGACAAAATTAAATTTTAATTAAAAGGCCAATTATCAGCCAATATCTGTAGGTATGTAGAAAGAAGAACAAAGAGAGCCCAATTTACAACCTATACTGACAGTATTTCAGCTTGAACTGACAGATTTAAAGGGCAGCTGGGAGACACTTAAATGAGTCTCCAAATATTGGCTCATCCTCCCTCTCCCTAATACTCCCCATTTTTTACATCTTTTCTCTTCTACAGTATTTCTCACCCTCTTTCCTGTCAACTTCTGCTTACACTCCTCCTGCAAAATAGTCCTAATCTCCCTTAAATCAGATGTAATAAAATCCAATCCTCTGCCCTGCCCATTTCCTCTCTCTTGTGTCGTGTTGTGTGTGTGCGTGTGCGTGTGTGTACGTGTGTGTGTTTGTGTGTGTTGGGACCCACTTACAGCAGCTCTCCATTACTTCTAATGAGAGGAGCTGCAAGAGGCCTGTTGTTCCATTAACCTCATCAGCATCATTCTCTCTCTGTAACGTAAACACACACACACACACACACACACACACACACACATACACACACAATGCACAGGCATAATGCTCTTATGCATGTGCACATATGCTTGCATTTAAAGTAATAACGATGTACAGTGCGGCCATCTGTGATGGATGGTGTTGAACTCTTGGGACACTAGAAGCAAAAGATTTAGAGAAACACTGCACACCCACACACCCACACACACACACACGCGCACACACACACACACACACACACACACACGATAGGATACAAACACTACATTCAATGTCTTATCACAAAATCTAGCAAAACGTTTCTTCCTTGACTCAGAGTTTTGATAACACTCGATGATTCAACATACAGAAATACATTGCGAAAAAAGACAGATACCAACTGACAGTACCCTTGAGAAATCAGAATGCAATGCAGCCACATGGCGTGTTTTGAGTGACATGAATGACTCACTCTTTCTCAAGTGGGAAAACTCACATTTGGTCACATTTATGTAAAAACCTTTCTAGTCTTCCGAATACTCAAAGCACTTTACACTACATGCCAGCATACACCCTTTCACACACTGATGGCAGAGGCTGTCATGCAAGGTGCAAACCTGCTCATCAGGAGGAGTTTCTAATGGTCATTCACACACACACACACACACACACCAATGACACAGCCTTTGGGAGCAATTTGGGGTTCAGTATCTTGCCCAAGGACACTCCGACATGCGGACTGAACAAGACAAGTTAAGAACTGTATCTTAAACCAAAATAGCTCCTTGGGGAAATCTGAAACAGTCTCACGTTAGCAAAAAATGTTTTTAACTAAAAGAAGTAAAAGGACGCAGATGTCTTAACCTGCTGAGCATCTGCTTCTGCCCATGTTGCACCTCTGTGCCTTCACCAAAAACATATTTAAACATAAAGATACAGATGCCAGACGTAATTTTGGCTCAAGTGCTGCAAGCAAGCAAAAGGATAAAATCAAGGACCTATTTTTGACTTTTATTGTATGTGACTCACTCCAGGGCCTGAAGTGTTTTTATATTTCGCTCCACAATCTAATTCTTTATCTACAAAAGCTTTGAGGAGCAATTAGCCATCTATCTTCAGTTATCCATCTTTTATTGTTTCTTATGTCATCCCCTGCTGTTATTCCCAGCCTGACCCCGCCCTTTCTGTCTCTGGCTTTCTCTCTATCTGTCCCTCGATCTCACATTCGCCTCTGTGTGCGTGTGTATTTTGTGTGTCTGCGTTGCAGTAGCTGTTAGCATTTTTATGTTTCTGCATGCCTGGGCACTTCTATGTATCTGTGAGCACATGCATGAGAAGTGTGAGTGTGTGTGTGTACGTGCCCCTGAAGGCGAAGCTCCAGATGGCCTTAAAACAATGAACAATCTCCCTGACCCACTCATTATTCAATTAGCGGCTGATCAAACCAAGCGGGAGAAACTGTTCACTTCTGGAGGCTTTGTAAATCACCTCAGCGACCGAACACACACACACACTCACACATAGATGTAATACACTAACAGACAAAAGACACATGCACAGAATCCCCCTGGATTGCAAAAAAGTAAATAGTTTCAGTCTGTGTTGGTGCATCACAGCTGAGACACATAACAGTTATTTTTAAAATCTGATATATCTCATAGCCGTGTGCATTTAAAGCCATGGAGTGAAACATCTCTTGGCTTTGTGCTCTGCTGCAGTCTGTCTCCACTGCAGAAAACTCAACTCTCTCCTACAGCACTCTCTCTTTACTCCTCTTATGTTTTCATTTCTTTTCTTCTCCTGGTTCATGTACTTGACTTCCATTGCTCCACGCCTGTCCTCCCTTCACTTCTCTCGTTTCTCTGCTTTACTCATCCACCTCTACTTTGCATCTTTGCTTCTTTTTATCCTAGCTTTACCTTTCCACTCTCCAATCCGCTCTTTTGTCACCGCTTTTTTGTTACTTTCCCCTTTGTATTCTCTTAGTCACCTCTATTTTTTATTCTCTTTATTCTCACTTCGTGTATGTGCTGTTTACTCGGCAGTCTGTGAAGTTTGATTTCCCTCGCTCACTTTATCTCTCTCTTTTCTCAGTGTTCCTCCTCTCTACTGTGCATCATCTTTTGCTGCACTCTTGTTAGCTGTGTTTACATGGAGCTTGTAATTCCATTAACAATCAGAATTACAGCTCAATTAGAATAAGAATGCCTCATTTAACCACCTTCATCAAATTAAAATAAAATGCCCATTGGGAGATTCATTTATTTCATTAACATTTTAAATCTATTTGACAGATAACAATTTGTTACGTAACCACTGTTCCCATTACTGTCTATTTTCAGAACATCTTCCTGCACATGCTTGGTCACTTGAGTGAGTCGAAGAGGTTTCCTTGATAAGACACATGTCTCACTTCCACTGTTGCATCATTTACCAGCAGACATTGCCACTGGTGGTCTACCCAAGGGAAATGATCTATGGTTTGGTGATGTTTAGTAATTTCCAGGAGATTTTAAATCATACAGGGAACTGCAGGTGGCTCAGCTTTTCTGGTTGAGTGGTACTGTGATAAAACAGTAAAAAGTTCAGTATTTAAGTGATGGAGCCGAGCGCAGGCTCAGGTCCATTGTTTTTTTTAAATAAGTAGACATACATAATTCTCCTATCCAGTTATGCAGCATGTGGACAACACATCATTTTATCTAGTGATATGGTAACTTTAGCTTATCCTGTACATCTCTTCCTCCTGCACTCTATTCAATCAATCAGTCCTCATCTGGTTCAGGTGATTTCTGAAACTGTATGTTAAACTAATGTAATTCACTTTCAATGATGGCTCCTGCAGCCATTTGGTGGTTCTTTAGGCTCAAGATGGATGATGTCAGAACAAGACTCTGTGGTAGTGCTACTGGATCTGTGAGGCTATGTAGGCAGGTATAATGCATATGTAAAGTCTGCCACGTTAACCATATTAGTTTAGCATGATAGCAGGCTAACATGAGTAAATAGCACTAAACATAATGTACAACTGAGGCTCATGAGAATGTCAGCTTTGCAGGCATTTTCAGTTATACCAAAATATTTGACAAATTTATGGACACATTTCATCACAATATATCTGATCTGAAAAAATCCTGGCAATCTATCCAATCCTTGTTGAAATATTTCAGTCTTGACCAAAGTGGTGGACCGACTGACCTCAAAAGCTAGAGCCAGAACTAGAACATGGCAAAAAGCAGTTGTGATCTGAATGTTGCATGCAAGCTTTGCACAAAAAATCATTTTAGCTGAGGTCAGAACTATTGTGCAACACTGTGCTTTACACTGGTTTCAGGAGTCACACAAAATAGTCCAGTTTCTAGACATTTTGTGAAACAAGCACAAAGTTTGCAGGTGCAAATATGATGTTAAAAGCCTAAAAATGGACTAATTAGTTTGACATCACTGGTTAAGTTGGTATATATACATTTACCTTCAACTTAGCAGCTTTGGTTTATTCCCTAACTAGTGCAATGTCTTCTCTAGTGTCAAGTATGACCAACTGAGTATAGCATATCTATTGTATACTAAGCTAGTTTTGTTCACACTATGACCAATGCATCAGTGGGAGGGAATTCGTGGGAAACAAGTGATTATGCAAAGCAAATACCATCAATCCATGGACACTAACCACATTTTCGAGATGATTTTTGTGTAAAAGTACTATCTGCCCCTGCATGCATCTGTCTCAGTCCATCCATCTCTTCTTCCAGTCCAAGCCCTGGATGACAGTTCTCCTCTTCAGATAAGTGTGTACTTCAAACGAGTACAGACACAAAGCTAGGTGGGCTAGGATGAGTGTAAAATTAGCAGCTATCCACGCTGAGCTGTTAATGCCACATCCCTCCTCCCACGGTTAACATTGTTTTATCCATCTCAATGGGTTAGTATCAAAAGCTTGAACAAAGGCAGACACATTATGAGGTGGAGGTCATTTTCTACTAGCACAAAATCCCAGAGTACTAAAGTTATATCACCGATCATTGTACTGGGTTCTGTTTTAAAAGTAAAATTCATACTGTGTGACCCGTTTTTCTCTCCTCCCCGCTGATATCTTTATGGCTGAATTTCTCTCCCACTCTCAGATGGCTTTATGCCTTCTTGCTGCTTCACCTCTCTCTCTCTCTCTCTCTCTCTCTCTCTCCTGCTATAACACAGGAAGCAGGGGTGCCTCTAAACAATAACACTCTCAGATGTGTTAGCACACCACACACATTCACAGCACCCAGTCCACCTGATAGTAATCATTCAAAAACATGAGATGCTTATAAATAATACACACATTTTCTCTCTCTCTTCCTCTCTCTCTCTCCTTCTCTCTCTCTCTCATACACACACACACATACACACACACATACACACAGCATAGCTCACCATGTCAGTTACCAAATTAGGAAATAATATGCAAGGTCGCACAAACATCATGTTCTGCTCAGTTAGGAGAAACACACACAGACACAAATGCAGGAGGTTAGGCTTTCCAGCGAACCAGAAATATTTAGCTGTTGTCAGCTTAATATATTGTGGCTATTGTATAAATGTAGCTCTAGGCTGTGCAGGAATTGTAGCACTAATGCTAATATTGCACATCAATGTCTTATGCATTAACTGTATTTCAACTGGTATGGTGAGTGGACTGTATTTATTGCACTTTTAATGTGATGGTTGAGTCCGGCACTGAACTGAAGATTCTGCTACTGAAAACTGGGACGTTATTGGCTGATTGCACAACTGTTAAACTAGAGACCTGAATTTCCATCTGCTGCAAGGGTGCTGATCTGTAGCTGACAGCAAAAAGACAAAACTTTCTTTGAGCTATCAATACAGTATGAAAAAATGTGTCTTTTGATGTTTTTTGACATTGTTTTCCTCTAATCATCTCCAAGGCTGCAGGCACTTAACTTCTCCAATTGATTTCACTGCCCTTAATGTAGCGGATGTGTCTTTTTTGAATAAAAAAAAAGAGTGTGTTCTGTCTCTATTTCAGTCTTTCAGAATGATTTAATTGGATGTACATTTTGTTGACTTTCCAATTAAAGATTTGTCTTTTTTTTTTCTTTTTCTGTATTGGTGACTGATGTAGTGGAGGATAACAGGCCAATATGGACTTCAGTTTTGTTGTCTTGAGCTATGCTGACAGATGACTCTCCTATCAGTCACACACATACACACACACACACACACACACACACACACACACACACACACCAATACTAGCATACATCCTCCCTCTCTCTCACACATACATCGCCACTCAGTGCGACGCTCTCTGATCTGTTCGTCAGCACAGCCTCTCGTTAGTCTCTGCGCCTGGCACCTAGCTAACCAAAGGAGGGCCTGTCCATCGCCATGCCGACACAAGGCCGCCAACCGGAACAAACCAGATCAGAGCTCAGTGCGTGGGAGGTCTGTCACACACACTCATGTTAGCACTCCTCTGCCTCTCTGCCTGCAGTGCGCTATGGCATACAAACACACACACACAAACACACACATATACACACCATTGGAACTCCTTACAAAGTGCTATTAGACACACACACATAAACACACACTGACACACACCGACTACCACACATGCTCATGACAACTGTTCTCCTGCTGCATTATGCATGAACACCCACAGACATACACTGCACATGCACACACATACACACACACACACACACACACACACACACACACACATATACACACACACACACTATAAAGGGATGACTGACAGCTTTTAATTGCATCTTTATTTGATGTTTTTAAGGTTAGACTGTGAATCGTTCTCTCTGTCGGGTTAATTGCAGGTTAAACTGACTGAACAATATTTTTCTGGAGTTTGGCATTTCAATCTGTCCAATATGCCTCTAAATGGCTGCGTGATCAGGCAGGGGAACAGATGATGCTGTTCCCCAATTAGCTGTGTGCAAGCTGTAGTCATTTACCGCTGGAGCTCTAGTGTTTCTATGTTCTGTTTCATATAAAGAGAGCTTTAATGTGGACAAAGATATTTTTCAGGACAAGTCAGACTATTCTAAAATGTCATCATTTCACATATGAGTAATGCTATAGATGCTTATTTAATACTCTTATTGGCTTGCTGACTGTTCTGTATCAGCCAGCAAGGAGTGAATATGCTTTGTGACATATTTCTGAATAATATGAAGTTGTGATGTGACATTTTGGGGAAAGAAAATAAAGTCATTTTTTTAAAAATTTGATTTGATTTTTTTACATTATGAATCAAATCTACTCCATGGAATTACGTTCTGCATTTGCTTCCTAACACGTCCGGTTTAAGAAAAGTCTTAAATTTGATGATTATGAACCGCAATCTCCTTCACAGATTCCTGAGAAATAACCTTTGTAAAGGGTGCATGTATGGTGCATTTTGAGTAAAGGAATAAATAAATAAATAAATAGTATAGGAGTGAGTCACTTTCTGAATACAGAGCTCACTCTCATTCCCAGGCTGTCAAATACCGACCCTTCGTCATACTCCTTGCACACTTTAGGAATTGTATGAGTTGCACCAGGCTTTCATCTGACTCCAATGTAAATTCATCTGCATCATTATTAGATGCCATGAAACCGTCGACATCTATATAAGGTGACATTTTCCTTGGGTGGATGGCTAGATAGTTAGATGGCAAAAAGTGGACTCTGCTGCAGGAGATCACTGTTGACCTACCACTTCCAACTGTGAGTGTCATGTTTCTAACTGTGACTCGGGGCAGTTTTTTGTCACAGTGTTTACTGTTGCCATGATGACTTTTTAAGTGATCAATTTAACTCAAACCATGATCTTTCCCTAAATGTAACCAAGTGTGTTTTGTGTCTAAACCTAACCAGACCACACCAGTTGCTTTGAGTGTATAATATTGCTGCGGATGGGTGTTTATTGAATTTAGCTGATACCCCAGTGTGTCACTATACAGACACCAAAGTGTGCCTTGTGCGTCTTCATGAGACACCAGAGGGGTGTGACAAAGCGTCTGTATTTGACAACCTGACCTGACGACCGGATGAGATTGGGTTTCAGCCCGGTATGAATACATGGGGGGCTTTGCCGCTCTCTTTCTGCTGCACTAATTCAATGTCAGTGTGTTTTTGTCTGCCTGTTTAGTCATGTCTCCAACACTAAATCCACTCGTAGTGGGATTTCTCTCACTTTTCATGCACGTCAGCGAGCGTACTGCAACAAATTTAGAAGAAGAGTTCACAGCAAAATCTGTTCTTGATATTCACATCTTGAATGTGATTGATTTTAAACCTCACTTAAGTCATAAAATGATACAGCAAGCTTAACTTTGTTGATCCCCAGCTGGGAATTGGGTCATACCAGCAGCAGACAAAGAGCTGTATGGGTGAGCAAAGTAAAAAGTACTTAAATATGTTACAGAACATAGCGGTTTTATGTTTGACAGCTTCATTTCCCATAGGCTTGCAACAGTGCTTTATTGCTGATGTTGTTCCCCGGTTTTTTGTCAGTAACCTCTGACCTGCTCATTTATCACAGAACAGAGAAATACTGTAGGTAGCAGGTGAATGCAAAAGTGATTACACTGCTACATGAGCTGTGTAGATGTGCACTCTGTACATCTATAGAAGTGCAGAAGCAGACAAAAAATCTCATTTTCAATTTCCACACAGGCATTTTTTAGATCATTGGTAAACTAAATTTGAGCAGATTTTGAGCATTATGCTTTAAGTGATGTGTTGTCAAGAATCCTCTCAACTTTAATATTTCTCCACAGAAATGGATGCGATTGCGAAAACAATGTCTCCTTTATTACTTTCTCCTCTACACAACTTAAGTGTTGTGAGTGTAACAATTATATCAAAAGGTATTCTGCAGTGAAATTGTGTAAACATGAGTCTATGCTTGAAGTTTTGTTGTTGATGCTTAAAGGGGCCATATTATGAAAAGCTGACCTTTTCAGTACTTGTGCGTATGTATTTGGGTCTCTGATGTGCTTTCTAACAGACACACTATGAAAAAAGACCACCAGTCAGTTTGGGGTAGGCTCTGTCATCTTGTGATTCAACAAGACATTCAGATTTGATGCCCCCTCTTACATCACATGGGACAAAGCTAAACATAGCTAAGCCAAGGGTGAAAAAAATTGCATATATCGCAGGGCTGGACTAGGGAACAGAGCCATTGACAGCTGATTTATGTTCAGTGTCACTTCTCAACCTAGCTGGAGCTAACAACGAAGTCACATACCACCTCAGCTGCTGTCACGATAATAAACATCTTAAATGCTGGTGAGTTTATATCATTTTGAAGTAGATATCTATGTGTATAAACAATGTTGCTACTGTATTTATGCCTTTAGATGATGTGATTTTGATTGTGGATGGAGCAGCTACAATGTTAGCATAGCTCTGATCGACCGGATCTCCATTCAAAAAACAAGAATTTTAAAAGTTGTTTGCTTGTCGTCTTGCGGACAGACCTGACAAAGCAGAATTCAGACTTTTTACAAATCGACATCATGATGTAGTTATTTCGGCATTCATTTGATCTGTTTATTGCAATTAAATCAAGTTTATTTACACTCAAACCGACTGTTCTGAACAAGGCTGTTTAGACAGGATGAGAAGGCCGCTGTGGTGCTTGATCCTTGTGGTATTTTGACCAAAGTATGTCAGATACATTTTATTAAGACCCCAGGGAACTGTGTTAACTTGTGGAAAAGGGGTATAATATGGCCCCTTTAAGGCTTATGTTTGTTAGCTTTATGATAAGTTAGATGTAGAAGTTAGCCCACGATTATATTTACCTCTACATCATTACATTTAAACATAAACACAGATGTTTAACAAGATTTTAGGATTAAACTTCAATACTTTTGTTGCAGTGCCGTTTCCCCACTTGTTGGCAGAATAGGTTTGACAGCTACATGGCATTGTGAGGTCTCAACTGAATGTTGGCTGCATATTCATTATAACAGTGTTTTGTTCTGTGACGTATGGCTCCCTCCTCTCCAGACAAGTATATAACAGCACCATTATATAGCCACTTCAGCTAAAATCAGGCTGTTTAACACACCCCAGGCCTCCCGCACTTCAGCTGGGTCAGCTGCTTAACGACACCCTTTCATCTCGCACAGAGGCAGTGTGTGTGGATGTGTGTGTGTATGTGTCTGTGAGAGAGAGAGGAAAATGCAGTGTGTGTGGTGTGGTATCCATGTGTGTTTGAACTGTGATAATAGAGGTCCATTAGAAAGCAGACAGGGGGCCAGCGAGAGCTGCATTCCTTCATTACAGCCTAATGGACATTAAACGGCAGTCTGCCACACACACGCAAACACACACGCACACACACACGCACACACACACACACACACACACACACACACACACACACACACACACACACACACACACACACACACACAGACACACACA
This sequence comes from Euthynnus affinis, assembly GCA_029490765.1. Taxonomy (NCBI): domain Eukaryota; kingdom Metazoa; phylum Chordata; class Actinopteri; order Scombriformes; family Scombridae; genus Euthynnus; species Euthynnus affinis. The sequence goes on along the minus strand of CM055856.1, from coordinate 18,493,168 downwards.
CACACACACACAGACACACACGTAGCAGCAAATAAGAAATGCTGCCTGAAGAAGATTAATCCATCTGCATTGACCCACTGCCGGTGTGTGTGTGTGTGTGTGTGTGTAGCCTCTATGAGTTGAGACAAACAATGCCAAGTTCGATCCAGAGAACAATGGATCATTTTCAAAGACAGTTCATTGGTTTTTAGATTAATCAAACTGGCGTTGCTGGTTCACGACAGATCCTACTTTCACACCACTGCCTTCAATTTAAACCCAAACCCCTTTCCCATCAGTGCCTCAATGACAGAAGTGAAACTTTAAATACATCCATGTGCATTAATTTTGAAATTTTTTGTTTGAATCTTAATTGAAAAATCTAAAATAAAAAATTGACATAAAACCCCATTGTACACAACATCTGAACAAAGATGGAAACAAAGTAGATCGCTGTTACTTGCATCATTTTGTAACACCAGAAACTAAATATCTGAATGACATCAGTTTAAAATAAATCACAGAGTAGTTTTAGTATTCTCAGTGACTGAGTGGTGTGGGAGAAATCAACAATTAGGATGAAGATTACAACTATGCCAGAATAATTGAAAAATATATATCTACATCTATATTTATATATCTATCTATATCAACATTTGTCAAGTTGGCGCAGGCGATTATATTAACCACCTTCAGTATGAGTAGTTACATTTAGAACTGGAAATGAAATACACTTAAAAAAAATCACATCATACTTGTGTTCCCCACTGAAAACTGATGTGTTGCAAGAGTAGTATGAATTCAAATCTGTGTGGAGAACTTTGACACTGGTGGCGGTGAGCTGTAATTACTTTACTGAAGCTGTGACTGAAGGAAATATTATAAATTGACACATTTTAATACCCTCATAACTTCTTTCTGCTCAGGTCAATCTGTTCACACTGCAGCTGCAAAGTGTCCCAATTTAGATGTTCCTCTGCGTTAAGGCTCTGTTTTTTTGTCTGCATTTGCAATGTACAATGTTTTAAAGCTATTGTATGTGCACCATGCATTTTAAGCCATTACACATAGTAATTCTTGGACAATTTAACAGACTGAGTAAGAGAAACGAAAAATTGCAAAAATTGACTTGCAGTTGGTCAGATGCATGAATTCAGTCAAGAACAAACAACAAAAACAAACAGATGTGATGTCTTGTCTATTTGTGCACTCACTGTTGGTTCAGTTTGGTGTGGGTTACATCTTCCAACAGATGTGAAATCGCCCAACAAATCAGATACAAGTGGCAATTCAGAGTTAAAGGCAGAATGAGTAAGATTTATCCTAAAAAACAACATATTGACTCATATAAAAACAACCCCTCTTTATCATCACTTATGAGCCACTAGAAGTAAGTGGCGGGGTCTGTATCTGCAGAGACCCAGCCCTCTGCCTGTATTTTCTTATTATTTTGCTGTGTTCAGGACATTTCTGGGTGTCAACCTTTGGGGAAGTGGAGCCCAGGGAGGAGGGGCCAACTTTGAATGTTGTGTTTACAAACCGCAACCGACAAATCCTACTCATTCTGCCTTTAAGCATGGAAGCTGAGTAAACTTAGCCTGTCTCATTTTTCACACTACCCTTCTCATTTTCTTTGTTTTATGTAGTCGGCTGGGTGCTGTATCACTCCACCGCTTTTCCAACAGCGACTACTTCAAAGTGAGTGAGTGCAGCCTCAACCAGTCAGAAGCTTTCGGAGCGCTGCATAGATACAACAGTCCCTCTCTTTCATATAATAAATATATTCTTGATGGTTTTTTTTTTTAGCTACTGTCAAAGCTGCTCCAATATGCTTCTAAATGTTCACTGCGCAAAGTAAAACACACCGCACATAGAGCCCTAAATCTATGCCACATCTGAGACTCTCACACACACCGAAGTACACACACAGCCTGAATTTACCCTTTATTTCCCTTCCCCCTCCATCTGTCTCACACTCTTTCTATAAAATACTTATAAATAATATAGTTATTGACTCAGCACTCAAACACACACAGATACACACAAACAAACACACACACACACACACACACACACACTACCACAGTAGATCGACCCCCCCCCCCCCCCCACTCCCCAATGCTCCAATGTGCAGTGTGATATTCTGTTGCCTAGTAACCAGGTAGAGTTTCTAGTAAGAGCCTCTTCGCCGAGAATCCCACTGTCCTAGACTTCTCCTTCTTCCTCTCTGGCCCACTCTCTTTCTCTCTCTCGCTCTCTTTCTCTCTCTCTCTCTCTCACACACACACACACACACACACAAATCGCAACACACACATCTGAGCCATTTGAAGTTTCTTTGATTAAACTGTGCACATGCACTTTAAATTCACCTGGCACTTTTTTTCACTGTCAACCTTCAATTACCACTCTGCTGTAAAACTGGGTTTCTGGAACTCTTATTCTTCACACTTAGCTACACACTTATGCGTGCTGCCTCTCTCTCTCTCTCTCTCTCTCTCTCTCTCTCTCTCTCTCTCTCTCTCTCTCTCTCTCTCTCACACACACACACACACACACACACCCGGTCCTGTACATGCAGGCCCACTTTGTAGACAAAGCAGAGACACGTGCTGCGCAGCGGAGAGAAGAAGAGAAGCAGAGAGGCTGCAGTTTTCAGGTCTCTAAGGAGATGCAGTTAAGTATCAGGCTACTGTATATCCATTATACTCCACTGCTGTAAAAGCATCTCTTATACTTACACACACATACACAAAGATGGCATAAGTGTGCAGCCAAACATTTGACACAGGAAGAACCCTTAAAACACTTCTACCTTTTACGTTCAATTGCCAAAAAAAAAAAAAACGCTTCAAAGAGAAATCAGAAAAAAAGCACCTCAAATATGCAAATGTTAACCCCTAAAATGTCAACAAAACATGTCAGTCAATAAATGTCTTCATAAGTGCAAAACTATTATTTGATATTCTTTGCTTTGATGTGCTGCAGAGATGAAGGTTGAGAGAGAGAAATAGATGCTCTTTGTTAGTGTTACAGGGATGAAACAAAGTTATATATACACAATAAAACATTGCACTGATATGATCTCCATCTCTCTCTCTCTCACTCACACACACACACTGTGCTGTGCTGTCCACATTGCCATGACAACCTAGTGCTAGATGCTGATGGGTTTCCCAGATCTTTTATTTATTCATCCATCTCTGCATTACTCTTTCATACTACCACACACACACACACACACAGATGTGCACCCATGCATGCACTCCCACACAGGCCCTCATTTATAAGCTGGTTTGATCATCAGAGTTGGTACCAAAGAGGAAATCTGTAAAAGAGTGTTTCTGAAAAAAAAAGAAAAAAAAAAAAGGTGCATGCCTGTGTTTGTGCAATAAACGGTGTGAGCAATTCTTGTTGCCTCCAGAACAGTGTTGTGTGAAATGAAAAGCTGTCCACATAAAGTAGGCCATTACATATAGTGTGTCTCTCTCTCTTTCTGTGTGTGTGTGTGTGTTTCTGTCATTCCAACCATCTTTCAGACAGTAATGTGATCAGCAGCAAGGCGAGGGCTGCTGTGTTATTCATGTGGAGCTTGACTGTGGGGAAACGGCTCAGAACAGCAGGAACACACAGACACACACGTACCGCAAGGCGCAAACACACACACTCACACACACACACAAAAAAAAGCTCATTAGGAACAGCATTGCAGCTACTAAACAGCAAACGCAACAAGGCAATATGACCTAAAAACATATCTGAATACTAAGCACCCCATTGAATACAAAACAAAAAAAAACAGGATTAAGAGGAGAAGCTCCAGCCTCCTGTGAGGGTCCGCTGATGATCCCAACCCCGGCATGATGCATCGTCCCCCGGGGCAGCTCTGTGCTGACCTCACCCTGCCGGCTCCTCCTCCGAAAAAAAAGAAATACATTATCGCCTTTCCAGGTTATCTCTCGTGCCTTGAGGAGCCTACTTTGTGTGTGTGAGTGAGTGTGTTGTTTGGAGATGGACTATCAGGGACAGCGGTCCTTCATAGTGCATCTCTGCAGAATCTGCGGCAGCTCAGTTCTTCAATTATACCTGCTGACTCTGTCTTTCCACCTCCTATTTCATAACCATCAGCCTGAATAAATCCACTTTTAGTGAACTCTGTTCCCCCTTCAGCTCAACCCAATTTGCCCACCAGGACATCACGCACCAACGCACACCTCATGCCTATAAATCAATACAACCTGTGAGTCGGTCCATGTCAAACGCTGAAACACCCTGACAGTTTATTTCATTTCAAGTGGTCTCATTATCAAAAAAAGATCTCACAGTTTTTCACTTGGCTTGCTCTGAGAAACCGTTGCCTGGCATGAATGTGTGTGTGTGTGTGTGTGCGTGTGCATGCAAATGCATATTTTATACTGTAGTACACTGAAGAAGAAAAAAAGAAACATGCATTACTGATTCCTGCCTCCAATAGAGCGACATGAAAAAAAACTAAAATAGAAGAAAAGAGAAAATCTGAAAAAGTGCTTTGGTGCATTTGCAGACATGTTTTCAGCAGCAAGAACAGACAAAGACATGAGAAGAGGAAGAAGAGAAAGAAACAAAGAAAGAGCACATTATTCAGCTGCAGCTTTTTTAGAGAGAGAGAGAGAGAGGGAGAGAGAGAGAGGAGGGAGGGGAGGAGGTCTTGATAGAGTAGTTGTGTCTTGAGGAAGAGAAACCCGCTGCATCTTCACTGCAGCAACCGTCAACTAACGGCGAAAGACAATTAAAAAAAAAAGCATGAGAACAACAGAGAGCGAAGGCTTGCATGCTCGTCGCTCACACCTGTGATTGGCTGTGTGTCCAATTGTCATACAAGAGCGCCTTGTTGGATGGATCAGATTTAAATGACCAATTTCTGTCCTTTTCACTTTTCTCCACGTTCCTGTTCCTCATATGCAACTGTCCTCCGTCACCTCTTCATTCCCCTCTTTTCTTCCAGTTCTTGTCTTTGACTTTTAACTCTCACCTTTTTCCAATAACTCCCTCTTCTACTTCCTGTCCTCTCTCTTTCACCTCCCTCGTCTGTTTTCTATCCAAGACTTTTGGACTTCATTCGCTTCCTCTTTCCCCCATTTATTAACTTTTTTTTTAAATTGAGTGTCATTTCTATCTCCTCTTTCCTAAATTCTCAGTCTCTTCACCCGTCTCTTCACCCTCGTCCTCTGCACACACACACACACATACATACACACACACACACACACACACACACACACACACACACACACAGAGTCATTTCCCATCATCATTCCTTGTCTAATGCAAGTTTTGTTAAAGAGAAACCGCCTCGCATTTTCTCTGTGGATTTCTTCAATTAGAGTGACAGAGCAGGTTTTGGATGGTTGGTTGATCTGTGGAAACGCAGAATACACTTCTCGACCATCATCAACACGATGCGTAGCCATGGCAACAGCTGCCAAAAATCCCTCCCCACAGTAGCAGAAGGCCAATCAGTGAGGCACTGCCACTTCGGGGGACGTGACTGACAGCTCTCTGACTAAAAAATACTGAGAACTGAGAAACTGCATTTATCCTCTATAACTACAGGCAGGAAATATAGATTACATGCATTTATTTGACAAAGGGGTTTTACTGCTTTTCTGTTTGAAATTTGTGGTAAAAAAAAAAATGCTGGATACAAGCAGTAATATAGCAGTGAAATGGCCAACCACCTTTGCTTGGATTGTCTGATAGTATCAGGACACTGGCCCTCCCGGTGAAGCTCATCACTGTCAGGTGAAAAGGAGCGTCTGGCAGCACAGAGAGTGTGACAGAGGTGGCACACATCAGTCTGCAGCTCTCTCCGGGCCAACTGCACAGTTAGCAGTGACAAGGATTCTAATGCATAGGGAATTGAACCTTCAGAATTGTGAGGAAAAAAAGGAAGAAAATGGCTAAGAATAAAACAAAATGTGTATGTTAAGCAGATCATCTTTGAACACAAATAAAATCACAGACCTATTCTGCTGCTTTTAGACAGCAGAGGGATGTTTAAGAACTCAATAGTCCACTCCTTAACAGATTAACCTTCTGACCCTGGACAGCAGCAGCCACCAGATTCACTCAGATTGACCTTTAACCTCTAACACAACAGATTTATGCATGAAACAAAACATGGTTGGTTGGCACAAAGCTCTGTGAAGCGAGTTGACATTGACACACTGCCTTCCTCTGCAGCCAGCTGTAGTTATGGGCAGAAACCATTTTCCTCCCACATTGTACCCTTTTACCTGCCACTTATAGGTCAATCTGGACCAAAACCTTTTTCTAAATGAATGTATAGTAATGTAACCATGGCAGCCCAATCACAGCATTTCTGCCTATAACCCCAATGGCATCCATAATTTCACGGACTCCAGCTATCATCTGGCCGGCAGCACAAACACACTAAAATTGTGACATAAACACACACACTCCATTTCTCTGGAGTGCTTTGTGTAGTCAGATGCTCAGCGCCCGGGGCAGGAGAGGGTCACTGCCTGAACACACAGCGTGTGTGAATGTACACCAACACACACATACAGTACAAACTCCTCCATTGCACACATCCATATACACACACCCTGCGTTTACACACATGAAAGTCAGTGCTATTAGTTCCAGATCATTTTGTGAAGCTGCCTATAAACAGTGAGCCTGGGGATAAACAAAGATCCTACTGTACTGGAAGTAATCCCACAACACACACACACTTTAACACCCTGTTTACACATGCACTCTCTTCTCTCTCTCTCTCTCTCTCTCACACACACACACACACACAGCTTGTACACACACATAGACATTAACAAACACCTTGAGGGCCGACAAACAATTTTGTTTTACTTATTATGTTTGGCTACATAATAGATTCTTGAACAATGATGATAATTGATATAGGGCTGGGTATCATTTGACATTTTATAGCAATAATGTCAGTATGATTCCTGAGTTTTGATACTGATTCCAAAATTACACTTTTTTGATAACTTACTATAAATATAATCATATTGGTCAAACTTTTTAAATTGTTAAATGTTGACTGATAACAGTATGACTGAGCAAGCATCCAATGCCAGCTTTCTCTTGACAGTTTTCGACAATTGGCGCTACAGTTGCACTAAATTATGACCATTATTATAAATACCTGTAAAATTCCTTGAAAGCTACTTGTTGCAATTCTTTTCTATAAAGGAGGAATGTTCTGTCTGAATAGGATGTTTAGCCCTTGCTTGATTTAACAAATCCAACGTGCATGTGCTGCTTTTCTGCTAGCACATACATACACGTGGCTAGCATTGAGAGTTCTGTGTTCATGTTCATGATATTCAGCAGGCACAGAGAGTATTTATGCTGAATGCTTTGTTTCTCTATGATTGTAGGTATGTGGTATTTATGCATTGCCTTAACATTGTACTGAAAGAATGTATTCTCATTACTTATTTTGTGACAGTTGTATTTGTCTCTTTGTAATATTTGTATGCATTCTTTTGGAGCACTTATGCAAGAGAGACTTGTTTTTCTTCAACTGACTGACTAACTGAAGTATGGTCCTTGTCCACTATACAACACAACACAGAGATCCCACGACACATACTCGCATACATCTACAGAGATACACACACATTGTGAAACCTGTGCGGAGCGTGCCAGGACTTCATACGTCAGAGAGACAGGATCCCTCTGTCTCTGCAGTGATACACACCTTATGACCCCCAATCTGCTGTTATCATGAGCACAGGCCAAATATAATGAGTCACCAAGCACATACACACACACACATAGACACACACACACACACTGCTCAAGACAAATAGAGTGAAACGAATACTGAGACTGGTGGACAGGGAGAGATGCACACACACACACACACACACACACACCTGAGAATGTCTGTCTGAGTGGCAGTAAGAGAAAGACAACCTGCTGACATCGAGGCTGACTCCCTTTATCCCTCACACTGCAGAGATGAAGTCATTTTAAGACAAAAACCCACACATTCACACACACACACACATACTACAGACAAAAAGAACAAAACCTTTGAAATAACATCGCGGCTGGAGCGAAAGGTGACAACTCAAACTTCTTGCCCTGAAGATGGAGCTGATTAGGGGTCATTTTATCACTGCTGTAGGCTGTAACAGACGCCCCTCAGCAAACACCGAGGCCTCTTATCATCTTCAAGTCGACACTTATCCAGTCTACATTTTAACAAGATTCTTCAGGCTGGAGTTTTTAACTTGGATCAGTTTCCCCCCTGCCTGACACAGCTTTAAATCTGGATCTGATATTATAAAACCGATTGATAGTCCAACCCGCCAAATGCTTCTTCGTGTAGCCTCATCTGTATTCATTTATGGAGGAAGTGCAAGAGGCCCTCTCAACATGTTTAGAGTATGACTAATGGAGACAGATAGCATGATGAATCCACTCATCTGTAATGGATTAACCTTGTCTGGCCCTCGATTCTGATCTAATCAGTCTGATTCAGCTTGTTATTCTATCACAACCAGCGACTCCTAAACATTGAGTCTTGTGACAGTGTCACAGGAGATATTTTGCACTAGAAAAGTCTAGTCAGGTATAACTGATTACACTGTATTATCTCCTGGACACATTCCTTCCTACAATATTCTTTGAGGACCACACACTGATGGTTTTGCGTGTTTCAGCCTTTGGACTACAAATTGCCAAATGTACTCCAAACCTTCCAGAGGTTTTCAGTTTTCCATCCAACCATCGTTTTCCATTCATGTAAGTCGTAAACTAACAATTATTTCCATTACTTATTAATCTTCTGAATACTCACATACAATGCATGTCTAATAATCAATTGATTGTAGGGAAATGGTGAAGTGGTGAACTTTCTAGAGCCCTGCAGAACATGATGTCTTGTTTGGGCATAAAAGACTGATAAGACGGAAGCAAGAAATCTTCACATTTGAGAGGCTGGAACCAACTATTTTTCAGCATTTTTCCCTGCAAGATAAATTAAACAAATCTTTGATTGTCAAAATTGCCAATAAACTATTTGACTATTTTTTTTAGTTCTAGACTTTAATAGACATGAAACTTGCTTAAGACAATCTGATGCAGTCATCTCAAATGTTGGTCCATGTTATGTTGTTGTCACCAATGCATCTGAGACAAGGAGCCTTTAGAAAAATTGCCCTCTCCCCTCTACTTTGTGGTTTGTACAATGAAATCTCTAAAAAAAAAAGTTTGTTTTTCAGTAGCTGACAATCAAATCTTCAATTTCAGAGCACAACACATCAGTAGCGGAATACCTGAACTTGGACCCTGTGTAAGACTTTCTTGTTTAGAAGATTGAAGATATTTTAAGTTGGTCGTCTTTGCTTCAATTTTATCCTTCCAATGTAGAGCCACATTGTATGGTGGACAAGTGAAGACTGTATCAAATAATGGCTCACTGCTGTGATTGCAACTTGAGCTGACATGCATTTTTCTGGACATCCTCACATGTTAATGAACAAGATAAAAGAGCAGGTCAATAATTTTCAGCAACTGCTGACCTGTTGTTATTGTACGAATCTGGATTTTTAATCATGCTATAGTGTTCACCATAGTTACATTGTTGGTTTGTTTGACCTCTGGCAAAAGGTATGGCTATAAAAAAGATACGTTTTCCTTGAAATTTAGTTTACTCTCTTTATCTCTTTGTTTCTTGTCCTCTCCAGACTCCAAATTTAACCAATGTGTGCATGCTTTTGTGTGGTTGAGTGGCAGAGCATTTATGCTGCAAATAATATTTACATAGCCCACTGTGGACCACCAACTCTGCGCTGCTTACCCAGTGGATCTTGTCCACACACACACACATAGCCACATACTCGCAGACAATAAGGAATAAAACACAGAGAACTTTCCAGTGAAATCAACTCTTAGGATATAACCTGGTTCCAGTCTTAAACAAGCAGTCAGAATGCAATGCCCGGCATGTAACAGTGTGTGTCTCATTCATTAACTCTCTTGGTACAAACAGTCCTCACTGTCGCCAAACAACAACGCATATCATCAGCAATCAGCTGGAAATCCGAAATGTGATCAGGACACAAGCAGGAGAAAAGAACATGCACTGACCATAAAGGCATCTGTTTCATAGTAGTAGGCTACATCTGCAGACACTGCGGCATGCAACATGCTTCGCAATTAAACAAAACAGACATACTGTAATGTAACATCTGTCAAGCAGCAGACCAAGCCATGTGTTTATGTCTATATGTCTAAGTGAATAATGTTGGATGCTTTTAAATTTTTCCCTCTCTCCCGTCTACCTCCTTTGCCTGCTCTAATTTGTTCTTATCCCAAATGAACTCCCTGTGTTGTCTATAGATATGACTTAATTTGCATGCATATACACATACACAACAAATGTCTAAATACACTTTTCTTTTATTAAACATCAGCATAAGAAGAAATGGCAGCCATACCCAACCAAATACTTGGATGGAATCCCTGCCAGTTTATTCTGAATTCATTTAAAAACAGCCAACAGGATGTGCTTTTGTATGATTTCCAAATTGCTGCACAGGTCTGCCAATTCAATCCCCCCAAAATGATTTTCTAACCAATTTTAGATACAACTGCTCATACTTCAGGGGCAGTCTCCATCAATTATGTAATATTTTAATTTCACCAAGTATACCCCTGTTCTGCAAAAGAGCACAACATGCCTTTTGTTTTTATGGCAGGGTTATTTGGTGCCAACAGCGAGCAGTATGGATGTTAGCACTGTGATATTAATCCCCAAAGGGAAATTCCCTGTTGGCAATCCCACCCTCCAGAGAGGTCAGAGTCCAGTGATAGCTAAAGTACAGAAACCTTAGAGATGGCAGGGATGTTTTATATTACAGACACTTGATGTAGTGGATGATGGTTCACATGAATGTTTGAGTCCACGTCTCAAACGCTAAAATAGGATAAACATGGGACTGACATGGGATTTGCTTAATGGTAAAGCTGTCCTGGGATACTGATGATGGAAAGGAACTTCCCTCTTTTCTGAGCCATGACTATCAACAAGGAAGTCCTAATGTAGTCTCTGATCTACCCCAACCTTCCCAACATTGTGTTAGGTCAGTTACGTACACATATACGATATGTGATCACCATTTAGTGTGTAATGATTCTCCAAATCCACACTTCCGGTCAAACTTTGATCTTCGGGATATTTTTTGTGTCTGTGTGTGCGTGTGTGTGACTGGTCTACATATCAACTAAGTAAACAAAAATAAAAAAATAAATGAAAACCATGAAAAACACTTTTCTTAAGATCAGTCTATATATTAACTATGTAAACAAAATTACTATAATTCTGGAACCAGGTTTATATTACAGAGAGGTATTTATTTCTAATTCCCTCTGTCTGATAATTATATTTGCTCATATTTTAGTATGATGCCTCTTTGTTTTCTGATCTGCTTCTGTTTGCTCTGTTTTTGTTGCTGCATTATTGCTAATTACGGTAATCTGCACCAGAGACTTCCGTTAGTCAAGCTGCTAACTTCCAGTTAACCCTCTGCTAACTTGAAAGGGGATAAAATAATTTAATTGTGTGGCTCTTTTAGACTTTCCAAACGTTATCGGACCGATTGGATGCAATTCTGATGGTGAAACAAGTCACTATCACTATATGTGAGTTTTGTTATGTTAATAACGTAATGAGAGCTCAACAGGCTGTATCTGCAGTGGTGACATCTAGTTGGTGCAGGTTGGAGGGAGGGATGGACACGGAAAACCGATCCGTGTCTTGAGAGCATGGACATTTGTGCCACGGTTTGACAACCTAACATATCAAAGGCGATTGCAAACTAAAAACAAAACTTGTGTCCTTCCACTAGTACACGTTGCTGCTTCAAACCAGACAACTACATAAAATAATAAATGAGACTTTTTAGATTAGTCTTTCTGTTCATGCACTCCACTCTCTTTCTCTCTTGTTTACTTTCTATTTGGTTGTCTCTCCCTTTCTCTCTCTCCTTCTTTCATTCTTTTTTTCTGTCTCTCAAGCTCTCTTTTCACTAAACTGCTTAAATAACGTTTAAATGTCACTATCATTTCCCATCATAAGGAAAGCCGAGCAGTCTCCGACCCATGCCCAACCCTGGCTGGAAGGAAGGTCACCAAAGGAAGGTTAGCTGTCATGCAGTGACCCATTCAGACAGACCACCAACCATACACAAACACACACAATATACTAAAAGGATCATGCAGTACTATCACAAAATAAAGAAAGATTGATTATTTTATAATTTCATTTCATGTTTTATGATCTCAGTACCTTGAAAATTAGATTCAAGGAACACAGAAATGTAAATGCAAATAAATATGACTCAGGTCCTGATTTTTTTTTTTACACCACCACCCACTTAACAGCATCAGGAAGGAAAATATAATGCAGTGGTTCATCTTCAAAATTTTTTTTCATAATGCTTGGATTTGAATGCACATTATGTTCTTTTTTTGTCTCTGCTCCAGTGTGCTCAAACATCCCACAGATGAAAATTATCCAGGCAGGATGTTCACTTGAGGGGTAATAATGGATACTAAAACAGACATGAGCAGCTACAAACTGATTTCACTTGGACTGTATGGCATCCTGATGTTGAATTCAAATGAATGAATTTTAGCACAAAATGGCTGCCAGACAATGTTTGCAGAGGGATGCTGTAACCTAAGGGAAAAACTTAAGAGGCAAGTGTATATATAACTTGTACAGTCACAACTGATTCACGATGTGCATCTTCAGACATACGGGGGAAGTATTTCATCCAAAAAAAAAAGACAGCTCAAAAGCTTCAAATATACACCTGTGCATCCAAGATACACCAAAATCTAGTGTACCAACATGAGAATGGAGACAAGCTAAGAAAAATCAAGTGCACAATCAGTGGAAAAATGTTTTCATAGGTGACCAGAAAAGAGCATGATGCAATAATGTGAAAGCCAGTCAGTGTTGGGATTCCCTACAGACCGGTCTCTCGGTTTGCTCTTACACTGGTGACGCCTTAATGCATACATTTCTCAGACTTATACATTTATTTATATGCCTACAGGCAATGAAGACTTGGGAAACGTGTCCATTAGTGGAGGTTGCCAAAAAACGCAGTATAAAAACACTTAAGTGGTCAAATTTGCGCAAATAAAGCAAACTTTGGTTCAATCAATCCCCGTTAGAAGCAACACTGCTTATTAAACTCAGTCATACCAGTGACCAAGTGATCTTTTAGCCATATACGGCAGAACACAAATCAGATTGCTTCTATTGGGGAAAGATTAAAACAACAAACCTCCCTAATCTCAAGCCAGTGGAGAACAGAAATTCAGTAGAAGAAACATCTACTGTTTTCCCAATGAAGATGCACCCTTGGCAACTGCACTCTTTTCAGTTATTCATACATGTGCACACGGCACTTTTGTGTAAAATGATGATATTCTGCGGAAATTCAACCCAGTGGTTGAACAAATGACCTGTCAGATTTCACCAGGGTGGAGTCCCACACTGGTGCTTGTTTAGTCTCAGAAGCATTTACAGAGAAGTTGATACATTCCCATGGTATGTGTAAAGCTTTTAAAAAGCCATCATTAGCAACAACTGGCTACATCATCGTGTTTTGATGTAAGTTTTGGACATATGAAGTACATACCTTTTAATCAAGGGACACATAAGCCTGGTGAAGACCACACATACAGGACTGAGGATATATTTGGTCTTACCAGGTGTCAGACAGACTTAGGTTTCCGGCATATGAAAGGATATGGGTTACAGACGATGCGAAGACACCAGTTGCGAGGCCTTGTTGTTTGCTTTAAGCAGAAGAAGGCCACGGGGGCCAGGACTGGGTACGGCTGCTGCTCCTCCTCCTCGGAGACACAGTCTGGATCTCGGATGGGAGCCGTGATGCGAACTCCCAGTGTTGGTCCAACTTCCACTTCCAGCTCCGGTTCCTGCTCCACATGCTCCTGAACCTCAGGACTCCATTCAGCTTCACCTCTCTCTCTACTACCCTTCCTTCTCCTCTCCATCTCCTTCTCCTCTTCTTCCTGATCACGGCCTCCTCCGGGGTCAACATCAGGGCCCGGGGTGTCATTCCGGTAGGCCGTAGGTATAGCGAGCCTCACCTCCTCCAGCACTTCCTCCTGTTCCTGCCCCTCCGGGCACTCTGCATACTGAAAGCGCGCTCTCCCTTCGCCATCAGTCATGATAGAGCATCAGGCAGAGCCACTCTGAAGGGGGGTCATAAGGAGAGAGGTTAGAGAGAGGTGGAGAGAGGGAGGGGTGGAAAAGACGGAAGATGGTGTGACAGGAGGGGACAAAGATAGACAGAGGCAGAGGAGAGGACAAAGATGCGGAGAAACAGTGACAGAAAGACGGTGAAAGACAGAGATCAACTTAGGCAAAGGAGCAACTGGAGACAAATCACACAGTGAGCCAAAAAAACAGTCAAGCCTTTCCTCCTCCAATCCCTCAGCAGTAACAGTACTTGCTTCCAATCAATCTAGACACAGATTTTCAATATTCGTTTACTAACCTGGCAGTGCTCAAGGCTTTCAACAAGCATTCATTTCACAAAGCTCTTTATCATTTCACACCATTCCATTCCTCTTTCTCTGTCTCCACTTAGAAATGAACTATTCCTTTAGTAGACAATATAATTATCACACAAAAAAGTGACAGGGAATATTACACAAATCTAATTAATATGATGAAGGAGATAAATTAAAACCAGCATTGAGACATTTAATGATTTGCTGGTTCAGTGACACCCTACAGGTAGGAAAACGACATTTATCCAGTGAATTAAGATAACTATGAACTATATAGGTGTCATAGAATCATATTGTGATATTGTGGGAATAGTGGGGATTTTTTTTTCTCTCTCTCTCTCTGTCTCCCTCTCTCTTCCTGTTGCTATGTGATTGAACAGATGGACTGCTCTGTCTCTGGTCTACTGGAGGTTTTTAGCCCACACCACGCACTGGTGGGCAGGGAATGCGCAAAAAGAAAAAAAAAGAAAAAAAAGAAAAAACAAATGTCACACTAATCCTGATTATTATAATAAGTAGAATAACATCGCACAAAACATTAGTCATCATAATTCAGCTAACAGACTTTTCTCTCTTTAAGGGTTTTTTTTAATGGGCTTTGTTGTCCCTCGCTTGCCGTTATATGAGAAAAGCGCATCTGACGCTTGAGGCAGTTGAATGCTCTCCTGAAGGGATTGTCTGACAATGAGGCAAAATATTAAACATGCTCTCTATTGAATAGATGTTGAAAAGTACTTACATATGTTTTCAAACGGTGTCAGAGGAAATAAATACCGCCTGAGAGAATTAAGCGCCAGTCACCTGTGTTTTTTTTCTTTTGCTGTCATTAAAAGTGGACGCATGGACTCAATATATATTAAAACATAACAGTACGTTACTAACAAACAGAAAAAAACTTTATTCTTTTCAAATATACCTTATCGAGACGGAATCGGAAGTTCCCATAAGCATGATCCGTGACTTTCCGTGTTTCTAGCGCACCCAGCCTTTCTCAGCAACCCGGAGCTTTCCTTTCTTTCTTCCCTCTCTGTCCAAAAAAAAAAGAAAGAAAAAGATATCCTTACTTCTTTTGCTTTTTTTAAAAAAAAAGATCAAAGGTAATCCGAGAGCCGTTAAAAATCACTGGAAGTAATCAAATAATCTCTTGAAGTGGTCTTGATTTGCGCTTTGGGTGAAACGAGAACGTCCATCCACATCCATGCATCCATCCATCCGTCCATCCTCGCTGAGGTGTTGGTTACGCAGCGTGGAGCGGAGATGCGCGCGGGAGGGTCGGGCTGTGTGGGTTGCTGTGCTGAAGCTCCGTGGATGATCTGACAAGGAAAAACTTGGCCCAGGACCCGGGAGCCCTGACACGTGACGTGATGCCCGGTTATGGAGACGTAGCGCACAGCAGGAGACACACACACATACACACACACACACATCAAAAAATGCAAGAAAGAGCCAGGCTGGCGCGCACGCATGCGGGGTTTCATGCATCACCATGCAGTCAGTAGCAGATAATGAAAACGGAATGAAATATATATTAGCCTGTATAGTCCCTGGAAATAAGGGGCTGAAACACAAGGTATTATTATTATTTAAACAGAAGTCATTAGGCTACCTTTTATTTTCTCCTCTTGTTGTATTACACAAATATTCTGATATTCATCTAATTTGTAGTCAAATAAAATGCTGTAGAAGCACTGCAGTATAAAAAGGAAGCGAAGGTGAGGAAGTGAGGTCTGTGTCTCCTACAGTATGTTTTCACAAAAGATTGTATTTCTCCAGAGGCTAATAAGTAACTGTTGGGCTCAATAAATGTTGTTTACCACCTCATCTCATCATCAGAAAACAAGAAGTTATGACAGAAAGCTGGTCTGCAAGGCCGTTGGCGTGTTGTGGCCACAGTAGGTATTGCAGGTCAGGTGATGCTCACTGACCGCGAAAGACCTCTTCCCTAAAGTTTAGACTAAAATAAACAGCTGTAAAAGTTTGAGTACATTTTTCTCTGAGCATCACAAGCTCTTGAAATTATTCTTTATATTTTATTTTTTTATCCATTAGGGCCAATAAAGATGAAAACAAGTTTTAAAGAGTTATATTAGTAAATTATTTTTGTGTTTGAGCTGAGTTGGTTAGAATTTGATGAGATATATTTTGAATATCTGATTTAGGCAACTAAAATGATATCAGATCTACATAGGATTAGGACCAAAGAAGCTAGAAACTAGCACAGTAAAGAAAAGACCCTAGTACAGTAAAAATCTTTATTTTACCAGCAACAGGTTACTTGTATCTGGTCTGGATCTGCAGAGTGGACTACAATCTGGACCCATTTCATGGATCCGTTCTGAATCTTCTGATACCTCTGGAGCAGATCCAGCTATTAAGTGTTTAATCTTAGCTAACTAAAAGATAACTGCACTTGCGTTAATGTTGAATGTTGTATTAATCTTAAATGTTACATTAGTTTTTATATAGTGTAAACTACATTAAAACCAATGGAGAAACACACCCAGTATGTGCTGAGAAAATCTTTTTTTTTCCTGCTTCACTTCACATATGAATTTGAAGCTTAAATAATGGGAAAATGAAACAGTGTCTTTTTAAAATGGTTTGTTTATGCATTTACTCATAATCAACTTTATCTTTCATATTTTGCCCGGGATATCTGTCACGGTTCAGCGCCTGTGTTCAATCAGGCCAGTGCTGCTTCTGTGCCGTGTCAACGTCTTTATAGGCAATTTGATTTGACAATCAATTTAAACTCCCATGCTGCCTAGATGATCGATCACAAATACATACACTATATTTAATGAAGAGCGTTTTACTTCGATGAAGTAAAACAGGAGGGTGGGGGAGGGGGGGTGGAGATAGAGAGAAGAGGAAAATCACAGATTGAAGGAGATAGTGTTGGACAGAGTTCTAGTTTAGTGTTGTACATTTGGTTTGCCCTTCTGTCAGGGCCCGCGCTGGTAAACCCTGCTGAAACTCGACAGCAATTGACATCAGGATGGGCAGAGTGAAAAGAACTCAAAGCTCCCCCTCAAACTCCTCGGGGATCATTTAGATCTGACCAGTGAGACGTAGCCACAGCAAAAGCTTGCATGTCATACAGATGTACACACACAGAGTTTGTGCCAGATTTTTGGGGGAAACAAAGACAGAAAGTCATGCATGTGTTCCCAGTGGTTCATTCACTTTCACACTCCATACCAACACAGATAAAACAATAAAACCACTTTGACTGCTTTTATTCCTACTGGAAAGTAAAGTGGTGGAGCAGTGGAATACTACTGTACTGTACTGTATATATTCATCTGAAATAGTGGTGAATCCTGAATACATTGGCTGGCCTGATAACTAACTTTTTTTAGGGTAAAGCTGGAAAACAAATATCCTAAACTCTCAAATTTAACTAGAAGGTCAGTCTTCTTATACATTCCTGCAGCTACATTATGCAAAATAGTTAACATCAACTACCCTCAGGGTGGGGAGCAATCTACTGGATTGTTTTGTATTTTTGCTCATATCACATAATGAGGAAGTAGACCAGCAAGCCGGTCTCCCCAACAACCTGACGTAATCCTTTAATCTCTATGTGTATACATACAGACTGATATCAAACGTGTAATCTACTCACTTCCTGATCCTGTTGTCCCTCTCCTCATGTTTAAATGAAGCCCACGTACTCTCTCTAGGTTAGTTCACCTCACAGCTGTGGCATTTTGATTGGGTGATTTTGGTACATTTTAAAGTATAACTGACTTAAAATGTTATGTTAAATCATGTCAATCTCCAACCAGACTGGCGCCAATCTATGCTCAACAAACTGAAGGTAAATAATGCAGCAGTCAACCCTGTACAGTTTTTAGAGTTGTGTGCTGCAAAGGTGCATGCAATGCAGTCATTTTTCAACCAACCAGTTAACCAGACTTAACCAAAGTTAACCAAAAAAGGTCACAACCATTGAATCCCCAATAACCAGAGCAATAGTCATTTTGGAACTGTCTTTAAAATGACAGACTCTCAGTTGGGTGAGAAAATGTTGAACCAACCTTTGGACAAATACGTATATATATTTTACAAGATATACAAATATTGTAAAAACACTGCCAGATATTCTGTCTATTATTGAGCAGCATTGCCTTACAGCTCACAGATCACTCTGAAGCATCAGCTACACTGGAACAAACTAAACAAATGCTGGGCACACAGATTTGAAGCCGCTGCCAACCTTCTCGTTGCACAAGGCTACGCTGATCAAAATAATAATTTGCCAAAGGGTTCATGTTCTCCTTCAAGACCCTTGGCAGTGGAACCGTGTCCCTGAAAGCCAATTAAGGAGTCATTTGAAGTAGTGAAACTGAAGGGACAATGGAGACACCCTTGAGGTTTTATTCAAAAATGATGAATTTTGTCTAATCTGTACTTGTTAGAAATGAGGAGAGTTTGCATTTTGTAGCTTATAGGCTTTCCCACCCCCCAAATGTTATTCATGGTTTCCTAAGGAGGGAGGAGGGGGGGTCTCAAAACTGTAGATCATTTTATTTCACGTGGCACTGATGAGTACAGACATTCAAGGCTTTGCTCGAGTCCTCAGTCTTGCTGAATCACCCTTTCCTGTTATCTGTCTGTGGAATGGGACATTACATTATCTTAAGTAATATCAATCATGAAGACTTGGAAGAAAATGCTCTCCGTTTGTGTGTGTGTATGTGTGTGTGTATGTGTGTGTCCATTCATTCTCAGCTGTGAGCAAAAGCAGGCAGTATGCTGACAGATCAAACTCGGCAGCAGCACACACCCCTCTGACAACTGTCTTTCTCTCTCCCACCTGTCTGTCCGTCTCAAATCCATCATGGACAGGGTTGGAGCTCATATCCTCATTACCGTAGTCTTGGACCCAAAATGGCTCCCATGAGGCTTATCCTAATGTTGGCTCCAGTTTCACTATGCTCTCAGCTGTGTGTACAATGCCTGAAAGCCTGGTTTGAATTTGCTCAAGGCATCTCTAACCAAATCATTTTCTCTACCAACCCTCAGTAGTAAATATAAGATTATTTGAGCTTGCTTTTCTTTACTTACACAACAAAGCTGCTCCTGAACTGGCAACATAATGTTGATTTTCAAACAATTCATGATACATTTAGCCCCGAATCCCTCAAGGGGAAAAATAACAACTATGTTCTATCTCCAGGGAAGAAAACATCTCTCTTCGCTCACTGTATTTAATTCATTTATACAATACGTATTGCCACCAGTCTAAATCAATAGGAATGCGTGTGCATCCCACAGATAATCAATACTCCTCCTGCGCTCTATGTCTTCCATTCCCCGGCTGTCCCAACCACTTCCCCATCCCCCCATCCCATCCCATCATCCCCCGTCCTCCCCTCCACTCTTGACTCCCACGCTTTCATCATCCAGCCTTTCTTCCTGCTTTTCTCCTTCTCATCAGCAACCATCACTTGATCCTACTAAGTGGGATTTTTGAAGTACAGTGGAGGAGGGGAAAAAAAAAGGAAAGCCGTGAAGCGTTATCATTTCAAAATGATATATAAACCTGAAAAAAACGGGACATGCAATCAGACACAGACACTGACGGATTACATTTTACAGCGGCTGACAAAGTGGAACTGAATTTTAAGCTGAGATAGTTTTTTCCTTAAATAGAAAAGTAAATCTTCATGTGATGTAAGGATGTAAGGTGCATTGTGTTTTGGTTGTAGATCCATTAAAAGATGGGTTCACACTTTTTCAAGTCTGTCTTAGAAGAACAACCAGTGCATTTAAAAGTTTATCTGAAGCTTATATGAGGCTGAGTTAGTCATTTCAAGTGCATATGTGCCACATTTACCGTCTTCTCAGCATCCAATTCCCTCTTTGTGTTTCCTTGGACAGTGTTTCCCTCTTGAGCTGCGGTGGAAGTATAGTAACAAAAAGAAAGATAGAAAGATATCTGCTTGATTTGACCCATTTGGACGGCTGAAGCTTCATGTTAGCTTTAGATAAACTTAAATACATTTTTGTACAGAAGGAAGCTTATGGATTTTGACCCACATCACTTACATTGTAATTGCATTATAAAGGGATCTTCTAATGGTCAGTATGAACAGGAGGAATCATTATGGAAAGAAAAACCTATTTCAATGTTCATTGGGACACCTGGCTGTTATTTTAAGACAGACTTGAAAAAATTGTGAACCTTTATTATGAATAAATTACATGACATGATGGTGAAATGTAGTATGACCAACGAGAGTAAACATGTCTCAACACACATAGAAAACTGCAGTGGCTACAAAAAAAAAAAAAAAAAAAAAAAACTTCTTTGAGAGAAACTTTCAGAAAAAAAAAAATCATGTCTGCCCGCACTGTTTGATTGGCAAGTGATCTCTTGAGATGTTCAGGGCAGAAACACAACAAAGACATCAAAGATGTCTCCAAAGTGATGAATAAAAACAAAGTTCTCTCCCAGCTCTACCTCACCTCGTCCTCTGATCTACCTTAATTCAATGAATATATAAACTATCCTTTCCTCATTCATTCCACCCCTCATTTCTCTCTCCCCCCGTCTCTTGGGGCTGGAGTTTTCTCATTAGGCCTGCTGACGTATACGAGGAGGGGGAGACCCTTCATGTCTTTCTTTCAGAGGGCTTCCCCCAGCCGCAGTAGCACAAGCACTTATACACTGTACATGCGGAGACAAGAAAGTGTGTTTGTGCACGAATGTCACGAGTGTATTGCTCAAAGCCACTGAAATATGCACAAGCTTGATGTATTATTGAAATCTAGCTAAGAAAAGCACACTGAGATACATAAGGATGCGAGAGAGAGATGGCATAGTTAGAAAGAAAAAGAAAAGGATGAAAGAGATGGGTTTTTTTTTTGGTGGGTTTTCATCCCTCCTTCTACTGTAGCTGCATGCCAAAGTAATCATTCTAATTAGGGTATGGGAGAGGAAAAAATATCTTTGCATTCATAAACACAACAGGAACAGAGGAAACAGTTACATAATGGCACACACACGAATGCACGCAAACACACACGCAAAGTATGGAACAACCTCATAAACAGCTTCAGAAGGCAATCTGTCATACTCTAGAGTGCACTCAGCCATGCAGCTCAGTTACGTCGACATGTGAAACACACCTGTATATATGTGTGTGTGTGTGTGTGTGATTTATAAAAGAGCATTAGATCGGCTCTCACATGCATAAAGCCTGTGTACATGCATCCTTTGTCAGATCTGCATTCACTTGCTTATAAACGTGTATAATCATTTAAACAAGTGTGTTAGCTTTTGTATGTGTTTAAGTCCAGTCTTTATTTCTCTGGATGGCAGTCTAATGCAGACCAGCCACAGATAAAAAAAAAAAGTCTGTCTGGTGACTTGTGATTGGCTGAAGATCAACAGTATACAAACAAAACTGCATTCTCTGAAATAAATTACTGCAGTGTTTAGTCCGACCGCCCAAAGTTCTCCGTTTTTAATTCTGTACATTTTTGTTCACAAAAAAAAAAAAGCCAACTGTGACTGTTCAACACTGTCACATGACTGGATATTTGCGTCTATTATGCTGCAGCCGTGAAAAGAATCAGTGCTCTAGTGCTGCTGGAGGAACGATTGGACGACATTTTTATCCTACTTTGGCATTCTTTTTACTGAGGGACTGGTGGAGCAGACAGAGGTGTTTATGGTTGATTAAGTGCGTGTTTACATCCATTTATGGCAAGCTAGAATGGAAATCAGGCGCGTGTCCCCGGGTTCAAAATCATTTATAAAGTACAACCATGCATACACACATCTTTACAAATCGGAGATATTAAGGTGTGTCATTCTGCTTTTGTACACATACAAAGTTTTATTCTAAAACTTACACAGTTGTATACATGAGATACACTGACATTTAGATGCAGTAACATGTTCAACAGCAGTTTGACTCTCTGAGAACAAACCAGATTCCATTTTGAGTGGTATAAGATTCCAGCCTATGCACTGCAACTCCCTGATGTGGCCATATTTTGTACAGGACTGTCCCTATTACAGTTTTTCTATGATTGGTTACATGCATGGTTCAACACTGCATCTTCAAAACTCTTCACACACTACAGCAACAATTATGGACCAAGCAGTGAGAACATTTGCATTGCTTTCACGCAGAAAGCATTCCATGACTACAGCCTTCAAATTTCCTGAATACTTTTCTCACTCAAATACAAACAACCAACAAAACTCTGTGGATCTGCAGCCCATTTTGCGAATGCTTACATACTCACTTCAAAACTCTTCAGTTTATGTTCAAAAAATGTATTCATGTGGGCAGCAATTTGCAAAATCATAACCACATTGAAATACATCTATATTCAACCAACCCCCACCAAAGCCCATTGAAACCTTTCCTCCTGCATTTCCATGACTTGTAGAATACACTGCAGTATGTTCTATAGACAGCCACAAATCTTACTGTATTTACACAATATACACATTCCTTACACTGTCAACAATAATATATATATACACCATAAAACAACTAGAGATGACTTGAGGTGATTTATCTTCAAACACTGTCATGAAAAGATACATCATGTGTTGCCTGTTTTGAGGTTGTTTTTTTTTATCTCAGTGTGTTCTGATTGACACATGAGTTATTGTGTAAGTGTCTGCTAGAAGATTTGCTTTTGTGTGTAAAAAGAACTGCTGCGCCTAGTTGTGTGTTGGTAAAGTCGACTGTGTGAAGAGTTTTAAAAATCTATCAATATTGAACCTTGCACGTTACCAACCGTAAAAAAAACACGCTCACTCACACACCAACAATATATGAATGATAACACAGCCATGCACAATACACACACACAAAGAGCAATGCATATACTGTACACACACACACACACACACACACACACACACACACACACACTGTTCTGTTGTTTCTATCCTGAATCTGTTGTATCCATTTATTTGTTTAATGCCCACCCAGGGCTTTTAAAATCATCTTCAGCTAGATGCCTTTTAAAATCTTTATCTGTTTTGTCCCAGTTAAATAAATACATCAATAATAATTAAATAAAATATGTTTCTCTTATGCAATCCTGCATCCTGAGTGTATCTTTCTCCATTAATAAATAATTTAGGTTGTTTATGGGAACACCAAATTATCTTGTGTCCGTCTGTCTGCTTTCATCTGTTGAAAATAAAAAGGTATACACACACACCCACACACACACACACACACACACACACACACACACACACACACACACACACATGGGAGCTGGCTGCCTGCTGATCTCTTGAAAAATATGAAACTCATTTTAAATACAAAGACCTGCAGGTTGCAGGGCGTCCTCACCCACATACACCCCTACTGTCAGACTTCAAACCAGTTCAGAGAGAGACAGAGAGGCTGGGACCAAAACAGAGGAAGGAGGGATGTGTGAATAGAGAGGAATAAAGGTATACAAAGGGAAAGTTAGATGGCAGGAGAGCAAGAGTAAGAGAGAGAGAGAGAGAGAAAGTGTGCTGCATGGATACAGGGAGAGAGAATGATGTGTCATATAATGACAGTAACATCTGGATTATAATCTGGTGTTGTATAACAGCATCTGGGAGCCTTCTGCATGACATTATATTAACACATATATAAAAAACCACAAACAGAGCAACTGACTCTCCCCATACCTACATATAATACACATAATGTCAGTGAAACATTATACTTTCCCTGCAAAAGCTGGAGCTCGGTAATGAATTTGTCCATGCATCAAGTTTTCTTCAAACGGTAGTCAAATTGACACGAATGTGTATGATAACAATAACAAAACATCACTTTTTTTTCTTCCAACATATTTCTGTTATGGTATGTGTTTAGACAGTTGACAAATTGTGACTTAAATTGAGCGAATCCATAAATCTCAGTCAAATCAGCTATTTCACTTCCTTTAAAAGATCTTCAAGGGCCCAGAATTTAGGACCTGGTCTGAAGTGTACCTGTGGAAAATAAACCCAATATTGATGTGCATAACTTAAAGTCCCCTCCAGTAAAAAAAAAAAAAAATGTGTTTTTCTTCTTGCTCCCTCAGTTGGACGTTAAAGCTTTCAGAATGATGCATGTGCACAGTTGGACACTAGAAGGCTGTTTTCACATTCATCTGCAGAAGGAGGAAAGTTTCTCTGCGCTCACCTTAAACCTGAGCTTGAGGGGCTGACCTACGAGCAGGATTGGTGACATCACAACTAGTTTGGAACCAATGGAGAGCCAGTATTGTGTGATGTGTGATGTGGAAACTTGAATACACACTGAGAATAGACTTTTCATTGAAATAGGAGACATCTTGTGACACTTGAATTGAAGCTTATATCAGCTTATATCAGACAGCTGCATCAGGTCAACAGTGTACTTTTCACTGTAATAAATGCTAAATGCTATGTTTATGAGTGACTAAAAGAAATTCACATGTAGGTTTTCTCCCTTATAATCCAATTGATATTAATAGGGTTATATAATTAGGAAATAATGCTGTCGCTGGTGAGTAAATGCTATTAAACAACAAGTAAAGATGTGCAGATAACTTGTTTCAGGTGGGTTTCCCCTCCTTCACTTCTTCTCTGCCTACCACTTACCACCTGTCTTTTAAAGCATCACTGTGTGTTTCTGCTCGACGTTCCACTCCATGCGTCTGAAACAGTTGTCAGAGGAGTCTGCACTGTCTGTCACATTATGAGCTCCTGCAGAGAGAGACAGGCATGAAGTCAGACAGAGACAGTAAATATGTGTTGAGAGTAAGCGTGAGCTGAACAGAGACACACTAATAAAAGAGACAGAAAAGAAGAGATGGTGAAAAAGAGATGGAGTGGTGGGGGTGGAGAGAGAGAGAGAGAGAACGAGAGAGATGACACAAAGATAAATAAAAAAAAAAATGCGCAGACAGACAGGAGGAAGCACACTTCTAGTGCTGAGTCACACAGCACTGTGACGTCTCACTACACTTCCAGAAACTTCTACGTCCTCGCATACTCAGCTGTGTGATGATATGCGTGTGCATTTGTGTCTGTGTGTGCTGATGCAGCTGTGCATTCCAATCAGAGAGATTTAACCCTCGCGCCCCCGCCGAGGGCCCTACCCCCTCCACCATCTTGTCACATTATCCACTAATATCCTCTGCTTTCTTGCCATCTGGACTGGTCGCTGCTACCAGTCAGTATATACAGTATGTGTGTGTGTGTGTGTCCAGACTCAAGCCTCAGATTCACAGAAAGAGAAATTAGCTGGTTTAGGTTTCTCCCTGCTATTGTAACATAAACCTGGATTCAAAGAATACAGCCGGATTTTCATTCTAAACAATGTTCATGGATGTTTCAGTTGGTTTCTGCTGCTGAACTGTGTTTCATGATGTACTGTATACCTGCAGGGACACAACTAATTGATAATTGCAGAGGTATAAATATACCATTTACCAATGGCAGAGAAAATTATTGCCATGATTTGCAGGTGTTGTCAGTTTACAGAATTCTGTCACTAGGCAACATTATCTTAACTGGCTAAATCTGATCCTGATGGCTGTACTGTAGCTGTTGCTTAGTCAAAAACAAACAAAAAAAGGCATCTGTTTTGTCCACTTTTCACAGCTGAACATACATGTTACACAAAGCTTCAGACTATAGCAGTAGCAAAAATTATATGAGCTTTAACTTCGTAAAATATTTCTCTTTTTTAACAACTTTTTCCCCCCCACTTAGTACCAAAGCATAAACTTCTAATGATGACATCAGTTTTTTCCAGCATATTTATTTCCCAGAGGTTTTCAATGACTTTTTACTGAGACAGATAAATATCACTTTGTGCAGCAGAATTCATAATGTGTCTGAGTGCATTGCCGGATATTTACAGAATCAGATTTAGAGAGGAAAGCAAAAGTATCACACAACTGCATCATCAACTATATCAGATATACAGGGTCATCTTGTACAGCGCAGACAGACTGTGTAGTGGAGTAGAGCAGCATTAACTCTGATGATTTCGGCACATGATAATTACCAGCTTCTATTTAAAAGTTTTAAAAGATTTCTACTAGACTTGCTGCATAACCTCAAGTTCTGCACTAAAAACATTTTGACAGTGAGCTTTGACGAAGACTTGACAGTTAAACCAACTTAAGACAACACTGAAATGTTGGTCTTGAACAGGCCTAAATATGAAAATGTGGTACTTCAGTCACAGAGAGAACATTTCATGAACTGACAACTGAAACTGGGTGATTGGTTTGAAATCCATTCTGTCCAATCTGACATGCACACACTTATTTTTCACAATTACAATGAAAACGACAAATGAATTTAAACAAAACCGAAATGCTCTTCTGCTTTATTGGGGGGTAAGTAACAAAACACCATTTTGATATTAACTAAATATTTATAATATCAACAATATAATAGAAGACAATTAATGCGTCAATGCTGAACTAAGAGGTGGAAGTTACTGTGTATTACCAGGAAATGATCCACCTACAGTTTATTCTCATTTGCCATTGTCTTTCTGATTCTGTTGCCCTATCTTCACTAAACTTTCAACTTAGTTTCATCATCTTCCTTTCTGTTCACAAAGAGCAACGCACACACACAGAAGAAGCAAACACACGTGTGACAGACCTAAAATCCAGTAAATATGGCTTTTTAGATCTGACTACTACAGTATTACCCTCCGTTACAATGCACAGTATTTTGCGTGCGTCTGCGTGTGTACATGTGCACGTGTGTATGTGAGTTTGTGTACTCCCGAGGATCATGAGGTTAGAGAAGAGGATTCCTAATGAGGTCTGTGGCGGCATCGTCTCAACGGAGCTGGCTTGACTGCTCTCACTAATGAGACAGTGACACACACACACACACACACACACACACACACATACAG
The DNA here is from genome assembly GCA_029490765.1 of Euthynnus affinis. Lineage (NCBI taxonomy): Eukaryota > Metazoa > Chordata > Actinopteri > Scombriformes > Scombridae > Euthynnus > Euthynnus affinis. The sequence continues at coordinate 18,465,695 of CM055856.1, read as the reverse complement.
GAGCAGTGCTCGAAAAGTCTCTGAACAGACACGGTGAATCACCATTTCATCCGATCTGCCTCCAAACAACCCCACTCACTAATCCGTTCCCTGGCCTGCAAGTGTGTGTGTGTGTGTGTGTGTGTGTGTGTGTGTGTGAGGCCAAAAGGTCCTTGTCCTGGCAGCTTCTCATGGTTAATCCCCCCCCACCCATCTCTCTCTCTCTCGCTCCCTGTGGCACCTCACACTCTTAATCTATTTCTCTCTTTCTCTCTCTCAATACTTCCTTCTTTCTCCATCTTCTAGAGAGGAAGCCTCCATTTTTCCCTTTCCATTGTTCATTTTTTGTTCTCGTATATTTTGGTGGTGTGTGTGTGTGTGTCTGTTTGTGCGTATGTGTGTGTGACTGGGTGGGTGGGCTGGTGTAGGATTAAAACATATGTTCATCAAAGAAGGATTACTGTCCAGTGGTGTGATCTAATCTGAATACAGGCTTCGCAGGAGAACAACCTGCTCATACTGATCTGACACACACACAGCACACACACTCGCACACAGCCGTGACCTACAGAGGTTGTGAGGTTGCCAATGCTGGATCACTCGACCTACACATCACTAAATGATAATCACTGTCCCATCTAGCTAACCAATCAGAGGGCTGCTTCTAAGAACAGATGGCATTGACTCATTAATCTGGATGTATGATTTTGTCTAGAGCTTTGATATGTTGCCTCCCTTAAAGATTTTTTTTTTTTTTTTTTTTTAAGTTCGCATCAATCTTCTAGGTTACCTCTCTCTGCTGTGTGATGTTTGCAGATAATGTTACCTCAGCATGGATGTATCAGGACTCTGGATGCTGTCTTTAGGTTTTTCCTGACGTCATTGTATGTGTATTATGAAAAACTACTTGTGGTGAAAACTTGGTTAAGTGTTAAAAACTTCTAACCTGAGAGCATTTTTACAGTCTATGTTTCAGCATCTTGCTCAAGGACGCTTTGATCCACCGACCCAACTATTATTGGACACCTCGCTCCACCACCTGAGCCACAGCCATTACACGCATCGCAGAGTGATTGGGGAAATGTAAGCTGGAGCCGGATAAAAGTAAACGAGTAATAAATCTCCCTGACAACGCTGCTCTTCAACATTGTGCCAATCCACGTCTGTCCGTGGCTTTCCTTGACTTTGTATGCATTTGCGGTTTTATTTATGTCCTTATCGCTTCGACTGTAAATTGACTAACAGGCCGGTCTCCCTAAAACGTGGTGCATTCCTTTGAGGTCTGTAACCAATGTGTGTTTGTGTATGTAGTGAGAGAGAAAGAGCACTTGTCAGTTGATTTATAGGCTTCTGGGAAGCTGCACAGTGCAGCTGCTGTCATACCACAGATCAAAGGGGATTCCTAGACAGGATGGAAGGAGGATGGGAGGAGGTAAAGAGGACATGTTGGATGGAGGGGAGAGGTTGGCGCAGCGAGGAGAACTTAATGAAGCCTGCTGCACTGATGTCAGCTGGTTTGAAGCTCTGAACTTAAGGAGATGCGTCTGCTCTAGGAGAGTGTGTGATGATGACGTTGGACCCTTCAGATCTTGTAGTCTTTAGCTGATCAGTTTGTGACCAGAACTTGCTCTCAGAGATGTAAGTCAGAAAAACCAAAGCAGCTCAGCATTACAACACAGAAAGGATTAGAGGGCTTTCAACTGGGAGCAGCCATGTGATCAATAAAAAAGAAAAAAAAAACGTACTAGGTTTGCACTTACATTTATTTGAATGACAGGAGATTAAAACATCTGGAGCAGCAACATTGTTGTTCATGAAGGTTTTGATGTTCAGTTTAAGTGGAAAACGTGTTTTGTGATTCAATTTTTGCATTTAATTGTATCGTGTTATTTTCTGAGGCGTCTCTAATATTCTATACACACCATTTATATCAATGAGGGCAGATTAAATATTCCATTTGTCTTATTAGACTTCATTATTTTTTGCTGGGTGTATCTAATATGTTGGTAACCGAGTGTATATTAAATTTGTGTGTGTATGTACTGTACAGAACCAGTCAAATGTTTGGACACACCTTTCCATTCAATTGAATGAAAAAAGTTTGTCCAAACCTTTGCTGGTACTGTACATTTCATTGTTTTCCTCTCTGAGTTGCATTATGTTTGCAGCAGCAGCCCATTATTCTCATGATGATTATAAATCTCATCTAATCTACAGAGTGATGCTGCTCTACCCTGCTGCTGGTTATGTAGCCCTTGTAATCCAATTGGTGAGTCGGTCGCTAATTCTGCCAAACAGCAGACGTCGATCCAGATGGCATCAAAAATCACTCCAGGACACCGCAATTAATTCACACACAGTAAATAATTTCAGCTGGGATTTTTTGTTTTGTTTTGTTTTACCACAATAGACATGATTGGTTTTTTAGACAGTGAGTTTTGTCAAGCGGTAACAATAACAAAATGTATTCTTGCCATATTAAAAGTGTCACAGATAGTGTTTTTTTAGTCTGAGCATCAAAATTAAACAAAATAATTTTTTGACTTAACTTAGTATAGGCAAGTAACCATTGCAAGCTGTAAGGTGTTTAACAATTTAGTCAGCTCACAACTCACAGGGTTACTCTGGTTCACATTTCACTCATGATGTTGTTAAGTGTACAAAAAATATGTTTAAGAAGCACTCTGGTAGCCAAATGGTTATAGCGCACTTTACATATCTGCAATGTTACCAGTTTAACTCCAACTGGGGACCCCGTTGGTTTATTCTTTTAAGGTTTCTTAAATATTTTGGTGCCAAATACCAATAATACCCTGTTAAATTGTAAGTAAAACTTTGTTTAACAAACCCATCTTTATCAACATCAAAATTAAATAAAAAAAATACCAAGGTAAGAATTTCTGATGAATATAGTAGCATTAAAACTCCTTAGTTGACCACAAACACCAAGAAATGAGCAGAAGTGGCACGAATGCAAACAAAGTTCAAGGAAAAATGTGAACAGAACCAAAAAAGAAGCAGACTTACTCAAGGTGCTGTGAATGTAGGTGAAGAAAAGTTTGTTTGAGTTGAACTTGAGTGAAAATTTGCAGTCATCCATATTATATGTAGAGAGATTTTAAAAAAGCAGAAAGGAGAGCGACTGAAGGAAAATAAAGCTATGTTTGGATATCAGTCTGTCTGAGCTGTCACACACACACACATACACACACACACATACACACACACACGCACAGTCGCGGCTTGTGGTCACAACAAGCATCAGTCTCAGGGAGAAACAAAACCGAGCTGAAGGTTTACGTCACTTTGGATGCATTTGTTTGAAGAGACAAAACACTGATGACTTTGAAAAGAGCTGCTTGAAATGGCCTGCTGGCGTAATGGTTGAGGCGCAAACTACAAACCTGGAATATTTATGGTTTGATCCCTGAAACTGAAGCAGTTAAATGGAGTTCAGCCATCATTCATGTCATTTCCAGCTGTGTAAAAATGTCCTCTATAAAAATTGTAAACTTAACATTAACCTTAGCTGTGTCCCGATTACTAATTGTATACAGAATTAGTTTATAGTTTTGTTCATTGTATAATATACAAGTTAGGAAAAATAACCGTGTTCTTCCATTTTGTTCAAACAAGACAATGGGCTTCATGCATGTATGTTTTCTTCTTTCTATTCTTGCATAAAGCAATAAGAGGAAGATAATAAAATCCTATGTGGGATTCAACAAACTCTCTGAACTCCCCGAACTTGTCATAAATCGCTTGTTTCAGCCTGATGAACGTCACCTGTTCATGAGGAGTTGCGCATTCGTTAGGCGTGATCATTAGCATAGTCCACGCCACTAAAATTGCGAGTGACTAGAATGGTGAGTTTCATTCACAAAATGTTCCCAAAGAGTAAATAAAACACTGCGCAACCTCAAGTCCTGTTTTCAGAAATCAGAAGAAAACACATTTAGGAGTGACAGCAGGAGACGCAAAGCAATTAGAAAATATGAATCCCGGCTAACATGTCTTAAAGAACAGCTCTGAGCTGTGACAGAAAGAAAGAGGGAATGCTTTGACGTGATGTCAGATGCTAAAAAAAACATATCTTTCTAAAGCAAAAGCGCTCTGTGATGTGAGGCGGCGGGATGTGACAGTCACAGAGATATTAGAGGAGAATATTATAGTCTACAGGTGATGTTACACTGTCAGCTGCAACAAAAGATGATACTGGACAGAGACATGCGGAGAGACACAGAGACAGCTGTCAGAGTGAGAGAAGTTTCCTGGCAACTAGTGAAATGAAGAAGTTGCTGCGCCAAAATATGACCATAAAAATCATGAAATCTAAAAAACCTTTCAAATAAACTGGCAGCTATGATGATGAAAACATGGTAAACAGATTATAAATTTTGAATGAAGTTTTCTTTTTTCTTACTTTACTTTTTTACTTTTTAATCACTCGTATATGCGTTTTATTAACGAATTTGTTCGTACAAGTGGTTCTTGCCTGAGGCCCATTGTGTCAAAGGACATTAATCCAACATGCACATTTCCAATTAAACTTCACAAAGAGAAAGAAATGAATTACTAGTTCTTATTGCAGTTGATTTTAAATAGACCTTCCTGGAGCTGTCCATCTGCAAATCCACTTAAATCACATCAGAGAAAGTGATGGTGTATAGAAGACAAGACAGGAAAGAAATGTGTCATTGCAAGACTTGACAACTGACGATCCAGGAAAGAGAGATAGGGAAGAGGAGGAGTGAAAATAAGAAAGAAAAGAGGAGGAGGAGGAGGAGGAGGAGGAGACAAGGGAGAGACAGGCGTGTGCCAACTGTCAAGAGGACTGCGGAGACAGAAGTGGGACTGTGGGATAACTTTCGGTCAGCGAAAAGAGGATGAGTCAGAGGAGGAGGGGAATGAGGAGAAGTAGAGGGTAAGAAAAGGTTTACAGAGACACTGAGAGGAAGTCATTCCTGGCAGTCATTTGCAAATACCAGACGGGTGGAGTTTACAGCATCAGATGCTTTAGATTCTATGCGATTAAAGCCAATGATTACAGTAAAGGGTGTTAAGTTTCTTGACACTCTTTTAGTACTTTATCGTCAATAGACTTAGGGTTAAGGTTAGGGTTCACAAGGATCTAGGAATAAGCATTATAGGAAAACGGCAGTGCGGCAGTGAGAGCAAGACATTAAAGACAAAATACTTACTGAAATTAGATGAGATGTATCTAGTTAATAAACCTGTGAAACATCAAAGGAGTCTGAGTCATATAACGTGTGAGACAGCAACCAAATGAGGGGAACAGAAACTGTCATGCGTGGCAACACAGGCAGAAACAAGACTGTAGGACAACTGATGGTCCAATTACCAGGAAAAATCACTGCTCTCTGACAGGTGTGTGTATGTGTGTGTGTGCGTGTGTGTGCGTGCGTGTGTGTGTGTGTGTGTGTCAGTGAGAGAGAAGGTTAACGACAGACTGGAAGAGTAAGACTTGTGTTTGTGAGTGCATGTAGGTGGGTGGGTTGTGCCATTCAGGGAGCAGAAACTGTGCTTTCATATATTGCTTGTGGTTTTAATTTATTGCTCATGTTCTTTTTTGTCTGGCACCAAACTGTTAGCACAATTTCTTCCGACATATAAATGTACTCTGTTAAATAAAGTGTTTGTGATTCAGAGCACAGCGCAGGATTGTATTTCTCCAACAGAGAGAGAGAGAGAGAGAGAGAGAGAGAGAGAGAGAGAAGTATGGCAGAGCTGGAAACACACAGATCCAACCCTGTTACAACCAACAGCATAGTAGTTCTCAATCTTAAAAAACAGGATCCAGGCGGTGGTATGAATTCTACAGAACATATGGTGCTGATGCCAAAAGGTTTGTCTCATTGCTAGTATTGCTTGGCTAATTGCTTTGGGGCTTTAATTGCTTCTATAATTGTTTTATAATTACACTTTGCGATCAGTACTGTGCCATCCCATGTGTATACATAGTTATACTTGTATTAACATTGAGTGTGGTAGCGTCAACAAAGAGGTATGGTGTAGACAAGAGTGAAATCTATATTTTTGCAATGACGAACAAACAAAGGACACACAGAGGTCGGGAGACTGCAGTAGTCATTTCAAGTGACGTGATGAGATTTCAGCTAGAGGTCTTCATGGATCTGATAGACTCTTGTTTTACTGCCACATGTATTATTGTGTCAATAATCTAATACCGTGAGTGAATCTGAAAGGATCAGAGTGTTCTCAGTATCAGCTTTGATAATCATTGATAATCAGTCATAATCACCACAGTACTTTTTTTTTTAGGAAATGTGTACCGAAAAAAACAATTCACATATATAAAATTGGTTAGAAAATTAGTACCACCTGTCTATCTATCATCCGCTATTTCAATAAATCAATCTTTAAAGCATATAAACAAATTATTTGTGGCTTTCGATTTGTTGTGAGGACATTATTATGGCTGCTCTGTTCGATCAGGGCTGCTCGTTGACTGATAGATCATTGTGTGGCTGCAGGTGTTGATGTTCTCTCTATTAGGGTGTGTTTGGGTCGACTGCATTTTGGATCGAATCTCATTATCCTCGTATCTATCCAGATCAGGTCTCTCTTTTTTGAAAGTGAATTTATGCACCTCAGAGGTTCGAGGTAGGTCTCCCACATGACTGTTTCAGATTCGGGGTGGAAATTTTTATTTTCTCTTTGATTTGGTCATTTAATCAAGGACCCGGCATTTAAGGTTGCAAAAGCTGTGAATATTTGTTTATTAAAGACCATCAATTCCCTTCCTAAATGTGTATATACTTAAAAAACAGAAAAAAAAAACATACCAAGGACGTGAGTGTCTTCAGTGTCCTCTCTGGTGTGTAGCAAGACTCTAGTGCAGTGATAATAACTGTATCTTTTCTTGCAACAACTTTCACCTCTTCAGGACACGATATTCAAGTTCACACTATCTCCCTCAGGCCCTCTATCCCATCCTACCACACCATTGAACAGACAGGCTAACCAACCATTAGAAGCAAGTGGTGCAGCAACAGGGAAAGGATTGCGTGCCTTCTTCATATCATAAATACAGCCAGCTGAGCTTGCTGGAACCCCCTATCCAGGCCGGAGGCACTGGTGCTGGGAGCTGAATCTCGTTTCCTACAGTAGTCAATGAGCCTTCATAGCCTTTATATTCAACTCAAATAATTCAGTGACAACTAACTAGACCATTAGAATTAAGCCGACACTACAGGAAGTCCCTGATGCTTAATAAACGTGAGTGAAAAGGTGAGTCAAGCTACAAGCTGGACTGGACAAAGAGTGACAGTAAGCGTGAACTCGCACACAGTTCCTGGTTTGAGTATATGAGAAACAAGCATCGGTGCAGGTATGTTACTCAATGGGCGCATCCATCTCTGAATTTTCATTGAATTAGCCTCATGACATCTGGAAGACTCAGTGGTAAATTGAAGCTTAAAAGTTGTGCATTGTGAGTCAGGATTTAGAGGATTTAAGAGTGACGGTGAGGTCACCAGAGTTAGAGGCTGTTAATAGTTCTGACAGCTATCCTGCTCTCACTGACAGGCCTCCCCGCCTGCAGTCTTTTTATTTATGCTTCTTACAGAGTGTCAAAAAAAATCAACCACTCACTTATTCGCTCTGTCTTTCTCTTCCCTCTCTCTTGCACAAGCACACACACACACACCTACAGGCATGACTGCAAATACACACACACACACAACGCATACACTCAAGAAACAGAGGTGGGTGATGTCATTACAGTTTCTAGGCGACCTGTCATTGAACCCTCAGGCCTCTGGTTACAGTAGAGTTGGAAAGATGTGGTCACTCAGCTGTCAATAATAAATGAACTGTAACTAATGATGTGTGTTGGTGTGTAAACAGGTTACATACAGTAAAGAACACAACAGGAAGGGGAATTCTGGGAAATTGTGTGTGTGATTGCAAATGCGTGTGTGTGTGTGTGTGTGTGTGTGAGTTTTACAGGCTCCGGGTAATTAAACCGAGAGGTTTATTGTGTGTGTGTAAAACAGTCCTCAGCACAGCGGGACAGTAAAATCTCTCAGAAACAGTTTACCTTACCTCGACACATCACTCCCTAGATTGCTTAAATCTCTTTAATGGAAGTGTGTGTGTGTACAGTGGGGTTTGAAAGACATATGTGAGCTCTCATTAATCTGGTGGTGAATGTTTCACGTACAGAAAGCTAAAGAAGCATTCAGTGCTGTGACTCTGACATACATTTTTGCTGTCCAACAGCAGGAAATAAACATACACATTATATTTGCATGGTTGATGAGGTTATCAATTAATACCAGTGACTCAATCATGATGAATATAAGGATGACAATATTCCAGTATTAATCTTATTAAGACAACATGCTGGATAAGAGTATCTCGAATCAAATAAAGACAGGTGGAGTAAATATTATTGATATTATCATGAATTTGAAGGGTATAGACATTGATTGATTCTGATTTTTATTGTATTATAGGCCACATGGCAACCCTTCCGCTTGATATAGCATGCCAAACACGCCCCACTCTATCTCAGGTTTTTGTCATTCACAGACACTCTCCACCACTAAGTACACACAAATTTCCTGTGTTGCCATTTTCCAAGTGGAGTGTGGTTTCCAGGGGAACCATCTTTACCCGTGTTCTATTACAGTGCTTGAATCTACTCCGTATCTGTGTGAAATAAAAAAAACACACAGAGGCAACAAGAACACTGGGGGTAAACTCTGTGATGCCCTCTGATCGGGATGTAATTACTTGTAAATTAGTGTGTCATACAGGTGTTTTAATGCTTTAAACCCACAGATTCAGCTTAATTGAAACATAAAATAAGAAAAAGAGTTTGTAGTGATAACTTCATCAGATGCCAAGGTTTCTGCCATTAAAAATCCACGCTCACTCGCACCTACTCACAATCTCAATTTTCAGACAGGATAATGCTCAAAGCACATGGCTGCTTTTTCAGTTTTAGGTCTGTAGGGCTGACAAGCTCAGGTCTCATAAACATCGGTCAGTGTTGCCACCTCATCCAACAGGCTGGATGTGCCCCAAGTCAATGTTTCCTATTGTGTAAGTTCTTGCATGTGTTTGTGTATGTATGTGCACATGCTGGACTCACAGGTCGAGTGAGTCCAGCACTCTGCTTAACCTCATCAATTGACATCAAGAAAAAAAATGATATTCTCTGCATGATGTGAAGCCAAGCTGCTTTTCTTGCAGTGGAGTTGCAGCAGTGTCCTCTGTAAAGAGAGGAGAAAAAAAGTATTTCAGTGTATTGAGGTGGACAAATTATGGCTGAATAAAATAACAAAGTAGTGTGATCTGGGGAAACAGAGCTTTCTCACTGTGACATTTTGACTTGTTAAACACAGGTGTAACTAATAACATTAACGGCTTTTTCTGTGTGAGTCAGTGCCGAGGCCATTTGTGTGTTCCAATGGTTTATAAATGATCTTAAATGCTGCAAGACCATGCTGGCACGATCCTATGATGCTGACAGTAAACATAAATGGAGATAATGGAGAAATTTTAAGTGGTCTACTTGTAATGGTTTGACATTTTGCTTGGGAAAGCTTTTGAGTAAGAAGGTAAAAACTTGCACAGAGGATCCAAAATGGAAACCTGGACTAAAACTGAATGGGGAAAAGGCTACATTTAAACTATTGAAACTACTAAACTAGTGAAACTTAACAGTTTGTGTGTGCTCAGTGTACAGTGCAACATACAGTCCTGTACTGATTACAATATGTAATCATATGCGGCTCATCCAGATGAATGTCACGATCCAACAATCCAAACAAAGGTAACTATGCATAGATTTTTATTTATTTATCATTATTTTTGAGCGTCTGAGTGTTCTGTTGATCTGTCATTAGTCCTGTACATAGCCACTTTATGACATTACTCTTCTATATTTAACTGTCAGGCACCAGGTTAGGACCAAACAGAGACCAGGAAATCTGTTCTTTGTTCTTCCTGCTCTCTGTGACAGTTGTTACATAACTTTGCCCTTCTTACATAAGTGTCAATTAGTCAGCTGTAAATTTCAAACTGTTAAAATACATTATACCGACACTCCTGGTGGCCTAGATTCATTTCTAACATAATAATTTTGTTTCCAGTGATAAATTGTAATCCTAGAGACCACCTTTGCACAGCAGGACAGGACAGCACAAAGTAGGGGCAAAGAGCATTTATTTTATTTTTTTGTTGACAGAATGTTACATATAGTGTAAAATATAATTTGATGTGACTGTTATAAAGCTGGAGGAAGCTTGAAAAATGTTGTAAATACATACATTTATAAGGAGTTAGCTGGATTGGTTTGGGTTGTTGGAGAGTTTTTTGTGCATGTCGTAAAATGATATTAAGCATTACTACTTCTTTAACTCCAATGAGAATTACTATAAGTCATTAACAGTGAGGACAATGACTGAGGAAACCAAATTGTGCAGCTTCACACCACATGTCAGGACAAGTCATTAGCCACTTCTCAGAAACACTGCCAAGGCTTAGAAATGACCAGCTGGTGCAGAGAACATTGTGGCCAAAACCCTTTGGCCAATTTGCATGTCAAATTATTTAATTTTGCTCCCCAAAGTGTACTAACTCTATCAACGGATAACAATTACAATTAAAGCCACAGTTCTATAAACCAGACAGGACTGGAATACAGATGGCAATTAATTCACACAGATGGAATGTAAAGTGATTTAGGGAAAAGCTGTATTTCCACTGCACTTCATTTGCATCTTTTTTCCATACATCAAATATCAACGTTCAGATTTCTACTCACGTCACATGACTTTATTAAATGATCGAAGACCAACTTTGAGTCTTATTTATCAAGTCGAGCCAAGCGTCTATGATTATTATACAAGATGGACAAGATGGTTTCATCTTTCAACTTCAAACTGAACAGTCTATAAGAACCACTTGGCACGCACGTTTAATGCATCCCTTCAGTAACACACAGTTTCTTCAATCGCTATAGCGTGTTACAATTCTCAGGGGAAAAAAGAAAAAGAAAACATCTGTCACTGTAGCCCCAATAATCTGCTTTCTGCTCTAATTTTGTTCAGGTTTGGGAGTTCTTAGACTCAATTCTCTGGCAAAAATCCCTTCTGAGGGGCTGTCACAGTAGGGATTTGTGAGTTTATGAATCTTTCTCACGCTGTCGATCTCTTCCTCTGTATATATCACTGAAAAAAAAAGTATCTTCTCTTATTTTTGTAGCACTTCTCCTTTGTGCGACCGTCCTGGGACCACATCGTTATTATCTTTTATTGCTGCACTCATTGCAGGCCACTCCAGACAATCGTGCCAACTGAAAGCCAAGATTCTGACATGTTCAATACTTTTTCTGTCTTTACTGGAGCATCGAGGCCTCATCTGATGTGAGCAAAGTGGCAAGTGGGGGAACAGAACAGCCTGGCTGTGTCTTCTCATAACCTCTGAGTCAAAAAAAGAGAGAGGAACAATTGAAGGAGAGTGTGAGAGAGACAGTGTTGTTCCAGTAGCTTCAGAGTGTTCCGCTCTCTCTTTCCAGATTTAACAGGGAGTTCATGCGTTAAGCGGAAATGGTACAAATACAAAAAAAGAACATCTGCTTCATCACTTCTGGGTCCAGATTATGTTACTCTGCTTAACACACCCCAAAAATTCACTCAAGGAAAGGAAATCAAGTTTAAAGGATGATTTTAAAAGGGAAATGGTGTCTGACATTCTCAATTTATCAAACATAAAAATAATGTATTGTTTCCAATATTTCCTTTGAATGGCAAATGTTGTATTTCAAGTCAGGCACGGCATCAGTGTGGTGCATAGTTTGAGAGAAACAGAACACAGGTGACTCTCAGGTGGAGAGCAGATAAACAGATACACTTGAAGAACAGAATAGCACTTGAGTGCATTGACGGAGGCGGAGGAGATGTGGTCATATGCGGAAGAGAGCAACGAGGGCGTTCACAATCAAGTTTAAGTGAATTATGATTGCTTGTTTGTGTTAATTATCATTATTTATGTCATCATCAACCCGTGATGGAATACAAAAGCCTGAAAAGCAATATATGCTGATTTGCACTTAGTGCTGGCAAAGTCACTGAGTCGAGTTAAAGAGTTTAAGTGAGATGGGTGGCGGGGCGAGGGATGGATGGATGGATGGATGGATGGATGGAGGGATGGATGGATGGATGGATGGATGGATGGATGGATGGATGGATGGAGGGAATGCTGGAGAAAGGAAGGAGGGGGCTGATGCAGTGAGGAAGGGTGTGATGAGGTGATGGCGGAGACGGAGGAGGAAACAACATGTTGGTGTAAAGCAGAAGAAAAGAACAGAGCATTCTCTTTGGTTTAAATGAGAGTGAAGATAACAGCGTGTGTCTGTGTGTGTGTGTGTGTGTGTGTGTGTGTGTGAGAGAGAGAGAGAGAGAGAGAGACAGAGAGAGAGAGAGAGAGAGAGAGAGAGAGAGAGAGAGAGAGAGAGAGAGAGAGAGAGAGGGAGAGAGAGAGAGAGAGAGAGAGAGAGAGAGAGAGAGAGCCTGCTCAGCCCTGCCATCATGCACCAATCCCTCGCAATATGGGTCAGCATATCCCTCCATATAAACCCAGCAGCATGTGACCGTGTATTACATTTCATGCTATTGTGCTTTACTTGGGAAAATAATAACAAGATGAATGAATATCTTAAGTATCCAAGACAAACATACATCCAGAAAAGCTCATCATCATTTGACCCATTAAAAATATGCTGGATTCTAAATACACACACATTTCTGAAAGAGGAAATCATCATTTTATATTTCTCTGTTTGGTATGAATCTAACTATTCACTCCTGTCTGTCTCTCGTACACATATGTTTGCTGCTACGGTCTTTAAAGCAAATAACCAGCTGTTATGTCAAATGTATGCTGCATTCAATAATCATTTAGAGGGTGGTGGATAATGAGAAAGTATAACGGAGAGGCAGCAGGACTGGTGGAGGGAGGGAGAAAGAAAAATGAGCAGTCCTGGTGAATACAAAACCTGTATTTGTAGCCTTCCTTCTGTATATTTATTTGTCTCACATATTCTGCAGCTCTGTTGCTCCTGTGTTGAATGGAATAGGTGCAGAGACCTCATGCTGAGGCAAACACAAGGATACAAGTCCATGCAGACTTTTTCCGACTCTATTCTTAAACCTTAACCCAATTCCCAGCCCCAAACTAGACAAAAGGTCTGTAACATAACCTTGAACACATAAATATACAGACACTCGCATCACAGTTCTGCAGTGTTGTGGTGGAACTTCTTGCCTGGTTCTCCGATGTAATGGACACTCATTCACCCCCACATCCATCCTGTCTCTGTCCTATGACCAGTCCTGAATTCTTTAGTCTAACAGCTGCGAATGCTATGATCCCTTACCCAGCAATACACACACACACACACACACACACACACACACACACATACACATACACATACACATGCAGGCACTTAATAATGTACATAGGCTGTCTGAGACACTCACAATATGCTCACACCAGGGTTGGGATTTTTCAACTCTGCCAATACTAAAAAAAAAAAAAAAAAAAACAGGTCTACTCTAAAATGTGAATGTCTAAAACCTTCTTAACGCAAATCTATCTTGAATTGAATCATTTAGAATAAATGCAAAATCAATAAAGACTGAAATGTGGTGTCACCTCAAATTTTGAATGGAATAAATCGGGGGCCTTGCGCGCACACACACACACACACACACACACTGCAGCAGAACTGAATGATTGCAAGTGTCTGCGCCAACAAATAGCTAAAGGGCAGTAAGATCAATATAACCGGCAGGGTAATTAACCCATAACCAGTTGAGCGGCAGGTTTTCAATGTCCCACATTGTTTTTAAGCAAAGCGTTGGTGTGCACATTTGTATTTATGGTACGTTATTAGTGAAGAACAAAATTTTAAAAGAATCATAAGGGAATCTAGTGTTAATCTCTTCAGTCAGCCTGTTTTTTATAACCAGACCTTCAATTTCTGTTTTACTTATTTTGTGCAGTATATTTGGACACGATGTATCCAATAACATCTTTTCACATACAGGCTTCTATTGGCTAAAAATAAGCCAGTATACAGTTTTGATTATAAAGCAGACCACATGTGAAAACACTTCTACATATATTGCAGCATAATAATAATAATAATAATAATAATAATATGTGATGTAGGGTCTGCAAGATTTGCAGACATTGATAAAAACTAGTGAGATTGTTCCTCTCTGGCTGACTGGTGTGGAAGGAATGACTTCTGTTTTTACTGGCCTTCACATGTGAGAATTCAGCTCTGCATTTGTAAACTGAGCCAAACGTTGAGATAAACGGTGCAGCCTGAGCCTCCTTGTATCCTTGAATTTTTTTTTTCCATGGTGATTTCATTGACTACTGAATATCAATTAGTTAAAGTGGTTAATGTGCATTATCAGAGCTAACACACTGGCTAACACTTGCTTGTCTTCAATGAGCCCCAGGTTCGGTTATGTTTAATTCATGAGGCGCCATCCACAATGTCTGGATTAGACAGTGTCTGATGAATATGGATCGAGACACTTTCGATACACATACACCCACACTGAAATCAAGCAATAACTCCGGGTTTTAGAAACTTTTCTGACACTAACTGCTCCATTGAGTGACTTTTCAAAACAACATTTACCTATTTTCTTGCCTGTCAGGTGGGTGTTTCTGTCTAGTCCTAGTTCGGTTCTAGTCATCAATAAAAACTAGACAGTTTGCACTTCTGGCAGCAGCTCCCAGGGCTGTTTCTTACTTCTGTTTTTTTCTTTTCCAGACACCAACGGTGCAGTCAGTAGACTTATTACCTGTCATCAACTCTCCTTTCCGGCTCATCTTCCCTGCATTTGCTTCACTGCATCACTGATGACTTTTATCTTTTCATAATCTTCTTAGTCATATTTTATTTTTCATAGACTGTCAGCTCAGTGTAACATTAATGTGAATGTCTACCTGGATGCTATTTGAACAAGACCCTTCTGATGGCAACACTCTTGCTAACAACTACAACTTTTCAGGTGTGCTACCAACTGAGAAGGGCACCCCCTGGTGGCCAAATTGGTCACCTAATTAGTTTGTAAGTTCTCAGACTGCTCTGTAGCTTTTTCTCTCAAAAGCTTCTACTGCTTGTCCTTACAAACTGGTACAGGTAATGTCAACACATTAACTTGAACAACTTGCTTCAAACCGAAAAAAAAAAGAAGTATAATAACAGTCTTAATGTCCAACAACAGAAGATAAATGCATAAATACAGTATGGCTCCATCATCCAAGAGTTAGTGCAGTTCCAATAAATAAACAAACTGAGTAAACAGCATTAGTAGCTGAACAGACATAGAAAACATCGCTATCCTCAGAGATTCAAGTAACAGTGCAGTAAAATGCAGCTAAGGAACACTCCAGCCCCAAAACTGTCTTGTAATTTTAGTGCGGATGGCTTGCAAGGTGGCTCTGTGACAGCGTGAGTGGCTGCGGACAGAGAAAGGACACAGAGAGACAGTCGATCCTGTCAGCCAGGTCACAAATGTTTAAGAGAAGTTTAGACGCTGATGTGACCCTTCCTCCTCTTCTCGTTACATCATCCTCACTTCCTTGCTTCCCTTTCTTTACCTCTGTCCCTCCCGATTCCTTCACTTCTCTCCTTTTCCCCCTGCCCACCTCCAACTTCCCTTCTCAGAGCAGTGAAGTGAGGCGTCATTCCAGTGATAAAATTCAGGTCATATAAAGTGTATAACATGAGTCTTCAACATCAATTTAAATCCAGCTCGGATTTACAGCTATAAAGAACAAGAAATGAATGAGAGCAAGTGATGTGTGTTCAGGCTAATAGTGGTTGTATCCTGGTTATATGAGCCATATAACATCAGATCTGACCAAACACGCTGAAATCACTGCAGACAGGCCTGCTTCACCTCATAAAGCTCCAGCTTCGCAGGGTTGGGTAGAGCACCATTAACCCCACAAGGATGGCACCAGTAGTGAATGGTGCCTTCTCACTCTCCTCTTCGAATCAAACTGGGATGCGGTCTGTTAACTGTGGAAGAGTAATCGTATCCACCTACTGAACACAGCCTCTACAGTACATACAGTACAAGGTCTGGCTTCTACCCTTGTATAGAAAGCCTGGGATAAAAAAAATGAACAGAAGTCAAATTGCCAATTGGACTGATTCTCAATTCCTTTCTTCCTCTGTTCTTAACTGGAACAAACAGCAGTCGTTGATCGTGTGCTCTAAAATGGTATGAACAGCAAGGAAGATAAACTGAAAAATTACAAAGACAGGCAGGCAGCTTCTTCATCGTTTGCTATAAATCTGCAGTTATTGGATCAGTAATGGACCACTTTTAAAATTTCTAACCGAGCAGAGCTGTGTTCAAGTCTGGAGTCCATTGGAATTGAGTTTTGAAGCTCTGGTTGGTTTGTGATTGTGCAGTTGTGCAAGACAATTTATCCACAGCAGCTGTGAACAAACTACAACTATACAACAAACTATAGGACTGATTGTAATGTACTTAAAAGCTAAAGATCCAACTGAACAATACATGGAAATAAAAAAGGACAATAGCAGTGAAATGAGGAGCTGTGAAATTAGTCCTGACTATATCAGTCAATTAGTGGATTGATAGAAAATGAACAGCAATTTTGAAAATTGATTAAATCTGCCATTCCTTAAAACTGCTCTAGTCAATGTTTTTATATTTGCAGTTGATAAAACTGCAGCAGGAAGCTGTTTTCGTTGAAAACACTCTGAACACACTGATAAACCAACTACACGATACCTGCCCAGCACCAAGCAGGTGAGAATAGTGGAGCACTTAGCAGCTAAAGAGCCAGATCATTCCCTCAGGAGTTGGTGGAGAGGCAAATAGAAAAAAGAGGAGCATGAATAGTGGACTTCCTTTCATCAAGTAGACAGAAGCACGACTCCAAATGGATGCTAGTGCTGCTTTGTGGTTGCCAGATGTGTAAATAGGCAGCCGCTCGCTAACACGTTCACCATTTCCACTTGATAAGGTGATCATATGCCAATGTTGTGATTTCCTTACATGGTCAAAAAATCATTTGCTGCTCTCAGACTCACATTTTAAAAATTGCTTGCTTTTCTTCATTTCATATCATTGCTGATTGATTGTTTGGCTCTTTCTTGAGGCACTGGTCATCAATTAAGCTCTTTGGAGAAATTGCAATGGCTACTTGTCATCATGCTTCCAAGGATGGTAAAAGCTAGATATCAAAAGCATAATCCAATATAACCATGACAAAAGCTTTAAAAGCAAAAACCCATCTTGGGTACAACAGGCAATATATTGAGTCATTAAACCAACTGCACTCAGGTTAACATTGAACTGCCTTTTTATCTAGAAAGCTTGCCTTTATGCAGATCAATGTAGCTGACAGTATTAGCATTTCATCAATCCGTCTTTGTTTTGCCTTCCTCTGGCAGGATTTAACTTTTTATCAGTGTTTGGATTACTGGGTCATAACAACCTCTCTGCTGGCTGCTCAGTCAGATACCACATCACAATTGTGTTTATCCAAATCCAATCTTCTCATATTGCCGTACGCACAAAAATGTGCACATTCCGCCACAGCCAACTCAGGGCAATCCCTCACTTAAACACACTGAGTAGATGCACACAGCACCTCATCTGTACAACACACAATTACAGAACAGATATACGCCATAAGCCTAATCTGGAGCTGTAGTTGTGTGGATTCGCACAACTTACAGCTCCATGTCATGATAAATGTTAAATATGGAGATGATGCCTCTGGGCGGCACGTGACACTCACAAATCAATACATGAGAGAGGCATCTTATCCGGTGACGGCGGCAATAGCGCAACATCAGGAGTCAAGTGGATGATAAGACTCAGTTTTTGCCGCATCTGTTAGTACAGTGAATTATCTATCATACTACTTTAGCTGCAGGGGTAAATGAAGAAGTTATGCATATTTCTCTAACTAGGCCACAGGGGAGGTGGTGAGGGAGCGAGGTGGGGGCAGTTGGTGGGGGTTATGTGATTGTCAAGACATAAAGAATTCCCACTTTTCTGTGTGAGCTGAGGCTGTGTGCGTGTAAGAGAGAGAGAGAGGAAAAAGAAAGAGAGAGGATAAAGGAAGAGGAAGAAAGCGAGAGATGAAAAAGTAAGCAACTGTATAAGAGCAGGGCAGACTTAAAAGCCCTCACTCATATTCTGAGTAAAAACATCAATATTCACGCACAGTATAAAGCTGAACTGCAGGCTTGATTTGAGTTCCCCGTCTCTCTCTCCCTCTCTCTGTTGATGATACTGCAGAGCTGGGAGGAGGACTTCTTCCTGTCTCTCTCTCTCTGTCTTTCATGTGTTCAGCTGTGGAATCCATAGATAACAGGCATACATGGCACACACACAAACACAGAAAAAAACCACATGCACACACATGCCGTGGTGTCGTATAAGCAAAGCAGCGCACTCCGAGGTGAGTGTGTGAACGCGTTAAGAATGTTTTCAGGTTAGACTGTAGTTCAAACGCTCACACAGAAGAGAAGAAGAAGAGGGGGTGGGGTGAGTTTGTTGCTATGCAACCAGACTGTGCTGTTTGAGAGCATAACCATCCACTCTGCAATGAGTTAATGCGTGCATGCGCACACACGCAAGTATGCACATGCGCACACACACACACATGCATGCACCCACGCATATGCAGAAACTGTGGGAATCTACACAGACACAAACATTCTCATGGTTGATTTCCACAAAGTGCTCAAACGCATTTAAATATCTGACGTGTATCTTCATATCATATGTTTCTTTCTCCCTCTGATCTATCATTCATTCAATGGCTGGTTTGCTGATTGGTTATCAGAGATCCAGACCGTTCTGAAAGCGGTCAGAACAATGCCCCTTTCCTCGGCATGATAGAAATTCCCTCCTGAGATAGCAATTTCATTCGGACAAAAAAATGACCCAAAGCATATCGTAAATTCAGCAAGAGCATCAGTCTGCTCTCATGTGACCCACCAGGACAGATCATACAAAAGCATGAATAGCTCTCATTATTCATTTCTATATTAACATCCTGTTCCATGGTGTCATCTTCCAGGCATAGCAATACATTGCATTTGCATGTTTCAAAGAGCCTCATTGTCAGTGGGGAGATCATCTGAACATCCCTCATACATTCTCTCATACATCCTCACTGGCCCTCTGTGTGCTGTACATGACCATAGCTAACGCACTCAATCATTGCTACTGGCCACTGTTTCTGGCTGATTTAACATCATGATGTTTATCATTTGAATAGTATTATGAAATGTTTTTACATCAGATATAGGTAAATATGGATCAATGTTACCAAAATTACAAAATGAAAAGGTTATCTTTCTGCTTCTAATCTGATAAAGTATCAATATGAGTGATTCTATATAAAACTCAGCAGCAGGTTTCTTAACAAAACGGCAGTGAGTCAGTCAGTGAGTATTTGATGTCATTCTTTCCACTCCGACTATACTTTAACACCACTTCTACCAAAGCAATCAATATACATTAACGTTAACACAGAACAACACAGAGACAACAAACAAACTCACATCAACACCATGAAACTACAATAAGACTTTATCTCAACAATAATCACTTTTTGCATCAGGTGCATCACTTTTCATTACACACTGATTCAAATTGTGAATCAGTGTGTAATGAAAAGTGATGCACACCGATGCACAATTTTGGGATATATAAAAATAATAAACAGCAGACATGTCAATGTCACATATAATTTAGTTGATGGTTGGCTTCCAAAAATCAGTGTTTGCATTTTGAGCACTTGTCAGGTACATTTTCTAACTTTGACTTACTGTAAAGGATGGAGAAACACATCTTCTTACTATATCCCGTATTCCATTTAATTTTATGACTAAGGCACCAGACATTAGTTTAACCATAAAAGGAAGGAATTAGCTTCCACAACACCACGTCAAAGCACACACTAATCCCAATATTCTGTTTATTCTTATCACTCAGTAAGCTTTTCTTGATTATTTGTGCTGCTTGAATGAGTCCCATGATGAGACGTTGGAAGTCAGATATCTGAACATTTTTTATTTATTTATTTTTTTATTCCTTCAGCATTTCATTTGACTACATTCTGGAAAAAGAGTTGTAGATATATGTAGGAAATGATCTTTACATGTCTGTAATCTACGCCCTAACAAATGCACAAGTGCGTCAAGGGGGTATTTGTAGACAATGAAGGGACAGTAGATAAGTGAGTCATCATTTCCATTTAATCTCTTCTCTAATTTGCTGAGCAGCACTGTCTAATGCCAGCTATCATGTGGAGCGTTATTTTCCAGTGTAGGATCTGGCAGGACTGCTTCACCAGCACTTGTTCTTACTGCGTGCATCTGGTGATTATTATCAGTTTTTTCATGCTTTCTTTCCCATCCTTCTCTATTTAATAAATGTGTCACATTCCCCCCGTCTCCTCACCCAGTCCTTCGCTTTCCCTCCAGTCCTTGGCCTAGTATACCTCCAACCTCATCCCCTCCACCCACCACCACACTCCCCCCCCTCTCTCTCCTCCACCCTTCCCCTCTAGTATTGGTCTTCAAAGCAGCAGGCAGAAGTCTACAGCAGCTCTGCAGCTCTTGAAATATAGATTTTATTGCCTGTGGGACCCTGCCTGCTGCTCTGTACATTTCTAACACAAAAACACACACACACACACAGATACAGCTGTATGTGTTGCCATGCACATGTTTTCACTCACACAAACATTTTCAATTTTCTCGGGGTGTTACGTACACACAGGCACATCTTTCATTCCTCAGTATGTCCTTGTGTAATAAACTTTGTACTCTTGCAGTGGTTTGATGTTATGATG
Organism: Euthynnus affinis; assembly: GCA_029490765.1. Lineage (NCBI taxonomy): Eukaryota > Metazoa > Chordata > Actinopteri > Scombriformes > Scombridae > Euthynnus > Euthynnus affinis. Next base: position 18,444,773 of record CM055856.1, on the reverse strand, counting down.
TGATCAGTACAGAATGAACCGCAACCTTTACTAATGTCTTTCTCACCTTCTCTCATCACTTATGTTTGCTCCCTAAGACACTTTTCAGGGTACAGCCAGTTCTCAAACTTATCCCTTCTTACCATTTACAGCCCGCTGACAGCAAAGAAAGCCGAATAAGCCAAAGTCAATACGACTCAACCTGTCGACAAAAAAAACACAAAATTGACCTTTTTACTAATTAGTGGAGGATATGTATGCCCTGCATGAGGAGTAAACACAAAAATAAATCAATAGAAGTCACAGATTCAAGTCAGTGAAAGACAGCGAAGAGAGAAAGCTGGACACAACTTCTCTTAATGAAGTTGGGAATAGAGTTGTTAAAAAGTGGACAGCTCCAATTTCTTTTGACTTGATCCAACATGATTTGGAAATGCTCACATTTTAAAAATCACACACTTTAAATCGTCAGGATGAGAATTTTACACCAAATCCTCTGTTCATCATCAGTATTGTGTAATTCATTTGTTCTCATTCATCCAGAGAAAGTCAGTCACGTTGTCTCTTTATTTTTTTGGGTGGAGGGGAGTCCATACAGCTGTTGGTCTGGAAAATCTAGATACACACCAAAAAACCTCAAGTGTGCCAACTCTCTTTCTTCTTTTTTCTTCCCTTCACTACTTGATTTTCTTCTTTTTCTTCATCTGTTTGTCCTTCCCTGCCTCACTCATCAGCCCTGCGTTACTCTAGAACCCATTTGACCCGAGTTACAGTTAATACGAGCGAGATCACAAAAACATCTTGAGCACTTCTCGGTCCATCGGTTGATAATGGAACAGCAATCTTACCACTGAGATGCTTTTTTGTGAAAATGGGCTGTATAACTCCATTGTAACTGCTCTGTATTGGAAACAACTCTCAAGGGAGGGTTCTCCATTGCTCTCTGCCTCTCTCATTTTCAGCCACTCGCAGTTTCCCTCCGGTTTTCCTCGTTCACTCACTTGTTCGGGTCTTCCTCTCATTTCCCATCATCCCCTCTTTCATTATTGATTTGTTCAAAAACCTCTCAAATCCCAAAGAGATGCCCCACCCAAGCTGAGTGTTTGTATGTGTGTGTGTGTATGTGCATCTTTGGAAGAGCTTCAGCCAAGTGGGACTTCGGGACCTACTTTACTACATTGACATCAGCGGTTGCCGGGTGTGTTCATAACTATGGTGACCCTGTTGTCTGGGCGACAGCCATTATGTTGTCACGGAAGCACTCAGGCTAATGGAGGAGCCATATTAATGATGATGCTCTGTACCCCCCCACCCCTTACCCTCTTTCTCTCTCTTTTCCTCACACACACACATTCAAATATGCATACATTACTAATGCTCTTCCATAATAAATGGCTTCTTCATTCCTCAGACGCCAGCCATAAATCGATGACACTTTTACCTGACCTGCTTTCTTTTACTCATTTGCCGACTCGCAGTCAGACACAATCACACGGACGGAGACACAGCGGCTCTGTTTACCCAGTCATTTCATCCATTGATTAAAGTTTTATAGAGGCCAGTTATTGTCTGTAAGCAAAAAGATGCAGCTGTCCGCAGTTTTAATAGACATGATGTGTCTCTGGCAAACATACTGTACATAGAGCAGATGGAAATCATTATGAGTCATATCATGATTTTCTTCCTTTCAAGAGGTTGCTACCAGGGATGCATGCTAAAAAGCTACCCGCTGACAGTAGAGAGCATTGCATATGTGTGTGTGTGTGCGCGCACACTCACTTATTTGTGCCTGTATGTGGGCATCAGTTTCTGGCCCTCAACTATGCGAGTGTACATGTTTGAGTATGTCTGGCAGCTGAGCATGTGTGTGTTTTTCTATATGTGGCGAGTGAGTGCATTTTCTTGCTGAGCATTGGTTAGCTGGTCTTACTGATAATGGAAGAAATGTCAGTTAAAGGAAATTTCACTGAGAGGCAGAGAGAGGGATGATGGATGGATTCAGCTAGCCAGCAAGTAGTGTCCTGTTATTATATATGTTTTTTGTTTTTTTTTTAACCCAAGTAAAACATTTTCCTCAGCAACAATATTACTTTTACCCATCCATCTTCTAGAGTCTAAAGGCAGAGGTTAAGTGAACTGATGTGAATGTGAGTGTGAATGTGTGAAAGACTGGTGACACTGAACAGCGGTTTAGAAAATGGAGCACTGGATGAATGCATCATACACAGCAGGTTACTAAATTGACTGTAAATACACCATAAAAAAAAAAATATATATATATATATATATATATATATATATATATAAAAGCTGTGGGTCCTTCTAGGTCCAGCCCACTGGATGGACAGCTGGCAACTAACCAGATTTTAGTGATGTCTACAAAATTCAGATCATCTGACAAGTCAAAACAGTTATAAGATAACAGAGTTGGCAGATTAGAGTTAAAAATACTATGAAGTGACAATATAACACCATTGAGGATAGTAACAAAGCATTTACGGAAAAATCCTTTGGACAGCAGCTGGGCTCATTTACATCTTGAGTCTTAGTAAATACTCTGCTAAATATAAAAAAAAATGGCAGATTCGCAGAGGTGAGAAAGTACAGTAAGCGGGATTTTAAATTCTCTCTCAAGCACTATTTTACAGTCTTCTCACAACCACTTCTGTCACTTTTCGAGTGCAGCACAACGGGCCTCATGCAAGGACATTTTTGTATTCTTATCCTAAAACTGTCTGCCTTTATTTTGTGAAGTTTGTTCACATGAGTGTTCCAAGCCAGATTCAACAAACTGTCTTTACTCCCTGGACTTCCCGTAAATTGCTCATTTCAGCATGATGAATATCACCTGCTCATGTTTGTGAGATATGATCATTAGCATAATCAACAGCCCTAAAATTGCCATACAAGGCTACATGTTGTGCTCTGTGAGCGCCGTGCAGAGTTTTAAGTCCTACTTCCAGTAATCAACAGACAAAAGCACAACATTTTTGAAGTGTCAGTAGTAGTAGGGATAAAAACAATTAGGAAATACTAATAAGTTTCCAATGACATGCCATCATAACAGTTTGTAGTGTGACAAAAATAAAGACAGGATGGTATGAAATGAGGTTAGCTGCTAGGAACGTCTTTCCTGCCTTTTAGTGTGGCTATTTGGAACAGCAATGAAGATTTTTGCCTTTAGACATGGTTGGACACAGAACCATTTCATATAAAGAATGCTCAAACATAAGGATATTCAGGTTCAAGTAAATCTCCCAAATTATCAAACAAGCATTCCTCCTGACTTTTGTCATTGAGATTGCAGAACCCTTAACTGTGAAACAGCAGTCTTGACTTCTAACCGTTACTGTTTGACATCTCCCTCCAGGCTGTTGCTGTAAATAAGAATGGGTTCTTAAACAGTTTGCCCTGAATAAATGGTGGTTAAAAATTGTACACTACCTTCCAATCTCAAGAGTGTCTTGGTGATACAGGGGAATGGAGAAATTACACAACAAAAGCACTAAGCACTAAGTTTCAATGATGTTTAGATCAGGTGACTAGGGAAGCACCTGAAGTCATTTGAAACCACTCTTGAATTTGTTTAGCCATGTTTCTGGGAAGGGTTATTGTATTTGATTAGATCATCAAGAGGTTACTGTACGATGCATCCGGTACTGTAAAACGGCCATACAGTCCTTCAGAACTATGCAGGGTAATAATATAATCTAATGATCTCACCCAAACCACTATAGATCACATCTAACAGCTGGGAGCACATGGCTGAAAGCATTCTGGGGCTTCCTCCATCTGTCCAGATATTGGAAAATGGTTATAAATGATCATTCAGACCATTCATCCAACCATTTATTTTCTAAACCTGCTTGCACTCAGGGTCACAGGGGGGTCGGAGCCTATAGCGTTAACAGGACCAAAAGCAGGAAAACACTGAGGATGAGCAGCCAGTCTAATAAAAAGCCTATTGTTTACTCAATGCTCAGACAGTTTTGTTATCCTAAAACTAGGTGTTGTGTGATTATGTACTGGGTTTTTACACAGAAGGTTCATCAGTGACAGTTCTACAATACCATCACTGCAACGCCTAGATTACTTTTTAAATTTATTCTTTTTCATGTTAGCAATTATTTTGCTAGATGCTTTGCAATCTCCTTTCTCATCTTCTTGGAGAGATTTGCCTAAGTTAATGCAAAAAATATTTTTTGTTGTAAGCTTCCACACTTTATCACTCACAACTCAAAACACTTGACACAACACAACAGCAACAATTATGGACCAAGCCGTGAGAACATTAGCATTGCTTTCATACAGAAAGTGACTACAGACTTCAAATTTCCTGAACACTTCTCTCACTCAAACACAAACAACTAACAAAACTCTGCAGATGTGCTGCCCATTTTGCAAATGTTTACATACTTGCTTCAAAACTCCTCAGTTTATGTTCAAAAACTAACACGTATTCATGGGGACAGCCATTTGCCAAATCATAAACACAATGAAATACATCTGTGTTCGACCAAAAACAAGAAAATTGTCAAAAATAAAGCCCACTGAAACCTTTTTAGTCTAATTTTACTCTATTGCGTATGAAAAGTTTATTTACACCGTATACACATTTCATCATCAATTTAAAAAACAACATACACTACCAGTTTAGACACACCTGGTCATTCAAGGGTTTTTCTTTAGTTTTACTATTTTCTACGTTATGGAACAATATTGAAGACAGCGTCATGAGGTGGTCACCTGGAATGCTACTCCAACGGTCCTGAAGGAGTTCTCACATATGCTGAGCACTTGTTGGCTGCTTTTCATTCACTCTGCGGTCCAGCTCGTCTCAAACCCTCTGAATTGGATTTAGGCTGGGTGATTGTGGCGGACAGGCCATGTGATGCAGCACTCCATCACTCTCCTTCTTGGTCAAATAGCCCTTGCAGAGCCCGGAGGTGTGTTTTGGGTCCTTGTCCTGTTGAGAAACAAATGACAGTCCCACTAAGTGCAAACCAGAGGGATGGTTTGTCACTGCAGAATGTTGTGCTAGAAATGCGGGTTAAGTGTGCCTTGAATTCTGAATAAATCACCAACAGTGTCACCAGTAAAGCCGCCCCACACCATCACACCTCCTTCTCCATGCTTCACAGTGGGAGCCACACATGCAGTAGACTCACAGGTCAGTCTAAACACTTTGTTCACAGAGACTGAGGACAGTCTCCCAGGTTTTGTTGTTAGAACTGGGTGGAAACAATTATAAGAGTTTGAAAAAAAACCTGCATTGCAGAATCAAAGACTTTAGGGCAGCCAATCAGGCAGTGACATGCAGACAGAGGAGAATGGAAGGAGAGCATAATTTCCATTAAGGCATGTCCTTGACAAAATGTAAGGGGTGTAGGTTTGTTAGTGGCTTTTCTCACAGCTGTTCAAACAAATACTATGCATTTGGAAATCCCCAGAGTGTGGGTAGGAGATCTCCAATTGTCTGGTATCGCGAAACTACACATGCAAACACCATTCATTCTCCTTTTCTGCATCTCACAAAGGCACAGTGGTTGGAACCAAAAATCTCAAATATGGACTCAGACCAAAGTACAGATTTCCACTGGTCTAATGTCCATTCCTTGTGTTTCCTGGCCCAAACAATTCTCTTCTTATTATTGACCTGCCTCAGCAATTCAACCATCAAGGGCTGATTCACACAGTCTCCTCCTAGCAGTTGAAGTTGAGATATGTCTGCTACTTGAACTCTGGGACATATTGATGTAGACTCTAATCTGAAGTGCTGTTATTTTTCTGAGGCTGGTAACTCTAATGAACTTCTCCTCTGCAACAGAGGTAACTCTTGGTCTTCCTTTCCCGGGGCAGTCCTCATGACAGCCAGTTTCATCATAGCTTTTCATGGTTTTTGTGATTGCACTTGAAGAAACTTTCAAACTTTTAACATTCAGGTTCTTTTCCAGATTGAGTGACCTTCATATCCTAAAGTAATGATGGACTGTACTTAGTTGAGCAGTTCTTGCCATAATATGGATCACTCCAGTAGTCCAGTAGGGCTATTTGCTATATACCAACACTACCTCAGCACAACACAAATTATGGTCTCAAATGCATTAAGAAAGCAAGAAATTCTACCAATTTACCTTCAACAAGCTACACTTTATCATTGAAAAGCGAATTCTAGGTGACTAGTCATGCCAGCATTTATTAAAAATTGGTTTACAAATTTTATTTGGTTCATTTGGTATGAATATATACACTTCCTGTTTGAAGGGCACCAGCCAAATGAGTTCATATGTAGGTCCTTCAACTTTTGGCAAGCAGGTGACCTGAAGCTGCTCTCTGATTGATTGCTTCATATTTTCCCATGGGACGCAGGTCTCTGCACCCCATACACTCCCATTTTTATTGGTAGCATTTCCTGGCAATGTAAACAGTGAGATGTGCACAAAGGCAGATTTTCAGTTTTTCAGGGAGCTAATGTTAAAAATGTTACGAACGTCTGTCCTGTACAGAAATCAAACAGCAGGAGTTATGTACACGGTATAATCACTTTATTGTTTTCATGCTAACATTGTTTGTGTTACAGGGAGCTTCTGTGTTTTTAACTCATGCTGCCTTTGATGTTTTGCAATACATATAGCTACTTTTTCTCTACCTGTATTTTGTACTTTGTGCAGTCTGTGTTAGCATAATCACTGCTACCAGCTGCCCTTTCTTACTGGAAAATGTGTTAGCTTTTTGTTTAAATATTGCTTTGTGTGGGTTTGTTGGTGTTCACATTTTAATATTGTTGATAATAACCCCACACAGAATTATTATTTCTGCTTTTAACAGTATTGAATTGTCCATTTTTACTGCGCTGAGCAGTAGTGTTTCAGCACACCCTGCTGGTGATACATGGTTATAGCATAACTGTCAAATGACTTTTTTTAATTACTGTACATTCAGTCTTGTGTCCCTGCATTACTCGCTTGTTAACAGACTACATGGTGGCGCTATTGGTGCCATGTTTTAATATATTATGCATTTCCACATGGGTCACGTGCCCATGAAGTATGAATACTTAAGCACTTTTAGTTTTTGAAATATCAACTCTCAAACATTCCTCTAATGACTTTCAATGTTAAATTTTATAATTTAAAAAAGTAAACCATGTGTTATTTTATAGTTCTGATGTGTTCAATAATGTTCTACAATAGTACAGAAAATAGTACAAAAAAAGAAAGAAAGAAAAAAAAAACCCTTGAATGAGTCTACGTGTCCACAGTTTTGACTAGTACTGTATACACAAAAAAAAAAACTACTACTTCAAAGACTGCCATAAAAAGATGCATCATGTGTTGCCTGTTAGTGTTTTTATCTCATTGTGTTCTGTTTGACACATGACTTGTTGTCAGTTGAAATCAAGTGTTAGTTATTAGTTTTCTGTGAGTAAAGTGAACTGTCGTGCCCGGCAGCGTGTTGGGAAGTTGTGAAGTTCCTTAGATTTCGCTGAATTATTTTGTGATAATTGCAGCCAAAAATGGTCGATTTTACAGTGGCTTTTCTCAAAAATTGCAATACAATTTGCAATGTTTCATGTGCTCTTGTTGCAGTAAAATTGTGGGAATTACTAAACTACTACCAATTGAGAGTAATATGTAATCACTTCCTTTGATAAAAAGCATACTGCATAGAAACTATGTTTCAGTGCTAGTTTTTTAATTTATTTTCTGTACTGACCTCACTGTGAAGCACATGTCTACATCTCTGCAGAGGTTAAACCAGTGGAGGTCTGCAAAAACAAGACATGGTGTTAAGTTGCTCTTTAATTACAGCTTTATTTTGCCCACTGCACTCTACCAGGTGTAACTTTGTTCAATCAGCAATTCAGATGTGTCTCAGAAATACCAGCTGTTGCACCAGATGTTGAAGATTAGCAGGTGGAAATGTATATCACAGCCCCTCCCTGGACTCCATTTTCTCCCTCTGACTGAAATTAAATAGCTGAAAATTGAGAGACTAGAAACTGAGGCTTAGCTTTTTTCTCATATTTCCCTAAACTTCTCTGGTCTGCTGCGCTGTTTTTTAAGAAATGAAAGATAAAGTCTTTATATACATTCAATAGTGCCTCTGTGTACACCAGTCATGAACATATTAATGATCACACTGTTAGCGTGTTGAGACTGCAACTAACCTGATCAACATGTCACTTCTGTGAAGAATGAGCTGTTAACAACCTATTGAAAAGTGTTTTATCTTGTAAATAACAAGCATTTGAATTGCACTAGGGCTGCAACTAATGATTATTTTCATTATTGATCAATCTGGCAATTATTATCTTGGTTAATCTAATCGTTTGGTCCATGAAATGTCAAAAAGTAATAAAAAAAATATTGATTCCAGTTTTCCTTAAAAACAACTCGACTACCAGATTAATTGTTTTAGCTCTAAATTACACACAATCACCACTGTAATTTGTCATTGTTTGACCGTATACACACTTTTAGATCTAACTAATGGTTGTCAGTGATTGTTAATTGTGATTATAACAAGATTAGAGTTGCAAATTTTAACAGATTTTAGTGCTGATACAGTAAACTGAGTTGGCTATTTTTTTACTATTCAGGTTCAGATTGAGGTTACTTTATTTGTACCTGTAGGTAGAATTGGTTTGCAGCATAAGATAGGCATCCATCCTGACACACATTTTACAAATAGCACAGACAGTAGATAAGTGCTCACGACTCAAATAATTAGGACTTAAAAAGAGAAAAATACCAATAAAAATACTACTGTAATAACTACTAGAATAAATAAGATAAAATACAGGGTAGAAAAACAATAATTGTCCCAAGATATTTGTAGGATTGCACACATTCCACTGTCTGACCCTTAATGGATATGACTTGATCATGTCTTTGGTTTTAGATACGTTTAATTGAAGACAGGACTCCTCACACCACTTGACAAAGTCGTGGATAAGCAGGCTGTGACTGGTCTCATTGTCCTGGAGCCGACTAACAATAGCAGAGTGATTTGCATACTTTAAAATGGTCCTGTTTTCACACCTGCTCTGACACATATTTGTGCAGGGGATAAATAGTAGGTCGACAGCAACACATCCTTGTGGGGAGCCAGTGGAGGAGCAAAGTTGGTCAGAAAGAATTCCATTTACCTTCACTCTTTGTATCCTATTAGTTAAAAAGTCAAGAATCTAGTCTGCAAGATTGTTACTTAAGACAAATTGTTCTAAAAGCTTGCTGGTTAAAATTGAATGTGTTAAAAGTAGATGAAATGTCAACAAATACAAGACTAGCATGAGACCCATTTCCATCCAAGTGTTTCAAAAGTAAGTTAAGTAAAATGACTGTGGCATCATCTACACTTCTGTGTGGCCTATAGGCAAGTGCATGCTCAGCCATCCTTCCAGACCTTAGGTACTTTACGCCTGTGAAGACTTATTAAAAATGTAGTGGAATACAAGACTCAGTTCTTTTGCACAAGATTTAAGTAAGTAACTACAAATGTTGCCAGGTCCATGACTCTTATTTACTCTTACTTGAAAGGAAGACCTTTTCAACATGCTTTTGGTCTATGTCAAAGTGCTGATTGTCTTCAAATTTGTGACTCAGTTCTTGAATTTCATCCAAAGTGACATGACTGCTGTTCTTTGGATTCTGGAGGCCTGCTATAGTTCTCATACTAGACCAAGCTGAGCCAAGGTTTTTTGTTTTTTTTTTGTTTTGTTTTTTTTGTTGTTTTTTTTGCAGCCATCTTGTTCTCTAGTTCAGATTTATAGTTCTGTTTTGCTTTTACTGAACACTGAACATGCTGCACTAGCAGTATAATCAATAACTCATCTATAGCAGATGAAATCATGACACCACTCTTTGCAGCCCTGATCCCTTATTTTATACTCACTGTACACTTCACATGACAAGCATCTAGACAACACACTACACAGATAAACTGCACAATCTGATTCCTCGTTATTCTAAATTAATTTGTCCTAATTTGATAATAGATGCTTAAAAAATAAGCTGGAATGAATAAGCAGCAGTGCTGCTGAAGCTGCTGCAATCTGACAGGCTCAAATAAATAAAAAGCTCTTCTTGGTAGCCCTTTTTTCCAACCAGAGCCAACAGCATCATGACTTATTACTCTACCTCTGGGGAGCTCAGTAGACCAGGCTGACCTTAAAGACTCACACCCGTGATGAATATCAAAATAACCTCCCCTTCTGAGTTCTTCGAATCTATCTCTCCTCTCCTTATTCTTCATCATCAGATGCTTGATTTCCCCCCCTCACCCCAATCACTTACTGCTGGTACTTTAGAACAGTTGTCTTTAAAAACCAATAGCTTTCTTGTTGTTTTTTTATCCCTTTCTAACACCTTGCCCCCCATCCCACCCTACCCCCGCCTCCTCTCCTCTCTCTATGTCACCTCTTCAGTGAAGGACAGTAGAGGTTACTTAGCTGTGTGGTAGCCGGCAGGCAGGACAAGCTCTCACAAAAGAGAAGATGAGGTTGATGCTGCTTTGAAATTCAGGTGCTTTTCTCACCAGTTGTGCAAGACACGGCTAATTTTACTGTATTATGGGAGAGCAGGGAAGCCTCGTGGTTAGAAAACTGGCAGGTTTTGGAGTAGATTGTCAGGGAAATACCCTAAAGTTTTACTTCATTATCAGGAAAAACAGAACAATTATATTTCCTCTTTTAAGCTAAAATTGATGACTTGAGTGGTGGCAAAGTGTGTCCTTTACTGGAAATCCTGCTCGGTTTATGTTCACAACAGTTGAAAAGTAGCCTTCAGCCTACACAGTCCAATCTGACTGGACAGATGGGCCCTTGAGATCCAAGAGGACTCTGAGACTCTGAGGGGTGGGGGGGGGGGGGGGGGGCAGCATGTGGGAGAAGAGAGGAGGGGAGCAGTTTAACAACATGGTGTGGAGTTTTGGTCCCTCTCCCAGAGGGCATAAAAGATTCAAACTGGGCCAGAGACAGACCACACACACACACACACACACTCACCTACATGCATGTACCACACAAACACCACCATCACCAACACCACCAAACTGTGGGATTCAGCCACACTAGAAAGCAGACCAGGTTAGGCAGACAAGAAGAGGACTTAGAAAAGAAATGTGTGCAGACAGTTCAGGAGAGAAAAAGACAGAGAGGCTGACTGAGGAGGAGAGAGCCAGGAGAGGAGCTCATTAAACTGAATGTGAAGGGCAGCAACAGACCGTTTTTTTTTTTGTTTTGTTTTTTTACAGACAGTATTGACTGTTGCAGGTATCATTACACACATAGTTGTCTTCATAAAGCCTCTGAGAGCAGATGAAGTGTAGTAACACATTCTGCCTGGTTAGTAGTAGTAGTTAGATAAGTAGCTAAGCTTTGAAGATGTTTAAAGTAAAAAAAAATCATTTATTCGAAGTCATTCAAAATCATTTTTGATACAAGTTTTTTCTGCAATAACCATTTAGTGCATTTGCTTTCTGTAATAATCTTTCTATATGGTAGTTTTACTGGTTCTGAATATGAAAACAGTGTTAGAAGTGTGCATCAAGTGTAGGTTAAGTGTAGTGTGTGTTGGTATATATCAGACGTGTGACACACTCCGGATTGTGTGAACATTTAAGTGCTCCAGACTGTGAGTGTGTGTACTGGGATGCACCCAAGTTCCCTCATTCCTGCAAGTGCAACAAAGCTAACAGCAGAGTGATGGACAGGAGAAATGTCATTCAAGCACAGTTTTTATCAGGATCAATGAGTAAAAAACACCTGTGCGGTGGGGATCACAGCCTTTTACAAGTTATCAATTAAAAATGGTTGACTAACAGTTTCAGCACTGATTCTTTGTCTTCACCCCTCACTTTTGACATTTCTCATTCTCTCATTATTTTCCCACCATCTCATCTCCCCCTCTTCCCATTCCTTTCTTTCTTTATTAATCATTATCCTTCTATTCTCCTGTTTCTTCTCATTTTTTCCCCAACCCCTTTCCTTTAACTTTATCTTTTCTTTCTTCGCTTCTTTAATGTCCTTACGGTCACTTCCACAGCTCCTTTGTTGCCTCATCCTACTTACTTTACCACCCACATTTGTTTTTTTTGTCCTCCTCTATGTGTGTGTGTGCACACACTCACACACACACACACACACACACACACTTGGGCAGCAGGATAAGTGCCAGGCCTTCTATTAGGAGCAAAGTTGCGAACCAGTGGTCATGGACCATTAGTCACACACAGTTTGAAACATTAACCCCCATCAGCATCTCTCACTTCTATAAGCCCCTTCGTGTTTGTGTGTGTGTGTGCGGTGAGTGTAGCCACTTGAAAATGAGATAGTACGACTCAGTGAATTATGCTTATTATACATAATATTTCGTGACAGTTTGTTAGTGAGCAAAGAATATCTGTATGCTGTTTGCGTGTTGAAGCTAGGTATTGTCTCTAGGTATACCTCTCTATTTCCCTCTCACCCCACTCCTCCCTCCAATTTTTTTCTCTCTATTTTCCATCCCTGCTCTGGATGAATCACACTCACCTAGTAGATACCTGTGAAGGGCACCTCAGCCAGACATTTTCTCTGAGATGCTTCAGCCTCCGGGCATGAGATCATTGTGTACTCTGAGAGGTAAAAACAAATCTCCATAAGGAATACATAAAGAAACACGTACTGTAGTGTCATTTCCAATCATGTAGGGACATGCAGAACACCACTGTAGCCTCTAGGTAGTCAGTAAAGTGTGTTCTCGTGTTCACTGAGCACTATTATGTGTTATTACCTCCCATAGCTGTTTCCAGGCAGATGAAACTACATCTTAAGGTGTACAGTACCGAGGGACGAAGACAGATTCTTATGTTTTCGAAATGCACATTTGCAACATTTGGTTTTCAGGTAAAGCCCAAAGAAAATGAGATCCTATATGGGCCACATGACCCCTTTGGACAGATCACTCCACAGCAATTTTAAATGGGCCGCAAATCATGAGGCCGTCTGACTCTAAATCAGGCGTTTGGCAGGAAAGAGAAGGACCACTGAGATGGAGGAGGAACAAAACGAGGTCAGGGAGATTGGGGTATGAGAGGAGGGAAGGGGGAGGTGTTGAGGAGAACGAGGGACGGGAAGGTGGTTGGAGGAGGACATGAAGGGACAGAGACATGACAGGTGAATAAGAAAAATGATGACATACAATATTCCTCTCTTCTCCTCCTCTGAAGGGAGGCGAGGGAGACGGGGAGGCGGTTGTGAGGAGGAGGAGGAGAAGGAGGAGGATATGAAGAGAAAACAGAGAGGACATTGGGGAGAGAGGAGCCGGAATGTTGGCAAGAGGAGAGAATAGGGAGACGATGGGAGGTGAAAACGGAACTGAGGGATTGCAGGAGGTGGAGAAAAAGAAAGAGACACAAATTTGGCAGGTGGTGGAGGAGGAGGAGGAGGAGGTGGAGGCCCAGTGAAGTGGTGGGATGAAGAGAAGGAGGGTTTGGGAAATGCTGGGAAGGAGATGAAAAGTGATATAAGAGTTAGTGGGAGGTAGAAAGTATGCAGACAGAAAATGGGGAGGGTCAGAGGAAGAGGAACGATAGAGCAGGAATGAGAAGAGAGAAAGGAAAGGAGACTTAGGGAGAAGGAGAGAGGGGATGATACAAGGAGGAAGAGAGGAATGAATCAGAGGAGGAGAGAGGGAAGGTCAGGTGTGCAGAGGATGAAAGGAGGAAGGTACAGGAGGAAGAAGAGAATGAGTATAGATAGATAAAGCTCCAATGTTGTCATGTGGGCATCTAGTGACTTTTGGGATGGCTGATAGCTGTCTGCTGACTGTATAATGGGGGCTTGTTTACTAATGGTGAGTTATTGCTTCCCTGACTTCATTATGGAGGGAGACAGAGAGTAATTGGGTGGGGGGGGGGGGGGCAAACATTGAGGACAGCAGATGAACAGAGGGGTAAAAGGATGGAGGATGGAAAGAGCGCTTCTGTTTGGGCAGTGATAAAGGTCAAAAACTCAGGGGGCTCGCTGCTGTCTGACAGCAGGGCACACATCAACCTCTCAGACAGACAGAAAGAAAGAAAAAAGAGGGGGGGGTGGATAGATAGAGATAGACAGAGGAGAAAATTATAGTTTGTCTTTGCTATGTGTGACAGAGCTGATAGAAACAGTTGATTCTCCACACTCCAACTAAAATCAAGCTAATTATCTTAACAAAGGAAGCTAATGGCTACATAGCTTAATAATTACCCTAAAGTATATGCCATTTTGAGCCTTTACAATAGACGATGCTCCTCACAGCAATAGGGTGTTGTGGGATCCTTGACACAAGCCCACTGTAATTATTGTTTGCTACAGCGCAACATGTCATGTCATCCAGACATGCATAAAAGCCGTCGTTCAGATTTATTTTTTTTTTAGGAGATGCCAAGATGTTGATTACATAGGAACAGAAACAAAGTTGTACTGTGTACGGAGTCAACCCCCGTGCCAACCATAAAATTGATATTCTTTTCTTCACAATTTATATATTCATTTAACTGTTAAACTATAGTCTCTGGAGATTTGATGGTAAACAAGCGGTGCCACAGGCTTCTCTGCAATGCAAGATTAATCTAGTGGAGAAACTTTTAATACTTTTTAATCAAATCTGTTGACAAATTCAAAGTATATTGACTCGGGAGACATCAGAATCAACCTCCCATGCCCTTGGTTAATCTCAATGGGACACAGCACTGGACACAGTTATTTACTGGAAAATTGCTATTTTGGGTGTGCTTGAAGGAAAAATCTAGTTCTAATAAATGACTACTGGTCACATTTAGGGAACTCACAATATTTGTATTTTTGAGTGTTATACTGTGTTTAAGTGCAGTTGCAAAGGGATATGTTAATAATAGCAGAAGCTTCAATTAAAACGACATGGTTAGCTACATTCTCTTCACAGCACAAGATAGCATGGACAACTTATGGGTATTTTTGCTAAAGGCTCATAAACTGTGCTAAATGAGAAATGATGTAACTTGTGTCTTTTTTTGCTAATTGTTGACATACACTTATCATTTATTTGCTTGGAAAACTCACATTTCCAATTTTTTCCCCTCCACATGAGCGGAAAATTCCTTGCCATGTGCCATTTGTTTGACAAAAAAAAACAAAAAACAACACAACTCAACCACAGCTCAACACAAGTTCAAACTTACTTTGTGTCTTCAAACATTTCAACTACATCTCGTTGCCTTCCTCGACAGATGGAGCTGCTCAGTTATTATACAAAAGAGTTAATGGCATGACCTTCTTAACTGAGATCAAGTTGTATTTCATTTCACAGCCTGTGACAACGATTTACCTGCCGTAAACAGAAACTCAGGTGAAGGCAGCGTTTTCTTTTGGTACACTGCCGCCATCTAATGGGCCTTATTATTATTATTATTTCAGTCACTTCGGCGCTTCTGCTCAGTTTGGACCTAGCGGGTTGCCATACAGAGGGGTGAGCGAGCGTCGCCCTAGCAACGGTAAGGCTTTAGATGGTTGAACAAGGGGAATCTTCTAAACTGGGTTGAATTTCTCGTGAAACAAAGACGCCTTCAGTTTCCAATTTAATGGCTGAAGCTGTGATGGCTACAAGCAACCCGTCCGTATTTCTTCTCACGGTGAACGGGCAGATTGAAGGAGCGAATGTGAGTAATACCTCTCAGTTAGCCTAGCCTAGCGGCTAATTTCAGCGAACACTAGCCTCACATTTACACCCTGGCATGAATTTTTCCGTTAACTATGAGTTTGTGTTTCATTACGAGCAAGTTTTATTTTTGTTGTTCTTCAGTTTCCAGAGTACGACAACTTGTACTGCAAATACTGTTTTGTTTACGGACACGACTGGGCTCCCACCTCGGTGAGTAGCTAGTTATGAATTATGTTGTAATCTAAACTACTCAGCATACTGTTAGTAATACCAGGAGTTATAATCTTACCAGCAAGCCTCTTTCTCTCTGTGTGTGTGCGTGTGTGTCTGTGTTTCTTTCTCTCTAGGGGTTGGAGGAAGGCATCACTCAAATAACCTGTAAAGGCAGTCAGTCTTCACACAAATTAATATGGAACTTCCCTTTGGAAACAACGTTTAAAAGCACAAATCCTTCAGGATGTGAGCATTACATATATATATATATATATATATATATATATATATATATATATATATATATATATATATACACACACACCTCGTGGTTCAATATCGATAGCTGTTGCTTTCCATCCATGCTTTCCATGAGGTTCCAACAGAGCATTTTGGACCTGGAAGATAAAAATATATATATATATATAGCTAATACAGAGTATAATTATGATTTCCTTTTCCTTGTCCAGGGCCTCAGCTTGTGGTGAGTGTGTACGGTCCAGATGTGTTTGGCAACGATGTGGTGAGGGGCTACGGAGCGACCCACATCCCCTTTACACCTGGACAGTCAGTATTACCTCAACTATCAACTTCCTCTTCTTTATATATGCAACATGCACCCAAGTCATCAATCTAAGTTGTACTAGTGTGTGTATGGACAGGGTGTTGCATGATAATATATCTTGCATAAAAAACCTGTCAATGAACAGCCTGCAAAAAAAAGGGGACATAATCTGTTTTCTTTCCCAGACATACACGAACCATCCCCATGTTTGTGCCTGAACCCACATGGAGACTTCAGAAATTCACAAGGTGAGATGTGTGAACAGTGTTTAGTTGTCTTCCTCTGCAGCTGTGATGTTGCAGCTGGTGAGCAGCCGATCTCTGAACATGACCAAAGATTTAACGCACCTCTGTGTGTGTGTGTTTGTGTGTCCTACTGAGGATGAAGTGTTAGGCCTCTGTGGAGAGAATATTCCACATCAGTTTGCATTGTTTGCCAGCTGCTGTTATTAGTGCATCATAGACACACACACTCATCGAGGTATCCATCAAAGTTCCTTTCAACTCCCACCAACCCACTAGGCTATACAAGACGCACAGATGAGCATCTGGATGTTTTGCACTTGAAGCAGCAACATTGGAAGTATTTGTTTTTCCACTTGGTCTGGGAATAGTTTCTGTAGGTGGTGCTCTTTCTTCCCTACACATCCAGAAAAAAACAGTGCTTTACCAATCACTTCCTGTGGACCATAGAGGGTTTTTCATGGGAATGATTTGCATAGCAATTACAAAATATTTCATGATTGCTTTTAATGTTAAAGATTCATTCAAAAAAAACATTAGAATTTACATTTTTAGAAAGTGGGACGATACTGTCAATACAATGTCTATGTTGAATAGATTAACTTCACATATCAGTGACTCACTCATCAAATTAACGTGTTTTCCTCTCTTGTGTAGTTGGCTGTTGGGACGGCGGCCTGAGTATGCAGACCCTAAAGTAGTAGCTCAGGGTGAAGGGAGAGAAGGTTTGTGTGGATTTATTTCTTTATTGTGGAAATAGTGGCCATTTCAGTCAGTGCACAAACACACTTTAGTGAAACAAAAAGCTGATTAACCTCTAAATAAGTGCAAAACGTTTCATTGAACTGCCAAATATCCTCATTATTAGGTATGTCATTCAATGTTATGTTTTCAGGTTTAAAATGAGTATTCGTAACCGTATTCTTTCTGGGTTTACTTTATGCATCCTGTTTGTATTATTTCTGTGTCGCAGTGACGCGGGTCCGTTCCCAAGGATTCGTTACCGTCTCCTTTCACATCATGACCAAAGACATGAAGAAACTGGGCTACGACACGGGGCCGTCAAACAATTCAAGCACACAGTCATACTCAGTCACATCTGGCTGGTCGACAGAGGAACAGACGCACACTATGTAGTAACATAAGAGACTGTTTAAGGGACAATCAGCTGGGTGGGTTTTTCTACTCATTCTTCCCTCAAGGATTGTTTGTTCCCCCACCAAAACCACAACACTCACATTCAATATGAACATGTTTACTTCTTGTTATATACACTCAGTCTCACACACACGCTGCCATACTCAAGTGTTTTATAGTAAAAATGTGTAGAATTGAAATTATGACATTTTAGCGCATATATTTGTATTGTCTTAATTTTTTTCTGTTTTACTACATTTTATACTTTTTTTAAATAAATGTGGACTTGACAGAAATAACGTTTGAATGTAGTGAGTATTTGTAAAGACTACTATACATATTTAGACTGTTTAATACACTTGTCCTAAGGCTAATGTGAAAATGTCAAATTTCTACTCACGTTGGATATTTAGTAAAAAAAGAAAAAATACAAAGACACACACAGACTCTTGAGTTACACAGCTGAAGTGATACACATTTTATTTTGAACCAATGCAGCTACAGTTGTCCTCATCCAACACGGTGCGGCCTGCTGCGTTCGTTTTGTTTAGATGCCGTTAAAATACCACGGTGACTTTTTCCTACAAAAACCCATTACACAGAATAATAAGGTATACAGAAGAACAGTATGTTACAATAGTACAAATGATAAATTATATTATACAGTTATAATGCCAACGGGTTGAGCACGTATCCAATAAAAAAAAAAAAAAAAAAAAAAAGCAGCCTGCTCCCAGTACTATGAGAAGGGTAAATAGACAGACATGGAAAAGAATAGAGGCTGTTTATGCATATAAAGACAGACAGTCCATAAGGTCGGTTAGTCCTCTTGATAAAAGCATAGTGAATACATAGTAACACACAGAGGAGCTCGCTACACACAGGCCACATTTTCACTGCACCATAGCCACGACTGTGAAACTGCTGCCAGGGATCAAGAAAAAGTGTTCATCTGCAGTGTCAACTGACTGTTTGGGAGTGCTGAATTTGATCAAGAGAGTAAAAGGTTGTTTTTTTTTTTGTTTGTTTGTTTGTTTTTTTTGCCTCAATGTATCAATAACAAACTTTTTCCACAATCGCTGGAGTAAAGTTTTAAAGGTCAGGCCGCAGTGAAATCAAGGCCAGTGAGAAAGTGACACGTCTTAGCTAGAATATCATAGTAGCCTTTCAATAAAGTATAAAATAAGTTTGCAAAACACGTCAAGCGGTAGGTCTTATTATCTTTTTACTTTTCCGACTCCAATTTTTGCATATATTTAGTTGAGATTAAAAATGTTTGCTGGTCTGCAAGTAAGTGTCGCACCCATTCATTCAGGATCCCAAGCAAAAAGAAAAAAAAATCTTCATCACCACCCTCAGCATCATCAAAAAAGAAAAAAAAAAAAATCATACACACAGTTGGAGCCGCCACTCCTTTTTGCCTGAGAGAAATAAAGGTCTGTGTTTAGTGGAAATATAACGGGGGTCCTGCGGTGTAGCTATCATACCGCAGCAGACCAGGAGAGGGCGCCAACTCAAACCAAAAAAAAAAAAAAGAGAAATAAACACCCTTCAACAGTAAAAAAAAAAAAAACATTGGCAGTGATCAACAGAACTGGAGAGATGGGAGTACAGTGACATAAAGAGAGTAAGGGGTCTAAAACATCAAGCGCAATTCATCATCTTTAGCTGTATTTCATCAACCCACTTAACTCCATCAATAGAAGACAGACGCTCAGCTTGCTGTCAGTAAATGTGCCGATATTTAGCCAACAGTAACACTTTCTTACACAAACTTCTTAACAAACTGTAAAATAACTCTGAAATATTAAAAAAAAAAAAAAAAAACTATGGGAATCTGATATCATGAAAATCCATAAACAAAAAAAACATGTCAGTGAAGTGTGACCCTACTGTTCAAACTACTCAAAAAGTACGACATCCTCAGAAATCACAGTCGCTATGACTTTGGTAACAGTTGTGCTTCTAAGAGAAGAGAATTACATAGCCTACCCATAGGGTGAAAAAACTAGAATGACAGAAAATAGACAAAAGAGAATGAAGATGATACATGGCTTAGCTAGTACACAGCTCCAAAACTCAGAAAGGCTTTAGCTATGGATTTACATCTAAACGAGTAAATAACAAACAAAAAAATAACCAACAAAATTAACAACTGCTTGTTTACATGACCTGTCTCGCTTGTTTTGCGGCGGGATTCCCTGTGTTATCAATAGACCGGTATGGGAACAACCCTGTGTGAGTGTGTATGTGTGTGTGTGTGTGTGTGTGTGTTTGTGACCACCAGATAAAGTTCTTGTAGATAGATTAGCCACGGTAAATCCACCCGGAGGTAAAACTCTCTTAACGATGCTGAGTGGCTGACGTGCCTTTTAAACCTGGCGCTTTCTTGGCAACCCTGTCACTATAGTAACAGTCGTTGATATACGGTTGTGCGTGCGCACACACACAGACACACGCACACATACACACGCACGCACTTAAGGCTGCAGATGTCTACATTACCACTTGTTTTGACTTGCTCCTTAGTATCTAACTTGAAGTCGGCTCTCTTTTCCGCTTGACTAAATGAGAAATGGAAAAACTTGCTCATTAAAGTACACTTGGAAGCTAAACATATCTCTCATGCAAACTGCGCACACACACGCACGCATACACACACCTCCCTCTTCCCTTTGACCCTAAAAAAAAACAAAAAAAAGAAAGAAATGAAAAAACTACATTTCCCACGATGCCTCTCCGTGAATTCAGATGGCAAAAATACTGATGCCATCACAGTTCCATGTCTTTCTCTAAACACACACCAGGAGGGGAGGGTTGGGGATTCAGGGACACATACATTGACATGTGGCTGTTAGTATCTGAGCATAAACAGTACACCTGCGAGCACACACGCACACCAACAACAAAGAAAAAAAAAAAAACGCATCTTTTCAACCCCTTAATGACAAGAGATTCATCATCTCCTTTTTGATAAACGTTCAGTGTTAATCCCGTGACCCCCTGAGGGTCAAAGTTCATGTGGAGGGTCAGGGAAAGGTCAGCGGTGAAGGGAAGTGACCAGATGAGAGTTGTGACCAAGTGGTACCGAGAGCCGAGGCAGTGTGTGTCGTCTCGTCCTTTTCTTTTTCTTTTCTTTTTTTTTTTTTTTTAAAGCGGCTAGCCTCTCTCCCTAAGCTAAGGTGTAACGGTGAGCCCAACAGTCGCGGAAAGAAAATTTTAAAAAAGCAAAAAATTGTGCAAAATCCCTGCTTAGTAACACACACATACATACACACATACACACACACACACACACACACACACACACACACAGAGTATAAACACATCTGACTGTCTCTCTCATCCATACTCCAGTGTGTGAAGTAAAACCCACTGGAATATACACAGTGTAAAAGTAGTAAGATGTGCGCACACACACACATGCACACACATGCACGCACGCACGCACACACACACTTTCAGCTGACAGGGCTTATAAAAGATTAGCTCTACTGAAGAGATAAGATCCTGGCGTTAGTACAGTCAGACTCTCCTGTCACTCCACCACAGAAGAAGAGGGAGGAAAAAGCAGTCCTAAGGGAGAGGAGGCAAGTGAATGAGAGGACAGGAGAGGAGATAATGAGTCCTGTCCTGCCTCTGTGGGAAAAAAAAAACTGTAAACACCCCTGCTACTACTGTAAGTCTGTAGACAGATGTGAATGCTTTATGGTCATCAACATCATCGTCAGATCAGTATGGAACACACAGGACTAGGCAGCTTGTAGCATTGAGAGAAAAATAGAGGCGGAAGGGAAGTCTGGTAAGATAGGAGGAAGCCAGGTTTTGACTACGACCTGGCTGGGA
This sequence comes from Euthynnus affinis, assembly GCA_029490765.1. NCBI lineage: Eukaryota > Metazoa > Chordata > Actinopteri > Scombriformes > Scombridae > Euthynnus > Euthynnus affinis. The sequence continues at coordinate 18,423,129 of CM055856.1, read as the reverse complement.
GTTGGTTATAAAAGGGATACATGGGATAAGACATCTCCTTGTTCATGTTGAAGCTTCGTAAGGAGCCAAAGTGGAAGAGAGAAAGAGAAAGAAAGAGAGAGAGAGAGGAGGGGTTACTCTGGGTGGAAGTCGTCTCCCCGGTCATCCTCTCACAAAAGGAAAGGGTTGGTGGTTCCGGTGGGCTGCGTCCCGGCCTGGGGAGGCATGCTCATGAGGGGCTGGGGCATGGACATGGAGGCCGGGATCCCCACGCTCGTACCGACCCCTCCAACGGTGCCGGCCCCCATTGCGGGCATCATGCGGCCCATGGGGGCCATTCCCGCCAGGGGGACCATAGCGATGGGCTGAGCTGGCAGGGAAGGAAGGGCCATGGGTTCGGTCATGCCGAACCCGGAGGGCATGGGGCTGACACGCATCTGGTTGAGGGTCGGGGGAACTGGTTGGCTCACTTGGAAGGGGTTGGCATGGGGTGCTGGAGCCGGAGCAGAGCCGCCTAAATAAAAGACACATAACAGACAAAGGAAGAAAGTCAATGATACTAATCTCAGAGATCCAGTATTGTGTACAGTACATGTAGATTTGACTTCTGAAGTAAGGTAAATATTATTGTGCTGAAAGGTAATCCATATTATCTAGTACTTAGAATAGATTAACTATAACCAGCTTGAGCAGCAGGCAAATAACAAGACAAATGGCAAGAAGATTGCCAACTACAATGTGCTGCTGTCATTACAGGAAATAGCTATGATTCATCTCTCTTCCTGCTGAGTTTAGTTAGTATAGACAAGGCAGGATCAATGATTAAACATTAAACTGTGCAGATGGGTGCGTCTCCTTGTGTGTGTTCAGACTTGCACATGTATGTCCACGTCTCTTGGCTTACTGACTTTACTGCCGAGCTAGCCAACTCTTATCTAACCAGCACAGGTTATCCAGTATGTTTACCTGCTTAAAAGCCAGTCTGTAGTGTGTAAAAACACACATTTCAGATCTTGAGGACAACTTCTTTATATTTTTTTATATCTGTTTTTTTTTATATATATACCCTTTTCATCTCCCTACCTGTTGAGGCCAAGAATGGATTGATGACTGGTGGGGGTTGAGCTGGTTTGGTCACCAGAGAATCCAGATTGACGAGGGCAGCATTAGGACCCAGGAAGGACTCTGGAGTCTTTCTAGTTGGGTTTGTGGTGGCAGAAACAGAGGTGGGAAGAGGGTCGAAGAGATCCAGGCTGCTGCTGCTAGCAAGGCTGGCTTGGGAGGGAACAGAGGACGCTACGCCCCCATCACCTGGGTAATAAAGAGCAGATTAAAAGACATTTAAAAAAAAAAAAAGACATTCCTATGTGGACCGTATCTTTTTAAAGGGAACAAAAACATTACAAAAGATTTATATACATCATTAAATCAGGAAGATAACATTTCCTTATTGAGTCTTGTACTACAGTGGCCACTAAAACTAGTTACAAAGGGCTCATAGATAAACTTTTTATTTTTCCTCTTCAAAAACAGCTCTAAAAATTATGCTAAACATCTCCCTTGTCGCTACCCTTGTGCACACAGACATGAGTACCCACCTGCATGTAAACATTCACATTTACCGGGAAAGAAAATTGAGTTGATGCAATAAAATGATCAGAAGATGCTATTATGAGAGGACATCAGAGGCAGACAGCCTGGCTGTTTTGTTTTTTGCGGCAGCGGTCAGACAGCAGTGGAGACATTCATTAATGCACTCACACATGAATACACACACGAATCTAGCAAGCCAGCTGCCACACACACACACACACACACACACACATACAAAAGGAAAGGTCAAAGATGGAAACTGTCTTCTCAGAACGGGAACCGAGATGCGACAGAGCTAAAATATTACGCTCACGATGAGATCAGACAGGGACCAGTGAGCAATACATGCCAGATGAATCCTGTACATGTCAACCTCAAATACAGTGGAAACCACTTATAGACGCCATTATCAGGCGTTGCGGAGGTGCGGGGGGGGATGTGGGCGTTTAGTTGTAACCGTCGTGAATCAACCAGAAGATATCGTTTTATTCCTCTCATTCACCGCCGCTCGCTCTCCTCATACTCGCTCGACCACTGTTACTCTCTCTCTCTTTCTCTAATCTTTTAAAATGAGGCGACAGCAAATGAGAGAAATGTCCTCCCCCCTTTCTAGTAGTCGTCTCATTGCTGGCGATAACATACAAATGTCGATTAGATAGTAATCTATATGAGATATAAAGAAAAAGAAACTACGGGACTACTCTAGTAAATGTTCTGTAACTTATTCGGCAGAAGGCTGCTTTCTTAATGTCGTTGAAGTTCTTGTCCTCGACGTGGATCACGAGGTAACATTTCAACAGGGGCTTTCAACTTTATGGGAAAAAACTACTTCATACGCCTGTGTTTGTGTTCTTTTCACTTCGTCCTTGACTATATCAGAGGTGTTTGTGTTAAGTTGAAGCAAAACTCTGACACCAATGTCACCCTCCCACACACACACACACACAAACACACACAAGCTGCCAAACCACATGAGGAAAAAAAACACTGAGACCTATGCCAAGCTGTTCACTGGAACCTTCTCGCAGACCCACCTGAATGAGCTGTCAAAGTTTAAACTTTTGCTTCAGATCAACAGAATTTAGATGGGATTTTTTTTTTAAATAAAAAAAGTGCAGAGAGCAGAGCTGAAAGAGGTTCCACAGACTCGATGGCTCAGGTCTAATAATGTGTTTAGTACGTTGCATATAAAAGCTGCATCAGATTAACACCACACTGATATAGGACCAGACCAGCGCAAACAGTTGTTTTTCCAACCGTTAAGATATGGTTAACGTGACATTTCACTGCATTTGCAGTAGGTATCAGCCACTTAAAGACACGTGACCGCAGTGGTTCTAACACTCTTTGCTCGGGTCTGGTGATAATTACATACAAAAGACAAGACATGTTTGTGTCTGTGCCCTGCAGAAAAGATTCTATCTGCGGACAGGTTAACTTTTCAGACACTGAGGAGGAAGAAGAACACAGACTCCGTTGTCAGTCAATAGAGAGACGAAGACAGGGTGAGTACCGGTGGGGACAGAGGAGGAGGAGCGCAGGCTGTCAAACTCTGAGAAGTCCTCTTTGGACGTACCGTTGGATGCATTGAACAGGTCAAAGCTACCTGGAGGGGGAAAACACACACATACACACACACACACACACAAACAAACAAACAAACAGACAACAATACACAAGAGTACACAAATGCACATAAACAGACGGCAGAAACAGACACACACACACACACACACACGGACAGATGGAAACAGACAACACAAATATGAATGAGTATGGACAATTTGGTAAATTAATCGACAAGTGAACGCAGTAAGCATATGAAAGCATGCCTCTTTGTGCATGGGCACCAGTAGAGTGCAAACTTATGAACATACTTAACAATCCTCCAAAAGTCATTTACACTCCAACGCATCGTACCCAGACAGACTAAAGTTGTTGGAGAAAAAAAAAAAAAAAAAAAGCTACTTTTCCCTGATGGTCACCTGTGTTGGAAGCCTTGGGACGAGTGGCAGCGGAGCCCCAGGGGTCAGAGGCAGGAGTAGAGTTTGGTGCCCAGGGATCATGGCTCTTCATGGGTGGAACAGAAGGAGGAGCACCCCATGGGTCCACTGGGGCTGCTGGTTTAGGGGCAGACCCTGGGGAGAGGAGGAGGAGGGAGGAGGGGGGGAAGGGAGATGCATGGCCAGATTGGAAAGGAGGAGCAAGAAGAGGAGGAGGAGGAGGAAGGACAAAGAAAAAAAAGCAGGAGCAAGATGAGGAAGGTGGCATAAAACGACGTGGTTTCATGCGGGTTCTGGTAACAGGCATGTATCTGATCTGACCTAAAAACTGCCGATAGACTCTCCCTCTTTAAAACATCTGACATTTACAAATCTAACTCTCTGCAGCCTCCGTTCCAGGTGTCGCCGTTCCTCTACAATTCTTTCCTTCACAATATCTTCCTCTTACATCCTCCTCCCTCCCCTCCTCTCTGTGCAGTAATGCTGCTGGGCCAGTGGAGCAGCATTCCTATTAACAAAGAGTCTCAGTTCTAAGAGCTGCAGGTGGAAAAGAGAGATGACACACACACTCACACACACACACACACACACACACACTCAGAGAGAAAACTGCACAAAAACACATCCCCACAGCGACAGCCTGTGTGTGTGTAGATAACCATAACCCATTTCCACTTAGAGTGTGTATACCGTAAGGCTGCCAGGGGTCTGCTGATTCGGCTCCGGCTCCAGCCACAGCACCGGCCCCGGCCACGGCACCAGCACCGGCCCCAGCTCCGGCACCCCAGGGGTCAGCACTGGCGCCGGGCTCTGGGACATCCATCAGATCCATCAAAGACGACTGTGGCTGGAGAGATACAGAGAGAGACAGAGAGAAAGAAAGTGGGTAAGAAAGAAGAGGAACAAGGGAGAATGGGACCAGTAAAGACAGAGAGGTAATAGAGGAGGAGGAAAATCCATCTGTCAGTCATTATTCTCAACAGCACAGATGACATTCAAACATACTGATGGTGGAAATATGTGTTGAAATATTTAAAAAAAAAAAAAAAAAAAAAAAAACATGAGCTATAGTCGTGCAGCCCCACTTCTTCATTACTTGTGCTCTGCCTGCTCTCAACTCCAGTCAGCCGGCTATTCAGCCAGAATAATGATGAGTAAACTAGGCAGTCTGCTGCCAGTTAGAGGCTTCATTACTGCTACTGAGGGAGCAGACAGGGTCAGGCAGAATAAGGGGACAGCGAGAGACGAGATTATTTCAGAAGCATGGTAATGGGACAACTGAGTCACTCTAGTCTCTGTGCTTTTGTGTATTTTACCTCTTTCTTCTTCTTGGGCAGCTTTGCCGAGCCAGGACCTTCTTTCTTACTCTCCTCCAAAGCCATCTGTAGTCTCAGGTCATCCCCTCTGCGTATGCGCTCCTCCTGAACACACACACACACACACACACACACACACACACACACACACACACACACAGAATCAGTGAGCACAGGCAGCAGCATGTGCACTTCTTCTAATTTATAATCAGGCACTAAACCTTCATCTTGCTATTGTAGACGGCATGATATTTGCAGAATGATTTACAGCTACATGTTGTCATTTGGCAGATGCTTTTATCCAAAGCAACTTAGAAGCAAGACAATGAAGTGTTAGAGAGCAGTGACGTAGAGCTTTGGCACAAATTCTAAAATAGCTGACCAGGAATTATGCAAAAATTATGCAAATAAGATATGCTTTTCTGCTATATTTTCTATTCCTATTTATCCAAATAAGGTGTATTCATTGACGTCACAGTTTGTTTACCAGGCACTTGGGGCAGAAAAAGAGCAACATTTTTTTTTTTTTATTCCACTTAGCTTTCAAATAGCCGATATGGATATAGGAGCATAGTGCCACACACTTAAGAGTTCAAAAACACAAGCAGACTGGACATATTCATACATCTTGGGTGCAGTTGCTCTTTATTATTCTGATCTTATTTAAAGACATAAACCCAAGATAGTTACTTGTGCAAAAATAATTTAGTGGGTTGTGTGTTGAAATCAAGTAGTAGTAGTTTGATAAAAATCATCTCACTGCCTCTCTTACTATCACCATGTTTGGATTTCTTAGTGAGTATTTACAGCGTGTTCATGTGCACTATGGTAATCAAATGATTCCCAATTTTGACAGTAATGTGATTTCAGAAATGTTCCTGTAAGTGGGAAACTCAATTTTCTTCTTCAGGTTTTAGGCATTTAGATTCCGATAAGAAAAATGATTCATTTGTCATGCTAATGTTTCAAAAGGCTTTCAAAAAAGGTTTTGGCAATTGCGGTAGAATGACCTAGGATGAAAAGAAGTATTGATGTGAAGCAGAATGCAATAAAAGATGATTAGTCATAGTGTTGCTGCTGGATCCAAGATAATTAAATTCGGTCGACATCAAATGAACAAAACTTTTATCATTTTCCTGTAAAAAACATTTTTTTCTTAAATAAACTAGTTTCCACAGTTTAATGTAAACTATTTGCTAATTCCAAATAAAAAGGCACACAGTAAGAAAAGCTAGTGATATGCATGGATTCATGCTCTGCAGTGTTAGCGTGTGTGTGTGTGTACCTGCTCTGCAGCCTCTCTGCTCATGGCCAGAGCCAGTTGAAGCTGTAGTTCCTCCTCTCCGCTGGTCTGAGGTCTGGCCTGCTCCAGCTCTGAACCCGCATTGGGAGACGTGGCTAATACACACATCCAGAGTGTATTTTAATATCACATCACATCAAATCACATCACATCACATCCCGTATGTAACTGTACTGAAAAGCAGAAATGAAAAATGCAACCACATATTATCACATAGTGTGACGTGTGTGTGTGTGTGTGTGTGTGATTATAGCCCTTCAGTGAGTCTGTGAGGCAGAAGTCAGGACAGGTCCATTCAGCTTATTGGATTAGATGAGGCCATGTGGCAGGACAAAAATCACACAGGCACTGCACGTGGTAAACACACACACACACACACACACACACACACACACACATGCACAGGCACACTATCTGGCCAAGAGTAAAGAGCTGCAACACTAAAAGACACTCATTAAGTAATCCCAGAGTGTATTCTTTAATTCAAAGTGTGACTGTGTGTCTTTCAGTTTGGAAACAGTAACTTCTCAGTTTCCTTGGGAACCGTAGCGTGGGATGTGATGACGAGACACAGTGACATCACCACATCACCCATCGCCGTTCTTGTCCGTTCTACAGTTGTCTTTTCTTTCTAAATAATGACACTCTTTCTGCTTCATCACGCAGTCCGGCAGATATAAAGGTGTTTGTACACTGAATAAACTGTTTTCTTGGGTTTAATTTGATTGTCAAATGCAATGTTTCACACACAAAGCTGTTTCATCATTTATATAAAAATGGTATGAATTGAAAAAAAAATGTCAATATAAGCACGGAAATGTTCACTATTCTCTACGCCTTTTTTTTTTTCCTCTCCGTCTCTGCTCCAAACAACAAAGACCAGTCATGACATGCTCTGCTGATGAAGTGTACACTCCCAAACACACACACACAAATACATTCTCAATATTCATCACATCATGCTGACCTTGCATATTACGTTACATTATGCGTGTCGATAAGTGCGCAAAAGGTTAAGCCGAAAAAAATAAAGACGAGTAAAAACAAGAAGCGACGTAACAGTGACATCAATATGACGTGGGGAAACAATGATGGTTACTTTCACAATTAAACACAACTAAGTTTGAAACCCCACACTCTGACTAACATCCTCCCGCTCTGTCAAGATGTCTTAAGGCTTTAAGTGTCATCAGCAGATCTTTGATAAACATTACAGTGAATTTGCCACTTGAAATGTTTCCATGATGAGGTAACACTAGTGGTACAAAATATTGTGTGTGTCATATATATATATAATATAATAAATAACAAAAAACATACCTAGTCTACTGTGTACTAATTAAGTACAGCAGCCAAAATTCTACTCATAATAACTCATAAAAATGACTAACAATATCATCACACACATTCTTAAACTGAACTTGCTGTGTCTTGAAACTGATCTGGATCCTGGTCTTCTCTCCGTTCCTAACCAACTTGCTCCTTGTCAAACCTGCGTCTGTCTTGCTGTTTCAGGCTCTGTGTCTCTCAAGGGAAAGTGAGCAGAAGTACCAGGGGTAGAGGTGTGTTTTGTTAGCTGGTGGGACTTGGACCATTGCTTCAACATCAGCTACGAAGCTGCTTTAAAATTGACAGCGAACAAAGTTAAATCCAATCTTTGAAAACAGACAAATAACTATAGAAAATGTTGGAATGATCTCATATAATTTACACAGCAAATAACTCATAAACTCTATTTTCAAAGCAGACAGAACGAAAGCATAGCTGTGGCATTTAGCCACAAATGCTATATTTCTTCACTTCACTCTTATATATTTGCCAATAGCTTTTATAACAAGCTCGACAGATGCATTACATGTTCGATCAAAAGGGATATTCTCTTTAATTCTCTCCCTGTACAAATGCAAAGCAAAAGAATTAATAGCAGCAGTCTTTTAACCGTGAAACCTAAAGAGAGACTAAACTGGCAACGCGATATAAAACCGTGCAACACCAGATAGTAGTGAGTCAGGAAGACAAATAAACACAACTCGGAGCCAAGTCAAACACACACCAGTTTCTTGCCCACCACTGTGGGAATGGGCCATATATGGATAGTCACAATTTCCTGGCATTCCTCACAGACACTGCTCTGCCTGCAAGCAGAAAAAAAAGCTGAATTTTCTGCATTATTCTTACACCGTTTTCCCACTTTAAATAGTTTCATCTTTAATTTTCTGTACTGCTTCTCTAATGTTTCACGAGTACTAACTAAAGCAAAACGTAAGCATACAAAACTATCCTTCAAAATTCAAAGTTAATACTCTACCAGCAGTATGTGATTCAAGCTATGAGCAGAGCTTTGGAGAGTGTGAAATGGTCTGATGACCACTTGTGTCATCTGTAGTACATTTATCTGGTGATAACAGCTCTCAGGATTTCTATCCCAGGGTGTCAACCGCTGACTACCCCCACATCTGCACGCACTCTGTCTCTTGTCTGTCTAGATCACGGGTCACGACACTGCGACAAGACAGCTGCCCCCCTTTAAAAGTGTTTCAAGATATTTAGATTAAGAAAATGTATTCAAATCTGTCTATTTCAAAATGAATGCACAAAATAAATGTGTGTTTGTGTTCAGTAAAGAATCTGGTGAGCGGAAAAAGGAAAAAAATAAGACCTCTGTACTATATTAAAGACATTTCAATGCGTTAGATCAAGCAAATTTCAACACTATGGGGAATATGCTTGCTTGGCCGTTCATTCACACCCTGTCTGAGCAACAATAACCGGAAAGTTCGTCTGGAATCCCAAAAATCTCCCCTGGCAACGCCCACACGGACGGCCCAGCTTAACTCCCATTGGTCAGCTTCTCCTTCAGTTTTCTCAACTGATGACTCAGCTGCAGGAGCTTCCGCCTCTGAGCCACACACTCAAACATTACTTACATGCAGGAATGTGGGCCACACACACAAAGTAAAAGATGAATGCACGCTCCATGCAACACGTAAGATCCACGTAGAATGAAACCACATGAATGGCAACGGATAGAAGTCATACACACCCATAGGCCTGCGTGCACACACACACACACACACATAGCCTTCCTGCTGTGTACAAAGGGCTCGGGGTCAGAGGGTGAGAGAGAAAAAAAAAAAAGAGGCCAAGGTTCACTCTTTCATTTCTCCATTCTTCCCCTTTCTGTGTTACCCCACTTCCTGACTGTGATTTCTGTTTCTTTTCATCTCTCACTCCTTCTTTCAGTCCATTTGAACTCTGCTTTTATATCACATTTCCAATAGTTCATTCTTTGTTGGAGTAAGTACAAGAACTGGGTGCTAATAGAAACTGGAAGAGAAACCCAAGAGCAGTGGCCACTTATCACCTAATAAGTATAAGAAGCCCTTTAAATTAGGGGTGAAACAGATCACCAAAGTCATGGTTCGGACCGTATCACGGTTTTGAGTCACAGATCGGATCATTTTTCAGATCAGCATGAAAATAAATTTTTAAAAAAAAGGAGACAAATATAATTTTGCTTTCCATTTATTCTATAAAACATAAGCAAGGAACTTCTACCTTCCTACTTTAAACATGGTAGTGAAGGAAACAACAGCTTGTGTCCACATCATCAAGACTTGATGATAACACACCACACAAACATTCACCGCTAATATCAGTTAGCAGCTAGATAGCTAATTAGCTGCTTTAAACAGATGTCACTTCAGCCCTGTTAGATGCTGGTTTGGTTGTTGCTCTTCAAAATTCCTGTTAGCAATCCTGTTGTGTGTGAAATGATTCCCAGCTTAGCTTAATAAACAATTTTCTGAAGATATTCAGATTGATTTATCAATAAATCGCACATAAAAGTTTCTATTAATGGAGAGTGTACACTGACATCTCTTCTCTAGCCACTTATCCATGTCATAAAACTAGCTTCCTTGAACTGTCTGTCACTGTTTCTACATCTCTCTCCCCAACTGTGTCTCTGGAGAAACGAGTGTATCATTGAAAAGTGGAGCAGATTTCTCTGTCATGTGGATGATAGAGGTTGGGGGGTGAACTCTGCTTCCTCTTCTGTGTGTGTGTGTGTGTGTGTGTGTGTGTGTGTGTGTGTGTATGTGTGCTGAGGAATGCAGCCCTACTGCAGGATTGCAAACCAGACACAGAACAGGGGGAGGGGCAGGTTTCAGGATGTAGGCCAAAGTTACACCGACTGGGACACAATACAGTAGAATGGAGTATTCTGTGTTACATGTGCTGCTAAAATATATAGAATGTGGCCCCGTGTTTGTGTGCATGTGTACAGCTTATGAGGTCATTTTAAGCTGGTACTTACAGCCGTGGTAGGAGGCAGGTGAGCCCTCTGACCTGCCGTACTCTTCGCTGTAGGAAGTGGAGAGGTTGGGCTGAGATGAGCCTCGGCCAAAGCCCATCTGACTGCTCCCTGTCGACACCTGGGCCATACGCTCTTTGGTCTTCAAAGCCTGAGACCTATCAGAGCGAAAGGAAACACGTTCCATCATCTTCACTCAAGAAGTCATGATTCTTATGCTGACCCAAAGAACACATAAGCATGATATACAGGGAGTGGGGAAACTATGCTGAATGGAGGCTGAGACCAAAGCAAAGCAAGTTACCAAAAACAACCGCGAGAATCAAGAGTTTCAAATTGTTTCAATTCTAAAACGCCACAACAAAAATCATTGATGAGAATTAAACATGCTGCCTATTATATGAAGCACAGCTAATATAATTCCGCAAATGTTGCAACATCCTAATTTTTCTCAAAATTCAACCATTGTCTGAGATATTGTGTGTGAATCTAAAAGACAGGTGGGATGAACAAACAAGCACAGTAGGAGACCAGCACAGGTGTCGTCTTACATCTGAATTCTACTAAAATTTAGTTATTCAGCAAGTTGCAGGAACAGAGAATTACTGAACTCGTGTCCAGAATGGTGTTTGCTTAAGACTTTGTTAATCTGGGAAAGACATTAACTCTGCACCCTTTTTTTTTTTTTCTTTCAAGTGCAGATCGTTTGTTTGGACTTCTTGCCAGCACGAGATCCCTCGTAAAAAACAAAACAAAAGAAGCGATATGGTGCGGTACGACTGGATAAGGATCTGTGTTTAGAACCAACAGGTGGGGAAACACAATGAGCAAAGTACCCGACTCCCAGTGGGATCACTCAAAACTATACTTTAAGAAGTAAAAAAAATAAAAAAAGGGAAAAACCCAAGGTGAAACCCCAGCTCTGACCATGTGATTGTTGTTTCAATTTGCTTACAAATCGTTGTAGGTCACCGCCAGCCAGACAATTATTAAAATACTGGCACAATCTAGTTTATAGAAATGATAGAAGCACAATAGTTCTCTTGAAGTTACACTAAAAAAAGTAGCAAAAAGCATTAAAAACAGTTGGCTGGCAGATTTACAGTATATCTGAGGCAGAGCTGGGAGCAGAGTCAGCTCCCTTTGTGTCCTTTTGGTCAGCTGTAATAAACTGGGCGCACTAAAAAAGAACCCCAATGTACTGTGAAGCATTTCTCCCGCATGATTTGAGACACTATATAAAATTCAAGGACAAGACAGTACTTTTTTTTTTTTTTTTTTAAATCTTCTGTGTGTTTGTTCTTATTAGATTTATCTTACCTCTCTCCTTTGAGGCGGTCCTCGTCTTTGAGTAGCACCACTAGCTGCTTGCTTTTCTCTCTCACGTTGATTCCCTGGTCTTTGCCGTCTCTGTCGATGTACTGGAAGTCCTTCAGAGTCTGGATGGCGAAGATGTTCTCTTTACATTGCAGCGCCACTCGCTCCGAGCCCGTCTTGATCAGGTAGTCGAGGAGGGTGAGCGCCTTGTAGACGTGGCGCCAATTCTTGCCGTGGTCGTTGAGCCGTTTCCAGATCATGCTCATGATCTCGCTGAAGGCCACCACGTTGTAGGTGAGGTCGGCGATCTCGGACATGAGCGAAGACGACGGTCCCCAGGGGTCGTTGGAGGTGGCCTCTCTGACTTTCTTCTCTGCGTCAGAGTAGTTGTTCACCATGTTTTTCATCTGCCGGCGGATGGTGGAGCTCGGCATCGTGGCGGCGGAGATGGGGACAAGTAGGAGAAGAAATGCGACGTACGCTCTCGCACAGGAGAGGAGCTGGGACGATTAAAAAAAACAAAACAATTTTTGGGTAGAGAGGCTAACACACACACACACACACACACACACACAAAGAGAGAGAGTGTGTGTGTGTGTGTAAATGTCTTGCTTCAGGCGAAGCTACAAGTGTCCGTGCGTATGTGTCCTTTGTCACGGCACGTTGGCGGAACGCGTATGTGTGTAAATCTTCTCCTGTAAAAGTGTGTGTGTGTGTTGTGTACGTGTTTGTTTAAGAGGCTTCTCCAGGCCAGTGCAGTGTTCCTGAGTCCTCCAGAACAGCGTCTGTTAAAACCATCTCCACACACACAGTGCTGGCTGCACACATGACCACGCCATCACCTAGGACAAACAGACAGATAACAAGTTAGTGGAAGAAGAAAAAGGAAAAAAAAATATATTCAGTAGAGGTAAAAGAATAAAAAAAAAAGGAGAAGGAAATGTTATATTACAACCAAACTAAAAAAAAAAAAACACATGACGCGACTTCCTTGTTCTAATCAATTTCTGAGTAAATACCCACATGTGAATATGCCAACAGACAGATACTCATTTTAGTACTGAAACTTTTAAAGTGTCAGCACTCACAATGTGTCAAATTAGTCGTCACATTTTTTTTATTTAACCTACCTTTCATTATAGAACCATTGAAAAACCGAAGCCCAAACAAACACCCTAATATCTGGAGGAGTCATAGGTCTGATCTGAGTTTAATGCCGTCTGTTGTAATCCTAATCCACACCACAACAATGAGAGATGTCATGAAGATAATTTGTATTTATAGTGTTGACTGTAGTCCTTCCTTTTTGAAACTAGACAAAACAACAGCTTTCATATTTTCACACTTAGATAAGCAATTTCCATGCTCTGAAGACAGAGAGCGCCCGCCTCCTTCACTTTAAACAAGGCCAGGGCGGTGTGACCAAAAACTGTGTTTCCACTTTTGTAATTTAATTTGAGTTTACAGTAATCTGACTCGCCTGCAAATTAAAAGGTAGGGTGTTGAAATGAATGATGTAAGGGCAGGCGAGTCTGTGTGGTCATGCTGTTTCCCGGCTTTTCAGAAAGCTTTAGCAGGTAATGTTACTCATTGGGTGGGCTTTGAGAGGAAGACATGAGAGCGTATAACACAATCATGTTCAAAAACAAACACGAGATTACTGGGAACCAATCAGAGGGTCCGTGAGATGCAAACACGACATAAAAAAAATATTCAGAATGGCACAAACTATTTTAAGAAGACCTACACAACAGCGTCTCCTGAGGCCCCAAGTGATCTCTCACAGGTGTGAGCATCTCACAGGTTAATAATGCTCTAGTCATAAGCCTTCATTGTGACAAGAATGTCAACAATTACAGAGAAAATTCATATCAGATCCAAATATAATGTTTTTAATATATGTAAAAATGTTTATTAACCAAACATCCATCATCGAGCAGCTATAACAGAAAAACCTTATTTCAAATAACACCAGTATCTGATCTAGTGGTATTGAAATATTCTTTATTTAAGATACAATTAGTTATGAAAATATTTTGTTGTTTTTATATGCTTGCAAGTTCACTTTCCCTTTGAGTAACTGCAGCTAGTATGACTATATTATTTATATATATGTATATGAATATTAGGAGCCTTGTTAGAAAACAATAGCTGAGATGACACAGGAGGTGAAGCGGGGAGTGATTGGTTCTCGGCCATCCATTATGGCACTATGATTTCAATTAATTTAATTCCACATATTATTATCATGCCAATTGTTTCTGTTTGCACTTTAATGGTCAGCACATTGAGTTTACCTGTAATTAAATGTGCTATGTAATAACACTGCCTTGCTTTTATGCTGTATTTTGGTTGGATAAGACAAGGAGTGACAGTTCCACCATATCTTACTTTGAAAATCTATTTCTTAATGTAGGAAAAATATACTTGTGGATAAATACCATCATTTCTATATCTTACATAGTGCTTGCCAATTATGAGACTACAAGATGCACCTGTACCTTGCAATATAATGTTCAGTTTTTGGTGACACTGATGTAAAGGTGAGCGGAGAAAGCACCCTGTATCTAAAGGTGGTATAAAGGTACACAAGTTTTGGGGTCATGGTTTGATACGATTTCAGTACAGCAAAAAAAAAAAAAAAAAGGAAGAAAGAAAGAAAGAAAGAAGAAAATAACATTTTGATCTGTCATTTTGAAAAATGACATCCAACAGTGGCTCGTTGGCCAAAACTGTTTCAGAAATAGTTTTTGGCCAATTGTGTGCTACAGTGGAAAAAAGGAAAAACAACTCTTTTCTGTTTCCTGCAAGGAGTCAGGACACCTGCTGACAGCTGCTTTATGCTGATTTATGGTCGTTCAGAAGTGGTTGTTGCAACGTGCGGTCCGACCACGTCTGAAATCAAATGTGGTAATAGTTGTTATTGAACACCTTCACTCAAAGGAACGTCTCTCACCGAACCGAACATCCAGACGAATACACAAGCCGTTAGTCCCCAACCCTTGGTACTCAGTAAACAATTTTCCGCAAATAAAGAGGAAGATTTTCCAGAGATATAGTATCCCTCAAAAAAATAAATAAATAAATAAATGGCATCATGTGGAGATGATTTGTTTTAATACAAGTTCAGCTCCAAGGACATTGCTGATTTAAGCAGAAATGGATTCGCTAATCTAATTTCCGATAAATTCAAGCCTCATTCTCATACATTTCAGACCCTAATGGGCCCTTTATCTATGATCTTTCCACATACACCACCGTATTAACATTCAGTAAACTGCTATGAGAGACAACCAGAGCAATCAGTGAGTAAAAATGTGTTTCCACCCTTTGGTGCGTGGCAAAGGAGATAAACCATTTCCAGTCCGAAGATGACTAGAAGAGAGACTGATGACTCCTCTGTCCTGTTTCTAACAAATCAACAGCCCTGCTACTGATCACTTCCTGACTAACACACACACACACACATACATGAATGGAAAGCGTGTGGAGACTCACAGCTGTGAAACCTACCACATATAGATTATGCACCCTCCTTATCAAGCAAAAAGTCACTTAAGTAATACAAAAGTTACGAAACGCGCATTTACTTGCTCATGCGTCTATGTGTGTGTGATACCAGTGAAATTCGATATTGTGACACAGTTTGAGCAGCAGGTTCTCCTTGGTCTGATCACTCAGCCAGATTAGTACGTAGGCTGGTTTACTTTAATTTATCCAGAGAAAATTTGCTGACTGGACACATGCTTTCACCCCCCCCCCCCCCCAACTGCTGTCATGCAACGGTGTCAGACTGCTGCAAACTCATCACATCTCTTTTAAATCGTTGTCCTCGGTAATTAATGTTCACTTTGTGCTTTATGAGATCATTTTTATGCTCGTTCTACTCTACCTACCATCTACAGAGGCCCCGTGATGACTTTATCCTATTCAGTAATCTGATCCCTGCGCCAAGCGTGCACCGACATGCCCCGCGAGCAAGTGCTTTCACGAAACAGAGGAAGAGTGCTGAAAGTGATTAGCTGTTGGTGCAGTGTCTGCCTTGCAATGCAACGCTCTGGATGTTTTTTTGTTGTTTTTTTTTCAATTTCCAAAAAAAAAGTAGCGAGTGGTATGAGTACAGTTACTCGTGTGTATGTGTAGTTTTTGACGCTTCCTGTCTCACAAAGCCATGGAAAGACAGCTGAGGAGGAGGGAGGGGAGGGGGTGGGGTGAGGAAACGAGGAGTGTATGCGCTTTGGGGTAAGAAAACAACTTGGCATATCCCGTAAATTCACTAAACGCCAATGAAATGTGATTCCTGTGGAGCGTGCCCCCCTCCCGCCCCGCCACCTCACCCCCCCCCCCCCCCCCCCCCCCCCCAAAACGTTCCCTCGTCACCCTGCATCCGCATGAATGCAGCTCAGACCTAATGACACATCTGCTGCTATAATCACCTATTCACCCACAGCAGACAGGAGGAAGAGAGGAGAGTCTGTCTCGTCCATCCCACCCCCTACCTCCCCTCCCCTCCTGCAACCCACCCTCCCTCTACACCCCCCGGAACAACCCCCCACCCACAAGACACAGCCGGCCCGCCTTACTTTACCCCTTCTCATGCTGAGATCACTCAGGGCCTCAGGAGAGGATGGCGCACACAGGACTCGTGTGTGTAGAAATACATATTCATGTGTGTCAATGCAGGTTTCATTATGTCCCAATGACTGAGCCTGTCATCATTCTTGTCTGACTGCCAGCAAGGCCTCGTCGTTACCAGAAAAGGAGGGTAACCATTAAAAAAAAAAAATATATATATATATACATATATATATCACTGAGTCCAAGGTCTGCTTCTTGCAGCTCCAGATAAACTCGCACACCCATCATCTGGTGCCACCCTTCCAGTCTCTTCCTCTACTGTGCCTGACTGTCTCTGACTAACCACACATCAAGAATGAGGAAACAAATAAGGACAATTAGTCGGTTGAGTCCTCCACTCTCATTTATAATAACACAGTATATAATTAAACCAGCTTTCCTGTGTCTGCGGACTTAGATAAACCATAAATTAGCTTGTTGTTATTGAACTAAATCCGTTGTTTGGTGATATGATGATAGACTTTTGCCATATTGCCTTCCCCTACATACATGATGTATGTCAAATACAAACAGAAATCCATGACTATAATGCTCAGAGATGGACAGAACGGTAACATCAGCAGAAAAGCGTCAGGGTTCTGAAACTACATAACAGGCCACACACGTGTATCTATTGTGATCTCGGAGTTGGGCTTCATCCAAACTCAACTCAGAGTTTTTGAATGGGTAAGAAGAGAAAATAAAAGCCCTAGCAGATACATTACATAGTTAAACAGTAACACTACTAACCAGAGAGTGAACTGTGACAACATAGTAATGTGCACAGTTGCATGCAAAGTCAGAGAAAAAAATTCAAATGAAGCCCGACAGTGGAATCCCGTTTTAACCAAATGAGATACTTGTGAACTAACAGCTTACATTCCTATCTGATCTATGTCTTATGAGGAATGGCTTTTAACCTGGATAAAAATAACTGCATGATGGTATGATATTTTTAAAGTAGCTGCCAAAAAAAAAAAAAACCATGAGACAGATCATTGCAAAATCATTGCTGTAAATTTAACTAAAAAAAAAAACAAACAATATTTTTTTAAATAAAAATAATATATTAATTCATCTAGCAAATCCGTTTCCAGTGCAAACCTTCTAGCAGTGGTTATCACTCTTTATCATGAAGTGATCTATGAAACCAAACAATTATTTCAAGCATATAATGAACTCACGACACAGACTGACAACGTATCCATTTAGTGTATGCTGCGGTGGCGTTTCGACAAACCCGACGGATGCAGGGGCGATGTACAACCCGGGTATGTCAACACCCAAGCTGCAGGGACATAGTTGGGGCTGATCTCAGCATTTTGGGATGGTTCACATCAACAATATAAAAGCCAGATCAACTGCAGATCCTGTTTGCTTGCAACCAGTGTGCCAGCCATCAAAAACGCCCGGCGGCACTTAGTTAAAACACAGGAACCAAAAGGCGTGAATACCCTGCCAGTTGATTGCTGAGTTCTTTGTTGAAATGACAATGTCAGATACAACAACACAATAAAAAATTTAAAAAAAAATAAAAAATCCAGTATTGTATAGACAAATAATCAAGGACACTGACTGGGGGGAAAGGGGGGGGGGGGGGGGGGGGGGGGGGGGGGGTGGGGGGGGGGGTCAGAAAAATATAGTTGAAACATTGATGTCTACAACAGAACCGCATCGATGGACAAGGATACATCTGGCTCGCCTGAGGACTCGCAGCGGTTGTTGATGTGCTGCTGTGCGGCCGGTGTAGACGAGACGTATCAGACACAGAGAACAACCTATTAAAACAAGTTTCCCTTGTCTAATTCAACCTTTAGGCGGTAAGTGAGACAACCCAATACTGACTGTAATGATCCATCAAGAAGAGAGAGAGAAAACTCTGGAAACAAGTGAGCTATGCAAGAACACATCAGGTTAAATCTATCCTCTGTGTGTGTGTGTGTGTGTGTGCGTCAGTGCGACTTGGCAAAACCTAACTGTGATTAGTATACTGAGAACAAGTTTACCTTGCCAGGCCTACACAGCAAGGGTAAAGCTGATCTGGAGATAGAAGGCTTGCACAACCTTTCTACCTCTGTTTGTGTGTATTTGAGTGAGTGAGAGTATCTTTGTGTGTGTTGAGAAAGAGAGAGAGACAGAGAGAGTGTAACACAAAGTGACAACTTATCCAGCCGGTTCCTTCACCATCCGTTTTTTTTTTCCTTTTCAGTTTCATTCAAGTGTAACCTCAAGTAACACACTAGTGATTAATCCTCAACCACTTGGCAACACAGGGATTAAGTTCATACATGCCAAACTAAGAATCGTGTCAAGTCTAACTTTAAAGACAATCAGGCCACTAACGCATGTTGCAAAAGCTCTAAAGTGACAGTGAGGTGAGATGATCATGCCTGAAGCTGTGAGGAAAAAGACCGGACAAGAAGCCACCTTCTGATGTCACCCCGGTCTTTTGTCCTCCCCGGCCTGCCGGGAGAGACAAAGCCAAGTCATGGACGGGAGGAGGACGGTGATGATGCATCTGTCACCCACTGTGACTGACCGATCATCCTGACAATAGACAAAGCCCTGCCCCTCTCTCAGACCACGTTTATATGGGTTCAGTCGAGCTCTAAAAAGAAAGCTGAAATCCAAAACATTAAATAAAAAACCCCTCGGCCACAATTCAGTCTTCCAGTAAACATTTATGGCTGCCTGCCTAACTACATACAGGCAGGGTTAGCCGGTTAGAAACGGAGCAAGTGAACAGACAGCGCCCATATACCGTAAATAATTTACCTAAAAAATCTCAATTAAGTATAAAACGTCAAGTTTTGTCTTGTTAACACACAACTGCCTTAGGTCACTAGGTAGTCCTCTCTCTCCACGCATGGTGCATCAGTAGGTTTTGGGAAAATCAGAGAATTAATGTTATGCCGCTCTACAAATCACAGCGTTTCCTTGAACTGATGTGATTGGTAGCATATACGCTAAATAAGCTAACATTAGTTTCTGAGGTAACCATTTTAGTCAAATGACCTGTTTGAATTGCGAAATGATGTTGGGTGTAGCAAAGATCTAAGTTTGTGCAACGTCACTTTAATGCAGCAGGCGGAATAACAACTAGCCCACTTGCTACTGACGGTTAACGTACCGCTAACGTTAGCAAGTTGAGAGCAAACTTAGTAGCTAGTTATCGTTAGCTAGCGAACAACGTTAACTTACTTAGGTTGATTTAGTTCGTTAACTCGGGTCGTGGGGAAATGTATAACCCTACTAAAGTATGTTGTATGACATATTCTGTACTGCTCAGTTTTGCCAGTGATTCTGATAGTATGTCGGGAAATCCAGCCATTGCCTATTTTCTGATACGCGATCAACACTTGGCTTTGAAAAAAGTTGGATCAAAGCTAGCAACGCGTATGTTAGGTTAGCCAGCCGCATAACTTATCTCCCCCTGCATCCTGGCTAAAAAACTCAACTGTTGATCACACAGCATCTATATGTAAGAATATTCTCGTCATTTACTGGACTCACAACCAGTCTTACGCCTAAATACACAACCATTCCTGTCAGCTCCAAAACGTATTTTTCTGTGCCAAGACAGCCACCTAGCATGCTAAGCTAGTTAGCAATTCTTCAGCTAATAGCCAAGACGGGAGCTCGGTGGAGACATCACCGGAGCGATCAGGATTACAGGACACCCTGGAAAAACTGTCTTCAAAGCCGACGTCAACTTACCATATCTTTTGAGCTACGTTAGGTTCGACTGATAGTCCAGGGCTATAAACCCATAAATGAGTTTCGCCAATTCCAAGGAAAAAACCAAGATAGTGCACTTATTTCGGCGTCCAAGGAGCTTGTTGCGCCTCCGCCTGCTGTATGTTGCTAATGCTAAGCAAGCTAAAGCCAGGCTACACGTATCTCCTCCTCCAGAACATGGCGGGCAGGGTGGGAGGGGGGAAGCCGGGAAGGGTGTGACCAAGGCGGCTTGGCTTGCCAGGGGCACAAAAGCCCCTTCCTTCCCTGCTGAAAAAATTACAGTCATGTCACCCGGCAACTCTTAATTGTAACATTACAGCATCAGGGCAGGTCTGTTCCAGAGTGCCATATAGTCATAATAGTGATAATGCATATTTCATTTAGGTTTTCACAGGAATTACATGCAACACGATGGGCCATATTGCTGGGAGAGTAGAACTACAAATTGTGTCACGGTACTGGTTAAAAATGTATGCAAGCAATAAAGATAATCCTATTTAAAAACATAGTTTCTGTCTCTTGTGTTTTACCTGTCTAGTGACAACACTTCACCAGAATATATCAGCTTCTTCTCAGGAAACTACTACTACCAGCAAGTGCATGCCATGATTTGTCACTGGCAGGGATAGTCTGCTGTGTGGTTGTGTGTGTGTGTGTGTGTGTGTGTGTGTGTTACAGGTGTGTCAGTACCGGCCTGACAAACATTGCAGGACAGCATTCCATCACTCAGGCCTTCCCACTGTCCATGTCACCATCAGCAGAGCTTTAAGTAGAGGGAGGGACACAGCCATCACATGTTTCAGACTAACCTGCATAACGCACTGTCGTTTATTCAAATCAGGTTCTATGAATAGACACAAAAGGTTCCCTGAAATTGGAAAGTAAGCTATGAATAGACATTTTCATGCATAGCTGTTGTAGTTTGCAGAGTGTGATGCTTAAAAATAGAGTTACGGATCAAAGATGTGACACAAATGTGAACGTCACAGTTTTACATCACTGCCAGCACACAGAAAAGTTGACAATGTCTGAACTACAGTATGTAGATGGACAATATGATGTAAGTTGGGTTTTTTGGGGGGGGGTTGTTTGGTTTGGGGTTTTTTGGTTGTTTTTTTGGAGGGGCTTACTATTAATATGCTGTACCTCCTGGCTGGCAGTGACAATTTATTTCAGTCTTTCTCTTCTTGAATTCTCTCTGTCTTTAAACACAGTGTCTCACCAGGGCTTTTGCTCCTCGCTCTTTGCTATGTTAGGAGCACAGGATAAGCCAAAGCAAGCCTAAGCAAAGCTGATTTAGACATGTTTGTCAGGCTGTGTGAGAGAGGGTGACAAACAGGAAGACAGTCTTTGAGTTTCTGGTGTGAATAGGTGTGAACAGCACCTTGTTATTATCAAAATTAGCTCATCTATCGCTTTGAGGAGAATGGATCTGATATTTGCACGTCAAGGTGCAGGTAAAATAGTTAAATAACATTTATTTGTCTGTGTTTCTTTCGCTCAGAGTGAGTACGATGATGTAAGTTGATGAGAGTTAAATCAAATAACCAATACTGACTCGCTTTACATTTAATTTCAGAAGATATCTTCCAATAAAAGGAAAACAAATTGTTTGCAAGAAAGTAGAACTATTTGTTTTGGATTAATAATTAATTCATGACTTTTACCAAAAATGATTTAGCATTATTTTATAAATACAAAGCAGTATTTCAGACCTGGCTACTGATTTCATTAAATGATGCAGTGCATCATAATTTCTCATCAAAATTTTATTTGTATGTCATTTCAGTTTACTTTTTTTATCTAGGAATCTGAGCTGATTACTCATCTCACAAAACATCCACATAACAAGAACAATCATAACCCGAAACACACTAGAACAGTAAATATTTAGCCCAGATATGATCCTATTCACAAGAGGATTATGTGCAAATGAACAGTAGGTTTGTCCAACAGGAGAAGGGCATGCTGACTTTGTGCTATTACGTATGCAAAATGTATTACTACAGGATGCTACAAAATATTAATATTAAAAAAAACATCTGGAATTGGCCGAACAACAATAAATACATTCCGCCCCCACAGCATGTCATCAACAATAACTTTGAAGGTGCAGTTCAAGGGCAGGTCAGATTTCTGACTCATGAAAAGATTTTGCAAACAATAAATGTAAAACAAACACACATTAACATTAAAAAAATGTCACCTTGACCTGACACAATTGCAGATTCCTGTTACTGCATTGTTTCATATACTAGGCAGTTCTTCGTTATCACATCTGTCCGAGTGTTATCATGTTTACCTCAGTGCATTATCAAGTCTGCATCAGCTTGTACAAACCTGGACTGTGCTATTCTACTGAGGCTAAACTATTTTAAAGGATCAGTGCATGCAATGAAGGTGAGCCATGTCATTATTCCCCTGCAATTTCAATTTCAGCCAATAGAGGGCAGGAGTGTTCTACTTTTTATTACAAGACTTGTGATCAGAGGGCAATAAAAGATAACTTTGGAAGGTCTTTTTTAACAGACGTGTGCACCCATGTGTGTCCTTTAATATGTGGTTAGCACTGGTGACCCTTAATTTTCAAAGTCATTAAAGCTAATTAACATTAAATGCAGCAGCACTGCCTGATTTCATATAATTACACCCATTCACAGCACTCATTTCCTATTAGACCTTATTGGGCCCTTAGCTTCCCCTGCACCCTTAGGTCTAATGTACTGTTCGGGGCTATTCCTGGTCACACAGCAATATAATCATTGAGTAATACAGGCTCCAGCACAGGACTGGTTGAGCAGCCAGGCTATTTTACATATGCATTTGTTAAGCCACTGTTTAAAAGAAGACCTGGGACATGGGAGAGGATGTGTGACACACCTTAATCTTCTACCTCTAGGGGGGAGGACTGGCAGGATTCACATTGCCTGCAGTAGCACATGCGGTTCCAGACAGAGCTGAAATCAGCAGAAAGACAGAAGAAAACGGAGAGCATGAAACAGGATAATAGCTGCCACTCCTGCCAGCTTATTAGCAAAATCTTCTTATACCTGCAAATGGTATTATGCTTGCCATGGTGGTGTGAATTCTACCTGTAGAAGGTGAGCAAGAATTAAAAATAAAAAAAGTCTTTAACATTTGACTTTCCCACATTTTTAGCACACATATCTGATATGAGTTCACCTCTTGTGAGTGTAACTTGGATGTTTTGGTTACCAATAAGAATTGGTGGCAAGGCTTTTGTACTGTATTTTCATTTTCCATCTCTCATAACTAATAATTAAAAATAGACAAAATTACATCTTGAAATCTATAATTCAGTGACACTCAGAGAATCAGGCAGCGTCTTTGTCTGCACACACTGTAGTTTTTCAGCATATCAGTATTGTTAACAGACCCTCTGGTGGATATCTCATACAGCAGAAATCTAACTGATGTGATTTGAACCAACAGTTACAGGAAAAACATTAATAATACACACTGTTAATCTTACTCGGCTGCAAAGAGGCATATTAATTCAAACAGAGCCGGCTGTTCTAACTGATTTTGCTGCATAAATTAATCCCAAATCTGATATTCTTATGTTTTAATACTCTATAAATACCTAAAGTAAAAACACAATGTTGTTTAATTTACAGATTGGAAACAATTTTTCAGCTAAATGCTTCCCCACAGTTTTGCCCCCACCATGGTTTCAGCATCACTCTTTTGATTGTGATTGTGCTGATGCCGATAGAGGTCAATCTATGTTTCCACAGAATGATGGTGAATTGAGTTTGGCGCACACCATAATTACAGACAGGCAGTAAATAATTTGTTTTTATAATTTGCTACATATGTTTGCAAGGATGGGAACAACTGTTTCTGGTATAAATGACTCAGTGACAGTTTTTAAAAAAAATATATATAATAGGTTTTTTTTTAATTTTTTGGACTGTCCTAAAGACACATTACAATACAGTACAGTACAATGCGTGCTGCATTGTACTGTATTATAACCCTTATAACCTTTCCTCTTCAACAGAGGTGGGGTTGAGTCACTGTGAGAACAGTATCCTCTCCCATACCCACCCTCACAGAGTGAGAATCAATACTATGCGTATACTATGTGCTGTTTACATGTATATGGGGTCTCCTCAGGACAGACAAAACACTGCTAGGGGTGCAGCTACAAATACATATAATTACAAAAGTAAATGAGTATTAAACATTTTGTAAAAAGAAAAATCAAGGAACATTAAATAAAAGTGATAAAATGAAAGAATGAATGGCAGAGCTTGAATATAAAACTAAAAAGGGATCTCAAAAAGGCACAGTTTAGATCCATTTCCATGTCTGTTTGTCAAACATGGCCAGTTTTCCTTTCATTTTGTGATACAAGTGGTCAAATGGGATATGACTTGACAATCATTCCTTCCACTGAGACAGTACTGGGGGTGGAGGGGCTTTCCAGCCAACAGCAATTCATTTTTTTTTATAACAGAATTTCATTTGGTGGCAATTCCAAACATTTAAATTAAGTAGGCCGATACAACGACGGGTATTAGACTGAGTTCTAAGCATAATGAAATAACAGGACATATTTCCTCCCAATAGGGGGTAAGTTCACAACAAGTTCACAGCATATGTAAAAAGGTCACCTTTCGTCTCTTACACCCCCCCAACAGGAAAAAGGACATTTCTCAGTGTTTGGCATTCAGTTTCACTGGAGTATAGTATGTTCTATGCAGAGTCTTGAATTGTAAGAGCTTGTGCCTCCAATTGCATGAGCCAGAATGTACATTTGAACAAATCCTCATCAATGTTTTTCTCAAGATCAACTTCACATTTTTTCTTGGTAGAAAGAGTATCATCTGGATAAGCCCCTATCAAACTTTGGTAAAGTTTAGACAGTAATTTAGTTGCTTTCTCTGCTTGTCTTAGTGTTTTCCATTAAAGAGGGCTTTGGTCCCTCATTCATTTGTAGAATATGTCACTGAAAGAAACAAACCTCAAAAAAATTCAACACAGGCAACAGAAATGTGAGCTTTTTTGGCTTAGAGAGTGAAAGTGGAGAGGAGGTGCGGATGTTTTTTGAAACGTGAATTCCTTGTAAAACCAGTGAGAGAACAGGAGTGGGAAAGGAAGAAAGAGAACAGAAGAGGGAAATGGGAAAAAATGTGTCATGGGGACATTTAACATAAGGAAAAGAGAGGGGCAGAGGGGCAGTGGACAGAATCCACAAACATTTTGTCAAGGCACGAAGTAAAAGAAAAACTGAAAACAAATTGATGGGAAACTGGGCCTCAGACTAAACAGATGGAGAACAGCAGCATTGTAATTGTTTTTGAAGGATGTTGAAAGTCTGTGTGCCCACCTGCTTTTCCGCTGTTGCCCACTTGCTTCCGCTGACAAACACACACAAACCTGTTCATAAACTATTTCATGTCCTCTGCATCAGTGCCCCCAGACAGGATGAAATGTTAGCATCACTCATGCGGAAAAGCACTGGCTTCGTACATGCTAAATGTGTCAGAGTTGTGGGTAACACATATGCACTGCAACTGTAATGAACATTGTTAACACTGACTAAAGGGGATCAGTTGTGAAAATCCACATATACATAGGAGTTTATGCGACTTGAATGGGATAATGCACAATATTTAAAAAAAAATATGGATATGGATGCAATAATAATACATGACAAGCTGTCTTTACTGGAAAAGGACACAGGAAGTGACGTAATTGTGTCAGCTGAGTTGACTGAACAGAAGAAAATGGATGAACAGTGATCAATGATCACAATGGCTGAGCAGACAAAGAAGAGAACCACCTACAGAAACTTCAGAAAATCCAAAGGAATAAAGAAAAGTACCACCCACATTGTTTTTTTTTATTTTTTGTATCTACAGTGGGATGTCTCTTATTTGAGATGTCATACAAGTCCCGTTTAGGAACTCATTGGAAATCATCATACGCACATGAAGAGGGGGGAAAAAAAATCAAAATCATTCTGTCAGAGTTAAGGACAAGATTTTGTTTTGGCCCTTGAACTGAAAGGAAGTTCAGCTTCCTCTCCTCTTCTTCCTCTTCTATTCTTCCACCACATCCAGCCCTCCTCTCTTCCTCCTGTTATCGCTCATCTCATGCCTGAGTCAAGTGATCAGCTGACCGGGGATTTCCTGGACAGGTCATGCAACTGAAACTGCCGTCTCTCCACGCTTTCCTGCTGTTCTGCTTTGTCGAGTACTGTTCAGACATCTTCTCTTCTCTCCTCTTTTCTTCTCTAAATTCATCTCTCTGTCTCTCTCTCACTCACACGCGCACACACACACACACGCAATACCCACTCTGGCTTTGGTGGGTATTGTGGTAATTCATCTGATTGGCTACTCGTTGTGTTTGTTCTCAAAATGTTCAGAGAAATTTCCAGACTCTTCCTGATGCCCATGCAGGCAACCACAGAAACCTAGACACTCACCCACACACACACATAGTATAGTATCTGATTGAACAGAGACATACACACTCTTCTGTGCCTATGCAGACCTTTCACTGATGCCACGTGCATCTGACTTTTACCTTGCTACATGCTCAAATCTGATTCAAACTTCAAACCAGTCTCTCACATACTATAAGTGATGTGGTTTACCCACCAAAAACAATGTTTTTCTCATATAACACATTAGTAAGTATAGTGAAATAATTGAAATGAATCCACATGGATGTCTATGCTTTTTTAGTTTTGTATAACTTACTGTAGGATAATTTCATGATCAATACATTTAAACACATTAATAATAATTTTGAAAAGATACAGACAGCAATGTCTTTCATTACATACTTTGATGAGGCAAAAACGGTTCATTCTTTCTCATTCAGTCAATGTGCAGTTTGGAAAATGAGCTCATGAATAAGAGCTGGACTTTTGTGTGATGTATCTTATACCATCTGGGAAAAAAGAGAATAACAAACCTTGTAAAGTATTGTACTTGATGAACATACTGATGCATCTCTTATTCTTCGGTTTCCTGAGCAAGCATCACTGTCTTTTTTGGGCTAATTCACAACATCTGAGAAAAATAAGTGGACCAACGCTGATTTATGTTTGACACAACTGGATAACTGGAGTCCTACATGATCAGGCAGCATCATGCTTCAATTATATTCAGTTATATTAAAATCCCCTGCAACTGTATTAACATTCATTCCCTTTGTGTAACGAGCGAGGGTGGGGAAGGTTTTTTCATTAATGCATATGAGATTCATTTCACTGTTATTATGTTCTACGATTCACTGTGATAGAGCGGGGGTCGCGGTGAGCGGAAGAGCGGAAGTCTGCAGTTCAAATGGTTACGTTATAAGGTGTTTTCACAGCAGGAACTTCCCTAGCGGACCAAGAACCTTTTGAGGAACTCAAGCACTAAACCTGTGTTTTGACTGGAGGAAAAAGGAACTAAATTTATTTCCTGTAAGATAATTCCAGGTGCTAAAATGGGACAGGGGTTGAAGGGCTACAGTCACTGATTGGTCAAACGCAGGCATCTTGGCTGCTTCAGCTTGTTGTTTGTTCCACATTTATCCTTTGCAATAAACAATAATTTCCTGTAACAACAATAACTGTTGTCTCTCAAATCTGTAGACTTCTGTAACACCCACAGTGCGACAGTGTGACTTGCTCTGATTATGAGTGTGTCTCTTCAATATTGAAATGAAGAGCTGTTACTCATCAAACCCATTTTTATTACAGACAATTTTGAACTTCTTGCATATTTATCTTCAGAAGTTGAAATATACGTCCATTCTCCTCTGCCATTTATTATTTTCTTTAAAAACTGGCAAAGGTTGTCATATTTGGCCATCTTTGAGTGTCTGAAGATTAGTGCTTGCTAAATAACAGATGCTCCATCACTTTCAGTCATCGAAGTGCAACTCTGGATGCTGTGCAAATCTCAAATGCGCTCAAAGCTGCTACAAATTTGGTACAAAACCCCCCCCCAAAAACAAATAGGAAGCCTAACTAGCACAACAGCTGCAGAGCTGACACAGAAATCTATGATCTGCCCTAGTATTTCACGACCGCAAGTAAATCATTTATTTTAGTTTTATTTTTTTTAAAACCCTAAATCTATTTTGAAAAGCTGCATCAGACCAACCGTGCAAAAGCAGGCATGAGCTCACTTTTCACTTCCAAGATGTGAAACTAAAGTTGATTCACACGGTGAAAGAAGTGTAACGACAAACCGCACGAGAACACACGCATGCATGCAGTCAAATGATTGAAGAAACACATGCACAGAATCCACGGAGGCCACATTGATTGTGTGACAAATATATACACAGGAAGTGCCTCCCACTCTATTGCCCCTACTTGCTGTCTCTCTCTCTCTCTCTCTCTCTCTGAACGTTACTCATGGCAGTGTGTTGCTGAGCAGCAGCCAGTCGTGTTTTTCCCCTCGCCAAGCTCACTCTCTCTCCTCTGCTCTGACTCTCTTGCGCGCTCTCTGGCTCAGCGGACAGACAAGACCTCCTCTCCTGCTCCTCTTCTTCTTCCTGTCTGTTATTTCATCGCATCCTTTTCCTTTTATCTGTTCATTTTTTTTTTTTTAATTTCTCCCTCTTTCTCCTCTACCCCCAGTGCCAGGAGCATTAGTGGGGGTCCTGGAGTGTGGGTTTGAGTGTGTGTGTGTGGGTGTGTGTGAGTGAGTGTGTGTTGGGGGGGGGTTTTGGCATGGAAGCAGTGGCACTGTATACGTTTCGTGCCACTGAGGGCGATGAACTCAGTTTCAACAAAGGAGACTTGCTCAAGGTAAGGCAACAAAATATTCTTCTTCTGCTTCTTTTACTATACTTCATACTATCTATCTAGATACACACACACATATACAGCAGAGGTCTCACACATTTACTGTACTTCAGAACAGAGTAGTGGGCAGATTACCCACCTCTCTCTACCTCTCTCTCTCTCTCTCTCTGTGCCCACAATCTGATAATTACAGTAATTATAACTTAAATGTCTACAGCCTTTACAGTACAGTCTGTATTCTGGTGCTGCTGTTGTCGACTAAAGACAGACTATGCTAAACGGTGATGCTTGAAGGTGTATTGAATGTTAAAAATATTGAAATATTTTCCCTCTGATGTGGCTGGCAGCTGAATACATGATATGTGCCATCATTTCTTTTAAATTGCTGTAGTTTGAAAAAAAAAATGTTTGTATTGAATCCTGTAGCAAAAGTTTTAAAACTGGCCACATAGGGTAGCACATTCAGGCTCGCTTACAGCAAAGTGCTATAACTTCACCCGGAGTCACTCATTCAGTGACATGTCTTAAACTATATTGTCTGATGTAGTTTTTCTAATGGATAAAAGACCAAATGTAAGTGCGCTACTGAGATAGTTCCTGCACAGCTGGAAATTACTGTAGTAGAAAATCGTCCCTCTAAGACATCAGAAGTAAACCCCAGAATTAAGGAGCAAAAGCTTCTTTGTAGACTTGCAATGTGGCACCAGCTGTTCATCAGTCATCCGTGGACAAATCCATCGTAAAAAGACACAGCGAGATCAATTTCTCCACTGGATTTTAAAGCCTCAGTAGACCAGAGTGCAGTGCGGCTGCAGAAGTTTTGTGCTGGAGGGCACTTCTCACTTTTTCTTGACCGTTATTATTGTTGTGGTTTTTCCTGAGCTGATGTTGGCAGTTTGGCAGAAACAGGCGAACCTTGTTGAATTTAAGCTGGGAACACTTGATCAATGAACTTGATCAAGGAGAAATACAGAGGCTGTGTTTTGGTTCGGTCTGAACCAGCTGCTGTCTCTGTCTGTTCTGAGCTCTGAAAACCTGAGTCCAGACCTTAAGCACATCAGAGATATTACTCTAATCGGTTTCAAAGCATAAATATGTGACCTCTAGTGACGTTGTATCTCAGGTCTCTGTCTTGTTTCGTCTGACAATGGCCTGAACTCTGGCCTTGGTTTGCCTGTAAGGGTCCTGCTTGTCAACAATACATGCCTCTATCTTCTGTTTGAGAAGACAGAGGGTACAGCTTGACCTCTTTAGCTTTGTCACCCTTTACTTATGGAAATTTCCATAATAATTATGATATTGCTATGTCCACTTGCACATACCGCACTGTATTACCAGTATGCCGCTGGTCTCTGAGGGGTTTTCAAATGGCATTCAGAGAAATGCAGGAAATCACTTGAGGCAGAAGTAAATAACGCCTCAGAAGAATAAATCCCAACACCTCTCACCACAAAATAAGCCATGACATGGATTTGATCATGTTTAACATGGAGAGAACACCTGAGGATGGAATTTACCTTTAATTGTATGCTGCAGGCTGGTATATTATTAATCCCAGACAGACTCTGTTCCAATATTAGATGACAGAAGCTGCTTCACTTCTCTTCTTCACTTCTTTTTTTTTTGGAGCTGAGTGTCAATGCATGTTGCAGCCAACATAAGGTGGCATTTAGTTGTGATGCTATGTCAGTGTGTGGTTAAATAATTGTGCTTCTCTATTCCCAGCAGTATTTGTGTGCAGACACAACTCTGAATCACCTACCTGCAAATCCTGATTAGTTCTAGGCCTTGGGATGTCAACTCCAGCCCTCTGTCCTATGTCACCGTAAAATACTGTACTTATGTTGATGGCTGGGACAACAGCATCAGAATTAACTAATGTTTTATGGTCACAGTGACTCGTTTACTGTAACTAAAATGGGACCAACACTGAAAACACTGTTGAGCTTATGTGCCAT
The DNA here is from genome assembly GCA_029490765.1 of Euthynnus affinis. Taxonomy (NCBI): domain Eukaryota; kingdom Metazoa; phylum Chordata; class Actinopteri; order Scombriformes; family Scombridae; genus Euthynnus; species Euthynnus affinis. The sequence goes on along the minus strand of CM055856.1, from coordinate 18,392,205 downwards.
GCTTTCTTTCCTCCCACTGGGACCGCCAAAACAGCTCTGGTTCAGACTTAGGTCAAGGAGTACTTTTAAATAATTCTTCACATTTGCTCGTTCCTGCTTGCAGCACCAGATGGACTGAGCTTTATATTGTTACAATTCAGATGAGTTCATGTGAGTTGTCTACCATTTCAGAATGACTAAACTGACAGTCAGATATCACTCTGTGTATGCTTCCACACACCAGCGCTCATTTATTGTCCTTTTACTGTGTCAAAAAAAAAAAGTCTGTCATGTTAAAAAGAGTTTTTGGTCCTATCACTGCAGATAAAAATAGGTAGATTTTGTGTATCGTTCTGTTGTGCTACATTGTTTTGTGTAGTAGCCATGAGGCAACAGATCAATCAGGCTAAGTGGAGTTTAGACTTATAAAAATGATAAAAATAGCTTAAAAAGTAGCTGTTCTGATCATCTGTTTAAAGTTGGAAGTCTGTGTCACCAAGTCTAACTCAAGGGACACAAAAGTGGAGTAGAAAACATGTTTCTTCTGTTCTCCAAACCTCAAAACATTAATGTGACAAGACTTAAATTGGGTACTTAAAACAATCTTACAATCAGCTGTCTCCTGAGCTACTGTGCATCATTCATTCCCATCACTAAATAAGAAGCATGTAAACACCTGAGTTATTCATCTATTATTTACAATCACACCTGACCTGTTTTTCAGCTTCATTAAGAGTTTTACAATCTCGCTCCAACATTCATGTTGAATCATTTGCATTTTTCCTTGATGCATCATAAGGTAGGGTTGTTATTTTTAGGGTTAATTAAGTAATTGTTAAATCTATTGCTATAACACTGAGCGAGTTGAATAAGTCACATCTAAATCAATGGTGGTGGTCATGGATAAATGCCCTAAATATAGGTTTTATATAGGTTTTGGGATCCTATTAGTAATAGGTCTGTTAACTCCTGTTACAGACTCAGCAGCAGCATAGTAATATTGGAGGTCAAAAGAGCTTCAACTAGACCTGATACTCAAATTCAGTTGACAATCTATAAACTTTAATTGGCAGAATGCAGGGCTGACTAATGAACTAGCAGAAGCAGTACTTTCAATGAGAAAGTAGAGTAGTAGTAGTTATAAAGCATAGAAAGCTTCAGGAGATATAAAGAGGAGAGGAAGAAATTATTTATGGATTTGACAGAGCTTAGACCAACCGTGTTCTCTCCCAAGAAGCAATATAAATATAACAAGGACAGTTTGGGATTTTTTTTTTCCATGATACAGGACTTCAAGATTTAGGACTCTGCTGTTTATTGTTGAACTCATATGGATGACGCAGTGTTTTGTCTGCTAGAAGTAAAGTAGTAGAAGGGAAGCTGATTTTTATTGCAGATCAAGAGAGCTCGGTGAAACTGTAATGTACCCACTGATAAAGTGGAAGTAAGCAGCAAAATCTTTGCAAGTGAAGTGGCAAAAGGAAATGAGAGTAAAACGGTCAATTTTTTTTTTTTTTTTTTTTGAAAAAAGATTCATGTCTGTGGGTAACAGAGTCAGCATGGAAACCACCAACTGGTTGAAAGATAAATCACTCAGTTCTGTGATTGAGCAATGATTGATGCTATAAGCAGTAACTCATTCTGTGGCCTACAATACATTTTTAAAATGCACTTACAAACACACAATGTAACCATTAAAATAGCTGGTGCATGAAATGAGCTTCCTAAAGGCGGTGGTGGTGGTGGTGGGGGAAAGGGCAAGGAAACATGTTGGCAAACGGTAACATTGCCAAGGGAGTTTCCCAAGAGTTGCATTGACTTCATAAGAACTTTACTGGGAGGTTTCACTGATAAACACAGAGGCAATGTGCTAAAAAGCTTTAAAAAACATGCTGGAGCTTATAGCTCTGTTGGGGAGATAAAGAATGCTACTGCAAACCAGGCAAAACACACAAAACAACAGCTTAAAATCTCAAAATGACAGCAATGTCACAGCTGGATTAGGGCACTAAATAGAAGATGTCAACAGAAACACAACAGTGTGGCAAACAGAGAGGCGAGACCCAAGAAAACAGAGAAGAAAAAGAGGCAAACATTAAAGTTAAAGCGGAGCGTGTCAGACAACAATGTGTCTCACAATTACATCTAAAATGATCTCGACTGTCCATCAAGAAAAGTAAAAGCCTAACATGTCTGGGTTTTATTTCAAATGAGACTGACGAGTACAGCACAACAATCAGTGCAGGAATGAACAGATGTCACTTGCTTTAGTCACTTCCTCTCTCTTGCAGCAATGTAAACACTTCTGCTCTGTTACGAGCACCAAGAGGGACGGCAATAATCAGCGGCACCGTATTCGCCATTTAAGTCAACACACAAGTACTGACTATCTTTTTTTTTTTTTTTTTTTTTTTATCAGATTACACCATCCTACTACTGTAACACCACAAGCTTGATATGAATGCTTCTCTCCTGTCAGCAGCTCTTTTTATCTGCACTTAATCTGATGTCAATGTAGGAGCCAGAGTTCAGACAGTTATGAGTTTCTCCACTTAAATGAAATATTTAAAGGTTCTACGTAAACCGATACTGTGATATCTGTAAAAATAAAAAAAACAAAGAAAGAAAGAAACTTAAATTGTGACATTTTGATGACATTTCCGGGTTGATGCAGTTCCAGCCAGACCTTTTTGCTCGCCCTCATGTGTGTAATCATGAGGGGCTTAATGTGGCATTTTGAACTTGCCAGTAATCCTGTGTGCTTGAAATTTGACGATGGATGAAAGTCGCTGTACTGGATAATAGAAAAAGAGAGATTGATATACAGCCAGAGAGAGAGAGAGAGAGAGAAAGAGAGAGAGAGGGAGGAATGATAGTGGCCTTTCACCCGATAGTAATAGCCTGCGTCAACATCATAATGGGCAATATTTCATCTGTGTGTGTGTGTGTGTGTGTGTGTGTGTGTATGCTTGCTCCTAGATCACCAACATGGAGGATGATCCAAACTGGTACACAGCTGAACTCCACAACAGAAAAGGCTTTGTGCCAAAAAACTACATCAACCTGCGACCACATGCGTAAGTACACACACACACACACACACACACACACACACACACACACACACACACACACACACACACATATATAGAGATCTTCAACACATCAAAGCAGATGAATATATTTCACACGTCCAGCACTGGTCTATCTAAACAGCTCATCAGTGAGAGTGTGTGCAGCTCCGAGCGTTTTCTGCTCTGCTTTGGACATCTGCACTCTAGCATAAGGCGGCCTACCCAAAGGGACACACTCATTCACCGGCTTATGTAATCACATGCACACGATACAGCCATATGTGTGTGTGTGTGTGTGTGTGTGTGTTTACAGTGAAGCTGCTGGTACACCCTGTATCTCACATCAGATGGTCATACACCAGCTGGGTTCTACTTTCGTTGTGACAAACACTAAACTGACAACGCAGCCATTATAGCGGCTCCAGCTCGTTAATGAACACCGATATATGTTAAAGTTGTAGAGTTGCCTTGTTAAGTTTGTGCGCACCGTAGGGAGATGGCGTTCTGAGTCTGTTAGGATGAGCATCCTCTGCGTTGCTTTACAGAGCTGTGAAGTAAAGGCCAAGGATTCCATGTTTGCCAAGAAAAAAATAATGACCCCACGACCTTAATCAAGAAGGCCCTATAATCTTACCACCATAGTGGAAGTACTTTCACTCCATTTTAGTCATCAAACTGACTCTTGCTTGTTGCAGAGCACAGGTTCATGAGAGCAGACTGCCATTAATGCAAACCTCGCCTCTAAACAAACTGCTCTCCTAAGCAAGACTAATGAGCAGAAAAAAAAAGAAAGAAAAAAAAAAGAAAAGAATAATGACGCTATTACTTCCACTCCACAGCTGACAACTGAAATACAGCATTTTGGGAGTTGTTTTACTTGCATATTTAGCAGCGTGTTTAAAAATAACTTCACAAATGTGCTAATTTTACAGATTTTTCTTTTAACCTCGACCTCACTTCCTCTTCTCCGTCAGCATTGATGTGTGCTGCTGCAAGATACTGGTCTTCCTTTTAAAATGTCATCATTACTGCTAAAAATACATATTAATAAATATCACAAGTTCATTTAGTTGTGCAATATTGCATTACTGCTGCTCAGAACCCCTGAGCAAAGCACTTTACGTGCATAAAGAAGTAACATCACCTCTACCTTATTTTTATGACTTATTATTTATTAATCCATTTATATAATTTCTGTTTTTGTGAGTAGCATTAAGTGACATTGCGTTCTACAATCTTGTGTTGTAAAATGATAATAAATGACTCTTGAATCTTGAACCTTTGTGTTTTTTTAAAAAAAAATCTTTCCTCCCTGCAGCTGGTTTGCCGGTCGAATATCTCGCGGTGTGGCAGAAAGTCGACTCAGACACAGGGAGTGTGGAGCTTTTTTGGTCAGAGAGAGTGAGAGCGCTCCTGGGGAGTTTTCCATGTCTGTCAGGTAGGAGAAAATCACTCACTCACACACACACACACACAGAAATCCCACACTGTCTCATTTTAAGCAATAATCCTCATCTTAACATCTGCACAGATGCACACATCCCTACACAAACACACCATTTGTCCCTTGTTTATTCATTAATACATTTTGGATGCATGAGTAGGTGCATGTAGTGTTCAGCCGGCAATTGTGTGATGGTGGCATGGGATCAGAGACGCAGGCGGAGGAGGAGGAGGAGGGTAAGAGGATAAGGTGTGAGGCGGAGGGTAAGAATGGAGGATCTGCAGCCCCTCTGGCCCCGATGTGAGCTAATCCTGTCTGGCACGCCGAGGCATCTGGAGCTGCTGATGGGGCCGATCGGTTGTCTTGTTTTGGGGGTGACGGTCATGGATGCAGCTGAGACTTGGCGCTGTGGATCCTAAGGGCTGTAGATTTTGGGAGTGGGGAGTCAGGCCAGGAACTGAGGGTTGGCTTCTCACCGAACTGCTACAAACTGGCTCAAGTCAGGAGTTAAGAGTTGGATCTGCGGGTTGTTTTGTGGTTGGCTGGGATATTGTCTGGGCACCATACCTCTCTCCCAGTGTAGTTTTTGAAACATTTACACAATTTGTTGCTTAATTCCTTCATCTGGCAGCTTTTGGTGACTGCTACGAGGAAAGGAAAAGAAAATAAAGGAAAGGAAAGAGGAAATAGGTTACCTGCTTTAACGGAATGGAAAGGGAGAATTAGCAGATGGAGAAGAGAGGACAGAGAGGATTTTGATGATGCTACTTCCTTTTTGGGGGGGGGGGGGGGGGGGGGGGGGGGCTGCTGATGTCTTTCTGGCTGGTGTTGCTGGATGGTGTGGCAGCCTGAAAAATTGGGTCAGGTGTTTGTGTGAGTGTTCGTGTGTGTGGTCCGTGTGTGTTGACAGCTCTCCCGTCAGAGGAGACGTCCCGACAGCAGTAACTGCAGAGCCTTCAGTCTCAGCTCAGCTCGGTCCAGCTTTGACATTAGTCCGTGAAAATCGGATCCGCTTTTCACAGCCGTGAACGGAGCCAAAAACAAGAGTTTGTGTTTTGATTTGTTGGAAAACTGCTGGTGAAGTTAGAAATGCTGCAACACTGTGAATGTGGCATACGGTTCAAATCATAATTTAGAGGAGATACGTACAACAGATGAGATTGCTGGCTTGTGAAATGGAAAGTTTTAATTTTCACCTTAAATTACCTTTTTGTATCATGAAAGTATTTCATAGTATCTTTGGTCTATGTTTAAAGATGTTAACATATGTCAGTAGTTATTGAGGGTTTACCTCTATCGCTATCGCTATTGACCTTGTGGTTATCATCACAAACGCAGGCTTGTTTTTTACTTTTTGTAAGGTGGTTATGAAAAAATATTTGGCTGGGGACTGGCTTCAGACTACACCATATATGAAACTGTCCAAATGGGTTATTTAGTAGCTTATTTTTGGAAAGTGGAGCAAAACAATGCAAACCTAGACTTTTGTAAAGAGAGAGAGAGAGAGAGAGAGAGAGAGCGAGAGAGAGAGAGAGAGAGAGAGAGAGAGAGAGAGAGAGAGATGAGGACTCCATTTTTTGTAGCTTTTTTTCTGAAAAAAAAAAAAGAAAGTCTGAAGTTAGAGCTGAGGCACCTAAACATTATTTTTGATAAATGGCAGCATGTTTTATTTCTAGTTCCATTTGGTTGTTGGCAGGGTATTTGTAACGGAGAGGGACTTTTCACTTTATCAAATGGAAAAACTCACTTCCTTGTTCTACACCATGCAAACATCAGTATTAATATCACTCCATCCAGCTGCATGTAAAGTATCATGAATTTACCAACTTAAACAACACAGCACACAGTCTCTGTGAGACATCAAAAGGCACTGTAGGACATTAGTTGTTGTAGGAAAAACAAATTCATCATCCAGGTGGATACAACACCAACTCAGTGGTGGTTAAGGTGTTTCTCCCCTTTCACTGTGAATCGCTTTGGGTATTGAGATAAGGCGCTATATAAATGTAATCCATTATTCAGTAATGCATGATGAGGGAGGGTGGGTACCCCAAAGAATTACAATAATATCTGAAGGTGCAAATCTCCTTTAATGATTTGTTTGCAGATATACATTAGCATTACTTTGTTTAGCAAGAGCCCAGATAAGCTTTACTCTACAAATATGTAGTAGCATATTTTTTCAGTCAAACTGTCACTTTTTTTTTTATCTCAGGTGTCTTGTTGCATGATGTGTAGAACTCAAGGTTGTTTGATTTGAACAGTATGGCAGCCTACTCATGCATAGACATACACACACACACACACACACACCACACACTACACACACACACACACACACACACACCGGAGTGCTAACAATTGGTTTTCCTGTGGCCTTTGTCTCATACCAAGAGAAGGTCACGTAGAACAAAAGATATTTTCTTTGCTGTAACAGCCTGATCTGGAGCCTTGTGTGTGTATATGTGTGCATTGGGTCACAAGCCCCATTGTCCTCAATCTTGCTCTTCGGGGAGTTCAATCCAGACGCCTTTCCTTCCATTAATTCTGAAACAATTCCAGTAAGTGTGTGCCATTGTTTTAATGATATGACATTACTGCCACTCTGAACTGGAAGTTCTCTGAAAAGTGGAAAGATTCAAACCCTCGCAGCGCCTCTATGACTGCACTGTGAACAACAAACACTTTGAAAGAGCACATAATGTTGCCTGGTGACACAAACCTGCTGGCTGAAACAGCTTGCACTTGTACATTAAAAGAGACTCAGATGTTTGTCTATTGTTTCGGTTTTTCAGCGTGGACGCCACTATGAATGGTAGACACGGCCTCAGACATCACTGATTCATTCTCCCAGTGGCCGATGGCTCATGCAGCAAATGCTGAATCAGGCCGTTCATTTTGATTCCTTGTCATCACTCACCATTAGTCTCTTATCAGGGTCATTACTCCAAAGAGGAAGAATTAAAGGGAACTGACCCTTTGGGCTATGCTTATTTTTTTTTTCTTCAGCTACATAATTTCGGCTGAGCTTTAAGCTGCACACTACGGATTTGGCGTGCCATGAATGTCATCAGTTGGGGGGCAATTTCACACTAAGTGACTCTTGATAACCCTCAGATAAAAGTACATTAGCTTGGTTTAGTTGGACAAGCTACAGTAATGCATGTGGAGAAAATGTGTCAAAGAATTGCATGACAGAGTGAGTCAGTAAGATGTGCATCACCATTTTGGAACAGGCTTACACTCGCTTTATGCATTCAAATTGGTTTGCACCGGATAAATGAATAAACCAAGAGGGTGTATAAATATCCCTAATGAAGACATATTTGCCAAAATGTTTAAGAATGATTTTATTCTATTTTCATTACTACTTATGGTCTCAAAAGAAAACTGCACTGGTCTTTTTTTTCAATTATCCAGTGAGGCTTTCCAGAGCTTACCCCAGAGGCACAATTTAATACTACAGTTCACTGACCAAAACACAATTGAGAGAGACTTGAGAGAGACAGAGACATAAATACAGGGAGAACTAGAGAGAAGAGGGGGAAAATATAAAGAGAGATGAAAAGCTTATGGCGGGTGGAAGGGGGTTGCATACCTGCCATAAGCTTTTCCTTCCCTTGTCTATTTTATCTGCAGTCGCTGTTTGTTCTTTCACTGCGTCTCCCCCCAGATCTCCCAGAGGACCGGCTGGTTTTATTTCAGCTTTACTGTCAGTATGAAGAAACCGAGAAATCATGAATAATTTAAATATGTAGTATAAGGAAACACATTATGCAGGGATGGTGTCTTTAAAACAGTGGTTCGCAAAGTTTTTCACGTAAGCTGACACAAGATAGCCCATGAACCTTGTTCTTGGACTGAGCCTCAGTTTCAGCAGGGAGGTGAGGTAGGTGTAGAAATACGCCATAACAGAAAAGATGATACACACGGCCACTAAGAGCGAGGCAAAGAGAACGTACTCTGTCCACTTTTTTAAAGGAGGGAAAAGACAGAAGGACAAAATGGTATTAATGCATCATCATGTGTCACCATTACCTTAACAGACCAGACAATGAATTAAAATTGAAAACAAAAGAAGATTAAAATTATGGCTGGCCATCTCCTCACCAGACCAGGACAGTAAATTCAGCCCTTATTTTATTTACCATAAAATAACCAAATGATGTGATTCAATCAGAAGGCTCGTTAAACCATTATATGTAGACTGAGCCTCTACTATACTTTTCATATTGTCGTCAACTTGGCATCTCATCACCATAAGAGGAAGCTTTTGTCACCCTTCGTCTGGGTGCTCAAAGTGAGAGAGAGGAAGGGACAGGAATGCTGGCCAGTAGGTCCTGGTACTTCTCAGGTGCTATCAGGGCCTCCTTGAACAGCAGGTCTAAGAAGCTGTTGATGTAGTCTGCCTGTTTATAAATGATGCAGAGTGTTATATTACTAATAACAACAATGCCTTTGAGCGTAAAATTTGCTGACTCATGGCGGGTAGGTTGGTCTTTTAAGACCTCAACACTGTAGTCACCTTTCTTCCGCTTGGGGTAGCTAATCTGGAAGCGTGGATTCCCATCTGCATCGGTTGCCTGGGGCCTGTCAGCATCCTCATTTTAATGGGTAGCAGTGAGAAGAAGTCTGAAACCAAAATGCCAATGAAATATTTAATTGAAGTTAATAGAGGTCAAGGATTCTTTGAATATGAATCTAACTACAGAGAAAAGGCTTGAAACTTTGGGCTCATTTTACTGATGTGCTTTTCTGGAGGATGCTACTGGAGAGCTTGCTTGCCTTTGTGCCTTGTGAAAGGACAAACATATTATTTTCTCTTTTGCAATGGTGCAAACTGGCTATCCCCGCCACAATCTCTGTCTTATATAAGACATCCATCAAGGACAACAAATTTTCAATACATTAGTAATGCATTTAAAGGGGTTTTGTAAATCGGTTTATGTGCTATGCTCACAGCTGACAAGGGAAGTTGATTTGACAGACAAATATATTATGTATTCAACAACAAGGACGAAGTGTCATAGAAATGTTATGCTTCTTTTAAAAACTTACTTGGCTTCAGCCAGTCACTTGCCTCCTCGCCAGTGAGGGTTGGGTGCAGGCTAGTGGGAAGCTCTCATTGACATGATTGACCACTGAGCTCCACTTGGCAACCATTTTGTCACTTGACTGTGATGAGGCTGCCATCCAGAACAAGTGGTTTATGATTGATGGTCACCATGTAATCACGGCATTGAGGTCCTGCTCTTTTCTGATCTACTTGGACATGCCTGAACACACAAATGGAAATATGATTAATATTAAAGCTATCTCCAAAATAAAAAAAAGTATTTCGTTTTTATTAAATGTAGGTAATGAAATCATAATATACAGATGTCTCTGCTTTCACCTGATGTAGTTGCTGTAGTTTTAATGGTGGTGCACCATGGTATTTCTTCCACAGTGGGAGAGGGAGGTAGGTAGGGGAGCAGAAAGAGGCAATTGTAACCAATTGTTACCACCTCTAGCTACAGTCTGCAACAACCACCAGGTAGTACATGTGAGCAATCCAGAAGATAGTATCTACCTCCTCTCTCTGTCTCTTACACACACGAGCAATCACTGGGAATTTCTAAGCGGCTAGTTCCCGTTCTGAAAAGTGAAGCCAATACCAATGCTTCAAACCTGCATTTTTTCTAATGGCCAGCAGGGGGCCATTGGCTCCAAAAAACAGTCCGATTGTATTAAAGTCTAAGAAAATGACTCCATTTCTCATTTTACTTATTACCTCAATAAACACTTTCCTGATGAGTTTATTGTCTCAATCGCTAGTCTTCTTCAATACATAGGCTAATTCAGTTTTACACTATGCTATTACTATGATATTTATTTTGTTTCAGCTTGAAACGATCCCACACTTTGGACACTTTCTGGCATTTTCTCTGGCCTGCCTCTTCTCTTTGACCCTTTTTACTCACTCTTCCTCCATTTTCCAATCTGCGTCATCAAAGCATGTCTTCTTTTAGTAGATATGACACATTTAAATGAGGAGGGTGCCAGTCAGTCATATCTGACAACTAATAATTATAAAATACAAAGATAATAGAAATAGCTCCGTCAAGCAAGGAATTAAAGCAAATAGCAAGTAGCAAACAGCAATGCAGAAACCTATGTCAGGTCATATGGGGAAAAGTTTTTAGAAGGGCTTCATAAAATAGCATTTTGATGCTAAAACATACATACTTTGAGCTTGAAAAACTTGAATTTTTCTGATTGAATACATTTAGAACACTAATGTGAAGCTACAGAATGATATATATATATATATATATATAGAGAGAGAGAGACTCAAAAAAGAAAAAAAGTACCCTTCCTTTAAAAAAGGCAAAAAACAACTTTCTGCCTCCCTAAGTATAATCAAGACTTGTTGAGATAGGTGGTTGTTTTCATTATGATGATGGCTGACTAGAGAAGAAACTCTTTGGCTCTTTCCAGCTCACATCATTTCTGTCTGAAAGGCTCCTTATTGAACCGTCAACACTCTTTCGACTAAATTGCCTCCATCAAACATCTTTTTTTCATTCTTCCCCTCATTCCCTTCATCATTTCTCCCTCCCTGCGCCCTCAAAGCGCACACACTTCCTCCCTCCCTCTCCATTTATCAAAACAGGTGATGGGGATGCTTTATTAATGCTCCAGGAGGAACTAGACCTTTAACTCACTCACTCACTTACATGCTTGGCTGACATGCAAGGGCACACACGCTTAGAAAATCACACACGTGCGCACGCACACACTCACTACTATGAACACTCGGCCTGTGACACATGAGATACAACCTATGGACGTGCAGTCTCTTTCTCTCTCTCTCTCTCTCTCTCTCTCTCTCTCTCACACACACACACACACGCACACACACACACACACATACACACAACCACACCAAGTCACAGTTAAATTGACAGCTGGAGGTGTCAGTGTGGCTGTGTGAAGTATTCCAGACATCTGCAGCGGTTTAGAAACTGAACAGGAGATTAGAGAAAGGGGGTTGGCAGAATGAGAGGCAGAGAGAACAGGGAAGTGAGAATAGATTGATGGAGGAAGTCGAGAGAAAGACGGACGGGTGACCTTCATGCATCTTGAATTGTGCTGGCACAGAGTAAAAGTTTTAAAAATAACTTATGTTCTCATCTACAATATATCACACTGTGTTATATCTCTACATCTATTTCATTTTCTCCCTTTCAATCTCTTCGTCTCTCATTCGCATTCTCTCTTAATCTCTCTCTCTCGTTTCCTTTTACTAGGAAAAAGAACATAATCTCTCTATCGCTGTGGGCCTTAATTACACTGGATCAGGGAGATGAGAGGGCACTTGGAGAGTGTGCTTTGTATGTGTGTGTGTGTGTGTGTGTGTGTGTGTGTGTGTGTGTGTGTGTGTGAATGAGAGAGATCAAACTAAGACAGATGCTGTCTGTGTTATGCACACTAGTTCTCTAAAGTCTCTGGGTAATAATTAATAACACCGTCAATATGACATCACCTAACATGGATATAGCTACAGCATTACATCTGCTTTCTCTCTTCCTCCCCTTCCTTCCTCTGTAAAGCACCTTTTATTTTTTTGCTTTTGAAAGGCCTTTGCTTGGGCTGAGTTAGAGTTTCCATTCACCACAGTGTGATGGTTGACCACTGATCAGTGAATGTAATGATGTGAACAACTCCCAGTGCGAGCAAAAGTCAACTATAGTTCATAAAAATCCATCATTCAAATGACCTTATAGTATGTAGGAGGTGATGAATAGACTAATGTGCATACTACTGGAACCATCAGCCTAATATTTTATGTGCACATTTATGACTGTATGCTTAAGGACCTCTTGTGCCTATTTTGTAATACCACTGACTGCTCTGTTTTATACTCTACTCCACTCTATACCATCCCTTTAACTGACCAGTAGGGTAGTTTGGAATCTTGTTTGCGCTAGGGACAACCAATCATGCCTTGTTGCCATATTAGTCAGTGCAAAATTTCGGTACCTTGAAAATGGGTTGTGTTGTGAATTCAAATAAATATTGATACAATACCTTATGAACCTGTCGTAAGACCTTTGTCTTTTCAGCAATCCTTGTCATTTTATGATTTGAGTTATGACATATCAAAAGATATTTCCAGCAGGCAGCTAGACTAAAAGCAAGGCTTGCCAAGTCAGTTGCAGGCCACATTTTGGCCTTTGTCATAGCTCAAAAATTGACATAAACAGAAAACTTTAGTCTTGTTTTGAAGTAAAGCATCCGCAGATTAATTCCATACCCGATGGTAAAGTTAAGCATGATACAAGATGAATAAATTCCTGTTCATATCATCTTTGCTGCTATCCTGATTCTAAAGACCTGGCAGAGGTCTGCACTCTACTGAGTGCACTCTTCTAGTTTGGATTTAAATTTGGTTTCAAAATGCTTCCCTTTTTTGTGTTTTACCACCCTAATGGCACCTAAATGGAGTTGCTTCAGGGCAAATTGAGTGTAAAGATGTGATGTTGTGGTTTAAGTGTTACTCAATAAATATTTAACGGGATACTGGTCAGCTGACAGCTCTGGTTAGATTTTTTCAATGGGCACAGCTGGAGGTGTCTCTACTGACAACGTGTAGAACTGTTGTGTAAAATTCTAGATGAAACATTTCTGAACATTTTTTGTCTAATGTCTGTGGATAGCATATAGAGGCCTATGCTTCCTTACCATTACCAAGGTAAAGGCAAGGCAAGGCAAGTTCATTTATATAGCACATTTCAATTTTTGCAATACTTTACATAAAATATTAAAACCATAGAAAGAAAGTGCAAACGAAATAGACTATAAATGGACATTTAAATACAATTTCAAAATAGTCATTAAAGAGCTAAGAGAATAGAAAATAAAAGCTTAAACTAAAATAGAATAAGACAGGTATAAAATACAAGAATAAAAGTTACAGTGCAGTGTAAGAAATGAATAATTATTTAATTTAATAAATGGCAGTGGCAAACAGAGAAGTCTTCAGCCTTGATTTAAAAGAACTGAGAGTTGTAGCAGACCTGCAGTTTTCTGGGATTTTGTTCCAGATATGTGGAGCATAAAAACTGAACACTGCCTCTCCATGTTCAGTTTTGGCTCTGGGAACAGAAAGCAGATCTGTGCCAGACATTCTGAGAGGTCTGGATGGTTCATAATGTAGCAGAAGATCAGAAATGTATTTTGGCTCTAAATCATTCAGTGCTTTATGAACCAAGAACAGTATTTTAAAATCAATTCTTTGACAGACAGAAAGCCAGTGTAAAGATCTGAGAACTGGAGTGAAATGATCCACTTTCTTGGTCTTAGTGAGGACTCAAGCAGCAGTGTTCTGAATCAGCTGCAGCTGTAGATAAATTATATGGACACGTTCTGCTAAGACATAAGTCCTTTAATTCTTGATATATTCTTAAGGTGATAGTAGGCTGACTTTGTAATTGTCTTAATGTGGCTGTTGAAATTCAAGTCTGAGTTCATGACTACATCAAGATTTCTGGTCTGGTTAGTGGTTTTTAACATTACCAATTGAAACTGAGCACTGACTTTTAATTGTTCTTCCTTGGCACCAAAAACAGTTTCTTCAGTTTTGTCTTTGTTCAATTGAACAAAATTCCGTCACATCCAATTGTTAAATTGTCATAAGACACAAATCATCTGCATAACTGTGGTTACATATTTTGTTGTTTTCCATAATCTGAGCCTGTAGAAGCATGTAGATGTTGAATAGAAGAGGCCCCAGAATAGAGCTTTGGGGAGCTCCACAGGTCATTTTTATCTGCTCAATACTATCTGTAATAAATTACAGATTCAAAGGCCCCACAAAATGAAATTTTAATCCTGTGTCCCTGTGCTAATTGTTTATCTCTTGTACTTCACCGTCGTAGTTGCTAACAGAGAAGAATTTCAGTGATATTTCCGCTGCAAATGTTTTTATCATGCTTTTTGAATGCTTTATTTTCATGTCTGTTATCAAATGGTGCCATAGTATTTAAATATAGTCATAAATTTTTTTAGCTTTTGATAGCACGTTTAACTGCTCCTGAGTGAACAGTGACTTTGAGCAGGTCAAAATGTGCTGATTGGATAATGTTCTCACACTAACATTAATACCATACCATTAATACCTTCTCAATAGTGATGACTAATAACCACCTTAAACTATTCTCAGAACTAGAAATGCAGGGTTTCGTAATTACTACCATTAACTATCATTTTGAGAGAGTCTTCTCATAAAGTTGAGATCTTTTCTCATAAGTATGACATAGTTTTATTGAATTTATGAGATCCCGATCTCGTAATTCTGAGATAATAAGTCATTGTTATGATAAATTGTCTTTGCTTTGTTAATGCAATTTTATGATTTCATAAAAAACAAATACTTGTGCATAAACTACACTAGCTAATCCAAGACAGTAATCCACATAGTTGTTATTTTGTCTTTATTGTTTAGAGTCCTCATATCAGTGTTTCGTCAATTGTTTGTACTCTAAAAATGACCCCAAACAAACAAAAAGGTAAACTAGACACGATATGCAATGCTTAAAAGCTCCAGAAAACTAGAACTACCATGGTAAACACACACCAAGTCAACTTTGAGTTATGTCTTGTTTCCCTTTTCCTTCTCTCTAAGTATTTGATGTGCTTCAGTCTACATTATGGCAGAGAAAGTCCTTGCTCACTCCACATCCCGTCTTTAATCTCCACTCCTCTTTTCACCTTTCATAGTATCCGTCTTCCTAAACCCTTATTTATTTTCTTTTTGTCATTTGTTTGGTGAGGGCACTGGCCAAGGTAACAACACTTAGTGTCACACTGACAAAAACAGCTGCACAGGAGCACAGCTGGCGGCAGCAACAGAGCCCCAACAGTAGGGTGCAGCAGAGGGCGCCAGACAAGTAGGGACATCGGTGGGGCTGATAGATCTAATTTATAGAGACGATCACAACTTTGTGTTGCATGTGTGAGTCAATAGGGGGATAAAGCTGGATCAAGACAGCCTATGAAGATGAGGTGGAGCAGATAACAGGGAACTGTGATAGGGAGGCAAAAGTTAGACTGAAGTCAGATAATAGAGACAAGAGGAGCGGACCCACAGGAAAAGCAGTGGAGAAAAACACTGACAGACAGCACTGCTACTCACACAGAATATGTTAACATTCAAATACTACAAAGGCTAGTACCATGTCAATCCAAAAATAAGGGAAAAAACTTTGCATTTAAAGCACCCTGATTTTTTTTTTTTTTTTTTACTTCACTAGTTTCATCATTTTCGGGAGACCGAGAGGACAGAAACAGAGAAGGCAGAGAAAGACGAGCAGGGTGGAGGTGTAGTTGGATGCCATCCAATCATCAGGGAGTCAGCTTGTTCATAGAGCTCAGTGCCTGGATAGAGAAAGGAATTCTGGGTGAAACAGGCTGGCACTCATTTACTCTTGCTGAGCTTGGAGTGGTGCCAATCAGACAAGATAGAGGAGGAGCTTGGAGAGCTTGAACCACAGATGCCATATTATGCTAGGGCAAGGATGTACACTATCACTTATAGGAGGAATCTTCTATGTTTTAATAGACACTGATTACCAAAAAAAGAGGATGTGACGACTCTTAAAGCACCATTTTCTCTGCATTATATTCTCCAAGCATGGCAAATGAGATATTAGCAGTCATTAATATAAGCCGAACACACACCTACTCTGTGATGTGTTTAGAAATATGGGGGTGTTGTATTGACTTCCGCTCCATATTAGATGCTGTTATATAACAGGACGATCATGGTGAGATGTCCAGATTTCTAAAGATAAGCTGGCAAGTTACTAAGCAACCACAACAGAGCAGGACAGGGGAGCAGGTATGATTGCCAATGAAAACTGGCCAAACTCTTTCTAATCACAACAACAAGGCATGCACTCTGCACACTGTGGCTATTTTTGTTTGTGCCATTTGTTTTTTAAGGATTTTTTTTTAGCTACACTGAATTATTTAGTTCTTCTATCGACACTATTCATCAAAATATGATGTGAAATGTTACTCAATCGACAACCTGTGACACAGCTATTTTTCTGATCCATTACACTCTATGAAAAATCATGTTTTTAAAAGTAATACACATTAAAATGGGCATCACGTTTGTTTCACATCATCCGCTTTGCACAGAATCCCCCAGAAACGTAGAGCAGCCCACGTAAATGTCATTGTCTGCTCTTTTTAATTACAAAAAAATTGCTCACACAGACACCAAAAAGACTCCATTAGTAATTCCCTCTGCTCTTTTGTAATGATATTGATTTAGCTTTTATAGTAATGTGGGTTTCTCTAAATAAATGTACCGGTTATTTTAGTGTTGTCTTATCACCAGTCCTGGCCAGGTTGCACTTGAGAGTAACTGTACCTGGTCACAAAAGCTAAACGAGAATTAAAAAAGAATCAAAATTTAAAAAAAGAAAAAGAAATATGGTTTATTGCAGTGTTTTTTGAGGAGACAAGTGAAAATTACAGCAGCTAGTATATGCCAGATTCAACAGCTGACAGCTGTGGAGTTAAAGGGGAGCCTGTGCGGACTTAAGGCCAAGACTGCGGGTATCAATCCAAAGCTGTACTAAATGTATTGTATGCAATATGCAATTTGTGAAGATGCTGTGAGACAGGACTCAGAGAAAACCAGATGATATCTGACTGTTTTTTGACCTCCACAGTTGCTAAACCAAGTAATATCCTTACATCTGATTGGGCAAAGGCATCACTGAGTTTATTATTTGAAAAACACAATGACTATACTGGACAGTTTCTCATAAACGAGCCGCCCATATGTTTCTAAATTGATTTTGAGATATGCAGTTGGATTTCAATTTATATGAACAACACCGGATATTAAAGGTTTTAATGACTTAGCAGTTTGGAGAAGAGGTGATGCTGATTGGATGCTACTGACAAGGAAGGTCCAATTTTAGCATCAATAATCATTTAGTGCTTGGTACTGATGGTCAATTCTGTCAACCCACTGAAGATACACGAGGCAGTAAATATTGTCATTAACTGTCTTGTCAAACAAGAGATTTAAACATTTATGTTTATTTTGCAGTTATGGGGACCATGTTCAGCACTTCAAGGTGCTGCAGGATCGCTGCGGTCAGTACTACGTGTGGGATGAACTCTTTTCCTCTTTGAATGAACTGGTGGAGTTCTACCATGGCAACAGCATTGCTAAGGAGAGGACCGTCTTTCTGAGGGATCCCGAGCACTTTGCCAGGGTGAGCAATGAGCTTGTTATCTTCCATTTTTATGTGTTGTTTTTGGAAAATTAAATGATTTTAACACTTTATTACCACCCTCACTTAGTACGTTTTTTTTTACTTTTTTTTTTTTTTTTACCATAGCATAAGACACAAATTTAAAAAAAGTTTTTTTTAATTTTTAGATATGACATTAACAACTACTAATAATTAAATGTCATGTTAATCAGTTATCACTAAGCAACAGACAAAGTGAAACCTGAATGTCTCATACTGTGCATATGCTATTTGCAATTGCGACACAGAAACACTGGAGACGACATACTGTATGTGTGATTATCATTTTACACATTTTTCACAAAAAAAATGTGAAGTGAAGAGAAAATCATTATTTTCCTATCTTTAAAAAAATTATTTTGACATCACCAATTCATTTTCTTGAGATCATCTGTACCAAACTCTTCTTAGACATTTTGTATATATTTCCCCCTAAAGTATACTGTAGTCTTTTAGTCTGAGGAAATTTTTTTTAAAAATTATTACTCTTTCAAATTTAGGACAATGTTTTTGTTGTTTCCTTCTTCTTGTTCATATTACTGAAGGACATGAAGTGCTGCTCTGTTTCCATCTCTGAAAACTGCCTCGTTGTCTCACTTTCAAAGAAATCTCCTCAATCCATATTAATTATGCAGCACTATTTATTTTACAATGTCATTTTCAGCCATTTGAAACACATCTGTTCTTGCTGTCATCTGTCTCCCTCTACATATCTAAACCACCAGAGACTAAGTGAAGTAGCTGATGAGACTTGACAAAAATTGCACTTTGCAGTCTTCTGTCACATCAGTGTTGGGACAAATATAACAAGCTACCCAGGTGTTCATATTTCATTCTGCTGTGACATCAAGGCATAACCAGTGCTTTTTTTTAATGCTGACAGCTATGGGAACATTCCATATGTTGTTGAAATTTCTGGAGCTGTGACTGTGGCAGCAGGGTTTGTAGTAGAGGTGCAGCTTGTAATGAAAGATCACAGGACAGCCACCGGTTTGGAGCAGAACCAAATCAGTCATCTTAGGCACCAAGCCAGAGGGAGTGAGCACTGCAGCTTGCAAGAAAACTGATTTTAAAGGCAATTATTTACATCAGTCATGATTACGTCCCGTCGTATCAAGTCTGGACAGAACATTTCTTTGGTTTGTTGTGTTTGGTCCAGTTTCCCTCTAAAGTTCAGACACCTATTGAGGCTGGTTGACAATTTATAAGCTATTCCATGCTACGAGTTAATAGTTAACAATATACTTTGCTATATTACTAAAGTGGCATGTAGATTAACCCACCACCTAAAAGACATCAGAAGCACACAATAATGCTACGATATGACAAGTAGTCTGTCACCCCAAGGCGTATCCAAAATTTCAGCATATTCACAATACTTTCAGTCAGTTTTAGTAAGAGAGAACATAAATGATAGGTAGTTCCGATGATGGTGTCACCATGGGAGGTGCTGTTGTTGTTGTTGTTGTTGTGAAGTGTTTATGCAGAGAAGATCACGTTGCATGCTAAGTATTTCTGGGAGTGGCAGGAAAGCCTAGCCCGCAGGCCAATTCAGTCGCTAAGGAGGGGTTTGATCCACAGCGATCTTGACATGACAGCATGTTCGTATCACTGTTACACCAACTGCGCGGTAATACTTATCACATCATGTTCACTTCTGAAGCTTGACACCTGAGAATTGAGCGACATTCATTCGAGAACTTGAAGATGCCGGGTACGCTCACAGTTTTTCAAAATCCAAACATGACACTTGAGGTTTGCTTGTGTTGCAATGCATCAATTTCAGCTTGGTCGATTTCTTTTTCTATGGCAATATACACGGTTCATTTCACAAAGACAATGTCAGTAGAGCTTTAGAGACAGTTGACTTTATTTTTAGCCATGCTAGCTTGGTTTTTGACCAAATACCTGCAAAACTAGTGACATTTCCATAAACCTAAGCTGTTTGCATTGTCATTGTGAGCATGTGGACGGAGATGTTAGCATTAAGCTCAAAGCATCACTATGCCAAAATATGCCACCTCACAGAGCTACTAGCATGGCTGTAGTCTTGTTAGCTTATGTTCCTTACATGTATGTACACAACACTTTCAGGAGTTACTTATAGATAACAATTTTGTTATTTTACTTGACTGCAAGTAAGACTGCAAATAGACATTTAATCATATAAAGTTGAGCAGTCTACTGCTTAATTAACTTTGGGCTCTTCTACAGAGACATTCATTCGTACACATTCCCACACGAGAGCTGTAGAGTAATATTGACATCATGCCCTGGGAATTTTTGAAATTTGCCCAGTGATGATGGCAATACGTATTCCAAATGGAATTCCTCATAAGTAATTGACATGAACGTATTGCACTTAGATGTATCTTCATCTCATTTTGTGCTTCCTAGTGTGCTGAAGTCAAGGATTAACAGGATGCGACAAGTTATATTAAGGTCACATTACTCAATAGAGATGCATTTCATCACTTATGGCGACTAGCCCATTGCTCTCTTGCATTACTAAACAAGATTAATGGAGTTAATTATTGAATGTCAAAATCTCACATTGCCTCTGAGGTCTAGAATATCACATGGTTACTGGTTTTTCAGCTCTCCTCCCATTGTATCTATTTCATATCAGTTTGATTACATCAACATATAAACTTGCTAAAATAAAGTTTTTTTTTCCATTTTACACATAGGAAATGCTGCATTTTCAAAAAATTATGACCAGTACTTTGACTGCTTTGGTTCATTTAGCTAGAAAATTGAAGCTTGCATTTAACTACCAGCTCACTGCACTGCATGCAGTAAAGACAAACTAGTGGAGCGGCATTGGCATCTACAGTGCTGGCATGCAGCTACCCCTTGCTGCTCTGTGGTATTTTGGAGGTGATCAGATAGGAAGTTGGGAGGTTGGTGGCCTGTGAATCAGCAGAGGTGACAAATAAAAACACGTTCACATATAGTTTCTTATGTTTGCAACAATATCCAGAAGGTATTTCTTTGTTATTTCAAGCAGGTATTGATATTACTGCGGAGGCTGCACATTGCATTTCTTTCACTTTTTCCCCATCTAATTTGTATTCTGCTTCTAACCAAAAGCTTAGAGAACAGATGAAATAAATGAATTAGCACGTAGATTAATATAAGTTCCTAATTTCAAAAAGAATAAAAGAAAAATATCAATATAGTTAAATAGGTCCATGCCCACATTATCCAGCAATTGAAGAAAGTCTGACCGGCTGAAATGAGTATGTAAGCCTATCTAAATCATATGCTCTTTTGAAGATGATCCACATTTATTGATCTTTGTGATGTGTGAGCTTTACTTCAATAAGTCTGATCTTTCAGATGGAGGGAGCTTCTTTTTTTTTACCCCTTTTCTTCTTAATATTGCTCTTGTGTAAGTGTAATGGAGTACAGTGTGGCGCTAAAGCCAGCTGGATTTGGGCTTTTCATTCACTTTTATTCTTTCTAAAATTGATTTTTCTAACTCTGATGGGAGCAGCTTCTCACAAATTTTGTTCTTGTTTCGTAACATTCTCCCTCTCACTTAAACAGTTTCATGCATGTTCTAAATCACTGGGGATGCTACACACTTTAGTTATCTGAAATGGAGAGGAGATGGTGCAAGGTTTCAAGAATTTTGCTTAAGGCCATTATGATGGCTGTTAAATAGAAGATAACGACCGCCATTCCATGGGAGACTGAAAAACACTATATGACCTAAATACTGCCATAAACTAAATTATCTTTAACATGGGCAACTTACAGGAAAACAACAGCAGGTCCTTCTGAGCATTCTATTTTATGTTTATTTTCTAGCATAAATAGTTTGTGTGAGAGTGTAACCACCATCGGTTTCCTTCCGTTCTCATCTGAGCTGCTGCCGTGATCTCTGCCTGCATTAGTTGCCCTCTCCATCTGCTCGAACAGCTTGTTCAAAAATATGATTCTGTCGCAATCAAAATCATCTTCACCATTATCACTGCCTCTACTGGTCTGCCATGACCTTTGACAGACACACAATTACAGTAAAACTGGCAATTGATCCGCTGCCTTTGACACGCATACAGATGCTGGATTCTCTTACTCTTTATTTCAGATATAAAACATATTTAGGACAGCAACAGGATGTTTATGCTTGTTCATTTCATTGCTATTTTATACTTGATTTATTCATTTTACTGTGATGACGTTCCCCGTTAGTCAATTTGCACTGCATTCTTGATGAATGAACAAGTATTGGCAGTTACGAACAGCATTTTTTTATATTAAATATTAAATGGATGGCTTCTCTCCTTAAAGAAAGGAGAGCAGTATTCACTTAACTTCTGCTGTAGATATCGTCCTAGTTTCTCAAGCCTCTAAGCATCTATCTTCAGGCTGCTACTGCTCTATCATCAAAACTCAAAAAGAAGGCTTTAATATAAATGTGTTATGCTGCAGTGCAATTTACAAATGAATCAACCAGTGAACTTATTCCTTAATGTTATTTTATTTGCTATGATATATGCTCCAATGTGATAAGTCTGTTGCATCTATGACATCACTCTCAGTCTTTATATCATGTAATTTGTCCAAGGTCAGCTTTAATGCTATCACATCAGGAACATGCTTCATCATGCAGTATATACAGTGCCAATTCTATGATATTCTGCCTCAGGTCTGAAAAATGTGGGCATAGGCTGTGATGTATTAATGCTAATATCTAATAAGGATTGCGTGCCATGTTGGTCTTGTTTACATGCATGACTATACAGTCCTAAAAAAGGCATATCCACCATTGAGATCCTCTTAGGATGGTACTGCACGCCATGACATTTTCCCCCAATTTACTTAGTAATATGAATGATAGCGAGGATGCAGGAGAGATGGAAATGTTTCCAAAAAAATATCAACCGCCATGTTTTATCACTGTTCGGCTATAACAGCTTCTTAATTTATTTATAGACAGTAAAAGCAACGCTGTAACTTTTAGGTAAAGATATGCAGGTGTCATCATAGAAAAGGAGCTACTTCTCCATCAAGTTTTGCTGCATTTCACAGAACAGCAGCTTTTTCTGTTTACCTTGTTGGTCATATACAGTGTCCTTGTATCATTCCAGCATTAGCACACTGTCTGTAGCTCACCCTGTTGCTCTGTCATGGCCTGGAGATAATAATATGTATCTGTACCAAAACATACTCATGAGGGTAGCGTGCTGAAGGTGCGGTGTTTACCTACATGACTTTGTAGCCTTAGAGAAATATCCGACCCTCCACATCAGCTTAGTCATACTTTTATTTCCGTGGCCTTATTTACTTAACTATTTCTAATTGTTTTAATGAGAGTCTTGAGGGGAAAACTGTATAGTACATATCTATTATCTATAAATAGGTAATGATTTAGCAACAAAACAAGCATCTCAAGCATTTTGCAAGTGTCATCCCATTGTCTGCCTTTACTGAACACCTGCTCTCCATGTATGAAGGGAGGTCATACTTGATTATGTCACAACATGTTGATTTGTAGCTCTAAATCTCAATCTTGTGCTATAAATGTAAACATATAAACATCTCAAAACAACAAATCTTGTTTCTATCATCTGAGTTATTTTTAAAAATGCATCCTTTTAATCTTTGACTTTAAAGGAAAGAGCATTTAACTTTATTTCTACAGTCACCCTTGAATCAAAGCTCGTTTTTATTTTTAGCTTTAGTCTGACAGATTCCTAAGTAGAAAATAGAGATCATATAAAACTCATCCTACTTTTTTCTTCATTGGCTTCTAACATTTTTCTGGCGTATCGCGGTCAACATGTAATTCAAGCCAGTGCTGTAGGTAAATCTGCAGATTAAAAGCACATTGAAAACATTAAATTTAGCTCGAGTCCCTACTGGCTTATCCTGTAACTTTATATAAAATCACGGTCAGCTGGTCTATATATCTGTGGCCTTCGGCATCAACAAAGCTCCCACTCCCACTGCATGTCTCTGTATGCATGTTTCCACACACTCTTACTCTCTTCACTTCATTTACAGAAATTATAATGTCAGTTTATTAGTTTGACTGTGCTAATAGGAGTAGAGTCATAATCTTTTGATTTTAGGGGGCATGTAAACACCATTATTGTTGTTTTTTTTGTTTGTTTTTTTAAAGTGCATTTTAATAAAGATCATATGTAGTGATTCAGGTCTTGAGAATGTATAAAAGCAGCCACATTTACAATAAAGTCATACCTAATGTTACATTACATTCTTTAATCTGATCACAGAAATATTCTTGAAACATCTCTGAACTGAGCTGAGTTGATTTTCTGGGATATAAGAGCTTCACCACTTTTGTATTTAAAAAAAAAAAAAAGACAGAAACTGGTCGAACACCGAAATGAAAGGCCCGTTCCTCCTTTGTGCCGAGGACCAGACAACAAGACAGCTTTACGGCAAGTTGCAGTAAACAATCTCTCACCTCATACATTATACCTAACTTCCCCGCTATTAATTCAGCTCCCTTCCTCTGCCTTTGTAACCCCGCTGTGTATGCGCTACGTGGATCTAAAATATTAATGGTATACCCTCTACTTTTAGTTACCAACACGCCGCTGCATCTTCTCCTTTCACAAAAGTAAACTCTAAAAGCACAAAAACACAATGAAAAACGAGTTCTTACATCGCTCCCTTTAGACCCTCACATTATAAAATGGATACATGAAAACAGGGTTAAAGAGAAATCATGTTAACTTCAACTCATGTAGTGTAAATGTTTCATGGAAGTATTGCGCTAAGCTGATTACTCACCGTTTTTTTGTGTTTGTATTTCTCTTTTTCTTCTCCACTGTCTCTGACACCATCCCATGATCACAGATTCTTTGTGTTTATGACAGTAAGGGTTGTTGTCCCTCTCCTTTCAAAACTAATTCCACATCGACTCATTATAAGTCCCTAGATTTCTTCTTATCTTGCCATGGCAGAATAGTAATTTTTTTTCTTTTTTCATCTCTTCCCCCTAACATCTCTTTAATATCCTGATGTCACTTCACACCAAAAAACCTGTTCATGCAACACCCCTACCTCTTTTTTGACACCTTGTCATGTGCAAACGCAGTGTCAGAGGCTACTTTAAAGAGTCTTTAAATGCCCCGCTTGTGTGTGTATATATATGTGTGTATGTGTGGGCAGAGACAAATCTGTATTGGTGCAGTACAATGCTGTAGTCCATTGATGTTACAGAGTAATTTGTTCCACTGTCAGCGCTCACTTTGGGTGGGAACTGGCGCCTCAAGGGGACGTTGATCACAGGGCAGCCGAGCTCAGCTGATATGGACGGAGCATATTTCTTCTTCCAAATCGTTGCTCCTCACAAGCTGGCATGGGAAAATGGAAGTTTTTTAATTATTTTTTTCCCCCTGTACTGCACTGTCACCCACACCTAACATTCAGGCCTGCACACACATGCTCGCTCACACCCATACATACAGGCACATAGCGTAGGTGCATGTGTACACACACTGGCAAGAAGTCTAGACCAGATCAACCAAACAATAAAGGATTTGATAGATTTGTGGGATTGATAGATTGTGTCTGAGTCTGTTGATCCTAATCCTGCTGTCTGGCTAGTGTGTACTTGTTTGTTTGTGTGCCTGCCTCTGCCTGGTTGCCACTATATTGGGCCAGTCCACAGCAATAAAGGCCAGCATTGCAACATATACCTACACACACACACACACGTACACACATACAAAAAATACAATTTTGGTATTCCTTCCAGTTTCTTATCTTCCTCCCAGTTGGTATCACATCCACTTTTCTCTGTGGGAGTGCAGCTGACAGCATAGAGGTTAGTTAAGTTCAAGACGCCCTCCTTAAAATAACCTCTTTTCTTCTGCTACTCTTAAACTGCTTTTACTTCACGAGTCAACAGAGAGCAGCGGAGGCCGGCTACCAGGAGAGTTCTGTGAACTCGAAGAAAAACACATAGTGAGACAGAGAAAGCACAGCATCTGCAGATTGGATCAAAAGCAGTTCACCTTGTCACGGATCGCTGTCAAACATCATTTTAGCTAAACAGTGTGTGTTGTTTTTTGGTGTGTGTAATGACGCACTCCTATCGCACCCTCTCTGTCTGCCTCTCTTTTGACATCTTAGGCTATTTCTCTTTTTCTCTCTCATGACTTCGACAAATGACTTATTCGTCATTTGTTCTGTGTGAAGCTGCTCTGCCCTGATAAAAGCCACATGTAGCCAAATAATGAACAAAGCTTATGAGGGGAAGAGCTGCAAGGCCTGATTCTCATATTTCAAAATTCATTTGGTGAGATTTTAATAAAAATACACACCCTATGTACCAGCTTTAACCACAAAGTGCAGCCTATTTGAGATTTGCCTATTTGAACAAAATAAATTGCTGTTGTCACGTACAGACACTCTAAAAATAAAGGTTAAAGAATGTCACATCCTTTGTCTCAGACTTGAACATCATGGGTAAATAATGGCGGCAGTTAAATGACGTCATATTTTCTGCTTATTCATGTTGGCTGTAGGCGTAGACAACATTTCTAAATGCCGACTGTAGCTTTGAAGGTGTTAAATGTAAATAGGACACAGCTGTCACTTACCTGTTCAGCTAACTCACTTTGTCTGCCTGTCACTGTCTTGTCTATGTGTCAGTAATTTACATATTCAAACTCTACTCAGCAATACAGAGCTTTATATAGTAGGTAATTCTGCGCCTCAGCCTTTTAGGTATTATCATATCAACTGTCCCTGAAGCAACACAATCCAAAGAAATACATTTTTTTCCAATTCTAAATGAGTCTTAACTGTGTCAGATCAGTAGCAGGTAATGAAATCCATCTTCTGCTACCGGCGCCATACATAACCAAGCTGTCACTTGTTCTTGTCAATCTTGTCTACAGAGCAGCGTTCACAGCCAGCAGCTTGTTCAGACCTGTTCCCCAACCACACAGACTCATAAGCAATGATGTTTATCACGCTGATTAATCAGATTATTAGTCATCACTGAATGTTTACTTTCATGTCTTTATTCTTGTTCTGTGTCCTAGCTGCTGTTGTCTTAGTCGGACCTCCACTCTTGGATTAATATTTAATATGAATGGTCAGACTGACCGTGGTCTGTTGCAATAAATGTTAAATGAAAAAGATGAATAAAATATATTTGCACTTAGAGAGAATGATGAGTACAATGTTTATTAAATGGACACAAAGTCAGATTGTCCCTTAACCTGAATACGTGGGCTGCTTTTGCACTTACGTGTCGCATCATGGCTGCTGAAAGAAACGATATATCTTTTCGGGAGATAAGAATAACAAACATATTGACCGTCATGAATTCATTCAATGGGGGATTTTAAAAACCAACAGAAAACTATGCAATCCTTCAATGGAGAGATAAAAAAAGGAATGTTTGGAATTCTTATTTTTAGCCAATGTTGACAGAGCCCATTCAAAAACTTATTTCTATATTAAGAATATCAATATCTAGATTGATTGATATAATCTTATTTAAAACATATACTACATAGCATAACATAGCATATCTGCACACTGAGATATTGTTTCAAGGTAAATAAATGTTTGTGGTTAAAGTAACAGTTTTAACTTCCTGGACGAGGGTTAGATGAAAGGATTGATACCACTCGCATATCAGTATGATAAATATGCAGCTACAGCCAGCTTCTGGTTAGCTCAGCTTGCAACAAAGACTGGAAACAGCGGGAAACACCTGACCCACTTGAGACTGTATATGAATAAATTCCAAAAACACTTAAATAAGTGTGTTATTATTACAAAAAAAAGTTTACACATCAGGACTTCTATTTTGTCCTATCTCCACTGAAGAAACTCTCAAGCTCTTGTTGTTTTTTCTCCAATGTGATGACTGACTGATGATGATCTTTACCTCTCCCTCCATCTCTCCCCTTGCATCCTCCTTCCCCTCCCTCCACCTCCAACACTCTTCCCCTCTCAATCTCTCCTTCTCCTCTACAGCGTCCTCACCACGCCCACGCTCTCTTCGACTTCACCCCTCACCATCCCTCCCAGCTACGCTTCCTGCGCGGTGACGTCATCGAACTCATTGACTGCTCCGATTCGCTGCGCTGGAGGGGCCGTTGCCATGGACGCGTGGGCTCCTTCCCTCCGGAGTACGTCCAGCCCATTTACCAACAATGACTTGATGCGTCAATCAAACACACAGCCCTTCCTGCAGCCTCATCAGTGAGACGTCTTGACCTCGCCCCTCCCTCCCCCCTGTTTCCCTTACACCGCTCCCCCTGCTCTTCACCTGTTCGTTAATTTTTGGAGTGGATGACTGACAAGCCGCCACTGAACTGCTCATTATGTGACTGACTGCTCCCATTTCCCTGTGATGCCACCTGTCAATCAAAAGCCTCACCTGATCAGCTGTTACAGGCTCTTCAATTGCTTCCACCTGATTCCACAACTCCACTTCTCTTCAAACATGTAGAAATATTCCAGATATGGACCTATACACTGTGGAGAACTCATACACACAAACATACATATACACGAAGACAGACAGACACTCCCAGGCATAATCATTTATTACAGCTTATCAGCATTGGTGCAGACTAAATAAGGCACCACGCACACACACCAACCTGATGACAAAAAGAGTGTGTGGCCCATGGGAGCTTGGGTCTTCTCCACTGCGGATGAGTCAGGATTTGCTCCAGTATTTTACCGCCGTTCCAACGAGGAGAGCCGGTCAGCTGAGCAGAGAGAGACACAGACAGAGTCATTGTTTGAATATTTGGGTCAGACACTCTGAGGACACTGACACAGCAGATTCCTCTCTCTGGGCTGGTGTGTGTGTGTGTGTGTGTGGGTGTGGGTGAGGGGTTGTTGTGTAAAAGGTGAGTCTGAACACTTGCATACATATGTGTATGTTTGTTGTGTGCTAATGAGAAAGTGAATGCATGTATGTATGAGTTTGGAGGTGTTGGTTGTGACTCTGTGTGTGTGTGTGTGTGTGTGTGTGTGTGTGTGTGTGTGTGAGAGAGAGAGAGAGAGAGAGAGAGTGCGTGTGTGTGTGTATACAGTTCTGTGCTCTGTGGACCATGAAATGAACACTGCCCAGACGCTGCTTAAAATGTAACGCTCAACTCAATTGCCCATTGAAATTTATGGATCATTTGTTTCTTTCTATGTATTTATTCTTATTCATATGTAATCTTAGAATACATATATTACAAATAATTAAGGTTAAACATTGTATAAAGGTTTTGCTTCTGTTTCAACAAATAGACTAAGAAAACCACATTTTATGTGATTAACAGTAAAAACTTGGACTGGTCTTCCTTAACCTGTAATGACAAATCATATAAATAAAGTAAGAAATGTACCTCTTTGAACTTGAAGCTCAGACATTACTGTACAATAAGAGTTCATTTAATTAGCCTGAATGATCATATGAATGACTGGGGCCCATAAAATAACATAAACACTTTGTGAAAAGGGATATCAACTGTGAAATTAAAAAATGAAACATTGCCAATGCTCATATAAAGGAGGGTCATATCAGGTTTTACTTACATATACATATATATATACTGTATATACATATACTGTAGCCTCTATTCTATGTCCACCATATTCTTACATTATCAAATTGTTACAGGTTTCCCCTTTTAAAGTTTGTGTCTGGTATATGTTTACTGTATTCTACAATTTTCTGACAAATTTGTAGGTTGTTTTTTTACTGCTTCATCTGTAGTTTCACACATTCAATGTATCTCATACACAAAGTTACATTTTGTGGCCCAGTTTTGTCCATTTCTTGCATTTCACGTCACAGAATGCAATTCATGCACAAAATGCAACTACATCGCATGTTGAAAAGGCAATTTTATGGCATTTACTATATCTGACACTTCGTGCCACTAAAACTGAATTATATAGAATGAATTCTGTGCATTTTGTGCATTTCTCCATGCACAAGGTGCCCACCAAGTTTCATGACTGTGCCTTTACTGCATGAAATGCATTTTTGAAATGCTGGAACAATTAGAAATCATAGTCAATTAACTGATGGATTGCAATCGAGAGAAAATGAATCAACAACCACTTTAATAATAAATTAATCGTTAAAGTCATCTGTTAAGCAAAAATGTTTTTGCATTTTGTATTGTTGTTTGGATTAAACAAGCAATTTGCAGACATCACCTTTGGCTCGTGAGTTTTCAGACATTATATAGACTAATTAAATGAAAATCTATGATAAAATAATCATTCAGACAACCAAACGTCACTGAAGGGCATTTCATGTTAAAAAATAATTATGGTGATAACATTTTAATTAGCGTGTGACACCACACTAATTTGAAATATCTCTGGTATCTTGTATATATATGCCAGGAGAGATGGATCTCACTATCATGTAATTCTTGTGGTCATAAGAGGCATTTCGTTCTGAGAGTGTTTAAGCATGTGCAGCTGAACGACACCCGCGTACACAATACATGTCATTATGAATGATAACACTGTGTGCTCTGTCAGTCGTGTGGTGCTATGTGAGGAATGCGGCGCTGCTTCTCTCACCAGGATGTCATGTTTGAAATAGAGCAGGAAACAGGGTGACATCTTATAATTCCTCCAGACTGCATCACTTCTCTTCTGTGTTCTTTCTCTCTTTTGTCTTCTCTTGTTTTTTTTTTGTGTGTGTTTTTTTTTTTAACAAACCACTTTTTTCATTCTTCCTGACAGAGTCACCTCTGGCTTTCAAATGACAGTAAATAAACCAACAGCATCCAGCAGGAGAGAAGAAGAAAGGACACGATGAGGACTTAAAGGTGTACCAGGAATAGTTCTGCTGTTTTTAAAACTCCTGAGTCACTTTGAAGTGTGTGTGTGTGTGTGTGTGTGTGATAGATGAAAGTGTGTGTATGTGTGTGTGGTTTGTTATGTGTGAGACAGACCGACAACATTCATGCTGACATATTTGTGTCATAGAAATGTGACAATATAAAACCACTCAAGATCACTGACGCTGCCACGAAGCAAAACGCACAGTGAAATGTAACAGATGAGAGCAAGAAAGTGAGAAAGATGGAGACAAATGGGAGGATAACTGGAGTGGAATTAAAGGATAGCAGTGAAACAAGAAAGGATAAAGGACAGAATGGTAAAGAGTGCAGGGGTAACAGTGAGAGACAAAAAAAGAACAAAGGAAGAAGCTGAATACTGATGAAAGGTGGGGAAGGGAGGGTGGGGAGGCAGGTGCCATCTGTAAAAATGAGAGTGATAGTAAAAGAACAGGCTGCGAGGGAAGGTGTGCGGGCTGTGACATCACTGACATTTCACAGGCGTTAGAGGCGATTACAACAAAACAGTTGAACCAGTTTGACTGACTGACAGCTTCTGGCTGTTTAGGTCCTGACAGCGACAAGCTGCAAACCAGCCAAAGACTTTATCAGATGTTTAGTTATGCACTGACAATCAACAAGTCTATAAATCAAAAGTGAAATGGGCAGCCGTGGCGTTGTCAATGTCAAACGTATAGTCAAACATCTCTTTTATGGTTTTTAAAGATGTTTTTTAATGTGAAGCAACTGTCTGGCATCGTGCCAAATGCTTCTCATGTTTTTGTGAGCAATGCAATGGACCATAATGACAAATTCCCCCTTGAAGACAATAAAGTTTATTCTACTCTAGTTGATGATGATTAATCAGCAAGATACCAGCTAGGGACTCAGCCATAAGTCACTAAATGGGTAACCACCACTGACAGCCAGCCAGAGGGAAAAATGGAAGCATTTAAGAGCTCCCCAGAAAACGCTAGCCATCAAGGAGCCCAACCATTCAGACTGAAATTCTACCTATGAAGGCCAGGTTGAGTAATATATCCACAAGTTTGAGGGTTTATCAGACGCTAAAACACTGTACTACACTTTTTACAGCATAGAATGTCTACGAAGTTAACCATTTCATCCTTTTTTTTTTCGGTCTGTCTGAACACAAGTCTAGGAAATCTTTCTAGACAGTAAATCTGCACCTGTCATGTTAAATTCTAGCACCAGAGTTCCTCACGCCAACCTGAACAGGATAGATCATTTAACCCCTGTTCCTTCACACACACACACACACACACACACACACACACACACACACACGCACAACACAGAGATTTACTTTCTAATTATTTGATTAAACATGTGTTACACCTGCCTTTTAACAGGTTAAAGGTCACATTACAAATTACCTTTGATACGCAACACACGAAAAACAACGATGGGTTACGTGTAATTCTCTCCAATTACTATCTGTATGTAACAGCTACAGTGAACTTAATGCAAAGTATATTCAAAAAAGATGTAGACACACACTAAGTGAGCAGAACGCCTCACATCCTTCAGTCTTTACTGAAATCTCTTTTCTTCTGGGTGTGTTATGGATCATTTAATGATATGTAATTACATCAGACACAACTGCAAAGATCAAATCAGGTTGAGCATCACGTGACTGTAATCAACTGAGGTGAGGTGCAGAGGTCTAGGCTCTTTCCAAGTTCAAATGAGGTCGTTTAAACATGAAAGATATAACTGCTTTATGACCTGAAGCTTTATGTTTGGTTTGGCTGATGTCCTTGTGAAGACATGTTTAGTTTCCTTTTTTTCTGAAGTGATACATAAATTTAACCATTTGAGAATTTAATTAAAGCTCTTAGCCACAATGAGACATCAGCTCATTAAAACTAATATTAAAGAGTTAAAATATCAAAATATCTTGTACATGTTATGGTCTGTCAACTCCAGTTAGTGTTTATTACATCCTATTAATCCCGCCCTAATCTCTCCATATCCATTTTTTTTTTTTTTTTGCATTTCTTTAAAGCAATTATGTGCTTCATCTTTATCTTTTTAAAAACACAGGCCTGGACTTTCCCGTGATGGCACGAGAGTGAATATACAAGACGGAACAGGTAAAACAGCACCGCGCAGTTCAACTGATGGTTTTCGGCTGATGTCTCTGCACGCTAATGATTTAATGAGCATTTTAAACACACACACAGTATTTCTCCCTTCACACGCTCTCACACACTTAGAGGATAATGTTCAGGTGCTCATGTGACAAAAGGTGTGCATGTCTCTCTGTGTGTGTAGGTCGGTGGGTGTGTTTAGACAGGGTCACACCTGTCTGGCTGTGCCGGCAGCGGAGTATTATTCACTCTCGCTCGCGCTCTCTTGCAAGTCCTTTATTTGACTAGGGGAATGATAATGGCCAGCTGTTAATGCGCCATGGCCGGTCACAGGAATTACAAGTCTGACCGAAGTAGGGGACAACGTGAAGTAATGTTTATTAAATCTCGAGGCAAACTTGACCGCTGTTTTAACCACAGAGGAGGAATAAGAGTGCTTTTGTGCAACTTTCTTTACACAAAGTCTGGAGAAGTTTAGGAGACGAGCTGTCTCGTGAGACCTGGATTTTTAAAAGTTAAGTGTTAAGTTTTGGGGGGGCTGCAGTCATGGCTTTGTCCCAGATACAGTGTTTGGACGATAACCACGTGAACCCGCGGACACACGAGTCCAAACCGGAGTTCTTCTACTGCGAAGACCAGCGGCTCGCGCTGGAGGCTCTCCTCCGGGATGGTCGCGGGGCTTTCGTTAAGTACCTGGAGACTCGCGGCCTGCGGGGCTTCCTCTCAGACCCGGAGCAGGAAAGTCTGGTCGATTCAGTGGAGCCCTATGACCCGGGCTCGGAACTCTTCCCGGAGGGTGCCGAGGACAACGAACCCCCGCTGTCACTGCACTACTGGCCGGACTTGTCGGACACGTCCATCCCACAGATGGACCTGGGCTGGCCGGACAGCGAGGCTTACCGGGGGGTGACACGCACTACTGTGTACGTGCAGCCACCCCTGGATGGTCAAGCGCACATCAAAGAGGTTGTCAGAAAAATGATTGCGCAGGCGCAAAAGGTATGTTTGCCCTACAGGTGTTATTGGAAAATACCAAACCTTTAAATGCACTTTACAGGTTTTTAAAGCAGTCTAATTGTTTAAGCCAGGATTTAATGTAAATTGAAATGTCATCACTATTATCTCCCCACATGAAGCATACAGCCATACAAATGATAGACTGAACTAATTATAAGCCCTATGAGGAGCTGAATAAAAGTTAGAAATGTTAGTTTCCCATCATTTTAAGCATCACACTTGCCTTGTTTTTTTTTCTTTTCCTTTCTTTTTCTTTCTGACCCTCTGAACCCATTCAAAAGATAAACTGTATAATATTGACAGAGTGCTACCAAGAGCAGACATGGCTCTGTCGGTATGAGGTCAGAGTACATACTGCTGACCAAATGAGACAATCAAGAGTAAAGTGCAACTTGATTAAACTGCTTTATCAGAGACTAAAGGAAGTGCCTCACACCGACCGCAACGTGTCAGTTATGCTGGATATTTGCATTACTGCCAGAGTGCACATATATGTGTTAGTGCCTGTTCATGCAGCTCAATCATCGGAAGCCAAAAGTTTCTAACATGTTTTATTTCTCAGCAGACGTATGTGTCATGGAGAGCTGGGAGAACATGCAGAGATGGAGCTAAGCATTAGTTCAGGCAGACATGAAAGTCCTTTTATAGTCACGTCTCATTCCTGGCCAATCATTCATATCCACAATCAATTCCATCCGTCTAGACGGTATTAATATGGTTTATTATTAAGTTGTACTCTTTCCTTCTGCTTACCAACTATGCTCCTCCCTCCTGTATTAACCTCTGACTGCAGTTCATCCTCCACTGCTGGGTCAGTCTGTGTCAGCTTAGTCAGATTGTTCCAGATCATCACATCAGCAGATCC
Source organism: Euthynnus affinis (assembly GCA_029490765.1). Taxonomy (NCBI): domain Eukaryota; kingdom Metazoa; phylum Chordata; class Actinopteri; order Scombriformes; family Scombridae; genus Euthynnus; species Euthynnus affinis. The sequence continues at coordinate 18,357,575 of CM055856.1, read as the reverse complement.
TCAACGTCAATCAAAAATGCATGTCTTGTTGAAATAAATGGTTAAATCTGATGTGACTGTTCAAACTGAAATTCACTTAATTATTGTCTTCAACATTTTCCTTTGCACTGGGAAACTTGTGTGATTATATTTTACTGAAACCCCGTAGAACAACTTGAATCTTATTGGTTTTGGCAGTAGAGGGTAAACACTGCAATGTTTACATGTACAAGTACACTGACAGAGACCTAAAGCCTGAGGCTTGATCCTGCTGCATTGTAACGAAGCGCATGCTTAAATTAAATGTGTGTGCATCTGTATTCCTCATATATGTGATCTAAGTTGTGTGTATCCTGTTTGTGTTTTCAGGTCATAGCAGTGGTGATGGATGTCTTCACTGATGTTGACATCTTCAGAGATTTGATAGATGCTGGTTTCAGGAAGAGGGTTTCTGTCTACATCCTGTTGGAACAAACAACGCTACCTCATTTCCTGTCCATGTGTCAGAGGGCCAACTTGCACCCCGGACACCTCAAGGTAATTTCTCTGTTTATTTTGTGTAAGTAAAAAAGTTTGACTTGATGCTTACAATAAAGAAAGTGTCAAGGGGTCTAAATACATTCATAATAACATTCATCCTCTGAGGATTATTCCAAATTTCATGGCCAGTCTGGTCAGTAGTTGCTCAGACATTTTGCTTTAGACCATACTGTTGGACAGACATCACCAACCAATATTGCCACCATTGCAATAATAGTTCATAATAATTAACCAGAATAACAAGCAAGACGGAAAGCAAAAGTTCATTATCAAATTGTAAGGATCGATTGTTGTAGTTACTTCTAGTGTAAATGTCTCACTTTGGTATGTTGGAGGAAGAGAGATTGAAACATATCAAGGTGCTGTTGCAGAACACAATTAGTACACATTATCTTGTGAAAGTGAGACAAGCAATTGAATTTGTCAAGAGATTACTTGGATAAGTGAAAGCGCATGCCGGCCCTCCCTTTCTCTTGCTCTCTTACGCACACATGCACCCACACACACACACACACACACACACACACACACACACACACCGGAGTTCAAACAAACAACCAGCAAACCTGTCTACTTGGCACTGTACCATGGATGAATCTTTCACCCTGTTGAGTCTACCATGGGTGTTTTAGTTCACAATTGGCTGGTAACCATGAAAAACAGAAGCTAAAAAACAGATTGTTCTTGTTTGGACATGTGAAAATGAGTTACTGGGAAAATCTGCTTTGACTCCAGTGAATTGTGCTGTTAAGGCATTAATTCTTTCAATCAAGCTGCCAATTCATACAACATGATTGTTTTGATTGAAGTCAGCCAAAGTGAACATACTTAGATGAGGTGTGATTAATTCCCAGAAGACTACAAATGCTTAGAATATTGTACTCCCACTTACTTGCTTCTGTGAGTTTTTTTCTCTTTCCTCTGGGGAGATTTAGAAAATCCTGCATGGTGTAGAAACAGGGTTGGAGAATTTCCACAAAGGCTCTGTATGTGCGTATAGGATCAAAGTAGTATTTACTTTATAGATATATAAGGGCCAGTATTTGGAAGGCATTTGGAAGATGCAGCATTTAGACAAGGATCAATTTCAAAAGATCTTGATAGAAACACACACATGAATACAGTGTATGTGTCTGTATGGACACGGATATTGTACACAGGTATAAAAACACAAACACAGAACAGGCACACACACACACATACACATGCGTTTTTGTGTAACACAAACACAAACTCCCCCTCTGCCAGCTTATGCCTTGGAGGAACTAAAGGAAAACACAAAAGCAGTAGCAGCCTGACAGAGTTTCAGTACCATCTGGATCTGGATTATAAGCAAAACAGCAGAAAATGCCACAGTCTCATGTGGCTGTTTATGCTTCAAAAACATAAACATATGTTTATATGGCACATGAGAGTTACACATGACAAGTGAACAAGGCTGTTTCAGTTTAGCAAGGCTGTTTCTTATACACGATATATTCTCAGGGCATCTGTCTACATTTTGTTGCTTTTTACTGACATTCTTAAGGATGTCTCGATCCTTCTTTTTTTTTTTCTCCTCTGGTGCTAGTTTTATCACACAAAGTGCATCCCTGCCTACAGCTGCATGGTGCACATTAAGCCTGAAGTTGGCCTACATTTAAATTTGATTTGTCAAATTTTTTGATGGCAGAACAGCTCTGCATAGTTTTCTATTTTGTGCAGTATGTTACAATGTTTGCCACTGAGCGCAGATGTGTTGTCACAGAAAGGTTTGAAGAGAATTTCAGCGTCAACAACATCACAGGTGTACCACTCAGACACAGCACACCTGACAAATGTTACAGAAATACAAAGTAGCCAGGGATTTTTTTTTCACCCAAAGTGGCTCTACTTGCTTATGCTTTTGGTATAATTTTATGTATCCATATCTCAGTCATATACTGTATGGTTCTCTGCTTCTTCCTTTTAAAGCGCTGATAGGATTCATTGTGCTCCCTTCTGAATCCTACACTGCTGCTCCGATTCATTAGCGAGCAGCCCTCAGGAGCAGAGCCTATTCCACCAAAGAAAAGTGTTTAACCATTTATAGTATAGACGGTCCTGTATCCTTCAATGTAAGACACTTGAAAGAAACTTATCACTGTGGTTTCTACATGGCATCGCCAGTGAGTATGATAGCTCAGGGGATGACTATACAAGTGGCAGTTATGACCAGAAACAGTGAGGAGCGGGATAATCTCCAAAAGTGACAGGTCTGTCCTGGAGCAGAGCCTGGGCTGCAGAATGAGAGGACTGCTGGCAGAAAGAGGAAAAGACAGGTGTGACAGCTTGATGACAGGGGATTTTTTTTTCTTTCCTGTAAGTGACAAGAGGGAGTAGGTGGAGGAGTGAAAAGACAGGATGGGAGGAGAAGAAGATAAGTGGTGAGATGAGTTGACGTAGGTGCCAGATTCTTCTTACTCTTTAGTTGTCTAGGGGAAGTTGCTGGATATGTTACAGCTCTATTACAATGACCCTTCACACTGTCAGATGTGCACTGAGAGTTTGGTTAAGTATATTTGAAAAATGTCTCAGTTATATGGATGTTCTCCACTGTGGTACCTTCATTGTGATTACAGCTCGTAAGATGGTTGTGTTTGTACACTACTGGAACAGCTAGGTGCTCATCACCCACACCTTAGGGCTGGAAGCACACACAGAGAAATGCAATTTGCTGATTCAATCTGCCAGTTAACCAAAGGAATGCACTCAGGGAACAAGAAAGTGAAGGGTGGGACCGTAGAAGGAGGAAAACAAGTGTTTCTACTGTGAGACAAGTCGTGCTTGCCAGTAATGATCTGCTGCATCAGGATAACTGGTTCTAAAATTCTTTGGCTGCATCCCAGTTTAGTAGCTATGTCACCCAGCAGACAGCCCACCAAGTTGTGTCCTTCAGAGGACCTGAAGACCAGGTTGAACCTGTGCTCCTCCCCAAAATTAAATGATTTTGGTGTAAACTCACAAAATCAATATAATTTTGTGTCTAGGTGGCCCCTGGTCACATCATTAAGTGAAACCTTTGTAGTTTATCCCCAAACACTGAGGCAACTGCCAAATGATGTAGGTTAATTGTAAATGTATCCATATAAATATGATTTATCTGTAACACTCTTTAATTACCGCAACCAGACTGCTAATGAGAATGAGAAGTGTGGAGTTTATGGCCATTATTTACACCTTACAGGGCTGCTCTATGTGCTAGCAACATAAGTCAAACACAATCATCACATGGTGTTTCCAGATACCATATCTCAATGGGATTAGCAGCATATCTCAATGGCATTAGCTTTTGAAATGCAGACTTTTGGAGGATCCAGCCCCTGAATTAGGACACAGCTTTAGTATGGTTGATATTCATTATATATAGATATTTGGAAGCATCTTTATCAATGTCTGCTTCATTTTCTATGAGCAGGTCCTAAAGAAAGAAAGAAAGGCAGAGACACTTAAATAAAGGAATGAGAAGTGAGTCACAGTGAAAGAACTAATAGAGACAGTGTTCAGCTCAAGGTACCATTCATGTGTAATCTCTTGTCTGAAGTGTTATTTCAGTGTTTTATGACTACAAAACCACATACTGCACCACCCTTTTACTATCACGGATGTTTTCGTTTTCACTTGTAGTTCAGTTTTAACAATGCCACTTATTGAATATATTGCTATACAGCCATAGACTCACAACTGTAAGGCTGTCAGAGTGGCTGTTAACATGTGCACAGTGCAACAAAAAAAAACACACAGATATACACACAAAGAAATAGCAAACACTCCTAATATACAGCTCAAATAGCAAAGAATGATCACAAAGTATATCTAAATTCTTAATTATTTTACATAATAGCACATTGTGTGATCTATCAGATAAACATGAACAAAATAAGCACCAACAAAGTTGATTAAGATAATTTAAGAGAATGATGTGGCCTACTATGTGAAATACAGCACTTAAATCAACTAACAGCAAGTAGAGATTAAATCAGAATCCATGTTATTGGTTGTGCACAATTGAATTGACTGTGGTGTGTGTAATTGCTCAGCAATTTGAAAATGTGCAGTGAACCGCTTAGATTAAGGGCAGCAAGTGTAACACTACTGCTCCTATTGCCTATGTATGGCTTTAGGGATTTAATCAAAAACCATCCTAACATGCAGTTGGGATTTACATAATAATACTAGAGTTTGTTTCAACTTTCATGTTATTCGGTTAGATACGCCAAACACATGCGATTTTGATCATGCACTTAATGTGATTGCTGGCTGTAGCCTCTCAGTAGTGCTGGTAAGAGCATACACAGGTCCATGGAGTGCCATGACCATCAAGCCAATAAATATTCAAAGAGGAAGATGAGGTCGTCTCACAAAATAACAAAAAATTACTTTCATCCTTTTTCTACTTGACAGCAGATGCTGTAAGTATGTGTTGTGGTCATAATTTCCTGTTTATTTTGCTCTCTTTTTGACTTAAAATATTGAATGTCACAATATAACATGAAAGTAAAAGAGTGTAGGAAGTTCTGAATCTGGAGGAGATATGACCTATAGTCTTTGTGTGTGTGTGTGTGTGTGTGTGTGTTTGTGTCACAGCACCTCCGTGTACGCTGCACAGACGGAACAGAGTTCTACACTCGATCCTGCACTAAGATCAGAGGGCGGATGGGACACAGATTCATGTTCATCGACGGAGACAAAGCTGTGTCTGGCTCATACAGGTCAGTGTACTTTAAGTGTGTTTGTCGATGAGAGTGTGAGGAAGGGATAAAGTAAGAAAAACAGTGACTTAAAGAGACAGATTATCTCTGTCTGCTCCACCCCTCTTTGTTTCTGTCAGTGTGGCATGTAGAGATATGAATAAAGAATGCACTGTGTCTATAAATGTTCAGTGGCCTTCTCTACATACTTGACAAACAGGTTGCAAATGTATCATGTACAAGAGAAATAAATGCAGTTACAGTATAGTCCTAGAGTAGCTGAACAATGACGCACTTACTTTTGGCTCAGCACGTAAGGTTAAAGCTTTAATTTGAGGGTGTTTACATCGGACATCAGACATGCCTTTTGTCCACTGTCCAATTTTAGAAGACAGAATGTAATTGGACAAATAAATATTAAATGAAAAATAAATGTATCATGTTTCATATTGGGTTGCAATGATTGGCTGAAGTCTACGACCTATGAGTTGGTATTTTGCTAATAGTCAGCACTTGAACGTCATGGTTCAGTTTACTTGGCAGCATTTGTTTTAAAGTGGTCTAACTTTTTAATTTTCTTTGTCTTCTGTAGTTTCACCTGGATGTCATCACGGTTGGACAGAAATCTTATCACTGTGATTACAGGCCAGGCGGTGGAGGCCTTTGACCGACTGTTTCGCTTCCTTTACATGAGCTCCAGCTCTGTTGACCTCCGGCAGGTTGCCATGGAGCCTGAACCTGAGCCGGAGCCCATCCCTCAGCCAGTCGCTGCCGCCCCTCCTTCTGCTGAGATAGCTAGGAAACTCTACAACCCCAAATATGCCTTGGTTGCTGTAGGCAACCCTAGCTCCAGCCCTACCCCCTCTGCTGGCCACAACAGCCCTAAAGAGTCCCAAGAAACCAAGAAAAAGGGACAGAGGAATGCTAGTAAAGAACCCATACAGGAAGCTCCTCCCCTCCACCCTGGTCTTACCAATCTCGAAAAGGCATGTTTGATCTCATACTTACCAACCTGGCCGGAGCCTGACCCCCCCAGTGATGTAATTGGGTTCATTAACATTCGGGATACCAGCAAACCAATTCAAGTTGGCCTGCAGCGCTCGCAGATGTTTGAAACCAGTCAAGCGATCAGGTTTAGCAGTCCGTTTAGTATGCCCAAGGAAACCCTGCCAGAGGTCGCCAAGCCGAGGCAGCCTACTACTAAACATGAGGAGATGAATAAACCCCAGCCAACACAAGACGCAAACAAAGTTGGAGAGCCCGTAGTAGATGGACCACAGGCAACAAAACTCAAAACTAAAGCAGAGGAATCTGAACAGAAATCTACTGCATCTGAACTAAAGTCTGAACCTGTCAAAGGTGAGTCTCTCAACACTGAGACACACAGTCTGCATTCAAACACACCCTCCAGCCAAGATGCAGAACACCTCAGTACACCTCACATCAACACACACACACCTCAATCCAGAAACAAGGAGCCCACTCCTAACACTGAGAGGCCTTCACAAACGGTTACAAAGCCAGACTCTCTACCTGAATCACACACCAATAAAGAAGCAAAAACTGAAACTAGTTTAAACACACAAAGTGCTGTTGTAGACAGGATTTCTACCCAAGAGTCAGAATGTGGCACCACTGATTCCAACTCAAATGCAAAAGAACACACACAAACAAAGGCAGTGCTGCCACATACAGATTCACACACACAAGCTTATCACACACAGTCACAAAGCTCCTCTGAAATTGCTCCTAACAGGCAAACTCCCGCTGTCCACAGCCATATTTCTTCTTCTTCAACTCCTGCTGTGCACTCTCAGTCTGTCAGTTCCACCTCCATTTCTGAAAATAACCACATCCCCATTACTACAGTGCACTCAAGCATGGCTACCAATCCCTGCGCTCCTTTGCCCTCCATCAGCTCCACTTTGTCCCTTCTTCCTCCTCTTACCTCTTCTTCTACAACTCCCCTTCCTATCTCTCCTTCTTCTTCTGCCTCTCCTACAATCTCAAACTCTCCTATCCCCAAACCTCGCACTGTCCAGCTGGTTATCAAAGATGGCAGCAATGGCCTGGACCTGCCAAAGATCAGTATTGTTAAGAGGCCTGAAAGCCTGGCAAGCATGGGGCCGCAAGTGGCCCACAGTGAGCCCGCAGTAGTAACTGTGGTGCAGACACCAGCAGAAAAAGAGCCAGAAACTGTCCCGGAAATGCAGAACATTGGTAGAAAAACAGGAGCACGCAAAGATGTTGAGAAAGCAGGAAATCCCAGAGAAACTGAACAACAGAAACAGAGTGACACTTCTCCAGAAAAAAAAGTTGAGGAAGCAGTTGGATTAAATAATGACAGAGCAGAAATCCAAATAGTGGCTGGGACCAAACTGCAAACCCTGTCAGATCTTTTGATTATTGGTGCACCAAAGGCAGACTGTGTAAATATTCAAGAAATTATTCCAAAAGAAGTTGAGTCCAAGACTTGGATGTCAACTGACTGCAGTGTAACCCCAGAGAAGCCAGAGACAGACTGTGTAGCCACAACACAGACAGAAACCAAGGCCATAACAAAACCTTTGTCTGGCTGTGAGCTTTCTAAAGTGCCAAACAAAAAAAGTGAGAATGTAACACAATGCAAAACATACCTTGCAAGAGCAAATGAACCTCAGAGAATATCATATTGTGAAGTAAATCCCCTGGATGTAGGTGTATTGGAGATTGCGGACTCTTTAAAAGCTCCAACAGACAGTCCTGTTTCCGCCACACGCAACACACACGTATCTGAAGACAGAACGGATAGCAGATCTGCTGCCAACACACACGGTCAGCAAGGTAATCCAAATGTCGCATTAGAACCCTGTGCAGACGGCATGCCAGACACCACAAAGAATAAGACACAGGGCACCTCTCAAGAACCCCAAGAAACATCCATAGTACGGGGAAGCACACACACACCTGAGAAACCCCTGCGATTACATCTGTACGACGCGTCTGTGCCAGACTTGTGGTCGCCCACTGCTCTCGAACGTACTCCAACTCCTGACGGATTTCTGCCACGCACGCCCACCTCAGACTCGCAAACGAACACCCAGGATTTGCAGCCCTACACTCCAGACTTTCGAACACCTACGCCTGATGGGTATTTCTCACTGAGGGAGGACTCCACTCCCTCTCCTGCCTCAGAGGAGTATTTCGAATGTGGCGACTCTCCCTTCCATGACCCTGTTTTTGACCCAGTTGCTATCCGCAGCCATGGGGCAACAGAAGATCTTGTTAATAGCAAACAAACAAATGCTATCACCACTGCCAATAATCCTGCATCCATAAATGATACTGATCATGCTTCTACATCAGGCTCTACAGACGGGAATACTTCCAGCCATGAAACAGAAAGTTTATGTGTGAAAATGAGGGAGGAGGAGGGAACCGCAAAAGACGAAAATGTGAGAAAGCAGAATGGAAAGGGGAGACTGGCAGAGAGGAGTAAAAGGACAGAGCAAGATTCTCAAGTGACAGAGAGGAGAGCCAGCGGGGAAGCTAAGAGAACAGCGGGCCGATTGAAACAAGGTAAAGATTCGACACAGACAGTAGAAAAAGAGAAAGAGGCTCAACCCCAAGCCCCGAAGAAAAAGAGGACGCCGAACAAATCAGCAGCAGAGACACTGGTCGACAGAGGACTGACTGCAGAAGAATCAACCAATGAGGGAACCGAGCCAAAGCGATTGTCCACACATGACCTTAAACCAAAGAAAGTCTCCTCCCAGGGAGAGGGATCTGACAAAGTGGCTCCGGGACTCAGCAGCAACGAAAGGAAAGACAGGCCCCAGTCAACCAAAGAGGCTGAAGGGCAGAAGGTATGAACAGTAAGAAAGCAGATGTTTCATCTTTATTTCCCAAATTGCTCCTCCCATGGCACAAAATGATTGACAGTTAAAACCACAATGTACGATGATCAAACCAAAATATTTTCTACTTTTTAATTTTCCAACCAATTTGCAGTATCATGCTCGGGTACATGAGTGAGTTTATCCACTTCTTGAAAGACCATTAAAACCTCACTTCATGAATAGTAATATCAAACTGAGTTAAAGAGAGAAATGGTGTTTAATATTAATGTTAATGTTGGTAATGTTAAAAGTTTCATCATTCAGCATTTTTTAACTGAAACCTATAAGATTTTCCACATTAAACCTACGGACATTGTAAATATGTTTTATCTTGTTACTGACAGTGAAAAGATTAGTTCTGACACGGAAAATTAATCTCAGTTCTTAATTAATTCTGGTATTTCACCTCCACTCCACCACACCAAAGGGTGTAATATTATTAATATTGGTTTTAAAAATTATGGACATTAGCTTTTTTTTTTAGAAAAATGAACTATAAAAGTTTACATGACACAAGCGACAAGTTTGATGCATGTTCTATGTCTTTTAAATATAATTGTATCATTAATATTTTCCTTGAAGCTCAAGTCAAGTCAATTTTATTCGTATAGCCCAAAATCACAAATCACAAATTTGCCTCAGGGGGTTTTACAATGTGTACAACAATACACAGACCCTACTAGCCTTTGCATTGCTCTGTTAACCCCAAGTTACCTGTGTGCTAAACAGACTAATGCAATACATATATTACCAATACATTACTAGCAGAAGGTTGGTACAAAATGAAATGACCTTGCAGCAAAATTTCAGATGCTGAAGTCTCACTGAGGTGTTACTCTTTAAATTTGTGTCAAAGTCAGTTTGTGTGTCTTTGAATGTGCCTTTGCAGCTCAGAAGTAAATGAAGTGTGTGCAGTGTGATTATCTATCTATCTATGTGCGTGCGTGTGTGTCTAGCTCTGTTGAATATGCACCAACCGAGCATCACTAAGTCAAAACACACGACACTTGTTCATTATTGAACAAGGCGACTGTGTGTGAATTGAAGTGACATACTTTTAATGAAGTGCACACTGATACAATATTAATGAATCGGTTTAAAGATTGATAGTTTCACATTTAATGCCGCTGTTTAACTCACTCACTGTTGACCTGAGTCCGCTGCCTTTTATCTAACAATAGTCTGTACAAGTTAGTGAGATGTTGGCATGTTTTACCTCAGTTCAGTCATGTAATATTAACAAAAGGGACAATAAAGAAGATCTCACATTTGCACTGAAGTACCACTCTTTTCCATTTGCAATAATGTTGTTATGTCCCTCGGCACTGCATTTGTGAGTGTAAAACTTTTACACTGCATTGTAGATAAGACAGAATGCAATATGAAGAAGTGGTGGTATGTGGTAATATAAACCTTAGTCCAATTTATTGATCCTTCTCTTCTCTTCTCTTCTCTTCTCTTCTCTTCTCTTCTCTTCTCTTCTCTTCTCTTCTCTCAGCCATTGCATAGTCCTGTCAAGCCTCCACGAGCGCACCAGCAGCAGCAGGACAGCGGAGCGACCTCCTCTCCCAGACCAACTCAGCCATCAAGACCCCTCTCAGCCACCCAGGCTTCGGGGCATTGTCCTAAGGCAAGCCGTCCACAGAACCAGGCAAAAAGTAACGCGGTCCACAGTAGTTCACAGGTTGTACATGACACCTCATCTCCTTGCAGACCAACGTTCAGACCACCCCATCCGCTGGCGGCTGCCCCGAAGCAGGCCGAGGCCTCCCACAGTCAGCAGAGCTCCCTTTCTCAACAGCCTCCAGCAGTGCAGGACAGGGCGCAGAACCAACATCCTCACCCAAAATCCCCCACCTCCCTTCTCCAAACACAGTCAAACATGCAGCAGCAGCTCGATCCTCCTCCCCAGAACCAGATGGTATCGGCGCAGGAAGCTCACGGCCAGGAGGAAGGAAAATCTCCATTTAGCCTCACCTTCAGCAAGTTGTACAACATCAAAGGCCTGAAGGACAAGGTGAGCAAGCGGCCAGCACAAAGCAAGAGAAGCAGCAACAGCTCGCCAGTTAAGGGACGCAAGAGCACGAGCTAGTTTGGTACCTTCAGTCATCCTGGAAACAATTTATATACTACTGTAACTTGGAATAGTTTAACTTCTGACTTTGCTTTTTCCCATCTTCTTATCCCAAGAGGAACATCTTGCTCATGCGGTCATTGAATGTCTGAACTTTAAACTTCTGTTTTGTTTCCTTTGACCTGCTCCCGTCTCAATGGATGGAGGAAGCACTTAACGTTTTTTTCCACATGGTCATGTCCTGTAGGACATTAGTATGATAAGATAGATATTTTTTCTTTGTGACTCTCTTGCCTCATTTCTAGAGATGGTTTTAAAAGATTCGTATTCAAATGGTTCCATCTCAAACTGTTAAAAATCTTTTCACATTTAGCATTCAGCTGCCTGACTAGTTGAGTTTAATTCCTTTAAAAGGGTCATGACCGCCGAAGCCTCTCTAAAGACATTAGGAGTTTAACCATACCTTACTCTTATAAATGATATGATGAAACTCAGGCACCACCAAAGATTACTCAGTCTTGGTGGCCAAGAGCATTTTATAAAGCATTTATAAACCCAAAGGTTTGTCTTGTTCATTAGGAGATACTCCCTGTATAAACATGATGATTTATTTTTACTGAACTTTTTCACTAAATGAACCACTTCCTCTTGTTTTACAACACTGGGACTTTCCTCAGTCCTTACACTGCCGAAGTTTGTGTTAACTTTCTTTGTAATTTTACTCAGACAGATAACAGATGTGGGAGTTTCTCACGGTGTTGTATCTCAAGGCGGTGCCATGTGAATTCAGCACAATGACTCAGGTCTTCCACTTAACTGGGATGACTGTCATTCATCAAAAAGCACATTAAAAAAAAAAAATTGAATAATGAAAGTTTTTTTCAGCCATTGCTTTACATTCATAGAGTGGACAAATACATAAATGTTCAAATGACAAGCCTCATGACAGGTAAAAACAAATAAAAAGATAAGCGTTTATATTGTGTTTATATGAGACGAATGAGAGTTTTCATTCCACATTTGTATTATAACAAAACATGTTTTTCCTCCTCTGTGCATCTGTATATTCTAAAAGGGTATAAAGCTAAAACTGTTGTAGAACTGATTGTTTTCATTTCCCAGACCTTTATTTTGGCTATTTTGTAATCTTCCACTGTTATGCTGTGCATTGAAAGACTAAAGGAGTCAGGTTATTGATTTATTCTTTGTTTACAAAAAAATCCCATTTACATTCAAAATGCTTCTGCTTGGAAAACAAAGTCACAGCAGCTGTGCCCAAAGAAAGCATAAGTTATCTGCAGACGAGCACAATAAACGGCACACAGGACGGACTTGTTACTCTGAAGACAGATACAGATGTCCCACAGATATTAAAACAGTGTACAAGATGGTGCCCTTGAATTTCTCAGGAAGGAAAGTAGGCAGAGTTGCTGTTTTTAGGACAAATAAACTCACTGATGACATTTGTGAAATGGCTACTAATTCATTACAGAAAAGTTGAACCTAATCATATGTTGTCAGACAGTAAAAGAAAAAAAAATATGTACAAAGTTGCAAATAAGAAAAGTTCCAATCTGTCATGTTGTTGTGGGAGAATTTGAGGATCTTCTGAGTGTTTGTTTGTGTCTTTCCTTTCAGTTTTATTTGACTTTTGTGAGTGCTTGCGTGGATTTTGTTGTAGGGTAGATTTCCCAATCTGTTCCTAAGGGAGATATCGGATGAAAAATCTTTTTGTCAGTACAAAGTATGATGAGTTCAATGCTTTTTTTTTTTATAAACTCTAGATTATGGATGACTGCCCTTTGGAGCTCTGAAAGGCTGCTCTGCACGCCGACTGAGATACACACAACTTGACATCATGCAAGCCTCAGAGCAGAAGAAGAGAGGAAGAGCTAAACATCTGATAGATTTATCTGTATTTTTTCAAGTTTCAGTCCTGTCAAGAAACTCAGAAATAAGCGAGCAGAGGCACTGTACAGTCCCATGATGCCTCTGTGCTTTTGGAAGCTCCAGTTCTTTTTTGACTGCAGATTGCAAATCTGCAAATATCAGTTGCAATCCATGTTAGACACAGCTGTGAATTGTCACCAAATTTCCATCAGTAAATAGTACATTCATGATGATCCCAAAGGACATGTTTATCAGATGTTACCTAATATACAGAAATTCACAGCTGAGGTGGGATTTAATGTGTGAAACAACAGGCAGGGATTTTTTTTTTTTTTAAAAAGTTGTCTTTCTGTACTGTTAAAGATTACAGCATACAAGCAGTGACAAGTGATCCTTCATGATGGCTGCTTGACTCACCTAAATTTGCATGTTAAGGTAACAAAAGGACAAGAGAGACCTCTTTATTGCAGGGTAGGATAGACACACACACACACAGACATACTGCACACACAGTGACCTTCTCACACTGCTTATTACTTCTGATGTCAGTCCTGTGAGAACACGTCAGTGTGACTAATTGACTTTCTCCACACATTTGAAGACTAATATTAATTTAAGTTTTACTACTCAACAAGAAATAGAACCCCCGAATAGACCAAAAATTATATATTTATATTTTTAAAAAGTTATATTTTTATCATATATTTGGCATATGCTTAACAATCATGATATACTGTAAAAGTGTATCGACAAAGGAGTGAAGTGTTAACATGGTTTTGTCAGCTGCTCATGTATGTGAGACACAAGAATGACAAATCGTGCAGCTAAATTATGAACAAAAATTCATATAGTCATATAGACACAAGAAAAAATACGCTTTATGAATAGTTTTCTGGGTCACACATCCAGATTTAGAATTAGTCAAACACACACACACAGACATACTGTACATGCACACACAGTGACCTTCACACACAGCTTATTATTTCTGATATCAGCCCCGTGAGAACACATGGATTTGGCTCATTGGCTTTCTCCACACATCTGAGGACTAATATTAATTTAAACCTGTTTTACTACCCAGAGGGGAAGGGAGAGCAGTGATTGAGATGCAAAGAACAGAGTGATATAGAAAGAGGGAGAAACAGAAAATCCCTTCTTGTTATCTGAAATGACTGAGAGGCAAGTGGCGGGGAACAGAAAGAAACTGCAAATAAAGCAAGAGGCAGAGAGATGGAGAGACAGAGATATACAGCAGGAGACAGGAATATGAAATCTGCTAAATAAGACTGTTGACTTCAGCATCAACAGTGGAGACAGGCGTCTTTGTGGGTGTACATTTTAACGTTTCCGTTTAAATGTCTTTTAAAAAATTGTCTCCATCTTTGGGGCATGGCTCTATGGATAGCAATGCTAGTCTGTCTATTTGATGTATTGAACTTTTGTACAGACATTTCATGATCCCCACAGGATGGATCCCACTGACTGCTCTGAATTTACTTTGGTTTATGACACAGCCTCAGCTGTACTTTGTGTTTAGCACCAATTACAAAAGCCTGTTTAACATGCTACACTGCCTACACACTGAACACTGTTGCCTGCTAAACATCAGCAGTGTCGTTAGCACTGTCACTGTCAAACACAGCTGTGACTAAGAACAGCCTCAAAGAGCTGCTAGCTTGGCTGTAGATTCTTGTTTAAAGTCCTCCTTTGCTCAAAAATGTGTTTTTCTTCTTGTTCCTACAACTGAGGGTTTGAGCTTCGCTGTGCAGAATGACATATGTACATCATGAGTTTCACACTATAAGGCTGTTTTAACATTAATATGTTAAAGATGGAAAGTTTGTCTGAGCTCATTGAAAAGGGGTGGGCTTATGAACATGATTTGTGACATCACAAATCGTTTTGAAGCCAATCCTGATCCTATATTCAACTTGCATAAGTGTGATGTGGAAACTTAAAACCTCCAGTGCGCACACACTGAGAAATGACTTTTCAGTGAAGTAGGAGACATCTTGTGTCCAGCAGTTGAACTTTTGAAATGACAAATATTTGCCTTTTCATAGATTCAGACATTTTCAACGAGGAAGAAAGTGGAGATCTAATTTTAAGGATTTTAACAAGATAATTTAATTTTTTCCTGTGAAAAAAAAACATCACATACAGTTTATTACTCAAAGCAGGACTATAGTATTTTGTATGCATCTTAAAAATGTCTGGAGAAGATCTTTAAGTGAAAAAAAACTATTAAATACTGCATTAATTGATCTTTTGGCCACTTGATGGCAGCAGAAACAATTTGCTTATGCAACACATTGACATATCATCAACTTTTAAGTTGATATGGTCAACTTATTTTCAAGAGTTGCTTATTTACACATCCAGCAGTTACAGACATTACATTATCATTCATTGAGAGTCGTGTTTCTGTCTACCTAATGAATCCAATATTCACTCTCCCTCAGCTCTGTATTTGGTCTCTACCAACTCCAGAGGGAAATATCTGGCTCTTAGCTGCTAAATGTTCCATATACATTCACCAGCTAGTCACTAAGTGTTTGCTGTTTGGTGCTGAACAGGTAGTGTACAGTGGGTTTTTAGAGCTTTTTCCTCTGAAAACAGCTGCCTGCTGCAGCCAAAAACAACATTATGAAAGTGCTGGGAGTGGACCAAAACAGTAAAGTTGTAGTTGGACAGCTAAACAATGAGCTGAAACTCACTTTAGAGTTCTATAAAGCCGAGGTGAGCTGCAGAGACGTGGCAAATTCTCTGTATGTTTATGACCACAAGCAACGTCTCTCACAGGCTGTCATTTGATACTTGGATATATATCATATGGTTTGATATGTTGTTATAAAAAATAATTGATTATAGCTGCTTTAATGGGACTCAACATGCTCTGCGGTTTAGTAAAGCTGAGATATTTGTGAACACAAAACAAGCGCGTGGAAAAGGTTGAAAACATTCATGTCTGCCTTGATAGTTTCTTGACATTTTTCCAACTTCCTCTTAAGAAGTGATTTCATTAACAATTGTGGCAAGAAAATTTCACCAACAGACAAAATTTTCTGAATCCATGTGCTGTTGAGAAAAGACAAGAACACGTGCTACGCTGTCTGCGTCAGTGAGTAGTGCTTGCCGTTATCTTGTCTGCAACCAGCAAATTCTTATCTGGGTGATAGGATGGAGCCTGAATGGTATTTGTGTGGGGCAGACAAGTGGCATCCTAAAAGAAAAAAAAAAGTAGAGAATCTGTAGAGTGAATGTTTGCAAGCCACAGGTAACCTGTTCTGTAAAACCTTACAGTCAGCAAGCCTTGTAGTGTTAAACGGTACTCAGCAGCAACACACTGCAAGGCTTCATTAGCTCTCCACTCATCTCAAACATCATGCAAATCTCTTTACCAGTGAATCACACACACACACACACACACACACACACACACACACAGGAACGCAGCCCTCATAGATGGCTTGTGATGATGGTTATGTTTTTGTGGATGATTGGACTGTATGATAGTGGTGGCCTGTTCCCAGAATAGCCCACCGTACACATTAAGACACACTCAAATTTAAATAGAAACCATCCCCTCTCCCTTAGGCCATTTATATGGAGATGAGAGACTTGGTTACCAGGCGGACACACACACACACACGCACACACACACAAAGCAGTGACTCAGCCCTCTTTTGGGTCTCTCTGCTTCGAAGACAGCCCTCTGGGTCCTTCAACTGCCAAACAGCTCTCTCTCTCTCTCTCTCTCTCTCTCTCTCTCTCTCTCTCTCTCTCTCTCTCTCTCTTTCTCTCTCTCTCTCTCTCTCTCACACACACACACACATAAATATAGACATTGATTGCCTTTCAGATGCACAGATATTAGAGGGAGATTAACAATACAGACAGGTGTGTGTGTGTGTGTTGCAGGTATTCCTCATGTTGTGGGGACTCGCCTAATTTATGGAGACAAAAAGCAAGGGTGAAGATTTGGTTTAAAGTTAAGATCATTTTAGGGGTATGTTAGGGATAGAGTTAAGGTTGACATATAGTGGTTATGGTTAAGGTTAGGATCGATTTCCAGGAAATGAATCATCAATATAACTGTAATGTCCTCTGAGGTGATCAAAACATGACTGTGTGTGTGTGTGTAGGAAGGTGAAGGTGGACTGGAGATTTAGTGAAGACATTCTCCGATAGCACTTGATCTGAGTCATTCATTAATTAGCGTGTTTTCATGTTCACTTGGTCCCCTGGGTAATTAAGTGTCCTGTTAGGCTGTTTGGAGCACTTCAAATTTCTTAATGTGACACTGGACGATGATAGAAGATGAAGATGTGAAGTTTCATGTTGAGTCCTTCCTGGTGTCTTTACTTTTGTGTCCATAGAAGCATCATCAGTATGACAGAGCAGGGATATAAACCTGCTGTATGGTATAGGTATAGGTATGTGTCACATTTGTGTCTCATTACAGTATTCGTGTGTTTTGTTTTCATTTACTGGTAGAGCAGTTCATATTCAGCTATAGCTTTTGTTTCCTTTTGTGAGTCACCTTATCACAGCTAACCTTACTGCGGACCTGGGAAGTGAGTCAGCAGATATGCGCTACTAGCATAATCCCTCACGAACATTACCAGCTATGTTTGTTTATTTAAATGCACGACAAAGCCAAAGGAAATGAAACAAAACTGCAAAATTATTTTATGGGATATTACTATATATATTTAGTATGTTTAAGTTATGATAATAATCCAATGTGGATGAAAATAGTACATTATGGAGCTGATGATCACTAACTCCTAATTCTGCCTTTTTTTTTTTTTTTAGATTTACCTGGTATGTATATTAATTTTATATGATGGACAGTGAACGGCAACAGCAGGTGTTGGCATACTTAGATTCAAATGTATGTTCTTTATCAATGTGACAATAAGATGTTATATGATTAATATAATTTAAAGATCCCCTCCAGACATGTATTAAGACATATACAAATAATCCACTTATTATTTGTGTCTGATATAGTTAAGTGTAAGTGCCACACTAAAATCTTTTAAAATCACATTAAAAGTAATTTTAAAAAAAATCTATGAGTATGCAAATGTGTTTGTGCAATGGCTTCAAGTTTCTACATCACACTTGTGTAAATTTGCTATTGAACCAGGATTGGCTTCCAAACTAGTTGACGTGTCACAAAATCCCGCCTGAAGATACGTCCCTTAAACTCAGATTTGTCGTGAGCACAGACAAACTTTCCCCCTTCAGCATGAATGTGAAAACAGCCTTGTAGTATCAAACTCTGCACATGCATCATTCTGCACAGTGAAGCTCAAACAACTGAAGGAACAAGCAGAAAAAACATTTTTAGGGGCGGGGGCTTTAAGTAAGAGTTGAAATGATGTGAGTTGTTTGGTTTCTGGATCCGCCAGGTGTATCATATATATTATCTTTAACTACAACATGTAATTTAAAAGCATCCACGTATAGACAGTGAAATAAAATGTAAATTACATGCTGATGGCAACGAAACAGCTTTGAATTTGAAACAAAATTGGTATTTTTAAGGTGTCTGTGCAGTCACAGCTGGTCCGTGGTTGTAGCGATCTAGTGGGAAGAAAGAGGGGACTGCAGAGAGATCATGGAAAACTAAGATACTCAAATTTGTAGTGGCAGCTTGCCAAGCTGCAGGGCTCACCCTGTTACACAATCTTACAGTTGTACCATATTTTTATCACCTGGCTGAAGCCGCAGTTTGTCGGCTCTCCTCAGGGAGCAAAGTGCACAAGGCAACGTGGATTCAGATACTGACGACTCTCTCACAGTCTCATCTGCTCTGGACGTTGTACATGTTATAATTTCAGCTGACAGAATGTCCACTAAAGTTAGAGAAAGAATGCATATGTGGTGCGGGGTTTTTAAAAAAAGAAGAAAAAGAAAAGAAAAGAGAATTCCTTCCTGTAATGACCAAAATGATTTTAAAGCAGTGGGACTGAGCTGCATGTCACCCAGGTGAATTATGTTGCCTCCGCTGGGAGGGAGAGTGTGAGGAGCAGTTTACTAAATTCACAGAGCAGTCAGGTGCAAGAGGCTGTTTTGAGCACTCTAAACATCGGAGTTTGGAGCCAACTTTGGTTGGCTGTCAGGTGTGATGCATTACCATTTGTTTTACTGTAAATTTATTGGAGCAGGAAAATTCTATTAAACTCTTGTTATAGCCATAGAGTATTAAAACTTTTAGAATTAAATAATAAGAACAACCTATTAACCTCAAGATTTTTTGAAGCCTATATTTGAATTTATTCATTTTACAGTTATTGGGGTTCCATTTATGTAATACCCTCAACAAAGTACAGGGAATTATCAGTCTGGTGTCATTCAGCTCCATTTCTTTGAGAAACAATAATCTCTTTTAATGAGCATTAGAAAATAAGAAAAAGTTCTTTAACTGCACATTTTTTCCCAGTTAAACCATCTACACTTTAATATAAATGAGCTCAAAAAAGATCACAGGATGTGCCCATAATAGAGGACTTGTGAGCTTATTATTAGATACTTAATTCAATCCACTAAATCAAAGATTGTTTTATTTACTTTATTATGTTGTGAAGCCAACATAATAAAGTAAATAATTCAGAGCAATTCATTGAATTTGATGGGAAAGACATCACTTTCCTCCATCCACCTCACAAAAGCTTCCATTCTGAAAGTTAAACACACATCAGCCTTCAGCTAGATAAAGTCATACTGGCACTTTTTTAAAGCGGGTCCCACCTGCTTTTAGAGGATGGAGAACTTCTCTGACATCTAGAGATGAGCTCAGGGCTAACTGGCACATTATGAAAGGCGCATGAGATTGTCTTTATTGTTGTTTTATCACCAGTGCAATGTTGTAAGAGTATATTTAAATCCCAATCTCACAACAGCTGGGACACTGGATGCCCTGAAACCAACCAGCAAGACAAAGAGACAGACAGGGATGTTTTTGGATCTGTTGAGGCAGAACAGCAGGAAGGGTCCTGGAAAAGAAAGAGCTTAAGGTTACACACACATATACTCTCTCTCTCTCTCTCACACACACACACACACACCATTCACTGGCCCACTCCCTCCTCTGGCATGCAGCTGACTGTTGGAGTGGCAGTTAATTAATCCTGTCAGAAAAGGTTAAGAAAAAGAAGAGAGATGGGAGGGAACAAAATTAAAGAGACAAAGGGAGAGGCTTTGTAAGGTGCCAAGTGAGGAACAACGAATTTCTCTAAAGCAAATTAGTTTAACTTCAGCACTCTGCAGACACTGGATTCAGTATACTTGAACACTTATTTGGCTAGATTTAAAGTGTGTTTGCATGCCAAAGGTTTAGTGATGGTGATGTTATGAGCTGTCTGATAAATCTTATATACATTACAGTAATTTACAGCGTTCCTGCTCTGGATCTCTGGTTTAAGTGGGTTATGAAATTGCTGCTTCACATCCAAATTCACTTGGTGAAAGTAAATGAGAATTGCATTGCTTTAAAACTATTATCAAACCCTTGAGCAAGGTAGTCAACCCCTGCAGAGAGGTGCAGGAGAAGACTTGTTGTACATGTGTGAACATGTGTCACAAGCTTTTCTCTGCTGTACAGCAAATTCGAATTGATCTGATAAGACTAAATGGTAAAAGACTAAACAAAAAAAAAGACTAACAGCTCCACTGAAGTGAATATTCTTAATGGGGCACCAATGGAAAGAGTAACCTCTTATAGACAACTTGATTTCTAGCTTGATGACAAGCTGTGCTTCAAAAAACAAATTAATGAACTGACTAAGTCCTTAAAAGCAAAACTGGCATTATTTTATAGATATAAGGCATATATTACCTAGAACTGCAGAAAGCAAATTGTTCAGTTTACCTTTTTTTTATCTGGTATGAACTATGGCGATGTAATTTATGTGCACTCTACTGCCTCTACTCTTAGACCTCTCGAAGCAGTCTATCATTCCACCCTCAGGTTCATAAATGGGGATGGCTTTAGATCACATTGTCGTAAACTATATGAGAAAGTTGGGTGGTGGTGGTTGGCAGTGAGAAGAGAACGGTACTGCATTCTATTTATTTACAAAGCTCTTAAAAAAATCTTCCCGGGTATCTCCTCACATGTCTTTTTAACTTATAATCAATGTCACGCTGCTCTAGATCCCAGGACTATTTAGTCCTCAAAAATGATCATGTTGGTACTGAGATTGGGGAAACTGGCTTTTAAACACTTTGCTCCACACAAGTGGAACAATCTGCAGAAGCTGGTAAAATTAGACAAGCTAATCCCTTTTAATCAATTTAAATCCATTTTGACGGAGTGTAGAGCAGCGTGAATGCATGTGTTTTTGAATTGATGTTGTCCCTTACGGTGATGTCTTTGGCCTGTTTGTTGTATGATTTGTTGATCCTGTAATTTTTGTGTGCTTTTATTGTCTTTGTATGCATTTTTATTGATTCTGTTGTTCTTATATATCAGTTGTATCCTTTTAAAAGTGAGCTTTCTCTCAATGGTCCTCCCTGTTTAAATAAAGGTTATCATTATACGACTTATTTTAGAGAGAGCTCTGTTTTTACTGCTTTTTACCTCAAGATGACAATAACACTATACCTGCAGAGGCTGATGTAATCAGCAATGACCTCATCAGGGTCTGCGAATTTCTAGCTACTCTAGCAAGCAGAGGAAAACAAACCATAGATTACTCATTGCCACTTAAACTTCGGTGTAATGTGTTAAAATTTGACAGTGTCAATATGATATCATGTTCACACATATGAGACACAGAACGTGCAGAGGTGACCTTGATGGTGACTGGTGTTTGTGGCCATCAGAAGTTAGTGACAGCGAGTGCAGAGCGGTGCGGCTGAGACAAACACAGGACACACAACAACAAGCTGTGGCTTCCTGTGGAACAATGCTTCAGCACCCAGGGACGCTACATGAAATACATCCACACACACATGCACACACACACACATGCACAAACAAACAAGTCACTACTAACCTAGCCTGGCTTCATAAACTGAAACTGCATTGCCATCTGCAGGCCATCAAGTTTCATGGACTGTAGGACCAGTATTTTAGCTTAATTATCTGCCAGTTTACACCTAACTAAAATTAATGCAAGTTAATAAAGCAGGTCTGCAATAATAATTTCATGAAGGTTTTAATATTCAGTTTTGGGTGAAACTGTTTAGAGAGGAGTTTTAAGTGAATTTACTGGTCGATATGAAAGCCTGTGAGAAGACTGTGACTTTCAAAGTGAACTATTTCATGTAGTACACAGTTTTAAACTTTGAATTTGGACATTTAAATAAAATGGCATAAAGTAACTGTGATCCTAAAGGTCATAATCAGGGAGTCATTTCAGACACAGCCTGTGTCTCCACCTAGCGGAGAAAGAGCTGAGGTGCAGTACAGTGACTACCACTGGCTGTTTTTAAGGAGAACATCTGTATCCAGGATGCATTCTCCCCAACCAGCGACCCCCCTACCCATGGAGGAAGTGGATGTCATTCCTTAGCTCCAGTATTCCAGTATTTATATCTTTAGGATTTACCATAATATACCATACCATTTACTATAATTGAAATGAAATCATATCTTTATAATCTGGTGTTTTGGCGCTGCCTGTTCAGAGATATTTGCTGTATTAAGACAGCAAATTACATTTTCTATCACCAGAATAGTTGAATAACACGTTTCTGAACAGAGCTGACTATAATACTTTGAATTTACATAAAAGATTAACATGTTAATTACAGGTGCTACTGTGGATATAGAGTTTTGTTTGATATAACATATAAATATTGTAGCTGTCAAAGTGTCATATCTCTCATTGGGTTTGTGTTTTACTGTATTTTAACACCTGGGTGACAAGTATGTTGACATACAAGAAACAGAACCCATTATAACTATACATAACCATCTGTTATAGTCACTCTCCCGTGAAAGGATACTTTTAATGTTGCTACACCATCAGAATTTTTGTTTCCATAACCTATAATCTAACTGCTGTTTTTCCTCTCCAGAATTTAAAATTTGTCTCTATTAGAAAAGAAGGAAATTACACACAAATGTCCGACACCCTTTCCTAATCTGCCCTCTGATATCTCTTACAAGAGATGAATAAGCAGTGTTCAGTTAGCTTGTAGTATAAAAAGTATGCTGATTGTTATTTTATTTTCCTGCACTTATCTGTCAATTTATAATGGTTCTGTTTTTTTGTTTTTTTTTTAACCCCCATCAGTCTATTGCAAGTCTGTTTTGTGTAACAAGTTCTTCAAACCTCAGCTTTTTCGCTTTGAGAAACCTCAAATATATTTGGAACATATATGTATTGTAATAATCTCATGAGCCACACACCTTATTGAATGAAATGGTTTGAAAGAAGCACAAAAACCCTGTTTACTGTATGAATATGTTTATTGATCTTTAAAAAAGAAGTCTAGAAATTACAGGAAAATAAAAGGAAATGAGGAATATCTGGTTGTTGACAGCCAGTTTAATGATTGTAATAACAGCCTTTAAATCCCAGTCAAACTTCTCTTTTTTTTTCAGAGAGCTTCACATATCATAAAGAACAGAGAATCAGCGTTCGTGTCAGTAATGTACCCTGTACAGATCAGAGCCTGGAGCAGCCTCAGTGTGACACTGATGCATACCAACAGACTTTCTTTCACAATGCTAAAATGTGAGAATTTCAAGTGATATAATATCATGACACAAAGTTAATGAAAAGAATTTCTTTCTTTCTAAAAGACTGCTTGTCTTATTTTCTCAGAGTGTTTTCTGTGCACCACGTACTGTATCGGCTGTCTTGGATAACGACTAAGGCACTTTTTTAGAGATTTTTGGAAAAAAAAAACTCGATTCTCACTTACTTCAAAGTGAAACGCTGCAAACGTGTTGCACACCATTTCCAAAATGTTTTTTTTCTCTTTTTACAGACAGTAAAACACATTCAACCATACTACGTGGATGCCCTGAACTACTGCATTAAAAACCAGTTTATACCACCACATTAAACAACAAAACGACAAATAAAAACATCCTTTACTTCACTTCACTTACTGTAAATCATCGTATCATTTCAGGCTATTGATAAGTGTGGATACAATAGCAAGACACAAATGTTCAAAGAGATTTTGAATAAGTTAGCAGAGAGCTTTGTCATTTCAGTTCATACTCTGTGACAGTTTTTTTTTTTTTGAAAAAAAAAAATCATGTATAAAATGCCATGACAGTGATGACAAATATTCATATTTGTTTCGTTTTTTTCTTTAAAACTGCTGTTATACTACAGCAGCCGGTGGAATACAACAATTTAACAGTAGAGTACAATAAGTTAACAGTAGTGTAACAACACCCTACGCCAAGATGCTGACATTGATTATTATTTGCAACTGTGTTTATGTAAGTATCAAGTAAATTTCTCTCATGATGAGTTACAATAAGCTGGATGTTGGCTTTCATTCATGAAGATTTGTATGAAGAATGCATTGTCTCCTGCAGCTGAGCTTAATCTACACTGTAAAACTAATCTACTCATGATCATTATTAAATATTAAAAAAAAAAAAGCAGGAAAGAGGTGGCAGTTTGAGGAGATTGCGTTGTATATCATAAGGATATATTTCAGGATAAAACCTTGACTCTATGTCCTTCAGTGATATGAGCAGTCCAGCAGAGGGATCCCTCACACTAGATATCTGCAGCCATGACAAGGCATTTGCATAGCTTATCTCTACCCTTATGAGATGCATTTTTATACATTTAGTAATGAAGAGTATGTGTGGGCAGCTGCAAAAAAAACAGCTTGTAGAACATGAGAATGCATTCAAAGCACCTGTATAACGTCACTGAGGATACAGTATTGGTAGAAGAAATACATGAGTTGTAGCTACGAGTATTATACAGTAAATGTAAGGATGTAAAATCAAGTTATAGGCAAAAATCGGCACTGCAGTGAAGATGGAAACCCAAATGTACAGATATTAAGTCAGGTCTACTTCAAGTACATTACAGCTTTATAGTATTTTAGGCTCCTTCCAGTGGAAGTCAATCACTTTTTCACAAGATCCAGAAAATGCTTATGGTGGCAATGTGTTTTTCAGTTTTGTTCATGTGTTTTCTGAAAGGCTGTTGTGTTTTTAGTTTTTAGTTTTGTCATTGTGTTTTTCTGATTTATTGATATCGTTTTTTTTGGTTTTGCAAATGTCTTTTTTCAAAGGTGGTGATTTTCGTAATGTGTTCTTTGTTTTCTGAAACGCTGTTGTGCTTTTCAGTTTTGTTGTTGTTGTTTTCTGATTTGTTAATATATTTTCTGGAAGGATGCGCTTTGCACTTCTGGGCCACCGTAAAAAGAGGCAGAAAAATAATGTGCGCTATCAGCTTGTTGCATTGACTGCGCTGCACTCGGGATGATGATGGTGATTTGCACACCAAAAACTTGAAAAGCTGATAATCATCATTCCTTTGTACCGCATTTTACTTTTCAGTTTCAGCATAAGAGGTGATTTTGTTGGTCTTCTTTCTTTTTTTTTTTACCCTGTTGACATTCTGCTTCTTTTTTTTATGAATTACAGAACAGAATTTGTCTTAAAGGTCAGCAAAGACAGCTCACTCTCTATGTGATGATATTCAGCTGCTGAATACCTGTGAGTGTAGCAGTTCTGGTACGGTCATCATGACCTGAAATAAACTGATGTGAGAGAGAGGGAGAGTGTGTATGTGTGTGTGTGTGTGTGTGTGTGCGGAATGGAAGGTGTTGGGTGGTGGAGATGGTGGTGGGGGGTTGCTGATGATAATGCTAACATTTGCACTCTCCTCTGCTCCAGTGCACTAATGTTCATCACCACAAACAGGGGAAAAAGGCCACAGCGGAGCGGAGCAAAGCATGGCTCACATTGATCGCATGATTCTCAATATACAACGCTGACTGACCCACTGTGAGACCCTGCTCTATCCGCTTCTTGTGTGCTTCAACCAGTCTAATACATGTTAAAATGCATAAGCTCTGAAACTCACTTACAGTAAAAGCTTTCGTTTGATTGAAGAAGAAAAAAAAACTCAACAACTCTATCTAGCAAGCTTTTGCAGATGTAAAGCTTAATATTAAGGACACATTAGGTGCTGATGGCTCATTAACCAAGGGAGGGAGAGACAGTACAATCTTAAGATGGGCAAGAAGAGAAGAGGGTATCATATGCACAGTAGCAGACCATGCCCCTCCCCCTCACTAAGTGCTGCAGAGATGCAAGGGAACTTGTGTGTGTGTGTGTGTATGTGTGTGTGAGCATATGTGAGGAGCTGTGCATAAGAGGAGGGGGGATGGGGAAAAGAAAGTGAGAGAGTGTATTTGAGTGTGTGGTTCCTACAGTCTGATGATGGTTGCAGCCAGATGAAGCGGGTTAAGAGAAAGTACAGGACAGGAAATGGATCAGTGGTGGAGGTGTAACCTCAGCTGGCCACGTTTCTTTCTGCCTGGCCAGCGCTTCATGCATTATCAGCTGGAAGGAAGTTTTCTTACACAGAAGGGAGGAAGGGGAGGGGTGGGTGTACTAATGCTTAGTGTGACTAAATCTGGTTTTGTTTGAGATTTTTATATAAACTATGCAAAAGATTAAAGATTTGTCAACATCAAATCCCCAAAGGATTTATATCTCTTTAGTCAGAAAGCTCCTCTTTATCAGACCGAGGGGGAGGCGATGCTGTTGCCCAGGAGGAAGATTGCCGGCCTGGTGTACAAGTGGTACAAGGGGGTGCGGTTTTTTCTGCTGGAACCCTCCAGGACGGGAAAATGTGCTTGTCTTCATGTGTGTCATGCTTATGAGGTCCGACAGCAGAGTGCACAATGCACTCCTCAGCAACCGCGCCGCGCCTCTATGTGCCAAAGCTCCTCATACGCAGTCTCACACATGTACACAAACATACATAAAGATCTCTCTCTCTCTCTCTTTCTCTCTCTCTCTCTCTCTCTCTCTCTTATGCACACAATCCCTCCCCATTTCTCTAAGCTGGGACCAGCCAGCAGCAAGAACAACAATCCATGGCTTTGACCCTGAATCGAACACGGAGGGAAAGAGAGGATGGGTAGGGAGGGGGTGGGGATGGGGGGGGGGGCAGGTCCATAAAAATAGGACAAGTTGTTTCTGTAGAAAAATAGAGGAATTTCCAGAGGCTGACAAAATGTCTTTGGCACTTCTGAAAACACAGCATACATAATGAAACCAACATTGAGTGTAAAAGGCCAAACCAGAAAGCTCTACAGCCAGAAAAAGATTAAGATAATCCCAGTTCATCCATATATGAGTCTGGCCAGTCCTGGGTGGATTTGAGCTTGAACAGGCCCATACTCCACCATCTCTCCATCTACAGTGATCATGCCTTGTGGAGAGATGGGCTCCAGCCGCAGGGCCTTCACCTTCTCGTACACCAGGTGTGGGCAGCCGCACGCCAAGTGGGCTCCTTTCTCCATGGCAAGGAAGAGACGCAGGAGGGCGGGCCGGGAGATTCCCGCTGTCACGTAGAACAGGTGAATCATCCCGTCGTCTGCCATCGCACCAGGAACTGTCCACAGGTCCTCAGCCAGGTGAGATTGGTAAATAGCCAACACCAAGACAAAGTCCTCCTCCTTGACAACAGTCCAGCTCTCAGGGACTGGCTGGTCCAGGCTTGGTAGCAGAGAGTCCACTGGTGCTCTGGTCTTGTCATCGTTCTGAGTTTCAGGTCTTTTGGTGGTGATGGCGTTGTTGGAGGAGTTGGTGATGGTGTTGTAGTTGGAATTTGTGCTGTTGCAATTGTGGCGAGAGTTCTGGTTTGGAGAGGTGTTGGGGATGAGCCGACAGGGGAGTGAGGAGCAGAGCGAGGGGTGCTGAGGCGTGGAGGGCGGCTGGGTAGTCTTGATGTTCCCTTTTGGAAGTTTTGGCACTTCCTTAAAAGGCAGGTAGGCTAACCTACCCTGATACACTCTGAGGGAGGCCAGGCGCACCAGAGTTCCCATAAGGAAACGGATCGCTCCGACATGGCGGTACTTCTCGCTCTCAATGTCGACGTCAGCCACAAAGCCCCAGGCCAGAGAGAGAAAGGAGAAGACGCGTTGCCTAGAGGCCAGGTGGATCGACACAAGGTCCATGGAGCCAACCAGACCCTTGCACAGCATGAAACCACAGCTCAGAAGTAGCTCCTCGTTCCATGCTGGGGGCGACCTGAGGAAGGTTTATATAAATCAAGACTCAGAGATGCAATCATAGCATGATGCAACATCACAAGGCAGTACTATGGATTGATATATCTGTGTAATAAATGAAATCATCTCTATATATTAATTTTATATATATATATATATTTTACTTTGATACATTTTTGAGCCAAACAAATTACAATAGTTGTGCAATATTCTTTTAATAATTGTTGTAGTTGTTTAAAATTGTAAGGATATGGCTGGTGTTATTCCATATTTTCATTATTGTCAACAAATCCAGCAAAAATGCCAAAACCAACAATGGATTAAACCATCGCACATTACTTTTCGACTTCTCTAACCTCTTTCTGTGACATTCAGCCCCCGCTCATTCCTTCCTACTGAACAGCTCGGAACAGTAGTTTTTAGCAACTGTTATTCAAACTTGAGGAAATAGAGCATTCGTTGGGGACTATTTTCAGAATCCATTAAGTATTTACAGAATGCTGTGTTTGAAATGATTTTTAAAATAAACTGCCCATGTTCGTCATAATAAAGGAATACATGTAACAGCGTGTCTCATTTATGTGTTTTTAATGTTTTTTGGACAACCATGGAGCTCTATGGCACAAAGGAATCAGCGTAGAGTGGGTCGTTTTCTAATTGGAAGATTGGAGGTTCGATTCTCGGTGATCCACATGTCGATGGGTCCTTGGGCAAGACACTTAACCCCAAATTGCTCCTGATGGTTGTGCCATCAGAGTGTGAATGTGTATGAATGGTTGGTTTCCTCTGATGGGCAGGTTGGATCTTGGTAGCCCCTGTACCCATTCAGCGTATGAATATGGGTGAATGTGATTTGTAATGTAAAAAGCGCTTTGAGTGGTCAGAAGACTAGAAAAGCGCTATACAAGTACGCTCCATTTACCATTTTTGGCAACCAAGAAAATACTTGTTAGTAGGGATAATTCGTTGTTGGTCTTTTTTTGAGATTTGTGAACAATAATAAAAATATAACATACCATCAACCTTGTCCTTTAAATCTAAGAGAGTGTGTATGTCCGGGTAGAACGAGCTGCATGTGGAAAGATCGCAGATTCAGTCCACTGGTTTTAGTCCCTTCAAGGTCTTAACGCACGCCAAACTCACCTAAACGTGGACATCTTTTACCTAAAACCTTTCAAATCTTATACCTAAATGCACTGGTGGTGATGCCACACCTGTGCCTTAGAACAATTCCAGTTTTTTCTTTGCTGTCGTGCTAACAAACAACCAGTAGAGGGAGATGACACCCTGGATATGCGCTGGACCGACTGGTTCCACAGCTGCATTCTGGACTATAATCACTCATAATGTGCCGAGTTTCTAAACCCATTACATCATTCCTTTGAGAGTTATCGGCAGCCTGAAATGACCTCCTGCTGCACAGTGAAGCAGTTCCAGTCTGCCCCACTGTCTCTCCCCCCTCCTGAGGAGTGATGTGCCCAGTCAGCCTTTGCCATAATTACACAGAAAAGGAGATAAATCATTCTTTTTGGGGCTGAGGAAGGTTTTTCTTTGCTCTTCTTTTGCACCGTTAATCCATGCATTTAAATGACTCATTAATGGACTGACTCACTGAGAGTAGTGGTGGACGGAGGCAGCCAGGGCGTTGCCTGAGCCACCTGGTAGAATCCCCAGAGGGGTCTGGATAGCCTCTTGCCAGTCCTCTCGCTCCATCAGACCATTTATCACCTGAATGAACAAGTACAAATACAAAAACAGAAACAGACCATGGTGCTAAATAGAAAGTATTGTCTCTACATGACAAAACACATTCTTTTCTTTAATAGCTACAACTTGTGAGTCAAGCATGGGACACACACTTTAGTGCTAGAATCATTGGCACTCTGCTCTTTTGTCACATCTGAATGCAAATTAAATTTTTACAGGCCTATTCTGAAAAGCACTAAGAATAGCAACATGAGGGTTGATATCTTTTCCATCAGTGATTGATTGACTGTTGTGTAACTGTGAGACAGCAGTAGGCTGGTTATAGTCAAAGCACCTCAAACAGAAGCCCATCTCCCGACATGATAACCAGGGCGTCCCACTGTGACAGGTCTGCCTTCCTCACCAGCTCCCGCGCGTGGTTCTGGTGCTCTGAAGGACACAAGTGGAAAAACAAAAGAGGCAAACACATAATAAAATGACAACCAGAAAAAAAAAGAAGAAAAAAAAAAACAGAGAAAGAAACATGCTCCCTTTATCGCCAGCCCCTGGGGTAGGATCAGGGAGATTAGGCAGAAAAAAGATTCAATTTCCCCTTATCAGGCCAGACATATCACATTAGCCCGTCCAGTGGCTACTCAACAGCTCTGAGGCAGCTAAGCTGCCCTGCAAACATCTGTGACTGACAAATATCAGCATGTGTGTGCGTGTGCACTCATTGGATGCATGCGAGTGTTGGTTAATGCGCCGGCGGAGGACTGAACTATTTATTCAGCCTAGATTTATTGGCAGCGTCCTTGAGTTGGTCCCTCTGCAGGGGGTCTCTGCAGGCTCATCCCGCCAACATTAAAGTCTACAGCCGAGACTACCCAGCGTAGTGTTGTGTGTTTGTGTGAGTAAATGGAAGAGGAAAAGAGACAGCTTTAGAGAGAAAGAGAGTAAGAGGAAGGCAAGTATTGATGTGCTGCCATCATGAAAGAAACATTTTCCTGCTTCAGTATTGATCAAGTATTGATTGAAGACGGAACTGAAATATGAAAACTTCTGTCCTTTCCTTCCCTTCGATTTGCTCAACCTCTACCTGTCCCTTTCCCGCCAGAGCTGTTTATTTGTTACCGTACGTGCTGGGGGAGGCTGGAGACGGTGATGCAGTGCCGTGTTGACAGACACAGGCAGAGGGAGTAAACTGCACTGCACAGCTGACTCAGCACTTGCAGCCTGCCAGGGCTCAGGCTGATGCTTCACTTCCCAGCTACTTCCTTATTCAAGGGTCACTGCCAAACGCTAACACGCCAACCTTAACCTGAAGAAAGCGACGGCATAGTTTTAATACAATAACCTTTCACCATGTTCACTGCTTGCTGCTTTGTTGATTCCTCTTTGAGCGTCACAGATGTTGGCTGATATTTACACTCTGTTAGGAAAAATACATGAATACACACTCAGGTTTTTTTTTTTTTTGGGTGGGGGTAAATTAAAGTTGTTTCACTTTAAATGCAGCAGTTTCCTCGTCATGTCATACACTTGTGCTTTCTTCTGAGGTTAACCAGGGTAAAGATAGAAGAGGCTTGGTGCACTGGATGCTTCATACACTATGTAAAAGGTACACGCTGACACAAGAGGCTCCTCCATTGGTACTTGTCCTTCCTCGGGCAAAGACTGTGTGATACATTCATCAAGGAGCTGTGTGCAGGATAAGTGGGTTGTGCCAGTTAATCCGCTCATAGTCACATCTGACTGGACACCGTATCCAACCACTGACGCCCTCAGTGACCCATATTTTTTCCCCAGTCTCTTCTGTGGTGCTTTGTTCTTTTGGCCTGGGTCAACGTCTTTTTTCATCACCATCCAACCGATGACCTTTCCTTTAAGTCCCAGGAGTGGGCAGAAAGAGCCTACATGCGCATCACCACTATTTCTCAAATAATAGATCATTTTCTTCCGTATTCACTGTCATATTAAACTTTTCTTTGAGCTGGAGCAGATATTCAGCTGAACTGCCGAACTGATGCTGGATGAGACAGCTGATTCCTACCTAATTGTTGATCCTGTCAAACGGCACGGAGATCGGAGTGGACGGTAAAGGACAAATGATGCCCTTTACAATTTTTTTTTTCCATTGGCATACAAGCCTGCCGCCGTTCCCTAGCCGATCCTTGGTATTCAGAGAGAGGTCACTTGGAGTTCAGAGCCACAGATGACAGTAACCAACACACAACACAGTTTAAGGTCACAAAAAGCCACCAGCAACTCATGCAGAATGTGAAGCAGTTGGGCTGGCTGAAATGACTTGAATCAGTGTGCTCAAGTGCATGCAGATGTGTGTGTGTGTGTGTGTGTGTGTGTGTGTGTACATGCTCATGTTTGCTGAGCATGTGACCTGTACATTTTTGATCACACAAATGATGCATAATCACTGCAGAGATTAAACTTTGTTCATGCCAACTTAAGTGTGCGTGAGCGTGTGTGTTAGAGGCAGCTAGCATGGCCTACTTCTCAGTGTAATTGTCCCATCCTGAGATTGAAGGTTTAATCCCTTCAACATCATTTCGCATCAAGGTGATCTTGAGAAGAGTGTCCTCTAAAAGCATGAGGAAAACATGTTTGTGTGTGTGTGTGTGTGTGTGTATGAACACTACTGACCTGTGATGACGAGTGTGTAGGGGACAGCGGCTTCGGTGAGCATGCCCTGCACGTGGCCAGTGAAGAGTTGCAGAGCTTGGCCGCGGCCGCTGTGAGGGTTCACCAATATCATGACTCTGCAAGGACGGCGCACCTCTGTGTACACCACACCTGGGAGAGACACAGAGAGAGAGAGAGAGAGAAGATGGTTGTGAGTGAAGGCAAGGACAGAGATGAAGCAAGAAGACATGAAGAGGTCTTATGCATGATCAGATATGTCAAAGAATGTATAAGGACAGCCTCGTCCCTCGGGCTATCTGTGGCACAGAAATGCACTATGAAAAAAACAGCGCACGAAACAGTAAAGTCATAGGCTGTGACAGCGTTCAGATAGACGACGCTTAATGTTAATGTGACGTGCTTCTTTTTTCAGAGAGGTCTTGCAGATGACTCTCACTTAGGATCGTATCGGGATTGTTATTAATAGAAGTTTCGTGACATTTTGTTCATCCCCCATGAGGTAATCCTCCTGTTGCTCGCGTCTCTCAAGGGAAAACACAGTAATGGAGTGACTGTACTTCATTACCCAGGGGTTGGTAGGCATTCAACATCTTGCTCAGGGGCATTTGCAAGATGGATGTTTGCTGACTTACCCGGCTTTAAACTGCTTCCATGCCATTTATAATAGTATATAATATGCAGTTTATTGCAGTATTTAGTTGGCAAGAAGGAGGAAAAGTGTACTATTAAAACAAGACTAAGACTGGTTGAGGCTTAGTGCAGCTGTATTTGAGCTAAATGCTAATATTGGCTTTTTTAGCAGGTATAATGTTTATGTTAGTATGCTAACATTAGCAAACTACCAGTAAACACAGAGTTTACAGCTGAGACTGATGAAATATCAACAGTTAGGAATTAGGAAAAGTATTGGATAAATAAAAATTTTCAACTGATCATGGCCCTAGGTGAAAAGTCAGGAGAATCTCAAATTTTACAATATTACAAATCCTCCTGTGGGTCACATGAATATCTGAACCAAAGTTCATGACAATCCATCCAATAGTTGTAAATTTTTTCCCTCAAAGCCACAAATGTGAATCTCATGGTGGTGCCAGTGGGAAAGGCATCCTTTTAAGAACATGGATGTCTATACAAACTTCCATGGCATTCCATCAGACAGTCATTGATATATTTCAGACCGGACCAAATGGATTGACTGACAGACAACAGTAATTAATGGATGAAATGAAAGAAACAAATCAAAGACAGGAAAAGAGAGAAAAAGAGAAGAGTTATTGGATTCTTTTTCAATCTATATTTATGTGCAGGATTAGCCAGTGGCTGCCCCTACAAGGATGTGTTGCAAGAATGAGCTTTTAAAAGTGAATTTCGAAGGAAGTTTTGCCTTTCTGGAGAAGGATTTTGCAGCAGATGCACTTGACCTTTACAGCAGACACAGACTCATCAGACACCATATCGAATAAATCAGAGGAGACAAAAAAAAAAAAAAAAAAAATCATTCCATTTTGGGAAACATCAGTATCAGTATAGTCTTTCCACCGTAATGATTTGGCTGCAGGTGTTGCTGACATTTGGCATCTGCCGGACAAAATTATCATAAGAAGAAAATGCATTGGAGGTTAAATTCCATCACCTCTTTCCTATAAAGTGAATAAATCAAGAGAGATACAGTCATTTCCGCCGGTTTAGTGCTGATAGGGCAACTATACACAAAACAGTATTGACTCGCTAACATCTGTCTACTCTAAGTGTTTTTCTTCCTGACGGTGTGGAGCCAACATTGAGACCTGTGATGTAATGCTGCCGCTGCCTCCCTCTAACTCAATTGGCTCATGTTGATCGGACACGAGTTATGAAAGAGAAAGAGGTGTGAACCTCGCAGGAAGAGTGAGGAGAGAGCGCGAAAACACACAGGCACATGCCAAACTCTGCTTCCATTCACCCACACAGGGTCACCGTTGTTTTGTATCAGAGCACAATGTAGCTTTCAGACACAAAAGGCCCTCTCCACACTTCCAGAATATCAGCTACAATACTGGAAACTGGCTTTTGACAGTGAAAGAGCTTTAGAATCAGGTTTTGAACTCAAGTGTGCCGAGCTGAATAGCTTAATATACCCAAACAGATGACCCTCAAAAGGTCAAACCTGAAGCTAGGGCTGGGCAATATATCGATATCGTGATATGAGACTAGATATCGTCTCAGATTTTGGATATCGTAATGTCATGATATTGCATAAGTGTTGTCTTTTCCTGCGTTTAAAGCTGCATTACAGTAAAGCGATGTAAGTGTTTTCCGAACTTACCAGACCGTTCCAGCTGTTCTATTATTTGCCTTTACCCACTTTGTCATTATATCCACATTAATGATGATTATTTATCAAAAATCTCATTGTGTATTTCATGAAAGCACCAATAGTCATCCCTGCAATATGGTTGCAGAATCAATATCGAAATATTTGGTCAAAAATATTGTGATATTTCACCAAGCCCTCCCTTCAGCTGAAATCTTTGTTTCTCAAAACAAATACAGCACTTTCTTCCAGCATCTATCGCTGGAATTCATTACATCTAGAACACAGATGTTCTTCTTTCTTGTCCTGCATCTTCAGCATCCTGATTCCAGATCTCGAAATCTCTGATTTATTCGAGCGATTCAAATAGAATAATGAATAATGAAATATCAGTTCAGTCTGATTATCATGCAGCAGCTTCACAATCCTCCTGCTCATCTTGCACTTGTCATATAACCGAATTTACTTATTAACTTGGTTGCGTTAAAGCTGCAGTAGGCAAGTTGAACAATGCAAAACCTTCTGCTTCTCTCTCTGCTCCCTCGTATTACTCCGCCAGCAACCTTCCCCTCCAGGCTCCCTCACAGCCTGTTCCCTGGTGCATAGTCGCACCAGCCTGGCAGCAGTGGCATGAAGCTGGAGGCGGTCATAGAGAACCTGCAGTGGCAACAGCCAGTGCAGGTGACCCTGGAGGAAAAGCCCTGGCAGGCGGAGAAGTTGTTGGAATAGAAACTTTTTCTCCAGGATTTTCCATCATTGAATCAGACTTTCACCATCTGAAGGGAAGTGACTGTGACTGCACATCTGCATTGGTGAACAGCCAATAGGAACGCCCTCTCTCTGAACTGACCCGTGATTGGCCTAAAGTCTCCCATCATGGGCTAGATTTTCTAAAGCCTGAATGCAGAGACAAGAACCCTTATTTTCTCTCAGACCACTTTAGATTAGAATTAGAATTAGAATTAGAATATGCTGAAGGACTATTATAAAATTTTCGAAAAAACAACAACAACAACAATAACAAAAAAACTGCCTACCCCAGCTTTAAATTACTTAGAAGGTGGGAAACATAATCGCAATATAAAACGTGACACACTGTTCACATTAAGATAACGTAGTGTGGCCTAATGTAGCAGCTAAAAATGTATTCTTTTGCATTCACTGATTATGAACTGCTGATTATATATGGCTAGTTGCCAGTTTAATAGGTGCAGTTTAATAAAACAGCATGGCAATAAATTCTGCCTTCATGGGGCGATTGAAAGGTTTTTCTAATCTACTCACACACACATATAAATAAAGTGGAAAAAAGGCATTAGAAACACTCAATCACACACTACAATTACATTAACAACAGCATGCCTCCAAAACAACCAGCAAGTTGAATCAACTCTAAAACTTTTCACAAAAACTGAACATTATAACCCTCATGAAGGTCAGTTTGTCAACTGAGTGCAAATGATAAGGCTGCAACTAATGATTATTTTCATTATTGCTTAATCTGTTGATTGTTTTCCATTTTCCATCTTATATATAAAATGTTAGAAAATGGTGAAAAATGATGATTACTGTTTCCCAAATGTCCAAGCTGACGTTACATTTTAGAAGCTGGAATCAGATAATGTGGACATGTTTTCTTAAAAAAAATGACTTAAATGATTAACATGTTGTGAAAATATTTTCTCTTTTCCTTCTGGAGATTGTTTATGATCATTCATTTTGCACAGGACTTTTATTCATTATCAGTAGATAATCAGGTTTAACATCTGTTGCATGTTTGCAAGCTGTGCAAGTTATAAACTGCATATAAGATCAGACGAATCAAACGTTTCTGCTTGAATATGCACTATGAAACTATGAAGTTCATATATAGGTTATAGTTTAAAAGATTTAAAATATTTTAAACTTTACAACAGTGAACCAAAAATATCAAGGCAGCTTAATATCATATTGATTAATTTATGCTTCGATTTCCATTATTGTTGAATGCCCTAAATTCTCTGAAAACGACTTCTTCCCAGACATTCCTCCTCGGCTGTGTGTGTGTGGAGAAAGATGGATGCAGCATATGAGTGAGAGAAATGGGGTGTATTAGAAATAGATCTGTGATGTGAAGTCAGATTCCTGTGGGCACATCGTACCCTGTCACACTGGCAAGCAAACTTGAAACTGCAGTGTGTGTATTTCACAGTTATAAGTGTGTAAACACACATGCAGGCAGACAGGTGACGGATAGACTGGATGTGTCAATGTGTCGGTGCTAACAAGTGCTGAGGTGACAGAGAGGAGTTACTTTATCATCGCGTTGCCACAAATGCATCGCTGTGCAGATTATTTTTTTTAAAAGAAATGCTAAATAAAGATGAGATGTGTCTTGCTGCAGCACAGGTGGGATTTGTTAAAAAAATATGAAGCTTTTCAAGAAACATCTTGGATTAGAGACAAATATTTGGGCTTTTCCTATGAAAGCTGTCTTCTTGAGGAGTAACACTATATTCAGACTGCAAACAAGCTACATTCCAAGGTTGGATGAGTATTTGCTGGAGAGGAGGGGAGGAGGTCGAAAGAGTATAAACACCACTGCCCACTGAGGCATCACCAGACTGGGAGGGGAGGAGAGGGGGGATGGGGATGAGGGGGAGTAAGCGTTGACAGGCCATCAGAGCCGTGTGTCACAGAGGAGGAGACGAAGCCTCCGGGGGGACCGAGATGCTGGTCGGGGTGAGAGGTTGTCTAGTGACGCAGTCAGCTCTTGTCTCCTTCACCCAGGAAGCCACGGCAGCTTCAGCTGAGCCCCAGGGAGGAGATATCACACACACACTGACAGACACACACCTGACCCTGCGACTGCAGAAAAAAAAAACCCACAGTCGATGATTTTTTGTGGGATCTGAACATACCGCTGCCTCTTTCCTCCCTTCCTTCTCTTTAACACGCTCCAATTTGTTACCCCGACACTCTCACACACACTTGGTGCAAGGATCATGCTCGCACTGGCACTGGAGTAGCTTGAAGGAATTTGCACATTGTAAGGGTGTATTGGGGCAGAAGTTTGGAAAAAAAAATGAGGACAATGAACAAAGCTATCGCAACACTGTTGCACCAATGCAATCAAAATAATTCTACGATGATTAAATGTGAAATCTGTGACCGGCCTCCTACCAGATGTTTGAAAAGCAGAAAATGATACAGCCAGTAGCAATGAAGACAGGAGCCATCATCTCAATTCTTTGCTCCTTTGCATGCAATCTAACTGTGGAGCCTCTAAGCAGACCATTAGCGTGTGCAGGACAGTATCATAGTGTATGCACTTCATTATTTACGGCTCATTCATTCCACTGAACCCTCGATAGAGAGTAAAAACCCAGTGAGACTATCAGTGTGACAGATTTCAACACACAAACTAAATT
Source organism: Euthynnus affinis (assembly GCA_029490765.1). NCBI lineage: Eukaryota > Metazoa > Chordata > Actinopteri > Scombriformes > Scombridae > Euthynnus > Euthynnus affinis. Next base: position 18,319,257 of record CM055856.1, on the reverse strand, counting down.
AGATTGAATTAGTTAAGTTACAACCTCACTGCGAGCGACTAGAAAAGGGAGCAAACTACGCTTTCACATATTAAATTTTGTCTTTACACTTTTCACTTCGGCTCTCTGACTTAAATACAAATCTTGCGTCGCAGTTGCACTTTTAATCCAACCTTTCTATCTGCAATGCCAGATGAGATGACATGCAATTAACTTAGGGGTAAATGCACTATGAGGGATTAGTGAATCACACTGACTTTCATACACCCTCTATGACGAAGCGGTAAAGCCACACATTCTGCCGCATCTATTAAGACAACATTACTCATTTAAAACACATAATATATTCCTTTAAATACAGTATTATTGGCTGGCCTGGATCTGGAATGCTAAAACAAGCTTATAAATGAATGATGTGATCACATCATCAGTGAAGTGAAGAGGCAAAAAAGAAGGGAAAAGGGGAGGACTACACTACAAACTGTTAGATGGCTGAACTGGTTCATTAGTATGTGTGATTTGAAATCCTCCCAAGCTGGAGCTCTTTGATGAGTCCAGCTAGAGGACAATGACAGTTACCTCTCAGGTTACCATCTGCCTGCCTGCCTACCATACAGGGCTGAAACCCAAACTCCTGCTGGCTGCAGACCAGAGGGATCACACAGAGCCCAGTCTATCTCTGTGTTTGCAGTGTACACCTGGAGGCTGCTACCAGGAGGGCGACCTCATTCCTTATCCCTCTGCTAACACTTTTCTCCATCTTTGGCAACCAACATTCCAAATTAGTCACTGCCAAGTCAAATATCCGCTTTTTCGTTTGAACTGCGCTGGCTGCCCGCGAGTGCATGCCTGCTTTATAAATCAAACAGTTAAATATTTCTGTGTAAAGAAAGGATATTACCTGACCTGACATGCTGGATTCAGAATTCGTACCCCCATGTGACAGTTTTGCTTCATCGTCACAAAGTATCACCACATCCTCTCTAATGAGTGATGGAGGTAATTAGCTGTGTAAACACTTCTCATAGTGTATTCATGTTAATTACTGTCTCACTGTATACCAGGGTGAAACACAGAGGAAGCTAATGAGATCAGAAGACAAAGGAACCTGAGGACAGTCTGCATTTTAAACAGAAGAAGACATGACGAGACCTAATTAGACATAGCCGCTGCTCAGCAGGATGAGAAACGGGCTTTGTTTTGATGTGATTTTCCACTCATCAACAATAAATTCTCAGTGGGAATTTACAGAGCAGAGATAATGAAGCTTGAGCAGCAGCTACACTCTCTGCTGACAGAGGATCAGTTGAAAATCTAACTACTTAAGTGATCAGTTTGGTTTGAGTTTGCGTGTGCATGTGCGTGCGTGTGTGCATGCGTGTGCATTTGCAGTAAGCTCCAGATCCAGAATGATCACTCACATGGTCTGTGTGGATGAATGAGGCAGCTGTAGTTGCTGCGTGCAGGTGGATCTCCTTTCATGGCAGGTAGAGCAGGTTAGTGAGAGCAGAAGGAATGTGTGCAGCCTCTCTGCCAAACCTGTTTTTTTGGTAAAAAGGAAGGTGCACTATGGTTGAAGTAACATGTGGGGCTTTTTTGAGAGGGAAGTCAGCCTACTTAGCTTACTGTTACAGGTTGACCTCACAGAAGGAATGTTCCCTAAAAGGCTCATTTTACAAGACATGGAGGGAGAAAAGTGAAATCACTGTGATGGCCATAAAAATATTCAAATACCACTGTGGTGCTTATAGTGACCAACCTTACTGTAGCCTACTTTATGATATTTTTCATATTCACAGAAAAATATGTGATAGCCCACTCAGTTTGAAATAGCCTATATTTGTAATACTAAGTTGCATGTTTAAATTCATTTTTGGGGGGGGGCTTGAAAATGTGACCCCACACTGCTCACCTTCTCTCCGGGGTGCCTGCAGCACCGAGGCATCTCTGATGGCATGAGCCCACCTCTCAGCCTCCTGGAGGTTGGCGAGCGGGTCCTGGACCAGCGCGACCCGAAAGCACTGCTCCACTCGCTGCCGGGCCACTCCGGCGCTCATCCAACGCCTCTTGAACGGGTAAAAATAGGCTGTAAAGTAGGCGCCGACGTCCGCGCTGTCCGGCCCTCGGTACGCCCGGCAGCCGACACAGTCGGTCAAGTTAAAAACCACCTTAGTCCGGCCGGGTGACGAGGAGATCTTCTGGATGGTCAGGGCGCTCTCTGTCAGGCTCACTGAGTACCGGACCCTGTCGTTGAGCATGTCGGTGAACTCTCCGTACAGCACGCCCACGACCCCGTTCCGCTGGCGGGATGGGTCCGGTTCAGAGGCGTCTTTCTCCATCCCGGACGGAGAATGCGACGCGTCCCGCAGGCCAGTGTGCGGATGTCGGTGCGATGCAGACTCTGAACACTAACAGCCTGCTGTGGGACCCTTTGAGCTTGGTAACAGCAGCTTTCCTAGTTCAGAGTCTCTCCCTAGTGACTGAAACAGGAATGGCAGTGATGGAGCTGAAGGAGGAGAGCGCACTGTCCTGTCTGTAATTGCGCCTCTCTGTGCAAGCTGAAACCAGCTCCTGAGTCGTGAACATGTAAAATATGAGTAGTGAACAGGTAAAGTACATGTTCACTACTCAACTAGAGCAGTACGTCAATTTCAAGCTTATGATCATTTGAAAATATTCAGATTTCACCAAATGGAGACCAACACAATGAGACATCCGCTTAAGACTTGGAACACGGGGTTTACTCGAAAATAGCCATGTTTAAAAAACATGATTAAGCTCATCTCATTTCAGATTTTTGAAATACATAAGCTTTTGGAGAATGAAAGCTCATTGTTGACCTTGGAAATAGTCTTAACTCAAGATCGACTTACCAGATTTTTTCTAGAGCTTTCAACCACATCTCAGGGGCTTCATCAGCTGATGGTGTTTGCTCATTCACCCACACAGGAGACTGAAATGCAGATGAAAGCTCTGGATAAATACTGCTTCAGTTAGGATTGTTTTTTTTTTTAATGAAGAAGTTGATAAGAGACTGTAGTTTTGGTTTTTGACTTGCTGTGCTGTTACACATAATAACACAAAAACATTTTTTTGGAGGCTACTGCAAGAGATATTTATGGGTTTGTCCATCTTTGATGTAGAAAATGGACCTACAGTTCTCTTTTTGATTGAAAATGAAGTGATGTGTCAATGTGCTTATGGTAATGGCATCTTTTATTCTTATTTGACCTTTTATTGCCCTTTCATTTTAGCAGGAAAAAATACAGGACAACAAGCATGATTCATCTAAGTTAGAAAATTTTCCATCACATCATTAGTCCATTAAATATTTAGATACACTGTCGGCTCATGCCCCCTAAACGTCCTTACCAGCCTCAGTTATAAATTTCCTTATGAATAAGTTTAGAGGCTTTGCACATCTCTCCACCAAAACAGACTTGACAGTAATTCATTCATTTTGACTTACTGAGGCACTGAAATAAACATATTATATATTATTAGTATCTGTAACTATAGGAACCGCTGCTCCTCTCGACATATCTGACATCATGTTTATGACATTTGACATGAATTGACGTGCAGATATATTTGCGATCAAACTGCAGAAAAGTTTGCAGACGCTGACTTGTGTTTTAACCAGCTTATAAAAAGACATGACACGACATTTGATGAGTGAATAATAAGGCTGTTCAACACTAATTAAGTCAACTTGCAATTTCAAGGCAGCCAAGAGTTTCACATCGTGTTTTTGTAGTGCACACTGATTTAGTGGATAGAGCAGCTAGTCAAAGATAGTCCTGTAAATATTATAATAATTATTTGTTTGCTAATGTTAGGCTCGTTATTCAACTAATAAGTAGCTCATGGTTAATCAAGACGTCTGTTTTTATTAGTCTGATATTTTTTTGCTGCCATGATACCTACAAGTGCTGCTGTACCATAGGGCTGTAACTAACTATTAGTTAGGTTATTTTCATCATCAGTTAAGCTGCCAATCAATTATTCTCAATATTTTTTTTATTTGTCTATAACTTTAAAAACAAACAAAAAACCTCACTGAGGTTAAAGTTCTCTTTTATCAGAGTGTCTTGGCCAAGATAGCAGCACCACATAGACTGTAAAACTTAGAGATTACCAAACATAGAATTAAACTTAAGACTTAAAATTAATCAGATAAAATATGAAGAGAATCAAGGATCACAAAACATGTAGGATCCAAAGTAGACCCATAAAGTAAGACAAAACAGAAATACACCAACAAAAAAAAAATAACTACTATAATGAATGTCAGAAATTTGTGAAAAATTCCAGTTTCCTAAAGCCAAAGCTGGCGGTTTCAAATATCTTGTCTTGTCCAAGTATTAATTTACTATTGCATTAGACAAAACAAAACACAAAAAACAACAGAAAACAAACAAATCCTCATAAATGAAAGGCTGAGACTAGCGTATGGCTGGTATTTCTGCTTGAAAAGTGACTCAAACGATTAAATTATCAAATATTTGACAATCATTTCTCTGTTAATCAACTATTTGATAAATTGACCAATTGTTTTAACTCTAACCATTATGTTAAATTTTCTCTCATAATTATGTATACATTGTATATATTTATCATTGCACTAAAGTGCAATTCAATTTTAGGTTAAAACTTTCTGTTTGGGACAAGTTGGGACAAGTTAAACTTTTTCCACACCCAGTCACAAATCACGTGGGATGTGACGTTTCCAACACATAAAACCTCATCACGCGATAGTTCCTGCCTCATTCTCGTTGCGCGCGTGGTGGTGTGAGGACAGCCGAGAAACTCCTAACGCCAGCATGCAGTTTTCATATGTGTCGATGCTTTTCTGTCTGAAAATGGAGTGCTCTGTAGACGACCCTCCATGAGCAGGTAATGATTTGATGAATAATGAATGAGACTTGAGTGTGTTGAAGTCTGGAAGCGGTTTCATATGAATTGTGCTAGCCGGCTAGCTGTTAACTGCCAAGCACGTGTGAGAAAATCGCGTGCTGACCAGAAGTTATAAAGGTTTTATTGAGAAGCTAAGTGATTCAAGACAGTAGAATAACATGCATTATATTCACTGACACGCAGTCACTTTTTTATTTACAAATTTAAATATGAATTTTCATCGTGTAATGTAAGTGAGGGACAGACAGAAATGTGGCCTTCTTCTGGTCGCTAGCTAATGTCTCGAGGTGTCTGATTACTCATCAAATGTTTAACCTAGAATTTGATTTATTTTAACTTTACAGGCAGCTTTGACTGAAATGGAATGAGGCTCATCTTCCAATCCCATAAAAAGGCGAATTCTTCCATCGTGAAAGACAGGTAAAACTTACCATGAGTGGTGTTTTTACTGTTATTCCTTAATATATGCAGTGCATATGATGATTTTTGTTATCCCTGTCTGAAGAACATGTGTGGAAAGCAATGGTATCTGACCTGCTGCAGACATAGGTATAAAGACGCATGCAGCTGCTGCTGAACCATCACTAATGCAATGTGTTGTTACAGGTTCCCAGCTCTGTCCTACTTGGCAATGGCAGCAAGAAGAAGTGGGAGACATTGTAGGGGGGGGAAAAAAGGTTTGTACCATCCTTCACTAGGTCTTGTGATACTTGCTGCCAGTGATTCAGTGATGAAAACTGCTGCATAGGAAGTGCCGTCTGATGCGATAACTGACGCGGGAAACAGCTGTTTCTGAGAAATATTGTCAAACATTTCTGCCTTTTGGTGTGTATGATCTGAACACTTGATGATCCAGATGTTAAATGTCTCCATGCAGGTCTGAACAACATGGCAAGACTAAGAAGACATGTGGGCATTGAGATGACATGAACAGGTAAATGCTGCAAGATTGACACTCAGAATTGAATAAAAGTCAAGTCAGTGATGATACAAGTTATCCCTGTCTGAACATTTAGTGTGGAGTCATGGTAACCTGAGGCTTGACTAGAGATACAGCATGAACAGTATCTGCTGTATTTTAGAGGTTTGTCACATTGTCAGAATTTTAATGCTTTTTTTCTTTTAACTTTCAGATGAAGTCGATGAGAATCTAACGCAACAGCAGCTTGGATTAGAACCAGATCTCTGATGCCACACGAATCTTAGCCAGAGTTTTAAAACTTTTAATAAACTTGAGAAAATACACTGTATAAAATTCAAGTATTCATCACATTTAGAAAAAAAAAATTACATGAATCCCACTGTGAGGGCCCAGCATGTCTGGGTCAGTCTGTGTTGAAAGATAATTTGTAAGATTTCTTCTTCAAATTGTCAAGGAAGATCTGCTCTTCTTGGAGGTATTCACGGTCCTGTGGGCAGGAAACACTAGAGTTACTTAGGACAGAACTTTGAACATTTTGGAATGTGTAAGGATATTTCTTAAATTTATGAAATGAAAGCTGCTGGTGTAATTGTGGCTCAGCCACATTACATTACTGGAATTGTAACCCATTTACAATAAAATTATTACTGTAACAACCTACTTGTGTTCATTTGAATTTTTCTGGGTGTGGTGTGGGCATTTGATATATATTTAGTACAGTGACAAAAGATTTGCTACCAAAGCTGAATGTAGACTGTAAACTGTTATGTGACATGTATTAACCAGTAGGCTACTGGGGCACAGTCACTGGTGTAAAAGGTTGCAATGGCTTCATTTTGGTTTGAAATGATGTACTGTGTAGGACTTGAATAAAAGCTTTCACTGGCATGTATGATTATTCAGTCATTTAAATATTTGAAACAAACTAGCTGTTTGCAAAACAGTTCTTGAATGACTGGTATTGGTCGTATGATGATGCACAATTAATTTGGACATAATATGTAATAGCTGCTACATCTAGGATAGTTAAATGTATCTAAAACATTTATGAAGGTGCTATTTTATTTATTTCTTCTTGAAGTTTCCTCATCTATAATGCTAGTTAGTGAACCATTAAAAATGACTATGTGGCTCCTGTTTGGGAACATAAGTGTCAAAATATTTTGAAACAAGCAGTGCTTGTTTGTTGAAATTGCTGTCACTAGTAATTATGTGACTTTCAGGCTTTGTAAAGTCTTCAGCAAAGACTAAGACTTACCTTTTCTGCAGTGTACTTCCACAGAGCCAGACTCGCCTGAAGCGCCATGGACTGAGAGTTGGAAGACGAACTGGGAGGGGGAACATTCAGGGTTGATGCCAGCTCAGGGTTTGGCATCACTGAGTCTACAGATAAACAAAACATTACACTGTTACATTTTGCATATTGAATGGTTCTATTTTTACCCGATATGAGAATCTAGTCAAGAGTTTACATCACCTGGTAAAACAGGTGGAATAATTTGTGGTAAAGACATGATGGGAGGGTCTTGTCTCAGCCTCTCAGTCTCCTTCAGCGCATTACTTAACCGCATTCGCTCCTATAACAAAAAGTGTTTGGGTGCTATCAGACAGTTACCATGTATATTTTATAGTTTCGTAGTATAGAACCGCAATCTGAAGAGGAACCGGCTACCACACCTGAAGGATGCGTTGCTCTTGCTGCCTCAGCCTCTCTGTTTGGGAATGGATATTTCTAAGCCTTGCCTCGTGCTCAGCCTCCACACGTTTAGCCTCCTGCAAGGCTCGCTCTCCCTCCTCGTACTTCTCTGCAGCAAGCTGCGAAGAACATGTGCCAAGTATATTAAATACTGTATACCCCGCAGGTGCATAAGAGTCCTACTACCATACATATAGGTCAGCGTGGGGCTAATTTACCTTGCTGAAGGCCTCCACCTCCTGAGCACGTGTTTTGAGTCTCACAGCAGTGCTGCTTATTCTGTCTTTGTCCCTGTCCACTTCCTCTTTTAGTCTTTCCAGAGTTTCTCTCTCCTGTGCTACAGCCATCTCCTTCTGTTTCAGCTCTCCAGTGCGAAGCTTCAGGTTAGCTTGTTCCTACAACCATGAACAGAAAAAAAAGACAGTCAGTCCAGAATACTTGGGATACTTGAGGAAAGGGCTGACAAAAAGTATTTGCTATCCTGTATGTCATAGTGAGAAAAACTAAATTCACTTCAGCAATATATTCCACTATATATATTCCACAGTTGAAGCAAGAACTTCTCACCTGTGCCAGACTGAGGATGGAGCCCTCTCTCTTCTCCAAAAGACTGCTGACCTCACGTTCAGCCCTCTCGTGTCTCTGCTTCTCCTGGGCGTGGAAGCGGGCCCACTCTGCTGCCAGCTTCCTCCTCTCCTCCGCACAAAGCTGCATCACTGACTTCTGCTCCTCCAGTAAAGCGCTCTGATGGAAACAGAGAGAGAGAGAGAGAGACAGCCAAGGAGAGGTGAGGAGGAGACGTATAGAATCAAGATATAGCTTACGTCTATTATCTAAACCGATTAATGTCAGCCTCACTTTGGCTCTTTCCAGCTCCTCTCTCTCCATGTTGATCTGCATGCTGAGGGAACGCCGTTCTTCTTCCAGGCCTCTTTGGGTCGACTCTGCCTTGGCCTGCTCTGCGGTCATCTTCCAGCGCTCCTGAAGCATACAAAAAATGTGTTTGTGTATATATTTGTGCAATATTGCCATTTCTAAGCAACTGCAGGTAGCCTAAAAATAGTCCGTGTCATTGATTTCTGACCTTCTCAAGCTGTCTCTGCTGCTCATTGAGCTGCGTGTCCATCCTGGAAATGATTTCCTTGAGGTAAGCTCTCTCTTCCACCATGGCTTTCTGCTGCTGGGCCAGACGGTCCTGCATTACTGAAACGTACATTTAGAGAATGACCTTAACCCACTTGCAATGTGATACTATGCACTCAGACTTCTTGTATCTTGACCTATTTGTACATCCTGTTAATTGTATAAGTGTGTGTGTGGAGGGGGTGTGTGTGTGAAGTACTTCGAAGCTGCTCGTCTCTGTGCCGTGCCCCCTGCTCCAGGCCATGGGCTGTGTGTTCATGTGTGCTCTCCACTCGAGAAGAGAGCTCTCCCAGCCGAGAGGAGAACTGCTCCATCTGCTCAATCATCACTGTGAGAGACCTGGACAAAGACTGACTGTTAAGAATCTGCTTTGATAGGAAAAAATAACAATAAAAAAAGAGCAATTCCAGGCTCACTTTCAAGGTAGACTCAAGGAAATTTTGTGTTTAAAAATTTTAAATGAGAGTGACATTGTGCTTTGATATGAACTTACCTGGTCTGAGATGTTGCACTTGTAACTGCATCAATCTCTTCGTCTTTTAACCTCTTCAGCCTCTGGACCTGGTCCTCGTGGTCTTTCTTCATCTCCAAGATGGATTTCCTTGACCGCAAAGGATAAAAAGATAAATATATGATGAGGTCATTTATTTATCATAGAATGTGTTAAACTCATTCTGTTCATCAAAGTATTTTCTTTATCTATTGAAATATTATTCTTCTCATGACCCATGTAACACCTGTTTTGGTCTTATTCATTAAGTATATCACTAAATCACCGGCTGCCACAGAAACAAAAGTACATAAAAACATTCTCCAGTATAGCAAAGACAGAATTTATAGACAGATTTACCTCTGAAGGTCTCTGAGCCTCTCCACCTCACGGTCTCTGTCCTGCTGGGCCTGGGCCAGTTTCCGCTGGTACTGAGCCTGCAGCTCTGAGCGCTCCTGCTCAGCCGATCGCGTTACTGTGACCAGGCGTTCCATTAGGTCTTCACACTCCTGCCGCGCTCGTGTCTCCCTCTGGGCCGCTGATTCCTCAAGCAGCTTCACGCGAGCCCTGCGTATGCACAGAAAATACTCGCAATGTTGAGCATACGGACACACATAAGCTGCTAGAAGTGCAGGGGAATTATGCATAATGCACGTTAAGCGTGTACAGGGCTGCGCTACACATGTGCGTGTGCGTCCAGACCCACACACACACACCCACACACACACACACACACACGGTATAAGAATGATTTTTCAGAGTGAAGTCTGGCAAGCTCCGGGAATAAACTACTTGTTTGCGTTCTCCATGAGTTCCATATCCTGTTTATGTCGCTGCTGGACACTCTCTAGCAACATTTGGCTTTGGTCTCGCTCCAGCTGCAGCGTCTTCACCTGGACAATAACACATAGCAGTTTTAGGCTAGGAAAAATACACGGAGGTAACAAAGAAAGGGAGGACGAGGCAGCACTGAATGTTATTATCCCTTCCTATAAATACAGCAGACACACAGTATATACAGTATAGTTGTGTTTTCCTCTCGTCATAGCAACGGCATTCATTTACCTGTCCCTCCAGCTGGACGATGCGAGCCTGTAACGCGTGATGATCTCCAGGTTGCTGTTCTCTCTCTTTGAGTCTCTGCAGGGCGCCCGTGTCCACAACACCCCCGAGACCCAGCAACTGAGACTGCATCATCTTTAGGGAGGAGAGCAGCCAAGTGGAGAACAAACCGGGTTGATACACGTGTTCTTACATTTTTAAAAAACACATGCAAGTAGAGATAAGTAAAGTTAGTTACCTGTTGTTGTAGTAACAGTTGCTGCAGACTGTCTGTTGAAAATGTCACCTGTTCAGATATGAAGATATGGAAGGGATTAAAAAAAAATAAAAAGGTTTATTATAGCTTCTCCCAAATAATAATTGCAGGAACACAATACCTGTTGTTGGACAGCTGTTTGTGTGTTTTGCATTTGGTTTTGCTGTGGAGCGACTGGAAAGAAAGCAAACATGATTAACAGTCATACTGCTCACACTGGATACTGGATACATTGGTGAAAAATGCTGCTACATCTAAAACTACTTCATATTTCCCTAAGATTACCTACACGCCATTGAGCCAGGCAGTGCAGTAGACGTAAGGTTGGAAAATGTCAGCGGTTGTGAGATTTCATCCAAGACGTGCTTGGGTCCTCCTCGCACCCTGGGTTCTTTATTGGATGGGAAGTGCTGGGGTTGAGGGTGGCTAACGCTAGAAGCAGCGACTGATAAGGGGCCGGTAACTTGAGGAGGATAATCTGAAGGATGAGACGGACTAAGAGTTTGTCCGAAGTCTACTTTAGCATGGAGATCGGTTGGTGAGGAGGATGTTAAGGTGGGAGGGAGGTGATGCTCGGCGGTTGGTGTGTGCTCGGTGACTACAGATGGAGACTGTGGTGGAGTCGAAGGGTAAGTGGGAATCGTATCTGTATGAGAGGGGTAGATCGAGTAGAATGTGAGTTGATGATTCGCTAAGATTACGAGCGTGACGCGATAAAAGATGAACAAAGTATTAGAGGAAGGCTCGTGGGTGTGTGTGGAGGGACACGTCTTTGAAAAATAAGGCTTTTATGCATTTTGTATTCATCCTTTTATAAAAATATAACTGAAGAGCAGTTGGATGAATCACTGTGCGACTCAGTGAATACCTTGCTTTGTCTTCTCATCTCTGACAGGGGTGGAGTGAGCAGCGGGGCTGGGCTGGCCAAGAAAAGTGTTGCTGTACAACATAAAACAAGAATGAAAAAAGCAAGAAAACATCAAAAGCCCGTTTATTGTCACTTTTATTTACTTTAAATAGAAATCTTACCCGGTTTCCTTGACAGACGCAAGAGTGTCGTCTCTGCTTCTAGGAGCTTGTGAAGTGCTCTGCTTACTGAAAACAAGAGCAGGTAATTATTTAGTACTGAGGAAGAAGAGTGGTTTATATCATTGTGGAAGGTATTGCCTTTGCTGTTGTGCGTGCTCTCCACAGTACCTAACAAGTGACTCCAGATCCACTTCTTCCCCCAAGCCTAGAAAGTCGTCCTGCTTGGAGCTTTTTGCTTCAGTGTTTAAAACTGACTGAGTCTTCTTCCTGCTCAGTGCTCCTGCTAACCAGTCATCCTCCTCCTCTTCTTCTTTCTTCTGGCGTTTGGAGACCTCTGGCTTCTTCTGTTTGGTGATGTTTTCAGTTGGAGCTGAGGTGTCAGCTGATAATTTTGCAGCGGATGCGGCATGACCACCCGTCAGCGACGGCTTTCTCTCTAACAAAGGAGAGGACGGAACCTTTGGAGATTCTGTGGAAGTCTTTTTCTCTTTGGCGTCATCTTCATAGTCGTCGTTCGTCTTGAGGCCTAGCCAATCAGCTGAGTTGCGGGATCGAGAGGAGGTGGGGGTGGTGGGTTTTGGTTTCTTCTCTGGGGTGGAGGTACTGACATCCTCTGTAGAAAATCTGATGATATAAAAAAAAAAAAAAGGTCATGTATCTATTTTGTGCCTACTGTAACACACACAGGTTGGACTTCACACACACCTGACAGACTGTCTGCGGGAATGGCGCCCTTCAGGGGTGGATCCCACCGTGGGCTGATAAGACCCAAATGTGAGGTCGTCTTCTAAAAGTGTCTCTGCTGGTAAGTGGTAAAAAAAAAAGAAAAAAAAGATGAAATTGGCTTTAAGTATTTCTTTACTTGCTTGCTCATAGTTGTGCTAGGCAGGAGACAGTGGAGCTCTATTACCTTTCACATTGGAGGTCTTCTCCTGTTGCTGCTTGTCTTGAGACTCAGGCTGGTCCTTCCTCTCACCCGTGGGTGGTCGCTCCAGAAGACGAGGTGAAGTCAAACTCTCCAGAATCTCATCTAGCCGAGTGCGAGCTCTCTGAGGCGGTTCGTTTCTGAGATCAAACATAACAACACGATATACTGTACGTCACGTTCAGATACCAAACTTTCTTTGAAAGAACAAGCGACGTGAAAGCAAAACAGAGATGTTTTGTAAAAATACCGTCTCAGCAAGTCGCATGTGAACAATCAGGATGAGATCCTGAGCAAAGTTTGGCTTTTAGCTGCACTAAAGCAGTAATTATTTATTATTTCAGCACTATAAATAAGGACCACAATAAGAGTGAGACAGAGAGAGTAAAAACAAATTTTACCTTTCCTTGTTGGGCCACAGTGCAGTTTCTTTTTTCTTGTTTTTATCACTGTCAAATCCGAGTGCATCCATTAAGTCGTCTTTATCATCCTCAAATGTGAGATCACTTCGTTTTTTTGCTGCATTTGCTGATGAAAAAAAAGCATACACACACATCTAGTGCCTCAGTGTGTGGTGATTACATGTGAAAATGACAAGCAAAGGAAAACTTTAAGGCTCACTTGTTTCACTCTTTAGGATGGGAGATGCTGAAGGAGATAGCACAGATTTTTCAGGTTTGGCTGGCTGCACGCTGGCTTTAGATTCTGGTTTGGTTTCATCCGGAAGCAAGTCATCAAGCAGTCCATCAAGAGGGTCGTCTACATCTGCAGAGGAAATCAGATTATTCACTGCTTTCATACTGTGTTTGGACACCGGGCTTTAAGGCTGTAAGTATACGGGTAGACTCATATTACTTACTATAAACACTTAGGATTATTCAAATATCACATACAAAAAAACATGTACATGTTCAAATATATCTAAGTTACAGTATATACTGTGCTACCAGTTAATTAGGCACATGTGCACAATTTATACATCACATCCCTACAAATCCTACTGTGTGAAGCTCTTGACAGTACATGTTGGTCTTAAAAAGATGTTTAAATCTAAAACTTAAATCTGACTTAAGTTTTGAGGCTCAGATTAGTGGCAGTGATATATTAGATTGCATTTATTAAGGTGTTTCTCATATTCTGTCACCTTCCTGTACTTCATGTAAATCAGGAGGATAAAATATTAGAAATACATTTTTTTATTATAAGACAAAAGCTTCACAAATATTTTTGGTGTTTTTTTCTTAAAAACTGAAGCTAAAAAAAGCACAATATCTAATTATTCACAACAGTAATATTTCAACAAAGACAATCTACCACCAGACTTGTAAATTTAAGTTGATATCAAACTATTGTCACTTTTTAATGTACCGATGCACCTTTAGCGGAAGGTGTCTGACCAAGATCTTCATCATCATCATAACTGCTGTCTGAATTCATGCAGCAAATTGAGATAAACAGAGCAGAGTGATCAGTGAACACATGGTTTTTCTCTGCTGTTGAGTCACATGAAGTTTGGTCTCAGAGGTGGATGGCAACGAGAGGCTCCCTCACCAGAGAAGGTGAACTTCTTGTAGTTGCGCGTTGTGGACGAAGGCGCAGAGTTCGGCTTCTTCACTCCTTTGATGGATTCATCTGAGTGAATTGGGGGAGACAGAACTCTCTCTTTGATTGCTGTTATCAATGTAAAGTTCAAAGACAGTTCTAATCTGAGGCTAATAACGAGAAAAATAATTTATGCTAAAACACTCTGTACTGAATTACCTGCTCCCTCTGGTTTTACATTACTGTCTAATGCGGCTGAGTCTTTCTTTGGCCCTTCGTTACCAGACAGCTTTGTTTGTGCAGGAGCGGAACTTGGTTTTTTCTTTGATGTAAAAAGATCAGCATCCATATCATCCATGTCCTGTACAAGGAGAGACAGGAAAAACAAGAACCCATGGCCATGAAAACACAACAAAACAGAGCTTTGTCTCTGCTTTTTCCATGTTTCATAATAACCAACCTTCAAGTTCTTCAGTATGTCATCAGGATCTGCTGCTGAGACATCGGAATCCTTGGACAAAAATAAAAAACATAATAACAAGGAGACAATAAAATCATGCTCAAATAAAAGAGACTGTAAAAGTTTCACATCTGTCTACCTACCTCAGCTTCACCATCAGCCTTCACCTCCTCTGCTAACATACTGAAGATGTTGTCAGTGGTGGATAAGCTGGAGAAGAAACAAATGCTACTTGCAATCAGGAATGAAAACTGATCATTCATAGTGTGTAACTCTTTCATTCCTCCAACTTACCGATTTGCTGATCCACCACGAGTTGATTTCCCCATCAGCGGGTGTTCTGGTGAGTAAATTATGAAGAGAAAAATATCAAAACACACAAATCTTTTACAGTGATAATATTATACAAAACTGCAGAACTGGGCTCACTTACTTTTATCATCAAATAAGCTGTCGAGCAAATCATCATCTCCGAAGGAACCTTGGGAAAACCATGGGGAGGGGGTACACTTTTATACAAGTTTGGAACTCTTTTACTTATTACACTCACGTATACCTTGTCTTTTGTGTGTATATGCTGAATTTCGCTTCTACTTATACCATTGCTGTTATGTAGTCTTTGGTTCTATTGTGTGTTTCTGCTTTTCTATACCAAAATTCTACCCTTGCAGTCTCCTTTCTGTTCTGCACACTCAATAGCTATATTGTAAACCCCTCTGACCTGGAGAGATAGATGCTGTCATATGATCCCGCAGAGATAAAATAATACAGTAGTGTAGCATTCATATAACATTGTGAGGAACTTACTTTTGGATGCTTTCCCCCTCGGCTTTGTAGCCTGAAAATATCGATGAAATAAGTTATTTTACAGCTGAGATAGATGAACCTGGTCAGTGTAATTCCTGGATCATTGTGTACATACGTATAGAGAATTAAAACATGCATTTAACTTGCTCAATAATCCCGTTAACCCTGGTAAACATTAAACGGTTGCCGTTGGTAGCAGTCTGACTGACTCACCATGTTGAAAGCTGGTAGCCGCCGGTCAGTTAAATCTGATTAGGCGTCTCCGGTCTCCATTGGTAACCACTCTGTTATACCGGCGAGCTTTCATGTTAAGGACTCAAAACTGTGGTTGGTCAATACCTCTATAAGTCGTATCGTTTCATGCTTTAAACACAGTTATTAGTTTAGTATAGACGTTTATCATTTAGAAATTGTCCAGTTGCCTTGAAGTGTTAACTTTAAAATGAATCAGCGCCGCTAACTTACACATCTGATACATACAGACACGGTTCTTTATTAGCTGTATTGCGCACATAAGCTAATTCATTCCAGTAACTCAAACTTTATGAGTAGCATTATAAATTTTTGTTGCTTAAAGCTAAACATTAACTACAAGCTTCAATGTTTGATTTACTGCAGCAATAGCATAACCGTACCAAACCCGAACCGGCGCGAGAAGTACGTTTCCTGTTTACACTTCTCAAAGCATTATGGGTAGTGTAGTTTTCAGCAACTTTTCAGGGAACAAGACTACAGTGGCACTCTGGGCTAAATTCGAACATATTAACCTGTTCACAATAACAAAGGATGAACAGGTATAACAGTCACCATGTTCATCATCTTAGTCTTGCATGTTACCATGTTAACATGTGATAATAAGCACAAAACAGGTACAGTAGAGGATGATGGGAATGTTTCTTTTGAGAGTGTTGACTCATAAATCAAATTATTGGGTTAATTGACATTTTGATTTGATAATTGAGTTAGATGAAAATTCAGGTGATCACCATAGTTATCACAAGTTATTATGAGGGAGACATGATTGTATATATATCAAATTTATCCATCTAAAAGTTGCTTAGATATTCCATTCAGAAACATGATTGCCAACTTCATCACTGGTACTACTAAAGGAAAAGTCAGAGTCACCAAATTGCATTGTCTGGCAAAGATGAAGGCCTGCACTAAAATCTGTGCCAACAGTGAGCAAGTCAAGTAAGTTTTATTTGTATAGCCCAATATCACAAATCTCATTTTTTTTTTACAATCTTTGGACCATCAGTTTGAATAAGGAAAAACTCCCTAAAAAACCCTTTAATGGGGAAAAAATGGAGGAAACCTCAGGAAGAGCAACAGAAGAGGGATACCTCTCCCGGAACAGATGAAAATGCATAAAGAAAGACAAATTACAGAAATACAGGATGATAAAATTATGATGGATGTATAATATATATGAAGAATTTGATGAAGAGGATACCAAGCAACCTTGGCGGAGGACAGAGTCATATCGCACCATTCACATACACAATAGAGGAGGCAAGAAAAGACATTATTCACAGAGGAGAGAGAGAAGGGTGAAGACATCATTCAGAGGGAGAGAGAAGTGAGGCGAGGCTGAACTCCTGCAGGATGGGGAACCAGATCCAAAACCTCAGGAAATGGCACCGACAACCAGGGAAGCAGAGTGGTTCCAGGATAGGTGATGGTCCAGCAAAGAGATGCCTGAGAGAAAAGAGAGGACAGGAGGAGAAAAAAGGGGAGAGCGGGGAAAAAATAGAGAGGGGCACACAGCTCGGATGCTCACGTGCTTGTAGAACAAACAGAATGTTAGAGAGATGCAATGGTTATCAGAACAGCTGCAATAATCAATAATCTTTTTGGCAAAACAACGCTTAGTAAATTCATTAAGATAGGAACCAATCTGCCGTGTAGTACAAGGTAATGAACTAATCAGTTGAAGGCAACTAATTGTAGGTTAAGGCAAAAAAGATGTATTTTAATAAATATGATATTATAAGTTGAAACTTTGACCTGCTGGTGGCACCAGAGGAAATATGAGGGGATCCTCTGGGGACCATGAACATCTTTAGTCTACAAAATTTCATGGCAATCCATCTAATTGTTGTTGAGATATTTCAGTCTGGACCAAAGCGGTGGACCAGCCGACAAACCAACATGGCTAAAAATATCTACAAGAATGTGTTTGTTTGGGGGCATAAATAGTGAAGTTGCCTGTTTTTCTTTGACAGCTTCACCTGCTTGCTTATTTTGTGAAATCTACCAAACTAGTTTACCACCAGGTGGCATCAGAGCTTAGAAAATTAGTCGAAGCAAATCAGTTACAGCAAAACTGAAGAGCTGAATAATTCATCATCTGTAGCCTATATTTAATTCAGTGAGGTCTAGGCCTGATGTTGCACCCTTAATCAGCATAATGATAACTAGGCGAACAACCATCCAGTGAGCTCATTGCTCAAAGTTGACACCATTCCTCACGAGGTTTTGGCCTTCCTGTGCACCTCAAAATAGGCTTTACAGGTGTTCCATAGCTGGGTTCAGACAGACATGTCAGCATTACTTGATTTTCTTTTTTTTTTCCATTTATCATATTATGGTGAAAAAACATCTGTCTACAACATCTGTCCTGTACATGTCGGAATATTTTGCTTCGTAGTAGTGGAATGTTGTAAGAAAGGGGGGTCTTTATGTTAAAGCAAAACACACTGTATTTCATGTTTGAGCAAATAAGTCCTCCTCTGTCAAACCAAGTTTGTGCAGACAGCATTTCAACTCTACAATTATCTTGACAGATTAAAAACAACAGCATAAAACACATCTCTTAAACTATATCTGCTCAGTTGTGTAAATGTGCATGCATGATGATTCGTAGTAAATGCCATGGGATCATCTTTTGAACTGCAATGATTGAGTGTTAGCTGTTTCATGCCCTTTATTAATATTCAGGAATTTTGTGTGTGTGCACTGAAGATATAAAAGCAGTAAAGTAATCCCTTTATTTGATCAAAGGCAGAAACTGCTAAAAATGTTAACTTGTATGTTTTTAAAGATCAGAATTGAGTACAGATGGAAACACATGATTAATATCAACAGCACACCAACCTCACTGACAAGCTCAGACTCAGGCAGAAATTATTATACTTTAAAAGAGTACTCAACAGAACAGAAATGCATGTCATTTCTTTATTTAGTCAGTGGGCTTCCCCTGTCAGGACAAAGGAATTCATAGGAGGAGCCCTACCTGCCATATACAGTACAGTACAACACTTGCCTTTAGCCCCTATTTCAGAAGAATTCAGGTCACTTATGAGATGATATGAGCAGCTACTCTTTAAGAAACATCTAGTCAAAGCTCATTCTGTCCTCATACACACATTAAACACAAATTATTACATTTTGCTAAAAGCAAGCAAAACAGTGAAATCAAAGAAATGATTGTGTCTGTTTTTTTATGGAGGCACAGAACATGTCTTATTACTTAAAACCTTGACCGCATATCATACTTCAAAGTGAAACTTTGGTTCTCATTCAGACAACAACAATATTGTAAATTCAGCTGTCACGATGAAAACATTTGTCAGGTTCATCTTCCAGGCTGCAATTTACCCAGAGTTCACTTAGATGCTGTTTCCTTTCGCAGTAATGAGAGCATCTGTGGGACAGATCAAAACAGGCCTCATTGTTTCTGTAGCCCACTTTATATATATATATATATATATATTTATATATATATATCTCCTGGTGGGAGTCTTGGAGAGAGCTGTCAAGTGCAGATGAATCAGAATCAGATCAATGAGAGAAAACAACACAAGACGACAGGAAATCTCTCCTGTAGTATCCGGGGGAAAAACAGTCTTGATAGCACTTAAAAAAAGAACAAACAAAAAAAAATACACGTTATCAAGGATGTTTGGTTCATTTTCTGGTGTATTCTACAATATGAAAAATGACAGAGCTCACCTCATGCACACAAGACTTGAGATCATGGCCCACTCTGGTCTTAGTTCACATCTATAGAGGAGAGGAAGCACAAAGGACATGAAAGGTGCAAACTCATGAATGATTCAGGAAAATAATCATTTATAAACAAATAAACCACCCTGACTCAACTGAATACTCTTTCCTCCATGAAACAGAGTGAAAGAAGATAGCACGTCAAAGGCCAATGACCTGCATGAAACCTCCGTGCAGTGGTTACTGCAGGTACAATGGTCAGTGAGTTTATTGCTTCATATTAAGGTTTCTAACAGCGGCGTTAAATGGTGCGGTTGTGGGGAGGTAATGTATTTATAATAGCCCTCCAAAGAGATGATGGATTGTTGTTCTGCCTCTGAATCATTTAGTGTTAACAGTGTGGCAGTCAGTGCTTAAAAGCTAAATGTGGGGCAGGCATCTTAGCTCTTTATGCATCTGTGCCTCTGTAACATGCTCCACTGCTCCACTTTCTCCCCTTGTCTGGAGCCCCTTCTGCAACCCCCCCACTCCCCTTAGACAAGTACACACAAGACACACACAAACACACACAACTTCAACACAACTGTCAATTTCTTTTTGTCTATCTGGATGTTTTTTCCTGTCTCTTTTTCTCCCAATGCAATTCTCAGCTTCGGTGTGTTGGCTTTGGTGATGTTTATAGGCAGTATTTCAGCTTTTTACATTCTTATTTCAGCTTTTTACATTCTATTTTTATACATTATTGCTTTCCTAGTTTTGTATTAGTTAAACAACTACTTTGATAAATTTTACCATTGGCCCAAATCATTGCTGAATTCCTGCCAAACACAGTGCTTCTTGTTGAAGTGTAATAGCTTAATATTCTCAAAAGGGCACTCCACCTATTTTACACATGAATAACACTTTGCTAGTAATAAGAAATAATACTCAGCTTGTGAAAACAAACGCATAATGTCGTCTGTGAGGTTCATCTTACCTCAGCCCAGTATTGATGTTGGACAATTCAGCATCTCATGACTTAGGTCCAATACCAACGTTCAGTGCTTATGCAGAAAAAAGTGTTCCCTTTATGTACAGTATATCTGGGAGGTGGATGGGTGTGTAATGTGTCAGACTGTAACGCAGATCAGAGTTTGTGTCCCGCAATTAACCTGCAATTAAAGTTTGCTTTTTGTCAACCACTTTCCCAAGTGTTTTAGTTGCCTTATTGAAACCCTACATTAATCATAGTTTGCTCTGACTGCGATCTTTCCTGATCATTAATCATACCATAGTTGCATGTGGAGATACTGTAGAAAACAAGAATTTAAAAAATGTTGGCATTGGATGTAAAAAAAACAAAAAAACAAAACAAAATTGAAGAGCTGGAGACTACGCAATTATAACAGAAAAAGCTTCAGGATATGAAGATGTCTTGACCTCTGTGATTGGAAGTGCAATACTAAATCACTTGAGTGTCCTTTTAAGGCCTCTGTGGCTCTGCAGTGCATAGCTCAGTTGTTTCATTGTTTGTTTTTCCTTACCCGGTGATGCTCACTGTTGTCATTTTTGGGCTTCTGCTGCTCCATTGCTCTTCACGTATGGCACCTCTTTCTCAGCAGTCTCTTCCTGCCTTTGACAGGTGATAAAGAACATATTACTCATTATTAAATGTGACACATTTATCCTCTCGCTCCCTTCTGTAACAGTCAATTAAGTACGTAGCTATCTGGAAGCTGTTTAGTAAAGGATGTGAACTCTTGCTGCTTTTTGTGAAGTGAAATAATTGTGTGAGTTAGCTGTTGCTATGGTCCATGGTGCTGTAGCCACGTGGCGTTGTTTGCCATTGCTGTGTGAGTGGCTAAGCAGGGCCGGGGGGAGGACTGAGAAGATTGCACTTTGAGTCAATTAGCGGCCATGAACTCAAAAGCTCTGATGCTTTCCCCTCCATTCATCTCTCCATTAAAAAAACGAGAATACACTGTTGTTATGTATCAAGCCACTTGATCCACACACTGTTGCTCAAGGCAAACTCTAAAATAAATACTGTGGTGGTTTCAAATCAATGATGCAGATAAGTCTCTCCCTTCCTCCCTCACTCTGTCTCTCCCACACATGAAACAAGTATGCTCATTCCATGTGTGTGTTCATATTTAAAGCATGGGTGAAAGTATTTTATGTGATTTATGAAGTATAAAAAAAATCAAGGCATTGGAAAATCTAGTTTCCCATGACTGGAGAAGTCTAAAGAAACACAGAGTCTCAACAAAAAATAGAAAGATCTCATTTCAGTTTCATCGTGCATAACAGAGAGAGACTTTATACTCCTGAGTGCTTGCAAGAAATCCAAAATCAAAAGGCAAAATCCAAAGATCAGTACTCACGGTTCGACTTTGTTGTTGAATCTCTGCCATAGGATGACAGCGATGGTGGTGAGGACCGCCATAGTGGTACACATGGTCCTATTCCAAGGGTCTCCTGCCTTGGGACTGCTTATGGTAAGAGGACCGAGACTTCTGCTCCCATTGGAAAGGCTTGAATGGGAAAGGCAAATTTTGTGGTGGAACAATCAGACTATTCCTGTCTTTCCTCTTGGCTCTCATGATTGGGGAGATTAACTCAGAGGATTAGCCAGGATCAAGGAGGGGGGTAGATCTTGCTGGCAGGACTGGGTGGTAAACAGAGCATGCTGTTTGTTTCTATTCTAAAAACAAGACGCTACGCAACCATGTCGTCAATATAGCACATCAAACCGACCTTGATATTTTTTGTGGTTTTTGTTAAGAAAAGACAGAATTGTGTTAAAATTGGTTTTGAGTGTCACTTAACGGCATGGCCGCAAGGGTTTAGGATTAACATACACCAGTCAATTCAAATGACTGTACATCTAGACACAGTCTAGTCTTCGCTTACTACTTCGCTGTTGTTGTGCTCAAACTTACTTAACGAAATGTTGGATCATTGTTATAGGCATCATGGGGCGGCTGCTAAATATACCAGGCCCTCTAATGACATCCCTGCAGGCCAAGTGCAGTGTTCCTACAATATATTATGAAAAGACAGAGCATAGTGGGATAAATAGGGACTTTCAGCAGCTGAGCCACTTATACTTAGCACTGCTGACTCAAGCAGACAATAAGGGAGCAGTAGGCCAAGCGAGAGAATCGAAAAGGTCTAATTTTGTCAACACTGAGCTGAGTAGAACAGCAGAGGAATTAGTTTAAAGCAGTTGTAAGTTTAAAAGGATTAGACGTTGTGTCACAGGGTTTTCTTTGTTCTTTTTTTATTTCAAACTGCTGTTAAATACAGATACAAAGGTGAGTCATAATGACAAAATGTACAATCATTACAGTTAGTTGTTAAAAATGTAAAAATGTCTTATAAGGTGTGCACAAGTGGATACAGACTGATCAAAGCAATCATTGGAGAAACATCACATGATATTCAGAAAGAATAGTATTTACATGGCAGTTTCTAGATATACACATTCATTAGAAGGCACATCCAAGTCAAATGTGACCTCTCGTCCACTTCGGGGTTTATCTTTATGCATTTTCTCCCTCTTTGCATTATCCTTTAAATGATTTGGTCCTTTACAGTAGTACAAACACATGAAGTTAAGCTTTTAGTTTTCTCTTCCAATCCATGAACACACACACGCACACACACACACACACACACACACACACACACACACACACACACACACACACACACACACACACACACACACACACACACACACACAGACACAGCTAGCTATGGAAAGAGCACAGTAACGTATCTGTTCCTATAGTGTATGTTCCATAGCCTATGATTATCTTAAATGATATTAAACTGTATTTCACAGATTTTAATATTTGTAAAGATAAACTGCTTCCCTTCAAAAGTCAATCCAGTTAATTGATCTCTTCCTTACATGGCCGTGGCCCAACAGTTGGAAGTCTCTGGGTATGCATGGTCCAATAAACACAGACTAAAAGTTTCATCCAGTTGAGGTTGAGAGTTTAGACCAGCCCACTTCCTCATAGACGGCTGTGATACTGCAGTAGATCGTAGCCAAGAGTTTGGTCCATGCCGCGGCCACCTCTGGTGTCACAACCTCCGGAAACCCTTCTCCCAGGACTTCCAGTATCACACCACTCAGGATCTGTGCAAAACACATTTCGAACATGTTAGCGATGTGAATATGATATGTTAATATCAAGGCTCGCTACTTGCTACTAACTACTAAAAAGTCACACTGTATTGAACTCAAAACTTTCCAACTTCTCTCTCATTGTCAATAGATATTCTTTTTCAACAAGATATTAGGTTAGCTAACTTTGCATCTAGCATCTCAGTAGCTCTAATTTTGCTTCCATTGTTTTGTTTTTTTGTAGCAATTTTTGAGAATCATTATTTAATGAACAGGATATTAAACCTTTAAAAGTAGTATGGATTGTTTTGACAGTTGTCTCAGCTTATCACAGGAAGCTGTGCGTCTTTCATTCCCGCCACTTTAACTCTACCCAGGCTTCCTCGACCTTTGACCATTTGCTTCAGCAACTGACAAAGATGAAGGCAAGTAGTAAACCCAAATCCAGCGATCAAAACATCACTTATGGTATCTCTAGGTTACATCACAAAAGCTACATCTAAGTATTTTTGCTGTTTATGTTTTGGATCCTACTTTCTGCCTTCCAGTAGTTACAAATCCCTTACTGCAGCTTTAACTATAACTTTACCAACATATTTTCAACACCCTAACCATAATCTTAACATAATGTGTGTGTCTCACTTTACCTTGAAGTACACAGGCTCCACCTTATGTCGGAGTGCGTGGGCCTTGCCCACCAGCTTCAGCACTGAGGCCACCTTGTCTGAGTTGTCAAGGCTCTCCACCAGTGTGTTGATGGCATTCATGACTCTGTGTGCATGCTTCCTAAGCTGGGCACTCCGCTCTAACTCCTCTGGCTCCTCAATGTGCTTGAACTGGCTGAAGTACTGCTTGGATGAGGGGAAGTTCACAAACAGCCTGCAAAGAAGGAAGGTTCAATGAG
Organism: Euthynnus affinis; assembly: GCA_029490765.1. Taxonomy (NCBI): domain Eukaryota; kingdom Metazoa; phylum Chordata; class Actinopteri; order Scombriformes; family Scombridae; genus Euthynnus; species Euthynnus affinis. The sequence goes on along the minus strand of CM055856.1, from coordinate 18,295,057 downwards.
AGATATGAGTATGAGCAGCTGCTGTGAGGCTCCACTAATCTCATTGCCCTTCAGCCTGCGCCCGCTCGATCCAGCAAACTCACGTTCATTTTTTTTTTTGAGCTGGCAAGATACCATAAGTAAACATAAAGTACTGACATGAGAGTGCTGCATATTTTCCCTTTAAATATGTGCTTTAAGATGCTGTTTGGAATGTATTCCATAAATTTGAAAAAACACATTTTAAATGAAGAAACAACATCTGGCTGCAGAGAAATAATCAAGCTAAATGACTGAATAATGAGATACTATATAGTTTGCATATTTGTTATAGTAATGACTTTATCAGCACATCCTCTCGTATCTTAATTAACTTTTGCATACTTTATAGTTAGCTAGTAAAGGGATCCTGTAGCCCTTCCACTCTGCTGAAATGTTGATTTCTTATTTGAACATTAACATAGTATTTAATCTTTATCTATAACAGAATGGATTATATAATAAGGTCAAAATCACATTTTTTCCCATTACTTATTCTTCAAAGTCATTAAATATTTTGCAACGTAGAGATAAATCTCACAGGATCAGATAAAATGTCTGTAACAGATGTTTCTCTTGAAGGCTAAAGGAGGATTTCTCTTTCATAACTGTTTCAGCTTTGGCTTTGATAAATGCATGTATTGGTTTAAAATGATCTCAGTGGAGTTTTTTTTCTGAAATTCCCACCGTATCAGCTTTGTGTTACTAGATTGCTGAGTACCTCATTATAAACCTTTTAGTAAGTTAAGCAGTTACAGAAGAATAATATCTTTACTTGGCATTCTTTGCAGATGAGTGCAGGGTTTGTATAATTGATTCTTTCCTGTAAACCCAGTGTGATAGTTGACCCATTAAGTTAGGATTTTGAAGAATCATCAATTATTAATTAACTATAACTGTTATATATATCTACCAGAAATCTGGCCTCTGGGTTCACATATTCCTCCTTGTTGCTATATGCAGTTTCATCCTTGTGAACCTGTTGGCTCAGGTGTCTGACTGGTTCTGCTATGATCCAGCATGACTTCACAATTTCTATCAAAAGGTGAAATGCGCTAATTAGAGAAGATGAACTGAAAAAAAGTCACTGCCTTTTTAGACTACTGTAAGAACACTTGATACCTTCCTTTTGCTTTATGTTTGCAAATATTCAACACAAAGACAGCTAACGTTTTACACTATGTTTCAGTAGCCATAGACGTGCTATTCTTCACATTTCAGATTTTGACATTTCCTCACACATCCTAACTCTGTGCTCTTTCTGAGAACAAATAGTCAGTTCAAAGACACTCTCTTTAATTTTATCTCTGCTTGACCCTCAGAGGTATCATAGAGAATTAGCGAAGAGGAACCTAAAAACTCACCCCCTCCCACAGTCTGGGAAGAGGGCCAGTGCATCTGGTTGCTGGCTATCTAATCCCAGTGTCCCATCTCCCTCTCTCTCTCTGCAACACAAAAAGGAAGCAACTATTTTTTCTGTTAAAAAACAATTAAAAACCCGGCTCTCTATTAAGAGTTTCACTTGTGAATTTAAATGTCTGAAAAAGGAGAGGGAAAAGAGATGGTGTTTTAATCTCTTAGCTCTTGGTGGAGTGCTTCTGCAAGTGCTGGAACAAAGTATTCCTAGTTTCACTGCAAACTAATGAGGAACTGTAGTGTTTAATCTTTCTCTCTTGTAATTGCATGACCTGTGGTTGCATATAAATAGCCTCATTAGTATTTTATATGGTCATTGGACTCTTAATCCTTCCTTATCTGTTCTTCAAGATGAACTGAGGAGCTGAATCCAGAGAAAGTTTCTAATTTCAGAGACAACGCCAACATTTGCTACTTTGGATATTATCTGTCGCCTGAAAGACAGTAAGTTTGAAGGTTTTAAGTGAACGCTGAGGCTCAGTTGTGTGACTCTCTCACTCTTAGAGGCAAATAGAGAATTTGCCATGTTCACGGTTATCGATCAACTATCATTCCTCAAATTCCTGAGGGTCGCAGGGTCTTTGTGAAGGAATGTGAAGACATAAAATAAGGGGGAAAAAATACTTTATCTACTAAAGGTGACTGTCCAAGTATATTGCTGCTAACCTCCCTCTCAACTTTCACCTCCTGTAATCATAAAAGATTATAAAGGCATGCTGTGTCATGCAGCAAATCTTGCCACACATGAAAGACACTCAAAGCCTTTACATCAACATTTGCTGATTCCTTGCAGATGTTTGATCTTTACAACAGTTGCTTTTTCCCCATTGATTTCAGTGTAATCATACATGCCCACCATAAGTAGATTAAGTGGATGTTTAAATGGCTGCTGCACAACATTCAGTGAAATAATGAAATGTTGTGATAGAAAACTCTGTCATCATTTGATTAAAAAAAGGATGTTTTGAAGGTCTGACTGCTGGTGATGGAATCAAGCTGCTGTAGATTGCCTGGCGCCCTCTACATAGGCATTCAAAACATGCCCTGCGCCAAAGGAGGGATCCCTTTGAGAGAATGGTGACTGAGCACTGGATCATAATGTTTATCCTTTACCTCTACTATTTCATAAATAGGATTAAGAGAAGTTGGAGAAGTGAGAATATCACATGTGAAAATATGGCTGACTGTGTTTTGGACTATAAACTTCTTTCTGATGTGGATAGATATTTGTAATTTTTCTGTGAGAGAAGCATCAGTAGGCCTTGTGACTCCAGCAGGTGCAAAAAAAAATAAAATGCTAATTTGACCTTATCGGTAGTGAACTAATTAAAGTTGCAGAGGTGAAGAGAACATTGATCTAAGTCCCCAAAAACAGGAATTAGATACTATGCACATAGTTTTATATGACATGCAGCTGCTTGTTGGTCTAAAAAGCAAGAACAAGGTGCAAATACATGAATATACAACCATGATAAATGGTGATAAACATCAAAATAGCTCATTTATCACCTGTATTATTTGTACTATTATCTGTCAGACCAGAATAAATATCTCCCTAACTCTGTGCTCAAGCTGTGTTTACATTGCAAACAACAGGAGAATAAAACTAATGAAAGAAATACCTGACTAGTATGGCCACCCCGACATCATCACAGTTCTGGTAGACTTTTGCCCAGGAGTCCTGGATCATCACCCTCTCCTTGTCAGTCAGTGGGCTTGGTCGCTCCAGGTGGTCCACCTCTCCCTCTCCCTGCATCCTCTCCATCTAGGAACACAGTTGTGCAGAGCTGAGCACGTGCAGAAGGCAGGACTAATATGAGTCCCCCTCCCCCAAAATAAAGAATCAATATTCTATAAAATAAAATCTATATTTCTACCTTTTTATGTCTTTTTCTTGGTGAAAGAGAGAGAGAGAAAAATCAGTTTCCCTTTCTCTTCCTTCTCACAGTGAGAATCTTTGCACTCCACCTCTGAGTCTCTGCTGAGCGAGAGTGTGAGTGAAGAACAGGCTGAGAAAAAATACAAGAAACACACACAGCGAACGAGGAGGAGCCTCTGTACTCTCTCTTTTACGCTGTCCTTTCCCTCCCTCTCCCTTTTATTTCTCCCACTGCCCACCTCACCTTTGTAGGTGGCATTTGATGAAAATATGATTAGATGGGAGTTTGAAAAAACCCCAAATCCTTAATAAGTGTCAGATATGTAATACATGCAATGTACTACATATCTTTTCTGTGTGAGAATTGATGCAATGTAAGATTATGACACTAAAATAAGATAAAAGAACACACTCTGACCTTCTCTTCCAGACTCGTTATTCAGACTATCCAGGAGATTAACCTGTAATCATATTGAATTTCTCATAAAGCTCTACCGATGTAAATGTAAAAACACTTTGCTGACTGGAAATTAAACAGCACGATGCCCATCAAAAATAGGCCAAGTTTCTATTCATTTTGATTTGTTCTTTGCTTCTATTGAGATAGAGATTATATCAGCATGCCTTCTGTCCATTTTCCCCTCCTATTCATTATAAGCACACACCCTTTTTACAAAAATGCGTACATTTTCTGCCTTTGTTGTTACAGAGATTATCAGAGGAAAGTCATATCTCGTTTGTGTTGTCACAGCTGAAAACTTGTGAATGTTCTTGTTCAAGGGTCATTGTGGGCTGGGAAACCAGGGCCAATTAGCCAGGAATCTGTGAGACACCTGTCAAAGGAGAGCAAACATAGGAAACATAGGGGTAGTGAAAAGAAATCATATTGTAACAAAAGCTAAGACTGCGGTGAAATTTATTGCCTTTACTGGGGAGGTAAATCTACAGTAGGTGCCAACAGTGTACAGGCTCATGTTAAACATTGACAGAGTCCTTTAAAGTATTCCATTAACAATCAAGGCGGTGAAAAAACTGTGCTTGAGGAAGCCGCATCTCGTGTTTTCTGGAATCGCTGTGTCTAAAATAGCTGAGCAAAATAATCTTTTGCCAGCAGTGTTATCACCTTTCTTAACAACAGTAGAGCAAAACTTGTATCCAGTTATTATACCAGCTAATCATAGTGTGTACAGTACCAGTCAAAGTTTGGACACACTTTTTCATTTAAGTGGATTGGGAGGTGTGTTCAAATCGATCAAGAAGACTTGGTCAATGATTGAAGATCAACATGCTCAAGATATATTTTGCAAGTGCTCGACAATTATCTCTGCTGCCCACACCCACACTAGCAAATTCAGAGACTATTTCATATGAATGATATTACACCTTTAACTCACTGTCACCAGGAAAAGAGAGATTATGTTATGTGCAAAGGCATAATGGCACTCTGCAGGTACAAGGCTAATGAGTGATGACATCTAGTGGAGAGTTGGAGTAATACTTCAGGTGCTGTCTTAAATGCACTTTTGAAAATGAATTTATAATGATGAATTTATAGAAAAGGTTAATTATGAATTATTTAAGAGAAAAGAAAAGACCATTTTGTCAAAAACTAAAGACAAAATCATGTATGCAACAGGTTTTTGGTACAATTACCCAGCACATCAATTAGCTGCCCAATTTTATCTAATCAAATAGCTGACAATTAAAATGCCCGTATCCATGAAACATCCTATCAATCAGTTATCTGTCAATCATCCTGTTAATTCAAGTGTCAGAAGGCCAAACTATGAAAAAGTTGATACATAATTTCACATAAAAGGCCATTTCCCGAGCCAATTCATGTCATTTGAAACGTTTCCCATCAGTCAGTCTTTATAGGGATAATTACACACTGGGACTGTTCATTCACACTGGCACAATTGCAAATTGGATTTAAAAGTATATCGAGCAAGTTATTTGTTATCGAAACGAGATTTACAAACTATGTACTACACTAAGAGTAAGTTCACAAAACGTCAAAAAAGTGACTAGACTTTACTATACAGACATAACTAAAAGCCAGTCATTTGTATAAATCACCGACAGACTCTCAATCAAAACATACGTGTATTGCGTAAAGCGCTACTAGTAAGTTTGACACAAACGGGATTCCGTAGGTCTAAGTGTTAGCTGTAGTTAGGCTAGGGCTACCTGACTGGCAGGTATTGGTTGTTTGTCCGTGAAACACAAGACAGTTTAGCAGAATACAGAAAAAAAAATGATTGTTTGCTTCATAGCTATGCTGTAGCAAGGTTTGTGTCGCATACTGTGAAGCTCATTTAGTGTAATTAGCCCACTTAGCAGGCTAGTGTACGGTTAGCTAGCAAGTAAGCTAACGACAGCGTCATTAAAAGAAAATCGGCGACAAACGCGGGGGTCAGTTGACCATAAAGAAGGTGCAGCTGCTGTCAGTATCTGCGAAATAAAACCAACAGGAACACCAGAATGAATGTCGCTAAAAGTGGTTATCGCGTCTTTTCCGCAAACTCTTCTGTAGCTTGCACAGAATTGGCCAAGAAGATAACAGAGTAAGCATAACATTGTAATTCTTCACCAATTACTACGCTCTCTGACTGCTAGTTTAATGTTGAAAGAACAAATACCGTGTCATTCTCATTCTGTATGTACATAGTGGCCTATGCTTTTTCAAATAACGTATCTAACTGTAATTGTCACAGCCTCTCGGACAGCAATATGACCAGTAACTTTTTAAATTTGAATTTACCACTGTGGCACAGATGAGTAGTTATTGGAAAACATAGAACATATTTATATTTTATGTGTTTGCTGTCACCACTGTTATTGAGTACTGAGCTTGCGGCTATTTTTTTGCATGGACAGTGTGAGTCAGTCTGGTCACGAATGAATGAGTGATTTGCTAAATGCCTCATGTAGGATTGTTTTTTACTGGAGACATTACATCTCAAAATTGGTCACACTGTAGCTTTAATGATGTGCTCTTGTTTCACAGGCGCCTGGGAGTTGAACTGGGGAAATCTGTGGTCTTTCAAGAATCTAACAGAGGTGAGGAGAACATTAGGGCCCACTAGAAAAAAAATATTAATGTTACCAGTTAATAGGGACTGGGTATTATCCCTTCTTCCTTTATCCTAAATGAGCATGACAGGCATTTTTCTTAACTGTTATTTAGACTGCTTAACATACATAAACACATTGATGTGTTTGAAAGTTGTTGGCTATGTACAACTTGCCTATTGAACATATGCATGTGGTAAAATGTATTATTGATGAGATTTATGGAGATGAATGTGATACGACAAGAAACTGCCCCTCATTCATTTATTCAGGGAGTTTTCAGGCCTTGTAGCATAGATGTGCATACTCTGCAAAATGTGCCTATTTTAGTTTAAGTCTGCTATTTGATCACTTCAGTATATGTGAGAGAATATACAATATGAAGCTCTAATTGGGTTTCAGGAAGGACTTAAATGAAAAGTGAATCTTTTTTGATAGAACCTAAAAACTGAAAGTGTGCACAAGGAATTATTGACACTAATTATTTAGCAGCTTTGCTAAATTAACTTTTCTCTGTGTAGAGACGAGAGTGGATGTAAAAGAATCTGTTCGTGGACAAACTATCTTCATCATCCAGACCATACCAAGGTGAGTGGAGAGAGACATGCCATTTGCATTGATAAAGTGCATAGATTATCAAAAACTAACCTTCACCTTCACATGATGTACTGTTCTTTTTTATTTTGTCTTGGTTCAACCAGAGATGTCAACACAGCTATTATGGAGCTGTTGGTCATGGCTTACGCCCTCAAGACGTCTTGTGCAAAGAACATCATCGGAGTTATTCCTTACTTCCCCTACAGCAAGCAGTGCAAGATGAGAAAGAGGGGCTCAATAGTGTGCAAGTTGTTAGCTTCAATGTTGGCTAAAGCAGGTAAAGATGACACAGTGGTGTCGTGTGTGGATTTAATTTCATGTCCACACAGACATCTCATTAGTGAGATACCTGTGTTGATTGTTGATGTCGATGCCACTCATCTGTCGTTTACTCTGTAGGACTAACACACATCATCACCATGGACTTGCATCAGAAAGAGATCCAGGGCTTCTTTAGCTTTCCGGTGGACAACTTGCGTGCCTCTCCTTTCTTGATTCAGTACATCCAAGAAGAGGTGATAATCCCATTTCATTGCTGTGTGTGTTTAAGTGCAGTCCAGGTGTCAGCAACTACACAGTCAGTCAGTCAGTTCTGCTATAATCATTGGCTCCTGTTTTCCTTCATCCCAACAGATTCCTGATTACAGAAATGCCATCATTGTTGCAAAGTCCCCAGCAGCAGCCAAGAGGTAACAAATGATTACACTGCTGTTCTGTCTCTATACCAGAACGAATCAATCATACAACTAATCATACAAAATGTGTTTCCATATAGATGATGACAATGAATTGATGAGAAGAAAAATTAGGTCTGCAGCATTTCATCACTGCATTCTGCTTTTTTTTTTTTTTCTCCTTCATTTTTTCTAGAGCTCAGTCCTATGCGGAGCGCCTGCGTTTGGGTCTGGCTGTGATTCACGGCGAGGCTCAGTGTTCAGAGTCTGACATGGCTGATGGAAGACACTCCCCACCGTGTGTACGCAACACCACAGGACACACAGGACTGGAGCTACCCTGTAAGACCCCCCATCTTTGCACATTGTTTGATAGGTGTAAATTTTTTTTTCAGGTTTTCTGTAAAGATTTGTAGGTTCTATCAACACAATAACGCTTTATTATTTCAGTTATATTCCCTTTTTATTTGTCATACCATGATCAAACCCAGCAAGAATTTCTTTTTATGATCATTTCCGCTAGTTTAACAGCTTCAAAGTTTAATAATTTAACACTTAATTGCATTCATAATACCAATCCTGCCTATAACCTAATATAGCTTTTATTTGTGCTAACCTGTTTCTCACTCATACCATCAACCATACCTGAAGAAATTGGTTTCGTTTTACTGCATGTTTTAATTCCACAGATACACTACTACTATTCATGCTGCATCCTGGGCAAGCTCCTAACTTCAAAAGAATGAAATACTAAATAATAGAATCCTAGTCCCTGCCTATTGCTCGGCAAATACTTTGGTTTTAAAATGTTTATCTTATGTAAGAAATGCTAATGTGACTCTGGCCCACAGTTTTTCCAACATATTTACAGTGTGAATTCCTGGTGAGGCCATTTTTACCAGTTGAGTCTGAAAAAATGTCAAATGATTGTGTCATTGGCAAATGACTCCGTATCCAGTATTCACTTTATCCATATTATTTGATAAAAAAAAATTTCTATTCTTACTTGTGTTTCTATTCTTACCCTTGACTTTAAAAATCCTCCATAATAACTCAGAAATTACTTCAAACATAAGGCTGTGTTATACATTTTAACACAATGTGTCCTATTTATAGACGTGTGATTGGTCAGCTTAGCGAGAGGATTTTCCAAGTCTTGGCATCATGTGTTTGTCATGTCAAATATTTGTGCATTTGTGTTAACGTGGTGTTTATTTGTTGGTAATAGCAGGCAAACAACAAGCTCCGTTCCCCGGCATAGAGCTTCCAAGTACGAGCGTAAACCTAAACCTACATCTGACTATGAAATGATTCCTCTTCAAATGGTTCCTCAGTTCAATTGCATGTGTAGAAAAAGGGGTTTGTGTTTGCATCTTGTGAAATGAGAGTCTGGATTTAGTTGATGGGGAGACAATCGATCTTATCAAAACAGTAACAGTAACAGAAAACTTATCTTTTCTGAGCCAGTGTGCTCGATACTATATGCTAATTGTTTAGCATGTTTGACTTGAAATAAGCAGTTCTGACTTTTACTGCACCTTTCAAAGAGTCCAGACAGCTACTTCTACAAGATGGCTCAAACCCTCTTTGTTTTGTTGTGTTCTGATTTTTCTTTTGAAATCCATAAATCAAACCAGAACCATGCCAAACATTTTTTTTTTCCTTTTTGATTTTTCGCTGAAATATCTGGACTCATCTTGCCAATCAACACATGTTGCACCCATATTAAACCTGCTCTTAAAAACCTGATTAACATTTTGGTCACCGTAACTGCATGTAATGAGAACAGTAAAGCATGCTTTTGAAACTTAACATCAAATGATGGGAAGAGGAAACGTGAAGAATGAATTGGTTGGTATGTTTAAGCATTAACTCAAAGTTTTAGCTGCAATGCTGTGCTTAAAGACACAACTTGTTTTATTTGTAATAATACTTAGTGAAGTATTACATGTTTCAAGAATCATTTTCAAGATATCTGACCAAACATGTCTCAGGTAGCTTGTTGCAGTATCTCAGCAAGTTGTAAAGACAATGTTTTTTTTTTTTTTTTTGAGAAGTGTGCATACTGCTAACAACATGACTTTTACTGATTTTTTTTTTTGTTACTAGTTTCATGAATTAAAGTCTAAATGTGACATTGCCAGGTTTTCTGATATCGTGGGACTCACGGTATTCAGCAAAGTGTTCTGCAAGGCATGCTCCTCCTTTCTCTGCTTCTTTATATCTTTTCCTTCACAATCGGCTTGGCTGGCTGATTGTTTATCAGTTGATTGTTTCCTTGTACACTTGAATGACTACATTTACATGCACAGCAATACTAAAAAAAGCAGCTGTTTAAAAAAGTGAGTTATATAAAACAAAAAACATCTTTATAGTGGGTAGCCATTTTTTGCTACTTGGATTTAAATCCAAGTCTAATTTTATTGCTTCATTCAACAGGATGGTTTAATTTGTTTTGTCCTGTTGTCTTCAATGCCTTAAAATCTAACTATTTACTCTTTGTTTCAGATTATACACCTCATGTCACAGAATTGGACAGCTGGTTGAAAAGTTGGTATTTTAGCAACCATAAATTACATGAAACCAGGATGACTACAGTTTGTGAGATGCAAAGTAACTGCCACCACTCACCAAGTTAAATTCATAGACCAGTAGTGTGACAATAGATAATACAGCTGTTGCATCTCATGTGATCCACACACGAGATGTAACGTGATTATTGTGTGCATGTAAAAATAGTCGCTGGCAGCAGTAATGTTCGACTGAGGACAGACCCAGAACATTGGCAAGTGTGTATGAAGAAACCCTCATCAGTGCTTGTCAGACATTGTTGTCCCTGTGTGAAATAAGATTGTCTGGTGCATATCGGTTCATATGCAGACCGCTGCCATCGTGCCTGCCGCAGCCTGAGGCTGAGGTTGTGTGTGTCCAGGGCAGTTATACATTGCCTTCTGATTGGGTATCCTGGGAAGAAAACCCTGTCATTTGATTGTGCATGGCATGTGCTGTACTAAGTTTGGCATTGCAGTTTAACCTCAGAGGGGTAGGTGGGGTAGAATGGGGGGAAAAGTTCTAAGCAATTGCGCCACCAAATTTGCACACATCTTATTATTCTAACAGAATTCCTGCAAATCATTTTTGTTGTCTAATTATAACCCAGTAATTTGGGATGCAGATTTGCCTGAAATGCAAAATATTTTCTCAACCCATTTTACCCAATCTACTGAGATTTATTTCTGATTAGGTGACATGCAGTAAACATAATGTCCTGGAAGGGCTCTCACAAGTAACAGCCTCTGCTTTCCCTTTCAGTAATGATGGCCAAGGAGAAACCTCCTATTACTGTAGTCGGAGACGTGGGAGGAAGAATTGCCATCATTGTGGTAAGATGCTGCAAAGACACTGTTAAAGTACTTATACGCTCTCTATTGCTTACACTGTTGAGCTGTCATTTTCAGCTGATCTGCTCTATTTGAATTACTATTCCTTTCCTAGTGCTCATTTCCAGCATTTGAAAGCTTTTCAAGTGGTTTTCATTATGAGCAGTAAATTCAGTCATCTGCTACCAGTGTAAATGCCTCAGAAGACATACAGTGAGGCTCTGAAAAGTGTGTGACCTTAACTATGCATGCGTGTGAGGATCATTTTCTTTCATTAGAGCAAGATGATGTCATTTGTAAAAATATAAGTAACACTTTATTACTGTTATATGTGCATTTTACATTGTCTTATGTCTTGTAATATGTTCTTTCCATTATCCTAAACTACTAAATGATATTGTAGTATTGTTGTCATCTGACCAGACACGGTCAAGAAATGAGCAAAGAGACAGAGAGGTGGTGTAATTTTTATATTTTAACTACAGATTCTCTGTGTTTTTTTTCCAGGATGACATTATAGATGATGTAGGAGACTTTGTTGCAGCTGCTGAGATCCTGAAAGAGAGAGGAGCTTATAAAATTTACATCATGGCCACACACGGTTTGCTGTCTGCTGACGCCCCACGCCTCATAGAAGAGTCTGCCATTGATGAGGTGAGGACTTAAACAACCTGAACTCGTTATAGCTGGTGTTTGTCCTTTTATAGGATTGAAGCTATGCTAATCAGTAAAATCACAATGAAAATCTCCTGCGTCATACCTGTCAGTGGACCTTTTTCTTTCTTCTCTGGTAAACAACAACAAGGAAGCTAAAGGGTAGAAAAAAAGGGAAGAAAAAAGCCAAACTGAAGAACTCATACCAGCAAAAAAGTGGCAGTTCATTAGCTCTCATCTATTATTTTTAAACACAATGTAGAATAGATACTTCCTCCTTGTGGAGGGGTTTTCAGTTGAATATCTGTGACATGAAATTAACTGAACTAGAACAAGGACAGAATCGTTACAATATCCACCAGTTGCATTTCTTTAAATTGTTAGGTTCCGTTTTCAGTTCCTCCAAAGTACTCAGTGTTCAGAAGACAAGAGATACAGTATTGTTAATTTTAAATGTAATATGTATTTTATAAAATGTAGTGTAGTATAATTTAGTTTGTATGATTTATGTTTACAATATCGTTATTGTCATACTGTTTGATTGATATCAGAGAGAGCTAAAGAATCAGCAGAATTTATCGATATTACAGAATATTGTCACCACTTAGGTGAAAACTTGCATACAATATTTTCAAAACTATTTATCAACATATTACTTAAAACTCTATTTTAGTCTTGTGTCCTGGACAAAACCTGGTTAGCCTGATTCAGCTCTGGGTCTGAGTGACTTTAAAAGGGGAATAGTGCATGTCAGAACACATTATCACACCTAAACTGATAAATAGGTCCAGAAATATATAAACTTTGTTTAGCTTATCTCTCTCTCTCTCTCTCTCTCTCACACACACACACACACACACACACACACACACACACAAAAACATATTTCATTTATATTTATATTTATAGCATATATGTTGGCAAATGAAGTAGCAAGAAGTAACACACACACACAGAAATACCAAAGATATTCTCAGTGTCTTCATCAATCAGAGTTTATTTTTCAAGTGTAAAATGTCCTGCTTAGTACACATATATGATCACAGACAACAATTTAAACACAAAAACAATTTAAGCATCCTTATAAAAAATGTTTCTTTAGGTGCGTGATTATCAGAATTTTTAAAACTCTCAAATATTGATTTCAGTAGCTTAAAAAAACAAACAAAATCAATATCAGTCAGGTTATAATTCTTTTTTTTTTTTTTTTTTTTTAATTTTACCACCAACTGACATGAGCTTTAGAAGTGCTAGTAGGTGGACTATGCTAACCCGCTGCTGGCTCCAGCTACTTAATTACTGACCAGATCTTCCCCTGACTGTTCAGGTGGTGGTGACCAACACCGTCCCCCACGAAGTGCAGAAGCTACAGTGTCCAAAAATCAAGACTGTGGATGTCAGCATGATACTGGCTGAAGCCATCCGCCGTATCCACAATGGGGAGTCCATGGCCTACTTGTTCCGCAACATCACCACAGACGACTAGAAGAGTGAAGTGTAAATGAGTGAGGCTGAGGCGAGTCTGATAGGGACTGAGGGCAGGTGCACTCCTGCTCCTTCCTGCCCTTTGTTGTCAAAACATGCTAACGTCATGTTCCGTGTGTTGTGCATGTCAGGATTATGTGTATCTTAATTAATTTAAAGAAACTGAAATTCCAACAATAACCCAAAGTTATTTAACTCTGTACTAGAAGCTGCAAAACTATTTATTTTAAGATGAGAAATGCATCTTGTTCTTGTTGAGAAAGGATTATAAAATGGCAAACAAGTGACTGAGCTTTGATGCATTAAGCAATATTTTGAAGCCTCAGTTCCTCTTCGTCTTGCTACTCTCACCTATTTTCCAACTCGAACAAAAGATGCTATTTTGTCATACACTACGGTACCTCATGTGATGACTGAGCTTCAATTTCAAAGAAGAGGAAAATGTCTCCAGTAACAACTTTGTGCTTTACTTGCCATTTTCCTGACTCTCTTACCAGCCCTCGTGATCAGGGCTGCTTAGCACTGTGAAGATCTGGCATTTAATGGGGCACGTTGTTTCCAACCACATAAACAAGGCAGAATGAACTCCTGCTTATCGGTGCCCAAACGATATTTTTTTATGCACTTTTTTTGCACCATTTGTGAGAATGTTTGGACATTTGAAAAGATGTCTAACTCGGCGTGAAAGGTTTCTCAACATCTGCAAAAATAAATAGGTTGTCATTTTACCTTGTGTATATATTAGAGGATCAGTTCAATTAAATTATTACAAAACATATTTTTAAGTAGTTCTGTATCTTAAAACATCAAAATACTTGATTTGGAATAACTGAAAAGTGGTTTCCATCATATTTCAACTTTGGTACAGAGTAGTAAAAACTGCTCACTTTGAGGTCCGTGGGTTGCCCCTAGTAACTGACATTGTTTATGGGAAAACACTCTGCTTTTCAGTTTTTCAAACCAAATATTTAAATGGTTTCAACATTACAAATACATTTCAACTCATCCCCATTGTATTGCAGAAGCCTAACAGTGCATTGTTGTTTCTTTTTCTTTTTTTTTGGATGAACCGACCCTTTAATATTTTATCTCTCTAGCAACTAACTAGTCCAATGCTGTGCTTATTTTAACTGGCTGGTGGTAACTTTTGTGACAGTGAAATCACACCTCATATGAATAACATACATTATACAACTAAAAGGAGAACCATCAGGGTTTCCACACATTTTAGCCAATTTACTACACATGACAAATATTCAGCATTACTGCTAATGATTTTTCAAAGCAGACCATAATTAACCAGCAGGACGTTTTTGGCTATTTGTCTCAGTTACAATATTGTGTGGTGATGTGACTGCTGGTCTGCTAGTCTGGAGGGCTATACCAATAAAGGTTATTACTATGTGTTACCTACTGTATAAATTCCATGTTGAAACAGATATCTTATTTGGAAGTTACCCAAACTATTGTCCTACTGCTTTAAAGCAGCAGTCAAGTTCTCATTCTTCTTTGAAAGGTGTCTTTGTTTGCCCTCTAAGTTGAATTTTCAAACAGCATGGCTCATGAGTCAGCGAATTTCAACATGTGACTCTGAAGTCTTGAAACGTCAGTTTTCTACTAGCACATGAATGTAGACTGTGAATTGATTCATGCTTTCAGGAGCATTTCCTTGCAATGAACACTAAAATTGTTTTTTAGCCATGCTAGCAGTGTGGCTCTAGAGATGGTCTCTCTGTCTGTATATAATTAACTATTTGATGGATTGCAATGAAATGTTGTACATACATTCATGGTTGTAAAAGTTCATTTATCCAGTACGTAAGTTCATGACCAAATACCTGGACAACTAATGACATTCGATTATTCAATACATTCAATTATCCTCAGCTGTACTTTGAGTTTAGGGGTAATTACTCTAACAAAAGTTAGCATGCTAACATGCTGAGCTAAGATAGTACATGCTGGTGATGGAACATCAACATGCATGTTAGTATGCTGACATTAGCATTTAGCTCAAAGCACAGCTGTGCTTAAGTACAGCCTTGTAGAGCTGTGAACATGGCTGTAGACTATTTTAATACTGTACTGAAGTGAATGGAAACCATTGGCTGCCAAGATTATAAGATGTGCACACAAAAAAATAAATATAGCCAGCAGTAAAATAGAATATGTGCAGTTTATATAAGTAAATTGGCAAGAACACTAGCATGGTCTTGATGTTCTGTAAGTTGCTATGGTCTCTCCCTATAAAACATTGAATAAATGCACCTTTTTGAGCTGTCAGAGTAGATTTCAGAGTGATGCTCAAGAGGATGTTAGTGTATTTCTATGCTCATTGAGTCTTTTGCTCAGGGAAATATACTTCACTATAAGCCAATGCACAAATATTTGTCTATGTGTTCTTGATGGTGTTCCATCTGTTTCACAAGTTGAAAAATGTTTGTTAAGAATGTCTTCCATACAGCAGTACTGTACGCCTTTGCATTTCACCATTTCTTTATTTTAGTTATAAACGCCAGATGTCTCCAGAGATGTGCTAACTGATAAGATGTGACAGCTATAGATGCGCATGCTGGTGTTGTGTTGGCATGAAGTTGCAGGTTGTCTGTATGAAATGCTGTTGCTATGCCAGCTCGGATCCATATCTGCCATTGGCGTATGTCATGATGTCCTCTCTGTATTCACTGTTCCCATGACTTATGTTTCAGATGCTGGGGATTTACAGTTTAGACAGTGATTCCCCTTTGTCTGACACTGCAGTGTTTGTCAATGTGTATGAAAATAAAGGAGTTATATTATTGTGCCTTGTTGGCTAAACTTAAAAGACTTAGTTTGCATACATCTAATGTTTTTCACTGTATTACTGGAAAAACACAGTTTAATACCCATGAGATTCAAATAGGAGTCTATTTCTGCCAAGTGTATCATAAAGTCTCACATCAAGTTTATGGTTGACATATATGACATTAGTTGAAAGAACAAACAAAAAAACATCTTTTGATTAAATATACAAGTTAGAATGGAGTAAGGTCATGGTCAAAATTTTTCATTTCAGTGCTGAATGAAATTCTCCACCTTTGTGTGTATATTAGGTAAATGTAGCTGAAAAGTTGGTTATCAATGTCTGAAATGATTATCATAAATCATGAAAAAGAAATCAAAATGCATCTACATACATGTATATGAGAAGGCCTACCTCAAGCCTTGGTATTGCAGTTGATTTTCTTCAAAGGGTGTGAAGTGCAAAATTAAATCTTGTAACTCACAGTTTCTCTGCGATTGTTGGTCTGTGCTGTGCTAATCAGTAGCACAACACACTTTATGTCGTAACAGTCAGAGACCCTGCACTTGTTCAAAACTTCTCAGGTATCTATCCAGCACTGAGGAGCTTTGACCAAGTCTAGGAGCAGAGACAAGAGTGTAGGAACAAGGATTTTCATAATGATCTAATTAGCTGACATCAAAGATATATAGCTATTAAAACTTTCTAAAGCTGATCTAAAAACATCCTAAGCAAGACTTAAACCTGTGCACAGTACAACCTCAATGAAAAGTTTAGTTCGCACCTGAGTTTTAAAAGGGTCTGCCTCTCTGTCTTCATCCATGTGCCAAAAAGACGAGTTTGTGTGTGCAGCAGAAGACAGCTGAGAGTTTAAAGAGGAAGCAAAGAGGAACCAGAGATCTGATAATCACAGGTCACTTCCTTGTCTGATTCTCGGAAAACAATGCACCTTCTCTCTGAGCATTTGTTGGAAAGAGGAAGCATATCTTTTTCTTTCCCTATCTGGGTCTACGTGGCCTTTTAACAGAAATTTTGTTGAAAGCACATACACTGTGCTGTTAGAGGACATCAGAAATGTCAAAAAGAGAATACTTGATCCATTTAACCAGCCATCATGTTTTATGGCAGCCAGAAAGTTTTTTCATACATTCTGAGTGTTAAATGTTAATTGTGTATTGTCAAGTATAGTCATTCACTTACATCACAAATTTCTTGTGGCTCTAACATCTCCAAATTACTCACAATATTATCCCACAGGCTTCAAATGACAAATATTTTGCCTCATATTGTCTTCTGTGTTCCGTGAGAAGATGCCACAATTTGAGCATGGATTAAAAGGATTAAATCTCCTAATCTAAATGATTATCTCTACATGGCATTCTGTAATTCTGACGGAAATCTTGCTCCACCTGTTTGGTTGCAATTCAAACCTGCAGGCTCTCTTCCAGCATGACACTTTATTTGTACAAGTCTGTGTTAAACAGACAAGGCATGTTTAATTTTATTTTTAACTTAACTGTAAATTTATTGGTTCTCTCACAATCTAATTTTTCTTGATACCCTGAAATGCTTTTCTGAAAATGTGAAAATACCTGCTTCCTCATTGACTTTTGACCATTCATCAAACTCTGTTCGTGTATTGAGGCCTTGAACATTTGCGGCATTGAAAAAAATGACCATTAGAGGGCAATACAACTGCAAGACAGAACAGAGAGTCCATGCTATTCATGTGCGTTTCTTTATCAGTCCATCAGTTACTTTACTTCCCTAGTATGACTCATTCAGTATCAATTCTGCTTTCTATGGAGTTGTGGTAACATTCATTAAAATCAACACCAATCACTTTAAATTGTAGGCAGGTCAGTCAAGTGATGCAGCAGTTCTTGTTTTTCTGTCCTATTTTACATTTCTCTTCCATTTCTCGTTCGACCGGCAGCAGTAGGAAAAAGTAAATCATCAGTTTGTCAACATGATACATCCTATGATTGAATAATAGTAATTTGATTGGCCATTGAAATGACAAATGAGTCCATAGTCACATTTTATTTGGAGGCAACATCTCTTGTACGGCAATAATTACACATTACACATCATGTATGTAATTTTGAAACATATCATACCTGCACTACAATTTTAAAGTCATTAGATTCAAACTGCTTTGTGTGAATAGTGAAACTTTCACACAAGCTTCTTTCACACACGTGAGACTTTAAAATTTGCTATCTTCTGTCAGCCGGTGGAAGCTTTATTTCACTTTCAGTGTATTTATTTAGACTCTGATCAGTTCCCTAATAATGTAACACATTTTCACATCTCTTTCTCCTTCCCTCTCTCTCTCTCTCTCTCTCTCACTCTCTCACTCACACACACACACACACACACACATACTTTTTGTTATTAATATAACCAGAGTGGGTGAGGTGTAGGAAAGGCGATTTATTTATCTTGGAATGAGCTTTGGATAAGTACATCAAACATCACCTTGGTCTCGGTACTGTTATGGTGAAAAGAAATTTAATTGAAATTCTCAAAACTGGTGCAGATTTAAAAAAGAGGGCTTTTCCTCCTGACCAAAACGAACTGTCAGCTAATAAGACAAAATCCCATAATCCAATAAAAAAAGATTTTATTAAACAAACAAAAAGAGTGGGTGCTGTGTGCGTACAGTATGTCGTTAGTAATAAGTATTTACACATTAACGCAGAGTGCATAATGAGATTTTGCGAAGCAGCGTTTCAGAGTTGCAGGTCAGGCTGCACAAGAATTCACAACATAACCTCTGATGTGTTGCTTTCACAAATATCAAGTTTCTTGGTTCATTTCTTTCAGTTGTTCATTTGATTTTGCAAAAACTATAACCATGTAGAGACTTTTGCAAAAAAATACCCATCATTTCACAGATATTGCACTTTTTTAACACCAGTAACACAAAACCCAAACTCACATTACATATACATTGAAACCGAGCTCATGATAAACAGTAATGCCTCTACAATGTTGCGATTTATTACAGCATTTTTTTTTTGTCTTGGACATTCACAGTAAGTAGTATGCTGGCACTATTTCCTTTTTTCACCAATCAACTCAGTTGTTCAACCACATTCTTTCATGTCTTTAAGGTGGTGTCTGTTTATTCATCATTGTTTTTCTGTGAAAGCGTCTCTGCGCCTCTGATTTCTGTTAGATATCTTTACAAGGAACAAGGAAACGGGTTATAGTGGCAGTCAGATTCAGTCTTAACACATGCAAAACTGTCTCTTGGTCTTGGTATGTCCACACCGATCCCTGTCAACAAAGCACTTTCAGTCTCTTTTGGGCCATTTCTTTCTGTGTCTTTTTATGTTGTTGCCCTCTGAGCTCCTCTGCATCATTATGAGATGAGGCAGCTGTTGGTCTTGTTCATAGGAGGTCGTTTGTTGCTCTCCTTGGGGAAGGTTTCCCGTCTGCGGCACAGCGCTGGACTCAGCCGACTGGGCAGGTTGGCTTGCTGAAGCAGTTCCCGGAAAGCTTCCAGCACGTTGATGTTGTCTTTGGCCGAGGACTCCAGAAAGCTGTTGTTCCAGTCCAGCTCCACAGTGGACAGCACGTCCTCGCTGGACACCTGACGCTCATTGTGGCAGTCGATCTTGTTGCCTATGACCACAATAGGGGTGTACTTGTCCTCCTTGACTTCCAGGATCTCCTCTCGCAGACTCTTGACTGCTTCCAGGGATTCAGGGTCATTCACTGCATAGACCAGGGCAAAGGCGTCACTGTTCTGGATGGAGAGCTTACGCATGGCTGGGAAGGAGTAGCTGCCACTGGTGTCCATGATGTTAATGGTGACTTTGACACCCCCAACCTCATACTCCTTCCTGTGGAGCTCCTCAACAGTGCGGTGGTGCTTGGTCTCAAAGGTGTCTTTAAGAAAGCGTTGGATCAGGGCTGTCTTCCCCACTCCAGCTGCTCCCAGAAACACCAGACGCACCTCTGTCTTCTCCTTAACTTCAAAAGACATGTTGGGTTTCTGCTCTTTTTTTGCCCCCCAAACAATGCTTGAAAAGATGTGTCTTCTGTCCTCTTTGTTCTCGTCTCCTTCACCTGTGGATCCTCTTTTATAAGTATTGATTTGATGGCAGTGATGGAGCTGGAAGTGTTTGTGTTGAAGTGAAGCACAGAGATGATGATAACGGATGCATGTGAGAGTACCAGACAGAGCTGTCCTCTGTATTTATGTTCACACAAATTCCCTGCCCCTTTCTGCTCCCAGCCAATCAGGAGAGGCCAGTATCTCACTCTCCCTGAACTAACAGCAGCCAATCAGAGACTCATGCAAATCAAATGGAGTAAGAGGAAAAGAAAAATAGAATGTGGAATACATTTCCGGCAGGAGATTGTGATGGGTTGTGACTGCTGCTCTTAAGATGTTACAGTATGTGTTTAATGTGGACTGTGACATAAACCATTAACCAGTAAAAAAGCATCAAACATCATGTTTTTTGTATGTATAAGCTTTATTTCAGCTGTGGCTGTAATTGCAAATGTTTCTTTGTTAACTGAAGAACAGCATTTTAACTATCTGCAATCAGCAACATATGAACAAGGCTCAATTCCAGCAAAAAAGTGACTAAGAATGTTTCTCATTCACAATACACTGTTGAGTGTTATGTCAATAATTTCATATTGACATTGAGGGCTTCAAAAATGATAAGGATCAATTCTACAAGTATTGTGTGTGTATCAAAAGCCTGATATAGCTTATTCCTCTGTGTCGCAATCCTCCGTTGTTCAAAAACTATTAAAAACCGATCAGTGAGCCAGCCACACTGTTGCACTTGGTGACATGTTCCTTCACCACAAACACAACAGTTACAGTAGTTTGTTTAGAAACAGCTTTTAGGCTAATGTGTTCAAATTTTATTTATTAGAATTGAGGTACATCCTTGAGGTGTTTTGAGGGTGCCCCAACATATATTGAATCACAGTCACTACATAACAACGGAGTCAAGGTGGCCAAAGTGGCCAATAATAGATATACAGTAGAGTGTGAGTGGATCACCAAATACAATTAGGTAAAAACATACACTGTATAAGGTATAAATAGTAGGTATATACAGTGACAGCGTCAATGATAACAGTGGCAGTATATCTGAATGTAATAAGACAGGGCATGCTTAACATACCAAGTGATCTGATAGCATGAGGAACAGGGAAATAGAGCTGAGCAGAGTGGCTGACTTGATAATTTGAAGTAAAAACTACAATATGCTGTTGTAAATAAGGAGGATAGTTAAAATTAATACATTTAAGTTTAATTGAAGCCATTACATTTAGAGACGGCCATTTCAGTTTATCATACATTGTACAGTGATGAGGGAGAAAAGGACATCAAAGGACAAACTGTGTGTAAAGCAGTTCCAAGATAAGACATGATCAGTGTGTGATTTGTATGAGAGTTCAGAATTAAGCTATACACCAAGATATTTAATATTATCAACTTTATGCAGAGGGGTGCCATCATTACAGGTTTAAGATTCTGTCTGGTAACTTTTTGTTTTGTTGAGCAGTAGTTTATGTGAAAGCCAATAGACAGATAGATAGCCTTTATTTTAGCAGTTGAGACCAATTGAGAGCAACGTTATAAGCCCCAATGGTGCCCCGCAAATACACAATCAAAACAGCCATATAACAAAAAAGTGTAAAATCAATAATCATATAGGCTACAAAGCATACAACACAAACACAAGACAAACGACTTAGAAAATACAATAAAAAAAACCCAGAAAGAAAAATACAGTAAAATAAGTACATTAGACAGGCCAAAGCAGTCAGCATTCATTATATAAAACATTGGTCAACAAAATCTTAAAATGTTCCAGGGATAAAAACTTGTTTAATTTAAGGTTGTCCTGAAGCTTATTCCACCTATAGATGAATGCAGTTTTTCCCAGTTCTGTGTTCATATATAGGACTTTCTGAGACAAGGACAGAATCTAAAGAAAGATGGTTGGGTTGGGAGTTAGCATGACCATGATTTAATGACTTAATTGTTTTCCAAAATTATGATGGATTACTACTACAATCAGACAGAGTATCAAGAAAATAACATGATTTAGCATTTCTAGTTGGCCTGACACATTTGTTACCCAACTGTCTAAAGATCTGCCAATCCACAGAGGACACTGAGCCTTGTGCTTTTGCCAATGCTCCATCTCTTAATCTTTGCATCTCTGAAATTTCAGCTGTGAACCAATGATTCAATCTATTTTTACCCTGTATTTCTAAAAGGGAGCATGTTTATTTGCTGAAGAGTTAAAAACATCTGTAAAATGACTATGGCTAATTCAGGGTCAGGAATAGCACATAATGTGATATCACTGTGAAATACATCACAAAGAAAAGCCTGTTTAAGTTTCTTTTTATAATAATATGTGGTGGAATTTTCTTTTGTCTGGAATCTCTGATGCAGAAAATTGGACAATGATCTGTCTAGGGCAAACAGACCACTGGCTGTGAATTTATATGGTTTGTTTGTTAGGATTATCAGGATTGACTTTTCTGGATCTGTGGTGTCTGGCTAAGTAGGTGAAGAAATGAGCTGAGTTATATTTAATTCAATACAATGATTTTTTTAGCCCCTCAGAGATAGAAGATAAACAGTCAAGGTTAAGGTCACCGATGAACAAAACTTCAGAAGCCTCATAGTCAGATATAAGATTGACCAATTAATGTAAGGCACTTTGATGAGTAGACATTATTAAGCTTTAGAGAGACATTTAATGCTAGCAATTTAAATTCTTTTGGCTGAGACATAGTGTAACTCTGGATTGATTTATTGGACCCAGTTTCTAATGGAGTCCAGTTTTGGTACCAATCGTCTCACATTCATGTGGATTAATTCAGGACCTCTAATAAAATCAGAGTTTTTATGAACTGTTTGAGTGAATCAGGCTGGTTAACGTTAGCAGCTTTATTTCCAGCCTGTCTGCAATGATGCATCTAGTGTAGATGGTTTCATTTAATTTCTTAGAGGATCCCTGATTAACTTTAAGATAGAGATACAGATTTAATTCGCTTACAAATTGTTTTATGTATTTTCTCAGCAACATTAGCGGTAGCAGGTGCTAATAGGGTAAGCTAACAGTGTGTCAGTAGTACAGATGGAGGAGCTACTAATCAGCCTGAGAAAACTACAACTGTGGGTTCGTGTAATGTTTATAGTTTATAGTTATAGTTCAATTTTACATATAAAAAAGGAATTTCAATTGACCATCTTGCCATTCTCGCACAGGTTTTACTTGACAGCTTCCCGCCCTGAGTGTAACGTCAGATGAAAATTGCCACCGTGTGAATAGAGTTTATGTAGCATGACAAGCTAGTGAAGTGCTGCAAATGGAACTGCTGTGGATGCTCAGTGGCTTGATGCGCATGGAACTATACTCCAGAGACTGAAAATGTGAGCGCTGTTATTACTCTTTGCAGCTGTTTCTAAACAATGTACTGTGACAGTAAGTTTTGTGCTGAAGGAACATTTCACTCTTTGCAATGGTGTGGCTCACTGACATGTTTTAAATAGATTGGCTTGGCAACACCGGAGCTCTACAGCACAGAGGACTAAGATATATCACACACATGCAGTACTTGTAAGTAGCATCAATTCATTGTTGGTTTGGCTCTCATGAGATTTGTTGACAGTAAGAAAAATATAGAAAATTCCATATCCTATAAGTTTTAAAATTCTTGCCATTATTTAGTCTGCATCATTTTGAATGGACCATTCAACTACGTTTGGTGGATTTTGATACAGAAGAGCCACATTTCCCATAAAAAGAATTAAACTGAGGAAACTGAAGTTCATTCTAAATAGAAGGATGCTTGGAAAAAAAAACATTTTTCAAAAATCACACGCAAAAATAAATACTTTTGAAAATATGTATATTTTAATGTATAATTCATTGTTCATTCATTTCTATCATGAAATCAATAGAAAATCATATAAATGAGGGAAATATTGCTGTAGATATTAAAGAAAATGTTTTCAGCAGTAGTCTTTACTGTCACAGGCATTTTTATCAATTTTAAACCAAATCGATCACTTATTCAACCATGTCTAAAGATATGTGAAAGCAATTTGTTGAAATGTAAACCAGTTATCAAAAAGTTTTAATTAGTCAACAGTTGTTGACTGTAAAAAAAAAAAATGAATGAAGTATTCCTGTTTAAAGCAGTCACATGCAAATTCAGTCAGATTAATTTGAATGGCATAAATGCTCATGCAGTCATTTGGGTAGACATTATTATAAGGTCATATATTTAGAGCACCCCTCGGTGCACTGTTCAGTCTCAGTGAACGTTTCTCAAGCCCTCGCTGGTTTAATTTGCACTCATAACACATGTTCACAAAGAGGAGACAATGTCAAATTGTCGGAGATTAATATCCTGAAATTCTGCTCACATGTCGGGGACTGAGGAGGCTGGCAGAGATGCTCTGTCCCTGAACACTTAACAAGCATGTCACAGTTTTCCAAATCTATGTGTTGTTTTCATTACAACATAACACAAAGTAGATGTTTTAACATATCTTCTTTTTACGCTTCCTCTAAAACAAAAGAAGTGTTCAGTATCATTTGTTTTCTCAGCGGTGCATGGATTCAAATGTCAGCTGTGTGGGAAACGGCACGATCTGCATTCAATTGAGACAAAAGTAAATCACACAGAAAATGATATAATATAATTGCTTGAGTCTTGTCTTTGTCACTTGTTGCTATGATACCACTGAATCCATTACCTGAGGTGAAAGGGTTATATGAGTAGTAATGTGCACCTTCTTAGTGCTGTCATTCATTACTGACTCCAAGTGTTCACGCTTGAGAATGGTAATGGCCAGTAATGGGGTGCATTGGGTAATTAGGCTAATTAAAAGTATGTTTCATGCCACCATATTTCATTGGCCTAATAACCTGTGTATGTAATTCAGAATGATGACTGCACTTTATTGTAGCTATCTTAAAAGTTGTTCTATACTGGGGTGCGTTTTTTTAGGGTTGAACTATTGAACATGCTGTGCTTCTTGGCCACATTGTACTATACGTTATACGGTAACTGATTACATACATGTGTGTCATGTTTGATTTTCTCTTGTGGATCTGTGTGAATCTGATTTTCTGCTGAGAAAACTTTGTTTATTTGCTGTAATGCAGCAGAGATCGTTTCTCTTTTGCAATAAATGCCTGCTGAATCACTTGTAACTATATCTCCTGCTCTCACTGTTCCTGTACATGTTCTTTATTTCATAAACTCAACAAAGGTGTTAACTCTGGACTTTCTCACCTCTGTGTGATGCAGTCTGTATCCTCCCCTCTTGGGAGGAAGCAAGTCTGAAACTAAAGCTCAAGGCCCCTGAGCAATTCAACTCCATCTCTCAGATTCTCCACTTCATTGAACACAGTAGCAAGACAGAACCAGCATATGAACATGCTGTATATATATATTTAATTTTTCTCACAACCCTTCATTCTTCTTGCTAAAGTTTCATGGATAATGTGAAAGCGGCTTGTAATATATAGATATATAGATATATAGATATAGATATAGATATAGATATAGATATAGATATAGATATAGATATAGATAGATAGATATGCACTTTGAGCAGAAAATTGAAAATACAAGAGGGATGGGTGGGAGTTGGTGTAAGAGAAACTGAAGTTGTTTTTGAAGAAGCAGTTATGATAGATTTTTTTGGCCCCTTGGGGTTAGCAGAACAGTCTTTAAACACAACACTGATGAAACCCATGCATTGATTTTCTTCTTTGTAAACAGTTTTTAGCAAGTCTCTGACCAAGAAAATAATGTCTTCTTTTCATTTTTTGTTGTTGTTGTTGTTGTTTTTGGAGGATTATGTGAAAATGTTGCAAAATTGCAACAGTGGATCTTAGTGCTCACAAATATCACCAAAAAGTCAATAGATTATTAGGCATTGATAATTCAATTATATCAAAATATGTATCTTAAAAATGAATTTTATTGACATGAAACTGTTTGATACAGCACAATAAAAAGAAAATAAATTTGACTAGTGAAAATTGCAATTGTAATCCATGCTATATGTATTTCCACACAATAAAAAACTGTAAGAAACTAAATTATTATTGGAACTTTTTTTTTAATTTTGCAAAATTGGAATTTTATTACTCTTGAACTATATGAACTTTGCTTGGACATCATAATGATTTTTTATATCTGAGGACTATTCTTATTTTGTGGATGCCTTCCTTGTTTGGGTCTCCTTATGTGTGAAACTGCAGGAAGCAGTTTTTGTTTGTTTTTTGTTTTTTTTATCTGTGAAGCACAAACAAATATCACACCTGATGCATGCAGTTGATATTTCCATCCTTGCAGAACCTGCAGTGGCCTCTTTTTGAACTTTCACTGCCAAGTGCCCCACATTATAATTGCAAACATCAGGAGGATATTGTGGGTCATCTTTTTCACATTGGAGCTTTGTGCTCTTGCCTCATTCATGTACGGTCTGCCTCTCTTCAGGGTATTGATTAGGATGAGGGAGGTTACCAGCTGTGTGCTGAAGTGCCTCTTGTTCATGACTTCATTTTCAGGGATCTGCAGGGTTCCAGAGTCACACTTGAATTGCAGCCAAACATTGACCAATCCAAGGATGATGATGATGTACCAAAAAATATACAAATACCAATGTGTGGACCTAATGTGGAATTTTTACTTGGCGGTTAAGAAATCAAGCAAATCAATCCCACCTATGAATCGCTTGTATTTCTACACAATGGAAGGTCTGTTCACTTCAGTGCAGGATTTGGTGGATTTGTCCCACCAATCAACCTTTGTAAACTGGGTGTGGACCATTGAAAGTGGAGAGGAAAGTAACTGACCGGTTGTCATACCACCTCACAGCAGATGTTGTGACTTTGCTCCACTCTGAAGTCAAATCTCCCTCTGCCTTGTTTTCTGAGCTCCTTCTTTTCTGAGGTTTGGCACATGTACATGGCACGCTGTTCCAACAAAGTGGATTTCATGCTCAAGGAATTGGACAACTAGAGGCACAGA
This sequence comes from Euthynnus affinis, assembly GCA_029490765.1. NCBI lineage: Eukaryota > Metazoa > Chordata > Actinopteri > Scombriformes > Scombridae > Euthynnus > Euthynnus affinis. The sequence continues at coordinate 18,268,039 of CM055856.1, read as the reverse complement.
CGTGAAGAAATTGTCTGCAAATACCTTTTGTCCTGCAGGAAGTGTTGATGCAAGCTTCATGATTATACCATGATAATCCAAGCTCGAACTTGGCCCATTTGCCCTGCACACTCCTTTGGTACACATCAAAGTCGCAGAGTATGCCTCTGAAATTCCTGTTCTTGCCCAAACCTTGAAGTCCCGGAGATGGGGTTGTCCACGCATGTATACTGAACTTCCCCTTAAAATGAATCATCATTTCAATCACAGAGTTATGCTCCTCTGGCACTATCTGTAAGCATTTCTCTCTGAATGCATCCAATCAAGGCCTAATCTCCTAAAGTTTGTCCTACTTCTGATCATCTGAAGCAACGAGGTTGTTGAAAAAATAGATGGATGAAAGCAAGTACTGGAAACAGTTACAAGGCATTACATCAGCTACAAGGCCATTGCATGTGTCAGCGTGTGTCAACTGTGTTATGTTTTCTTTATCGCCAGACTCTATCTCAAAATCACTTGTATCTCCATAAACAGTGGTATCCAGTACAGGTATAGGTATAGTATAGGTATGTTAAACATCTTTAGAATGAAGGAGAAAATACTACAGGTCAAATACTTACTTGGGAAATTGTTGAAATTGGTCCAGAAGAGAGCTGGGAGTCAGTAGGAGCCATGTTGTTTGAACTTGGCATGTGGTAAAAGTATTAGTACTAGTATTAATATTAGTGACTTAGTGGCTAAATGTGTCAGTATGTTCACAAGTGTCTGTCTACTGTTTGGTGGTAGTCTACAGTGTGTTTAGCTGAGATTTCTTTTGCTGAAAGCAGTTGTCTGCAGCAACTGAAAACAAGGTTTCTGAGAGCAATGACACTAAACCAAAACAGCGAAGGTGCAGACTAAAAAAACAAAAAAATAGCTAAAAGACATCTCAGGGAAACTGCAGAGACAAAAGAATGTAGAACTGTATCTGTGGGTTCTTCACTACGAATGACCCCATTACACATATGGCGGGGTCCAAAAGTGGTTTCAGACTTTGTGATCTATTACTTAGTTGTCCCATCTATTGTTAACATAAAAATATTGATAAGTGCAGCTTTAAATTTTTAGAAAAAACTAAATTGAAAAACCCCCAAATAGATCTTAATGTTTCTTAATGAGCACTCTCATTGAACTGAATTTATGCTTGCTCTCATTTATTTTCATTTATTTTATTAAGTAGTATTAATCCATTTATGTAGTGATTTGTTGTTAAGACTCACATAATTCCCTCATTATACAGTATCCATTTTTGTTGCTCCCAACATATGATAACAATTTAAGAAAGATTTTCAGTTCATGAAAGGTTCATGAAGTCACATTAAGCCGTTTTGAATTTCTGTTTTAGGCTTTTTATAGTTTAGAGACAGGTGTGAGAACAGCAGACCAGCACAGCAAAGGGCTTTATCCTGTCTGGGCTGTAATGCAGTATTGACCTGCTGGTTGCTCTCACTGGCTCTGAGGTGTTAGTAGGTGATGATGACTGCCGCTGGTACTGAAGGAACAAGCTGTTCTTAGAGCACGCAGTCTTTTATTTTGGTCACAGAGGAGGGAGACACTCTCTCAGGGCCTGATGCTCTGTTGATCAATTTTGATTATTGTGTGCAGGTCACCGGTTTCTTCGGAAAGAAGAATTATGAAAGAGTGATGTTTACTCTCTACTCATGTGGTTTGTTCATTATGTCTCCCTTCCTAAGAAATACACTGAGAAAAAGAAAGGAGTCACCTTCAGGAGCAACCTAATGCCCTTCAAACTACTTATATTGCACAAAAATGTTAAATGAGCCTGAAGGAATATTAATAGTTTGTGGAGTGCTGATAGTAACACACAGTAGTTTGATAAGGTCATAGATGTGTGGTTTGTTTCTGTGTGTTTAATAGGCAGGGTGTGTTGATATGAGCAGCAGCCCAACCCATCAGTCAAGTTTTACTTCATTTTATTTGACAGGGTGTGGAGAGCAAAATTAGATACTGTCACACTTGGTTGGTCAAGTGTGGCCGATGTGTAACCCGGTAAAAAAAAGCCACAGGTCTATACATAGTGATTGAGGTTTCTATTGAAAGCAGGAACTTAGAGTGCTAAATAAACAGTCTAATAATTGCTTGTTCAAGAGTGTACTATAAGTCCCGTGTGAGTGTAAACTTCTCCCTCTTGTGTGGCATAAATAGCCACAGATGTTCCTTAGGCTCTTATAGAGACTGACCCAGAAACCCTGCAGTAACACACTGTAACGTCATTTGATCTTTACAGCTGGGCTAAGTGGGCAATTTAAGGACTCTGCACTCCAGTGGAGGGTATGATGAAGTCTGAACAGACACAGGATATGCACACTTTGTTTGCACATGCAGTAATGGCGAAGTAAACTGCTTCACTATTAATCCCATGAAATTTTCATGTGTAGAAGTGTACAATTTGTTCTGAAGTTGTTTTATTATCTTTATTTACACAAGAAACAGTAGAACAACACCACACGTTTTCATGAACATTGAGTCTACACTTTAGAAGCAAGATCTGTTTCTTCCACAAACTAAATCAGGGTTTCAGGGTGAATTAGCCAGACTTTGATGGACTATCTCATTATTTTGGGGAATGAACAGTCACAGTTAAAATTGCCCGACATCGCCTGACATAGATATAATGATTGGATCTGATTCTGCAGACTGCTCCATCATCTTTCTCGCAGCAGAAACAGCGTGACACATACATAATAGCCTGGGCGACAGAGCGATCTGACAGCACATTTTTTTGGATGGATTCTTCCCCATGGAGACTGCAAAGCATAGGAATGATTTAAAAATGAAAGGCCAGAACTTCCAGCCGCTGCTTTAGGCTACCGGGTGATTCCCTTTGGCGGGTTTTTAGTGGAGCTTAGATACAAATTGGGTTTGTATTATTTCAGGATTCTGGCCTTAAGCCATAACCACAAAACACACATGTGAAAAAGGAAACAGCTTGATACTGCTTTATCTGCTTTTGTCAGTGTCTGCCCATAAAGATCTATATGCAAAGGAGGAAAATGACTGTATTTCCCTCATGTGGGCTTACAGTCATGGCGTTTTTTGGTGATAATAAATCCCCAAATTTTTATTTAAGAGCTTAATTTCTTAGTTATTTTTCTTATTCTTGATCTTGCTTGTTCTTAATCAAACACACCTTAACCTGTAGATTACAGAGCCCACTTTACATGTCTGTCAACATGAAGCCCAGAACAGAAAGCTCACAAAAGCCCACTAACACTGGCCCACTGATTTCTTATCCTTTCTCTTAATCCATCCTTTCATTCAGTGGCTTTGTGAGTTTAGTCTGAAAAAGCACGCACATGCAGGTCGTTCTCACGAGTGTGTTTTCAAAGCCTCCTCCCTCCTAAGTTTGGCGACAGGTCCTCTGACATTGTCCTTTGGCGCTGGAACATCATGTCCTGGATAATGATAGGTGTGGCGGTGGTGGCGGCAGGGACAACTACAGCTAGCCAGTGGTGACTGTTCTCATTACACCTCACAGCAGTAAAAGGCGTTCTCTCTGTTTGTGTAAGCATTTGTTGTCACGAGTTAAAAGGATCAGCCTGTGTGAGAGTGTGTGTAGAGTTTAGTTCCAAATGGAGATTTAAAAAGTCAATAGTCCCTGGCCGCTTCTTTGATTTTTCTTTTTCTGGGTCAAAAAATATGTGACAAGAGAACACTGGTGCATGGCTTCTTTTCTGTGTCAAGGTTGGCAATGATTGAAGTGGAAGCTGTGTATGCCTCAGAAGTCTGCAGCGCTGACTGGGTCATTAGAGAAGCCTAGCGAGGTGGGAGACACACACAAGCATACATGTGGATGCTTGTGTAATATGTGCGTTAGCCTGTGCTCAACACATTTAGAACATCCCATGATGACACTGAAAACATTTTGGACTGGGAGTATGAGGACAAGATTATGCAACCTGTGGCACTGAAAGAGGGGGGCACAACAGAAAACCACACTTAAATGTGATATTTATGTGTTTTTTCACTTCACTTGGAGCTGAATGTCATGTCTTTAATGCATTAGCTATTAGAGCCTGCACAATAGACTGTAAGTAAAGTTTGAAGCCCCGAATTGCTTCTTATGGTCGGCGTCATCTTTTCCATTTGTGTGCCCTTCTCAAGCTTTTTCATACAGTACGACTCCATGAGCAGAGATGAAACTGGAAAGAAATGTTAACCCTATGACCACCAGCACACTTATTAGAATGCCTGAATTTAGAGACAGAGACCATAATGATTTAGTACTTTTAGGGAGGAGTCCGCTCTTTGTGAATGGAAGTCAATTGGAGCCAGGAATTATTTGGATTCATGGTTAATAAATGGTCTAATATTTCTTTATAGATCCATAAATAGCATGAAATTTTGAGATTTGATTTGTCTTTTGAGCTCTTTAATTCACCAGAAATTTTTACATCTGCAGACCTGATGGATTATTTTAAGAACAATGTATTAATGATGTATTGATGTGTATAATTGCTAATGTCACAACCTGACAACCCAAAAGCTTCTTAATGATGACATATAATTGATCTGTAACACACAAGGAAGTAATTCATGATCCATTTTAAAGTCATAAATTACAATGTACCAAGCTCTTTTATACCCATCTTGGCTTGGCTTTTATGTCCCTGTAAATTAATGTATATATAACATATTCTGTGAAAGAACTTAAAGCCATCATCAGATGCCATCATTGTGTGCACCAAGTTTTTAGTTTCCTTGGTGAAAGCCTTTCACCAAGGATACATAATACCTTTCTGAAAGATATCAAGGAGTTGCTATATTACACATATGAAATAATTACTCCATTACCATTACTCCCAGCTGCTCACTGACACCGCTAATGTTATTGTTGTTTTAAATAAATGTTATTGTTTAGTGGAGTCTCTACACTACAACAAATCTGACCAGATTTCTCACAATTGTAGGTTATTTTTTCTCAGAATATCATATCTAAGTAAATCCAGGGTCAACATGTGTTATAAACACAGTACAGTAAGTATATGCTAACTGCAGCTTTAGGGTTGTGTGATGTGATTAATCTGTTAGTTGTCAGTTGTGGAGGGGTTATTGTTGGTTTCTGGATTACATTTTTCCTGATGTAGTGGATTAAAAAACAAACAAATCAAGATAAACATCCTCATGAAAGCTACACATTAAATGGTGAGGAATGGATGATGAATTGAGATGGACTATGAAAATCATCATGACAAACCTGGACCAAAGTGGCCTTAAACACAACAAGCACATCACAAACTAGCAGAATGTTTTTTCCTGATAATATTTTGAATGTTGATTTATTCTGAAGCATAACTGGATGATGAGTAGTCCTCACTCTGCCTTTTGATTACCGCCACCGGTCATCATCACTGTTCATTTGAATTCTTATGATAAAGTTTAATAGAATTAGAAACCTAATTTTCACTCTACAACAGTTGGAAATTGAATTATGTTCAGAGGTCTGGAAGCTAGTTAAAGAAAATTAACATTTAGCCTTGCGTGTAGTTCACAGTATAAGCCTAATGAATCCACATGCGTTCTTAACCTTAATCCTACTGACGGGGGTTCCCAGAGGTTTACTTTTTGTCACAAGTGCTTTATTCTATCATTCCAATTTTTCAGGACTTTGCCATGAATTTGTTCCTAAACACTTCATATAATTTTATATAGTTTTCTGTTTAATTATAAATACTCATATGCTGGGTTCCTGTGGGTCCCCAGTCAAAAGCACCCAGTCCTCCTATGCAGTTTTAATAGATGGAAGTATTTATTGAGTTTGCCATTGGTCGTAATTTAAAGTATCAAACATTATCAGGGGGTAAGGGCACTCTATCAGTCATTTTGAAGGAGACAGACATAGATGCAGCAGACACAGATTTCGACAACCCTAAATTGGGTTGTCGTGGTTCTGACTGTGAAGTCATTATTTATTAAAGCCATTTAGATTATTTAGCGTATCAACTGGGATTTACTATCACTGTTATTTGTGTTGCTGTGAATCATCCTTTCTGCTGAAGTGCAAATGTTTTTAGCCATGCTAGAGATGGTAATATCTGTCAGTACACCACTTTGGTCCAGGGTTTAATTGACAAAATTACTTTATATCCATTCAATTTGGATTTAATTACATTGAACAATGGACTGTGGCTGATGTGAGGCATCCATGTTTCCTTGATTTTCAAGCACTTATGTATTATTAAAGAGGATGTATCATGCACATTTATGGGTCTATATTTTTAATCCAGGGCTCTACTGGAATATCTTTGCATGATTTACGAATCAAAAACTCCTTATTTAACTCATACTGACCCTTTACACAGCTCCTCAATTCAGCCTCTGTCTGAAATAGGCCATTTTAGCTCCTGTCTCTTTAAGCCCCCCCTCCTGTGAGCCCACTCAGTTCTGACTGGTCAGCTCTTGGAAGCTGCCTCTCGGAACACTTCCACTGGCTCTGGAGTCCACATCTACAAACCATGCAAAAAATATAGTAGTAGGATTTCACTACTTTTTCACATTCTTTACTGGAAATGTAAACTTCTCAAATAGATCCATACATGTTCAAATTGAAATCTGACCCATATGAGCGTGGACAATGCAAAGAGATTGTAATACAATGTTGCAATGTTGTGGGCTCGCACAACAAGCTGACGTCAGCTCACTAGCAAGGTAGAAAAAAACATCACACAGGACTTAAGCCCTGCTTTTTAGCTTGCAGGGAGTTTTTCTATATGTAGTAGTTTTGGAAATTTGACCATTTTCAGCATAGATATTTGACATCTTAACAGTGTATAACAGAAAATCACAAAAAGCATATGTCCCCTTTAAGTGCCAAGTCAGAAACTTTTAATTATGGTAACATAACATAACAATCCATGTGTGACCTCAATGACTTGCAAGGTGTAAATGCCCAGGACTCCCCACCACTCAGTCAGAACTGAAGAGGGAAGTGAAACATCTTCAAGAATCTAAAGTAAGTCCAGTTACCCTGGACATAGCAATTGTATATACCATCACCTGGATGACTGATAATCTTCACAGAGCAAATTTTTCATGTTAACCTACTAAATTAAGATGGTGAACATGGTAAACAATATACCTCCTAAACACCAGCATGTTAGCATGCTGACAATAGCCTTCAGCTCAAAGCTAAAAGAAAGAATAACTTTTACTCCAGACATCATACAGATGATTAACTATTGGCTTGTCACTATGAAGATACAGTCCCTTCTTGGGTGTAATGGCTTTATTGTTCCACATCTTACTGATGGCAATACTTCGGATGGCAGCACTGCACCTGTCCTTGTCCCTGATCTTCTTCATCTGACAGATGAACAGGGAAAACAGAGAGATAAATAGAGCCAGGCTATTCTTGGTGGTGCAGGTCGGGCTTAGCTGTCATGTTATCTGTAGCAAGTGTACCAGAAATGTTTGACAGATAAAGGATTTCTAGTTATTATTCATACGGGAATTTTGCTATTCCAGTCAAAGAATCCATGGCAATTTACTTGAATGCTGTACACCTGCTCCCTGACTTCTATTCATTTTTGACCTTGCATACGGATGTTCACCATGTATAAGTGTAAGTCAGAACACGTGGTCAGAACCGTGCATTGAATATCATCTCAGAGCGTCTACATTACTTCCTTTCAGGAGAAAAATATCTCTGTTGGATTAGTTTAAGACATGTGTTATTCTTGTCATGACTCAGGCTGTCAGCCTTCTCTTAACAGAGGCTTTTGTAAGATTCAGCCATCAGCAGTATGGATATGATAAAATCCAGAAAATGGCTTAACCTCTGTCAGTACAATCATAATAACATAAGTTAATTTCCTGGGTTCTGGAGTTGTTATGTAGGACATCCTTTATTGGAGAGAGATCTGTATTGATCAGTGGGTCACATCCCTTTGTGTCACCAACACTTAAGAATGTTTAAAGTTGTCTTTATGTAATGTGTTACGAGGCCAAGACTAGCTTCTTCAAGGTCTCACAAAGGATGCAGAATTTCTTCTGCGTTTTTCTTTTGTACTACTCTATATCCAATTCGAGGTTAACACATAACCTTCATTTATTTACTGTAGTCTAAACCAGGCAGGAGCGTTCATGCAGCAGCATCTGTGCATTACCCATCTTGTTTGGTACATTATGCTGTAACACAGGAAGCACTAGTTCATTGCAGGCTAGTTAAGCCCATTGAAACAGCAAAAACATTTTGTTGTACAAATCTTTTGTGGCCACACAGGAGGTAGTAATGTTGACATCCAGACAGTCCAAGAGAGAGTTGTGAATGTATACTTTTTGTGAACTGATAAGATTGTATGCAAGGAAAAAATGGTGACCGCTAGCTGCAAAAAACTGTTATATCATCATGGTGCTGATCATTACCATGGAGACTAATGATAGCACTTACAGTCAGACATTTACTCTCTCTCCCCTCCTAAATATCCTATAAAGTCTGGCTTACGGGGTGTTTAACTGCTCACAGGGATTGCAAATTTGAAGTGGGGTCAATGGTTCACATTGACATCTCATCCATTGACAACTTACGCAACAAACTGAAATGTTAGTAATAAATCCCAGAAGACCCTTTTGAGAATCACTTCATAGATGTCTGGGAGTCTTTTTTTTTTATCGCTAAGCATATTCTGCCCTTTGCAAAATAAAAATATCCTTTCATCTATTGATTTGAAGGCCCTGGGTCTGCATTGTGCCTCTCAAGACCTTTTTCAAGGTGAACTCATTCTTTGTGCTGTAGATTACTTGAGGCATTTTATAACCTTGGTGAAATTTGCATCAGCGTGACAGAAATGGAGGAAGGCTTCCTTGCCTCTAATGGAGCTGACATTTTTTGTTATAGAAAAAACAGTGCCGGCATTTTTCTTATAGAAATTTATTTGAACAATAAGGCTTTTCATTGTTATATAATTAACACTTTTAGTACCTCCAGTATGAAAACCATGGCATAAATATCATTGATTCATACCAGTTTAATGAGCTATGATCTCTACAGCAGCTGGAAATCACAAACAAAAATGCTCTAAAATGTACAAGAAATGCAATTAGAGTTGATACTATTTAAGTTTACAGCCAGGCCACTCAGTTCTGGAAATGCCACAGATGTTTTAAAGCCAAGTGGTCTAATATATTAGATGGCACCCAAGAACAAAACCCTAACCCTAACCCTAACTGAAAAAATAAATCAAAGCATAAATGCAATTATGAGAATAGTGAAGATCTGCCATCACAATACAACTCACTACTGTCACACCAACGTTCATGGCAAAATGATCAAGCAGAGGCTTCCGCTGTTTGTACACAGCCAAGACTGTGTCAAACCAGCGATGACGCATTCCTGTTTACCAGTCAGTGAGTTCAACTGTGCTGAGCTCTCACCTGATTTCCCAGTGTGGGTCTTAATGTTAGTGGGTTGCTTGCTGTAGACTGCAAACACACAGGAAAGTGCACACTGCACATCTAACTTCACACAAACACACACATGCACTCTATCTCTGAGGTAGAAGTGTGAAAACTCTTGATTGTCATGAGCATCATCAAGAGCGCGTAGCAGTGGGTTTCTGTGTTTGGGTTCCGAGGCACATGACCTGAGGGTTTGTTTGACTGTGTAATGCAGCGAGATAATGGATAGTAATGTGACCAGTGATGTCTACCAATTGACTGTCCACTGAGCACGTGTTTTGTTTTTTTTTTTCTTTTCATCTGATGGTGTCACTCAGGGTGAAGCAGTAGTCTTCATCAAAAAAAGGTGAATAAGTTCCTTGCTGTATCACTATCACTTTACTTAAATTTTCCTCTTACCGCTACAATTCTGTGACTGACTGTGGCTCAGTAGGAGAGGCAAATCCGTTCCATTTTTATGGTAGGCCATTTCATTTTTTAGGAGAGGACTGATGCATTTGGTTGTGACTATCTGAAAAAGCCCGAGCTGGGGCCCACACACTATGACATTGGCCATTCAATTGATTGAAAGCAGCAGACAGAAAACTGGACTAATTGTTGAAATAGATGGGTTTTCAAGAAGCCTTGTCAGTGAGATGCACAGGCACTGTGGGTGTAGAGAGCAATCCAAAAAGACAGAGAGTTGATAGGTATTGTAGATAAACATGAAAAGGTTTTGGACCTTGAGCTGCATGAATCACAAAATAATGGGTGAAAATGTGAAGGATAGCTTTGCTAGCATGTCTAGTTGTCTCCCCGATTGGCTAAGAGTGCAGTGTTAGCCATTAGCTCTATTAGCAATCTATTCCTTTATATGGTGCAAAGTACTGTAAGGTTAATATCAGTATCCAGAATAAGGAAGCTCTTTGCTTTTAATTTGTACAACAGGAATTTCATATAGGATGCTAACATGACTGTACGTCTTCAAATCTTATTAACAGATCAATAGATTTCTAAAATGACCACTAGCATGCTTATTAGAAGGCCTGAATTTAGCAATAGAGACCATAATGACTTTTTGAAAAAAAATATTGACTTCGTATTTCTAGAGAGAAGTTGACACTTTTAAAATGGGAGTCCATTGGAGAGGGATTTTCTGGAGGCACTTTAAAGTACCTCTCTGATGGCTTCAGCCTCAATGCCAATGTAGTTGCTGCTTGCTTTAAAGAGTATTTTGACTGGTTTCCAGCAAGTTGCTATATTTCTGAATACTGAAATAACTAAATCTGTCTTTTAGAAACACCAATATACTTCATCCAAATGTAAAATGTGCCTATGAAGCTGTTTTAGAAAAGGGTACTTGAATAATACGCTTGATTAAAATTGCAATGGTTTGATCCCTCCCATGTTAAAGAATTTGTTGTTTTGTATTTTTAGTATACATACAATATATTTAATTGTTGTTGTCTCATTAGGTGTTACCTTATTAACAACCAAAATTCCTCCGGTCCAAACTAAAGATATACAGTTGGTTATAATCAATAAATGTTTACAGTAAACACTGTTAGAAATACAAGAAATTTAAAGAGCATTTATATCATAATTTAACTCAGGTATCATAGAATAATTCACCATTATGATTGTTTTAAAAATGATGTTGACATATTGTTTTATCCACATGGCTGCAGACCGGATAGTTGTATGTACAATAAGTGTGGTCATAGATGTATGTACTGTATGTGTTAATGGTGCTCAGTATCCACAGACTGAAGAATCAGAGAGAAGAGGAGGAGCAAAAACAACCACAGTTACATAAAATAATTGGAAGGTTATATAACTGTTCAATGTTTGATGTTGGATTTCTTTTTATGGCTCTCCTGTGGCAAAGCTCAACTTTTTGCTGTCAATTAAAAACATTTACTGATTAAATGTCACATATCAATGTCATCTTCCCACTTGCATGTCCAAATTTTCGCTGTTACTGATAAAATAGTTGTATTCGCTGTTAATTTCATGAGGTATCAGTTGATTTTTTGTTAAATATATTAAGAGTTTGTGGAAAGAAGAGCTTTGACAATAGTTGTCACTGTTCATCCACTGTATATGCTATATATATAGTGGCTATATATGCTCACATGTCTCTGTCTGCCCTGTTCTCTCCACTTCATGTTGCAAAGATTAATTCATCTGTTAAAGGTCTTTTGGTTGTCAAGAAAAAAAAACAGTGACGTTTGTGGGCTGGTGATAATTATGTCACTTAAGAAGAAGATCCAAGTTTCTAAGAACTTGTATATATACCATGCAGCATATATGTGAGAGAGCAAATGTAACAGCTTTACTGAAGGGTGGAGAGAAGTGTGTTATTCTGAGAATCCACTTTCCACTCACGTGAGGGTAAGGAGGAGCTGTGAACTCAGGTCTGGGTTCATCCAGCTCTGTGTCCATTATCATGTCATCAAGTCTTGCCACTTGGGGACACGTGCAGACTTGAGCAGCGTGTACCGTGCATAAAAATGAAGTTTGAGGTGGATCTGGATTATAGGTGATGTGAGAAACAATAGTAGCTGATTGTGAATCATTTGTGGTCTAGTATCAAAAGGACCTGAGTGATCAGAGAGGTTTGTGATCATGGGTACTCTGAACGTTTGCACTGTGGAATGACTCTAGACTCCTGAATACAACAAAATGTGTGAGTGAGTTTTTTTAAAGCTATCTTTTCCTTATTTTTTCTTTTCTTTACCTATACAGGACATGATGTGCCACATGTTTTAAAATACAACATCCAGTCATTTATATGTTTTATTAGCCTATAATCAGACTGTTTTCAGATGCATATTGTGAAACTGGTCTTACTTCCTAAACCCAATAGCTTCAGACAGGTGCTTTGTGTGTGTAGGTGTTTTTGTATCAAAGTTTGAATTACACCACTGTTTTGCTCTGCAGCAAGGGTTAACAACAGACATTTTGTCTAATCTTTAGATCCAGTGTCAGGAAATAAGAACACATTTTGCCACAAAAGTATTAAAGGTGCAGTATGTAGAATTTAGTGGCATCTAGTGGTGAGGTTGCAGACTGCAACAAACTGAATACAAACTGATACTCATGGTGGTACAACATGTAGATACAAATGATATACAAAGATAAAGGGCTCATTCTAAGGTAACTAAAACACAACATTTCTCATATTCAGATGACTATACACTGATTAAAACATACTTATGAATATTATATTCCATTTCTGCTGTCCGTTCTGTTAGATGCCACGGAATTCTACACACTGCACCTTTAAGCCATTTCACAGAAACAGTTTAAAGCAGTTGAAAGAGTTTACATAATTGCCTTTTTGAGTAATGCAGCTTAATGCAAGTTACATTAAGTACCACAATCCCTTTATTTTCTAGGAATACAGAGCAGCCTGACTATTTGAACTACATACACCTGCAAATAAAAGCAAATACAACATCCTCAGTAACACTGCAATGAACACAAGTCCAACCTCTCAGTTTGATGAAGAATGGTATTACAGTGCCTTTAAAAGCCCAACATACCTAATTGCTGTTCTTTCAGAAGGACTCATTCAGTGGTCTGCACCAAAAGAAAAAAAAAAAAAAGAAAAAAATCCAATATATTCTCTTTATGTGAGGTCTCGTCAGCTTCGGTTCACCATGGCAACTGTGTTTTATCTCGATGGGAGCACATCAACTTAATCATGTTGCCTTAGCAGACACAAAGATTGAGATACAGCAAAAATCTTAGGGAGTCAGCTGCAGTGCAGAGCTTTGGCAACATGACTGAATTCATTGACAGACAGGTATAGGTTCACTGACACTACTAATGTTAATCTTGATATTGAAAGTGTTTCCAACTCGAAAGTAAGGATTACTCTGGAACTTAATATGTGCACCCGTATGTTTCACCAATAATTATATAATAATTAATAATTTACAACACATGTCAACATTCACCCATTCACACACACATTCATACACTGATGGCAGAGGCTGCCAACCTGCTCATCAGGAGCAATATAGCACTTTTTATCCTAAGTGCTTTGCAATGTTTCTAATGCTCACTCACTTATACACACACTGATTCCAGAGCAATTTGGGGGTTTCAGTATCTTGCTCAAGGATATTTCAATATGCAAACTATGATGAACTATAATGAACACTGTTATATTTCTGTTAATGAGTGCATAAACTGTGTATACTGTGTATGTATAAGTGTATAGTGTGTGCCATATGTATTGTTTGTGTCACTGACATATTAAATAAAAGTTATAGATCTCTAACTGTGCGGGTACTGACTCAAACACACAGCAGTTGACCACAAACACAATCTAGTGAACACACACACAATCACATTAATTGAAACAATCTACTGCTTTCTTGCCTCTCTCATTGATTTCCAATGTGTCTAATTTTGTTGTTGCTCTACTGGAGCAAATAAACTCTATCCCCTGTGTTCTGTCCTAAGTAAATAATCTGCAGTGTGTATCTGCTCTCAGCAGGGTCTCCTCAGGTCATGTTATCTTGCCTCTTAACTGCCTCTCCTGCACCAGCAGTTTGGTATACCAGCACCAAGGCCCTGGGGATGGACAACGTTTGTCTCTCTGACTCGGGAGCAGCAGCAGGTTGGAAAGGCACAGTTTATCCTCATACAAACATGATCATTATTGATTTTTATTCCCTTCACTTGGAGCCAGGATTTCAGTAAGATGTTTCTCTTTTTGCTTTTTCTGCTTTTTATAACCTTCTCTGCTATGATGAAAACTGCGTATGAAAACAAAATTGTGCAACACACAACCCATACATGTTTTTGCTTGCTGGCTTGGCTGACTCATCTCATTCTCCTAATTGAAAGTAAACTATCCACTTGACTGCTGCAGATATTTTACCAGTCATGCAAGAGACTTTATCAGGTTTACTTCCACCAGGTGCTTTCTGAATTTGGATTTTAATATCAGTTTCACAAAAGAGGAAATGCATAACATTAAACTGACTGACATAGAAAACACAACAAACCAGTCCTTACTGCTTGCCCCACCCATCCACCTGAGAAAAACATGGGTGTAATTTGAAACTTGCCTCATCAAGAAAGAGAAATGACCAACAAACCTTGAAGCTAAAACCAGTGAACAGAAACACTTCCGGTTTTGAAGCCTGCGGTCACCTTAAAACCCTAACTAGGTCAACAAAGAGCACCAGACCAAATCAACCAAATTCTCATATCTGTTGTCTCGGAAAAGTACTAGAAGATTTGCACAAAATGCAGCATTCCTCTATTTGTCAAACCCGGTGACATCACTGAGGCAACACTTGTGGTTGCATGCCTAAATATCTCTAAAGCAACTATGTTTGCAGTGAAGTGCAGTGAGGAGTGTCAAACCAAACAATCTTTCCACAGATGCATACATCATAAAAAAGCACAACGTATAAATTCTTTACAGAGAGGATGGAATGTTTCGAACGAGGTAGAGACCAACATAGAGTTTACATAGATGGCATTTATTAAATTTTACACTTGAGTATGAGGCATGTTACATAACTGACTTGTTAAGAAAAATACTCAATGTGCAATCTGCATTTTTTCTAGACAAGATTAACAACATCAGTGGCTGTGTTTTGGGTTAAATGTGAATGATAAACATTTCATCACAGAACATGTGATGAAATGGCATCTGTGACTTTTTGTAGGGAACATGAGGCAAATGAAATGGTTAACTGAAAAAAATAGAATAATTTCATAGCAGTTTTGTTGCATGTGTCTCCAGTGTGTTGAGTTTAGTATTATGTCATGATACTAGTGGCAAATCTCCTTCTGTGTTCATGTATTTGCAACAAATTTGAATCTATGTAGACATAAATCAAACATACTGAGCAGAGTTCTCCCTTACAGCATTTACAATATATGAAAGTGCTGAATTCTACTGATTGTGCATGGGAAGACTGCCTCCTTCTGGCCATCAGGAGGAAATGAAGGTTAACTACATAAAGAATTTCCTGGTTACAGTGAGCATAAAACTAACATTAAAAAGTGATTATGAAATTTGATTTGTTGTATCTACAAAGTTATAAACCCCCTCTCCACAATAGACAGTTGTCTGTAAAGTATCAAATGCAAGAAATGACATAGCATGTTAAAAAAAACACAACATAACTACTCAATGGCAGTATTGTACAATCAAAAACAGCATGTATTAGGACGGATAAAACAGAAAGTTTTTCTTTTTCTTTTCTTTTTCCTCATATGACACCTGAAATCTGCCTGTTTGTAGCATCTCATTTACATCATAAATTTCACCATCATGATTTCCATCATCATGCAGATCCACTGCAGTTTGACTGTGCTCCCTGATGATGTGTTTTTCCCCACCATAGGTAGCTGTTCACTGGAGAGATACTTCCTAGCATGAGGTAGCCACAGTGAGCAGTTATAAGGCTGGTCCAGGTTTGCTTTCTGTACATTTATTGTACTTGTGATATTGTACCGTCCATGTTCGTCCTTATCTTCCTGCACGCTGGCAGATTCAGTCAAGTCCACATCTCCTTGGAACCAGTGGACTGTGCCATTGGGGTAAACTCCACTGAACCGGCACTCAGCATGAGACTCATTAATAGAGGAGCCAGAACTTCCAAAGCAGTCTGCAAAGATCAAAGAACTTTTAGAAAGATGAAACAACACAGACAAAATTAAAAAAAAGAAAATTAACAAGCTAACTCACCTTGTACTGTAACAAAACTTGAGTTGCTGTTTACTCCCATTTTGGAGCGTACTTTGCAAATATATTTTTCATGGTGGACCGGCATCACATTGATGAGAGTGAGAGTGAGCTTGTGGTGGGTCATTTCTGCGGAGCTTTCACACAGAACTTTAGGGTCATGTTCACCATTATGTTTACACAATATTTTATTTGTTCCCACCCAGGAAAATAATGTGATATCTGACAGACGTAATGAGCTGGTGGAACATGTCAGCGTCACATTGTCTCCACACTTTGCCACCACTTCAGGGATTGTCTGTAGCCCCACAGCTTCACCACCTGAATTATCAAAGAGAGGGAAGTAGGTTAAAAAAAGCTTATAAAGCCTGATTAATAATTCCTGTAAATTAAATATACCATTAATTGATTTTTTATCACATTTCACTTTGATATTTCAATGTCAAAACTTAATATGGGAGTGACTAAAAAGAATACTGAGTCTGAATTGATAATAATTATTCTGTAAAAGTAGTGTGTGAATATTTAGGGTCTAGCTTACAGTTGATTTATATTTGTGGCAACCTCTTTTACCCGACTGTGTTCATGTGAAACTGGTTTAGCATTATCTTAAAGGAATTCTGACATTTTGGGAAATGTGCTTATTCATTTTCTTGCCACGTGTTTGATGAGGAAATGGTTACCACGCGCTCAGTGGAGAGCAGCATCAATCCTCTCATCTAACTCTTAGCAAAAAAGCAAATAAGTGAATTTATCAATACATCGAACTATTCTTTTAAGTATCAAAATGGGGTTCATGATTGGAGGTTTAGCAGAAAAAAAGTGAAACAGACAGAAAAATCTATGTTAAACTTTACAAATACAGTGCTATTGTGTCATCTGTAGATCTGCTGTTTGTATTTTTCTTTTAAAGACAAACCACAACTTATTTTTCCTTAAATCATAAAAAGTTTGCCACTCTTACACACTGATAAGCACACACTTTGTAAAAGCCTAAGCATAACCTGTAAGCTTTTAAATCTGTTTACAAAAATGTTCTGATGAACACATCTTTTCATGCACTTTTCATGTAGACAAAGCCTCACCGGCACTGACTGCTGAAGTGAGCCAGATGATGGAAACCAAGCCAAACACATGCTGTGTCCTCGCACCAGAGGAGAGATTGCTTGCTTTGATCTGTATTAAAATCAATATTTATCACATTAGATGAACCAAACACAGAGCTGCATGAGGTAAAACAAACTTGTCTGTACTCACCATTTGTGTTCTTCTGAACACACGGCTAATAATGTTTTTCAAGGGTAGGATGATAAAAAAAAATGTAGGTCCACAGTCATTTAATGTTCTGGAGCTCAAAAGGACGTTTGAAAGAATCTTCAACGACTCAGCACTTTAAAAGAAACTCCAGGCACAGTGTCAAGTTTACACTTGGACATGAGCAGACTCGTCCTGGAATGAACTGACTGCTGAAGCACAGTTAGAATGAAAGCTTTCTGCCTTCTTCAACCCCCGTAACAAGAAAAATAACCCGAGGATTATTATTTTGATACTAAGGAAACTGTCCTTATGAGGATCGACTTTTCTTCCCTGATTTATCAAGAAAACACACTTAACTCTTTCTGTCCCTGTATATGTAAAACCCAGAGACTATTTCTAGTTTTCCTATACTTGTTGGTGTTTCCTTCTACATTTTCTCTTGATACTTGCTACTGACAATGAGCAGTACTATAGCCACACATAAATTTGGGGTGAGTTTATATCATCCTTTGGTGATTACATGAGGAAAAGCTTAAAATAGGAGTTAAATCCATTGTTTAAAGGTTGATGGAAATAAGAACGTTGTATTTTCTTCAGGAATGATGATTGAAGTGTCAACTTGACACACTACATTTCAACTAATCCTGAAGGCAGGGGATAATTATTTTTATTTGTCAACAGGCTTCAGTCAAAATTCAATGATGACAGATGTCTGTACATTTTTTTTTGTTCTTTCTATAATTAGATTTCTCCCTGAAATTCTTGTTACACCTCCTTCCTACGCTTTTCTAGCTGATTACCTACAATTGTTCTTTGTAAGATATCTTTGATTCTTTATATGTTAACTTACACATATAAAGTCAGTTGAGATAGATTTTTACTGTAAAATATATTGTTTATTATCACCATATGGTACATTTATCTGAGTCACACTGTATCATCCACTTGAGCTACTGTTTACAGTTTGGAGAAGATTCTCTTGCTCAATTTATTATCTCAGTCTGGCTCACTTAAACCACTACACTGCAATGAAATGCCAAAAAATGTGACCTTACTCTGGGAAGTGTTGAAATGAAGCATTATGGCACATGAAATTGTTAGATTAATACTTTCTAGCAAAAAAACCCCTCTCCATTATCTCAGGATCAGCTATTGTTTGTTCAAGGAGGAGTTTTACTTTTCTTTTAATTTGGCTGAAACGTGTTGAGCTGTCATGGCCTGCTTTGGAATGTGGCTGTAACACCAAAATAACAAACAGTGTAGACTGTAATTAAACATATAACAGACAAGAATACTAGGCTGATTTCCAACATCGCACTGCTACAGGGGGTACAAGTTTTTCTGTGTGCCTGGCACATTAGAGATGCCTCGGGTCTTGCAGAGAGCAAATAATTTCTATAGCCTTTTTTTATCTGTCTCTTTGTAAGTCACAGCAGCATTTACACACAGGATATATTGGATGTATTGGATTTAGCAATACTTCCATCATCTACCTTTTAAAATCACCCGCCCACATGCTCCAATTTCACCATAAACAGTAAAAAAGAGCTTTGCCAAGGGTGGGGAAGCGAGCCCTCATGATGGAGATAAAATAACCGCTAGAAAAGATAGAAAAGATATCTGTCCAAACATACCACCTGTCTTTTGTGGTAGTTCTACCTTTCTTCCTTTGTATAGGAGCTTGTTTTTTTTCTTACCTTTTATTTTTTGATTGTCATGCACCACAAAACCATGACACATTCCTTATATGTGCAAACTTGTAATAAATCTGATTTTGATTCTGACATCTCCAAATACTGCTGATAAAGAATGACAAGGTAGGCAAGCATAAAATGATAAATTATTCTACCTCACTATGCAGACAAGATGCATTATCAGCTTTCATTAGTGAGGCATGTTTTTATAACAGGACAAAATAACAGCTTTTAATTTTACGCTAATTCAAAATGACTTGACACACAAGACTGAAGAGTCTACAGCCATGCTATCAGCTCTGTGATGCTTCACTATCTTTATCCATTGCTATCTACATCTTTATATACAGTCTATGGTCTAATTTGGCACAATGGTACTTTGACCTAAATGCTATCATCAACATCACATGCTCACACATACAATGCTGTTTTTACCAAGCAGATATAATGTTTAGTGTGTTAGGATGCTAACATTCACTAATTTGCACTGAGCACAGTTTTCAGCTAATGGAATGTGATTAGTTTTGCAGGTATTTAGTGATACACCAAAGTAATTGGACAAATTACAGCCTGATGATGACCTGATGATGGCGCTACAGTAGAATGAATACCATGAACCCCTCCTATTAATTACAATCCATTCAATAGCTGTACCATATCAGTCTGGAGGACAAAGTGGTGGACTGACTGACAGAGACCTTCATACCTTGAGTCAGGCTGCAAGAATGGATAAAAATCGCAGTAGAGTTGAATTAATACCAGTCTGGAACATAACAATATAAAGTAGTTCAAAGATACACAACTGCAAAATGTGTAGTTCCAAGCAAGCACACAGTCAGCTTTATTACTACCCAAAGGGGAAATACTTTCTGTCACTAGCCCATGCACAGGCAACGAATTGGCAAGAATAGGCAGATTAACTGGCAACAGGTTGAGACAGGCATTATATGCTGAAACACACTGTAGGAAGACAACCACTTGTTCTTTAATTCTGTTTACCGATATTTGATTCCTATGGAAAATAAGAGACAGACTCCCTGGATTCCTAAGTTTGTAAGAGAAAACCCTCGGCCTGCAGGACTGACCTTTGTAACTCTCTAAGCGGGGGTTTGATCAGTGATGGTCAACAGACTCAGGAAGACCTCCTACTAACTCATTTTGATAAGTTGAATGGTGACACAAACTGAAAGCATGAAACAACCCTAAAGGGCATTTGGAACGGAGAAAACAACTCCCACCTCGGATGGAGCCATAAACTAACCCACATTTCTGAGGACTTTGAGAAGCCTCCCTGCAAATCTGAGGCAAACCTGAAATTCATGTAAATTAAATGTCTAATCCTTATGCAACTTATATCATGTCATTTGTCATGTAAATACAAGAATAATGGTATAACTTTCATATATGTATGACTATCTACTAAAGAGATAAAGGCCTTAGATTTTATTAACCTTTTATACTACAGGTAACAATACTGCCTTCTGTTGACAAGAGTTAAATTCCCTTATGTCACTATCATATTTTATGAGTTGAATTAAACAAGTAATTGTGTTGCAAGAATAAAGTTTCTAAAATAATAATAGGAATGTAAAGATAATATTTGAAGGATTTGAGTTTAAAGTTTTCTTTTATTGTTAAACAATAGCCAAGTTGCATGCTTTCATATTATGAAGTAAGAGTATAGCAACTTACATTTGAATATGTTTCTGAAAGTAGCTCAAGTTTATCTCCTTTCACTATAGTATTGAACTTTATTTCAGTAGACGGTTTAAGATGTATAGAAAGTTGAATCAATGAAGGTTGTAGGCTTAGACATCGTGAAGTGTTAACATGAAGATTAATATTTGTTATTACAAGAACTGACATATGAATCATGTAAACTGCTTTACTGTTTTTGAATGGTTTTACAAATATAATACAAGATGACCATTATTAATCAGAAATATGAATGTGAAATAATAGGCAACAGTGACTTGAAGTGTGAGTTTTTGCATGTAAAAACTCAGAATGAGATTTCCTCATATTCCTTTACTTCAGGAGGCGCAGGCTGCAAAGCACCAGCCACATGTAGTCCCTGGAAAAAAAGAAATTGAATATTCATCAGTAATTCAGTGCAAAGCCCTTTAAAACATCCCTAAAACTTCTCCCATTTTATTCTAACTTATAAAAACAAGCTCAAAGAGATTCCTCTAGGAACTGGCCTCCAAGAACTCAAGAAAACTCGTCTCTTTTATGTTTTTCAACCAAATATATCATATTTAATCTTTTATTGCAACAAGTTAATTTGTTTCAGTTTTATTAGTAACATTAAGTCTTGTATTTCCACATATAGTAATTTAATTTTGAAGTAACCACGTACAGTATTTTGAGGTGAAGATTTGAGTGTAGTCAGACTAAACTTAATTTTACATTTAACTCAAGTTATTACAAGCCAAATAAAGCTGAAGAAGAAGAAGAAGAAGAAGAAGAAGAAGAAGAAGAAGAAGAAGAAGAAGAAGAAGAAGAAGAGGAAGAAAAAGAAGATGCCTCTACTACGAAGAGACACCTCAACAGTAAGGCATAACATGGCTTTGTGATCAAAGGTTTATGTCGAATAATGTTCAAGTTAAAGAATTTATTCATAGAAGATGAATTAGCTTTCCCCTTAGCATTCCCCAGTGCAATACGTTAAGCCTCAAGTCACGCACTTCAAGCCACTCTTGCTGAATAATTTTCTTTATTATTTTTATTACCATTCTTAGGCCTTATTTATTTATTTCACTTTATTTGTATTTATTATTTCTATATATTATCTTCTGCTTCATCATGTATCCTCAAGCATTTTAGCTATTAATTAATGTCTTCATTTATCCTAAAAGTGTTTGGTTGTTTCTCTGAGCTGCAGTAAACAGGGATCACTGTTTGGGACAAGAACTTATGATCATGAGACTGATTCATTGATTAAATTGAGCAAGGGTTAGTGCTCCCTCCTGGCACTAACAAATCCTAACCAAAAAGGAGGTGGTGCCCCAATAACGAGGTAATTCTACAATAAAGTATGAATACTCCTACAATACAGTAATAGATCTGGCAAACAACACTAATAAATTGCCCTCCAGTCTATTCCCACAGACAGAGCAGCTGGGAAAACCAGGTAACAGGTCACGGGTGATCAGTGATGAGTCTCAAGTATGCAAGGCAGGGGAGCACACTGAGGGTGCCTGTTGGACGGATGAGAGGAGGAAAACACAACGGCAAGAAAACCTGCAATAGCATGATGAGTTAGGGCACAACAGCTGGAGTCATGACAATGAAAAACAGAGATGAAAGGAAATATGATTTGAAACCAAGTTTTCTTTCAAGTTCAAGACAATTTACCTACCCCTGAAAGATAAGGGATACTCTTTAAAGGACAACAATGTGCGTATTTTGGATAGGGAGGACAGATGGTTTGAAAAAGGAGTGAAGGAAGCCATCTACGTCAAAATAGAGAAACCATCTCTCAGCATAGGAGGAGGTCTATGACACCACTTATCACTCACCTTCAGTGCTGTCCTTTCATTCCTTCCCATGAGACCTAGCAGCCATTCACATTTGGCCTTATGTGACATCTTCAATGATTGCCTCAGGTGACTCCAACAACTCTTAATGATTGTCATTACAACAGCCAGGAGCACTAACAAGTTTAGTGGTATCAGTGACCTTGATAACAACTCCACAGAGGTTAAATACCAGTAAGAATGGAAGAAGCCCCTTGGATGAGGAACATCTTCAAATATCTTCAATCAAGTCCAGCTGTCCTTGATTCAATCCTCCTTGGACAACCATGACCCGGATGACTGAGCATCTTCACAGACATCCTCAAGGCACCAAATCAAATATCAAAGTTATCAGACTGTTTTTCTGAGTTGAAAGTGGTCCTGCTCAGTTTTGTTAGTTTTCAATGGGTTATTGCCTGCCCTCTTACTTTCAAGTGAAAGACAGATGAGAGGAGTAGAACAAAAGCCTGTAACTGAGGAAGAATAGTGAAATGAAAAGTTTTCTTTGATCTGTCAGGATCATATCTGTACAAAAGAATGAGCACAATTCAAAAAAGAATCTGACACTGATTTTCTATTTCTACTGTACAGCACAACATAGAAGCATAACAAACGCAGTTGCTCCTTTTCAATTTTGGGGTTTTTTTCACAAGTTTTTGCTTCTCAAGTGAAATCTGAAAATATTAGTTCACATTCATAGAGTTTTCTAGAGTTTTATGCCTCCACAGTTGAATATGATACAGTATATAGTATAGATCTATTTGCAGCACAGAGGCATTTTATGTTTTAATATTTCCTCATCTTATATTTGAAATCAAACAAAATGGCAAGTAAACACAGTTCAAAGAGTTCAGACCTATGTAGTGTGCAGTGAGTATGACTTTTTTTCAGGGCACCTTTCTCACATACACTTCAGAAAAGCTGCTGCATACCCTGAGGGCATACCTTTCATTCTAATTGGATATAAGGCTCCAGCTTCTGTCATCACTTGCCACTTTGCTTCTGGTGACAATTACCTGCAAACAGTGCAGAGATGCACTGCACTGCTCGAAATGTATATGCTCAACTGGGAATTTCTCTGCTTCGCCCATAAAGCCTTTAAAAGTCTCCTTTCCACATTAAATGAATCTAAAAGATTTAGAATTTTGGAACAATGATTATCAGGTAACAACCCTGTACAGACTGCTTGTATTTATACTGTATTTTATTGTATGAGTTATATCCACTGATATCTTAATCTACCAATACATTATATTTAATGAGCTTATATGTTTTATGCTTTAACTAGAAAGTAACTTAATGGTAAATGGAGCTAACAAGCCAGAGTAAATTGGGGTTTGTCGTCTCTCTCAAGGATGAAAGGAGCCTGGATCAACCCACGAACCCTGTGATTAATGAACGATAAATGTAGTGGAGTATATATTTCCTCTGAATGTAATGAGTGAAGCTATAATGTTTCACAAATACTCTACAAAGTGCAAGTGGGGAGCAGTGATGCCAAAAGCCCCCACATACCATCCAAGACAATGAACAGACTATGAACATAATACTGTCACACCTGGCCAACAGTCAGCTCAACTAGTGAAAGCTGAACTGGGACTTTGAAAAAAATTCTCCATTCTCTCAAAAAAGTAAATGTAGCTGGCTTTTCGGGGAAGTTTGCCTTTCACATAAATTTGATCTGTTTATATTCACATACAACACAAAGAGTGAGCTTATACCTGTATTTGCAAGCTGCATATTTTGACAGATTCACATTCTTTTCATGCAGTGTGACAGTGTGCAGTCTTTGAAATTCCTAAAATAACTCATAAGGTGCTATTCTGCAGATGCAGTCACTTGAACAGGATGTACACACACAGTGTACGCTGTACCCTTGCTGTACAACAGTGCGATAACTGTTGTTGTATACATTTTAAATATTAATCAAGCTGAGTCTGCAAGTATAGATTTCATTAAATCAGTATGTAAGTGTATTTCTGTGAAATGTAGCTGCCATGAATACATGTGGTTCACCACTGAACCTCTGCAGAGAGGAGAACTCAGCCTGTCATCTCTATAGCTCATCTCTGCTGGACCCTGTGGTGTGCAGACTCTCAGTTACAGACATCCTTTAGTTTCTATGACATGCACAGCCATTAGGACTTTAATGGATCATCTGAATCTTGATGGAAATCTATGAATGAACATTAAGACTATTACTGCGTTTTCAGCACCAATATTAGAGCAGCGCTAAGGCTGTGTCATTACTCTCATTTACATTAAAGTATGTTATGAACATATGGTGATGTAAAGAACACCTCTGTGAGAAATAACTCATCAAATGTAGCTGATGAGGATGGCAGACTGGAGAAAGGGACATGAATTTAAATAAAATCTTGTTTTTAAAATGTGGTACTCACAGTTAATTGCAAGTTATAAAAGATTGGCACAGGCTGGTTTCTCTACCTGAAACATTTTTGAATGACTGCGATTTGACAGCTGCTGAGAGGAATGAAAGCCAGAGTCAAAGCAGGGCTGCATGGGCTCATATGAGCAGATTAAAGAGTCTGAGTTTGTTCATGCCTTTTCAGTTTGTCTTTGATTGTGTACTAAAGACTGTGGCTGTGTACTGGACATTTGAAAAGGTGATTTTTGCTCAATGGAACAACTTCTGATATGTAATTTAATCATTTTGTGGCTTCCTATAAAGACTAGAATTATGTAATAGAATAATGTAGCCAATATTTTTATTATCACATGCCCAAGTGATAGTGCCCAGGTGCTTAGTCCACATAGCTTCCGAGACACCACTTACAGAGGCAAGAGAGAGAGCAAGCAAATAGGGCACTCTAGACATAATGTGTTGAACATATATCAGATATAAACTTAAATTAACATACAGTGCTCGCATATGTTAATGTAATGTATTTGTAGTAACAAAACCTGAGCCATCTCTTGTAACATATTCTAATCTGCATTCATCTATCATGTCAAAAGGGACTGGAAAGTGTCTGACAGACTTTAATATAAAAACATGATAAAATGGACAATGAAAAATAAAAGACATTTAATTTATTCAACCTCCTGCACACAGATGACTTTCTGTCCTCCTCTAAGACTGAATGGAAGTATGCTGTTTGCAAAGCCAAGGGCAGCAGAATGCCAGATAGATATTCAATCAATACAGAAGTAACCATTAAAAAAGAAAAAAAGAAAAATACTGAACGTTATCCACTGTGATTAGATTGATTTCTCTCATTTTGCTGAGATTACCATATAAACAGGCAAGTGGGACATGGAATAACAGCTACACCAGTGATTCCCAAACAGAGGTAGTTACTCCATTAGTAATTCTGCCAGGGGGTAGGTGGGCAGATTGTGAAGTTAGCTCAACTCACTAGAAATAGATAAACTGTAGAAATAGTTAGCTAAGTAATGGATAAATTGTTAAAATTGTTGGCTAAAAGTAATTGGAAGGACAGTTGAATTTTCATTTACTGCTATTCCGAGTGGTGAGGCTGTGCTGCTGTGCAGGTGGGTAGAGTAAGGTTGCAAGGTTGGCGGTTTGATCTCCGCCCTTGGTGTGTGTTTTTTTTTGTAAATATGCAAAAGAATCATGAACTGTGAACCACTCTGGATAAAAGTGCTATATAAATGTGATCCCTTTACTATTCCATCCAAATACAAAATGACAAAACCGGCCTAAACATGGAGAGTTCAATTGTATGAACTAAGTAGCATGGAACCTGACTGGAGGTGCCAATGAAGACACAGGTTTATGTGTAAGGGGCTGTGGGGGCACACCAGACAGAAAGAGGTTGGGAACCACTTAAATACAGCATATCAACCCTGATACAAGAAAAAAATCCTCTCAGGTGGCATCACAATGATTGGAGTTTCAGGGGACGGAGTTATAAGCACTTCAAACATTAGAAATAATAACTCCCAGAATTTAACACACTTTGTGCATGCCCAGTACATTATGTATGTGTGAGAACTCATGGAGCATGTGACAGTTATCAAGTTGCTCAAGATATGAGCACAGATATAAACCACAGTTGAACAATACTAAGAGGACAACTGTTTATGTGTATATTTTACATGTATAGTGTTTTATCTTCTGTTCTTCTATCCAGCAGCACAATATTGACATATTCACCCGCTCTGTCTTTTAGTGCTTGGAGTTCTTCATTAACTGAGTTGTATCTTTGAATTTGGCTGAGACCAACCATCAACTACTTTGCACTAACTCCAAATTTGCCATCTGCTGCAGGTTAAATTAGTTTTTGCTTCCTCCTATTTGTGTCATGCAAATGTATGCAAGGCTCTTCTGTTGTCATGATTACTTGGCCTTTTCTCTCTGACAGACATCATGGCAGTCGAGTCCACAGAAATACACTAGAGACAGGAAGACATTTCTGCTTCGAGTGAAGCTCAGCAATGTTATGCATGCAGGCTGACTATTTTCTGCCACGTTACAGGCAGACAAACAACTGTAAAAAGACTATTTGCATAGTGCATTTGATTCTATATAATTTTGTAATGAAGCTCCAGTAAAATTAAGTAGTTTCATTAGTGCATTTCTGCCTCTGCTTTTCCCAGGTGTATTTCCCCCTGTTAAATAGTGTTTAGTTTAAAGGAATTACTTTTAAGATTTTTTTGTCCTTGGGGATTCACTTCTGTGAATCTTCAGTAAAGCAGAGGGAGTCCAAACCAAACAGTGGGAGGGAGAGAAAAACTGCAGTGGAAGTAGGTACTCAAGAGACAAGCAGAGAGAAAGATAGAAAGATAAAGACAGTGAGGGAGAGAGAGGCAGAATATGTCAGTGAAATAGCAAATATTGTGGATAATGCAGTGGTGGAGATGTCAACATGATGCAGGAGAAGGAGAAGATGACTATGAAGAAGCAGAAAAAAGAAGGTAGATAAAAATGAAGGAGGGGAAATGAAATGGAAGGAATGACAGAAAGATTTCTAAGAGTTCTCTGCTGCCGGTGTGTCCGTGGTTAAACTACAGGTGGCATTATCACTCATCGCCTCCTCACTGAAGGGGTTTGAAACTTTATCTCAGCTTCAACAAACACTTATTTATCCTTGAGAGTGATTTGCTTATTTGCACAGCACCTGCTAGACATCACTTTCAAATAAAGGGCCAAATCACCTTCACAGACACACCTCTCTGTCACTGATATCTCATGCGGAGGTTTTATTTTATGACTTGTAGCACCACAGTTAGTCAGACAAATGAAGGCCGGTCATGTTGTCATTTTGCGGTAATGTGATCGGTCCGGTGGTTCATTTTAAATCTCAGCCGGGGCTTGTAATGTCAACAGAGCCAGTCTTGTTTGGCTGTGGGCCAAGAGGCAAGAGCAGCAACAGGAAGAGCCAAGGCCCAACATAGTCAGAGTGAAACTAGTTGTCACGGCAACAGAGGATGCTGCCTCCCGTAGTCCATTAGGCGGACACTGGATGTAAACTTTTTTATGTGACTTCTTTTTTCCCTTCTTTCAAGATGGCACACTTGGTAAACAAAGGTCAAGTCACTGTATTTACTTTAATGTTTATTTGTTTTTCTTTACCCATGTTTCTTGGATAGAGCAGCAAAACTAAAAGATAACAATGGCAATAAAAACAGGACATATGCCAAAAGGCTTGTGCCAGATTCCATTAAATCATTGTATTAGCTCATCACAAAAACAACGGTACAATTTGTACATTATCAGAAATGTTATACATAATCAGTTTATGATGTGATGTCAAAATTTATGTCCTTTAAGTCAAAATTGATCAATTCATCTTATAAACCAATTACATTATCAATAATATTTCACATCAGAATTTATTCTATTGAATTCTCAAATTGATCATGAAGACTGGTACAAACATTTTTGACAAATATGACTTTTTTTAATCACTATTTTATAAATGTAATCTGTATTTTGTCGCTGGATTTTACCGTCCGCTGAAAACCACAAACATGGAAAAACAAGCTACTATTACCTTTTAAATAGAGCACAGAGTACTTTTATGTTTCACACTAAACGAAGTGTATTCTGTGTTCAGTCCGGTGGGTGTCGCTGCCGAGCTGCTGTCTGACTGCAGGTTCCCATCCGGCGCTGTTCACGGTGCTGAAATGAGTACCAACACCTTAGAGGCAACAATTGCAATGCTCCCTTTCAATATGTTTTTGAAGACTTTTCCACGTCAGTGTTAGGATTATATGGTCATCTGCTTTGATAAATTGACAAATTAATGTTCAATTGGATGAGATTTACGGTTATGTCTCCAGAAACCCAAAGAGTTTATGTCATGTTAAATTATTCACAGCCAGCAATCTAGTAGTCTATTGAAGATTTAGGCATATTAGCTTATTGTCTCACTCCACGGCCACTTTAATTATCTGACTTGTTTCTAATAATATTAACACGTTAACTTCCTTACTTACACTGGATTGAGACATGAATTGTTCATCCCTTCATCCAGGGTCTGTTCTCGTTATGTATACACAGAATCAACTTTGGTTTTCCAGTATGAATCATTAGATGGCGCTATCAGTAGGCTAAACGAGTGCCAGCTAAAGAAGTACTAAACCATAAGAGCGAGTCTGTGCTTCATCCACTCAGAGGAATTTAAAGAACTCAGCAGTCCTGTCTTATTGCACCTCCACTCCGCTATGTTTCCAGGACATTTAACAATGTTAGGGATACAATCATAACTGCTAACAGGACAGACATCCAATATTTGCTCCTAATTTTTCCCTCTGCAGATCAGTCCGCAGGCGGGAGGAGGACTATCGACCAGCTGCTGCAGGACGCACAGGAGGGATTCCGGGTGAAGTTGCTCGCAGCACCACATTGACAGCAGTCAGGCTGAGAAGTTGGGCTGTTTTCATCACCACGCTCTCCGTCCATCCTCTGGACTCCGGTTGAAAGTTATGGTTTTGACGCTGGTTGTCACACGGACTTGCATCATGTTAAGGAGATCCGGAGCTTTCTATGTATGTGGAAAATGATTGCAACCAGCAGCGACCTTTCCATTATGGTGAGGAGATGTCTTCTCACTTTCAAACCGTTCAGGTAAGAACAGCCCCTCCTCGATTTATTACAGCTTTTTTACACCATTTGCTGGCATTTAAAAATAATAACAGCAGACTACATTCCTTTTTTCACACAATGTGAGGTTTTTTTTTTTTTAAATTTATTGTTGCTGCAGCCCCGTGAAAATTTAAATATTTGGGGTGAAATAAAAAAAAAAAAGAATACATCAAAAACGGCAATATATATATATATATATATATATATATATATATATATATATATATATATATATATATATATATATTAGGTACCTGATATGACGTCACTGTATATAAATACACTAGTGGTTGCTGGAGACCATCGGCATTAATTGGAGCGACGGGACGCCCGCTGTGCCACAATTAACGTTTGCTTGCGCAGCTAAAAGTTTCACCGCCAGTAAATGGGGAGCAGTGAAAGCACATCAAGCAGCCACGAACTCATTAAAACTTACAGGTTGTACAGAATAGAAAGGTCGTACAAAAAGTCAGCGACCCAATGTGAATCGAGTAATCACCGTGGCAGCGATGGTGCCAGTGTATCTGTCAGGTATAAAGTCCTCATGTGTTTTTTTTTATATAGCTTTCTGAATGAAAACAGTGGTATGACACATATTATTATGCGCATTATTATGTTCATACTCTACACAGCAGTGGCTGTTACAGAGAGAAGAGGTCTCACTGTGGAATAGGTGCAATAGTCACACAGCGCTGCATGCTTCCCTGAACATCAAATCCCAATTTTTCAACATTACCTCACATACTGGGCAGTAATATGGCACTATCACTCACTCAGACTCTAGCTGTGCCTCTCTGTTGTCAGTATGCTGACTTATAAAAATTCAAGAAAGCGATCTGCACTCTACAGAATGGAAATATGACAATCTGTCCTGCAGTTTACAAACATTTTCTCAGCACGACTCCCAGAGCGTGCAGACGAGCCAGTCTTTTTTTTTTTTTTTTTTTTTTTTTTTAGCTAATCGGTCCAGAGCGTTTGTTTCAAAGCTGGAGAACTCGAGCATGTGTTTGCTGTGTGTTCACTGCTGCCTCCGAAATGCAGCTATTCGCCTGTAATTTGATGCTTTCATTTTGGATGTTTGCTCACTGAGCACAGTGTGATCCATTGTAATGGTTCATTTGAAATGACACAGTCAAGCGAGTACACAATGCTTTTCTGTGGGTTGATTGGTACAATATGAACTTTGAGAAATATGTCCACGCTCCATAAAGCCTTGCGGTGGACCTAACTCAACTCAGAGTAACTTTATTGACTTGGAGTTAACTCTCTTGCACCTCATCTACTGTGAAATTGCAGAACATGTCTTGCCTCATAATTTCCTTTCTTCAACTTCCTTGTCCTCATCTATCATTTATACTCTTTTTCTTTTCTGTCTCATGCGCTCTAACCTTGTGTCTTGCTCTTTTGTCACTTAACCGCCCCCTTGTCTCTGCCTCTCCTTCCCGCAGGATCTTTGTGGTGGGGATTGGCTTCTTCAGCCTGTGCTTTCTAATGACCTCTCTTGGGGGCCAGTTTTCGGCCAAGCGACCCGGAGATTCTCCCTTCACCGTGCGAGCCGAAGGTAAGCCAGCAGTTACTCCTCAGGGCTGCTTGATAGCCTCTGACTTCAGTGGCTGTGCCCTGCGCTGGTAATGAACGGGCAGGAAGCTTGCTGGGAGCTTCGTGGGGCTTCCTTGATTGCTGCCAGCGGGCTGACAGACCTGAGTTCAAATGCTCAAAACTCTGTATAGAATCACTGTGTGCACGCACAAAGTCACACATATACATATAAAGCTGTGCTACGCACGTGCACGAGCCTCATCGCCACTCACACAATGAGTCATAAATGGATGAAGACACTCAGTTAACCTGTCAATGAAACACGGAAAAGAAGAAGTGCCTTTTCACCGATTGTGTTTGATCGGCGAGGCTCGCCAACAGCCAGAACAGCTGTCATTACGCGCGACCATTACGCACAATTGTGCGGTTTTTTATGGCGTTCATACCATTAATTAATCACATGAACCTGTAAACCATCGTCAGCAATCTCAGAAATGTAATTAATGACTAGTTTGTAGCTCTCCTGTCTAAACTGACTTTACAAGGTGTGACACAACTAAGGATAACATAAAAATAATATTAACAGTTAAATAAATCGTTGACTCCCGTGTCAATTAAAATAATTATAAAAATGAATCGCACAAAAAGTAACTAATCAATGTTACGCTTTAAATGTGTATTTGATCATTTACGAATCTGTGTGTAAACGCAACATAAATAAATAATAGAATGAAATCACACAATCAGTGCAGCTGCTTATCAACCTAAACAATGTTTTACTAAAATCTCTCACTTTATATTTCATCTCCTCCTCATCACATCACCCTCAGATCTCTTTAGAAAAACACGCTGGTCTGAAGAATGCGTGAGGTGCGCACGTTCTGTGTTCATAGATAACAGTTTATGTGCGGGAAATGGCGTGTACATGGCTTTTGTGCGTGCGCATCGTTTATGCATCTGGCCCCTGCTCACTTTGCTCATCAGGAGTGTCGCCTAGAGAGGCTTCTCTCATCTACACCTCCATCTTATTTACACCTACTTTCATGCTGCCCAGGTCGCACATGACCTTGTTCTGACCCACATGAACATTTTCAGTAGTAGTAGTAGCAGTAGTTTGCTGTTCATTTGTGAAGACTGAGGTATGGATTTTTATGCTGCTCTTTTTTGGAAGTGTTGAGATGCTTGTTACATTATGGTTACTACTACTATGTGCATTCATGTGAGCAGATAATGCAGACACTCTAAACTCATCATGTAGTGTTTACCAGTGGAATTCTTCCTGGAAGCTCAAGCAGAAATAAATGATTTCAAACATGAACTAATCTGGCAGTGAAGATTTAAAAGGGAAATTAATATTTGTTTCAGCTTGACAGTTATGGCTATCACAAAGCACTAGGGATCAAGTTTTGATTAATGAAGTCTCCTTAATAACCTTAAAAAGTCTCCATCAGACAAAAGGCAACTCAAAAAATAGTTGCAGCTGGCACCACCGACCTTGCAGAGATCAACAAAACAAAGAGATGCCTGGAAAAAAAAAATCAAACTATTTCAGAGACATCGTCCCTGACAGAAACATGTTATCTTTCTCAGCACGTCCTCTGTGTTTGCGCTATGTGCCTCTGCATATAAACCACTATAGAACAAGACATTTGGGAGAGTGAGTGTTGGCTTTTGGACTATTGTCTCTCACTGTTTTATTGCTGCCTGGCACAATGTTGACACTGCATGTCATCCTCTGCAACGGATATCAGCTGGCACAAGAGAATGCAATGCTTCTATCTATCACAACTCATCCAAGGACACCAGTTGTTTGTAGTTTGTATTTGTGAAATATTACACTGATCTGAATTTATTTATATTCAAATTAGGCGACAGTAATCAGTTCAACCTTCTTGAATAATGCAGTTTGTTTCTATCAGTAAACTGCACGTTGCCTTGTGGTTGTTTGTTGTGTAAAGATAGTTTTGAAATATTTTTGACTGACACATGATTGTGCTTGGATAATAAAATCTGTAATATTGGCTCACAGTTGGCTCCTTGGGGACCTTCAGTGTAATTCTAAAAGTGTAGTAACACAGGGAATGGTGTAGCGAGGCGCATCAGGTGTCATCATGGGAGACAATCTCAAGGATCTCACCCATTTATGAAAGAGTATATGCAGAGCTGGTTCACAATGAGGGAGGGAGAGAGAGAGAGAGAAAAGGGTGTGTGGTAGGGTTGTAGAAGACAGGAGAGCTGTCTGATTAATTAACCACTCTCAGGCTATAGTCAAGGGAAGGCATCCGGCCTCTAGCTCATTAAAGACTGCCTTGTCACAAACCAGGGAGAGTCAGGCTATGTAAATTATCATCCTCCGTGTGTATGTGTGTTTGCATACGTGAACATGGGCATGTTTGGGAATGTGGATTAGCAGCGTGGGGAGTTTGTACAATGAACAAGCTGGGATGAATTGTTCAGCGGAGCAGCACTTTGGTAGTATTTACTGTAGTGTACACACCCATCCAGCCTCTGCTGCTGGACACGCACAGTCTTTTGAATCTGAAAGGTTAAATAAAATGGCTAAACTATGTTGAAGGGAACCACCGCCCTGTTTATTACCCATGTTGTGACTGGCAACAACTGCCTGAAGAGCAGGGTGTGAAGAGAAATATGTGATTGTCTTTCCAGCTTCTCTTTCTCTCTCTTCTCTCTGCCTTCCCTTCTTCCTCTATCAATTTCTTTTTATGTGTTTCTCTCTCCAGCTCTGTCTCTTGTTGATTTTTTATTATTTTTGTAAAAAAATATTACCTCCGATGCCCTCCAAAAGCTGCTTTTCAGGTTTCTGCAACCAGAAACAGGCTCTATTTTTTTCTGCAGGGCTATCGATTTCTACTGTATGCCTATAATACAACTTGGCACTGTCCAACGCCAGAGAACCAGAATAACACTGAGTCGCATTTGGATACCGAGCTACATCCAGATTTAAAATGCAAGCATTTCCTTCATTATTTCCTTTTGAAGGTACAGGAAACTAATGATGTGGAAAAGAAGTAAGAGAGGGGACAGAGGGAGACTATTTCCACCGGAGTGGGAAGCATGAAAGGTGGAGGCATTTGATCCTAGATATCTTTAAGGCTCCAGTGGTGTACTGTAGCTTTCTAATAAGCTCTTTGAAGACCACCTTCACAGTGTGTCCTTTTACCACAGGGGTCTTAATGCAGCTTTGCCACAAAGAGTGAAATAGGCCTGGGAGGTTTTATCCCTGGTCAAAGCATGACTAAATGGTTCAGATGTTAATGTGTTCGCCCTTCCTACCTGAGTTTTTTTTAAACCACCATCCTTTATGTGATGGAAAATTTTGTTTTGGCGCAGGTAAACAGACAGTTGCATCTCTCAACCTCTTGCCAAAGCAAAAGCAAATCATTTGTAGAATATTTACCCCCTTGATTTGAACTCCTACTGCATATATTTATTCTGCTGATTGCCTTATTGCTGTTGCCACAATAATGAGTTGGACAGAATTATAAAGCAACCACCTAAACTTTGGTGGCTGGACCACTGCAAGACTGCAGGATTTAACATGAATGAAAACCTGCCTTTTTCCACATAGTTTTAATCAATCACTGAGTGTAGTAACAGAGCATCAGGTGTGCAAGGATCATCATGTTCACTGCGATCCTTTTCACAGACAGCGACAGAACTTTTTTATTTCATGGCTCAGCAATCTCCACTATGTGATGCATGAAAATGGTTATCTTCTGACACCACTCAGAGGTGGGGGATGGTGGGGGGGTGTGAGTGGCATTTGCAGGTCTATGAAAGCTGTGAACTTTAGCACTTTGTTTGAATGAAAAATTGGATAAGTAATCTCCTCGTATATAGAAGCGTTCTCTTCCAGCATGTATGGATGTTATGTATATAAAAAAACAAAACAGACGACCTTTGTTACTGATGGAACTTCACCAGTAGCGGCGAATAATTGCAGCTGACTGCTTGGCTCTGTGGAGGTGTGAATAAAAGATGACTGATCATTGTTCACTTTTTCACAAGCTCCTGTGTCACCCGTGATTTTCTCTTGGACGGTGAGGCAGGTACGACAACAGGGACTGACTGCCAGTCGAGATGGGCAGTGACACTTCACTAGATTCAACTGCAAACTTGTTTTCTGCGTCTCGGATTGCCTTATTAGGTCATACAGCTTTGTTTTTTGTAAAGCACCATTTAATACTGAGGCTTGTCTACAACACACAACATTATTTGGCATTACAATGGACACATTTTACACAGAGATGATAGCCCACTGCATTTTTTTCAACTTAAACTATATTTATTACTGCACTTGACTGTTGATGAAAACAGTTGGTGATGGTTTAATTTTGTTTGTAGGTGTGTTGGTGTAGACCTTTCATTTGATTAAATTGTCTCCTGGGGATAACAATGAGAAATTAAATACTACAGTTTTTAACTGCAACTGCTTCTGTAAATGATCTACACTAATGTTGTCTCCTCTATCTGAAAGTGGCCTTGAGGTCAGTGTGCACACATGCCGTACACACAAATGCAATCCATTTCAAAGTCGTTAACACACTATTTACACAGCTGCTAATTAAAAATGTGACAGTGACTAAAGATCCGGTGCTCTATCATTGTATAATTCTGTCTGAACATGAATATAATAGGGACACAGTGTTCTGCATTAGTTACATATTGTTGATCAGACACTGTCATCTATATAGGATGAGTTGCAAAGTAGGTCATGAAGTTCACTTCCAGTCTTAGTTTAGGTAGCATTTTCTATTCTTGTTGTTTCTTTTGCATGCATGCAAGACTTTTTCTGTGTGAAAACAGGAAACAATGTTTATGCCTACGCTCATCATATTTTTATGGTTTGGTGCAATCTGAGCAGTGAAAGCATAAAAGAGAATAAAACTCCTAAACTCCTGTCCTGGAAAATGATTGTTTGCTGTGACACTCTGCAGTACCAGTGAATAGTGTGTGTTTTTTATAAGGATATATCAGCCGACCCTGAGCTTTGTGTCTGAGTCAGCCTTTCCTCACCTTAACTGTCAAGTGTGCTTTGTTTTTTCTCACAGCAATATGGTTTAAACCTGTGGTGAATCAATAAAAGTAAGACTGGAGTGTTTCAGAGTGTGCAGAAAAGCAAAACATCAGCATGCTTCTAACTAAACATGTATATCCACATAATGTGTGGAGAGTGAGGGGATATAACTAAGGAAAGAGACAGATTCGGGTTTTAATTGAAGCTACAGAGTAGAGCATTAAAGAAAAACCAGTGCATGTAGTTTCCCCCTTTTCCAGGCTGTCAGGCACAATAAGAGGCTGGAGCTGCACAGAGGATAAGTGACAGAGGTTTTCTGCTCTAATAGCTTCTGGATCTGGCAGCTCCCCCATAGGTGCCAAACAGAAGAGAGAAACTCAATCTCAATCAGCCTTTTCTGTAATGAATATTTGAATTGGAGGAGGGAGAGCAGAGGAGGAGGTTTAGTTGTGCATGTTAGAGTGCAAAGCAGGAGGGAATGTATGAATTTTTCCTGGTGACAGGTAAGAAAGAAAGGTCTGACCCTGAGCTCCCTTGCTAAGAAAACCAGCCAGCATGCATATCAGGGATGACAGGATTTATTTATATGGCTCTTGACGGTGCCAATGGGGAAATAAAAGAAATGCTGAATGTAAATCAAATGTGACACACTGTTACAATCATTGTTTTTGTTGATGCATTAATTGCTAAAGGTAGAGAGACATGTTGCCATTTTATTGAGCTCAACGTAAAATACAATTTCACATTAGATGTTATAGAGCCATATTTTTACTAGAT
Source organism: Euthynnus affinis (assembly GCA_029490765.1). NCBI lineage: Eukaryota > Metazoa > Chordata > Actinopteri > Scombriformes > Scombridae > Euthynnus > Euthynnus affinis. Next base: position 18,231,006 of record CM055856.1, on the reverse strand, counting down.
TCGGCTCATGTTGACAAAAAATGTCTACAATGCAGTAAAGATCTTTTCATTCTCTACTTCTGTATATTCAAACTTTGGTAGCTGTAAAGAAAAAATCATCTGTGTTTAAATAAAATGATTTCACTTGTGTTTACAGTTTGTTCTATTCACCAGTGTACAGTTCTTATTACCATGTAATGATGCTTTCCACATACTGAGAAGACGACATGATCTGCTCAACACCTGCATCATACCTGTGCGAAGAAATGAAATTTGCTTCTTTTATGACCCTTTACAAGCTACATATCTCAAAATGTGTTATAATAGTGAATGGAAATGCATTCATTCAGTTTTTTAGAATATTTTTTATGGTGAAATAGTTGAAGGTAGATTTGAAGAGGGACATCACGCTCTGTGTTTAATACTTGAGGATTATTGGATTTTTGAATTGAGGAAAAATGTTGTTGAGGAAAGATGATTTTGTTCAACCAATATATTTTAAAATAATGATTTGGGTTTTTTCTCAATTAGAGAGAGGTCTGCTTTTTTATTTGCAAAAGGCTGTCCTTGTAAATAAGAACTGAAGTGACTTGACTATAGCTCTCTATGAATCAATTATTATTTTGCTCCTCAAGTGTGAATATTTGCAAAATGAATAACTTTGTGTTGTGGACTGTTGGTCAGGACCATATGAGACATTTTAAGACGTCATCTTGGGCTTTTGGAAACAGTGATCACCATTTTTCACCATTTTCTCACATTTTATGGACCAAACAACTAATCGATTAATCAATAATGAAAATAATCGTTAGTTGCAACACTTTATTATAGCGACAGTTATAGCCTCCAACTGACTGTTTCTATCTAGTAATTGATTCTGTGATGATTGAGAATTATATTCAGTCTGTTGTTTTGTTTATTATTGATTTGTAAATTCAGCTTTGAGCAGCCATATCCAAATGAACCATAGACAGACCAAACTGCAGCACCTGTCACTGTTTGACATTAGTAGCCATTCACTTCCTGGACATCAACACATAAGTGGCTAAAATGAAGGCTTTTAGAAATACTTGAAGGATGAATGTAACAGCCGTTCTCTGTAGAACTTTTAAAAAGAGTTAACGTCTTAACAAAATACTAAGCATTCAGTCATGAATAGGCTGTGATGGCTCTGGAAAAGGCTGAAGACTTCAAAAGCATGACTCGCAGATATAACAGATAAGGCGACAGCAAAGTGTATTAGGCCATTGATCAGAACATGCATGAACAATTAAGAGCAGGTGTGATGGTGGGGATCAGGTTATATGGTGAAGTGAGAACACATTGAGGGAAACTGCTTAAGTAGTCAATGACAACAGCCATTTAGAGGTGTTGTTGACCTTGTAGCAGTCAAAATAGTGTGCAATGGACATTACATCCTGCATATATGCTGTAGCTGTAGTCGGTGTTAATTTTCATTGTTTATTCTTGTCAGCAATCCTCCTAGTATTGAAATCTTAGCAGTCTGGGTTAAACTTTTTCTGCATGAGAATGCATATAACCAGTGAGTCTGAAGGGGCAGTTGCTTATAGCTTCTCTGTGCACACAGCAGGCTACAGTACAAATGGTGATCTAATTGGAATTTGTTCATAATATCGATTGTGCTGTGGCACTTCTGAAATGGAGTCGTTAAAGAAGATTAGCTGCTGCTAAATAAGCCCTTTTATTAACCAGCAGATGAAGAATGACATAGAGGAGGCTCTACATTAGCGCATAGATACTATCAACTCTTGCTACAACACTGTCAGCACGCCGGATTCTGTGTTGCAATGAGGAAAAAACACATTAGCCAGTGTTTCCCAAGAGGCAGCAGGAAGCAAGGGTAAAAGGTGGCCTGATGAACAGTTGATTGCAAACATATATAAGGCTCAGTTCTAAAAATGCACTGTGTAGGAAGGGTGTTTGGTCTCAGTAATGGTGATTTACGAGCACAATGTGTGTGAGGAGCATTACTGTGGAAAATTGTGAGTTCTTCTTCCCACACTTTAGCCCAGAGGCTTTGTTTAGATTTACTGCAGCGAGTAGACTGCAGCTGATAGAAGAGCCTCACAACTTGGCAAATATTCTGAAATCTCTTCATAAAGTCACAGTCTTTTCTTTTATGGAAAGCTCACAAAAATCCTAACAGTAAATATACATTTGGGTGGTACACATGCAACGGATTTTAGGTACATGCTACAATGAGCAGAGTGTTTACTTAATATAATATAGCGTAGCATAGTAATGTGTTACCCTGCAGTGCTTTACTCCTACACAAGTCTCACCTCATTTCCCATCCTGTTTCATTCTTCTTTTTAAATTACTTGTTAAACTGCTGCTATAAAGCTGCAAATCTGAACAGGAATTCATTTAGTCTCTTTCTTTCTGTCTGTGGAAGGAAAAATGTTGTCTAACTTCTGAATTATTCAAAGGGAGACATCCTAAGGCCAGTTAGTCAGAAGATATTCTTGAAATGGCTGGAGTAGAGCAATATGTATAGGTGATAAAGGGGAGCGATTTAGGGGAATATCTGGGCTCTCCATAATATAATTCACTTTTAAGCTGAAATACCACTGCAACTTTTTGTGAGCTGTTCTGCACCTCTGTTTGAAAGCATGTGTAATAGCGAAGTACATTTTTTTGTATTGCAGTGCCCCCTTCTGGTCATTCAACAGCAGTAGTCATAGAGCACTCTCAGAGTTAATGAGGTTGGGTAGAGAGAACAATGTGACTGTTTCTCCTGCTGCAATTTGTCTTCAGCATTGTTGCTTTGGACACTGTTTGTCTGTGAGTATTTTGTTCAATCATTTTATTGATACTAATTGCATAATATATTTGCTGTATATTTGTTTTGCTTCAAATTAGCTCTAAAAGTGAAGAGCTAGCATAGCTGTAAGTTGTTTATAAGAACTGCTTTGCCTTGTTACTCAGCATTTTTTATTTCTTACATAGTCATGTGAGTGTATATGAGTATTGTTCAGATTCTGTTGTGTCTGCATTTTGTGCTTTGTTGCAGTCTTACAGTGAAATTGTGGATCTTCATTAAATATCCAAGAAAGTTACACCTTGTGTTTATTGGACTTCACATTGTTAGCTAAGTGTCAAGCTTTGAATAAGGACTATTCATTGCAAGGACAGTATAACTACAGATAGTTATCACTAAACATTTTAAGAAAGATTTCATTAAACATTTTTAGAATGCTTTTAGAGAACATTATCCTAGAACATTCTGAGACCCAAAGAAAAACTTCCTGTTGAAAATGTTTTAAGGAATATTTGGGCATAATGTTCTAACAATAAACATTTTGAGGATGTTTTTAGAGAACGATAGAGAAGAAAAAGAAGAGAATTCGCTCTGTGCATGTGTTCAACCCAACAGCACTTAGTCGAGCAACAACTGGAAGAACGTTATGGGTCATCAGAAGTAGTTGAAATTGCACTACTAAAAATGGATACAGATTTCTTAAACTTACTAACAGGACAATTCCAAGCTAAAATAGTTGGCCAACATTCTTCAGGAAATAGAGTGTGCAAAAAAGGTGAATATCTGCTAGACTTGTCTTATCCACAGTTTGTGGAGTAAATCCCATTGTGGACAAGTTACTTTTAAGCTTGTAGGAGAAATGGATTGCTATGGGATCCAAATATAAGGAGGAATATAGAGTTGCATTTTCCTCTTTCAGTTTTTTCTCCAGCTTTATAAGACAACAGGCGAAAGTAAGAATTGACCCCAGTTTCGCCTTTATATCCACCAGCAAACAAAACCTAAAAAACTGAGAAATACATGAAAAGCAGCAACAGAGCTTCTGTAAATGTACGTGAAGCTGAGATTCCACAAGAGTCCTTGACTATCCAGAGTAACTCTGCTGAGAAAAAAATGGAAAATCCCGATAACAAATGCCCCATACATAAAAAGCCCCATAAACTCAAAAAATGTAGGAGCTTCAGAGCTAAACCTGTTGAAGAATGGAAATGATTCCCGAAAGAGAAGCACATTTGTTTCAAGTGTTGTGGGTCAGCTCAGTATGTGGCAAAGGCTGCAGAGAGGCAATTAAGCGTGTGGGGTGTGGTAGTGAAAAACACATCTCAGCGCTACATCCTGGTCCTCCTCCCACTACAAAAGAAACCAGAGAAGCCAAGAAATATGATGATGGGGAGGTGAGTATAAATGCAGCACTCCAGTTACATCTAAATGCATATAAATTTGTGGTATTGCAGACAGTCAATTTTCAACATCACAAACTCATCAGACCCATACACATTGACAAACCTGCTCTGGGGTAACTACAACTATGGGCAGAAGAGCTACAGACTTCATGATTGAATCTCAGGATGGCCAAATACAACTTCCCCTCCTAAACTTAATTGAATGGTTCCTGATGACCAGAGAGATTTCATCTCCTGCAGTGGCATGTCACCAACAACAGTGAGTTGCAAACAGGATTCCACCTGTGGATCCATCCTCCTGCTCTTGGGTCGAGATATACTGCAATTGCGCAGGATGATCAATGGACCTTAAAGTGTTCCTTATGTGCAGTGGCTAGACCTTAGGTGGGTCACTGTGGGTGAAGCCTACCCGGGGACATCTCATAATCCTGACAGTGCTTTCTAAGTAACAGAGACCAAGCAGTGAAGTGCATTTTTTCTGCCAGCAAAACATTCAATAGAAAACCTGACACAAAGAGGCAGTCCATTGACTTCATGTTGAATGTGCTTGAAATGACCATGCAGAGCATGTTTCTCCACTGGAGAAGCATAAAGAAGAAAGAGAGAGAGAGAGAGAGAACATGACTTTGATGCCAAGCAGTTTGTAGTTTGACAGTTTCATGTTGATGATGGACTTGCATCTGCACCCACCCATGAAGAAGCTATTGACATCTCGATGAAAACCCAAAAGATGTTAGCAGAGTCCAACCTGAAATTACATAAGATAGTATCCAACAGCCACAATATAATGGAAGCTTTTCCAGCTGATGAACAGGCCAAGGATTTGAAAGATTTGGACCTCAGATTGGATGATATGCCCCTACATTGCAGCTTGGGAGTCCTGTAGAGCCTGGAAACAGACATATCACAAGTTTTCAAAGCCATAAACTTGGAGAGGTGTTTTGTCAACAGTTGGTATGACCCTTTAGGATTTGTGGCATCTATGATGATGCAAGGGAAAGCCCTGCTCTGTGAACTCTCAACTAAGTAAAATGACTGGTATGAGAAAGAATGGAATAGGTGGAAAGAATCTTTAAAAGATCTCCAACATCTTCAGATAGCAAGGTGTCATGTTCCATTTTTACAGCCCTCCTCACAAAGAAGAAGCCTCAGCATCTTTTCAGATGTACCCACAATGGCAGTTGGAGCTGTAGTTTACTTAAGATCCGTTAACAACAGCTGTTCTGGCTGAGGAACTGTATGACTCTACTAAGGGATGAGATTGACATGGATACTATTGCGTTCTTGACGGACAGTAAGATAGTCCTCAGATAAATATACAACAGCACCAGGAGGTTTAACATACATGTTGCCAACATATTGACTCGCATCCGAAAATCTACACATCCTGAATAGTGGCACTACTTCTGGCTTTAAGGACAATCATTTTTTAACACAATCCAACCCAGAACCATCACAGTCAGGTATCTTCTCTCTGGTAGACCCTCAAGCAGATGTAGAGATAAGGCCTGATATCACAGCTCTGATCACCAAAACCTCAGAGGCCCAGTTAAAGTCACATTGTTCTCAAATGGATGACCCTGTGTTGCCACCACAGCTCATTTATATTGCAGCATCATTCAAGAAGACCTCAGATCAGAGCAAATGCAGTGGATGGGAGTGTTGCAGTGAGCTGAGCATCATAAGAAAGCTCTTCAGAGCAAAAGCTTTGATTGTACTCACTGCGCAGCATGATATCGTCAAGGAAGAATACAAATGTTCCATTGTGAAGCAAGCATTGCCAAAACAAAGTCCACTCACAAAGGTTATCCTCATTATTGATGAAGATAGATTACTCAGGGATGAAGGCTGCTTGACACTGGCAACTCTCCAGATGAAGAAAAGCACCCACTTATCATCCCCCATACTCACCACATTGCTTTTCTTGGTGAGATACTACTGTGAGAAAGTAGCACACCAGAGCTACCATATCACAGAAGGAGCAATCAGAGTGGCAGGGTTGTGGATTATTGGTAGCAAACACTTGGTCTTATCGGTTATCTACAAATGTTTCATCTGTTGTAGGCTCAGAGGAATGCTACAGATCCAAAAGAGGGCAGACTTGCCAGCCAGCAGGCTCTCTCCAGTCCTGAATGTAATGCTTCTTCGGTCACCACAGACTTGACTCAGACATGAAGTATTGACTATCTTGATGGCTGAGATGATGGCAAGACCACTAGTGGCATTGTCTACAGACCTGGACTTACCAACTGTTTTCACACCAGCAATGATCTTGACTCAGAAGATAAGTGCTCTATAGACATTTTCTGGCAACTTTGACCCAGCAGCGCTCCACACAAAACAATGGAAACAGGTTCAGTGTTTCGCAGACACTTTTAGGAAGAGATGCAGGGGGGAATATCTTGCCACTCTTCAGAGTCAAAGAAAATGGACAGAGGACAAATCCAGCATCAAAGTTGGAGATTTTGTTTTGCTCAAGGATAACAAAGCTCACATGAATAACTGACCTGTGGGACTTCTTATTAAGATATTTTTCAGCAATGGCAACAAAGTTGGCAAGGCAAAACTAAGGACAGTAAAAAGAAGGGAAAGTGGTTCTGAGACCAGTCTCAGAAATGATTGTCCTTTTGTCTGAGGGACAGTAGTAAATGGACATCTTTGTGTTTATATCTTATTTATTATGTTTTAGCGGTACAATCTTATTGTACCGGGTGTGGAGTATTTCCAGTTTATGTATAATAGCTAAGTAGATTTTTGTGTATTGCCCCCTTCTGGTCATTCAATAGCACTAGTCATAGAGCAAGGAATTTCCCTCAGAGTTAGTGAGGCAGTGCAGAGAGCACAATATGACTGCTTCTGCTGCTGTAATTTGTCTTCAATATTGTTGCCTTTGACACTATTTGTCTGTGAGTATTTTGTTTTATCAATCTTTTGATACTGCATGCATAATATATTTTCTGTATATTTGTTTTGCTGCAAATTATCTCTAAAAGTGACTTAATCTATAGCTAGCATAGCTTTAAGCTGGTAATAAGAAATGTTTTTTATTTCTTACAGTAATGTCATTGTAATGAGTATTGTTCAGATTTCGATTTGTGTTTGTGCTTTGTTGCAGTTTTACAATAAAAACTGTGGATCTTCATTGAATATCGAAGAAAAACTACGCCTTGGGTTTATTGGAAGACTTCACACTGTTAGCTAACTGTCTAGCTTTGAATAAAGATTACTCATTGCCAGATTTGCTGCAGATGCCGAGTGCATCTCTTCCCTCTTTTATATTTCATCAAACCACACACACACGCACACAGAAATTTTTCTTGTGGTCCATATTCTATTTACTGGTGATGTAATAAACGTTTTTTTCAGAAAAAGGTGACTTTCTCCTGAGCAGTGATAAATGTACTCTAACAGTGGAAATGAGTCTGCCCACGCTGCAGTTTCTAAAGCCTAATGCAATTGATGAAGGAACACTGAAGGGTGACTCCCCAAGTACAATATGAGGCTGCTGTTGGTTTCTATTTTTTTCTCAGCGATTCAGACCAAAAATTCACTCCCAAGTCCCGAGAGTGGCATTATTTCATCTTGATTCTTTGAATTTTCCTCATTAAAAACGGCTTCAGACCTACAGCCTGAGGCAACAAGCTAATTGTGTTTTCTTAGAGGCAAAGGTGCATTTGAACCCTTTAGTGATTTTGAACTATGATGCTGTTATGTGCTAATAATCACACTCAGCAATGGCTGTAGAGCTTAGTGTGATCAAAGAAAGCAGAGCTGGGTCAGAACCTTGGCATGCAGTGATCCAGTCTGAGACCTGCTTTGACCTTATTGTCTGTAGCTGTAGGCTGGTTAATTGACTAGGTGTTTGCTAACAGCATCATTCCAGGTTTACCGCCTGTCAAGTCATTAATTATTTGAGCCAGGCAAGAAGGGAAAACCAATACTGTCAGACTAATTTGCTGATTCCTGTGTTTTGCCAGAGCTCTGGCTCCCAGTGAGCCGTTGGTTTAAAATTGAAGGACAAGAAAATAGAAATTCGAATGAGGTGATGTTTTAAAGTAAACCTACAATGAAATGGGGCATAAAATAGATGGATTTAAAATGTGACCTTGGTAAGTCTGTACTACATTGGTGGATACTACTCGTACAGAAAATCATTTCAATAAAAAGAAATCTGAACAACAATCAGTTGTTGTTTTGTTCCTGTGACCTTGTATTAAAAATATATAAAGCCAAAAGTGGTTATATAAAATGTGAATTTGCACAGAGAAACACACTCTACATTTTATAAAAATGTACTTAATTATTACTATTTTATAATTATTATAATTTTATTATTATTATTATCGATTCTTAAGTTATTCCTTGCCATTCTACTTTTTTCTCCAGAATGATTTCCTCCCTCTTTTATGATTTATCGTCATTCCTTTTCTAACCTCTGATTTACATCAGTAATATTTTTTCTCATACTATGTCTTTTCAGTACTTGGTGGCCAAGAATCTCGCGGGGTGCTAAGGAAAATCAGTGACATGTTGGAGGTCATCATGAAGAGGATGGACGCTCTGTCTAAACTGGGTAACACCACTGACACCCACAGGCTGGATGAACTCAGCTCGGCCCTGGACAGGTAAAGCAAGCACGTCTCTCAGACTGTGAATCCTAATTTTAAGCAAAGTGCTCCCTTTGTTGTAGTTTAGTTTCGCATTAGGTACAGCTTAAACAAAAGGTACCTGCACAGATATTAGGAGATTGCTCCTGAGTGGTGAATAAATTACTTTGTTCTTCTCACTCTTGAAGAGTAATGGCACTCAGTATTTCAGCTCATCACTGACTGATGTACAGTTTTTGAAAAAAAAAAGCTCCTTGTGCAGAGTAAGTAAAAGAGGTACACTAGAGGTATGGGGTAAGGATAGAATTTCATGTCACATTTAAGAGTTTGACATTACTGAGGGACAAAATAGGCTACCTAATCACTATGATGATTTACTTATGAAGCAAATTTAAAATGTATGCATATTTTGAGTGGTTACTTTCGTTAGATGTGCATGTTCATCTGTTTGCTGTGTCAGTGATGTGATAAAAGAAAGAAAATGGAAAGTAATGTTGTGAAAGTCTAAATTATTTACTGTACAGTTTTTTCAACCATCAAAGTTGAATTTGAGGTAGTCTGAAGAATATTCTATCTATTTCTCCAGCTCAACCTGTGTGCCAAAGGTGAATTTCATTGGCATAATAATGATAAGATAGAAATACATGAAGCTGAAGAGGACCTGAGAGATATAGTGTGGAGAAAGGAAGAGGGCCAAGTACGGAGCCTTGGGGCATCCCAGTAGAGCAAGTGCATGCAATGACCAGAGCCTTGTGTTGCATAACCTGGTGTTGAAGAAGATGATATGTGTTAGAACAACCCCATCCCTCTCTTTGGGGAGAAATAAAAGAGACTGTCATATATATTAAAAAAAGAAAGGAAGAAAGAGCAGAGGTCTTGCTGGACATGTTGAAGCTGCCAACCCAGAGTTGTGTGTGTGCTCTGCAGTTACCACAGCAACAGACCTTTTCTCATACCCACACCTGCTCAGGATTTGAGGAGAGGAAGCTCTCCCTCTGTTTTTGCCTTTGCTGTCCATTTCCCTCCTGGACATTGCTTCCATCTTCCACATAGCTGTGAAATATCTCTTCTGAAATCCACTGCAGTAAAGCCTGCACTCACACACACACACAATAATGTAATCACCTTTCATAATGGTGAAAGCAAAAGGTATTGGAATAATATTTGTCATTTACAATATTGCTGGCCACTGCTGACTGGAAGTAATGAACAATGACAGAAGAGGTGCACAAGCTCACCAGACCTGACTCTTGCTTTTCAGAATCCTTGGGGAGCAATATTGATTGCATTTTGCATTTTATAATTTTTTATCTGCAGTTTCATATTACACTTACAGAATTAAATTTTCTCCACAAAATGCCCCGTGGATATACTCAAAGTTATATAGTTCAAACAATCATTTAATTGGCCTCTCAGGGAATAAACTGGAAATGTTACAGTGACAAAGGCCAACAAGTTTTTAAATTCAACTTGGTGGTGGAAATATTTCTAATGATAATCTTTCTCGGCTCGATTTTGGCTCGTTCAGGTGATTAAAAATCTCTCTCAAGTCCAACTCTAGAGATTAGTGTGAGATCTTCAGGCAGGAAAAATTTTGCTCACCTGGTATGCTGTTCAAAAAGTAATTAGGTTGTCCTCTTGCTCTTCAACAGCTGATAGCCTCTCCGGTTAGAGTCCCTGTAATGTAAATATGGGATGGTTGTGTGTGAGACCACGAATGTCTGTCTGCACCAGTAGGGTTTTGTTCCACTATATAATATCACTGTTCACCCTCTCTGTGTGTGCACACGCATGTATGTGTGTGTGTGTGTGTATATACTGTATTGTGTGGCAGTGTTTGTGTGTAACTGGCAATTAATTTGTGCTGACCTGCTGCTCTAAAGGATACTGTAGAAAAGAAGGTTTGGCTACCACTTGCCTCTTGGGCACTACGTGGAAATATGAAATTGGGTTTAGGATTATGTTAAGTTTTGCATATAAGCACAGTTAGATATAAGCCAGTTCCTCTGGCACACACACACACATGCACACACGCACACATGCGAACACACACACACACACACACAAATACATGCTGCCTCAATGAAATCTGAGTTTTGCCGCTTCATCTGCATCCAATGCAGAACCACCATTTCATTTTTTTTTGTTGAATTTCCTGAATGTACATATTCTGAGTTTTTTTTTTAATGAGAAATGTATTTTCCAGAAATACTACTACATAACAAGAGAGCTCATTAAAATAATGAATTTTAGTTTTTGTTTTCATGTAAAGCAGGGCAATGATAGAATAATTACACTGGTTAACACTGGTTGAATATAACGGGCAGCACACATCATTAAAGTCATGCGATGGTGTGCAAAAGTTTAGGGTTGAGCTTTACTTTTCTCTGAAGTTGTTACATGTTAGATGTATTGGTTTTGCTCTGCATATGTGTTGAGCTGTGTACAAACAAGGATCTCACTTTAAAGGACTTCCATAAATTTAATGGGATCCACCGGCAACTGCAAACATTATGTATTCACAGGCTCTTCTCTTGCAAAGTACAAATAACCAAATGTAACACATTTAGTCTGAATATATGACTCTTAGTATAGATTCTCTCTAAAAACTGTACGTTTTTAAAGTGTACGTAGAAAAAAATTCCACAAAATAAATCTTCAACTAGCCATTACAGGATTTTACAAAAACTTACAACCCTAGCCTCTAGTGCTAAAGTGATTAGTTGTAGTAGTATTATTGATGCATTCATCAACCAAACCAGTACTGTAATCACTGTAATCACCAAAAACATGTAATAATCATTTAAAAAGAAAAAAAAAATATTAAGAAAATACATTAAACATTTTCTGGTTTCTGCTTTTGCAACGTGAACATTTGCTGATTGCCTCTGTGTATAGGACTATACATTGAAGGTTGTTTGCTATTAGACAAAAAAAAAATCAAAAAGAAAAGATATCTGATATCTTTTCCTTTAAAAGTTCATTGTTGCACAGAAACATTTGATTAGATGTTTTTCCTTTCTCTTCAGAGTTCACATGTTATAGATTTCTGAAATCTGTTGGAACTATAATACTACACTGCAACCACTCTTCTCTTTATTCTCTCTGTGTTTCATCCCCATATCTTCTTCCTCATTGTAAATATTGGGTCTTGATTGTTTTCTCAACAGCTTTTAGGCCACAGAGGTCAAGTGCAGTAAAACACAGCCCAACCTTGTTTTTTTTATTTCCCCCAGGGACCCACTTTAATATGCTCAGCCACGTTTTTGTCTCAACAAATAAATTATCTGTCAGTGTTTAAAAGCTTTTTCGATTTCACGCCTAAAGTTCTAGACAATTAACATTTTTTCTGCTACTTCATGCTCACTGTGAGGGCTGGAAAAACAGCAAATGCTGGACAAAAGGAAGCTGTAAAAGAAATGTAGTATCCTCTTTCTTTTGAAGGTGCCTGATTACAGTTTGAAAAGAATTCAAGACATTAAAAGATGCTTGTTGCTGGAATATTTTTAGATATTCTCTTCTTCTTTGTGTGCCAGGATTCAGCCTATAGGGCTGGTGGAGCGGATCCAGGCCATAGCTCAGAACATGTCTGACATGGCGGTGAGGGTGGAGCAGATCCTACAGCGCAGCATGGCCAGCAACAGAGGTACGCTTTAAAATGCCCGCTGCCCACTCATATACCTAGAGAATACCAAATATAGCTGTAGCCCTTCAGATGAATCCCCCCTGTCCATTTCAAATCCATCCAATCTGAAAACACTTTCCTCTCTGCCCACATAAGCCCAACTGTCAAGCCTGGATCCAGTCTAACACTTGAATGCACAATTTGTGTCTAACTTGCACTCACTGATTGATCATATAGAACATGACAGACATTATTCATGGCACATTGCCCGCCCAAATAGCAAGCCACACTTTGTGTCAGGGTACAGGAGCTCCGGCGTACCATAGCACATACAGTCCTCCACTGTTGCTGCCATATCATAACCACATGAAAGCATGGATGTTTAAATCATGATGATGAATTACCTTCTAGTTAATGGGATCCATGTCTGTCAGCTCCCTTTATTAGCCTTCATCCTCAATTTCTTTATTGGGTGCAGAATAGAAATTGGACATCATGTTTAATCCAGAATTCAGCTCCTCCCCTGCATCCACTACATTGCTCTTTGTGACAGAAAACAATTTAATACACTGTCTCATTAATGTGTCAGATACTTTTTCTGGTGTCATAATGTCTGGTATCATTTAAATAAGGCCGGTCTGAACCTGGCTATGTGTAGACAGCAGCAGGCAGCCGCACTTTTCATCGTGAGAGGTCTGTCGTTATCATGCTAATCAGACAGAATGGCTGGCAATTATTTGTCTGTGATTGTGCTCTTCGACGCTTGGCAGGATGCTGGCGGAGGAGCTGCAACTGCTCCTTTAATTAGGCTCTGTAGCACTGGGCTTCGAGGAGAAGAAAGGAAGGGAGAGGAAGAAAGAAAAGAGAGTTAACTGAGCGATAGAAAAAGGCAGGAAACATGGAAGGGGGAGCGAGAAAGAATGGGGGGAAAGCTGATGATTTTTATGAATCACACTAATGAAATCTATCTATAGTAAATCCAGTGAGTGGGTTGGAACAGAGATGTGGCCATTCAGCAGGGGAGGCTGAGCTCTTACAGGAGCTTGTTAGCCAGTCATACTCTCTAATTTGTCTCTGTTCATCCCAAAGGCAGGAGGATTGTACTGTATACTGTAATGCACAAGACAAACAGACTTAAGGCCCAGCCGCCCAGAGGAAACACTAACGTTAAGACCTGATTGTTCAACATTAACTGCTTAGTCTTGTGATCAATAGGGACCACCAAAAGGGGCAAAATTAAAACCTAAAATAAAACTAATTAAATAAAACAGGATATATTGTTAGAGTTTTTATGCTAATAAGGTTGACAGAAACACAAAAACAGGTGCTTTATTTGATTTTTCTGAGCATTCAGTAGGCATTTTGGATCCTTTCCAAGCATGTTCTTCTCACCATCCTCTATATTTTTCTCTCCAGCTTTTTCTGATGATTTGTGCTGATGTCTAATCTGTGGTCTTTTGTTGGAGTGCAAAAGCTTTGATAAACACCCTGCATTTTTCTTTTCTTCAGTAAGGGATGGTACATTAGGACAATGCGAGATTCCTAAAGATCCCCGTTATCCAGACTGCCCCAGTAAGATGGATGTAAGTCTTCATATCTCACTTTAAATCCAAACAATTTCACACAGAGCAAATATCCCTTTGTCCTCTCTTTTTCTCTCTCTCTCTCTGTGACTCACCTTGGTGCAACATAAATTTTGTATAATAAGATAAGAGGATGTTTAAGGGCTCCTTGTGGAGCACCGGGTCCTTGTCGCAACACATTATATCCAGAGACAGCAAAGAAAAACAGAATAATGAGAATGAAACAAAATAAGGGTAAGGAAAAACATTGTATCCTTAACAGGCTGTTCAAACTAGCAGCAGAAAATACAGTATGTACAATACAAGCACGTACACTACAGCTTTTCATCAGAGTGCATGGCAAAAGATTTGTTGACCTGAACCTCTGAAACAAAAACATTCTGACCTCTCTGAATGAGAGCCAATTATAAGCTGTCAATTATCTTGGATACTTGACCTCAGAGCATCAGTTAATTAAGCAATTACAACGGATAGTTCTTTCTGCACGTGTGTCCTGTAATAAAGGAATCAACATAGGCATCAAATTGAAGTTAAAATGTTCAAAAGTCTGCTCCGGTTTTACATTTTATCAACTGAAATGATGAGTGGACATAATGGATGAACATTTAAATCACCTTTTTGTTGAGTTTCCTTATACTTTCATAGTTTTGTTAGTATGTACTTGAGACAACAGATTGAGTCTTTGCCTTCCAGTGGATGCGTGCTCGTTGGACCTCGGACCCTTGCTATGCGTTTTATGGCGTGGATGGCTCTGACTGCTCCTTTCTCATCTACCTGAGCGAGGTGGAGTGGTTCTGCCCCCCACTGGCCTGGAGGAACCAGACTGCTACACCCACCTTGAAGCCTCCACCCAAGAGACAGGTATGATGTCTTTCAACTGAATTCCACAACACAGCACACAACACAAATCTCTCTCAATACATTTTTTTCTGTTAGGTGAAAGAACTGGCCAATGACTCAGCTGAGGAGGCACATGGTGGTCTAAACTCCCCTCATGCAAACAGAAGGGTTCTACACTTCCATGATCCTACAGATGATGCTACAGAGAGCTTTTAACTTGTTCTCTAATGCAAAGCATTTATCACTTAATCTTTCCAAATCAATCACAAGCCACACTTTTTGATCAATAACCTCCTGGGAGAATCAGAACATCTGACTGTATCCTGCTGTGCTAGCTGTCATTCCCGGTTTTCATTGCTCCTGCATTTGCCTTTCCTGTCACCTTTAGATTTTCAGTTTCAGAGTCAACACATGACATACTTTACAATCACTCCTCAAGGTCTACCCTACTCCTCGCTCTCTCCCCTTTTTGTCCCCAGAGTAATGTACACCTGGCACAACAGGCCCTGATGTGAATTCATTCTGCAACTCTACCTTCTGCTCTAATTGACAGCCTGTATTCACTGAGACTAATCCCAAGGCTTCCCCTGGGTACTCTTCATTTTGCTGTGGCATACACAAGTTGCTCTTGAGAGCAATAATTCACCTGCTTTGTGAGAGTATAGTAGAGCTCTGCATATTGATTTAGTCTTTGAGAGAATTCTTTCATAGTGTATGTGTGTTTGAGAGAGACAGACAGTTTTGTGTTTATGTGTATCACATTACTCTTCTATATATTTACAAGTATTCTGTACTCCTGCATGCAGTTACTTCATTGATTAATAATCTCATGCTGGCCTTGCACTGTGATGCAGTGATTATAGGGAGCAGAGGAGATGTAAAATGAGAGCAGACTATTTATGAGGATGATTCAGGAATCCCTCAGGCAACCTGTCTGAGAGGCCTGGCCGCAGGGCACTAGTAGATAACAACATATGACAGGCTTTCTTTTTTTAAATTTTGTTTCTAACATGCAAAAAATAGTAAGTAAGAAAACAAAACAAGAATAACCAATAAAATGAACGGTAATATAGCAAACTCTCAATAAACATAGATAGATATTACATGTCTGAAAAAGAGAAGGAATCAGTATACACTTACATGGTCCCGCCCATTTTCTATAACTTAAATAATGAACTTAATTTATTATTATCCTCTTTACACATACATAGTCATCATGCAGATGCCCATACAGCATTTCCCAATACTCACAGAGAAAAAGAACAAAAAACAAGAACAACAACAACAGTCCTGAGAGAAACAAAGCCTCTTCTTCATCCCTATACCTCTCAAAAATGATTCTTTGTGCATCCTCTTGAACTGATGTATATTTGTATTTTGCTTTAGTTCTACATCTAAACCGTTCCACAAACTCAACCCACAAACTGAAATACACATACCCTTTATAGTGGTACGAACACAATGTTTTTTCAAATTAAATTTTCCTCTTAAGTTGTAACCCCTCTCCCCCACCCCTGTCTCTCTCTGTTGCCAGAAAGAAAATTATTTCTTGCTTTGTACATTATTTGTGCAGTCTTAAATTCTACCAGAACCATGAACTTCAAAGCATGTGTCTTTAAAAACAGCTTGTTAGTGTGTTCACGAAACCCTACATTATTTACTATCCTCATGGCTCTTTTTTGTCGTATGTATAATGAGTGTGTGGTGCTTTTGTATGTGTTACCCCACACCTCCACACAGTAATTTAGACACGGTAATACAAGTGAACAATACAGAGTGTATAACACGTTATGATTCAATATATGCCTTGTTTTGTTCTGCAAAACTCTTTGCTACCTTTGCTTGCACATATCTTGTTTGAGGTTTTGAGCAGATTTCGTGTTCTAATAATATACCCAGAAATTTATTTTCATATACTCTTTCTATATTGACATTGACTATCATCACTTGTATGTGAGTGTTTATTTTACAATTTCCAAACAGCATAAACTTAGTTTTGTTCAAATTTCTATATTTGTTTATGTCAAATCACCATTTTAATGTATTCATTTCAGTTGTAATCACTTCCAAAAGCTACTGCAAATTTTCCCCAGAACAAAAAACATTGGTTTCGTCTGCAAATAAAACAAATTTCAGTGTCCTTGATATCCTACATATGTCATATATGTACAAAATGAACAGTTTCGGGCCTAATACTGAGCCCTGTGCGACTCCACAAGTAAAATCTATACATGTTGATTTATACTCCCCTATCTTTACAAATTGTTGCTTGTTTTCTACATAGCTTTTCAGCCAATTCAGCACAACCTCTCTAATACCATACCTTTCCATTTATTGAGTAATATATTGTGATCAATGGTATCAAATGCTTTTTCTATAAATAAATAAATACATCTTTTTCATATTTTTGTGCCCTATACAGTCTTAAAAACCTCCACTCACTCCACTGAAACTAGTTCCACTTGTATAAACAGCCTATTTTGTAGTAGTCTTTGAGCATTCCTCCCCTTCTGCCTCAGGCCAAGTTATAAATCTTAAGGCCAGCCTTTAGTATTTTCTGGTGTAGAACTCAGGAAAAGATCAAATCAAGAGTTCTCTACACGTTTTTTTATTGCTCCTGTCATCCAGGCTGCCTTCCAATCTGACATTGGGACACTGCTGGAGCAGGTGGGCACCGGGAAGGAATCTCTGAGCTTCATGAAGAGACGCATACGCAGGCTGGCAGCACAGTGGGCCTCTGCTGCTCGACGGCTGGATGACAAGCTCCGCAACCACTGGAGAGAGCAGAAAAGGGTGAATATGAGGCACACAAATATGCATCTGCACACACTAGAGGATAAAAGTGTAGAAGGGGAGAACAAGTCTGTGTTGTTGTTTCATCTTTTTAAAGTGTTGTGGTTGCAAAAGACTGCAGATGATGAGCCAGTTAAAGTCCTTTTCTCAGCTACAAAAGATTTTATTTTACTGTAACTCTAGAAACATATTCCTCAGCTTCTAATTTGATGTAAACCCATCTGTTTAGGCATAAAAAGAAAAAAAAGTCAAAAGAGCACAGGCACAAAATGTTTTCTCAAACAGTTTTGAGAAAGCCAGACAGTTCTTTAAAGCTCACATGCTACAAGTTACCAGAACAGCTGTGACATTTTGTTGGACTAACATTTTCTTCTCTTAATTTGGGCTACTCAGTGTGAGTTGTAGTATGTTGACTTACAGACATGAGTAGATAATGAAGGAGGCTAACTCCTCGCAGGCATTGATTGGCTTTAGTGCACTTTAACCGCTGACATTTACAGGGACATTTCCACAAAGTGCCAAAGAGCGCTGCCTCCTGCTTGATGAAAAGGCAATGACATTAAATCCCTCCTGGTGTATATTTTAAAACCTTTACAAGATCGCTTTCAAGAAAAAATGACCTGGAAGAGTGCTTTTGTTGTTGTTTGTTGTTTTTTTTTCTTTCATAGTTGTAATTTGGAAGACTTATTGATTGTGTGAGTTTTTTGCAGTAAATGCGTGTTTTTATTCTTGAGGTGGGTAAATTGCACACAACAAAAAAGACATACTCAATAATTGTTTAATGTCTGTCATTAAGATTTATGCAATTTTAAATGACGATATACCATACAACACATCCTATGTTATCAACTCAGTTTTCCAAACCACTCATCCTTCGATTGCTGTTATTTTTGCTTGTTTTTGGCTGTTTCATATGTTGATGACACTATGATTTGTATGGTGTTGAAATGTTCTTCTGTTGCTGCCTGCAGGGTGCCAACAGTGTTCTTTTGCCGTGCTCTGCTTGGTTTATTTATTTTTTTGCTCCAGAACACAGAGGTAAAAATAGTAATTCAGCTGAGCCAACTGATCATCAATTCACTTTGTTTCAGACTCAAAGAGGTTAAAAAACATGACACTGTCAGTATCACTATTTAATCTTCACTTTTACAATCTCAAAATGGATAAATAAACTCCACCAGTTTCACCAGAACTCTAACATTTAATATTTGCAGCGTTTGGTTAGATTTGTTATAAATGTTGTACTAAGAGGGTAACAGTACTGTACTTACTTACATACATGTAGGTACAAGGGGAAAAGATGTGAAGTTAGGGAATAAGGAGGTAAAAATCTGGAAATTAAAAAAAATATGTATACTGTAGGTACTTTTTTATGTAATAGGTACCTATTTTTCTTTAAAATAACAATGAGTATTTATTCTATTATCACAGGGTACAGTATGATCATTACTGAACAATAAAGCTGGAAGTTTGGGGGAAGATGGGGTAATGAGTTTTGTAGGACTTTGTAAATTTCAATACAGTAGGCAGAAAAGCATTTTTGTGACAAGATTTCTACTGTAAATACAGCTGAACAAAAACAAGTGAGTGTCCATTTATGGCTAAGGTAATGGTGGAAGATGATCAGATTTAAGTTGTTAATGTACAGTATGCAACTTATTAAAAAAACAAAAACAAAACAAACTACAGTGTAAATTCTTTGTGAGTTCCCAATGTGTTACCTGTATTGCCTAACTTCACATTGTATTCCCTTGTACATGTATGTTTCAGTATGTGCTGTACTGGTACACTGTATATTGGGAATAATTTTTCCATACATTGTGGGCTGTAAAATTATAAAGATTTAGCTCACTGATACATCAATTTTTATGGTTCTCTCTTTCAAACTGCTGCTTTATAGTCTCCCATCATTATGGAAGTGTAATACTAAAATCACTGGAATACCACTTTAAATTATTCGTAAAATTCATTCATTATGTTGAGTTTCTCCCTTTTTTACATCTTACATCATATCATGTTTACAATGCTGTTTTAAGCATTAAATCTGATGTCAGCACCATAGTAGGAACATACTGTTCTGTACATACTCAACACTGTTAAGGATCAGCACTGCAAGGAAAACATACACAGTAACTAAATCGTTTGCGTCCATAAAATGATTCATTAAAAATGCAAAAACACAACCTTATCTAGGGCATTTCAAGTTAGTTTTTGCCTGAAGCCCCGCTCATCTCTGACCTTTTTTCAACACTTTTCCCTCTGCAGCATCCTTAATTAATATAGCACAGTGTCACTATTTGTAGGTTTGCTTCATAGTAAAGTGGACTAAAGTGAAAATGTATGTAGATCTCACTTTCACCAGATCGTTTGTGGAGAGTTCTACACAAATCCCTCTGTAGTTGAAAAGTGGTGTGAAACTTAAAAAGCTGGAATGAAACATGAGGAATGATAGAAATTCATTTGTAGTGTTTTGCTTTTTGCAAACGAGCTGACAGTACCCTTCTGCTTTTTTAAAATCTGTTTCTTTCATCGGCCAGAGAGCTTTTTCAGTTGGATAAATCAAAGCCTGTTCTGTAACATCACACTTGTCCCAAATGCCTGCTTCTTCCTCACCAGGGAGCAAGCTTTGTTTATTGTAATGGTGTGTTTGACAGTAATGGTTACTGTCCATTAACCAGGCCCTGCTGGCTTGGCTTTCATCGCTGGAACACTGAGTGCTGTTGAGAAAACAGAAATAGACTGATTTGTTGAAAAGAGAGATGTTTTATGGAAGGTCTCTGTCCCACCTGTCTTGTTTTTTTTCTACTTCCTCTTCTGTCTTTCTGTTCTTGGTGTGCACTGTGCTCTCAGCGTTTGAGTGCAGAAATCAGTTTCTACTCCACCCTCTAATAGTCTTTACTCACTATCCATGTCCAATGGAGTTAGTTATGAACCATCAGTGTTGTCACGGTCACATTACATCAAGTTGTACTTTAACTGGAGGCACAGTGACTTGAACATGATGACTTGCTTGCATCCAGGATGAATTATTGAGGCTGTATTGGGTGGTTCTGGCATTAGCACTGGCATTAGTTATAAAATTCAAGTCTGAAAGTCTGGCTCAGTGAGATATGAACCAGACCAGTCAGTGGAACACAGGAGAGTTTAGATGCTAATATGACTTTATGCCTCTCAAAGTCTCATTAACATCTCTTTAATCTTGGCCTTGTTGATGTAAAATGAAACATGAATCTTCAGCTGCATGGTCTATTAGTCTCCTCAAAGTTATTCAGAAAATCTTTGGAGGATGGTTTAGGAGACGTTTGAAAACATGACAGCTAGAAAAAAAAAATCACTAAGACAATCTGAAGGAAAAACTAAGAAGCCTGGTGATTTGTGTGTTTGTCTAAACAGAAAGGGTTTATGTTCATGTCTAAATGTCAGATATCAGTCACTTTCGCACCTCTAAACAAATGATGCTGGTGAGTAGATGTGTGGTCTAGTAGATGAATAAAGTTGTCATTGAAAGTTTTTTTTTAACACAAAAGTAACTATGAAAAAAAAAAAAGTTTAATGCTGTCATCTTCTGAAAAATCTAATTTCATTACATATTTAACAGCCTGGAAATTCCATCCTTCCCCATCAGCAATTAAACTGCTTGTGTGCCATTCTGCATATCAATTAGCTCACAGCAGGTCAATTTTCAATCAACTTTATGCACAGTTGATTGTACTTCTTGGGAGTTGCATTGGTGATTTCTTGCTTTCATTAGATACTCAATTATATTTAAAATCTGACATCACTGATCCATGCCAAATATCTAAATTTATTCATAGAAGTGTATGTGAACTTTCTGAAGCGTTAGTGAAAAACTGCTCTCATATAATCTCAATTATTCACCACCGAGGGGATTGTCTGAATAGAAAAATCAAGAATTGATGGAAATAATGGCTTGCTCTCTACAGTAACAGTGTAGAAATGGTTTAACAAAAACTGCATTAATTGCATTAACAAATCACACTGTGCTTTTCACTTCTCCTGCTTTGACTTGTCTCCTTTTCTTCTGAATTCAGATTCTAGTCCATGTGGGCTTTCTGACAGAGGAGTCTGGGGATGTCTTCAGCCCCAAGGTGCTGAAGGGGGGTCCTCTGGGTGAGATGGTGCAATGGGCCGACATCCTTACAGCCCTCCATGTGCTGGGACACAACCTCAAGATCTCTGTTTCTCTCAAGGAGCTGCACGGGTAACTTAAGATTTGATCCTGTGATTTTTTTTTACTATATTTTCAAGCTGTAAGCAGAACTGCTGTAGTCACTGTATGATTTGCAGTCCTATTGTTTATCCATTTCAAATTTTATGAGAAATTCTTTGGGGAATCTGTGCAGGAATCATGTCTTATTTTACGAGAGCGCAAAACATTAACATTCTGTTTTAGCTTATTTGTTGAATTAAAATGCTTTGTTGTCCATTCTGGATGCTCTGCAAGTGATCAGCAGCCCAATCGCAGCGCTGTTGCCCACCCACTGTTTTCGATCACCTTTGGCCACACACAGATAAGCTATCTCTCCTTCCTGCAGAGCGCAGTTTCAGCCTGGGGGCTTGACAGCATCTCTACAGTTTGTGCACCTCCTTTCTGCTGCAGCTCACTGACTCCGGAGTGATAACGGGCTTGTCGCATGTCATCGCAAACATAAGTGCTTGCGCCGGTGGACACATACACACACACACATACACATGCACAGACGCACACATACATGGCATTTCCTCCAGTCAGACAGATGGGATGGTTTAAAAATATAAGGCTATTGATTGTCACACCAGCGAGGTGCAATCGGAGGAGTTCAGAAAGCCCGACCGGTCCTGCCTCAGACGTTTTTGCGGGGCTGTGATCTTTTAAAACTGCTCCAGCTTCACGCTGGCTAGTCAGGAAAATGACTGTGTACAAGACTTGATTTGCTGTCGATTCTTTAATGCCAGTGGGTGGAGTGAAGCTGGAGCAGACAGGCCGATGATAATACGTGCTTGTTATCGAACACTGTATCCGTTGCTGTGGGGAAGAGGTCAGGGCATTGATGAGTTAAAGCTGCCCTTTGATCTTAAATATCAGGCCATGAAGAAAAGCTGCTTTCATAAGAACAGACTAGGGAGATCAGTGAGGTGGGAAAGATGCCGCGGTGGGAATGCTTCTGCCGACCGCGCTATTATTTACCCCACTAATTGGTGTCATGGTGTATTGAATCACTGCAGTCTGCCTCCGTTGGGAGCACCATCAGAAATGTTTAGAATACTGCAGAAGTTCTGTCAGAGACTAACAAATGCTGCAAAGACACATAGGCCAAGGTTAGGGCTATATATGTGTGTGTTTGAGTGTTTATGCTACAGCAGAGAGAGATGTTGATATTTTATTGGTGTATTGTATATACATCTATTTAAGCATGCAGTGGTGTTCCATTAAAGCTGATATTAGACTCTATTCATCAGGAAATGAAATGTTCAGCCTTAGAGAAAATATAATGGAGGGCTAAAATTGAAGCCAAGTGGATTTATCAGGCGCTGACCATTCCCTCTTTGCTTGCAGCCTCACAAAGCGTAACTCAGTGTACATATCCTACTCTATTTTTTTACAAGCTTCTTAAACTGGCCATTAAATGGCAGATGCCACAGATCTATAAATCCCTTTTCTGTGACTATTAATGAATACAAAAAGGGAACCTATCTCTCCATCCTTTACTCTTACTCTCCCACACGCTATTTTAAATTGACAGATCGTTATGTGGGTTGTGCTCCCACATATTCCCTCAGGCTTGTATCTATTTACATTTCCTACTCCTCACTTTCCCACCCAGGCTTTTCAGAAAGGAGCTTAGTATTGCTGGATGGCCTGCTGTGGCTCTTATGTGGACAGGATTGTTGATGTGTTTAGAGTTTTCTCTGATATACAGATTAGCCACAACGGGAGCTTAGTTACAGTGGGAGTCAAGCTATTGGTTTGCATCACATAACTGCCTCTAATTGGCGACATTCATGCTCTCTGGTGGCTTCAGTGAGTCGTCGCTTTGACTGGCGTCTTCCCTTTGCTGTCCTGCTTAACAAATCTGTTACGCTCACATATCCCTCATTCAGCCTCAGTCTTTTCTCAACAGACATATGCTGGTATACTTTCCCTGCAGATGCTCCACTAAGATGTCGATATGAACAACGAGGAATAAACTCACTGCAGAATCCAATCTTTTCTCGCCCCACACGATGTAAAATGTTCTCAAAATGCTCTGCTTACACCTTCTTGGGAGCATATAATCGTGATTTTTCAAAAACTGTAATTATTATTATGCAATTAAATTATTCTGTGTTTAATAGTAATCTGTATCTATCTCATGCACCAATCAATGATGGTAGTTATGATAATAATTACACATTTCTAATAATTATTATATAGCTGGTTTACTGAGTGTGTTAGGGCTGCATGGCATAACTGCCCATATAAATCGCCCAGATTTAATCTGAGAACCGTGACACATGTTACACATCCTCTTATACTGTTTTTAGCTTAGAATGGTGTTGTCATTGTATCTTGATGATTTTAGTGATCCCTTACTTGTGCCAGGATTGAAATTTGGTGCAGATATTCATGTCCAGCTCTGGTTGAATTGTAATAATTTTGGTTTTTCCCTAATTTATCATGTAGAAACATCATCAGGTCCAACTTTGACTTTGTATAATACTTTATTTTATAACCAAATACCCACAAAACTAACAACATTTCCAGCCTGACAGAGTGTGCACAGTTAGCATTGCTGTCGACTCTTAGTCTTGTTAATCTATGATCTTAGGCTGTGAAATTCCAAACACCAATCTGGGTGTCAGATGGATGCCACGGTGGAGCGACCACTACTCTGACAGCAGCTGCAAATTGGCTCACATCTTTTAAGGCATATGTTTCATGGCAGATTCTGACTTCAACAGTAAAAACTAAACAGTATTTAATATTTGACGGTTTTAAAATAATTTTTTTTCTAAAATACAATGCCAATGATGGTAATAAGATCAAATAGCTTTCCGTGGTATAACCTTAAAAGATGGCTGGTGTTATTTTACATTTGTCTTATTGTCAATGAATCCCATAAAAAATACCAAAACTAATGATAGATTAACCCATTACTCAACACCTTTTGACTTTTTAATTCTCTTTCTGTGGCTCTCAGCCTATTAAAAAAAAAGACTCACTAATGTTTATAGAAAGGCTGAGTAATCTCCTAAAACAGCTGGGCTATGTAGTTTTTAGCAAACATTATGCAAACAGAAAATAGAGCATTCGTTGGGGACTATTTTCAGCTGTGGATTGATGCACAATTTGGTGCTTTAATGAGTATTAATGGCACAAGGACGGCGTGTGTGGGATTGATTCAAAATAAACTACAATGCCCACGTTTTTCATAATAAAGGAACGTTTGTCTTATTTATGTGTTTTTAATGGTTGCTGGACCAACAGTGGAGCTCTGGCACAGAGGCACAGATGAATAAGCTATATCAGGCTTTGGCAACCAAGGAAATACTTTTTTAGCTCATGGTTGGTTTTTGTCTTTTCATGAGATTTACTGACAGTAATAAAAATACAGCATACCACCAGCCTTATCTTTTAATAATACTGCATTATTATTCACTATCTGTGTATTGTCTTAAACTAAAAGCATCCGCCATGAACCATTTCTTCCTATGTGTGTGTGAAATGAGAAAAGGTAGTAATGAAAACAATGAGATATGAATTTGAAAACTTTGTTGACAAGAAGTTGAGTCATGAAGTGAAGAGTTAAAAACAGGAGCTATAGTAAGAGACGAAAAAGAGAGGAGGAAGTCTCTCTTCATTCCCGGATTTACTGTAATTCAACCAGATACTGGAATGGCTGTGACATCATTTCTGTCAGTAATATTGGCATACTGTGGGGAGGGCCCTACAGCAGTTTGCAGGGCGGCACAGACAGCTGTCACTTCCGCTTGGGGATCTCCCCTCATCTCCTCCCAGAGCGACACGGGTAATTAGCCAACGACAGAGCACAGGGTCTCAACACCTGAGAGACAGAGAGAAAAAGAGGAGGGGAGAGGTAGCTGCAGCCTGTCAGGTTTAGCAGGTTCTGTCAGCAGACTGAGGAAGTAATGTATGCACACACCGCCACACAATACTGTTGTTATCCAGAGAGAAACTGAAGACACCAATATATCAGTGCTTTTTCAACAACACTCTCTGTCCTCTATGCACAATCTTCCCCTTTCCTCTTCTTTCTCACACTGATTTAATTTCATTGTTGGTCCATATTGTATCTCAGGCTCTCCCACTTTTCTGTTCTCTGGTTTGACATGCGGGATGTGAGCGCTGCTTTGCATTTTGCCAATGTCATTTCTATATCAATTATGTCTAGTGGGCTTCTGTGCAGCACTTGACAGAGCACATTAACGCAGTCCCCAGGTAATTCCACCTTGTTTCTCTCTGCAAACACACAGACGTGCCTGAATTGTGTGAACAGTAACCTAAATAAAATGTCATATTGGAGGGTCAAATGCGTCTGTAATCCACCAGCCTAGCCCAAACGGTGAACGTCATGACAGGCATATGCAGAGGTGTAAAATTAGAAACGTGAAATCAAAGCTGCTTTTTTTCCTCGAAGCTCTAGCAACCAGCCTTATTATACTGCCAGTTTCAGGTCGTGCCTTTCCATAAGTGCTGATGCACTCTCACCCTGCAGGCTTCTGATTGATGCGCCTTTGTTTCTCTGCTTTGTGGTGAAAAGCAAAAACAGCAGCATTGTTAAAAATAACCGATGTAGTCAGTAAAATAACATCATAAGGATTCATCTTTCGTACAACAGTGTAACACACTGGCTAATTGATGTTAACAGTGTGGTTTTCTTTGTTTCAATTACCTTTTGTGTGATATGTGACATGTGTTACACTTAGGACTTAGTGCATTTCATTTTTCCAAACTGTCACAGAAAAAAATATTTGATTTTTTATAAGGAGCTGAGTGGTTTAAGCCTGTTCTGTCACAGATTTTACAACCCCACATACCAAG
The DNA here is from genome assembly GCA_029490765.1 of Euthynnus affinis. Taxonomy (NCBI): domain Eukaryota; kingdom Metazoa; phylum Chordata; class Actinopteri; order Scombriformes; family Scombridae; genus Euthynnus; species Euthynnus affinis. The sequence continues at coordinate 18,204,351 of CM055856.1, read as the reverse complement.
AATTGGTATGTTTTCTGTTGCATAAGGATGCTGTTTACTGCAGTTTAAGAAAATGAGGTCCTCTTGTGATGTTGACAGCTCAGAAAAGTGCTTCCAGAATAGAAAGTGAAGTGAAAAATGGGGAGAAATACAAATGAGCTACTGATTTAGCACCATAGTCCATCTTAGTAAGTTAAAAAACCCACAAAAACGAGTTTAAAATCAGATCCCCACCCCCCAGATGTTTGTATCATTGATGTATATATATATATATTTTTTTTTTTTAAATAAAAACTGAAAATAATGAGCCATAACTACTCTTTATACATTTACATAGCTGTTCAGCACAAGGAAATAGAGTGTTTCTCACATGCTGTGATAGTGACCAGATTAATGAGCTGCTGTAACATGAAATCTGCAAGTGGCACATCAGCTGTATTAGGTCATAAGAGAGACAACATCTGAGTTTTTGTCTTTTCCGGCTATCCTACTGTCTCAAGTGGTCATTTAACATGCCAAACCCAGCTCTCTCTGCCAGGCCAGCTTTACACACAGTGGCACATCAACTCTATTCTCTGCCCGTGTCATTCCTCCCACACTGTGAACCCCTCTCTCCAGCCTTCAGTAAACTCCTTGCCCCTAGCTGCAGCCCCTCATATGTGCCTGGAAATCTGCCTCAACCAATTCCCCTCTCTGTTGGATGTACGTTCCCTTCCTTTAAGAAGTAATGCAGTGCAGCTGTGTAGCGTCGTACACTCGTTTGTTTCTCTACCTCTCTTCCTTTCCCTGAACTGGTGATCTGCTATGGTGCCAATAGCCAGCTGTGAAACAGAGAAATTGTGCCCGATGGTGGTTGTCAAGCGGTGTCAGGAAATTTATGCAAGTCTTGCACTTTTGTCCTTCTCTTTGCAGTCGTAATTCTCTCACAACTTATTTCCTCCTCTCCGCAGTCTGAGCTCTTTTTTCTGTAAAACTCACAGAAATACTGCATTTGCACATGTGTGTGTGTATTTTATCTTTTTATTTAAAGTCCTCTAAAGACCCCAAAGCCAACAATGGATTTATCTGACTTATAATTATTGTCTGTGCAGCCTAAACCATATACAGCTTACATCTCCTGTGCCAACAAGTGTCGTCCAACAACACATTCAGAACAATAAATTAGTTGTGCATACATCACACAGTCATGGTTGCCTGTTTATACAGTTGAGAAGAATAAACTACGCTTGCTGTGTTCATTTTAATAAACCAAAATGTCACCAATATGCAACAGTATGACTCTATTATGTGTTTTTAATAAGTCTTGGAAGAAAATAGAGCTGTACAGTCTATCATGGAGGCATATCAGACTGTATCTGCACAGACAGCCCTTGTTAATAGGATAAATTCATTGTTGATTTTGTGTTTTCATAGGGTTTGTTGATAATGATAAAAAGATAAAATAATGCCAGCCAGCCTTATCCTTTAGTCCCATGTGTGTATATGTGTGAGGGAGATAAAGAGGGGTAGATAGAGTTGTTTGTGTCTTTTACAGTATGTGTGCTTGTGTGTTACTGTATGTGTATGTATTCCCATTTCCACACTCCTGGCTCCTTAATGCACTTTAATCCTTTTACTCTTCCCTTAAAGTTTCCACAGATTTGCATATATCCAATTAAACCTCTGAACACCAGCAGCTTCAGTGGATGTGTGACGAGCGGAGTCACGTACAGTTCTGCACTCAGTCACTGTAATACATCTGCTCTCACATTAATGAACGTCAGCATTAAACTATGAGAGCCCATGTAGGGCCATAATTTATACTTATATTCATACAGTGAAACCTCACATACACACATACTATCGACACATTCAACATATATACATTACTGGCAAGTGAACCAAACACACATGCAAAAGAAAGAACATGCTCTGATTGAGACATCATACAGTTTTTCTTAAGTTCTTCTTAAATTTGCCTTGAACTTTGACTTTTTCCACACTTTGACACACACTTCCATAACTTCCACATCTGGAATGTACCTACCTGCTACCAATATCTCACAAATTTTTCAAGCAAAAATGCTCACTAAAAAAAGTACAACTGAAATTAAACTGCCTTTTTTGTCTACTGCAACCTACATATCTTGAGAAAAAAATTGAAACTAAAAGTGATACATTTATATTTTAAATTATTTGATTTTATATTTGTGACTAGTCTTACATTATTACAATGGCAATACAGCAAATCAAATCTTGAATATAGCAATAACATGGTGTTCTATCATAGGCAGAGCAGACAGCCACACTGAGCCTGATAGCATGCTATCTATGCTATATATGCTGCTACACAACACAAGATACTCTGAACAACAACCCACCTTAGCTTTCCTGCTTAAGTCTCCCACTTATCTAACTTATACACATGAACACAGATCTTGTCCTGCACCTCAACTTGTTGAACAAGCCACCAAGCAAATGTGCACTGCTAACGTCAAGGAGCAGGCTACATAGCTAATTAGCTACTCAGCTGCTGCTCATTAAAGAGCATGTAAACAGACCTGCAAATATTGCTAAGTTCCGGTTAGGCATTGGGTTGGTCTTTCAGCTTCAAAATCCATGTTAACAACACGCTATCTGTCCAACTTGTAACTACAGCAATTTGTTTACTTTGTCTCCGTTCCATGCGGTGTAACACCAGTAGACTGCCAGCTAATGATGGCTGAGACTAAAGGGACCATTTCTGATATTTTCCCCAGATATTCATTCGGAAAATACACTATTAAAAATACTTTTAGAAAGCATGGTGGCATTATTTTTGACACTGGCCGTGATGCAGGCAAGTAAACTTTCTTGCCTGCATCAGGGTCTTACTGTAGTAAGATCCTGTCATCTGGACTATGTTGTATCCCCCTGCCTGCATACAGCACACAATGTAGAAAGCAGAAACACTGCTTAATTGAAGAGCGTTTGTTTGTGTAAGCACTGAATTGCCTGGGTGTGTACCTTTGACTGATGAAACTTGAAGCACCATTGCTGACACTCTTTTGCTCATTATCGCATCTACTGTAGGGGAACAAGCTGCTATGCTAGTTTCCACCAGGCTGCAGTGCTCACTAATTATGATCAGTGTCCAAAGAAAGATCGATAGGCTCTTGTTTTGCAGGATTTGTATTTGTGTATGTGTGTGTGTGGATTGTGGGTTGTGCATGATGTGTTTCTGAACAAGGTAGTGAGAGAAAGAGGGAGTGCAAGGTCATGGGTCTATGACTACACCTGCAAAAAGATTCATGAAGTGTATGCAGTGTAACACGTTTGTTTAACGTGTTTCAGCCAACAGTTTTGTTCTCCACTGCTTGCAGAACAACTGTGATCATATTTATACTTTGCAGAGGGGCTTTCATTGATATTGGCTTCTTTTCTTTGCTGAAAGAGGATGCTGTCATTCAAGAAATGACTTGACAGTGCTCTCTTTTTTTATATATTCCCCTTTGATCATTAAACATTTACATTTTGTACATATTAGATATTTAAGATGCAAGTAATTTAATCATTACAGTTTCTGATAAAATCATAGATAACTTTTATTCAAAAATCTAATCAAGTGTACGCTGGAAGGTTTCCAGATATGTGTTGTTGCATTCTTTGGCACATAGATGTATATCACATGTTTTGGCTATACTGTTAGTACAGCTATAAACTATACACAGTCAAAATAAGAGAGATGTGATTTACATCCCTAAATCACATCTTTTCAGAATATGTATTCACCACTTTATCTTGTTGTGGGGACAAAAGTCAGCTAGGGGACTCACTTCCAATATGAGGACAAAATTTGGTCCTCACGGGGTTAATCATTTATTTTTAGGACATGATTTTGTCAATGTCAAGTCAATACATTGTCCTCACAAGTACAGTATTACAATTTCATTCTACAGAACTGTACTCGTGTATTAATAAAGATATTTTACATAATGTTTAATGTCATATTATCTTGGCATAAGCTGCATTTAATATAGAGAGTATTTTACAGATCTGCACATCCACACTTCTTCTCCCAGGCTGTTTTTGTACTGTGGTGTAGCTCTAAAGAACTGCTGAAGTTTGACAAAGCAATATTCTAATGAAAATAGACACGCTTGATTGCGTTTTCCTCAAACAAAGTGTTACCTTGATCCCAACTAAACACGGTGCTCTGAAGCCATGCTGTACTTGTTTTTAACAGGAGACTCTTTTGTAACTGCTCTATTCTGGTTTTAGTTATTTTTTTCTGGCAGCAGATTCTTGATATTGAGACTGATCAAGCCAAGCTGGTTTTATTGCACAGAATAAGTGCACAGTATCTCTACAGCACTGACATGTTCATTCATTCACTCAAGTGCCCTGTGTTTAACTGGAAATGTATAATGAAGCCTCATTGTAAAAACATGTCCATCACTTATTGTAACTGTAATGTACTCATTATTATTCTCAAAAACTGGCTGGTAAGACAGCTTACAATGCAAGAGAGAAGAACACAGAATGCAAAAGGCACCATTGTAACACTTTTGTATTCAACATTTATGTGGTAAGTGCTTGGATGGCACCATGATGGAGACAGATTCAGCTCAAATAATGCTTGAAAGCAACCATCCCTCTGTATCTGTCAAAGACGTGTGGTTAAATAAATGTGCTGCGTCTCTCACATAGTATGTGTATTTTCGTGTGAGAGTTAGAACGAGCCGTGCAGATAAATTGGGTGACTCCCCGTTGCGAGGCATCGCTGCTTGGTAGCGTTGAATTCTGTGTTGTAAGGTTGAATGGCCCTGCCGGCGTCTCACAGAGAGAACTGACATGCTTCACAACACAGTTGGGCCCTTTCACTCTTCCTGCCTTCAACTATCATTCTCGTTGTGTCCCCCTCTCAACTATACCTATTTCATACTCGCTCATATCTTCAGAGAAGTGGGAGAAATTGCATACAGCGCCTTTGAAAAGTAAGGCTGTCCCATCAAAATCAATTACTCACCTGATCGGTTGTTAGCATCTTGGTGGGTTAAAAGTGGGTTAAAATTTCAGTTTGTTAGTAATTTTTGCTGGTCCTTTTCTGGGTAATGATCTGTCTTTACTTTAAAATGATAAAATCTCAGTCATCACAAGAGTTTTCACAAATATTTTTTAGTGTCTTCAATCCTCTGCAAGACTACATTCATCTGTGCAGCCGCAATAACACTGCAGGAAAAATACTGACAGTTTTTTAAACTGTCCAAACACTGCAGCCCTGGTTAAAATGCTGCACCTACGACTTCTGCTGGATCTGTACTGTATATTTGCATAATCATCTAACAGAAACAATATTATCTTTGTACAATAAAGAAACAGTTCCAGTCATACTGTAACACTTTACAAACTGCAGTCTGTGTTGCATTGGGCAGAAGGTAAGCTGACCAAGCTTTGAGATGCTCACTACCTTATGGGAAATGCTGTTCAAGCACTTCAAGCAGCTCTACCTGCTATGTTTCACTTTTGCAGAAACATTTTCCCTTTACAGTTGTGAGATGGTTATTCAAACTCTCTTAGGGAGTGACATTTGTTTTTGCTTTTATACTTCTGTGCTTTATCTCCTCTGTGGGGATTACAGTGATTGTTTGTATGCCACTGTGCACATTGCTGGGCTGTTTATGATGCTAAAAGCACATCTGACCTGTGTGTGCAGGTTTCTGGGGGTCCCTCCAGGAAGAGGAAGCTGCCCTCTGACAGGACCACTGCCCTTTGACCTCATCTACACCGACTACCATGGCCTGCAGCAGATGAAGCAACACATGGGCCTGTCGCTGAGGAAGCACAAGTCAGTGCTTTGCTCTCTCTCTGTCTTGTCAATAAACTCATTTTGTCTGTCTTGTCATTTTTGTTTGTTTTCCAAACTCTGAGCTCTACAGTAAGTTGTGTGCTTGTTTGTTGCATACATTTTTGTTATCACTAATTGCCTTTCTGCTGAAATACTTGAATATTGGCTTATTGATTGGCTGGGGTTACCAGCTGGTGGACGCTGGGCAACTTTTCACTTTGCATCAGCAAAAGCTTCCCTTTTGGAGGGGGACTTTGATGCTTTTGGGTTTATGTCGCCTCCTTTTTCTCAGGGTTACAAACTCTGCTTTTTTATATGCTTCACATTTTAAGCAAACAGAGCTAGTTGGTTGGCGGCACTGTAGCAGTCACAGTGTACAAGCAAATCCTTTTTTGTCATATCCAAACAGAACAAAAACAAAGCAAACCAATTTTAATGCAAACTACAACACTGGGTGGAAAAGATATTTATGAAAAAGGAAAAGAGTGGAAGAAAACAAAAGTTTTAGTTATAGCAGTGTGAAAATAATGATCATGCAAAGGATGGCTTTCTAGGGTGCAATTCAGTTAGCTGATAATGTGTAGCTGCTCTACAGTTTGTTTTCATTCCATATTTTACTGTCAGTGTTGAAGAAGAGAAGGGTGCTACACCCCATTAAAAAACCGAGCAGCGGGCGCACACATTTCACAATAATTCATTTTGGTTTTCTTGCATTTTGAATTCTCTAAAGCGAGGCACAACAGCAGTGAAAGCCTCCGCTGATTCCAATCAGCATCAGTCCGACGTCAGCTGATCGAACAACACCTCCTCAACTGTCAGTAAGTGACAGACCAATACTTTAATTCCCTCCTCAGCCCTGACACTGATTAGAGATGCAGGGCACTGGTAAATCTTCTCAGATTGGATTACATCAATTGATTTTTGACTTCCCATTGTGAACATTCACTGCTGATAAAGTGCTGATGTCATTTTCTTTGTCTTCTCTCAAGCTGTTTTATTGCAAATTAAACACATATTTTCTCTCTCTTTTCTTTTCTTTCTTTTTTTTTTTTTTTTTTTAGCATTTTTGCCTTTGTATGACAGTGATTAGTGAAGAGGCAAACAGGAAACAAGACAGAGAGATGGTATGACATGCAACAAAGGCCCCTGGCTGGAAATGAACAGGGGATGTTGCAGTTATGTGGCATGCATGGCAACCATTTCTCTCTGTTAACATATTTAACTTTAATTTCCCCTTCTGAAGTATCGGCTTATCAGAGAGAATTTTAAGCATTTTTCAGGCAATCCAAAGAGATTTGGCAAGATAGTTACAGTATCTCCTTAAAATGCATTCAACATTCCTACATATGGTCGAATTAAATTCAGTTTAGATCCGTCCAGGTTGAACTATGATCTGTTCCAGCTGAGGGCCCACGTGGCTGTGAAACAAGGCTGTGATTTAAGCCTCAGTCGTCTCACCTTGAGGCCCATGTAAGCTGTGCTCAGTGAGGGGGGTACTGGCAGGGGACATGGATATCCATCACCACCGACAGCTTTACAAACCAAACCTCCTGACACTGTTGTACTTAAATGAGCTGTTATAACTCAAAATGAGAATGCTTTCTTAGTTTTAACGTTTCTGCTTATGGAATGGTCCCTAAATGTTTGATTTGGCTGTACTTCTGTCATTTGTGTTGCTAATCTGGTCTGATTGTACTGTGCAAGATAATGGGATCATTTTTTTCTCTCTTTTTTGCGGTTTGTCTCACTCATCAGTGCATTATGTAAAGGCAAGAGACAACTTTGTTCTAATTTTAGCTCAGCCTATTTTCTATTTTTTCCCAGGTGCCATATCCGAGTGATTGACACTTTTGGCACTGAGCCTGCGTACAACCACGAGGAGTATGCCACTCTGCACGGCTACAGAACCAACTGGGGCTACTGGAACCTTCACGGCCAGCAGTACATGACCATGTTCCGTATGTGGACTTTTTCATTTCATCCCTCCAGCAGAGATTTCCTTTTTGCTCTTACTGAGGTTGAGGATGTACATCTGTTCACAGGAGAAGACTGAATGAAATGTCTGCATGAATTCTGACAGACGATAATATATCTAGAACGTGAAGTGTTTTGATGCGTGTGCGTGGGCATGTGTATATGTAGGTTTATGTGACTGAGAGTGCAAGCAGATTGTGTGAGGTTATATGCCATCCTCAGGCTGTCACAGTCGAGGCTTTGGGCAACAAACAGACCGGGGTACTCATTCAGAACAGCTGTGCCTGTACAGATGCCTAAAACCGCCTACTGTGGCCAAGCACCAGTAGCCATATACGCATTAGCTCACGCACACACACACACACACACACACACACACACAGACATGGACAAAAACACACAAATTCACAGCATCTTTGGCGAAATTGTAAGCAGAAGAAACTTCAGCTGTTTGCGTATGTCTCCAATTAATTGCTCGACAATCGACTGCCCCGCTGTTTCTGAAATACTCTTATCACAAACCTGACACTGAATTATATCAGCTTTCATTTCAGGTTAGAAAATTGACTGAAAATACTGCTTCTTTCTGCTTCCCACTTGACATCTCACTGCTATTGTGGATTTTCATAGGTTGTGCTACCATTCATAGTGCTGTTTTGTGAGCTGAAAGCTGTAAGCTGTGGCATATTAAAGCTAAAATCTAAAATCTCTGTGCATTACAACTACAGCAAAGTCAACTGAGCAGAAAGCATCGCTTTTGTTGAATTGTTTCACCTCATTGCTGGTTTGCAATGAAAGTTAACCGATAACGTAAAGTGAATGTAAATGCACTTTATTATTTATTGAACTCAGTGGCTCAACCCCAGGAAATGCACCATTTCTAGTGTTTTGTACACATGAATAGAACAGAATACCCACGATGCTCCCTTGGTTCTTTATTCTCTACATGTACAGCACTCTGGATCTCCACAACACCTCTTTCAGTTTAATCACATTTTATATATATATTTTTTGAGACATAAAATTGGACTTGTAATGTTGTATTGCCAATCTCTTTGTTTGTCCTTGGCAGCCCACACCCCAGACAACTCTTTTATGGGTTTTGTGGCAGAGGAGCTGAATGAGACGGAGAGACTGAACATTCAGAGGAACAAGGTTAACAATATGGCTGTTGTGTACGGCAAAGAAGCCAGTATGTGGAAGGTCAGTATCACACAGCAACATAATTAGCACATTTTCGTTTCTAATCTATGTGAATACATAACATTTTGGTATTATGTTTTTTGTGGAAGTGGGGGATTTTTTCTATAGCTATAGCTATATACATTATATATATTGATGCTTCAGAAAGTGCAGGATACATATAAAGTTGGGGGAACTTGTGAATATTCCTTTTCTTAATAACCTTTCACAACATTTCATTGTGAAACACCCACTAGATGTTACATTTCCTGCAAACAAGTGACTTCTAGAGGAATCTGGCCTGAAGTCTGATGGTAGAGGAACAATTGTTTTTGTTTAGAGTAAATTTTCCCTCCGAGCTACTGGCAAGGTTTCTCGCTTCTACTGTAACTTTGAAGTGTGCTGCAGCCTCCCCCAAGCTTTGGTTCACTTGAATCCGACTCCAGCTTTGTTCCTACATAGCCGTAGCATTGCCCATTTCTCTGAACAACTTGAGCCGCAGTGTAACATTTGTGAGTCTGAAAGATTTCCGTGCAAACGTCAATAGTGTTGGAGTCTCTCCAGACAGTGAATACCCCCTCATTGAGTGCGAGCTCTTCTTCCACCCGCAGTTTTGAGGTAAACATGTGAGATTTTTGACTGCTCGACACTTGCAAATGTTCTGTGAGAGAAAAAATAACTAATATTTCATATCATTTTCTCTCCTCCGTCTCTCTACTCCCATCCCTACTTCATACTTCTGTTCTCATTTTGTACTATTTTGTCTTCATTCTCCTATGATGCATCATTGATGGATCCACTCAGCTTCAAGTAAGTGCACCTGCCTCTCACTGACATTATTGACTGTCCAAATACCAAAACTCACACCAAGATTGTTCCTGACTTTCTGTTGTTTCCAAAAAAATATGTTCTACTTCAGTTATGTGAGCATGAATTTATACCTAACTGCCTAACTTTAAGTAAATAAACTTTATATATCAGTTCTGGAAAGAAATATTTCAATAATTTTTCCAGGACTTACAGACTTGAGTGGAATATATGTTGCAAGATCTATATCTGTTGTTTAAAAAAAACCCTCTTCTGTAATGTAATATAGAGGAACATAACTTAAAATGTTTACAACAAGTTTCAATTGAATGAATGAGTGGAGTTTATTTTTCACTGGTTGTAGCAGCTTTTTTTCCACGAAGAATGAAACCACAAACCTTCTACAGCCGTCTTTCAAGTCTGCAACGCCTGTGTGTTTGATTCTTAAAAGACATATTTTGAATATCTCTTTAAGTAAAAGAAAGTGTGATTTCATCTCAATGTCGCTCAGAAACAGTATAATGGCACAAGATGAAAAAAGAAGAGTAAGGCTCAGATGATGTTTATAAATGATTTATGCCTTGAAGACAGAACTTCAGTAAATAATTCATAACATTCCCCCCAGAGACACTTTTTGAGAGAAACTAATTCAGTTTTACCTCAAAAGCTATACATTCATTTCAGTCTTTCATGTTCCATTAAAACTCCACGTGTACTATATGTGAAACCAGAAGTCTGGGTTTGTTCCTGAATCAGGATTCATTTATAATCCCATTTACATTTGTAAATTACTAAAAATCCTGCCTTGGAGCATAAGCCTTTCTCTTTTGTGTTATTCACTCCATATATTTCAATAAGGACAATCATTTAAAAATATCTGATTTCTTTGTTTTTAGCAGCAGTTTGCCAGCAAACGTTTGTTGGTTAGACTTCACAGCTTGACAAAAGAGATGAGCCCCATCAGATACAAGGGGCCGCTGTCAAGTTCAGACATTGACAGATATGGAAGAAACCAAAGTAAGGTCCTGAAAGTTTCAACTTGCAAGTGCTATCATGGATGCCACCGGGTCATAGAATGTGGAAAGTGAACTGCAGGAACACATTTTATCTTATTTCTCAATCAGAGATTGTATTGATTGGACATGACATCATGACTTCACTTTCTATGTAAGAAGAATCATTTTACATTGTTAACTATTAGGTGTTTCATTCTATTAACTACACTATATAGACCAAGCATACTTCCTGTTTTCCAGTAGTCTCCGAGGGCTTTAAAGCACAGTTCCTTATCCCAGGGGAAAGGAGTGAGAGCTGCAAACTGTGAGTCACGGGTGGTTTATTGTGAAACATGCAATAGCTTCCTTGCTTATTGGTCCTCTCCACACATTTCGATATATAAACGGAAATTAGTACATTTATTGGCAAAGTCACCACTAAGATCATGGCAAACATCCTTTTGCTATGTGTTACTTTTATAGAAACTATAATTAACAAATTTGAATCAGTGTTCAAGGCTTAATGTCTAAAATTAATTAAACTAAATTAACATTAATCTGTTGACCAACCAGAAGGTATTGTATTTGTATTTTTATTTTATTTGATAGTGACAATGCAATTTCATATAGTTCCAATAAAGAGCATGAAACTGATGTACTGCATGGAGAGTTTATAGCTATTGCAAATTTTCAACTGTTGTCCCTAGTTGTACTTTACTTTTACTGTAGGTGAACTACAGTTAAGTAAAACGGAATTTTTCGCAGAATTTTTCATGTATTTCTTAGTATTTGTTTTGTCAGGGGAAAACAGCAGGCGTTTATTTTTCAACATATAGTATCAATGTTAATGTCCATTTAAAGCATTCTTTTAAATGCATACATATTGTTTTAAATGCTCAGAAAGGCTCATTTTAGAGACTTCTAATTCTGTTTCTTGGAACATCTTTGATGTTTGCATTTCTTGGCGCAGCTGCAATTGCCATGTTCATCTCTGCACGCCCAGACAACAAGGAAGCTGGAGGACACAGGGGCTAATGTGTTGACAGAGTGGTTGTATTTCCTGTTTTGACATGTCTCTTAGTGGCCAGTATTGTCACATCTTCCGTCATTGGTGATTTTTTCCTCTGCATCATCATATCTGCCTCTTTGTGGAACGCCTCCCTCAACCTCTGGATTTTTGGTTGTAGGCTTTCCTCAGCTTCTTTCTTTCTGTCTTCTTTCTCCATCTCAAACGCCTTTCTGTCCTCACACGTGGTGTGTTCCTCTGCTTCAAAGGCCTTCCTCCTCTTATGTTTTGCCTTGACTTCTTTACTGAGGGCTCTTCTTTCTTTTTCAACATTCTCTTTCTCTAGTTGGAAAGCATCTCTCATTTTCTGGATGCCTATTTTTTCTTTGATGTAGGCCTTCCTCATCATCGCCATCTCCTCCTTTTCCACCTTGAACAACTCTTTGTCATCACTCATGGCGTCATTTTCGGCATTGAAGGCCTTCCTCTTCATAACCTGCACCCTAACTTCTCTGTTGAAGGTTTAGCTTTCTTTTTTCATGTTCTCCTTCTCCAAGAAGAAAGCCTCTCTTATCCTCTGGATATTCGACTTCTCTTGTATGTAGGCATTCGTCGTCTTTTTCATATCTTTCTTTTCTATTTTGAAGGCCTTTCTTTTCTCAGACATTGCATCTTTTTCGGCATTATATTTTGCCTTAACTTTATTGAAGGCTCTTTGTTTTTTGCCATAGTCTCTTTCTCTACCCGGAAAGCCTCCTTCATCCTCTGGATGCCTGTTTTTTCTTTGATGAAGGCCTTCCTTATCATAACCATCTCTATCTTTTCAATCTGGAAGACCTTCCTTGCTTCACACACTGAACATTTTTCAGCATAAAAAGCCTTCCTCTTATTTAATTGTGCTGTGAGCTCTTTCTGGATGGATTTTCTTTCTTCATCCATGTTTTCCTTCTCCAACTGAATATCCTTCCTCATTTCAGCACACTCTGTTTGAAATTCCTCTCTCTCTCCTCTCATTCTTTCTCTTTCCTTCTCCAGCTCTTCTCTCATCTTGTTGATAAGTGCCTCGTTGTACACAAGTTTCTTCCATGCCTCCTCTACAGAGGGTTTTTTGGCTTCTGCCTCCATTTGCTGCTAGAGTACAGAGCGTGCATGGAGATTCATCTGGATGCACAAAGATACAGCATGCACTTGATACGTAGTGATAAACATGAAGAGAAAGTGTAGATTTTCCAACTGAAAGTGGATCTTGGATCTTTTTCTAAATGTGATATAGGAAACATTTTTTCAAAGAAGCATTCAGTCTTTGGGAAGAAGAAATTAGAAAACTGTCATTTCATTTCATTTAACCATGTCAGAGAGAATGAGCTTTAACCATCGGATTAGTGTTTTAACAAACCGACTTAAAACCTCCTGGAAGCATGTGATGGATTCAAATTGATGTGACTGTTTCTCAGATGTCTCACATCTCTCAAAGACATGGAAAGTTTCTGTCAATAAACATTGTCTTACAATTAGACTAATGAGGTACTTACCACCAAGAGAGGTGGGTCTTGTTAAAGTTCCATCAAGGACATTTCAAATATTTGTTGCAGATGCAATGGGTGCTTTTCTTGTCAAAGGCCAATGTGTTCAACACTCAGGGCTCTGTGTAATGAAATGACTTCTCTTCAACCAGTTCCATTATGATGCATATAGTGTATAGACATCATATAGTGCAGGTCTAATGAGCTCTAGTTAAAGCTCAATACAAAGTCAAATGAACTCAAATAAACTTGAAAACTATGCATTTAAGAAGCATAATACTTTCTTGTTTACATTCATACAATGATAAAATACATTCAGACCAGCAAACATCAAGTCTCTTTTTGAAATTAACATAACATGTCTGTTTGCAGTTTCAACCCCTCTTCACATTCTTCACTTGTTTAAAAAAAATATATTCAAGTGGCTGTTTGGAGCGTTTTAGTCCATCTCAGACTGTAAACTTTAACTCTACTTCCACATGTCTCAGTTGTTCTTTAAAAGGCTTAGCTCAATATCCATTAGATCCATCTGAATTTCATCAGCTTCAGCTGTAGTTTGTGTGTTTCATCTGTGGTTTTTCATAGAATCTAAATGGTATCTCTCAACTCTCAGTCAGCTCTGAGCCATGTGTGACCTCTTTTGTGCATGAACTAAAATTGAAATGACACACAGCTGTCCAAGAAACATTTAGTAGCCAAGCATCCAATTACTTTTGAAACATTGCAATTTGGGCTCTATGTGTTTAAAGGGCTATATCTCCTACACAGCTCTTTCTATATTCATTTAAATCCACATCCACACACCCCCAAATTAAAGCTGACACTTCTGATTACTGACATTTCATTCATGTCCATTTGTACTTGGTCTTTATTTTCTCAGCTAAGGAAATATTTCCCTTAAGATGGTTCTTGATTTGGAGGTAAAGCAGAATTATCAAGTCTTTATATTAGTATTTGTATTTTAAATATTCATTTTTGTTGTTGTTTTTATTAAGAGATTTTTGATCATTTTCTCGTGTGTAGCTGCAATATTTAATTGTAAGACTTCATTCTCATTTTCATTCCTACGGGCCTAAAAGTCACATTTGGTTTGATGATAACTGGCTGGTTATTGTTCTTTTTAAGGCCTTTTGTCTGCCTCTTAGCAAAAACTCTCCCACTTGCTCTATATCCCTGTATGTTCCTGAATGTAAGGGCGTTTTTCATTTAACTCCTTATTCTCCAACAACTCCCTCTCTATAGAAATATTGCTAAAATCCTTATTTCTTATACAGTGCACCTCAATTTCTCTTTGCAGTGATACATGGTCACCAATAACACTGAGTGTACTTGACTTGTAGTAGTAAAGAGCTAAAACATAAAAACCTGAACCTGAAATGAATAGAAAGCCTACAGTACAGTTCTGGATAATTACTGATGATATTAGTACTAACAACAACAAAGTCAGCTCATTAGATCAACTTAAGTTTGCCTCATTACCATCAACCAATACTTTTGCTTGGGGGGGTGGTACTCATGCCCTGAGGCGTAATTTCCACTGGGGATGGGTGAAGTCCTGTGCCCCCATTTTAAAAATCCTCTTTGCGTCCATCTCACTTTCAAAATCTTTTTATTATCATTTTTCAGACTGCAAAAATCATGATTAACATGCTGCTGTTTGCTGTAGATGTGGACATGTTCCACGCATGCACACTTGAAAAATTGCTCACTGAGCAAGCAGCTATTCATAAAAATGAAACGCCAACAGCAGCAGTTAAATTGAATGTCTTTCTTTTGAGATCGAATGAAAAGAAAGAAAGGAAATGTGATTTGGTTGATTTGGTAGACTAGTCAGTAATTTAACCCAGGATAATCATATTTTCTTTTGACCCGTTGATGTTAGGCTAACACTGACTGAGCCAACATCAATACACTCTTGCTAGGTAACATTGTTACTATTACTAATGTTGGCTTGCCAGCAAAATAGTCACCAGCCCTTTACATATTTCACATTGAGGAGGCTGAAAACCTGGCTGAGAAGCACAATGGTACAAATTCACCTAAACAATGTAGCAGGAGATTATCCTTGCATGTGAGCACAGGAAGCATTTGGTTCTTTCAGAGGAGAAAAGAAAGGATACATATATATATATATATATATATATATATATATATATATATATATATATATATATATATATATATATATATATAAAGGTAAATGTTAAGTATGGATACCCCCCCCCCCATATACACACATCTTCTCAAACCACAGTAACGCCCTTACTCTCATCCTACCCAACCCCGATACTTCTGCTCTGCCCTTTCTAGAGTGGTTGTACAGTATGTAATACTGATGACTCTGTTCAATTTATTAACTGGCCATTGCAGTGAGAAGTGCTTCTTAATGTATAAACCAAAAATAGTGCAACTTAAAACAAGAAAAAGCAAAAGCATAGCTGGCTCAGATAGCCTCAGATTTACTGTCTAACATTAATGCAGTCACTTCATTAAAAACTAAATCACTGTAGAAGTGCTGTTATATCAACATCCCCCTCTACAGAGTGTTTAAATCATTTTGCCTTCCTCTCGTATGTCTCAAAAGGGTAAGGAAAAGTTCCTGGCCATCCTGCATCGCTACATGGAGATCCATGGAACGGTGTACTATGAGACACAGCGCCCCCCAGAGGTGCCTGCCTTTGTCAAGAACCACGGTCTGCTGCCTCAGCAGGAACTGCAGCAGCTCCTCAGAAAGGCCAAGGTGGCAGATTTTACTGAGGCTTTTTATTTAAGATGTATACTGGTGTGATGTAGACTCATTATCCCTTTCTTTTTCCTGTCAAGCTGTTCATTGGATTTGGCTTCCCATACGAAGGTCCCGCCCCTCTGGAGGCCATAGCCAATGGCTGCATCTTCTTGCAACCCAAGTTTAATCCTCCTCACAGTTCCCTTAATCATGAGTTCTTCAGAGGGAAGCCCACCTCCAGGAAGGTAGATGCACTTGTCACTATCTTATCAGTGAGCATGACAAGAACTGTCAATAGTATAATGTGGTGGTTACTGGATTAAGTTGGCAATTTTCTATATTTTTCTTATTGTCAACAAATGTCAAGTGCAGAGCCAAATCAACAATGAACTTATCCTAGTTACAAGTATTGTGCGTGTATCCAAAGCCTGACATATGGTATTCCTCTTTGCCATAGACATTAAATGTTGTCCCAGAACTATAAAAAACAAGCCATTGATCCACAACATTGCACTGGGTGACATATTCCTTTATTTAGAAGAGTATGATTATTTGAGTTTGTTTAGAAACATCTCCAAAGACTAATAACAGCAATCACATTTCCAGTCTCCTGAAAGTAGTTCCTTGTTCAACAGACAAACACAGTTCCATTTACAGAGCTTTGCTAACTTGTGTTACATATCACAACCTCTTGACTTTGTACAGTGGCGTCTTACTTACTTATTCACTTACTTAATATAACCATAATCATAGTCTCTGGGGTGAAGGAACATGTCATCTAGTACAATGGTGTGACTCACTTATGTGTTTTTAATAGGTTTTCTTGCACACCAACAGTGGTCTACAGCACACAAGAATAAGATATATCATACTTTAGATACATACACAATACTTGTAAGTCGATCAATTCGTCGTTGGTAAATAAAAATGTATTGAGTATACTACACTTATACCATTGTCTGATCTCAAACTGTTATCATTGTGATCATGAAAATATCCCTTTCATTCCCTGTCAGGTGTCCTCTCAACATCCCTATGCAGAGCAGTACATCGGCAGGCCGCATGTCATCACCGTCGACTTCAATAACTCTAAAGAGTTTGATGCAACCATCCGTGAGATCATGGCAACCAATGTATGTAATGTTGATTTTTTTAGGGTTTTTTCTAAGCCATCTAAGCCCACTACTACTCATTCAACAAAATAATGGTCCTCCAATATTGTTCTATCACAGTATATATTACAATACTGCACAATAGTGCAGGTGAGAGCATAATTTGCTCTAGCACACTTCACATTCTGGTTTGACCCACTTTTGAAGCCCTCAGCCTTTAATAGAGCTCTTGATCACAGTATACAACATTACAACAAAATGCTTAGTTGGCTCCCTCTCCGCTCTCCTCACTGCTAATTGCTAGAGATATTGAGCGGCTCAGTATGTAAACTGTACCCACACCTGGGTTTACATGGCAGCTTTCCAGAGGTCTGCCCCACAGGCAGTAAGCATTGTCCGCAGCAGATCATATTAATCAATCACGCTGTGCTCAATCTGTCACCAGAACAACACCGCGCTGCAGCTAAGCCAAGCCTCTCACAGTGCCAAGATGCATGTGTACCTCTACCTGCCAGGTGTGTTAAATAGACCTTGTGTTTCCTGCTGATAGAGGCAAAATGAAGTACCAGTTGTGGTACTGTAAATGCTTAAAAAGTGGATCCTGAGGGAAGGAAAAACAACACTAATCACGTAGTCTGACTGACTTATATGTAAAAGATGAATTGAAACTAAGAGCAGCTTTATTTTCCATCAGTTTGACAAGCATGTGTGCTTAAACAGACAAAATGGAAAATAGTGCATGTCATATGTCATTTATAGTTGTGCTGAGAACGTTTTGATAATAGTATTTAAGCTTATTTAGTGCAATGTTCAAGTTTAATGAGATGGATCCTACTATAAAACAAAAAGTATGTTTTGTTATTTGTAGACTGCTGCTACATTAACAAAACCTTGTAATTTTGCAAAAATATGTTGTGAAATAACAAATCATATCACGTCATTTTTAAAAGACAGACTTGCCACTTTCGTAATTAAAGAATTTAACAGTAAAATGAAATTTCAGTGTATTAACACAATCTTGTAAAAAATAAAGTACATTCTACAGTACCAGTCAAAAGTTTGGACACTGTATGTAAATTTACTTTTTTTTTTTTTTTTACAGTGTGCAGCACAATTGGTAGGCTGGCTACTAGCACAGTGTGACACTATTTATATGTCTTCACAGCCGGCTCAGCACATAATTTTCCTTACTCAACATGTCTTTGGATAAGGTGTGTTCATACTGCTACAGTTCATATGGTTGACTTTGAGCTCAATAGCTGCCTGCCTGTCTGAAACATTGTTGCCTCCGATTTTATTGGCACCATGGCAACAGTGCATGATGGAAATAAAGAAACAGGCAGCTGATAAAGAAGCACACCTGTCCGATCTTACTCACCACCTGAGCTTGTGCACCTTTTTTGAGGGGGACATGACTGCTCCCAACTCGCCTCAGGAATGTGGATGAGATTGCATTTCACTTTATGTCATCAATGATGGCATAAAATAATAAATGTCGCTCACATATTTTTGTGGCCAAGCAATGCCATTAGTTTATGTATATAAATTGCATTGTCATTTAAAAAATGTTTTCCACTGCTGAATTCAAATCACCCTCTATGAAGCATTTTCTGTCTCTCTCTCTCTCTCTCTCTCTCTCTCTCTCTCTCTCTCTCTCTCTCTCTCTCTCTCTTGCATTCTATTATCCAAAGATGCCCAAAAGGCAAATTGCATTGTGGAATAGCTGATGAAGTGCCAGATACATTTCATTAAACTCGGATGAAATAAAGTAATAAGAGAGTGCTAAAAGGAACACAACACTAAAAGGAACCATTTATCAATTTAAAAGCCTGAATGCTTTAGTAGCCTGATAGTAAACAATGAGATCTCACTTTAATACCATGGGAGACACTAAAAAGATTTTCTCCATTGGGGATCCACCGTACAGACCAACTGAAGACATCCTAGTCTGATAAATTTCATAATTATTGATGCTGTCAAACTACAATAGACTTTAAATGCAGCGATTAATATAAATCTCTAAAGACATCAACCTGCACAAGTGTGTCTTCCTGTCACTGTCGGCATAGACTGCTAGAAAAAAGGGGAAAAGCTATTGATCAGTGATATCTCAGTGAATCTTAATCCAGTATCTGCCATCAAAAGTCAGACATTGACTGACAGTGACACTTATAACTGGACCCAAAGGACCCAGAATGCACAAAAACACCAGCCTCCTCAGAGCAGGATGACCTGTGGTCCACTGTTAGTTTAATCCATTGTTTGACATATTGATGTAGTCGTCACTAAAAATAATGAAATCAATTTTCAAAGCTGTCACCTGTGATGTATTAGGTCATTGATTTTAATGTGGAGCTTGTGGCATGATATAAGCTTCTCACAATTACGCTAATGAATGTGTCAGCTTTGATTAACTATCAGATGCTCAGATGCTGTAATTACAATGGCTTGGTTCTGTAGACACACACACACACACACACACACACTCCCCCACTGTTTCTTCATCTGTTTGCACATCTGTGTGTGCAGGTGGAGCCATTCTTGCCCTATGAGTACACCTGTGAGGGGATGCTTGAAAGAGTTCATGCTTACATCCAGAACCAGGTGAGTCTCAAAACTCAACCAAATCAGCAGGCAAAAATGCTTTTGGGGGTGTAATACTATAATAGACAGTCCAATAATTGGTTGCAGTATCTGTTGAAGTATATGTTGCCTGTCAACTTGTGTTTATAATAATTTTAAGGTTGAATGTTCCGGGTTCATTTTAATTGTCAGTATACAATGCAGGATTGCGCAAGGAAATGCAGTTGTAGCTCCCTGCACACTACACATAGACAATGTATTTACAAATATTAAAATAATTTAAATTTGAATAGAATGAAACAATACATTTGGCAATAAAGTAGAACAAAGTATAGAAAGTAACACTAAAGAAGAAATTAAAAAGGAAAAACAAGATTATATATACAGAGAATATACAGTTAGATATATGGTAAATGGACTACATTCATATAGAGCCTTTTTAGTCTACTGACCACTCAAAGCACTTTACAACACGTGTCAACATTCACCCATTCACACACACATTCATACTCTGATGGCTGAGGCTACCATGCAAAGGGCCAACCTGCTCAGTAATATGACACTTTACAATGTTTCTAATACTCACTCACCCATTCAGACACACTCACACAATTTGGGGTCCCAATTGAGGACCCTTTGACATTCAGACTGGACAAGCCAAGGATCGAACCACCAACCTTCTGATTCATCCGATTATTACTTAATTCCCTTTTGAAATATTCCTTTCATTTGTAGTTTACAACCAATACAAGCTAACATAGTTGCATGCTACAAATGGAAATAGTTGAAAAAAAAGCAGTAAATGGGACTTATGACGTTGCCCATTGGTTTGTGGACTCCTGTTTTGAAGCCTCGATTTTGCCAAAATATTGTCAAACTTAGACTAAATGGGACCATAATCTACAAAATGAACATCATTCTGTATTGAAGAAGACTTGAAACTTGCAATAGGGACCATACACTCATTAGGAGAGTGTCTACAGAGGTAATAAATCAAGTGAGAAGTAGGGAAATTCTTTTTGGAACCAGTGGAGTCGCCCCCTGACGGCTATTAGAGAGAATGCAGGTTTAAGGCACTCTGCATTGGTGTCACTTTTCAGATCCAGAAATACTTGGTTCTGGCCTATTTTGAGGAAAACACAAGTGTCTGGAATATACTGAGTATACGGAAGGACAGCAGAGTGGATTACACAACAGCAGTGGTTTGAAGAGTTTCTTTGGTTTGAGCGTTTTTTTGGGTCGCTGTAGTAGAGGAAGCTGCACATTTTTCAGAGCCAGCTTTGAAGCCTTCAGGTGTTGAGCGGCAAGTATTCACTTATATAATTTGTGACGGATGCAACTGCAGTTTCATCAGAGATTATTTGAGCTTTTTAAAACTGTTAGTTCTCTCAGAATTCTGGCATATATCATAGTTTATAGATGATAACTGCATGCATTTGCATTCAACATAATATGGAATTGTTTTCTGGTATTGCAACTGGTTGGACACCCAGGTCTCTCTTGGCTCTCCTGGTCTTCCCATTTCCCAAGAGTTGATAATAGTAAATACAATACTAGAATGGAATATGAATGGGGAGAGGAAACAATATTTAAGGACTAGGATATCCACCTCTGCTCATCAGGTTAGTCCATCCTGAGTTGTCTCAGCTTCTTTTTTGACAGGAGAGGGAAATTAATTGGCTGCTCTCTGAAGTCTGAAGTGATTTGTAGGAGCTTGCTGTTGCTTGTTGGATCCTTGTTTGTGAGAGCAACAACACCGGAACCATTTTCTGAAGTGTTTTTAGTTATTTGACAGTTGTCCATCTCTTAAAATAGATGCGCCTTTTCTACATACAACATATGTCAGACCATGAATTGAATGAGTGGAATGATACAGTGGTGGTGACTGTGTTAATTTCCATGTCTGTTTGAAGCAATGTTTGGAGCAGTTTTTCACATGCTCAATTCAGTTGATATGCTGAAATTCCATTTAAGGAGTTCCCTCTCTGGGGTTTCTTATTTGCACAGCCACAACATTTATTCCTCAGCTACACTGCCTGGGTCAGCTATTAAATCCCTTGCAGATGCCAGCTGCAAGCTTAATAGACTAACATGGTGATTAATTTTTCTCAGTGATGCTCCTCGAGGACAATGATGAAAGTTCATACATAAAAATGGGCTTGTTATCCAACACTTTACACACATCAAAGTGGGAATTAACCAGTAATCAAAATATGTTGTGATTATGTCCAGGGTAAGCAGATTTCCTAATTCCAAACACAACAAAACATCCATTTATATACTGTTCTGTATTTGCAGATGTTGTTGTCCTCTGGTGTATCTATCATGTTGTGACAGTTGATATAATGTCTGGCAGCAGCAGGTTAAGGAAATGTGTTAGCCTCTGCTCTTCTCTGACACTATCTCTCCCTCACTGTCAGAAATTCACACACACACACACACACAGCATGCCTTGACTGACTGAGACTGCCCATCTGGCGTGTACAAGGTCAGACTCCCAATCAGACACTTTCCCCTTTCTTTTCCTTCTCTTCACTTTTCTTAACCTCCTCTTTCCCCATTTCAGACTTTTCCAATTTTATTTCTAACTTCTCAAGTCAGACGCTCGTTTTTCTACTCGCTCTGACTATATCTCTCTTTTTCGTTATCTCCCACCATGGCTCCCTCTCGTCTCCGTCCACGGTGACCTCTCATATCACATATACTTTTACAATATCCTCTTATGGCAGCTCAGTCTCTTCTCCTGAAAGCTTTGTCTGTATGTTTACATGACCATACATGCAGCAGAGCACATATATGCATTTCACACCTTTACATATCCTATTATTTGTTTAATTGTATCACTATAATTATGGAGAAAGCATTCATCTGAAAACAAATTTTATTTAAGGAAAGAACCAGGTGGAGTTTATTTCTCCATATAAAGAGGAAAGAGGTTGTTAACTATAAGGGGAAGAGTAATTATTTTTTATTATTAAAAGACATTCTAAGGGTTTGTGGGGTTCTTACATGTAAATGAAGACCAGCATTCCCTTGCAGCATGAGATTTTGGTAAGACAAGTATATATGTGTTTCTATGATTGATTCAGTCTGTTGGAACAAGCAGTGATATTAAATAACTTAGTCCAAGTGGGGTAATGCCAGGACTCAGTAAATAAAGCCAGAAATATGATTCACTGGCTCTGAAAACCAGGTTATGTTTACATGAAAGGAAAATTGCAGATTTTCAAACCCTGTATCTTTTTTATATAGTTGTAGCTGTTAGTCTTATTCATTTTGACAACACTTAACTAAATTTAATTGCTGAGATCTGGGGATGCAACAACATTAATACAGTCGTATAGATAGGCGATCCCCACATCTCAGCAACTAAGTTGTTGACTAAAATATTATCAACAAAATAAAATAAAATATTCTTCTATGTCCTCTATGAGTAGGATTGCAAAATTTATGACTTGAGTCATCTTTTTTCCATAATCACACACTTATGCAATCAGAATTATTTGAAAATTGCTATAATCACATAAATATTTGACACTTACTCTGTAAAAATATTTTAATTCGTCTCAAGAGGTTCTGTGCTTGAATACATGTACTATCTCAACAAACACAAGGGAATTGCAAGGGAGAATAAAACCTAAGAATTCAGGGAAGTCAAGCTGTACATTCAAATCCAAATACAAGTACATTTATACATAAGCTGTTTGGTTGAGTAAAAATAATATAATTACAATTAGTAGCATCTCCGCAAACTCACCTCTTTCCATACCTCTTTATACTCTTGATGAGCAGAGTGTGTGTGCGTGTGTGTGTGTGTGTGTGTGTGTGTGTGTGTGTGTGTGTGTGTGTGTGTGGATCACGGATGTTTCTGTTTAGGAGTGGAAGTACAGGAGAGATGGTGAGATTGGAAGTCTAGTTATTGCCTGTGGGCACTATGAGCCTGTTTAATAAACGGGTCTGGAGGCCAGAGGGACATGTCAGAGAAATGTTATTACCTAGGTCTTATGAATAGCCCCAGCTGGAGGGGGAATCTAATCAGAGCTCTCACCAGAGCATAATTCTGCATCCAAGCCTCATTTGTTACTGGGTGGCATAACTGCATTCATATAATTTCCTGTAAGATTGATGAGTACTTGTCAGCTCTGATAAGCACCTTTATATTGTAATAGTTTTCTATTATTTCCTGTGTCAGCTGTCCAAAAGTTATATGTGTTGCTCGGCTAAATGTGTCATTTGTCACTGCTCTGTTGTGGAGCACACAGGCACTGTTTATTTTAACTGACAGGTCAAAGTGTTTGCAGTATAACACAGAAAATATTGCTGTTCAGGATCATTTTATCTTTGCACCTGCAGGACTTTTGTTCTCCTGAAGCTCCATTTCCTCCAGTGAACTCCTCTAGGATTTGGCTGAGCAGCCCTCCCAGCCCTTTCATCCTCCTGCCCAACTCCAGCATCCTAAGCTGGGCTACCAATGCCACCTCCTACACATCCTGGCCTCCCCTCAGCGCACTGCGGCTTTTGGCTTCACTGGAAGACCAGTCATGTGTGAAGGCATGCCAGAATGCGGGACTAATCTGCGAACCCGCCCTGTATCGTTTCATCAACATTAAGGAGGCCTTCAGCGCGTAAGTTGTCTGTTTGGATTGTTTATAAAAATGACTGTGCACAAAATTTGGCACATTTTTAGCTTTTCATCTGGCAGAATAACACTGCATTATAGCAACATTTTTTTCTAATAGGTAATGTGACAGAATTGTAAGGTTTGAGCCTCCTTTAACTAAATACAAGCAGTTGAGTGATTACTGTAATAGATAATAAAGAAATTAGTACTCCTCTATTTTCCAGCCACACAGCACTGTCTAGAGGAGATGATGCATCTCAAGAATATTAATCCTGCAAACAATAAACTTGACTAACTTTCCACACAGCGTCACGCCTCATTCGCACTTGTAGGCTTCAAAATTATGCAGCAGCACAAAGCGCAGAAGAAGACAGTAGCTCACCCTTTCCATCTTTTATTCCCCTTCACTCCCTGAGGTCCTAGAGGCAACACTGTAATATTAATATTAAATATATTAGTGGAATAATCACTGATGCCCTCTGGCGTTCCTGCTAACATTAATAATAAATATAATTAATACCTTTTAAACTTGAAAAATAAATGAACAGGATACTGGATTGGTATAATTATTCCAAGATATTTATTGATGTATTATAAACTTAGTCCTCCTCTTCTGTCTTTGCTTTCAAGGCTGGATTTCCAGTGTGAAGGAGTGGAGTCAGAGATGAACCACCTCTTGCCTGCCTTCTCAGCTGAACATGCTGAATGCGCCCTGCAGCAGGACCCGCTGCTTTTCAGCTGCGCCGGCTCCAGCGCCAAATATCAGCGCCTTTGCCCCTGCAGAGACTTTCGGAACGGCCAGGTGGCACTGTGCAAAGACTGCCTATGACCAGAGGATGGCCCCTGGATGGACAGCAGAGCAAAATCCAGGCTATCCCAGGAGACTCTCTTTGATGAGGAGAGTCTGTCATAAAATCTCTCTGACCTGGGACTCAGTGCCATTGTGCAAAATCCTTCACATCATGCCAAAGTAGGCTGCCAAAGTAGGTAAGGTGGTAATACCTCTCAGGGAACTGCATGATTGTACTTTGAATCTGGTGTGTTTGAAGCCTCATTTTAAAGGTTTACGTGGCTGCATTAAAACCACAGGCTTTACACAGGTGTAAATGAAATGTATCATTTATTGGATCAGTTAGAGTAGTAAAGAAGTCATGAGAAATCAAGCCTCGTGACTGAATTTCACAAGTGTGTTTACCCAGTGTTGTGTGAATACCTACAGTATCATAGTGGAGTTTGGACATTTGTACTAGATGCACCCAAAGCCATTTACACCATGTTGAAATGTACTATTTTACATGTCCTGTAATGAATATATTTGTATATAAGCGTTGTTTAATAAAATACAGGGGAAAAAAGAAGGATGTTGTCATCATTTATAACAGGATATGGGTGGAAATTATTATAATTCAATGCCTTTTATAAAGTAGGACTCAATTAAATTAGGAGATATCATCAATCTTTCATGGTCAATTTCACACAGGCAAATGTGGGGAAATATTCTAATTACTTCTTTCAGTCTGTGATTTATATGCAAATACTTCTGGCTCAGACTCATTAGTTTATAAAGCAGTCTTTGGATACAAGATCACAATGGTGTTTGAGTTGCCAGAGGTATTTTCGACTCCCCCGTAGCTCTTACTGAAGAAGATATTCCTTGTATATTATACAATATTCTTTAGCAGCATTTATACTCCAGAGTCCAGACCTTTACGGAGGCAGACATGAACCTCCTATAAAGAGACAATAAGAAATGAGCTCTAGTATTACAGTGACTGTTGTGTATATGTATGTATGGCAGCAGCAAATAGCTTCCTCAACTTTCCAATTCACAATATTATTTTGGTGTATCCCTCATGAATAAAGTGCCATAATATTGTTGCACTTAAGAACTTTACCCAAGTAAAAAATTGCAACTATGACTGATATTTTGGAAGTTATTAATACTGATATATAAGCATTTAAGCACTATTTTCCTGTTGTAGCTGCTCAAGATGAGGCTACTTTTAACTCCTTTATCAAATGGTTCCCAAGGTAGGGATTAGACCCCCTCTCGAGGTCACAAGATAAATCTGAGGAGTTGAGAGATGGGTACCAGGTTTGGCAAGAGGGAAAAACAAAGTTCAGACACACAAAATTATATCTTTTTTGAGGGGAAATCTCTCTTTAATGCATCTGATAACAAGTCATAGACATCTGATATGTGTCAAGAAGCCTCAAGCTTTTGTGTGTTTTTAAAGGGGGGCACAGCCAAAAAGGTTGGAAACAACTGTATTAATCTTTAACAATACAATTTTTTAAACTTAATGTAAAATCTTAATCTGTCTTATCTATTTACCTGTCTCTCATCTATCTAGTGGAGTAAAACAAAACTCAGTATTTCCCATTGAAATGTAATAAGATGAAGTATAAAGCAGCATAAAGTACCTCAAAATTGTAAAGTTCTTGAAAAGATGTACGACAGTGTCCACCCATTATCACATTTCACAAAATTTTGATTTTCTACCATATTATCTCAAATATTTTGCAAACTTACCTGAGAAGGTAAAAGTTCAATGAAACTCAATGAAATTTTTCCACATGTATTTCTTGTGTTTTTTTCAGGCAGTGGGATTTATGGTAAACAGTAGCAGACAGCACAATGATAGGAGATATCCAATAATGAATTCCCCAAAAAACAAACAAAATAGGAGAGCATCATGTAACATGTTGTATATGACCAATATATTCACAAATAAACACCAATCATGTTCATGTCTGCCAGTGACATCAGTTGGGAGCAAATGAATGAAATGTACAGTGTGTGACACTGAACAGCTTTCTTCAATTTAGTTTATTCACATTATTTCATTCATGTTATTTTATGTTTATATACCTGGTCATGAATTGCAGTCTTTCCTAATTGGGTATGTTCTTGTTTTCCAAAATGCAGTAAGATTTAGTGGCACTTGTGCGGCATCTCTACTCAACTTTAAACTCAACTTGAAAAACTGAAGATCCTTCAACAAAGAGCACTGTATATCTAAAACTTTTCATGTATATTTTATATTCATGTTGTTTGCGTGAGCTTTATGAATAAAAGTGGGGTTAAATATTCAGACCTATTTAAATCACCTTTACAAACAGACATTATAGCATGTGCAGAATGGCTACAATGTCACTAAAGTCATTATCTTTTGAGCTGCTGCTCCAATGAAGCCGAAACCCTTCACTTAGATAAGAGGATTTTAATGAGACTTCCTCAAAAGACAGTTAGAATTTCCCAGTTTTCATTTAATGACGGTGCTATAGTGTCTCTTTGACTGATAGTAGGGACCATTTCACAATGTGCCCATTTCTCCTCTTAAATTTATAATCTCCGAACTAACATTGAACTTTTTCTTGATCCTCAGAAACCAAATAAAAAAGTATATGTGTAGTCAGGAAGGCTTTGAATCTCATTGCTGCTGCTTTGCCTCTTTTTATGGTGAGAATTCAGGTGTTGAAACAAAAACCTCTGAGACTTAAAGTTATAAAAGAAAAAAATGGAATATAAACATACCATTTCTTAAATTGTATTTTACTTCTGAGCTAAACCTACAGCGCTGCTCCCGGAGTTAAGTACTTTTCTATTCAGCTCCACGGAGCAAAAAGCTGACTTCTCTTTGAGCTTTTCACTGCTGAAAAAGTTTCATTAATTTCCTGGCAAGAATGAATTGTCACAGTGGTGCTGCCAGTTTTAGATACTGCAGAAACCACATAATGATGCTTTTTACATCCTGCCGATAAAATTGTGCTCCTTTGGCAGGTGTTTTGTCTTCACAACCTGTTGACTTCAAGCTCAGACAGATACTCAACACCCTGCTGTGGATCAGTCTGGGACTTTGTGTGCCAGTAATACTGCCTGCAAGCTCAGGGCTCAGCGGTGACTATTTCAGGTAACAAAATGAACTGAGGTGGAAGAGAACTTTATTACGGACCTCTTTTATCCCACTAGCTGGCCGAGAGATAACAGTATTACACAAATGAATGCTCACAGGACAGGATCTATTTGTGCACACATGTCACATGCTTGCCTTAAGCAACTTGATCCTGTTGGTTTATTGGGATATGTGCTGGCCAGTACTCAACCTGGAGCTATAAAACTAATGAAAGTTTTTTTTTTGTTTTTTTTTGTTTTTTTTGTTATTCAAAGTCACAGCAACAGTCTCACCATCAGGTTAGACCTACTGTACCTTGTCTCTGCCAGTTGGTAGTTGATGTCTCTCACTGTCAAACTCACAGGTGCCTGCAGAGTATTATCTTTATCCCCTTAACCTAACCATACTCCACTAAATGTTGTCATACACTTCCTTTGTGCCTGATATTACCTGTGTACAATTGTAAAGATTCGAAGTGAGTAAGAATTCCTATTCAAGTATTAAAAAGAATTGATTGATGTTTCTTTTGTGTGCGTGATGAGATGTGAATCATACAAAATGTTTTTATTACATCTCAAAGAATAATTCTGGTTTATTACAACCTGGTTCTTATTTTTGCAGTTTTTGACCATCACTCTAATCATCTGTAATAATAGTGTTGAACTCACCAGGGCATAAATTATGCTGAAGTCAAACAGGAAAAGGAACATCCCCAGTTTAGCCAAACTTTAAGTATGTGGAGGAGAAGGAAAATGGCAAAATAGTTGCACCAACTGATCACTGTAAACATCCGCCAATTTTCTGCTTCATCTTTGACCTACACTACTTGCGTGGAAACACATTTCAGATGTACTCACTTGTTTTTTAAGTTTACCTCCAAAAAGTGGTTTAGATTGTTGCTGTTTTTAAACTGGTTATCTGTCTGTCTGACTGCTCATGCTTTATATCCAGTCAGACTTCATTGTAGTGATGTTGTCATGTTCACAGATCTCAGTGACTACTTTGGTGTACATGATGTTATTATAACTAATAGAAATAATGGCTCAGACTATGAAAGAAAACCTCATGATGATAATTTAGAGAGATTTAAACAGAATAATAACTTAAAGCATTTCATATTCACATTAATGAATGATGTATTATTTTATATTTTGAACATGGACTTGTTTAAGATGGAGAAAACTCAGTATGTAAGCATTCATGTGTTGCTTCTCTGAGCTGTAACTGCTGCAACACTGTTGATGTGTTTTCTAGTAAAGTAGACATTGGCAATGAGACAGTACAATTGATAGTGTAAAAGTCCACCTAGTCTGTATGACCTCTCTCATACAGACTAGGATAATCACTCTTCTCCACACACCGTAAGCATCTTCATTCCTCCTACCTCACCCCCTCATCGATGCCCTCTCTGCTGCCTTTAGTCTTCTCAACTCCTCTTCTTTCCTTGTGTCTGTTTCTTCTAGTGCTTGTCAATTTACCCTTTCTAAAAATAATCTCTTCAGTAGAGGTTAACTGTCTGCTCATATCTCATATCTTGTGATTTTATCATTATTATTTGTAGATATTGAAAACTTTGGCATGACCTCCGATTACAGATGTATATTCAATATTTCCTTTTAATCAGTTCTTTCTTTTGCTTGTGTGACAACCCTCTCCACCTTGCTGCTTGCAGCTGCTGTCTGTGAAGGTGTCTGTGGGTACTGGAGGTAGGTGTGGTCAACCCACAGGTCTCACAATCTGCAATATCATGACCTTCAGATTGTGTGCCATGCAAGTGCCAAAGACCATTTTTATGTGTAGGTGATATGCCAATTAAATGCTGCATTTTAACCATTTCATGTGTCATTTAATGCTGCTGGTTAGGTTTAGGCACAAAAACACCTTGGTTAAGGATAGGGAAACATCATGGTTTGGGTTAAAACAGTAAAATGGTTTGGAGTTAGGGTTAAGATGCCTGATATGATAGTAAAAATCTCTGGTTAAAATGCCTGACGTGACCATGGGTATGTTTAGATGCACCCATGACAATATTTTCAACTGGATACAGGTCATGTAAACAGCATATTCTGTTTGGATATTCCGGATTAGGCTTTATGCCAAATGTAGCATTTTCCAATAAAGACATGAGGGATATGCCGGTATTATTCTGGTGTTAGGAGCATTCTGTGGACATGTTTACAGCACATTTGGAACATGCATCTCACTTGGGGTTTTTACCGCAGTTTGCAACACATGGCCCTTTTGTCTGTTTATCCCTGCATAGGCAAAATTACATATACTGGAGCAGGAAGGTAGACAGAGGAGAGGAATGAGAGGAGAGTGGCAAGCTGTTCAGTGAAAAGCAGAGTGTGCCTTCTTCACGACAGGGGCGGAGGGGATTGGTTATTATCCTGACTGACGGCGACGACTTGGTGTGATGCACCAAAAACACTCAGCAGTGCAGTAAACATCATGGGGCAACCTAGGTACTGGATGTGCCTGTAACTATAAATGTATAATATCAGTCATATCAATACCAGTCATAAATATCAGACAGCGCTGAAGCAGATGGAAACCCTAAAGGACCCTTTGCATGTCAGTGGGAATATAAGTGGAATATTCATTTTCATTAAACATGTAAACAACTCATTAGGAATACTCTCTTTTTTGGAATAAGGGCAAAAAAACAGAATATTTTGTGCATATAAATGTTGTCATTGAGAATGTCTGGTTGGTGGTCGTCCTGCTGCTTTTGCCAACTTATTATCTGACCATTGCCAACCCACTTCCTCCTATAAAGCCAAAAATCAAATAAAGTCATAATGTATTGACATAATTTCTCTGGGAAGGACTGGTATATCATCTAGAAGCTAAATTGGACTTTGCTGTATGCACTACATGCAATTTGAAAGTGATGGGGTAAGTAAGTGGTAAGTAAAGTTGTGTTATTTGTACGCAGATTGAAGGGACCAGGCTGGTATGGCAGAGTTTCATCAACAACTCTGGCAACACCTTGGGCCCTGTGTGCCAGTGCTCCTTCAAAAACCCTTTTGGAGCTCAGTTGCTGTGTGCTGTCCTCCCTGAGACACCCCTTTATTTGCCATTTGGCTTGTGTGTCTGCACCCACACACTTGCTCACTCATGCACTCACCTCCACTGCTGATCTTACCGATTACAAATGCCACTGTTAGTTTATTTTCTTATATTAAGTTTATCATGTTATTCCTTTTTCATTAGTTTGTCTATTAGCTTGGCTGTGTGCATCTCCCTCTTTTTTTTATGGCCGTGCCGCCCGTTTGTGACACTCGC
Organism: Euthynnus affinis; assembly: GCA_029490765.1. NCBI lineage: Eukaryota > Metazoa > Chordata > Actinopteri > Scombriformes > Scombridae > Euthynnus > Euthynnus affinis. Next base: position 18,172,854 of record CM055856.1, on the reverse strand, counting down.
TCATGTCTCTTTGGCTATTTAGTATGGATGACAGAGTGAAGACTCAATGCCTTCAGCTCACGCTGCCCCACCACCACCTCCCACAAAGATAAATGCATCACATATAATGACTCTGCCCCGCTGTGTGTGTGTGTGTGTGTGTGTGTGTGTGTGTGTGTGTGTGTGCGCGCGCATACTGTACGTGGACGCCTTTCTCCATAAAAATAGCTGTCTGAAAAACTGACACTCACAGACTTAACTTAATGGACTGTGCCTGTTATGACTAAAGAACTGCAGAGTGGTAGAAATATTAGTCAATTTGATATAAACTGTGGTGCACCAGGTTAGTGATGAGTGTCCAGGACAGATTATTAATTATAATGATAGAGTTGGAGCAGTCCCACTATAAAGCTATGTAGTCACATATACTGTACAAAGCTAAAAAATTATGTAGCGAAAGTGATAATTTGTCTCTGTCTGCTACCTAATTTCTATATTTTCTCCCCTCATCCTCTATCTCTGCCTGTTTTCGGTTTCCTCATCACAAACAAAAAGGTATAGTTCAACAGTCATTAAAGATAACTGATAACTTTTGCTCTCATATCATTTATTCTATGAAAACACTTTATTGTAATTGCATTCTTGCTCATTATGCAAATGAACTGGCTTGTTTGAACATTTTGTTTGTTTCGCTCTTCAGTTTGTGTTTTTTGCATTCCCCATGCTGGACTATGATCAAACTCTGCTGTCAATTAAAAGCCACTCAAGGCGACTGCAGAAACCACTTCAGCTACAACAGCCACTGCTCCTAATATTTCGATTGCACTTAACAAAGTGAATAAGTGCAATTGAAACTTGGAGTCTCCGTGCCTGTTTTTGCGGAATTGGATGTGTATGTAGGACCTGCGGTAATAGATTTCTCACCACTTACAGAGAGCTCTGCTGGTGTATGATAAGATTCTCCTGTCTACCACTGTGAAGTCAGTTTCATTTAAACTGAACCGGGGGCATTACAGGTGGGTTCGAGGGGGCAGCGCAACAGAGCAAATATCGAATCATAAAGGTTCGTGCTGATTTTTCAGCGACACACCCTCAGAGAAGAACCAATAGATACAGACACACACTATTCTTTATACACTTGTTAGAATTTCACTTTCACTGCCAGGTCTGTCAGCCCAGATGGTGTTAAAATCTGTTCCATGGCAAAGTTTCCAGAAATCATATTATATATTAATGCAAACTCTGTTATGATTAGCATAACTATTTAAATGCTATCTTATTCACTTATTTCATCAGGATGGGAGACAATTATTTCAGCGCTTAGCACACCTACCAAGCACACCTTTCAACACCATGGACATCACCTCAGCATGTGAAAAATTATATTTTGTCTCCCAAAATCCACCAGGGGGAAGGAAAGAGTAAGCTTAGTATAAGCTCCTGTAGCTCTTTACAAATTCTCTCTTCAGAATGATAGTTAACTGTTAGCATACTGACATGTTCTGAATTGTTTATGTTTTTATTGGGTTATGTAATAATGAATGGGACATAACATGATAAATGTATATGTAAGTGCTGAAGACAAGTATAATATTATTATCATTATTATTTGAATTGTGGTGAAAACCAGGGCAATTTGGTAGTGAATGTTGAAAACTGCAACATTTTAGTTTTTTTACACATATTTGTAGGGACTTGGGACACCCATCTTGAAACAGGGACAATCGCGGACAAACTGGGACATCCACCTAAGCACTTCTAAAGCTGGCACCTATATTTTATGTGTTTATTCCACATAAAAAAAAACCCAAACAAACTGACTTAGGCTTATTTTGTTACTTTGGACAAAGTCAAGCTAGCTATTTTCCCAGTTCCAGTTTTTAAACTCACCAAGCTCAGCTAACTGGCAGCTGTAATCAACATATACATATGTATGAGAGTGGTATCAATCTTCTCTTCTGCCTTTCAGCAAGAACCTGAATAAACTCATTGCCCAAAATGTCAAACGACTAAATTGCACCAGTAGCGAGATTTGGCTGAAAAGTAAATGGGGGTGCCTTTTTGTGTAAATATATTCTGTAAAGGTTCCACTTAAATTCATATTTTTACTAAGTCAGATGAAAGTAAGGGAAATCATTTTTCATATTTGTTCAGGATCCTATTTGCTACATTTCCAGCTGCCTGCTGACAATATTATGGCCTCCAGGCAATGCCTCATTTTACAGGATATTTCCCCCCTCTTACAGTAAATGGTCAAATTTCACATTAGACCTATCTGTGTGTATTTCTCCAGTAATGCATGTCCTGAGTGGCATTGTAGAGCCAAATGAGAAGTCAAGAGGCTACTCCGCAGTCATTCTCAGTTACTGAGTCATCCTCATCCAAGGTTCCCACTGCCAACTGGCAGCTCCAACAACAGACATTCAGGCTACATCTGTCACAGCTGTCTCACTGTCAGCTTCTGTGTGAATCTATAGAGCTCAGTGTAAAGCACATTGGACATATAGGAACCAATATTCCATGGTCTTCTGTGGAAAAGAACTGACAGCTTTTGACTGAAGAGGGGGAATGGCTGTATTTGGCTTGGCTTTTAGGTAGATCTGAGATGCTTGATGACTGCATACCTTCAGTCCTGACGAATAAGGTAGGCTAAGAGAGTGATGAGAAGCGAATGAGAGATCCTTGTCCCTTATATACAGGTCATCCGCCCTGGTGACCGTGTTGTCTGAGTGGACTGTCAATAGGGGTGACTGAGAAGGTGTGAGAGGTATTAGGCATTTGGGAGAGAAGTGGAAAAAAGACCACCCTGCAGAGAAAATTAACTGAGTTTAAAGGAGAGAAGATATTGATGAGAAGACAAATGATTGAAAAGTAAGAATAAGAGTCAAGGCGGGGGCTTGGTTTAGACGAGTTTGGAAAGAGTGAACTGGGAGAGAAATGACAGAAAAGGAAAAACAGCATGTGTATATGACAGTTTTTATTAGGGCTTTGCATGGCAACTTCAAAGTGATCTTCTACAAACGCCATACCAAGAATATACAGTAAAAGGCCAGAGCTCTCAAATGGGAATCACAGAAAAACATGTTTTCTTGGATCAGTGTTGTTAGGACCTTGATGTGAAAGTTGTTTTTTTTTTTAAGAGATCAAAGGTATCGTGTAGTTTTACAGCCAGCATGCTGCTCTGTTCTCATGAGTTATTTAGTGAACTATGGATTGATGCAGGAGGTAAGAGGGCTGTGGAGGAGAAGAAGACAGAGACTGAATGTGGTAGTGCAGGTTCTGTACAGTAAATGTTCTCAGTAATCAGCTGCAGAGAGAGCTAAGAAACTCCTGACCAGCATTAAAGGTTATATGTCCCTGAAGATGGAAAAGTGAAGAAACTGACTATGAATGTTTGTACTTAAAGGGTCATATTGGTCAAAACTACCCAAGTGCAAAATACATGAAAAAAATCCCCAAGATCAATTAAATAAACTCTGTGATAGCTGCTGAAAATATATTAAGACAGAGGAGCGTGGCATGGTTTGATGTGCAGAAAAGTAATTATTAGTTTAATTATTTCGCTTTTTAGTGCAGTTAAGTTTATTGGCTGTTAAGACGACAGAGAGGACGTTAATGATCTTACAGTATCATTAAAGGGAAAGTTTGCTGATTTTCAATCAGTATTGTATCATTACAATGTGGGTAATATATGCAAATTAAAAATGTTTAACTTTCCTCCATGTTGTCTGGACCCAGAGCTCCCTGCTCATTTGCTGGCAAATGTCTGCTGAGCGATGCGAAACATGTCAATTGGCAGACAATGAAAATCGGCCTTCGACTACAAAGTACATTTCCTCATTTTTTTTAGTAGTACCTTGAAGAACGGTAAAATGTGTGTCTCCCAAAACACTCCCATCCCATGCTACGCTAGCAATAGAGAAAAGCAGACACTGAAATATCATATTACTAAATACTTTCAAATATCAGTATATTTGGAAGAAAACTGGTTTCATGATACAAGGCGGATATTGCAGAAGAGCTGATTCTAACACAAATCAACAACTAGCTTTACAATATAATGTCGGAGCAGCAATGCGGTGCCACTATTACAATTTCTGAGCCCGAATATAATGCTGTGTAATCAGGCAAGAGTGTGAACTGGAGGAGAAAGTGACCACCAGAGGCAAGCTACAGCGCAGCCTGACTCACAAATGTCAGCTGACTTTCTCCGTTATAGTGTTAACACAAATCAACTCTGAATACAGAACAACAGCCAACAGTGACTACGTTACCTGTAACCTGCGGCTACATCCAGCAGGTCCCTGCAGCACTCGGTAAGCTGAGCCACGTAACGTGAAAGACTCCAGCACACTGGTTTGTTTTATGATCCTTTGAAAACAGGTGTGATTTATCCAGACTTAATGAGGAAAAACTTTTTGTAAATGAAAATAAGCCTCAGGAAAGAGATAGCATGCTGCTGCTCACTAATGGATTCACTAACTTTATCTCTGCTAAGAACAGTATGAGGAATCTACAAACTTTTACTTATTTTTCTATAGTCATAGGACACAAAATTCAAAAATAATTGCACATTTCTATTACAGAGGTGGCCTAGTTAAAAGAAATCATCATATTCACAGCTGTGAATTTTCCCTTTAAACATTGGCCTGACATGTCACAGACAGTTGTATTTCATACACAGAAATAGCAAAGGAAGTTGAGTTGCTATCTATCATAAACCAAATCATTGGACAAATTAAAATCTGGACCTGTGCTAGATGAAAAGCCAGGGGATCACCAAAGTTATTACAGTTCATCCAGCGGTTATTTGATATTTCAGTTGGACAAAAGTGGCGGACCAACTGACAGACTGACCTTGCTATCTCTAGAGCAACGGCGCTTATGTGGCTAAAGATTTAAGATTTAACTAATAAAATATTAAGGGATATAAAGTATATTAAAGTTTATAGCTTGAATAGGGGCATGTATCTACATTACAGGGAAATATATGACTCTCGTTCCATGACAATAACAAATGTTATTCTATACATGAGCTTCTACCTCAGGCTTTCCCTGAATAGCCTCTCTATGTTCATCTGCAGTATTAGTGATGCTGTAGTTGAAAACTTCTCTCTGTCAGCTTTCCCTGGCTTGGCCTGTCACAGATGATGTCCCTTAAGCGGCAAATGGCTTTGTGCCAAAGCGCACATCCTGTGTGGTGAATCATTAAGATGTTTACCCATGATTAAAGATGTTCTTTCTTCCTGAAATGCTTCAGTTGATTACCTCAGCTCACTATTAGTAGGCAAAGGACGATGTTTGATTAATGATTCAACACTTGGCTAATCAATTCCCCTGACTTCCTGGTTGTTGCTGCGGATGACTCAGTTAAGGGTTGTATAATGGAAAGTTATTGGTGTGGTGTCATTGTAGGACACTTGAGCTGCTGTCCCTGTTCCTTGAACTCCCCAAATAAGAGAGAAATAACAGCAACAGACAATAGCAGGGAACTTTGAGTCTCCCTCATAGTTTGTCCAGACACTCACTATATATATTTTTTGCCAGTACCAATTATTTTTGTAAGAGAGACATAATTGTCTTGCTGGTTATCTTAGAGTTTCTGAAATCATCTGCATAGTCTATCAGCTATTCTGAGAAATGTAATAAAATTAGCTCCAGGAGTTGCTTATTCTAGTCACTTCAGCTACATGCACAAGCAAGTCATTTCATACATGTAGACAGTGTAATTACAGAGACTTGTTTCCGCAGCAGCTGTGGCTGGAACACAGTGATTCTAAAATGAAACATTGTGTGTGTATGAGTGTGTCAATGCTTACATACACACAGTAGTGTGATTATTACCAATACTGAGATTAAGACATTAGTGCATTTATGCTGTTTACATGATTGTGAAGGTGACATATCCCTTTAATAATCCAGTTTATATGTGTCATATAGTTAGTTAGTTGTGACATTGAGTAGCTCTGTCTATTTCCTGTTATGTTCTATTACTTTAAAGTCAATAATGAATACACAAGTGCTCTAGTTAACCTGACTGGTATTATGTCCATGCTACACAAGACACGCTACATGAACTCTGTGACTGCACCATGTGGAGCACTACATCAGCAGTTTCATATGTGTGCCTTTATCAGAGTTGCAGTAATTTGATGTAGGTGTACATATACTTTGACTGGCCCCAAATAATGCGAGTAAGATCGGATAATCCACATATCTTACTGTGATTATGCTTATTTCTACTATGAGCATAACATAATTGGAGTAAGGTTGCATTGATGCACACAGCTGTTGCCTGACATGTCAACATTATGACACCTTGTTAGCTCTGGCAACTTGGTGTCACAATAAAACAAGAATCTTTCTGCACCTCTGAGAATTTGCATTTTCTGAAGCCTGATACACACTGTGAGCAAGTTAGTAGCTGAAAGCAGAACACTGCATTGAGCTTTCTCCATTGCTGTCTGCCCATACAGAAGAATAAATGTTGATACAGTATATATGTGGATGTCTTATGCAATATTCTGCATGGTGATATCTTTACTGAAAACAGCAGTGTGAAAAGAGAGGAAGGTTGTTAACCCACCACTGGCAGCCGTGGGGGAGGCAATGTCTTTCAGTTGCCTCACAGTGAATAAAACACACTTCTGCCCAGAGGTGCAGGGAAGCTGAACAGGAATCAAGAAAACTGTGCGCTGAAACCTAAAATTTAAATTATAGCTTCAAGTTAAGTTAAATCAATTCAACTTCAATCAATTTAATATAAAGCTATTCCACACCATGCTTTTGAAATTCATTATTTATGTTTAGTTATATAAGAAACCTTTTGAAATAAAATTAAGATGAGCATGACAACCCAAAAGTTGTGCAATTCAGATACAATCATGACTGTCACCAAACTCTATCTCTCTTCAGATCCAGGAACAATCATTTAACAAAAGTAGCTAACTTCCTCTTTATTGCTATATGTGCAGCTAGATGTTGGCACAGATAAACCAGTATCTTAACCTTAAGTTCCAGTATGTGGGCTGCTTAGTTCTGTGTTACTTACCAGTATGACAAAGGTTACTAATGGAAGGTCAACTGTAATGTTCTAGTTTAGGGGTGGCAGAATTTGAAGGAAGTGGCCTGGATATGTCCTGAAGTGTGTCTTTTTGTTGTTTTTGTTTTTATTGCTATAGTTACTTAAATATCTCAGTACTTCTTTAGCCACTGCTGTGGAGTTTATGCCTAGTACTTTCACCTAGTTAATATGAGATTTACTGATAACTGATAACTACCTAAACCCATACAGGGTCACATGGTATTTCCCAACATAACAAGATGAAAATCTCTGGTAAACTGAAGGACACTGAGGAATGCAACCCCTGAAGTAGTGTGTGGCAATAGGGCCAAAGCCCATGATCTCATGAGTGAGTTTTTCTTCACACAGCTGCCCTGACTCTGTAGGCTCCAACATCTTCCTCATTTGAATATGAAAGGGTACTGGAAGCATACATCATGATGATTGATTCTGAGCAGATTGTGAGGAGAGTCATTTGTCATGTTGTGCCTCAGAGTCCAGAGCTTTGCAATCCGTCTTGATATCAGAAGCAAGGTAGTACAAGACCAAGATAGTACCATGGATGGCTGCCTCAGTGTGTGCGCATTGTTTGGTCTTGTTTTGTTTTTAAATTCAGTACTTGAAGCTCTTTTACTAGAGAAAAGTTCATGAACATCAGGGAAACAACTTCTGTGTATTTATTTCCCAACTTTCTCATCCCACCTGTGGAATTATTGGACATTTTGGTCAAAAGTGCACTCACCTTTGTTCACACAATGAAACACTGGAGGAGAGGGAAATGTGCCAGTGTGCTCATGCGTCTCAGCAGACGCAGACTCCGTTACTGGGAATATTTCTCTTTAATGTGCAATCACTGTGCAACAAACTAGATGAACTCCAGTTATACTGGTAGGAAAGAACAGAGACTTTTCTTCATCTTCCGTTTTGTGCTTCACAGAAACTTGGCTGTGTGGATCAATACCAGACTTTGTGCTGCAGCTGGCAGGCTTCCAGCTGTTCAGAGTGGATCATGACAGAGCTCACTGGCAAAAAGAAAGGTGGAGGTTTGTTTTTATACCAACAGTGGCTGGTGTGCAGCACTGTTCTTCTGACTGTAAACCCTTCTACTCCGGCGCATGCTCACTGACCAGATACTGTGTGTGCAGCAGACAAACTCAAACTCTTTTATTATTGTTCTTGGCCATAAACTTCCTAAATACTGTCAGCTGATTAAATGCTCAACCAGAGAGAAGAACACTTTAGATCACTGTTTGACTACAATCAACAGTGCCTATCAAGGACTACAGGACTTAGTGACTATAGACCCATTGCTCCGACCTCTGTGGTAATTAAGTCTTTTGAGCACCTGTATTGTCCCATCAAACTGCCTACAGGTGGGAGATTCACCATCTGGTGACTTGGTGTAGACAAAAACAACTTGGAGCCCAGCGCTCTAAAGGCAGTTAAGATGGTTATGGATTTCAGAAAGAACGGAGCCCCACCCACCATCATCAGCCAGGACCTCAAGTGGGATTTTCCTCTACATGTCCTCTACATGTGCCTGTTGTAGTATTCTAAATTTATGAGTATTTTTAACCTTAGTAATTGTGGCATTTACTGTAGTCTGCAGCTTTCTACAGAAATGGCACAGGTGTCGTATGTGTCCAAGATTATATGAAATGTAGAGTAAAATAAAAACAAAGCAAAACAAATAAAAAACAAAAGCTCAAAATCCAAGCAGACTATAGAGTGAGAACAGGAAAATGCCTGTCTGTACAAGTGTGTTTTAAGAAGGGGCTTGAAGGTTGAAACTAAGGTGGTGAGTTTCTCTGGTAAGACGTTCCAGAGTCGGGGTCACTTTGACAGCTCTGTCACCTCTAGTTATTAACCTTAATCTAGGAACAGCCAAGAAATCCTTGCTAGAGTACCTCAGACTGTGATTGGGTTCATAAGGGGTTAGGAGTTCACAAGTGTATTTTAGAGCAAGACCCTGTTTAGCCTTGAACATAATTACTAAAATGTACTAAACGATTCTAAAATGAACAGGTAGCCAATGAAGAGAGGCCAAGATAGGGGTGATGTGATCACATTTCCCTGAATTAGTTAAAATCCTCACTACTGCATTCTGGACTATCGACAGACAAGAAAGAGAACTTTGGCTCAAGCGAAAGTACATGGAAATACAGTAGTTCAACTGTGAAAAAGATTTATTTCTTAAATGAAGAAAGCATGACTTTACTGTTCTTGACTTAGGCATTAAAGCAAGGGTCAGAGTCAGAAAGCACACCTGGGTTTCTTACAACATGTTTAACATATATTGCCACCCTGCTAAGCTTATTATGGATCAACTGAATAGAGTTTAGTGAGTCAAATAAAACAATGATTCTCATTTAACTGGGAGAATTTGTTGGGCATCCATCACTTAATCGCATTGAGGCAGGATATAAGATTATTTCAACCACTGGTAACAATCAGTGTTATTGGTACATATAGCTGAGTGTCATCTGCATAAAAATGTATTTTATATTTATGAATAATGTCCCTAAGTGGAAGCATGTATATTGAAAATAGTAACGGTCTTGTGGCTCACCAAAGATAAAAAGGGCACTGGAAGATGAAGCATTACCAATGATGACAGAGAATATTCTGTGGTTGAGATATGAATTGAAGGGTGGAGGAGGAAATGCTGACCCACTTCTCGAGGTAACTGAGCAAGATGCTATGGTCAAATGCAGCACATTTCAGAGGGCCAGTTTCTGTGCTATGATGAGATCTAAAACCAGATTGAAATTTCTCCAAAATGTCATTAGGTGAATTTCCATCCACCTATTTTTATACACATTTTCCATTTACACTTAAAAAGAACCTGAGTGGAAATGCCAAAATTTGCAAAGAAAAAAAAAAAAAATATATATATATATATATATATATTATGCTTGGGGGAGGTGGAAAAGTTGGTGTATCAATAAAAGGTAAAGGCGACACAGTGCAATGGAAACAGATTCAGGGAACTGATGATATACAGAAAACATTTAACTTAAAGGTCCAGTGTGTGGAATCTGCTGGCATCTAGCAGGATATACTTTGCAGAAATGGGGCATAATTCTATATGTATCTTTTAATTATTGTATAATCACTTGAAAATAAGAATTGTTGTGTTTTTGTTACTTTAGAACGAGCTGTTTATATCTACATAGGGAGCGGGACCCCTTCCACAGAGGCTGCCATTTGGCACTGCCCTGTTTCTACAGTAACCAAATACGGGCTATAGAGAGAGCTTTTTGAATTTTTCAGTTTTGTGGCCACTGTAGTTTCTCCTACATACTTGGAAGGGGAACGTGAGGAGAGGTGTATTCATTTGCTTACAATCTGCAATGTCACCACTAGATGCCACACACTACCTACACACTGGTCCTTTAAATGTCACTAAACCTCCCACTCCACTGAGAGATGAAAAATGTGTGGACCAATGAGGAGACTGCAGCATTCTTTAAATTAATACAGGAAACAAACATAAATGTCATTGGAAACAGCAATGAAATGCCACCGTGTATGGTTTGACTGGCAGTCTTTAAATTATGTCATCTCATTGCGCCCTTGCATAACACTAGTGGATGGAAATACGCATATGTTGGTATTTTGCTGATTTTCTGAAAATTTGGTTTCAATTTGCAATACATTTGGTTGGAAACCCAACTATTGCTATTCATTAACAATATTAACTGAGATCATTTTTATTTTTTCTAAGACTTTGGAGAGGAATGTTAATTTGGAGATTGGTCTGTAACTATTGTGGTCCAGGGGATCAAGATTAGTTTTCTTTAAAAGTGGTTGGATAATGGCATGTTTGAAATAACAAGTAACACAACCACTAGCCAGCAAGCTATTTATGATATGTAAGACGTATGGGCCAAGGAAGTCAAATATCTATAATAGAAACTTAGTGGGTACGATATCTAGGGGACATGATGTGGGTTTCAAGTGTATAACTATCTCTTCTAAGGATGGAAGAGATACAGGTTCAAAGTACTCAAAGTTCACTAAAGTTCAAATTACTGGTGAACCAGTGATGGGATCGATAAAGGGTCGCCAAACTGCGGTGTAATCTGGAGCCTAATAAAAGATTTTATTGATGAAGTACTTTAGAAATTCATCACATTTTTCAGGGGAGGATTCGGTCTCATGGCTGGCAGGGGAGCTCGTGACGTGTTGAATTACATTGAATAAAACTCTGGATGGCAGTTATGGCAGTTCTGAGAGATGAGATATGAGAAATAGGATGATCTTGCTTCCTTAACAGCCATCTGATATATGCACATGTATTCTTTCAAAATTTCAAAGTTAACTTGTAGTTTATTTGCCTTCCATGATCTTTCAGCCTTTCTACAGACATCTTTCAGAGCATGGGTGTGTTCATTAGAACAGGGCAGGGCTCTAGATTTAGATATGTTGTATCTCAGAGGTACAATAGAGTCTAAGATAGCTATACAACTACTAATAGCTCTTCATTGGTGGGAAGAGACATTAGAAAGATGCTAGTGGTGATGGTAAAGGTGAGATCTAAATGGGCTGCATAAATGTGAAGCAGAGCCAGACACCCTAGCCTTAAAGCTAACAGTATTATGATCTGACATACCAGTGTCCTCTACAACCAGGTCTATGGGAACAAAGCCAGATGACAGTACTAAATCTAAACCAAATGATTTGAATAAGTTCAGGAATTCTCTTGCTATGGTGTTGGAGATAGGGGTGTGCTGGAATACATTATTCAGCAAAGCACAAATAACATGCTTTTTGCAAATATTTTTAAAAATTATTTGCAATAATTGCCTTTGAAGTTCTTCCCTACACATTACACTGTGTGCTGTCTCTGTGTTATGGGTGTATAAATAGGTGGAGGTCTGTCTGCAATGAGGTGATGAGTTAAGTTTGAGCTCAGTAGTCAGCATAGTTGTCTATGATCAGTAGACTCCAGTTTAAGGCCCAGTGTGGGGACCTACTTCATAAGATAGTTATTCATGAACACTAGACTAAGACTTTAAGTAAGACTTTAATTTTCTAAATTTAAAAGCATAATAAAAAATAAAAACAAAAACAAAAACAGGATTTTTAAGCCTCTTTCCACTTTACTGCCTCAAGAAATACAGATAGAAAGACAAATACTGCGCCCTCTGCACATACCTAGCTGGAAGGTCAACATACATGGATATTAAAATCACATAAAAGGAGAATTCTGTCATACAGTGTTATGGTAAGAGATGGAAGCTCTGAGAACCAGATTTGGTTTAAGTGGTCTATAGATCAAAACAAAAGGATAAGGGTTTTCCCTGTGACTTAAAAGCTGATATATTCAAAGGCGGAATAAGGCAGTTGGAGAGCATTTATGTTTCTTCTTCAAGATGGCTGCTAGGTTACCTCCATGCCCCAATGGCCTGGGATAATTGAAATGTGAGTAGCCAGGAGCAGTTGCTTCAATTCAGTGATGAAACATCTCCTTGACATATCCAGGTTTCAGTGATCATAAACATATCTAGGCAGTTGGACAGAATACATTTATGACAGATGAAAGAGAGGGATTTAATGTTTAACAAACATAGTAGGTAGGTACTGGATATTAAATAACTATGGTTACACCTCACAGTTGCTTTCATCATTGATGAGGGGGGTCTATGATTTACATGGACTGCAGTGGACAAAGAATCATACTGTCTAGGATAGCTAGAGACTTACATAGGTAAGGGTAAGGGGGGTGGGGGGGTGGGGGGGGTAATTTTGAATAGTTTGCAGAGTTGAAATTAAAATGAAGCAGATCTTTAATCCAATGTTGGAATGTATTGCTCTCAGATGTAATTATTTTAGCTCGCTCCCAGGCCATAACATGATTTTCTGTCTTATGGTGATTTTTAGAGAGCTAATTTTAAGTTTTCCTGCTCTGATTGATGTTTCTTTGAACGAATATGCACTACAAGAATCTTTTTTTCTTCTTAGATGAGAGGCATGGGATTTCATAAATCACATCTCATTTCTCGTCTCTGTTTTGATTTTTATCCTTAGGGTGTACTAGAAGCTGGCGCTGTTTGATGTGGGGTTTTTACAGGGGGGGTGCATGCCATGTATTTCATTACCCTTTGCATGTGAGCTCTTGTGCCACAGTTACAGGAAAGTGTGACCATGCTGGCATTTGAAGGGCTGGATGTGTTATTCTTCTGCTTTGTTCAAAAAATGCTTTAAGGTGACAACTAGCGGTGGCATCACGCTGTTTTCTGCAAGACAGTAACATAACCTAACCTGTAAAAAAAAAAAAAAAGAATACTCTGCATACTCAGAAGTATATGCCATCTTAATGAAGTTTAGATGAGGGGCAATTGTCAGAAGCTTCTTTTTGTTGTGTAAATGAACATGTCAGTACATTCATTTTGGACTGACATGACTACATACATCAAGTCTGGTCCTAATTAGGACATGACAATGATCTATTTTTACCAGTCAAGCCCAAAAATTCACATCATGTTGGTTTGTTTTTCTTTCCTCACCAACCAGAATGCTTTAAGATTAGATCCATGAGTGCGCTCAACCAAAAGCACAGTACTAATACACAGGGTTAGTGTGTGGGTGTGGAAGAGACCAGGGAAGGGAATAATTTCACTCTTAAAAACCCAGCAGAATATCTCAGCCATTGCATTTATATTGCACCAGTTGAATTAAATAGTTACATGATTTCTTCCCACTTCAATAAAATACCCAATAACAAAAAATCCCTGAGGTTCAGACGGCTCTTACAGGAAAAAAAAAAAAAAAACGCTGTTCTGAATGCATGTAAAACCATCAGAGCAGATTCTGTGCATATGTAGGTCCATGTGTTATCTGCTGTCGTGTTCCCCATGCAACTCTTTTATACTTTTTTATTGCTATATTTGGTGATGTACCAAGCTTCTTCTACTTTTTTCTCAGCCATCACTTAATGTGTATGTACTAGCCAGATGCTTTGGTTTTCTTTTTGTTTGCTTTATTTTGACCCTCTTTCTATGACAGGCCCCACGTCTGTTGGGATCCAAAATAAAGCCTTCACCCATGGTATAAAAACACAGTGTTTTACTCTACATGGCACTTCAGAGACATTCTGGAGGTGCTCTGAATTTAAATGTTAATCTGACATTGGCCAGTCTGGTGGAGCTGCAGGCTGTGCTTACGGGCGAAGCCTCAGGAAAGATGCTTTAGTCTGGTGTCCTTTATGTGCCATGAGGACTGACAGACATGAAATTTAAGGAATATCCTGGTATTATGTTCATGTTTTCTCACCAGCATCTTTTTTATCCTTCCAATTACTTATAAAATGCTTATGTTTATGTAATTATATGAGTTATTTTATCATACACATTCAATTTATTTCCTGTTTGTTGTTTTTTTTTTTTCATCTGCCAATGGTTGGTTATGGACTGAGGACCTCAAGTGGACAGTAAATGAACAACACCCCCATCTGAGAAAAGTGTGGGAAAAAACAGTTGAATTGACAGATTTCTCATAATGTACCATATTAATAGTGTTTACCCAGCATGACATTACTGCCACTGAAATCCCATCTAACCTACAACCTTCCCACTCAAATAAAAGAAAATCCCTCTCAGGACCTGGCAGGGGTTGAATCACTAATAAACTACCCACACTCACTCCTTGTAGTTTGACCTTTATTCTGTCACAAAGTAAGTGTGTGGTGTTTCATCCGACCAGCTGGCAAATCTTCAGATCAACTGTCCATTACAGCGGATAAAAGAGTTTTCATTAGGGAATGTGTTTCTGACTTTGTAGATATTTGCATAGAGGATTAATGAGTTCATTTTTTGTTCACCTTTTTATTTGAATAAATATTCCGATTTGATAATAGCACAATAAATAATCCAAACTAGAAAACAAAAATAGAAAAGTGAGCTGATGGAGGGTTGCACCCATTAAACTTCTTGTGAAAGCTTTTCAAGCAGTCAGAGCGGAATCGCCACTTTGAAGTATAATTGCCTGCAGCTTTCACTTGTTATTCAATATATTTAATCTGAGACATCACAAACTTTTACATCGTGCATCCGAGTGACACATTACTTAAATACCCTCTTATCATGACAAACAAAATATGTGCAATCTGTCGTGCAATGCCAGCAATAAAAAAATGTGTTCACTTGTCAACAAGAAGTGAGGACTAACGAAGTGTAGCTTAGTAATACTGCTACTCACTTGCCTCATACCTTCGAGGAATATTGGAATAAGCGAGTAGCAATGTATTCTCTGTCTTTGTCTGCCTCTCTTGGTTAACTTTGCAATAATGTGTTGATCTGCATCATGAGCTGTGATGCAGATCAACACACAATCCTCAGGACTACTTTCTCCTATTCTTTTCAAAATAAATACACACACACAAACTTCAATGAGGGTTTTTTCAGGGTGTTGAAAGTTGCATTAATAGGTCAGGGGGGTACCTTAACTGAATTTAAAATTATCTAATTCATGCTGCTAAACCCTAAGGCTTCTGGATAAATTTGGTGTTGGTCTAAAATTCATGAATCATCTCAGATTCCTCAAAGCTCGGTCGATTATTCCTTTTTTTTCTGAAATGGCCTCCATTTTAATTTAAATGGACTTCTTCCCTGAGGTGCCTTCCCCTGGAGAAACAGAGAAGGAAAACAGCAAAGTTTCAGGAAGTGAACAGCCACAAGCAAGCTCATCTGCATTTTACTCATTTGTTTATGTTTCACTGGAAGTACTGGGAGTACTGGAAATACCAGAAACACTGGAAACACTGCAACAGCAACAGCAACAGCAACAATATGTCTAGATTTTTGGGTAATATTTGTGCCTATTTGCTTTACAATGATCACTAACTGGAGGTCATAGTCTTTATATTTATGAGACACAGCTTGTAATATTGGTAATGTAAGAATTTCATTTAACAGCGCCTACTCTCTGTTCTCATTATTCTTTTATTACTGTAGCTGAACAGCTGATGAAAAGAGGTTTATTTATGCTCTGGATTACCAATGCATGAATAAAAGCTATATAGCTGCATAATCTCCATGAGATTTATTGGTATTGAGGTTTCAGCTCTTAACAGTGTCTGAGGTGTGTGAAGTCAATGTGAAGTCTGGGCAGTGTTCAGGAGAGAAATATCCAATATGCTTTAGTCATTATTAGAGTTAATTAGACAGGAGAGCCAAGAGGATTCTAAAAAAAAGGAGCTGAAAGAGGTGATGAGCTGAGCTAAAAGGAAACTTCAGCGTTCACCTTTTTCTTTTGCAGTTTGCATCAGCTGGACTACTATTACCACAAACAACGAAGAATGTAGTTGATTAATTAAATCATGGCGAATAGATGAGTCCTTGTGTTTGTTATAATCTTCAACTAGGTGGTGCAGGATATGTCAGGATATGAATTTCAAAGTAATCTCTTTTGTCATATTAGAGCCAAGGATGCTTTGTATGGCCCTTGATCATAATAAGAGTATAAGTGGAGATGACACTCAAACCTAAATGCCCTCAGAGAAAACAACCAAAAACACCCACTCAGGAAAAAAAAGAAAGAAGTCTTGAGAATGGCCTGTTGAAAAAGATCAGCTTTGACATACAGTGTATGTCATTACAATTGACAATGTGTTTGTCAGGTGTTTTTTTGTAACTGTATATTTTTTTTAAAAAGGTAAACCGTTCAAGATAACACAAAAAACTCAATATGGTTTATTGCCATAACTGACAAAGTAAAGCCTAGCTGAGAGAATGAACCCAAACTCGCATCTTTTCTTGTATTTTGTGAGAAAAACCAGACCGATTGTGCATTTGCAGAGAGGTGGCACAAATTTACCCGAAACTGTGTGGGGGACAGTTGCTGAGAACAGCTTGCTTCATGGTAACATGAGGCTGAGGCTGATTAGGAAAAAGAGCTTATCTGAACTCCACTTCCCCCTCCCAGGATGTCCCCCACTGGACTCCGGTACCTTTTTGTAGGCTGCCAGATCAGTAGCTTTGAATTTCCCCCCCAGATGCTGCTTCAGGAGTCTCAATGCAGGGCCAGCTGCATCTTACTGGAACAGCTAATGTGAGGCAGTAAAAAAAAAAAACAGCAAAAACCTCTGCTAAATAATGTTGCATGTAATTGTCAGTCACTGTAAGAGATAACTATGAAAAGGACAGAACTACATAGTGATTTGTGATAGGTTTGAAGGATGAATTCTTAACCCGTAGATACATAATTGACTGGTTTGTTATTTGTGACAAACATATTCCAGCATTTCATATTCCAGGTTTCCCTACATACTTTATCTAAGGATTAAGAAACTTAGCAGTGGCAAAGCTATGATACTATGCGTCCATAGCAAATTACACAGTAAGATGACCCAGAATTTAATGTAGACAAAAATAATGTCTTCTTAGATAAAAACTAAAAACTAAACACCAAACAGCAATATGAGGCCTTTATATTATGGCTTTTCTATCAGCAAGGTGGAGAGTAGGAGTCAGGTGTGGTGTATTTTGGACAAGCAGCAGGGTTGAAGCTGAAGAAATGTTAAATTAATATCATTTTGAAATTGCTAACATGAATTACATGAGTCAGCAACTAATGAAGTTAATGGAGCTAGTTAATGACATTATCAATTCAGATCTTGATTTTCCATCATTATTTTCAAGAGTGCAAATCATAGTGAATCATAAGTTTTAAACTGTAAATTATAATTTTAAATTTGGATAATAGCCTTAGGACTTAGGAATCACAGGTACACTTAAAGACTAATGTGCTGCACTAATCAGAATCAGCGTGAATCAAAATACATGTAACTGTTTGTAATTGATATAATTATGATCATATTAATCATAATATAAGATTTTAAGGAAAGTTTTATTTATTTTATTTTATGGTCACTGATGATGATACTGATGTTTAGATCGGGGCAGGGACTGTATATGTATGGGTATAAATATACGACAGTGTTTTGGGTTGGGCTTCCTTTAAATGGGAAAAATGAAAACGAAAAAGGAAAACAATTTTCTATGGGGTTTTATTTCTATGGACTCGCTTTAACCATTTCTCACTTCTGTCACATCTGGCACAGCGCCCCCATCTGTCAATCCTGACCTCAAACTATCAGTCTGCTGTAAATATAACTTTTGTAAATTAATACTGGAGAATAAATTAGCTTAACACATTGGCTAGAAATGTGACAAAGCAGTGTTTAGTCCTTACCGATAACGCGGCTTTCTATAACAGAGCTGCAAAGTTGGACACACGAGCTTCCTGTTTGTCTGAAAGAGGCGGAGTTAGCAGTCACAGGGCTGCACACTCACAAACGCTAAAAGCTGTTTTTCATTTTACAGTTGATAATGCCTGGAACCATACTTTGTTCTCTCAGCTGACAGTGTGGACAACATTCAGATAGTTGGAGAGCTACATTGACGCAATATAAATCCACCATTCAGGATTCAAGACCGCCGTAAGTTTATTTTTCTTCTTTTTGGCTTTTCAGGCCCTGTACAGTGTGTCAAAGTACCCTATGTTCCTTCACAGTTTTAACACTAACAAACTCTGGATACTCTGGAATATAGTATTTAAAGATGCCGGTTAACTTCTTATACAGACTACCAACACGCAGTTTAAGTGAACATAGTCATATTATATATTTGTTATTTTTGTCCTTATCTGACCCTTTTCTCAACTGATTCAAAGTGAACTTTTTGTGGCAAGCAAACACTACAACTACTCATGTAAAGTATTGTCATACTTTTTTACTTTTTCTTATCTTCTTGTGGTATGATGTTGTCTGTGATTATTTAACAGAGGTTGCTGGTAAATGAGCTGCAACCATGGTGCAGGAATACCAGTCCCCTGTTCGGGTCTACAAGCATCCATTTGAGTTAATAATGGCGGTGAGTAGTGTGGTTGTATTGAATGATCAATATAAAGTGTCACCTCTTAACTCGCATGACATAAAAAGATATAAGACAACAGTGGATATGAGTCTCATTAGTCTGCAGGCTCTTACATAACTAAACTGGGGATTAATGTGTGTCTGATATGTTCTTGCCAGTGGAGCGTTCACCCCTGCACCCCTTAAACATACTCTACTTTCGCTTGAATTGAAAACTGAAAGTTAAAAAATATATAAAAATTAATGTAAATGCAGAGTTTTCACTTGGGGGTTCATTTGAGTCATTATACAGGAGACCAAGACTTTCATAAAACTGCTAATTGTCTCCAGCATTGTCTGTCTGCCTCCCAGGGTCACCTGTATCATTCTTGATACACATTTACCTGCAATAAATGTTGTGTAATGACTGAGCAGGCAGAATATACTGTACACCCGCTCCCCCTATCTCTCATTCTGCAGTGGTAATTGTGCAGCCTTCAGTAATCTACAGCAGACTGCTGCTTATTAAATGTTGCATCTAAAGCACCTTGCACATGAAAGGGTTTCTCTTTTTTTCATTTTTATTCAATGGCAGACTGACCTTTTTATATTGTTTGCCTCCACAACAGGTTTAGATGTTGGATAAATATGCAAAAAGTATTATTAAAGACACACATATTTAAGCATCTGTAGCTGACTGTTCTGTTTTATTCCTGTGATCAGTTGACATAATATAAATGATGTAATGCTGAGATAAGCAGTAATCACAATGAAGTTGGACAGCAACATTTTTTTCTAGCCATATTACTGTAATTGTTGGTAGATTTTGATGTTAATCCCACCAAATCCAAGGGCTGCTTTTTATATCAGCCAAATTGCAGCAGTGTTCAACAGCCCATAACAGGAAATCCACTATAATAGCAACAAAGATCCCAAATTCCAAACATTTTTTACCATATGAGGTGCAAACCTTGCTGTCCTTGAGTGGAAAATATCTTTGTAATTGCTTTCTTCACCTTCAACCTGCAACTGAATGCTTTAAATTTGAGTAGGAACAGGAAGTCATTGTGAAGCAGTATGACAGGTAAGTATGGCAAGAGTAAAATACTGTAGATCTGCATTACCATGACAATCTGTTTTCACCCACTTTTACAATATCTTGCTGTTGCTTCTTGGTCTGTGTGGTTATATATTAAGCCAAAGGCTTATGCAATATCCTCAGAGTGGGTTAAAGACCATGATGCTGCAGTGACACTTTGCTCTGCAGGCTATAACTGCACAGTGTGGTGACTCAGTCACCACTCAGTCCAAGTTAACACCTACACAAGCTTTGTTTGATACTTTTCCATGGAAGTCCTCCTGCGTCAGTGCAGGTAATTGAAAAGGGTCTAAATAAAATAAGCCTTTTGTGAAAAGATTTAGGTCTCAATTTCATAAAGGAGAGAATCCAGTGAATAATCTACCACCTCCACAGCTCACATTTATCTCTATGCTTTCTCATTAGTCCCCTGACTGATCCCGCCACTGACAGTTATTCTTATAGCTCTGAGGGGAATAATTAGGACAGAGATTTCCGTTTGTCTGCAATAAGCGAAACATGTTGTTTGTTTCTGTTGCTCAACACCAGTCAATTCTGCTTATTTACCAAAGAAACCTATTTGATTAATAATTTCATCTCATTGATTAGACTGCTCATGCTGTGCTGTATTAGTACTGTACAAGCAGAATGTGTGTGTGTGTATCTGTGTGAATTTGGAGAAGAGCAACTATTGCTGTTTTTGACTTGTTCCTTTTCACTGCATGTCAATGCTTGTCAGTTTTTTTTATTTCCAGTACAGTCCATTTAGCTCTACAAACATTTAAAATCTTTCAAGTCATAGGCAACTGGGTATCAGATTATCCCAGGGTGTTAGTAATGGTTTTCTACTCCACTGTGAACTAATCAATTGTTACTCTAAACCATTGAACAGGCAGCTCTCTAAGTTAGCTTTTGTTACTTGTCAATAGTTTCTCAGGAAAAACTGCACTGCTGCTAGTTACCCGACTTAAAGGTCGGTGTTTTAATGCACACAGCATAAGGTCCGCTATTTGCATATCCTGGAGCTGCCTAACAGCAATTCAATCAATATTGACAGGTGAGGCCTGGTGAAATTGGCTTGAACAGATGGTCATACAGTAAGCTGTTGGCAGTAAAATGCAAAGCCGTCACTGCTTGTAAAAAAGCTGCTGCAGCTGCAGGCTGTTGCTGTGCAAAACCCATAACATTTTAATATAATTTAAATATTTTTTAATATAATTTGTTAAAGCCATTACAAATTAAATGCATCCCAGCCTGACAAGGAAATCATGTTACTTTTAGGGCAAATACAAGTGCAACTGTTGTATTTGGAAATCAAATGCCTTAAAGAACTCAACATACTGTAATTAACACTAGTGAATCTATAATCATGTGTGACTAATATTCTTTTAAATATGATATATTTATCCTTCTCAGGCCTATGTGAGGAGGTTCCCGAAGTGCCCCTTGATCCCAGTGTTTGTAGACAGCGAGATCATCAATGAGAGCCAAAGCGAAGATGGATCTACACTAGTAACTGAGAGGCGATGTACAATTGAAGTTGATGCCCCACGACTTCTGAAAAGGGTACCTCTCCTCCTTTTATTGATCAAAGCCAATGAAACAATTATAACAGTTGCTATAATCACATATAATGCTTCCTTTGGAAGAACCATTTTTTGTCAAGGATATTTCAGAGTGATCAATTTTAAGTTATTTTATGGCATTAATGCATTGGAATGCATGTGCGCAAAATGGGCAAAACAGTAGAATGCAAGACATCACCACAAATCAGGGCATCAAAAATGTTGTATACCCTGGTGTAAACCATTTGAATTTTATGTTTTCCTACATGTAGATTGCTGGTGTAGACTACTTGTACTTCATCCAGAAGAACACTCTGAACCGCAGAGACAGGACGCTTCACATTGAGGTCCGCAATGAGACCTTTTCCAGTAGAGTCATTGTATATGAGAGCTGCAACTACACGGTGAGCTTCATATTCAAACAAGATAATCAGGTGCTCAGGTAGATAGTTTTATTTCTTTGTTGGTATACTTGTTTTATTGTTTTTGGATAATGATTTTACAAGTGCTGTTTAGGTAGGACAGAGCCCTACATAAAGGTAATACAGTGTGTGCTGACACGGCAAGCAGCAAAATAGTAGTCACAGTCGTATACATGTCATCACTGCTGCATGTGTAAAAAAAAAAATAAAATAAAAATCTGGCCTTTCTGTTCACTGCAGGAATGTAATTTCATTCATTTTCATCATCCTCTTACAGTGTGCCAAATACACTAATCACTTGTGTCAGCAGGTGGAGTCACTGTAATACCCACCCAGCTAAATTCTCTTGATTTTCCACAACATAACCCTCACCAGCTATATCATTTCTACTGTATGTGATAAACCTGTCACTTTAAAATTAACCTAAAGATACCCCCAGACATTTTTAAGACATTCAAAAATAATCTGCTTTGATTAATAATTTGTGTCTGATATGTTGTTTTGTTTTGGGGTTTTCTTTTCAAAAAAAAAAAATCTTGTTCAAAAACTAGTTCTTGTTTAAAATGACCTTCTTCCTCATTGATAAATCTGGGACCTATGAATGTACAAATATTGTTCATTTCAAAAGTTTAACTGCTGGACACCACATGTCTCCTACTGTAATTCACTCATAACTACACTGCAAGTGTATGTGCACTGGACTTTAAGTTTTGTATTGTATTTTATTGCTGATTGCTTTTTGCTTTTTGTGGCATAAAAATAACATGCTGAGTTGAGGTTTCAGCATCTATCACACATTTTTGTCCCCCTACGCAGGTTCATCCAGAAAATGAAGACTGGACATGCTTTGAACAGACCGCTAGTCTGGACATTAAGTCTTTTTTTGGCTTTGAGAGCACAGCAGAGAAGATAGCAATGAAACAGTATGCTAGTAGCATTAAAAAGGTTTGTATCTTTGAACTGACTGTTAATGACATGAAGCTTGGTTCACACATGACTACTATATATGAGTTCTATAATCTTTTGTGTTGGTTTGTTGATAAAAAAAATAAATTAATCCATGCTGGCCATCCGTACTGTGACCTAATCAGTCACATTAACCCGAATTCTCATCTTCCTCCCATGTTGTAGGGTAAAGAAATTGTTGAGTACTACCTCAGAGAGCTGGAGGAGGAGGGAATAACTTACATACCTCCTTGGACACCCCCTGTTGTCTCTCACACTGCTGCTGCCAGGCTCCAGCTACCACCAGCCTCTAGTACCAGAGTCATCCCTATCAACAGTGCCAAGGATGGGCTGTCCAATAAAGACACTGTCAGCCCCACAGAGCTAGTGGCTGGCTCCCCTGATGGTCAGTGTTTACTCACTAGTCACAATAAACTACAGAATAGCAGCCAACACCCAACACAAAGATGCAGTGTATAAATGCAAAAGATGTGTGTAATATGAACTATCCTTTTGTATTAACTGGTTCACAGTGCAAATATTTAGTGAAATAGATTGTTATGATAACAGCAGAAATATTCTTGATGCAATAACATTTTCAAAGCTGAATATACTGTATGTTTGTACCTGTAAATTGAAAAAGACCCCAGCTATTTTTACAACAGGATTAATAGCACCTCTATTCCTGTGTAACTAAACCATGCTCTGTTATGTGTTGCTAAAAACAATAGTGTCAAAAAGAACAGAAGCTAACAGGCCCAAGCTTGCAAAAACATAATAAGCCAAATTAGCTCACAAAACAGTGCCAACTAGCTGCATTATGTACATGTTGTCTGGTAGGTCACAGCTAATTTCATTATTTTCACTCAGGTGCACACAAGTGTCTGATGTCTCCATGTGATGCATGCAATATGTGCTAACTTTGTATTTTGGCCTCTAGACAAGTTGGATGCTGATTACATCAGACGTTACCTAGGTGATTTAACGCCTCTGCAGGAGAGCTGTCTTATTCGACTACGCCAGTGGCTCCAGGAAACCCACAAGGGCAAGGTCACTTATACATTGTTATACATTTATACATATATACATGTTTGAATATGGAGCTGTTTGTGCAGTTATGTAAAGTACACATTTATTTATTTTCTACACACTCACACAACCCATATTTCTGTTTAGCGCTTGCTTCTACATCTAAATCATAGTAATAACAAGCATATATTGGCTAATAGGCTGCTTTGTAATGTGGCTGGTTTGCACCAATTAAGAAATTAATTTATTAGTAACTTTGAAACATGTTTGTGGTAACCTCCTGCCTGTTGTGATACAGATCCCAAAGGATCAGCACGTGTTGCGCTTCCTGAGGGCCAGAGACTTTAACATTGACAAAGCCAGGGAGCTCTTGTGCCAGTCACTTACATGGAGGAAACAACATCAGGTGGATTTCCTGTTAGACTCCTGGGAGCGTCCCCAGCTACTGCAGGACTATTACACTGGAGGCTGGCACCACCATGACAGAGGTATTGCTTGAATAATACAGCCTACTGTATGTTGTCTTGACTCCATCACATTGTCACTTTATGTCCCCGGTTATTGTTATTGTTCTAAGGTTTGTCTATAGTGAAAGTAGTCTTATCAGTCATTGTGAAAGATAAAGAGGCAAAACCATTTTGCCTTCTGTATTTATGTAGTCCACATAGGTTGAAATGGCCTGTTAATTATTGACTGTGAAGTCTAAGCACCATCTGTCATAGCTCCCATGTTTGAAAATGAGTCATTGGTTTTAACAGCTCAGCTGATGCACCAGGTTGAGCACAGGAAGTGTCCTTTGCATGTTCACATGCTAAATGAATGGTAAACACCAGCTTTAATTAGACATAGAGATAATGCTGATTTAGCTGTTATATAATCTGTGAATTGGTCTGTGTCTTTTGTGTGATATGTGTTTAGATGGCCGTCCTCTGTATATCTTGCGTCTGGGTCAAATGGACATTAAGGGTTTGGTACGAGCCTTGGGAGAGGAGGTGCTACTGAGACAGGTGACATGAATATATCCATGAGATGTATATATTAACAGACACATAAACACATTTATCTTAAGTTGCATTAATGCTTGATGACTTGATCCAGGTTCTATCCATCAACGAGGAGGGACTGAGGCGTTGTGAGGAAAACACTAGAGTCTTTGGTCGACCCATTAGGTGCCTTAATATTCTTAATTTCTTTCATCAGTGCCTCATTGATTAATGGCTGATCAGGTGTACACATTTGTATATGTAGTCATATAATGTCTGTGTTATTGTGCTGGTCAGCTGTTGGACTTGCCTGGTGGATCTGGAGGGTCTTACTATGCGTCACCTGTGGAGACCGGGAGTAAAGGCTCTGCTGAGAATCATTGAGGTGATGGAGGCCAACTACCCAGAGACTCTGGGTCGCCTCCTCATCCTGAGGGCACCAAGAGTTTTTCCAGTGCTCTGGACCTTGGTGAGAATAAATATCTACAGTTACATTTGATGTGACTTTCACTAATCATCTGATTGTGGTAGGATGATGCATGATGTTGTAAAGTACATCATGCTGATATTGCACTTAGTTGGTGAATCAGTTGTGAGTATAAGCAAATGATAAACATGAACATGATGAAACAGAGTGGAGGAACATAACAAACTAATATCAACAAATGAAGATAATTGTAGCCCTCCAATATGAAAAAAACTCTGTGATTCCCCTTGGGAGACATTTTGTCCTTGCTATAGAAATATGCAATAGTTTGTATGGTAGTAATAGTGTGCATCAAAGAAATAAAAATAAATTAAGCACACAAATATATTACAATAAACCAAAACAATTAAAGTAATGAAAACGGTACACATCACATATTTGGATTTCAACTGAAGCTGTTTTAGTTGCTATATGAAAAGATAAATATGTGTTAAACTCCAAGTAAGAAATAAATAGTTTGTTGGGAACTATTTATACACAAATGGAATACAAAATATATCATATTCCATATTATTATTCATAATATTCATATGAATAATGGATTGATTTTTTTTGACAGTGAACCTGCTGCTGTGTTCATGTTTTCTGATGAGTGCTTGGACTCTTATTTCCAGGTCAGCCCCCTGATCGATGAAAACACCCGTAAGAAGTTTCTTGTTTATGCTGGAAACAACTACCAGGGTCCAGGAGGCTTGGTGGACTACATAGACAGAGAGATCATCCCTGACTTCTTGGGAGGGGACTCCATGGTGAAGTTTATTCTTTAGCAGAATGACCTGCACATGTCAATGTTATTGCCCACGCAGACACAGTGAAATTATGGGCACCATGCCTTTTGCTCCCGATTTAATTTAGAGAATAAGAATATGTTACTGGCCGTTTCTACTAATTTTGGTACAGTACATGTACACGAACAGTTCACACACACATTAACAAAAATATAGATAGATTATATAACACTAAGTGCTTTATGTTAGGACATAAAACTCCTGTCTACATAATAGCAGACACATTTATATATTATAACATACATTAATGTGATTTGTCTCTTTTTGTCATCGTTTGAGCTTTATGTTTTTTTTTCCCTCTGCCCTCCTCACACAGTGTGACATCCCTGAGGGAGGTATGGTCCCTAAATCTATGTACAGGACAGCAGAGGAGCTGGAGAGTGAGGAAAACCGCTTGTTGACTGACTCCATCTATAAGAGTGCCAGTATCTTCAAAGGAGCTCCATATGAGGTACATCTTGAGCTTTTATAGCTGCACCCAGATCAAAATTAATAAATGATGCAAACAAAGAATGAGACTACCAGAGCAAGTAGACATTTTTATACCTAAACGCCGGGGTCCTTTGCCGGAGGCATTATGTTTATGGGTCTTCAAATTTAGCACAAAAGTCCACTTGGACACAAAAATGAAATGATTAGATTTTGGTGGTTAAAGGTCAAGGTCATTGTGACCTCACAAAACATATTTTTGACCATAACTCATAACCCTAATTATGACAAAGTTTTGCACAAATGTCTAATTGGATAAAACGATGAAGTGATAAAATTTTATATTAGAAAAGGTCAAAGGTCAACTTCACTGTAACATCATAATGTTCTGCTAAAACTCTTTTCTGGTCGTTATTCAACACCATAACTGGAGAGAACAGAAAGGGAGATTGTCACCATATTTCACATTTAGTCAGATACTGAATTGGTGACACAATTCTTGGGGGCCCAGATTGAAACTGTGGTGATTGCATAAATCTTCTGTGCTGCGAGGTTGATGTGTATGAAGCATCCACGTTTTAGAATCTGTAGCTTCTTTGCAGCAACATCCATATGTGAAGCATTGTTATTTACGGTCATGGCTACAACTTTGTGTTCTATCAGAATCAGCCTTAATGGCCAAGCATGTGAAAAATTACAAGGAAAATACACTTATATATTTTATTTAATTCCTTTAAAGTCTTGACTTAAAATATTATGAGTCTGGACTGACATGGCTGTAAACTGCAACTTGACTGGTCGGTTGAGGCATACAACCGTGAGGCAGTATTTCTAGTTTAAATTATATTCTGTGGATTAGGGTGCCACCAGCTGGAACAAATATACACTGCAGGCTTGCAGCAAGAGATAAACCATGTGATTAATGGCCTGCTGTCTACTGTTTTGTGTTCCCCATCTCTTTACATCCTGCTACAGATGCTGATCCAAATCACAGAGGCCTCCTCTGTCATCACCTGGGACTTTGATGTGTCTAAAGGCGATGTGATCTTCAACATCTACCATTCCAAGAGGACCCCTCAGCCTCCAAAGAAAGACACTCTTGGAGCCCATGGCATCACGTCCTTAGGGACCGTCAACACCCAGCTGATAGACAAGAGCTGGGTGCTGGGCCAGGACTACAGCTTGGTGGAGAAAGCCCTCACCTGCAAGGAGGGGGAGAGTGTTCAGGTGAGAAGCAGGCCAAGATATAAAGAGTGTGTTCTGTTGCTATCTCCACTTTCTTTTTTAAAACATTTTCAGCTAAACTGTTAGTCCTAAAAGCAGTCAGACCTCAAACTGATCTTGCAGATTTTCCCTTTTCAAACAGGGCTCCCACATAACACGCTGGCCGGGCTTCTACATCCTCCAGTGGCGCTTTCACAGCTCCCCAGCTTGCTCCGCCTCCAGCCTGCCTCGTGTAGATGATGTGCTGGCCTCTCTGCAGGTCTCTTCCCACAAGTGTAAAATA
The DNA here is from genome assembly GCA_029490765.1 of Euthynnus affinis. Classification (NCBI taxonomy): domain Eukaryota; kingdom Metazoa; phylum Chordata; class Actinopteri; order Scombriformes; family Scombridae; genus Euthynnus; species Euthynnus affinis. The sequence goes on along the minus strand of CM055856.1, from coordinate 18,144,722 downwards.
ATGTACTACACTGAGGTGCTGGCCTCCCATGACTTCAGGTCAGTTTGTTTATTTGACTGAGCCTTTTCTCTGGTCGTGTCATGTTTTCTTTATATTGTACTGAAGCTGTCTTTCACACAGGCTGCACTGCTCTAGTGTAGGTTTATAATAAAAATCAATGCAGGGATATTTCTGGAAATGATGTTTTCTTGTCTTTTATAGTGAAGTTTGACACATATGTACTTTTTATGTAGCTTGAAAAGCTTGTACAATAATTTATTGTTATTCATGCCTGAGAATTAACATTTATTTCCTGTCTTTCTTGTTATTTCCAGGGGATCCATGACCAGTCTGGAGTCCAGTCATAGTGGTTTCTCCCAGCTCAGTGCTGCCACTACTTCTTCTAGCCAATCACATGCCAGCTCCACCATATCAAGGTAGCATCTGCTCAGCAGGTGTCCAAAGGCAAGAATGACCTTAAATCTACTGACATCTGCCTCTGACTGTGCCTTATGCCTTCAAAAAGAGGGTTTTTAATTAGAATTTGATCTGACGTTTGAAGATGAAAGAAATATTATGGAATTTTTTTTTTCATTTTAATGTATCAGTTGAGTTTTATTGTTTTTTTTTTTTTTCTTTACTGTATCTTGGGAATTACATACCTGATGTAGCATTTTTTCTGACTGTGATGACTGAAGTTATTTTGTATTAGTATAATAGTAGTGGACAATTTTTGTCAAATGCAAATGTGAAATATCTGATTTGTAGTTAGATGACATTCAGAAGAACATCTGCTATGATTCTTATGAATGAAAAAGGAGAAACCTTACAAACAGCAGTTTTTACATTGAAGTAAATAGAGAGAGTGAAAGAGAAACCATGTGCACAATGCACACAGATACTATCCCTGAAGTTGCATTTATCGTCCACAAGATGTCACTGTACTCTGTAGCAGAAACTGCTCGCAGCTCATTTGCAGTGGATTTAGTACATAATGTTTCACTCATATTGGTCTTCCTCAGAAATCCGAAGGAGAATTGCTTGAATAAAGAATTTATCTCACAAATTAATATGGCTGTAATCTCCAGAGTGTGCCTTTGTGCTGCGTTTTGAGAAAAAAGTGACTACAGTAGCAGTGCTGTAGTGGAGTAATAATTTTGAATGATTGTAGAGATTGGTTATTCATCATTTTTACTACAATAGGTGAGATGTAAGAAGTGAAATCTCTTTTGAAATATGCAATATACCCTCTAGATTTCATGTAATGTTGTTTTTGGGCTTGTTAGGCATAGCTGCTGAGTTTTCTGAGGCAGCTAATTTGAATGCAATATAGCGCAGCCCCTTGTGATCTGGCACAGGGCCAGGCAGACAACTGATTTACATAAAACTTTAATTTCCATAAACTTATCAGATGCTTCCAGCGAAAGCTTAATTGAATTTCCCTGTGTTTTTTTTTCTTGGTTTGAAAACTTGTGTCATGTTGCTGCTTAACCAAACACAATAAGAAGTGAGGTGGATTGAGTTTTTCTGAGGGTCTGATTAAACAGGAGCCTGACTTCCTGCTGGTGTATCTCTTAGAGAAAGGAAGTGCATTGACTTTGCCAGCAGCTTATTTACTAATGTACTCAGCCTGTTCTAATGACCTCCCAAGACACACATTGTCCACATAAATAGCAGCACCTCTTTCTCCTGATACGCCTAATTTGCCATTAAAAGCCCTCCTTCAGCAGTTACGTGATTTAAGGCTGAATTATTTTTATTTTGCTTCACAGGCTCAAATAGCAAAGTCCATTACACTGGTCGAAACAGTTTGCTTTGTCAATTTGAAATGTCATTAAGAATACATCACACAATAATGTTTCAACCTGTTTAGTTGATCTGAAACAACCTTGTGAAAGAGCTGGTAGCAATACCAAACATGGACAAATTGCATCAGAAAAGACGACTACTGGTTGCCCAACAGCAATCGTTAAAGCTATAGCCCAATATAGATCACAGAATTAGTCCAGTGACTCCTAAACAGCCTCAACAAGAACGCATTGTGTTGAGTTTTGCAAAATTTGATGGCAGCAAGAAAGTTTGTACATTGCTTGGACCCAATAAAGAAATGCATATCCTTATATTAAACCAGAACACACAAAGTAGAAAAACATATCATAGACCTGAGTCTGTAATCCCATTTCCTTCAACTAGATAGAGAAAACCAAAAGTTTACATCCACAGTGGCTATGTAGTGAGTCATAATGTAGTTGCCAATGACTTTAAATGGCTGTGCATTATCATGAAATAGGAGATCATCTTTGCAGTTTGTGTGACATGCTGTTCAGACTTTGGATCTCTTTCCTCTTAAGATGTATTTTGCCTCAGATACCTTCAGGATGTCATATTGTTTTCAATCATGTGGGTTAATATTTCGAACTGCCTGCAAAGACAATTGTTTTTGGTGTCAGCCTCCTACAGTCTTCTAGACTCACTGATTCATATAGAAATCTCTCAGCACACTTTCACCCACTGCATTTGCATCACTTCGCCATCTCATCGCAGTTATTCCTTGATGGTATAAGCATCACAGATATATAACAACAAGATTAACTGGAGTTTGTCTCTTAAGAAACAGGCCTGTGAGCTGAAGAGTCAATCCCCTCTATATCCCTGTAAGAAAACTGCGCTCTTCCCTCCACCTGCCTCATAAGCTTCTGGCTGACCGAACTTTCCCATCACACTGCTGATAGTCTGGAGAAGTCAAATTAAAATTTTGAATAATGCTGCGACCAAGAACACTAGATCTCTTAATTCTTATGTGAGCACAGCCGACAGAGAGGAGGACTGCATAGATAATGTGCTACTGAAATAGTCTCAGACTTCTTGTTACAGATATAAACACCACAACCTGCACTGGGAATATGTGCATGATAATGAATCATGTTCTCTCAGCAATACCAGAGTCAGTGCTCAAGCAAATGATGCTGGGGTTTGGCAAGGGAGTATGTAACATGGGGCTAATTTGGGGTGGATCTTTTTTTAATCAACATCTCTTAAATAGCAAAAGGTAGAGAGGTTATGCTATTGCAACTAATGATTAATGCACCAGTTCCCCACATCAATATACTCCTTTGAATCTACTTGAAAGATTAAGGAGAGCTGATGCATTCTCAAGAGCCAAGGTTAAAGGATGGTAACACCTAAAATGCAATGGTTCAAAACCAAACTTGTGCTAAAACTCGCTAGCAAACTACTCATCTGCTTTCTGATTCTCTCCATCCATCACATATTGCAGTCTAAATGGCTTTTTTTTCTAACTCTATCTAATCACAGTAAAGAAAATCTTATCAGACATTAAGGTTGTGGAGTCTCACTGTAGTTGGGATCCTCATTAAAACCTGCGCTCATGTTTCATTTACTTCCTTCTGACAATCCTGACCTTCCCACTAATTGAAAAGGAGAGCTCTGGATTAGTGTGCACTAAATTATTTTTAGGAGTCCTGACACACTTGAATAGAAATTTTTCAAGCCATTTGTGTTCATCTGGGATTGTGTGTACAAATTTGCAGCTTGAATTCAGGCGCTGTTTTACCAGGATGCTTGCAACCTGAACACCAGTAAATGTTTAATGCCTCCTCCATTTGAGTTGTGGACCTGTCTATTTAACTAATCTCATATCGGCTGGGTTGGAATTCGTTTTCTGACTTGATGTACTACTGGGCCTGATTAATATGTCCACAAACAAATAGATACAGTCACGTCTATTTATCTCTGATGCTTCATACTATCTCTCATATCTTCCAACATTGATTTTTCTCTGCAACAAGAGAGACCATCAATCTAGCTTCAATTTAGGCCAATTTCTGAGCACTGCCCTCATTTGCAATGAACTGTCAAGGCTCTGCTTAAGTCCAATGTTGTTTTCATCGGTTTCCGAACATCAGACCTGGTTTTATTTCACTGGTGTTTTCTTGGCTCACTGATTTCTGCAGTTGACATTTCCATTCCTCGCACTCTAAATGGGCACTGACCTGGGCAGGTCATGGACCCACCCTCCTTTAAATGTTATAGTGGGAACAGACATTTATCCATTTGCCTTTTTGGACAGAATAACTTTGCCAATAACTACTGTATTTTTGGAGGGTTTGAAGGACACTAAATCTAAATATGTAAATTAAATCCGAAGACACATTTCATGTTTTTACACCAAAATATTCTATATTGCCCCTAATACATATTCATTGTCTTATTCTGTTAGTCTTGTCTTATTTTACTTTTAACTTTTATATTATTGATATTAGGCTATTTATAGTAATCTCATTGAAATCTCATTGAAAGAGATATTTTGCCTAGTACAAGATTCAAAAAGTGACATGTCAGGGTGCAACATGTATCTGAAAAGAGGTGGCACAAATAATACTGTAACTACGCTTCCATAAAATAAAATATGGTCTGGAGTGTTAAGTGTTCACTGGAAATGTTGACAATCAGGAAAGCAGTATTGGAAGTAGCCCTAACTAGTTTAAAATAATGGATCAGATAAATGAACCTGGGTCTTAGTCATGTGTGATTGGTAAATGGTTAGTAAACAGGTTAATTAACTGTTCAGAAATCTAAACAAGAGGAGTAGAAGAAGAAGAAGAAGAAGACATGTAATTTAAATCTTCTTAGTGTGCAGCCCACACAACTGAATGTTTTATTTTTTTTTCAACTGGATAGAAGTATTTGAAGAGTCTGAATAAATCTTCAAATCAGCAGTAAGTGTTTTCAAAAGACCCACAGGGAATTATTGTGTTTAAAACAGTGACTCAAATGTAATATTCAATTGAAAACTTGAGTTTAAAAACTATGTTTATGTGACAGTGAGAGATCCGAACTCAAACTAAGTTTTTATTTTCAGCCACTGAGATTTTAAATTTAAATATTTTCATAAAGGAAGAGCTCTGGTCAAGTATGACAGGGCTTGTAGCAACCTGTCAACAGCTAATTGATGTGTAAAGTAGACCATTAACCAAGAGAGGAGGTGTCATTTTGAGAAACAAACTACACCAATTTGACTGCATAACATTTTATGTTCACTGCAACCATTAAATGAAAATAAAAATAGATAATGCAAGTCTGAGAATATTAGGCTAAATGGTTGATTTCTGTTCAACTGTAGGTAACAGGTGAACTACAGCAGCCATTGCTTGGTTTGCCATTATATTCTATTCTTGCTTATTTCTGATGGCTTTTGTATGAGATTTTCTCACAATCCACTTGACCTTTTACACAGCAGACATTTTGACAGTTTCAGGATCCTGTCATTGTGCATGCTGGTTCACTGACATGTCTTACTGGCACACTTTAATGGAACAGAGCCATCGTTAATGATATTTATTACACATGCTTTTCATGCTATTACTAATCAAAATGTGTGCTGTAAAAAAAGGCACATTACTTGACACTGCTGCACAAGAAGCTGAAATTTCTGACAGTGTCACAAAAAGTGACACACTATTGTATTGTGTACTATTGTATTCCCTAAATGACACGTAACTCCCTCCTGCTTGTTGGTCCGCGTCCTGCCACATTAGTTCAGGTTAGATTTAATCATGGGTAGTAAGAAGTCTGTAGTGATTACTGTGACTATTGTGTTTCTGCCAGCAGAGTAAAGAGTGGCAGCATTTAAGGCATCCATCTTTGCTCCTCTTACCTGCCAAGCCTCACCACCCCTCAGTGAACATAGGTTTGCCTTATTGGCAGGCAGAGGGGCTGGCAGGAATCCCCTATACACCTGAATGATGCTGGTGTTGACTGAATAAAGAACAGAGCAAGCATGAGAGAGCAAAGAGAGAGAGTGAGATAGAGGCATGAAGAGAGGATTAGGGATGTGGGGAGCAGGGTAATCAAGGCAAATGTAGATTTTGAAGAGCTCCAGGGTTTCTCACGGGACTGGCCGCCAACTTTCCTTCTAGTCCCTTTTCATCCATTCAAAACTCTGCAGAGGAGAGACTAAAAGTGTGATCAGTCTGTTTGGTTGGAGTCTGACTTGCACTGGTAGCTAGTACCCTAACCTAGCTCCAACACCTTTCCATTGATACACACAGTCAACCACTTTTTATTCTTTCAGCGAATCAGCTTTTGTTTTTATATTCCTTTGCCTTTTTTCCTTTTCTTATGTCATGATCACTGCACAGTGATCTCAATTTTTGAGAGACAAAATGGGTAAATTAAGGCATCACCATGAGTTTGGGGAAATTGTAGCATTTGTCACAATTTTATGGTATTTTATAGACTGAACTTTATTGTAGGCACAGAGCATCACAGCATTTTGAACATGTTTTATCTGTAAAATTGACTTAAACAAAGGTAAGGTAAAAATGTATCTAACTGTTAACATTCAAGAGTATCTTCCATTTAACAAGACTGATGAAAGAAAGAATGATGCACACTACTCAGAACAAGTCGAGATTTGTGCCTCTTGTTGTTGTTTTAGATGATCCCTTACAGATGCAGAGAACAAGAGGAGATGAAACACAGCCAAACTGTTGTGTGTGGAAAATGTTTTCTGGCACTGGTATCAACTGCTCTCTCTCTTTCTGTCTCTCTCAGACATTATGAGGTAGTTACTGTAAACCAGGCCATAAGCGATCCCTAGATAAGTGCTGGCACTGCACCACTCTGTTTGTAGCTTCTGAGTCTTCCTTCCTTGTTTGAGCTACATGTTTCATCATGCTGTGCAAGTTAAAATGAACTATTCTTGTCATAAAGGGACACCTCTGCTCTCTGGTGACAGTAAGTTCATCATCATTTTGAGTCTGATTGCAGAGCATTAAAGCTGTTGGAGGAGACGGAAAGGCTGATTGGTCCAAACTGGCACATTCTGCGGCTATAACTCCCTCTGGCCCAAGTTATGAAGAAATCTGAAAGTCATACCATTAGTCTGATGGCCTATTATTCCAAAACCCCAATAGTTTGAAAAACGCCCCAGACTGAAAGCCCATAGTTTGAAAATACACACTCTTCCTTGATGTGCAAGCGATCAAGTAACAAGACCTTAACCACAGCATTGTGACATCACAAAACATAATTATTTTTGAACAAACACATCAAAATAAATCAAGATATTAAGGACAAAATAGGACAGAGGTAGTATTTTGGAATGCCTGGAGTGACGCTGAAATCGAAATGTGGCTGATGGTATGCCACTAGTGGTTCAGTGGCATATGCTGGTGTAAAATATCATAATCGGGGCCCTTAATGAAACTTAATTGTAAGAATAAAATTGAGAAGCACATTTCCAACAGTTCCTTAATAAAATAATTAAGACTGTGTGAACGATGTTGACAGCTATGGGTTTTAGTGGCTGTTGCTGTGAATGAGAACAAATTACCAAATGTCTAAATAGTGCCCCCCTCGCAGATATGGGAACCTGCCTCTGTAGCTTCTCGTCAGTGTTTGAATTTACAGTAAAACTAGTATCAGGTGTAACAGGTACACACATACATTAAAACACACACACATACAAAAAAAAAGGTAATGAAGGTTCAAGGAAAGGTTCACAACTTTTTTCAGGTCTTTCTTAAAACAACAGTCACGCACCCAAATGAACATTGAAACAGATTGTCTTGCCATAATCATTCCTCCTGTTCATATTGATCATTAAAAGATACCTTCATAATGCACTTACATTGTAAGTGATGGAGGCCAAAATCCATCTTTCGTCAAAAATGTATTTAGAAGTTCATCTGAAGCTTATATGTGTATGTAAGCTTGAGCACGAAAAACTTCCACCAGACTCCAATGTAAAAGAAGAGAAAACAAGTATCTATTACACAGTCTGTAGTATCTTCTTACAGGAGTATTCAAAGCCAAGTTCTCCTAATCAGCAAACTGTACTGTACTGTACTGTATCTGAACCTTAACTTTTCAGAACCATAGGTTCACCATAGTAAAACGCAAGGATCTATATTTCTTAAAGCGACAGTAACGAAATTCACTGTTTTAACAGAAAACTTAAATAATGTTGCCTTTACAAAATATCATGCTTACATCAACATCACTAAGTATTTCTTTTTGTTGCCAAAGCCCCTCTTTTTTGTTACTATATTTCCATTGCAGCTCAACAGGGAAACACAAACAGGGAATTTGATACTAAAAAGACGGTAAATGCGGCTGTCACTTGATATGACTAACTCAGGCTGCTGACACGTCATATAAGCTTCAGATAAACCTTAAATACAATTTTTGCACAAAATGACTGTGTGGGCACACTGTGGATTTTGGTCCCCATGAGTTACATAGACTTAGATAGACTTGAAAAATTATAAACCTATCCTGTAAAATGATGAATCAAACCCTTATTGATCGAACTTCTCATTGTCTCCTGGCATACTGTGCAGCTACAAGTTTAAATATTGTATGTCAGTTTATAAACTATAGGGACAGGTTTATTCTAGATGCAGATATAGAGAATGTTTTGTCTGTCCTGCCCAGAGTTGGGGAAAATGGCTGCGACAGGGAGCAGAGATGAGATATGAACCTTGACAGGCCTGCCTATTGTATGTGCCTGAGGGAAACCCATCACCTGTCAGGGCTAAAATAACTTTAGGCTGGTGTATTAACCATGTTTGTTGCCTTTCAATTCCTTGTTTGGCTATTGAAATGAACAATCTCCCCCCCAGTTGCAGAGAGTCACAGGGAATGTGTGACAGCAATGAAGGCCCCCCCATTCCATAGCTCATCCTCTCTCTGTCCATCCTGCCTCCGTGTGGTGTGAAAGCATTGTGGTTGTAATTGCCTTCAAGACTGGCTTAGGCTCTAGACCAAGCATCTTTCAGCTGTGATCTGTTAAGCCTATTACATACTTGTTGCGTGAAGACACACAATCCTGTGTGGATGAAAGCCTGAGTGTGAGAGCCAATTTGTGCCACTTGCTTTGGCATCACCACATCCCGTCTGTGCTGAAATATAGTGCAAGTCTTTTGTTCTGTGGATCATTAGCACTTCAAAAAAAGAGTAGACAATGGAATAAATTCAGAAGTCTTTGATTGTCAAAATCAGCTGGCTGTGTAAATGGTCTTACTGGGCAGGATAAGGCAACCAGTTGGATGGAAATTTAGCTGTCTCAGAGGATGAATTTTTCCTTACAGTGCCAGCTTTCATTTTGATTTCATATGTACATAAAACTTAGGATTTCTTGGACTTTTTCATATGATATCATTTTAAACAGTATCTCTATCATCTACACTCAATCCAATGAGTAGCGACAGACCAGTATGTGATTCAAGCATAAGAACTGGTACAAAACACAGGCCTAATGACTGATCCATATGAAAAAATGTGATGACAAATATATCTTTGGACAGTTTCAGACAGTAGCCTGCTGGCAGAAACTTGGCTGAAAACCCACCCTAGACAGCTTCCCTGATGACTGATATGCTTGTCGGTTTCGATGATATTCAGTGACTAATGAATGTGTCTCTCAAGGTAAAGAGATCCTGACGACATGAAAAATATCCTGAAAAATCATAAACCTGATGTTCATTAAAGGAATCCATTATTACCTCATATATCCGTAAGATTTATGGCCTGTTCATGTTGGGAAGTTACAGTTAAACATACAGACCACATGACCACAAAAGTCTAGTAAAGAAACTGATGGTGAATCAATTTAACTTTTTCTTCCAATGAAGTCATGTCAGAGAGTGCCCACAGCGTTACAAGTGCTTTAAAACGTAGTAAACTGACTTGTAAATTTCACATGTTTCAAAGAGCTGTGAGCAGTTGTAAAGAAAAATACAAGTAAAGTATCAGAAATTGTATAGGCTATATTTTGTGATATCTGGTGTACAAGAAATATGATCAGTTTGCTGTTCTCACCATGCATTTTTTCTTAATCTGGTTGTCTTGTTTCTCTTTCTCTTCACAACAAAACCTAAAAGCGCTGGATATTGTTGAGTGCCATGACATCTCTCTAGCGTCACAATGGTGTCCTTGGATTGGACAAAAAGCAGAGATGCTCCACATTGCTTCTGTACAACCAGCTGAGATAGTTTGGAGAGTTAGCAAGGATACCTCATGGCCACATCTCCTTTGGGGGCTCAGAGCCTTAGAAACTTGTTGTGAAAAAGCATCCTTTAGGCTGCTCTTGTCCTGTTGCCATGACAACACCGACATGAACAAATAGAAAAGAAAATGAATTGGTTGATTAATATATTCACTGAAAACATATATTGTTATGGTCCTGCCGTAAATATGTATACCACCTGTGGAAAATGTTTACTGGAGTCAAGGTATATGTACTTCAGGACAATCTATGCCTGCCTTGATAACACTGTTTTGTGTGACTGTGTGTGTGTGTGTGTGCGTGCCAATCACCATATGTAGAGGAGGTACTGTTGTTTGTAAAGTTGGACCCATTTCATGTGATTGAACAAGGATTCCTGCAGAGTTTTGCATCTGTTGTTGTTTGTGTTTTATTTATTCATTTTTTCTTTCAGTATGTGCAATCTGAACGGTAAAAGTATTATGTTAGGAAGTTAACATGAAGTGGAAATAGCTGTTGGCTGAATTCTTTGGATGCATCATATTTGTGTAGTGTGTAAAGATAAGAAGCGTTTTATGGATTTGGACTTGCAAATGTGTTTATGTTTAAATGTTACTGATGATGATAAGGCTGTGAAGAGAGATGAGGCACTATAAATCAGCTTCCTAAGATCTGAAATATCTTTTTTACAATTTGTATTGACATGCAAGTGGCATCTGAAAAGTTAATTTATAAGCATTGTACAATCTATTTTTCTTGTCATTCTTCTTTTTTTTTGAGGAGATTTGGTGCTGGAGTAGTGGATTTTCTTAATTTTTTGTGTGTTCTTTCTTAATGTGATGTAAATCTGGATTACAACTTTCCACAAATTGTCACTCTTGAATTACTGCAAAGACTGAGGAGCATCTAGTATGCTTGTTAAGTCTTCTCACCTTGTCATGGTTGGAATCCAGATGTAGTATTGCAAAAAAAAATGCCAGTGTCTAATCAGGTAGCTGTTAAGGTAGCTTTATGTGACTGGCTTTGTCAACCAAGACAGGTGAGAGCCAACAACCCAATCAACATTTTTAATGGAGCCATGCAGCAATGCCATTTTAAAGGTTTTACCACAACATACAGACTAGAATGCTATACTAATCGCAAAACATAACATACAGTGGCTTTAGAAATAATGGAAAGCAGTATTATGACTTACAGGTCAGACATTTCTTAGAATAAAAACAATATGAGTGGAAAACCTTAATTTGAACTGCCAAATTATACTATACTGCATTATTTAAAGCATGTGCAAAAGAGAGAAAGAGGGGGTGAGAGCATGAGAGGATTACTTCAATCCTGTCCGTTCACTTTGTAGACTTGACTAGGACACGACCCCTGTAAACTCTGATGACATGTCGTTAAACTGATAATTGTATTTTAGATCGAGCTCTCGGCTCTTTGTAACACTCATGGGTAGCCCATAAATTGTACAATATCTTGTAAAATGACTGTTATCATACAGTGTCATAAGATGACGGCCCTTTGTTCCACCCTGTGCCTCTATTTGATCAGATAGATCGTTGTGTCAGCTGCAGTCAAGAAGTCACCATGTCCCGATCAAACAGTTTCTTACATCTGAATTTAGATTACCTGTCTTCTTATGGATCAAAGGTTTGAGGCTGAGACGGGATTATTCAGCAGAGGAAGCTGTAACTAAAGATTCAGAGGCCTTGAACCTAAGCCAAGACAGGGATTTTCTCTCCCAGACTGATTAGAGACACAGAGGAAGACTTTATAATGTTAAAATGCAATTTCTTATTAAATGAATACCTGCAGAAGGTCATTCCCCATAATAGACTTGTACTGATCATTTAATTGTTTGCAAAGTTGCATCACTTGACGGGGCAGCCCTGTTGCATTTGCAGTTTGATGGCTGTGATCCTCTCATGATCCTACCATCCTGTGATCATTTAAGCTGGACTACCCCTCTTTCACCTTTCCCACTTCTATGACACATTTGAAAATTATCCATTAGGTTTTTAACTGCTCAGATCCTCTTTTCAATTCAGCACTCATTTCCTGTGCAGCAATAAAAATTAACTGCAGTCTTTCGCCTTAGATGAGTGCTGGTTATGTGCAGAATTTCATTCTCACACTCCCGGGGGCTGCACCACTAAAACGTAATTTCAGTTTAAAATAGTTTTCAGAGGCCTGTGAGGTCTTGCCTTATGCCGAGAAGATTTGACTGTAGTGTAACATGTGAGTCAGGCTGTGTTCCCTCATCATTTCTTGGTTTTGTTCTGTTGGGCTGTACCGCAGCATTTTGTGTACCTGCCATGTTTGATAACCACAAGCCTCATATTGCTGTGACACTGAGCCTGTTCAGATAGCTGCAGTCAGATATAAAAATATCACTTTCATAACTGTTGTTTGTTGTTAACTGGAACACAGGACTTCTGCGGTACACGTGTCTACTCCTCACTGAATCAATTACAGTACATGCTGCCACTGTCATGTTCTGTTGTGAAGGAGACATCAGCAAGAAATTCTCAGGCTGTGTGATTCAAACACATGGGCACATTACAGAAAAACGGCAATGCAAGCATTTGTTACAAGACATGGCTGCTTCTAGTAATTACATAAGGAGATTGCCATTTACTATAACAAAGTCAACTCGACAAAATGTTGCTTTTGATTTTTCATGGATAATTTGGCCTCCAGCTCTGCTCATTTCTAATTTGAATTGAAGGGTAATTCTGTGCTCTATAATATAAGACAGTCTCTTGCGTTGGTGCCTTCCAGGAAGTATTTCCATTCATAAGTATCCAGTAAAACAGAATAGCTGCTAGGAAGTAAGGCATAGGTGTAACATTCTTTAAGATCACAATATTTTTTTCTCTAAACCATTTAATAATGCAACTAAAGAACTATTGAACTAACGGAAGATTTTTTTTTTGCTGGACTGCAACAGTGGGGTCAGCCCTATGAACCCAAAGGTCTGTCCATCACTAACTGACTGATTGATGAAGTCACACCATTGGTTGGTCGATGGCTGAAGGCTTTCTCAGATGAAAAAGTAATCATTTAGATTCCCAATATGTGGTCAATCTATCCAAATAACACTTATTTGGCAATTTGCTCTGATATTTTCAGAGATGTCAGCTGTCAGTCAGCTGAACATCTTAGCTGCTAGCAGCCCAACTCCTGAAATGACCAGTCAATGTCCATCATCATCCCAGGGCGGAGTCGGACTGGCCACAAGAGAAATCCCAGTGGGCTGGTAGCTATGTGGGCTGCTTGAGCAACCCATTATACAAAAACAAGAGCCTCTTATGTCTTCTCTTCCCTTGATATCACCAAACATAAAACCTCTTTTTTAGACAGGCTGTGTAACTCTATTTGGAAAAATAAGCCACACAAGGTAAAAAAGGAGTCTATGTCTATGTCTCTAACAGAGGGGGTCTTAACATTTTGGACTTTTCCTCATTCAACCATACTATCAAAATTAACTGGATCAAAAGATTTCTAAAAGATCCAGATAGCATGTGGGATATTTTCCCAAACTTTCTGTTTAAAAAAATAGGTGGTCTTCATTTTTTTAATAATATGCTCTTATGCTGTTGATAAACTTTCTATCAATCACTCCAACTTTCATCGGCAAGCTCTTATGTGTTGGCCCCTTCTACAGAAACACAAAAGCTATTCTCCTCACAAATGCCAATGCCAATAATGTCAATATCACATACAGAAACAAATCATTGTTTTTTGAAAATTGGTTTAACAACAACATTTTGTTTATAAAGCAGCATTTAACTGTGAAGTGGTTCTGTATTCATATGAAGATCTTAGAAATATAGTTAGTATAGTATTGACAAAATATACTTTTGTCTCCCAAAGTGAGCATAGTACTGTAATTAATGCACTGTCAACTGGCATTATAAGCTCATTATATTGCTTATCACATATATTCTAATATAGAAGACAAATGCTCTTTTTGTAATTATATGGTGGAAACACTAAATCATTTGTTCATTCAGTGTGTACATGTGACAATGTTTTGGGGTGATTTTCAGTTGGAAAATATAATTTGGTAACATAATTTGTTATTAATATTCAACAATCCTAATTTATCCATCAGTTAACAGTATGTCATTAATTTAGTCATTATTCTAGCCAAACGTTACATTCATAAAATGAAATTCTTGGTTACCATCTTATATTAGATTTAAACAAACAGATTAATACACAGTCCACCCATATACTAGATTTTGACCTAGTCTTGTTTTACAAATTCACTGTTTTTTTTTTCTCTTCCCTCTCTAACATCCTCTGTGGACTGAAGACTGACTTGTGCCTCTGAGCCAGTAGGTTGAACTTTGAGAGACAAAGAACAGAGCAAAGGTGATTCATGGGTTTTCACTCCTGCGGCACAAATTAGCAGGACCAGGGTTCAATTATGCACAGTGGTGGTCGTGGGCACTGTTATAATGAGGGTCAGCAGGGCAAGGCTGGGACAGGAGGCAGAGGGAAGCACAGTTCTTTGAAAGGTTGGCACTGCAGTGTAGATGAACATGAGAGCTGCCATAGAGGGGGAAACATTGATTGACCACCTAGACTTCAACCTTCACCTGTTAAATGTCTTGCAAATTACATTGGCTTAATACTGTCAGGCCTGTCATATATTATGCTTGATCTTGTTTTTCATGTCCATGTCATTATCTTGTTCCCATGTGTTTGAGCTCTGTCTGGTTTAGTTTATTATTTGTTTGGTTAGTTAATTGCGCAGCTTAGTTTTAGCACCCCATTTTCATTACTCTACCGATTTCCCATTAACTTGTTCATAAAAATTCAAGCTGTTGTTTGCTCAATTAACTTAGCCTTAAGCTTGTCAAACTGTCCACCAATGACCATGTAGAGAATGCATGTGTCTATCTATCAGTGTGCTATTTCACTAATCAATAGTATCACTAACTGTGTGGGGAAAATAGCTGCAGCCATCCTTTTAATAGGAAAACCGATTCTCATCCAGCTAACTCAGATAATTGCTCCAGATACAATGTACAAGTGTTGCAGGTATTGTATCCATACATTGCAGGTATCATTAGAGGCAAGTCACGTGTGCAGTATAGAGGCAGCAGGGAGAAACATGAGACAAAGATGAAGAGGGTGGTTATTAAAAGAAGCTGCGGTGCAGGAATGCAGTAGAGGATGACAGGTTTTGAGGAATGGATAAAGATTTAAAGCCAAGCATAGGAGGGAAGAGTTACTGTTGAATCCCAGATTCTGACTGTGCTACTGATCCTGCTCTCCTGTGACATCTGCTTTGTCTGCTTGATCTCAGATGTGCAAATGGTATTAAGGCAGGAGGTCCTGATTGCCAATGTAATTAGTGATATTGATGTTTGTGTAGATACATGGACAACAGGGACAACTGATGGCATGGAGAGGGTCAAGTGAGGAAAAAGTGTCTTGTTTATAGAACACATTCTTATAACTTCTGCTATGGTTTTTAAGCTTTAAGCTTTTTTTTTTACGAAGATCTGTTGACTTAAATGTCATGAAATAATAAATTGAGTATAAGCAATCAGGTATAAAAAGCCAAATAGTGTGAATAAGAGGTAAAATTTTCAACCTGAAGTTTGATTTCCATGCTTAAAGTGTTCCTGTGGCTGCAATAGTGCCTTGGAGCACCTACATATGTGGATATGATGACCACACAGGCTGTGGGATTCATTACTATTTGTCAGTTTAGTTTCTGTATGTATGCTACTTGTAAAGCTGCTACAATTAGTCTATTCATTGATTAATCAATCAACAACTATTATGGTAATTGAATAATCCTCTTGGTCTTTTTCATGCAAATATTGCTGGTTTCAGCTTCTGAGATGTGTGTGATTATGCAATGCTTTTCTTTGTCATTCACGTTTGCAAACCTAATTTGGGTTTTTTTTGGACTGTTGGTTGGACAAAAAAACATTTGAATACATCACTTTTGAGATATTATAAGGCTAGTTTTCTGACATGCTATCGGCAAAATGATTAATCAATTAATCAACAAAATAATCACCAGATTAATTGATAATGAAATAATAAGTTGCAGCTCTAGCTACCTGTATAGTAATCATGCCTTTAAGACTATAGACTAATACTTTAAAAGACAAGTTAAAGTTAGTTGTTGTGATTATTATCAAAGTCCAAGTTTTTTAATTTACCTGACCAAAATGACTCGTTGATTTTCTGTGACCAGACAACACTAGTAATTAAAAATTCAGTAGACCAGAGGGAAATAAAGATGTATTTTCATACACCTGACATCAGGTTGAGAAAAAGATATCAACATTATGCTCATAACTTGATAAACAGTGAGTGCCTTGTCTCTAGCAGTGATGGATTTATTCTGTGCATACTTCATTTCCTGATGGATTTGTACGTTTGTGCCTGGGTGTGATTTTCCACATATTGTGCTGTAGCGTTTGCAAGAGACTGAAGCGAAGTTGCTGTTTGCTCCTGATCAAAGCCTAAATGAGACGGGGTGTTGTCAGTAATGTTTTTTTTTCTTTTTCCCATTTGTGTATATTTGATGTTTCCCACCAAAAACGAGAGCACGAAGCACAGATGTCTTCAGCTCTTGTACGTAAGAAGAACTGAGCCTCTGAGTGATTTTACAGATGAAAGCTGTCAGCGCCACCCTCTCCATTCAGGGAGCCTTGAGAATAATATTGCATCAGAGCCTTTTGTGACAAAAGAACAATGGTTGAGCCTGAATAGACTTTAGATGAAATGACAACTGGAAACAAGGAAAGGGGGTGAATTTGAACTTTACCATGACATCCATAAAAATTCAAGTTTATGTAAGATAATGACTCATCTTAGTGTTCATTTATCATAATAGTGGGTGATGTGTAGGTGAAGCATGGATATACATCAAGTGATGAATGCAATGACTATTCAAAAAACAAATTTAATTAGTCACTTAATGTAGGTGGCTTAAGGACTGTTCTTCAAGTGTATCCACTTAAATAAACAATGTTAAAAAATGTTCATCTTTGGGTAATGTCCCCATTTATTGCAACAGTTGAATATTTGCAAAAGCAGTACTTTACCACTATGAAGTCTTGTTTGATGCTGGGTTTGAGACAAAGATGGTTTGCGGTAAGAACCATGTACTCCCCACCACCTACAGCTCACACTGATTTCATGTTCACCTAAAACACCAGTTCCTGTGCTGCCTATCACCATGTGAACAGAACCTATTCCTCTCCCTTGTTGTCAGAGTGAGCTATATACAGACGCTTTTAATATTCAAATGGCTCCTACACACCATCCCCACAATTGTGTTGGTGTGCGCTTACAATTACATAATTTATCAAAAAGAGCCAAAAAATTCTTTCTTGGCCTGAGGTTGCTAACAAGTAGTCAATGTTGGAGTCTGATGACTGCAACTCTCCTGCCTGGAGAGGTTTTGGTCACTTTTGCCCATCAGTTAGGAACTATGTGGAACAGAGGCGTTCATGATGATAACATCATTAACAGAGAAATTCCTATGTGGGTTTGTCCATTTTCATCTCTCTTGGAGCAGTGAAAGACATTGCTTTACCCAAAGCTTCCAGAATAGATCTGAAGGATACTGGACCTGTTTTCATTTCCATTTAATGTACAAATCGTTTTCCTCAAAAAGTCCAGGAGAAAGAAATGGTTTGACTTTCAACAGTAGAATGTGCGGTAAATACCTCCAGGTCATCGGGGTCATCAGAAAGTTTTGTGATGGGACAGCTATTAAGGATTGCTTCAACCTCACAGAGAATGATTCAAAACTCACTTTCACAACACTTTCCTTATGAGGTAAATCATCCTTTCTCACATTCCACTATGATGAGATCCAGCAGGGGGTTGAATATCCATCCTATTCCTTTCTGCACCAAAGGACTTTGTATTTTGTTCTGATCCAGGTTTCTGAGAGCTTCTCTCAGGTGTCATTCAGCTCCAATAAAATTTGTCCCATTGTCCAACCTGAGGTTGGAAACTTGTCCATCTTGACACATAAACCATCAAATAGCATTTATGCATGAATCAATATTTAGTGAGTAGACTACCTTAAGATTCACAGCTTGGCTAGCCATGCATGTGAAGACCCCTCCCTCTTTTAACTTCAGTTGGTCCAAAATAATCTATTCCCACATTAGTACATGTTTGCAAGTCAATATCATTTCAACTGGCAGGCCAACCATTTTTATTCTCTAACCCGTGGCAGATAACACAATCAGCAATGATTTTTCTGCAGGCTGAGTTTGCACTGGTAATCCGATAGGTAATCTCCTTTTGAAATCTTCATTTGTGACAGAAGTGAATAATAGCCATTTCTGCCTTGTGTAAATCATCTTGAGTCAGTGATTGAATCTTTATTTTTGATTTGTGGTTCCGCTACATCTTGTTCTTCTTGCATGAATGGCTCTTGGTTGATTTAGTTTGTCTTCTTAGCTCTTTATACCTCAAACTCAAACAAGTTTTTCCCAATCTCAAAAATAGCTGAGAAGCTTGTTTGCAGCATTGGACACATCCTCAGCAACACAAATATAAACCATGATGTCTTGTTTGACTTCAGGATAAAATCCCATACCTGTGTTCACTTGCATCTGAAAAATGATGCAGCTGTGCATGGTTTAATTGTCCAAAGCCCTTTAGCTTAATACATTGTTCCACTTTTAGCAGTAACAGTTTGTGCCAATTTGTCAGCCGCTGTGACCATTTCGTTAAAAAAGTTGTGATATCTTGTCACCCCAACCAACCTCTCTTTTGCACATTTCTTGTAGCATTAGCTTGTGAGGCAGTGTGAATGGTAACAAAAAATCTAAGAGGTTCATGGCTCATGTAATTTTGAACATGAACATATCTGATTCTACACACCAGTGAAAACCAAGAGCTCTCTCCACAGGTAAGTTGGCTTAATCCAAATTGAGCTCTTTGGATGCTTTAGCATGATCTTACTCAGGGATGCTTGCTAGCAGTGCATGACTACTGCTCATCCACTTTGAGAACCAAAACCCCCTTTTTGCACATGATGCAGTGACATCATTTTCCATTCGCAAAGCTCCTGATTCATAGGACAGACATTAAACAGTTGTCCATGTAGAAGTTCTGCTGGATGGTGTGTAACAGCAACTCTCTTTAAAGCCAACAAACTGGCACAACTTGGTGACAATGTTGCTCCAAAGATATGAACACTCATTCTGTAGTCCACCAGGGGTTGTGCCACATACCTCCATTAGGCCACCACAGAAAGGAAAGGCAGTCAACATGCTTCTGTGGTTCTTTCACTTGATGGAACATGACTTGTATGTCAGCCATTAAGGCAATTGATTCCTGTCTAACCTCATCAGAACACCAAAGAGGGAATTAGTGAGATCAGGATCCTGTAACAACTGGCTGTTCAGGGAGATGCCTTTGAAACTTGTGCCACAATCAAACACAACTCTCAGTGTTTTATTTTTAGGGGAACACTCTATGGTGTGGAATGTACCAGACTTTGCCATCAGTGTCATTCAGTTGTTATTGAGGCACCAATTCAGCATAGCCATTTTTAATGACATCAGTAATAAAGTATATTTAGTCATGATGATATTCTTTGTTCTTCTGAAAAAAATTTCAAGCTCATGACATGTTGTTCAGTAACCCATTTATTGTTTGGCATGATGATATTATCAACCTTAAAAGGTAAGTCAACACAGTGGTGGTTGTTTTCAAGATGAGTTTCTTCCATGATTTGGAGAAACTTCATATCTTCTCTTGACTTTAGATTCCTCACATAACTTTTCATTAAAGTCTTGGTTGTACTGTGCAATCAACAGCTGCTCCACTTTGTCAGTGGAAATCCTACTGACAGTAACAGTAGGCCAGTCACTCCACCCTGTGTCACTTCCACCTCCTCTGTGGACTGTTCACACCCCACCCCAATAGGGTTCTGACAAAATAGGGTCCATTGCCATGGCTGTTGATAATTCCCCAAGGCATTTTTGCCAACAATTCCACCTCTGCATCAAGCTTGGAAACTCTAATCCTTTGTTGATAGGGCCACCTCCTGAGATCCTTCTGGGTGACAATGTTGTCTACGGTAACTGGCATGGTTTGCTGAATATAAACCTCAGGTAAGTCCAGAAACCTGTTTCCATCATAACCAGGCACTTCCAATTCAGTCAAAACTGAGTCTTTTTCGGTATTTGCTTGTCCCATAGTTCACAGACAAATGTGTGATGTAGTGCTGTCTAAGTTTATCTGTCTCCTCAGGTGTTCTGTACAAAAGGTGGCTGAACACCCTGGATCCAAGAAGATGTAGGTTGTCAACATTTTATTCCTAGTCTTAGCCTTTGTTTACTGCAGAACTGAGAGAACACATTCTTATTTACTGGCCCCAGTATGAGCACAGGTCTTCTGAGGGACAATAGCATTGCTTGTTGGCTGTTCTTCAGATGATTTGAGCTTAGTCGTAATATAAAGTGGTGTAGGATTATATACATTGCATGTTACACGACCTTTACAACTCTTGCTGACATGGCCAAGTTTTAAACATCCAAAGCTGTACCACTCTGCCTTAAAAGATCAAGTCTCTCATGATGAGTAATGCTCTTAAGTTGCACACAAGTATCTATTGAGTGATGACCTTTGGATATGCAACATGACACAGTCTTGCCTTTTGAAGCAGGACACATCTGTGATTTTTTTATATCCACTGGTCAAATATTTTGAGAAAACTTTAGAGGTAGCAGTCCGCATGTGTTTATAAAAATAGGGTCAGAGAGAATCTTGACTTGTTGCTCAGGAAAGTTTACCAAATCAGATAACAAAATCCTATATCTACCTGTAAGTCAAAAGCAGCTGTTCTCCATATCTCGCTGGACTTGTATGGAAGTTTAATTACAATATGTTTCAAGTTTGATAGTACATTCATCTCTTCCATATACTGTAGGCTCCTCATCATATTACAGCACTCTTTCAAGAACAGTAATAGAGCCCACATCCTCTGACTTTATTGTTCGTCAACTCAAGGCCTTTTCCATATAAACTGCTCTAATCTTCATTTCATTGGCAAAGTGTTCCTTCAGTAGACCTTTAGCTCTTTAATAGCCTTGAGTACCTGGCATATGAGAGCAGCTTCTGACCAATTGTATTGGCTTCCCCTTGGTGTACTGCTCTAGGTAGTGTAAGCAATCTTATACTACCTACAGCGCTTTTTATGACTAAATACTTGTTATATTAATTACATACCCACCACCACATGTTAATATAAACAAATTTTAATTTTAATTTTTAATTTTACCATCAATTAAGTTAAAAATTAAATTTAAGAAGAGTATTAAAGGTGTTAAAAAATTACATTATTTACAGCACCTATTTACAGTACTTCTAATGAAGTACTGGAGCAAATGAAAGCAGTCCCTGTGTATTTGTTGGAGAAACCAGTGATTAGAATTGTAACAACACAAAACAAAGGTAGAAGGTATAGAAGTACCACTAACAGAATACAGGCAAAACCAAGTAGCTTCACTTAAAACCCAAGTGGATACACATTTATGGTGCACATATGATTTGTGTATAATCTTTGATACAATATGGGGTTTATGTGGGGCAGACAGCATTCAATTGCAATACATAAAGAAAGAAACCAGATTGATTTCTTCAATTGACAGTGTTGTTTCCCAGACTTACTCAATCACTAACAATATTCCCGTCTTTTGGATGAATTTCCACCACATTCTTGATGCTGGTTACAAACTCTTGACAAGTTTAAGCCTGACAGCTTTTGTCATCAAGTCTGTCACTCAAAATGCTAAAAGCCTGGCATCATCAGGAAGATGCATTTTCACCAATGTCAATGAACACTCACTCACATGCCCACACCTAGATTATCATTGAAAGACAGACTCATCTAATACAATTTCATTTATCTGCATCCTCAACCAAACCCCAGGCTGACATCAGACATAATGCTACCTAACTCATCTAAACCCCAGCCATTTGTATAACAGTGATGAACTTTTTATTAGAGGGGGAAATAACAATCTATTTACTTGTTGGGAAACAAATAAATATATTTGGCTGTGTTTTCATGAGGACTGAGTCATCCACTGAATGAGAGCCACAAAAACCATGTCAGCCCTCTCCCCAAGGACGCCCCATTGCTCTTTTTGTGTGTGTGTGTGTGTTTATAAAATCTTGTGTGTCCTTGTCCTCACGTTTGTGTGAGTCTGCTTTGTGGGTGGCAATGTGATTCATTATATACCAACTCCCTCTCATAGGCAGACTAGATTAATTTGTTAAAACTCAGCGCCCATTTGTTATTTGGAGAGGGAGTGCTGCATAAAGGAACACAAATTTGGATGGTCTGAATTGATGAAGAGCCCATTGAAGTGTTTATTAACACAGCTGTTTTATACGCGTGAAACCTAGAACTGTGATACCATTTGTCCCCATGTGAAGTGTATGGCCCTCTTTTGTTTTTTAGAATTATGAGGTTCACATTACAGAAGATTTTTTTCCATTATTCCTGAGATTTTTTTTCTGAAAGATGGGATCTATACTCAGCAATTTGTTCATGCTGTTCACATTTGTAAAGGCCTATTATCTGGGATTGCAAGAAATCATTGTCTGCTTTTGTCTTCATACTCATCACCATAAGAACAAGCTCTTTTATGAGCTGCCCTCTGGGCAATTTCAATACAGGATGTAAAATATTGTGAATTGTGAATATAGGCACAGATAATAAAAAATACACATCCATTTGCTGATGTATTAATCTGAGTCTTTTGAGGTTGCTCAGGACTATAACAACATTATTGAGGGAGTCAACAGAGATTACTGTAGGATGTAGACTCAGCCTAGCCATTATGGCCCTCTTAACTTACACACATACTATTGTTTATTTTTGTCCATCAGTTGTGTAATCTAAAACAAAATAAATTTCATGAATCTTCTATAAGCTAAAATATATACTGTATCCATGTGAAAAAGCTTCAAAGAATACATTATTTCTGGATTACAGTATTTTAAGTTGTGTAATTTATATCCATTAGGTTTTCTGAGTAAAATTCCACGAACTTGTTCACATGCACATATTTTACTCATGCATAGTTTTAGCCTAGCACAAGCTCAGAAACTGTGTTTCAACCATCTACACAGCTCTAACTTCTAGTAACTCTAAAATTGTGACCAGTGAGGGAAAATTTGCTAAAGGAGCTGTTTAATACCAGCAATGCATTACAAGGAAAATAAATTTACATTCAATAATGTGAGGTATTGTGCTGCTTTGGCTCTTGTTTTAGTAAATTCTAATCTCACTGCCAGACATTGTCCATTTATGTTGTATGTTTGTCACTGACATGTTTTTCATAAATATGTGATTGGCGGAACATTGAAAAATTGAATCAGTCACAAAGCAATTCAGTATTGAATAAACCGAGAAGATGCAGTGGTTAGTGGGGTCCAATCTTGTTAGCATTTTGCACTACATATATATGTCAAATCTGAACTAAAAGCAACAGCATGTTCTCATTAACATGGTTGAAATAATATAGGATGATGAAGGTTTATATGTAATGCCTCCTTTGGATCTCTTTCCGAGAACAGACAATGCGACAAAACTCAATGCTGTT
Organism: Euthynnus affinis; assembly: GCA_029490765.1. Lineage (NCBI taxonomy): Eukaryota > Metazoa > Chordata > Actinopteri > Scombriformes > Scombridae > Euthynnus > Euthynnus affinis. Next base: position 18,121,109 of record CM055856.1, on the reverse strand, counting down.
ATTTACTGTAATATGAAAAAGCCAAGGTACAGTACACTAACAGCTGATATAATAGTAGACATTATTCTTAGTTTTACTTTATGAACATGTTGCAGATTATAGCAATGTGGGTTGTGTCTAACTTTGACTTAATATCAAAAACTGTCAAGCATTGACATTAAAGGTATAATATGTAATTATTCCACATTAAAATGTTTAAAAATAACTAGACCTATATTATATATGTTGTTGAGTTTTGTACTTATATTATCTCAAATGTTTCCAACAATTTTCAAACCCAGAGAAATTTATAATTTAATAAAAGTAACGGACCATTTCAGATAAACAAATGTTAGCAACAGCTCGGCTAACAGCCCCTCCAGGAAACAAACTGCAGAAATATTGATTTTTTAGGTGAAACAGCTTTTAGTAGTATTTTTTAACTATTTTAATCTGCGTGTACGTTTGATTTTGGAGAAGAGGAGACTTCTGTGGATAATTCGGCTCCCAGCAGAAACCAGACAAACATCTGGAACTTATGTTATATGAGAAAAAGCCATAGGAAAAAGCCGAACAAGTGTTAGCAGCAGCTCGGCTAACAGCCGTCTGGTGGTCACCAAGCACTGTTTGATAAACACTGGTTTTTAAGGTAAAACAGCTTTAATTAATATTTGAACAAATTTATTCTGCATGTACGTTAGTTTTTGGAGAAGAGGAGACTTCTGTGACGGCTGACGGGAGAAACCGGACGAACATCTGAATGTAAAGTTATAAGAGATAAAAACCGCTAAAGTGTTAGCAGCAGCTCAGCTAACAGCCCATATCTGACGTCCGGCCGTCACCAAACTTTGTAGAAGAAACACTGCCTGTATCTGACGTCCGTTGGTCGCCATACATTGTCGGAGAAACACCGATCTCTTAGATGAAACTGCTTTATTCAGTATTTTTACCTGTAATCAGCGGGTCCGTTTGTTCTGGAGAGGTAGAGACCTCTTCGGATAATGCGGCTCCTGGTAAAAACACCCTGAACCATGAATTTCAGAGTAATCGTATCCCGGTGAGGCTGATTATTTAACAACGAAGACAACAACTCCCATGATCCCTTGCTACTTCACACCGTCATCACACGCTGTCTTTTGTTATTGTTTTGATTGAGAGACCCCTAGCGGCTGAAATTACATATTGTGCGTTTAAGGAGTGTGTGATGTAGAAATAAGTACAATTTTGCTGCTACAGTCTATAACATAATTCTCCATGTGGCTTTCCCTCCACCTACTTAGTTTTTTCTACAGGAATAAAATGTGGTTTTAGTTTTTTTTTTTTTTTACAAGCTTGGCATTTATATCCACATACAATATACTTTAAGATTCTCTTTATGTTTGTGTTGCCTGTTTCCTTTGTCTATTTTGTGCGACAGTCTTTTGATCTTTGTTCAGGCTCCCCTCTGTGGTTTGACTCAGACAGAAAATCTCTAGGAAGATTTGTTTCTATTTTTTATTCATCAGCTTTGCAATAAATGGATTTAGATTCACCAGACACCATCCCTGTTGATTATGCAGTGCCTAAGAACACTTCCAAACAAAATGAGCAATGAATTCTGCCTCCTGACAGCACTATTCCAGTGGTTTTAATCACTATTACCCAAAAAGTGAGCATTATGTAACATAATGATGAGCTTGGAGAGGCATGGTAGATAAAGTGACCTTGGATTAGAACCAGCCCCCCCTCCACACTGACCTGGGGGTAGAGCCAATGTCCTGGGATTATGGTAAACCACTGCTCTGCCAATATCACACACAGGATTATTTGCTACCACATGTTTCTGGTTTGACAGGCAAACCCCTGCAGAATTCAGGACACATTTGATGTTCAGAGTCAAGGACTGTATGCAATATGTACAATAACATTCTACATGTAACTGAAAATTTTGTTCCTCATACAGTCTCTAAGTTTATATAGTTTGGTTTTGTCATGATAAAACACCACTACTATGTGTCCCAGCCAATCATATGATTTAACTGCTGCATGCTTTCAACACCAATTTGTAACGAGTGTATGAAAGCACCGTATTGCTCAGAATGAAAAACATCCCCTACTCTTGACAGCTGTCAGATCAGATACTCTAAAATACACCTTTACATACCTAAGTGTACAAAGAAAGACAAAACGAATCCTACAAAAAACCTTTAAACAAAACAAAACTAGTCTGTGCTGCTATAACTGGCATAAATCACAGTGAAATTGTATTCATTATAAATACTTTTTTGATATCTACGTTTGTAATATTTTATTAGAAAAAGTTGTCTGTCATAAAAATAAATCAACCATATTTCTTCAAAAATGTAAGTTCACACACCCAATACCCACAGACATACATGGCATACAACACATGGCCTGGAACAAACACTGAAGTCAAACAGCCAAAAGCCAGTTAGATAATCTAAGAGTTGCTACAGCATTTAGACTTGTGAGTGCAAGTGATATAAAGTATTACAGTAAATGATGCGGTAATGAAGGTGCAGACAGGTTTCACCAGGTAAAAGATGCACAGGATAGTCCAGAGTTTGTAAACAATTCTGAAATATTAAAAGTCAAAATAGAGTAATAATATTTAAATACTGAATAAAAAATAAGCCAAGTTTTTGCAAATGTCTTATCAAAAGGTGCTCAGATTTGAGGATAGAAGAGCAATTCATTGTTGTGGAGTAAAATAACCTCTAAACACTGAACTCAAGTAACTTATGAGACATTCAGGATCATCTGCCACATGTTAAGGACTGTTATTTTATGGTGGTAAACTAGCTACCATCAGTACCCTCGGATTTATTTGATCTGCTGTGATTCTGTTATTATCACAGCATGCCAGATTAAATTCAGGCGGTCTGGGCCAAAACAGTTGATCTGCTATTTTTTGATGGCTAGATTACCTAAAGTCCTAAACTTTGTGTCAGAGGAGAGAATGGGATAATTCGGGTTAACATTCCCACTGAATTCTGAGGTGAAGGTTAAACAGAGGACTATGTGCAAGGACTGTGTGCACCAGTTAAAAGCAAAAAGCATTCTCTCACTCTTTCAGCTTTTTTCAGAAAAGGTTGGCATCTCTTGCAGTTTAACTTCAAACTTGTGAGTTTTCCATGATTCCTTATTTTGCCAATATCTTACTCTAATAAGGTGCATGTATATAGACAAAGACTCCATCACAGCAGAAGTAAACACAGATAGAAAAGGTATCAGTCAGTATTAGCATATATCAAAATTATCTGAAAATAGGACACGGACAAAAGTTATTATGGATGTATGTTATTAATATAGTTTTTATTACTTGTGTAGTGGAGTGCGATGAAATTTTAGAATTGCCTTTTTCATAATAAGAAAAACATAATCATAAATCATACTGTTAATCATGTTTTTATCAGTTGTATATGTCCAGTGGCCAATGTCAATTATGTGAAATGCACACTGAATTAATGTACTGTCATTGAATGCACATATTGTATAACTGTTGGCAACACCATTGAAAACTTAATAAACAGTTTACATAAACAAGAATATCTGTGATTGTTATTTGCTTTATATTTGTTAATATACTGATACAATGTATTACAAGTTAATACAGCATATTAGTGGTAAAGACTATCACTGGGCTGCAGCTACCTATGACTCCTGAGAGAGTTGATCAAATTTGACTCTTTCCAGAGTGCTGCTGTTGATGCAATTAGTTGGTAGGAGAAGTCACCCCTTGCAGATATACTATGAATATACCTGTGAGATTATGCATGATCTACAAATTATACATTACTACATGTGAACAAATGGACACAAATACATCATCTCTAAAGGCCTTTTTCTGGATCATTAGTCCTCTGTGTATGTCTTCCTCTCTATTCCTGTCACAGAAGGAACCTAATTTCACTGAAATCTGTACTCTCCAAGAGTGCCATCCTATATTCAGCAGAACACAAGAACACATAGGGGCTAGGCTCTAATGAAAACCAACTTTATTAACATTTTCTTGACAAAATCACTTGCTGAGGAATGGAGGCCCCGACAGAGAGTACATGGAGGAAAGGGCAAAACTGAGTGTGTAAGTTTTATTGAAGGATACTGCCAATTTTTAATGTGCTTAAAGGTTAGACAAAGTAAATGGTGGTGTGCGGCTATTATCCTGTGGTGGGCTGTGCAGTTCATGCCAGTCTCCTTTATCCCATAGAGCCTCTCCTTTCCCTCTCCTCACCTCATGTCACAGGTCCCTGAGGCTTAACTTAGTGTTGCTATATAGTCGATTTTATTCTTATTCTCCATTGCCTACACTTACAGTCTAGACAGTGCAGACAATCAATGGTTTTCTTTTATGCTGTACTGAACATATTATGTGGTGTGCTTCAGCAGTCAGATAATGATCTATTTAAGTTGCACACTTTTTCGATTTGTGTTGTATTTATAGACACCTCCAGTTTTACATCACATAAATGTATCTTTCATGAGCGAAGCAAAGCTCACAGTGAAGAGCTGACATCAGGTCACTGAAGAGGTTTTTACCCTCCTTGGCAACAGCAATTAATTGACAGATTATATCTCAGACACTATAATGGCTGTTGTCCATTAGTGTAATGATGATCCTCCATGTAGTCTCCAGTGTCAATTAGCTTCACATGATCTACTTGGTCTATTTCCACATAAATAGATCTTTTCATCTCAACACCCAGCAGTAATTAAGAGGAAGTACGTGTGTTTTCATAGTAAGATCAGTCATAACCTCCGTAAATCCTTGGATTTAGGAAAGATAGTCGTGTTTCACATTGAATACAGATGTGGTGATTGTAGAGTAGTTGTCACTGAAAATATAGTATTTGTGCCAATTGCTTTCCAATGACAATAATACTGATTTTAAAGAATTATAAATCCAGTGTAATTTAAACAATGCAAAGTATATACAGGTCAACATAAAGCTGAAAAGGTGACTAAAAGGTTACATTCTTAATGGCACTGTTGATTAAAAACAGAGAGGCATAAAGTGGTAGATGCATTGTTTCCAAACTTTCCAACTTTTGACATACACACAAATTAAATTGTTGCATAAATGTCAGTGTCAACACTGTCTCACACTGTTCTCGCAGCTATCCTCCGCGGGACCAGCATGCACAGCTTATCTCTCAGGTTAATGATGGTGCGGCTGGCGGCATTTTCTCCTCCTTAGGGAGTAATGCCCCAGGCCTGCACACAAACCAAGGAGAGCAGACATCATGTCTGTTTCACTCCCCTCTGGTTACTTCTGTGGAAAATACAGAGAGGAATGAATACACGGACACAACATCAAACACTGTGATGAGGCAGGGGACGGTGATGCGTTCATGGAACCACACAGTCGGCTCAGCCCTTTCAATATGTGGGGACTGGGTGTTACGCCCCTGAAACGGGGAGAAATAATCACGAGAGTGATAAAGTATTGTTACTTCAGTGAGAGCGTTTACTCAAAAGAAGATTTAAATATATGCACAATGTACAAATAAACACATGTTACATAGGAAACCGGTCAGAGCAGTCTACATACCCGATTTGATTTACAACAACGCAGTATTTCCCTGAGACACAAATCTCATTCTTTTCGACTGTTACTGGTGAACAACATGTCACTTCAACCCAGCAAATTCCCACAAAACCTATGAAAGTCACCAAGCAATAAATATTCAAACCTACATAACGTACATCAACACACGTGCACAATTAAATTCACAAAATGGCTGAAGCGCTTAGCGTAGTTACTTGGCTAACAAGTGGGAGCTAGCTTAAACACATATTTTATCATACTCAGCAAACTTCACTTTAACTCACTCAAAACGTTATACATACACTCACTTAACACGCAAAATATCTTACAAAATTATTACAACTACCTTAATAGGGTAAAACACTGACAACATACCTGAAACGGGGAGAAATAATCACGAGAGTGATAAGGTATTGTTACTTCAGTGAGAGCGTTTACTCGAATGAAGAAAACACCGCGAGTTCCCCTGGGTATGTGGGTGGAGCCAAAAGCAATCGATCTCAAGCTAGCTGATTGAGACTACATTGCAGATCACTGATACTCTGTAATCTTAACACACAATGAAATAAACAATAAATGAATTAAACTTTTTAGTATTTTAACCTCTTTTTTAACACAATGGATTTCTATTTTTCCTTTTAACCATTTTAAACACATTTTATAACTCATTTCTCATGCCTGTATGACTTTTAACCTTATCAAAGCATTTTAAATGTACTGTCTTTTTAAGCATATATGAACCATTAGTGTAACTTGTCACATGGGCTGTCTCCACAGGTGATGCAGACCGTCCAGGCAGTGAGTGCAGGATCCTGTGTGAGATACAACTAGAATTACAATATTGTAACCTTTGATACTGTCCAGGACTTTAGGTGAATGGTGGAAATAAGAAAGATGACATGGCCAGTACATTCATTTTAATCACTTCTGCTCTCCCCTATATAACAAATTTATCCATCTCTTGAGGTCTTCCTTTAAGGTTTTCAGAAGCTCAGGACCATTCAACTTATAGTTTTTTTTTCAATTGGAGATTTGATTATAATAAAATTAAACTGTGGGATACCGTCACTATGAGATCAACCAGAGAGTTAGCGAATGTCATAATGAGCTTCAAGATGTGTGGAAGCGAGTTAACTGGCTCAGAAAACATGCTCCTTTGGGACCCATGTGGGGCCACTGCGGCCCACATGTCCCCCACTGTTGTGGGACACATGTGGGCCCACACATGCCCCGCATTTCACAGGGTCCCAAAGGAGCATGTTTTCTGGGGGGTTAGTATTGGCTTTGAAATCATATTAAAAAAAATGGATACCGGTTATGTTCTGATTATCTATAATTGCACTGGGGAGTGGTTTAAGTACTAATATAGATTTGACTGGAGAACTTTGTCTAGTGGATCTAAACTGTGGAAAGTGAGGTGAATGTTGGTTAACATTGGTAACCTTCATTTGGTACAAATGCAGTAGAATTACAATAAAGCACCTTAATCCACTGTACACGTTAGACCAAAACCAATTTTGATAAAATATTAAGTAAATGAAGCCATTATATGCTATCAAATGCTTTCTCAGCTTCCAGCAATATTTGTATGAATTGATGTTGAACTGATGCACCTCTTGACATTATATGAAAAAATCACCTTGAGTTACTAGAGGTGAGGTGGCCAGCAATTAAACCCACTTGATCTACTGTATAATAATTAAATGAAGTGAAACTACTCTCAAGATATACTGCAAGTATCTTGTAAACACCTTACCATAAATCAACAGACTGAGTGGAAGAAAATTCTCATTAATTGTTAAACATGTTAATTGTTCGGACAATTTCCTATGATTCTTTGGTTTTCATTTAACTTTTGTGTGTCTGAATTAAGTAAAAGCCAACAAGAGTGACAATATTTTTCTATCACTAAATTGTATGTTATTTTGTCTTTTTTAATCAAACAGACTACACCACACATTAATTAATTCTAAATTGGGCTGCCTCATGGTCATGGTTACACACAAACACGATGAACGTTTCATTACATGGGATGACAATGTGGGTGTGGGCAAGCAGCCAGGAAACATGCTGAACAGTTGGAGGAGGAGGTGACTTGACACATACACACACACACACACACATACTGCAGGTTGCTCATTAAGTGTGCTATAGGGAGTTGGTATGTGAACCTGCCTCGCATTGCAGTGCTGTGCTGTTCTGTGCTGCAGAATGAGGAGGGAAGATGGGACAGTCATTGCCAGATAAATGTTCTACACCAGGTGAAGCAGATGACTGTGCTATTATAGTCTCCCTGTCAGGAAAAGATTGAATTAGTGAAGACGCACAACTCTCCAGAGTGAATGGCAAGAGTTTGGTCCAAGCAGCTGTTCCACAGTACAGTTGGTTACCTCTAGGTGGTGCAGTGTCTCAGTGGTTCACTTCGCAGCAAGAAGAAAGTGGGTTTGACCTGTTGTGTTTGCATGTTCTTCTAATGTTTCTGCTGACTCTCTCCCATGTTTGATGCATGGAGAGTAAGTTTCCTAAAGTGTGTTTCCCTGTCTTCCAAAAACACATTAAAAACAAACTATTTGAATACACATTGTTTGTTGCAGCTCTAGATCACTGCCCAGCACAAGATGCATTTTGTGCCTTTAAATATACGTGTCATGGTATGAATGCATGCCAGGTTCCATTGTGTCTAAGACTGATGAGTCATGGCTTTCTGTAGCACATGAGAGTGCACTACGTATTTCAAAGATGCATCTTGTGAACAAAATACTTTCCAAAGGTCCAGTTTCTGGATGGTAGAAAGTGTGGAAAATTTCTTGTTAGAAATTAGGATGCTAATAATATGGTAATTGCGTTCTAGTTATTCCTAATTCATATTCTTGATTTTCATGGCAGTGTATGTTTTCCATGGCGCAAGAATGACCAAAATGTGAATATACCCCAAGGTTGGGTTTTTGTCTTTGTTTTTAGTAAATTACATTTTGTGGTCCAAACATAATTTTATGCTATGAAATAAAGCATTCTCTCACCTTCTGTTGAGTGCATGTAAACACTTGTGTCCTGTTTTGACAGTCTGTTTTAGTGAAAACCTCTCACAGACTACCCAGTGCTGTTTCTGGTGCCTCTGAGGTCATGGATTATTCATGGGAGATAGGGGAGATGACGCAGTCCCATTGTGTATCCCAGTGAGTGTGACAGGGCTGGTTGCATCAGGTCAACAGAAAAAGCTGTCACAAGTCCAGAGTTCATGACAGTGAATGATCACTGGTGAAGGATGTTAGTGATTAATAATAATAATATAATGAAACAATTTGTAAGCCTCTTTTTTCTGATGTTTGTTCATAGCTCATTGGTTCTGTTACTGTCACTGGATAGAAAACACTTTTAGTCCACTTTGAGATTTTGATTTATTTGCCACACTGAGGCACATATAGATTTGACAGCAATTATTGAAACTGTAAAAACATGAACATAGACCAAGTAGCTATCTTTTGCTCTGCTTTGCCTGACAGGCTGTCTGCTCTCCCAGTAACCAAATTGACACCATGGTCATGGCAGCAAGCATTGTGAGTTGCATTGCATAAATATAAAGGTGGTTTATGGTGTTGTTGATTTTCCCTGAGTTGAAATGATGAAATAATCCTGTAATGTTTGTACCGGTTGTTTCGCAGTTTCTGATTAAGGCAGACTGAGCTGGCACATTTTTGAATTATCCAACAATTACCAGAAACACAGCCATTGTTCACAAAGAGTCATAATAGCAGAAAACCCCCTCATCAGGTCTGATTGCTGAACTGTAAAACAGATATATACAGTCATTTACAAGCATATGTTTCCACAAAGGAGTGTTTCATATGTTTTTCTAATCATACAGTATATCCTGTACATGTATTTAAATGCTTACTTTGGCCATTGGCCACGGTCTACATCCTTCCCCGGTTCAACAGTACAGTACCTCAGTGAACACTATATGATATTACATTTAGGGACATAAAAAAGGGAATCATAAAAGAGTCTTGTATATATGCTTCTTTTTTAGCTTTTTAATAGGAAAAATGTGTAGGAGTGCTGCTTGGATTTGAACAACAAATACAGAGAGGATCAGATGCCCTTTGGTAGGCAAGTAGAGCAATCCCTGACATCACTGGAGATACTCTTTTTGGAGTAAATAACCTAGCGCAAGTACAGTTCAGATCTGTCTGCCAGTATAAAAAAGCCTTAAGCTGTAGTTGAAACAGCAACCTAACATATCAGTCGTATATTAATATAACAAAGTATTGTAGGTGCTGTTCTTTATCATGCTTAGAGAGGACTGACCATAAACCCAATGAAGACATTCATTTATGCATTGTATTGTATTGTGTAGTTTGCTAAGTAGTAGCTGAAGCTAACAGAATCCAGAATCTGCACTAAATATAACTAAAACTAAAATCTAGTCTAATCTAATTCTAAATAAATTACACATGATGGGTGTTACTCGTTTTTCGAGTAACACCCATCAGGGCAAAATGAAAAGTGTGCTTGATTTTCCCATAAACTTGATAAAATGAATTATGCTCTGGACATTTTCCTCAAGTAAAGATTTTTATTATGGCTAATTCTAGAGTTGAGATTATTCTACTTCTTCCTACCCTCCTTTCTATAGTGCACAAAGCAACTCAGTGACACATGACATGATTAGAGAATGGGATCTGCATCTCGTTAACAATTGAAGTTGTTTTAACACTTAATCAAAACTATGTTTTCTTGAGTTTAAGAGAAACCTAATCTTTCTGCTTCTTTCATTTGAGTTGTGTTAATATTTTGTCATTATCAACAAGAAATTTAAGTTTTAGTCTTTTTTCAGCAATGACCAATGTTCTTGAGTGTGTGTGTGTGTGTGTGTGTGTGTGTGTGTGTGTGTGTGTGTGTGTGTGTGTGCGTGTGTGTGTGTGTGTGTGTGTGTGTGTGTGTGTGTGTGCATGCTCACTTGATCAATTTTCCTGATGAGGAAATGGACAATTTTGGAAATTAACTTCAGATACACACAGGCTACCCAACCTGAACAGACCAGCTTCTTTTCTTCTGCTAGCTCACTATCTGTTAAGTTGTACATTTTGGGAGAAGCCACATTTCTTTGAGTTGCTCCCTCCCCTCCTCTCTGTCAGTAAGTGTCTTAATTGGTCATAAAATGCTATTAAATGTGTAATGTCTGTTGTGTTCAGAAACCATTTATCTTGAAGTTATAGGAAGGGCAAAATCTGTGACTGTTTTGGTAACAACTTTCTATAGTATTACATTCAAATTAGGCTGCTTAACCAGTGTAGGTATATTATTTAGCTATGGTTTGATTCTTTTTTAACTAGACTTAAATACAGATTAGGAAATTAAGGTTTATTTAATTTATTCTGTATTTTATGTAGTTAATTAATATTGCAACTTTTTTAAACTTTTTTGTTCATGATGTGTTGCTGAAAATGACATTGGCGAAATTAGCAAATGTTCAATTTGTAAGCATGTGATTTTCAGATATTCAAAAGGAATAAAATGAACTCCCTTTTATTTTAAGGTCAGTTTTTCTCTCCACACAGAGGAATTAATTAGTAATAAATGCAGTCCTTCACAAGAGCACCATGGATCATTTTTCTTTCAAAACACACCTCCTCCTAGACCACTCCTAGACTAGAGACTATAAAAACTTTTACAAATCTTTGTCAGGTGGCTCTCCTCTTTTTCTGCTTCTTGGCTTGCTGACCGCTGCTGCTTCCTCTGTGTTCCTCTCGGCCCTGCAGTCAGGATGGCCTGGCATTTCAGGCGTTGTTTTATTTTTTTTAATTTTTCTTCTGAGGGTTGAAAGCCCCAGAAAGATGCACTGAACAGCTGTTCAGTGCACCGAAAGGGGGCCATGCATTCAATATAATATGCCAACTCACGTATTGGGCACAAGAGCTGTAGTTGTGCCTCCCTGGCATCCCCATGGGGTGGAGGACAAGATGCCTCTAACTGAATAGTTTTCAAACTAAATGAACTCCTTATGTTCTTAGGAACAAAGTGAGGTTCAGTCTCAGAGTAGCACTGCTGTGGTGAAGCAGCAAACAGCTGGGGTGAATGACAATGCCTTCATCCACTAGGGCATTGAGCACCAATGGCAGTTCCCACCTGAGGGTGGGGACATGCATCAATAGGCATTGTTTCCTAACCCCTGTAAGAAAAGCTTCACAAGGAGTGAGTGAAGACAGGTCACAAGCAGGAAAGTGTGAGCAGCACACACTAAAAAGACATGCCACCTTACCGATTCCCAGGGAGACACAATGTGCTGGCTGGACTTACTTATTGCGGACAGGTTATTACAGACAGGTATGCATCTCTTTATTAATACTGCACAGTAAAATAATATTTCACAAAATCAATGCAACTCTTATGCATTGAGTTTGCAGAAGAAGGCAGGAGTGTAACACACACATTGCGGGAGCAGGCGATGATGGTTGGAAATCCAACAGGAGCAGGCGGGAGCAGGAATCAGAAACCAGTCCCACCACTGGTGACTTTGTTTTCAGAGGCACCTTCCAGGACACTCTGACGTACTGTCAGATGTCCATGGAGAGGAGGTGAAATAAAAGTGGGTTGACTCAGATGAGTTGGGCTGTAAAATCCATCACAGAGTGGGCTGACCGGTTTTGGGTCAAAGGATGCTTTGACGCTCCACCGCCATGGCCATAACCAACAGGAAATCATGGCAAATGAAGTCAGTGGCCAATTTCCAGAGGTCAGCGAAGTTGCAGAGACAGAAGAGGTTGTTGTCATCGTCCATTGGCAAAACCACTTGGAGAGTCTCAGTCAAGGTGTCCGCCAGATGAAGCAGTGAGTTCATCTTTGCTGAGATCAATCTCGAGCTCCAAGTTCACTCTTGTTGCAGTGGAATGAGTTCCCACCATTTCTGGCATTGAACAGAAGGAAGTGTCCGGCAGTGCACCCAGGGCAGTGTCTGCATCTTGCTGCTCTCTGTGTGGTCCTGTCTTAGGCATTTGAAGCAGGAGTGATGCAGCGGCGATGAGACTGGTACACGACAGGCAGGAACTAGCTTGTAGCAGCAACTCCATCCGTGGAGAAGTAAGATCAATGAGCTGATTTCACTGTTACTGAAGAAAGAGGATAATAAGCAGCAGTGAGACGCTGCTTATATATTGTGAGAAATACACATAATTGGTAGGCACATCCTGATTGGCCAGCTATGTACATGCAGATTTCAGTGGGCGAAATCAATCAAATTTGCATGTGTGATTGGAGGAGAGTATTACCCATAGAGTCTAGTAGAGGGCAAAGCCTGTGTGAGATAGAACTTATTAATTTAATTTACCCATTCAACCAAGCATCTATTCATTCATTCATTCATTCATTTTAGTTGTTATAGTGTTTCCCTTTCATCAATATCACTTGGTAGTTAAATAAGTTAATATCTTATATCTTATTATAGCAAAGTTGTTGTATCCATGTATTCCTTTATATCAGGAGATGGAGTTCACTGTATTCAGAATCCACAACTTTCAGATATAAGAGAAATTAATTTGATTTAATTATTTCTTCTCTTAATTGATTGATTATTAATTCATCATGAATTAATTAATCAATGGAGACGGTGCCCCTCTTAACTGTGCGAGTGATTAATATTAATTTCCAACTGTAGGGTTATTTCTACACATCTTTGCATCTTTAAAAGCCTGTAATGTCACTCTCTGCAATACCCTCGAGACAGTGCAGTCTCACAATGTGACAGGATGCTCTTGAGACTTGCAGAGGCAGTGCTACTGAGAGGTCAGCTCTCTTCATTGCCAAACCACTGGCTGGTTGGTTGATCATTCATCTTCCTGCTTGCATTTTTTCCATGTCCTTTTATGCACTCTCATCAGTCATCTCTTTGCCAAGGCTCTCCTCGCCAGAAACTTTTGGTTTTCTAATATCTAATAACTTTATTTGATTTCAGCTCTTCCTCCTTTATAGTGTAGGGTTGAGGTCTGCAGGGGTGACCTTTGTACTTCCTTGTGGTGATGTCCTTTTCTTTCCCCTGGCTCAGTTTCTTTTTCCCACAGGTCTTTTTCAAAGCCAACTCTCAACCTGTCATTGCCTTCATTCTCAGCAACTCTGACACAGTCATTATCCTTTTTCTAAGCAGAGGATGTACCAGAGAGAGGAGATCTGCTTTTCTGTCTTTCTCATCTGGTTCTCTGTTGTCTATTCCTCTCTGTAACCATCTATCAAAGCAACTTTTAGCCAGCCACTTTCTGAATATCAGAAAAGGTGCTGATTTTGTTTCTACATTGTTGTAGCCATCTTATTGCTAGTTGTACCTAGTAGGATGTTTTTTTTCAAAGGCCTTCTCCAGTCTGGTACCTCCAGTTGGTCCATGAACAATTCTCTGTCCAATATTGTGTGTAAATTCTTGCTTTCATTAACTAGCTGCCTCTTTTCCTCCTCCTTGCTCAGCTAACTTTTTGTCCTGCCACTTCATTCCATCTCCATCATGTTTTTATTTATTTCTTACACTTGATTTCATTTTCTGCGTATCTGCTTTATTTGTGCCATTTGTAATTGCTTTCAGTCAGTCACCTTGAACATTGAATCTCATAAATTTTCCAGATTATTATTCTTGTCCAAGAATGTTATTACTGTTATTGCGCCTCACAGTAATACAGATGACCACTGAAAAAGCAATCTTCAGCATGTTGAATTCCAGATTTATCCATTGTCATGGATTAGGAGACTGGGCACTGGTTAGGGACAATGGGCAAACAGATGTCTGAAATAATGAGAGTTTTCCTGGTGGGCCAGAAACTTGACCAGAAATATGACATAATCCCTTGAAAAATACTTAAAATCTCTAAAAAAATAAATCACTTTAATGTATTGTCTTTACCTTTTTGATCTAGAGAAAAGACCTTCAAAACTCTTTTGCAGTGAACAGTTTGGAGTCAACACGCAACTCCCTGGACAACCATTCCTTTATGTAGATGTGCTTTTCCATTATGCTGCTTTCAAAATGAAAATATATACAAAAGCGGTTACAGTTTTGCTTTTACTGTACATACCAAAAACATACAATCTTTGTTTTGTTGGATAATGCCTATTCAAAAGGCTGAAACCAGTTTACCTTGACAGAAATTCCATCCATTCAATTGTGCTACTATGTTTTCATTAATTTGTTTGCACCCATGTAAACACCTGAATGTCACACAAAGACACAACCACAGTTCGATACAATCTCTGCAATGTTTGAATTCCTCTCAAGCATTTACAATCTAAGTGCACTGTCCTTAATTCCCATTATAATTAACTTCAAAGCCAGAAAAAAGTAAACTGTATCCTCTAACACATGTATCGATTTAAAGTTGCACTCCTGCGCAGAAATATTCTACTGCTGAAATGTTATTTGACAACATTTTATTACTACTGTGCAACAATAACAATGACTTCCACCTTAAAAACATAAAATGCATTTGAGTTTGCTGCCTCATGGTGCACCTGCTCAGTCAGGTTAGGTTAGGGCACCTGTGTTGCCTTCGTCACTGCTTACCTTAGCACTGCTGCCACCTTCTCAGTAATTACTCACACACACAGAGCAGACCTCCCTGCTCTGCTCCACCTGGGGCGTATGGGATGGAGGGCTCTGCGGTAGCTGTTTGTGATTGACCTGATTATGGAAAACAGCCCCTGGCATTCCTCCCAGAGGATGCGGGATTGTGGTATCTTCATGAAAAAATATTCCTGTTGTGCCAGCTTCTGTCACAAGATGCCTGTGGATAAAGCTGAGCTATGGCAGACTGCCAGGAGGGAGAGTGTGAGAGAAAGGGAGAGAGAGACATTTTGAAGGCGATAAGAGAGGGAGGGAGAGAGATTGATGATGATAAGATAGAATTATGCAATATTAATGTCATGTCAGATTTATGGTAAATATTATTGACATTAGCATCCTAGTGGTAATTGCAGTCATGGTAAGTGGAGGGATTTTTGCGGCTCCAATATTTCCCACTTTGCATGACACTCTTTTGAAGGATGGTGGAAATTTAAAATTGAGTACTTTTCACACCAATATTATACAATATATTCATATTATGAAAGAGCAGCAGTTTGACAGAGCAATCAGTTGCACTTTGGCCATGATTGATTTTAAACTGATTAACAAAATTATTGTGTGTGGTGTGTGATTTATCATATTAAACATAAGATATTAAACACATTCTTTTGCTTTTCCAGATTAATGTCACAGTGCTGTATTTATGTATATGTAAGTATAAGTCTAAATGGTCAAAAATGTATATATTGCACAATACATTATTATTACTCACTACCAATACACTGAAATACAATACTGTTATCTTCATTTCTTATCATTGGATAGAAGAGTGCAAACCGTACCCTTAGATCAGCAAGCAAAGGCAACAAGCTGCAGAGAGTGGCACTGAGCCAAAGGAAGGAAGGTTGCCAGGAAGTGTTTGGATACACCATTAATCTGATCTGCCATCCCTTAGACAAGAGAAACTGTGCTCCAAGGAGATGTACTGACCACATAGGTTTACACTCACAAAGTTTTACGTTATGTTAATAATAATAATGGGATATTACACTGTTGGGATGTTCTGTTTTTTCTTACCATGAGGTTGGGGACCAGCAGAGAGGTCAATGGTTACCTTTTTTTAAGAGAACTGGATGGTTTGCTGATTATGAGGGTATCACACTGCTCGGTGGTAAAGCTTATGTCAGGTTACTGGCTGCAGATTCTGTGCTGGTGGTGGGCTAGCTCTTAACTCTTGCAACTCTTGTGTTTGTAATTTTTTTGGAGAGTGTTCCTTTTCAGTCAAAGAGTTTCTGCTTTGAACTGTCAACTCTAGCACAAAGCATTAACATAAAACACACTTGCCATAATATAATCAGAGTAAGTCTACGGGCAAAGATTGAACAGCACTATTAGGGTGTTTCTTTTATGAATGCTTGTGCTTTCACAGACAAAGTGAAACTGCCAAAAGATGCAGCCACCTTAACCTGACTTTGGTTGGTCCCCCAAGGTTTTTTCGTCACCTAAACCAGTTCCATTCACTGATAACGAATGTGAGATGTAACTGAGAGCTCAGAAAAGCTAATAAGTAGACCTTTTATATTAGATTTCATCACACAGGTACCAAGTTGGCGAATAGGAAGAGAAAAAAATCCAGTTGGGGAATAACATGTTATGTCAAGCAGCACTATAGTGTGTTGAGTCTGTTGAATTAGCTGAGATAATGAGCCACTAAAGTAAGTGTCTACATTGATAAATAATGTTAAACATGAAAGCCTCAAACTGTAATAACACTTTCTTTGTGTTTGGGTTGGCTTGTCATGAGATATAAGTGTTAGTTTAACACTTGTGGGAAAGATAATCATATTGAATTTCCAGCATACACAACACTACCTCATTTGTGTCTCAGGTATGTATCCCAAGTGCAAACTGTAGAGTTCATAATATGTGTGTAATATAAATACAGAAGCAGCCATAGTTTTTACACTTACAGTCCAATATAATCTCTCCTAGAATTATTTGTTTGTTTATTTATTTTGCATTTCCCTTGAGGAAGGACATTTTTCACATACATGTGGACAGAGGCTCAATGGGTGATACTCTGGAAGGGAATTTCCCATGTCAGGAGGAAATCAATTATTCATTCAGTGGCAGGGAGGGTGGGCACCTCCCTGACAGCCGCTGAAGTAGCTCTGAGATTAAGGACAAGTATGGATGTGTGCCTCATGTATATTTTGTTTCACCATGCAAGCCAAACTCCTCTTGTCTTTCTGCCAAACAACCAATGGTCTAACCTCCATCAGTAGCTTTTAAAACAAATTCAAAACAGACCATCACTTTGTTGTATTTTGTCATTTATTGTGGTTTAAATGACTACAGTTAATTAAAAGAGTTCATCAGCTGTATGGCAGCACATGTAAGATTAGAATTGGTTCAGAATTGGGTAGAAAGGACACCACATAGCCATTTTCATAAATATTCCTTCCACTCTCCACTCACCAAATGCAAAAAAAAAATCCTGAAAAACACATTTAGGCATTTTTGCAGTGAGCATCCAATAAAAAGACACTGATCTCACAGTATATAAGTATCACAGATTTCCTACTTTCTGCAGATAATCTTTTTAGCATTAAAAATGCATTTCTCTGAACAATATTAATCAACAGATTGCCTGTGTCACCAATATTATATTATTCAGCAAAAACTGCTCTTATTCAGCATCAGTGGGACAGTTCCATTTCTCTCACACCCACATAGAGTTTCTGTTTGTTTTCTCTTTCTCTCATCATGAATTTTTCATCAGCCACTTGATGACACGTTTCATGTGTTTGCCTTATAAAGCACAGTGAGCAGTCTGTGGATAGGTGATATTTTCTACTGCCCTGCTGCTACAATATGGTGGCTTTTGAAGGTCCTCTTCGTAATTTATGATTTGCTCACCTCTGCCTAGTGAGAAAAGGCCTGTCTGTTCTGGACTTTTTGGTGCCCTAGGTGAGACATCCACTGGCACCCCTGAGGGGGCTGATCTTTTTTGTTAAAATAATTAATAATCATTTTATAATGCTCTATTATTTTAAATCTAACTTTATTCACTCATCCTTCGCTATGTCTCATATCATCAAGGTCTGCTGAATACTTTTACCATTACATGCACACTAGTCCCTGTTGTGTCTCATTTTAATCATGCCCAGGATATAACATGGAACATATCCAGGATATTAATACCTCTGCATGATTGTAACATTATCCAGGTTACTGGTTGTCTTAAATTCAGATTTTCCCTAATCATATCCCAACTTACTATGCACAGTTTAGACCTACAAATTAGTAAAACAATATAGATGCTTTACAATCTATAATTGCTCTGCATTTAGAATATACACAATACAGTAATTGTGTTTGTTTCCTATAATAATTTGAAGTGTCCTTTTAGTATTTTCTAGAATACCCATATGATCGTAGTTTGAATATGTTGTGCAGGTCTAGACAGAGTTTAGACAGACACTCGTTGACATCAAAATTAACAAAGTACTGAAGTTTTCAACCAACAGCAGCAATTAAAGGTGTGGTTCATCTACAGAGTATTCAATGCTGCTTGCTGTCATACTGTCAACAGCATCACATTTTCAGTGTTTGGAGAATAATTCTGTAATTCCTACCTATCACATCTTCTTGACTTTATACTACATTGTACATTGTAAGTAACTTTAAGTCAAGTAAGTCAAGAGGTTGTGATATTAATTGAATATAACTATAACTATAAATGGAAATGTGTTGCTGTGCAAATGGTGTTGTCATGCATTAAACAAAGTAATGTGCCCAAAACTCTTTGTCATCCAGTGCAACAGTGTAGCTCACTGATGTGTTTTTAATAGTTTTTGGACATCGACGGAGGTCTACAGCATAGAGGAATAAGATATATCAGGCTCAGGATACACTCATAATATTTGTAATTAGGGTCAAATCATTGTTAGTTTGGCTTTGAGATTTGAGATTTTACATGGGATTTGACAACAAGAAAAATATAGAGAATCACCATCGTTATCTTGTAAACTGAAACTGACTGCTATTATATATTTTTGGTTCAGTCACTCACAGTGCTGTGTTGTCAGTGTTTTAACAGAGCACAGTGGGGCATTTCTTTCATTCCAGGAGCAAACATCTGGATTTATGACACCTACTGATCAAAATGACTGGATTTTTATTTCAATTTATGGATTTTAATGTCAAGGTGTAGATCATTGTTTATCATTTGGTTATTTTATTAAACCTGCTGACTCAATTTGAGGACACATTTTATCCCATGTATGAATCTTACCTTTGTGGACAATATTATGATGTTTGCACAGAAAAAAATAACCTTGCACTCATATATAATGCTTACACAATGGTGTGAGGAAACAAACCACAAGGTTGCTTACTAAGTGGCAGCCTGCAGTTAAAGTTAATGATATGACAGCGAGTGTCGACATCCAACAGTGTTCCCTACAGAGTCAATGCAGACTGGGCACTGTCAGACATATTTGACATTAATTCTCATTGTATCAGGTCATTTTTTCTATGTACGAAGGTCATAAGTTCAAGACTTTTGAGCTGTTGTTACTTTGGAAAGGATTAGAATCTCTTTTCACTGTGAACAGTGGTTCTTGTTGATGTGTGTGAGTAGAAACAATGCCTCTTCCACCTCAACATGGATATGGTTTCCTGTGTTTGGAGCAGCAATTACCCACAACTGGTAAATCCAGCTCCAAGTGTTGAAATTGTTTGATGTCAATGCTTGGCAACATGCAGCAAAGACATAGTCTTCTGAATAAGGTGCAGACTTGTTATCCACTGAATTTCATCGGAAGTTCTGAACAACATAGGAAGTTCTCCATGGAAGAGGATAAAAAAATCAGTTTTGTGCGTTGCAGATAGAAAATGAAATAAGAGGAACCAGATGTAGTGGAGAAAAAAATCCCCCTGATCTGACCTTTCCTCAAAGCTAATTTAGACCGGAGTGCATGCAGACACAAACCAATTAGGGCTCAGGAAAGCTGGGAAGAGGTCAACAGACTTGCTATTATCTGGCTGTGCCAAAAATATACCTGACAAGATCTAGGTCAAGATTTAGGTCAAGGAAAAAGACCTGATTCGGACAAACCTGGTGTGTAGGTCAACAAGGCCAGGTGGATGTGGATAAGGGAGTGGAAGTCGATTTCTAACAAAGCCTCCAGTGGCCACTCGGGAAGAGATCGTACTGTTTGTGTGTGATTCTGTGTCTATGTGGATATGGAGATGTGTCTATGAGTGACATTTGCTTCCCTGCAAAAAGGATTTGCGCTGAAATCCAAGCCCAAATATGTCACACTAGCTGTCTGTAATGGCTGTGTGATAGGTATGAGCTGAAGTTGGTGTGGTGTCTGGGGAAAAAACCTATTGATGTGAAGACGTCCCTCTACCTCTGAGGGTGGAGGATAGAAACCAATTTAGTGCGACAACTGACCCAACTGTGGTGGGACCAAACAACCTCACTAACAACAAAAGGAGAACCTCCAGACCCTGCATCCTCTAATGCAGGCGGCGCCAGCTATGATTCATTTGCAGAGAAACTGTATAGACCTCAACGTCAACCTTTTGTTGACAGAAATAACCATTTGTTTACAATATAGTGTGTGTACTTACAGTCTGTGTACATGGATTCATCTCTCTGTAACCATTTGCAGACGTTTCTCTTTGGTTTAAATGCTGGTGTTTATAGTCTACACCTTCAGTCCTTTTAACTTCAACTCCATGGAGATTTATTTAACTTTTGTTTATCATCTCTGTTGCTCTGGACACCAGATGAAAAGTTAAAATTCCACATGCATATATATCTTTGTTACACTGACACTGCACAGTGCCTTTGTACTTGTGAGGTTTCAAAAATGATAAATGCTCATCTACTTAGGCAGTGTCCAATCAGAAATTCACTGGCATATGTCAGTAAGCACCTGTATCAACTGAAAAAAATGCTCTTGTTGCCCTTTTTTTATTTGCCATTACTTAAGTGGAATGAAAGATGATATTTCACAATTCTGTTGCCACCTCCTCAAGAAATACATAGTGATGAGCTTCTAAGAATAAACTACCTTGCATATTCTGCTATCTAACTGTAATTTTTCCCCTAAAAGGTCAAATCTAGACTCACGTATGGGCCTTGAGTCACTGAAGAGGATCCTGTTTGAATTTAGAAGATGAAGATGTGATTTGTGCTCCTTCATACCTTTGAGTCAGATTTTTATGAGAATTTAATGAAAGATCAATGGTTAAAGTGATGGGACACATCCAGTTTTAAATTCAGATCTTAGAGTTACTGTTCTGTACAGTTGTTCCACAGTAACCAAGGACTGTTAGGTACAATGATGTTGCCAAGAGAAGTACAAATTAGTGAAAAAAACAATAAATCATAAGGGGAAGAATTGGGTTTTCACGTTATTTTTACTGTTTGTTGGCCTCATTTTTAAAGGAATTATGACATTATCTTGGTCTTTCTATTGCCTCTTGTTAGTTGATGTGAAAATGCTACTGTGATGTTGGCACACAGATATGATCTCACCAGCAAAAAAAAAATTGTTTGTGTTTATTATGTTGATTAGACAGTGTTTAACCATGTCCACTAGTAGGAGTGTATTTACTATACCATTTATCTGAATTGCTAAAAAAGAAAACTTCAATGTTTGTCTTAAAGCCCCCTGGCTATGCACCTAGTTTTATGCAAATTATTCAAAAAATAAATAAAACATTTTACTTAAACTTGGTGGTCCACTTGACAAACTTACAGTATGTTCCACACTCAGGAGAACTTGTGTACAAATGTTCATGAAAATCCATCTGTCCATCCATTTATCTGAGTTTAGAACTTTAATTGTAGCACCCCCATGTGTCCAATTAAGACCATATTTCATGAGAATTGTATATCATACTGAGTGTGCAAAGTTTGAAATCTTCATTCTTGTTAGAATAAATAAATATATGTTTACACCTGTATATGATTCAAGTATCACAATTTATTACAAAAACTAGAACTTTTTTCATCTGTCGGTGCTGCCATGCTTTAAGCATATAACAATACAGTATAAAATCTCAACCCAAAAGTAGGATAGTAAAAGCAAAGATCATAGATGCTGACGCAGCATTTACAGAAGTTAAGACATGCTGTTACTGTACAGAGAACATTCCCATTGAAGTACAAACATCTGCAAAATGTGCCATTGTCATCAATGAATTGCATTTTACAACAAACGCTCTGATCCAACCTTGTTCAAAGTGTTTTTTGGGTTTTTTTAACGTCTTTTCAAATTAATTTACAGGAAAATAAACACTAACTTACAAACACTCTGCAAATCATAATGAATGTGCTGAGATTCTTTTCAACAGCCCAAGGCACTCAGGCTCAAATGTTGGCAATAAATATGTCATTCTTCACACAAAAATCACATCAAGCAGGTGGTGGTAGAGAAAGAATAGTGACAGAGAAACAATGTTGCCTATTTCATAACCTCTTGAAGAGCACAGTCCTTTTAAAGAAGTCCACCTTGTCCATTTTCACAGTGAAAATCCCTGGCAGTCAAGAAAAAAAACACAAAGTCAGTCGTTTTGTTGAATAGCGTGACATCTGTCCACTAAAGACTACATGAACCTCCTACTGTACGTTTGATGCTGGCCCGTCATTTTGGTCTCCGAGAGCGTCCTGTGCTCTCTGGAGTGGCATCCGCTGTAGATCGGCCTGATGTGCATTAAAGCACCACAGGATGCCAAAGTGTCCATTTCCAGTGACCTGTCCCACAAAGGGAATCTGGTAAAAAATCTATCAATGTGTCCACGAATGATGTTATCAAATATCTATAATAAATCCAGATGCTATTCATTGAAATAACCACCTCTTGATCTCTCAAATTAGTTTACTGATGCTGTGACAACAGTGGCTGTAACAAATGGTTCATCGATCCTTGCTTCCCTGCGATTCAGTTGAGCTGGCGACAAGCTTCAAATGTCCACTTCGAGGCACCTCCGTAAATATCAAGGCTCGTCTCCATCCAGGCAAAAACATTGCCTACTTGCGCTTTGCTGCTGCAAGTTGCCAGATTATATATCTCTCCCATTGATAATTTCCGATCCCAGATGTGAAAATTTGCAAGATCTCCGACAAAAGCTTGTGTGGCATCAAACCCTCCTCCGAGCGTGTCCTGTGGTGAAGATAAATGGATTTAATCAAGTCCTTCATGCAAAGAACAAATTTGCCCCTTGGATTATCTGGAATTTTCTTCTTTTTTTGACTAATTAAATTGAATGAGGAATGTGCATCTTCCATCCACTGGGATTCTTGATGAGTCCCAATTAAAGATCTAATCACCTTATTACATCTCATCATGTGGATTACAGCAGGGGTTAGATTTGAAAATTGAATTTAAAAATCACTTTTCTACCTTGTTAGCTCATTCCCAGTATCATGATATAATTGTGTAGTATTTAGAAAAGTGATTGCTCAAACTTGTCAATGGTCCTTCCCTGTATTACATCCTCCCCAAAATATATAGATTCCTCAGGGAATAAAGTGATAAAGATGCCCTTCTAATGCAGTGTATTTGTGGATTAAACATGGTACTGACATGACATGTCTTTAGAAGAGGAACTAAAAAAAAATTGTGTTGGTGTTTACCTGCTCTTGACCAAGGATCAGCAGGCCTTGAGGTTTGATAGGATGATATGGTGCCAAATTCTCTCCACTCCCCCTCTTGACACCATCTTGGAAAGCTTCCCAAACACCATCACGAGTGGTCCATGTCACACAGATATGATGCCATTTCCCATCATTGATCAGGAAAGGCAACTTTGCAACCTTTAAGGGGTTCAAACATTAAAGAAGTTAAAGCACAGACATGGTGAGAATGTTTGCTACAGTGAACCAAAAAGAGCACAGATGCAGACATACTTTGTCATTTATGAGTATCTCCATTGGGTTGTTTCCCCACTCTATGAGGACCAGCTCGTTGGCTTGACCAGGAACTGCGTATGAGAAAGGTGTGCCCACTCCCGGGGATGCGTTGGACTTGAGCCACATGCACACGGTGAGGGCGTACATCTCAGGCAAACTCTTCTTCACTTTTGCGTACATGTAGTTAGTTCTCAGCGGGAACGTCAGTTGGAATTTATCCAAAGGCCTGTTTTCTCTCTGACCTGTGAGGAAGAAATAGAAAACTTGTTGGCACCATGCAATGCAGTATGATTTTCATGCTAGTGTACACTAGCGCTGTTTTTTCATTTGTTAAACACAGATATATCATTCCACACATCTTGAGGATTTACATGGGAATTATATGTTACACAACAAATCCACAATCGTGACGCTCCAGAGTCGATTTTAATCTCGCTCTGATAAGCACATCACAGGAGTCAGTGACGCTGTTAACCTTCATCTCTTGTTTCCCATCTCCCTCCACACCTCACAACTTGTTTTGCTGCAGGAGATCAGAGCTGTCCCAAACCCGAGAGCGCGTCATGGTTCAAGTTTGCGCAAAGGGCTCTCACAGCAAATGGAGGGACAGTTCGTTCACTGCGTTTTTTAAATGTTTTAATCTGCATGAATTAGAGTAGAATATGCTGGCTGCTGCAGCTTTATGCGGATGAGTAAAACATTAAATTGACTGCTGAGGTCATAACAGTTTATGATGCGAAATTGGATAATTTTATAGATTTTTCATTTTCAACTCTCCAGTGTAATCGTTTGCCACACTGTGGCGATCTGATATTTCCTCTTCATGTTGATAAATCAGTCATTTCCACTCACCAAACCCTCACAGATCTCCTTTCACTTTTTGTGTGTGGGAAATTGCAATCTCAGTCCGCCTACCTTTCTCCAAGTCGGTGATCCTCTGGTGTAGAGACGTGAGAGTGGACTCCACTCTCCCACGCTGCTCCGTCTCATTCCGGAGTCCGGGCTTCCCCTCCTCGATGCTGTTCACTCTGGACAACACCTGCTTCTCCAAGTCGTCGATTTTACTTTGGAGCAGGTCTTTGAGGCTGTTCGCCTGCACAGAGTTGTTACTTCTGCTGAATTGCTGTTAGAAGAGGGAAAAGATAAGCCTTTAGCTCAATGTAGAGAATATATATATTTATATATATATATATATATATATATATATATATATATATATATATAATTTAGCTAAACGTAGCGGAGCAGGACAAGCAACTTATTTTTTTCCCTAGCAAGTTTTCCTCACGCCACAGTGCGCTCACAAAATGAAATTAAAATTTGAGACACAAATTACTTTAGATTATTATTATAATTATTATAATTATTATTATTATTTAGTAAGTTAGTTAGTTAGATTAATGTTCAACAAGAGTGGTTGTAATTTGGCCGAAGAAGCTTTGCGCCCAAAGTGTAGAAAATTCTTCAGAAGCAGCAGCCTACCTCAAGATTTTCTAATCTCTGCTTCAGCGACTGTAAAGTCTGTGATAGTTGCGTCAAAGTGTCAGCGGGGCCCCTCGATACATCTCCCATTGTGTTTTTGGTCCCAGTCTCTTTCCTCCTGCCCCCGGGCCGCGCGTCCCCGGGTTCGGCGCCACTCTGGCTCTCACACCGAGCCAACTTTGAGGTCAGTTCCCTGATGGTCTCTTTTTGGTTCATGATCGTCTCTTTCTGCTGCAAGACCGTCTCCCGCAGCTGCATAACAGTGCTCTTCAAGTCCTCTCCAGGCACACTGTTCTGCAAGGTAGCCGAGCATATGTCCATATCCTTGGGTACAGACGTGCAAATGAACTGAGTCTGCCCGCCAAAGTCTTGAGATGAACTCTGCAAAAACAGGCATGAAAATAGAAAAAGTCTCCAATAGATTCCGTTCTTCGTGGCCTCCATGCTGGCGCCTATGCTGAGCTGTGATTTCTTTTTTGTTTTCTATTTGGTTTATGAGCCGCAGTGACTTCTCGCTTGTGCCTCTTGTTGTAATCCGTCTGTGCAAGTGCAGCCGTTTTTATACAGCCAGCCTGGTTCTGCGCAGAGCAGGTTCACTGCATCACGACCGGAGGGGAGGGAATCGCACTGTCCCTGTTTAATCGGCCCCAGAAGCCGCGTCACATTCAAGAGATGAAACCCATTTTGCTTTCAGGCTCCCGCATGTTTAAATCTTTCATTACTTCGACTATTTGTCATTTCTTGCCGTGTATTATTCATCTGGAAAACGCGGATTTGTGGGCAGTGAAGAGGGTTGCTTGCGTGGCGAGGCGCCAAAAAAACCCCAGCTGTGTTTGTTTTGTTTTTGCGCACAGTAACACAGAGAAAACTCACACACACACACACACACACACACACACACACACACACACACACACACACACACACACACACACACACACACGCTGTAGGTGGATGCAGATCAGAAGTTGCAGCAATTTGCGGTCGGTTGAGTCGCCGCAGATTCAGCACCAAGGACAGCTCCGACCACGTCACAATATCACAGAGAACAACGGCTGTAAACGCGATTCAGTTTGCAACCATGACTACTGTGTGGATTCAGTTTAGTTGAACATAAACACGCATTTATTTTATTCTTTCCTTTCTCTTTCTTTTATTTTTTTTAAACAAACATGTTTAACGTGTTTATGTAATGATGCACTGTAAATCTAATTCAAAGAGCAAAGATTATTTTTCTTTTCACAAACTATCTACTTCATATGCCCCTTCTCCATCAACCTAACACAAACATACACACACCTTATTCCCAAAGAATAAGGCGATCATGCAGTGGCGATCTGCTCTACATCAATGTTATAATCATCTCAATAATTCAGTTTCTAAAATGATAATCTGTCCCCAAGCAATTTACATCTATTATTCAGGATGGACAGTTTTATTTTTCTCCTTTGGCTGTTCAGCTCTTATTTATTCAGTCAATGTTGAAAATAAAATGAAAACATTGAATAAGTAATGAAAACGTATCAACTCTCAGATCGAAATTGATTTGGGACACGAGAAGAGGTGCACAGCATGAGAGACAAAAGTCTGCATGTGACAAGAGGATATTAGGTAGAGGAGGTTAGGTGGGTCATGGCGTAATTACTGTCATCTGTACCAAGTCCCTAAAGCTAAAGGCTTTATAGCTGCAGGTGCCGTTAACACTGACTGACCAATTCAATTTCCAGGATGAAAGACTTAATTTCACAGCGGCAAAACCTATCAAGAGGATCATTTAAGAGCTGATGCAATATACTGTATTACTGTACACATTTCATTAGTGGGTGGGAATGATCAAGCAACTAAATGGTACATTTGAGAGCTTGAAATAAAACTATTTCATTTACAGTATATTATTTTTGCAGTTTGCAGTTGTCTCCTGTATGTTTTGTCACTATATGATTTGATTTTAGGAAGTCAGTGGAAGTGATGTAATAATCTTAAAATGTCCCAGGGACAGTAAACAGTGTCATAACATGTGACATAACTGTTTTATCAGAATTTACATATTGTTTGCTGATTGTTCCCTGAACATTTTCTGTGGATTATGTGGCGTTTTTAAGTGATGCAACATCATCTAAGAGGAATGAAAAGGCAGAGGGGTTTAGTTACTTTACTCTCTGGTCGTAATCCAAAGTTGATGGGCTGTATTTGATGTTATGAAAAACAAATATGAAGCTTACAGGTGCAGGATAAAGTAATTTCTTTCGAGCCTTTTTAGTGTGGCATGAAAGTCACGAGGAAATGTGGATTTTAAAGTGATGTAACTCTCCGAGATTTCTGTAACAAATTGAAAGATTTTTAGGAAAAGTGATGGATTAAAGGCCCATGAAATGGAAATTAGAGCGTCTTTAGCTGCGGTACTATGACGCATTTCCCGGTGAAACAAATATTTGAGCGGTGTACATTTACAAGAGGGATATAAGTCAAATCCTTGGCATTTCATTGGATCTCTAAAAGTGGGCGGGGCTTAGAGTTTTGCGCAATACGTAGCTGCAGAGGACTGTTGGTTTCACTCCCACCTCCCTTATCTGTTGTTAGATCAGGAGGAGGTCAACGTTTGTAACGTTTATTTGTAAACGCAACATTTTACAGGAAGAGAAAAGACAAGGATTTTGTTGTGAAAATAATCTGATACTGATTTTTTTGACATGTATTTGTTATATAACGATATATATGAACAATTAACACATGGACACAGGATTAAAACTGGGAAAATGTATTTTTCATTTTCTTTAAGTAATGCAAGAAGTGCAGGTCAACACACCAAGAAGGTTGACCTGTGGGCATATATATATCATGTTTAATATATGTAATGTACTGTATTCATGACCTAATATTTTTGTGAATATTCAGCAGTGGCAGGAAACCAAGCAGTAATCTCTTCTCTCATTCCCAGCTCATTTGGACGGCAATTAACACCAGCATAGTCAGTTGTGTTCCCCATGGGTAAAATAAAAACAGACAAAAAAACTGAAACTTTATTAGATGTTATGCAACATGAAGCCATGCACTCTGGTCCTGTTAGAGTCCCCTAACTTGCAAAGAAAGAAATGTGAGTAAACAACCTTTTTTCTCATCACCATACTGTATCAACCATCTAGTAAATATATGCTGGTTATGTAATTACATATAATAGATCACTGCGCCTTCCAATTCTTTCCAAAGGGCATTCATTATATCTATATTACTTTCCAGAAAAAGTAATTTGCCAAAACGGTGGCACTTGCTCAGATGTTGTAATTATTAATGAGCAGAGTAGACAAACAACTGAATTGTAGTTTCAATATTTTTACATTTTTGTTTGGATTGAGTTAATCCCACTGTATGTACTGTATACTTAAGCAAAAAAGCCTAGACATTTTCTACCCTGTGGGAGCAAAGGAGCGATGCAAAATGTCCAAAGTCTGGCTCTCATTATGAATTCATTATTCAGTGCTTCCCACACAAACAAATCTCAAAGCCATATGCTTGAAGTAGAAAAACCTTCACTTGTCTGCGTTCCTCTGAAACATACCTCACTTCTATCTATCACCTCTACTAGTCCCTGTATTCCTCACTCTTCAACTCTCCTCCTACGGGCATAGAAACCCCTGCTCAAGCAGAACACTGTTGTTTTGTAGCCTTTCTATTCTCTCAAATTAACATTTTCCTCTTCATGCCACAAGTTCAGCCTGTAAGCATATTGAGTTATGCTGTGATTTAAAAATAAATAAAAAAAATGCTGTAACAGCTGTTGAATTTATAATGTTGTTAGCCATGGTGTGTATGAAATAATAATAGGGTTTGGATGAAATGGTTATTTGTTGTGCAAGTCATTGTGCTAGACATGACAGCACAACAATCTGTGACACTCGAGATACTAATCTCACACAAACAGCTGCCGGTAGCTCTTATCACAGTCCTACACAGGGTACCGCCGAGGTTCTGCAGAGCCATGCTGCCGGGCCAGTGTCCACCTGTTGTGGCGAACAGTATCTCTTTAATAATGCATTCAAACACAGTGGGAATGCATTCTCCAGCACCAGGGATCAATAGTTGTAATTTCACATGTTGGCATCTTGCCCTGACTTGCTTTTTCTCCCTGATTTCTTTCCCACCTTCTGCTCTAGTGTGGTGAAAGCCATCGAGGAAAAAAACACATCCAGTGCTTTTTAGTTTTTTGTTTATTTTAAAGCGTTATGGACATTTTTCTGTTGACATTAAACTTTACATCAAGCTTTAGTATTTTTTGGGTACGGGCAGAAATGTTTCTGCAGCAGTGAGTATCAAACTGTGAAGTACTGAAGGTCTTCTTCTATTCTTGACTGGATATTTACTGATTGATTGATTTCCTGATTTTATAGTACAGTTCTTGCACAGCTGCTTTATGTGTGTCAAGACAAAATTAAACACTGATATGTTTGAGAAGTTTGGCTTATTTTAGAAAACAATATTTGTAGAGCACTTTTTTTTATTCCTCCATGTCAGCTCTTGAAAAAAACTAAGGTATCACATTGGCACCACAATCCAAATATTAACAAGCAGTTCTAGTTGAAGTTGACATTTTTATAAGAAACCTATCATGATAGAAAATAAATGAGAAGTATTGTCTCATTGTAGGGAATCCAGCAGCTGCAACTATTTCCCAGTGCAATATCTTCTGTTCTTTAGACCGATTTCATATGTCGCTGTTGTCAGTTCTTTTACATAACTTAACATAAAATCTACAGAAAACAAGTTATTTATGTTCAAGTTGAAAACAAAAAGCAGGATAGTTGTGCGGTTAAGGCTGCAATTCTAGGTTGTTGTCGCTTTTCAGCAGCCGCTTTGACTTGTCCAAGTGGCATTAAACTGAAACCAAGCTGATTAAGTTGCACCCATTAGAGAATAAGCCAAACACCTACGGTGTAAAAAATATTTGCAGTATGCCTGTGAAGCTAAAGGTCACCAACAACTGGTGTTTTTAATTTCAATGTGAACACTGTGGAACAGTCTCTGATAAATACTGTAAGGTATTTCAACATTTCTATGAACAGAAAGCCTAATTAAGCTGCCTTTTTGTCTAACAAGTCATCCTTGCCATTCCAGAGGAGGAAAACAGCTGCCATCTTGGGGTCGCCATACTATTTGCAGTGACCAGTTAGAGCGGAGAAAATGTCAAGCAGTTCCCAGCATAGTGTAAAATAAAACAGCCCAGAGAGAGGCTAATTAAGACAAATACAATTTTTACCTATAATTTCTCATCACTTCTCCTTTTTTTGTGAGTTATTTCCCTCATGGTCTGCAGATGGAGTTTCACATACTGTATGATTGCTTTCCTTATGTTTTATTAAAGGTTGTGATTTAATTATTTTTCCTTCTGCATGAGCTGAGCGACCATCTGAAATTGATACAATGCATCATCTGACACTGGGATCATTTTCTGTGCTGATGTGACAGTGTTCTCCTTCCACTTCTGAAGATGAGGAAATATATAACCATGTGCATATGCCATTACCCAAAGTATGTGATGATTGGATACAGACTCTCTGAATTTACTGTTGTGCATGGGCAGTGGGATCCTTTCACTACTCACCCATTCATCATTTAATTCCTCTGATCTAATCTGCTGTCACATGTATGAAAACTGCCAAACACTCACATATTCATGGGAAGCTTTATGATATACAGCACTATTTTTGTGTGACTAAGCAAACCTGCATCTAGCTGTGCACTCATACTTTCCTTGGCACTCTTGTGCATGTCTGGATTTTATCAGTTTTTATGACTTTAATACTTTTCTCACTCTGTTTACGCTGACTGTGTGTTTGCTTCTTTGTAAATGCAACTTCCCTTCAGTGGTCTTTACTCTACTACCTCACCCATAGTTAATCTTTTATGAGAATGTCTGAATTGGATTTTTTTAAAGATTAATTTCAGTATCATAAAAAAAAGAAGAAGAAATGTTCCTTTCAACCTGTAATAGTAGCAGATATTATGTGTTGGCTTTCATCACATCTTATTGAAAATCCTTTTCTTCTTTTGAATCCTGAATGCACAGAAATACAGAGGACATACAGTAACAGTCAAAAGTTTGGATACACTCTCATTCCTTTGAGTGAGAAAATGTGTCCAAACCTTTGAGTGGTATTGATAATTAACACTAATCAAATTAAAAGGGCACTTTTCCAATTTTATACATGAAGATCAGTTTAATCATTGTGGGGATTGCCACATAGCCTGGAAACAGTTGTATATCATCTTCTGTGGCTCTGGGGAGCTTTCTAAAGTGTGAAATATAACCTTGATAATGTCATAGTGATGTCACTAGGGTTATGTCAGTTTGGGCTTGGAGAGTTCAGACTCATTACAGAGGCCTGTGTTACACACTGAAGGCATAGGGATTGAAATGTGGGAGCTTTACCAGGCAGGGGATTGTTTGCATTGTGGGAAATGTATGGTCCAGTGTTTTTGGAGCTTGACCCATATTACTGCCTTGATTTTGACCATTCTTTCTCTTGCAATTTCCCCAACTTTGAATTGCAATATTAAATTAAACACATAATAGGAACGTTGAAAAAACACTGCCTCAAAAAGTGGGTTAAATGGCTTTCTGTATATGTTAATGATTTTGCGGCAGATGAACAGCCTCTGCCAGAGACAATGGAGTTCCTTTTTTTCCAAGGCATATGTTGCTATAATTTGGGGGCTTTTGGCATATTAGATCATTTCTGTATCATTTTCACCTAAATTCTAAACACATAAGTCACAGCCTTCTGTTAGTTGTCTCCTGTTGCTTTGAAAACCCCACAGATAAGATTGCTGTACCACATTTAAAGCTGACCAATGCTGCTAGTTGGATTTCTAATCTAATGTCACAGCATTTTAGTTATGAGATTACTTCAGCTCTGAATCCTGTTCCATAAGTATGTTTTCATTGTTTTCACTTCTCGCTGTAGATATCATTTTTATAAGCCCTAAGAAAGAGAGAAACAATCAACATTTTTATCATCCATCACTAACTACAAGAACCTGCTTTCTACAGCACATTGATTTCTCTTTGTCTTCTCATTGCAATTGTTATTGTATCTGACTGTTGTTTTGGGATGAATGCAAGCGTCACAGTAGTCTTTCAGTACCTGAGGGGATCTTACATTATGAATCAGGCATCAAACATTCTCAGGTTCGCATCACAAACGGCCTTGTGGATTGGATTTCAATCTCGGCTCAGATTCTTTCAGCACTGTTGAAGGCTGGCTGCAGATTCTAGACTGTGTTGTTTACTGTACATTCGTTACTTTAAATCAAATATTTCTTGCTACTTTCACACAGGAAAACATTCTTCCAGTTACAGACTGTGCAATGATTGTTATGTGGAATTAACAATCTCGCAAAACGAGACCAGCAAAGCTGTTTGTTAATATCAAACACACCCTAAATCCAAGTGAACACAGCCTTTCCACCATACTGCATGTACATGATTTATAGTGTTTCCTTTTATATCCTGATAATCCAATTGGTTTTCTGTTTTGCATACAAAGTGGTAGATGTACGTGAAGGTTCAGCATAATGTACATGTTGTAATGCAGATGTGAATTCATGCCACATAACTCAAGCCTACATGGCCTGATTCACTGGTCACTTTTTTTTACTTAATTTCTTTGTTTTGTAAATGCAGAATTATTCACCAGGCCTTGGTGTTAATATGTGATATAAAGAAATATGTTTATTCTATATGTTTTTGGCATGTGTCCATGGTACTGGGTTGCCAGTGAGGCATGAGCAGTGTGTAGGTGGTGCTTGTGCACCACTCAGCTCTCAAAGAAGCTGTGGAAGCATGAAGTGCTGTCAAGAGTTGCACTCTAATGAAGGAATGTACTCTTGCTGAACAACACAAAAGGAAAGTGACTGACTTGCTCAAGGCCTCTGTCTGGCACCTTCTCTCTGCAGGAGAGACTGAAGACATCATGCTGGATCATGCCTGGCAAGAGAGAGAAAAAAAAGTTAAGGTTGCTAAAGAAAAAGTTATGCTTTAGTAACTTATTAAGATTCAAACCACCCACACTGTGTTAGAAGATGGAAGATCTCTGCCTGTTTTACTGATCAACAGAAATTACAGACTTACAAAGAAGACTTAAAGATGCAGTGAAATGCTGCTGCTGTCTGTTTCTGCCTTTAAGATAGTTAGAGCTGTTTCAAGTACATTTTTAAAATCTGCTAATTTGTCCTTTTGCAGTTCTTTGTGACAGGGTTGTATAATCTATCCAAAATAGTCTCAATTAAAGGTACCCTGTGGATTTTTTAAAATTGTTGCACCATGGAGCAATGTACAAGCATGCGGGTGCCGCTATGCACAGTTCTGCTGTTTGTTTTGTTTTTACACTCATCAACAGTTGGTAACAGTAATGTGCAAAAAAGCGCAACAATGTGCCTACAAAGGCAGTGAAGAGAACCGCATGCAACAAAACATATATGTAAACAATGTAGGTTTCAAATTCTTCCATTGAAAATGATTTATGAGGAAGGACACCTTTAAGGGGGAATTTTTACGTGTCAGATATGGCAGGTGTTGTGGTGACAAACACTGATTGTTAACATGTCTGTTTGTCTAAGAAAACACAGGGCAGGACACCTTTAAAGGTACCATGTAGAGTTTTTTACCACTAGTAGCGCTATGTAGCACTGTTTTTCTGAGTTGTCCCCACTGGGTTTGTATCATTCAAGCACACAAGAACTCGCATTCGCAAGCACATTGGTGATGCAATTCACAACTGAACAATTCAGGATTTAATATCTTTTTTAAATCAGCTTTACACACAATGTGCCTACAAAGAACATTTTCATATTCCTTTCCTAACTCTTATATTTTAGTTCATTTTAGTATCATATTTAAACCAGTTAATCTAGACTGAGTTCATTCAGATTCAGAAATAATAGTTTAAAGTGTTTCTTCTCTTGTGAAGAAAGTCTGTTCATGACTCATATGACAGGTCTGAATCACTTGTAAATTTTGTTTGTGCTTAAGAGAAAATTCTAAGCACAAGAAAATTGATGAATGTGACAAATTGTCTTAAATCACTTGTATGTGCCTCTTATGAATGAATCTGTTTCTATAAGTGCTTTACGAGTGTCTCTTAGTAAGAAACTTGTATGTAAACTTCACAGGGCACCGTTTAAATACCAGATGAAGACAAATGTTTTCTGCTGATGGTAGAACATTGTCTGAAGGATTTAAATGTTCTATGCTGAACCTTCCATGTATTATCTATGGATAACAGGTTGAGTTGGTACAAAAATAGCCCGCATATTTTTCAGTGTGGTGGAAAAAAGGCTGGCTTCATGATGCCTGCACGCTATGAAGGAACAGCCAAATGCACACAGTCACGTACTGAAACATCCAGGAGCGACCTCTATATTTAAAAT
The DNA here is from genome assembly GCA_029490765.1 of Euthynnus affinis. Classification (NCBI taxonomy): domain Eukaryota; kingdom Metazoa; phylum Chordata; class Actinopteri; order Scombriformes; family Scombridae; genus Euthynnus; species Euthynnus affinis. Next base: position 18,086,204 of record CM055856.1, on the reverse strand, counting down.
GTTTTATTGTGAGACTGTATAGATCAGTAGTAACAGTATTTCTTTTTTCCTTGCAGCTCATCTATTATTGGTCTGTGATCAAAGTCGATTGTGCTCAGCCAGGCGGACAACATCATGTAGATGCTTTATTTATCAAAGATTCAGATTATCCAAAGCCATCAGATCCTCTTTGTGTCCTTGTTCAGGTCAGATCAGGTCAGCTGACACTGGGCTGCATTTGAATATTCCTCATCAATCCATATTCATAAGTATTGTGAGCATTAAAGGCTTCCAGCTGCATGTGGTGTCCAGCAGGCACGCCATGGATCATACTGTCTACAGCATAAGAGCATAGATGTAACTGTGATGTAATGTGGGAGAGGAAGCCATGCAAGTAAAGATGTATTGATTTTCCAGTACATCAAGGTCGCTTCCTCTCTCCATGTCTTTCACTCTTTCTGGAGGGGGGAACTGATACAGATGTGTGGAGCAAGTCAGAAAAGATGTGCTACAATGACGAACTGTTTTTCTTGACTCTGGAATAGCTGAGCTGAAGATATCACGACTAAAAGTTCCAGTCACATTGACACTTCTGATGCTCCATAGAGTCACAGGGAGGCACACAATTCAGAAGATATACCAGAATACAGGCTGCTGTCCCTGTAAAAGCTGTGGGAGGAGTAGCAAGTAGAAGTAGTAGAAGTAGTGTTGTTGTTGAGACAAACTTTAAAATCTGTAAAGGTCAGAAATTAAATGAATCATGCCTTAATGCACATAGACGAGGTTGATCACCAACCTGTTAATAAATGCTGCATGTCCCAAGACGATGCATAAATCAGTGCTCCGCAGCCTCTCCCACATCTTTGCTCTGTGAACCCTGTAAACCCAGCAAGCTTGCACAGATGTGTATGTGTGTGTTGAAAAGACAGCAGGATCTGTGCCTCCACATGAAGGCTCCCTTTCCAAACCTCTTCCAGAGAAGAGACAGTCTTGCATCTGTGTGGAATAATAAAATTGTGTCAAAAAGTGCAGGCAAATATTTCTGTGCACCGGCGCTCTCTGTTGGAAACGGAGCTCAGACAACTGCAGCAATATCTTCTTTTTTTTTTCTATTTCCACAACCTCTCTCCTTTATGCTCTCACTGTTTTGTGGTCCCTCTGCATAGATTTAAATGCGTTATTGTACTATGTTCCCACTTAAAAGTATTTAATTCTCTTTTATTGCTCCATTTAGTCTTGTAAAAGCAATGACCACTCCCCACAGAAAACCACTGTCACCACACACACACACGCACGCACACACACACACACTTCTGCCAGGCTTCTCTCAGGCGAGAACTGGAGAGCCCCCACTTGCACAGCAACATCAATAATACAACTGAAGCACATCCCCCCCCCCAAACCACCACCACTTGCTTCTAAAAATAGACCTCCTTTTTTGTTTAATATTTAATTTGCCCTTTCTCTCTCTCTCTCTCTCTCTCTCTCTCTCTCTCTCTCTCTCTCTCCCTCCCTCTCTCTCTCTCTCTATCTCGTTCTCTCTCTCTTTCCTTTTCTCTATTCATTGTCTTTAAATAGGTGATGAGGGAAGACGTCAACAGATGAGTCTATGCTTCCACCTTTCCACTTACTTCCCATCAAATATTCTGTTTTCCCAAAACCCACAAAGTCCATTTCTTCAAAACGCTGTCCATGTACTAGTTGCAACTCTCCTCAGGCCTTACAGTATGTCTCAGTTTATCTTTGTGCTTTTTGTATGAATGTGGGCCTAAATATTAAAGCTACTGAGTTAATGATTCACAACATTTAACCAACTGAACTTCATCAAGTCTTAAGTCTGATCCACCAGTGTCACTCTGTTGTGTATTTTATTATTTTTATTGTATTAAACTAAGGTGGTTCCCTGGATGTCAGTTTTGATGAGTCAGTCAGTCCACCAATTTAGTCCAGGTTGAAATATTTCAACTATTATTGGATGGATTGGCACAAGACATTCATGGTCCCCAGTCAATGAATCCTAATGACTTTGGCAAACTACTGATATTTCCTCTAGAGCAACCATGAGGTTAACTGACATTTGGGGTTTTGAATAAATTTCTTGGCAATTATTAAATAGATTGTCCTAAAATTTGACAATCTATGTCATCCATTCACTTTTCATCTAGTGTCAGCATCGGGTCAACATGTGTCCAGTTCTTTGGTTTATGAACAAAAACTGGTGACATTCCCATCAGCCATAGCTGTACTTTGTGTTTAGTGCTAATTACTGTAGCAAATGCTAAACTAAGATGTTAACATGGTGAATATTATACCTTTTACACGTCGGCTGTTAGCATTTAACTTAGAGGAATGCTGTGCCTGAATAAAGGCTCACTTAGTTGCTAGTATAACTGTAGATTCTCTTGGTCTTGTTACCATATAAGAAAAACAATAGTCAGGGCCTAAATGAATAGTGGAACAAGTTTTGCTTGGTGTCATCATTCTTTCTATTCATTTTGGCCATTTAGAGATTCCTTTCTATTGGACCTCCGATGTAAGTGTTTGGGGAAAAAATACACAGACCTCATTGTATTGAAAAAGTTTTTCTGAAGTCAGCATGAGACTTCAGTAGTCTGTGTTAGACAAATTAAGTGGATATCTTCCAACATTGCAGTCTTTTTAGTTTGAAATTTCCTGTTTGTATTACTGGAACTCCTCTGCTGATCAGCATGCAGACACTGTGCAGCTAAGAGGGAATTTCTGCAACTTTTCAAGATTGCTGAGGCCTCATTTTATTTCATCTGAACATAAAGTTGTCCCTGAGTTCTCTATTATCACACAGTTCTTTCTACAACAAGACGACATGACAGCATTTAATATAATCAATGTGTGCAAGCTTTGATGCATCATCAGCAGTGGGGAAATGCTGCTTACTGAGACGAGAGCATCTATTCAAACCACAATCAATCGTGCGTCACACATTCTCACAGTCTACCCATTTCTTACAAACAATCCTCTTCCTTCTGAGCAAATACCTTTCACGTGGGAAGTGATTTCAGAGGTGGTTGAGTGCACCTTATCCACTGCTGTGTGTGTATGTTTCCCTGGGTGGTTTTTAGTTTTATGTCTGTGGCTGATGTTGCAGGCTGCTAACATCTCCTGACCCTCAGAGGAAGGAGGAGAGGAGTACACCGCAGGGAGTTGACTTAGTGTTTGTTATATAATGTGTCTTAACGGGGCACATACCTGCTGATAGTGCTGATGCCGGATTCTGCCCTGCATAACCATCATGGCTCTAATTTGTAATTTACTTCATCTCTGCAAGTGAAGCTCCTACAGTATGTTACAGACTCTTAAGCAGCTTTTACACTAATAACAGCACTTGAAAAATAATGAGAACTGCTAGAAAATAAAACACTTCCAGATGGAAATCATAGATATAATTTGTTGTTTCTCTTTCTTTAAATTTTAATTCTATTTTCTATGAAGAATGGCAATGAAAGCCTTCACCCTCTGTATGTCAACTAGTTTATTAACATTACAATTTTGCTCTCTCTTTGCTCATTATTCATGTCTTTTTAGCTTTATGTTCCAATATGTTAACATCAAACAATAGTAAACAATGGATTAATTCTCATTGTTTTAGCTTCATAAATCATTGTCTTAAGAAATTTGCACATAGATTTTCACACGGTGTAATGCAGTGTGTCTTGGTATTGGTTTTGGCAGGAGGGATTATGGTAGTATTTGTACAAGGCCTCTATATCAATACAGGGTTTACCTGAACAACATACTGTATTTAATATGATGACGATGGCGTTTGTTTTATTAGCAAATATTGTTTGGATCATGTCTACAATGAAGTGCTTTACTGAATCTTCAATTAGGCTTTGGCAGAAAGTACATTTGGTAGTTATGTAATTCCATTACTGTAACAAAAATGGATCATACTGCATTGTAATTCTTCATTACTGGAATTGAAGCACAGCCTGTCTTATGAGAAATGTATTATATTTCACCAGAAATCCTCTTAATGCAGAACAACGTAAAGCTTTATTATTATAGTCACGTCTTACAACCTGGAATAGACACATCTGTGCCATTAAATGGTTTATGATAACTAATTTTTTTTTTCAATCAAAGCATTAGAAGGTGCTCAGTTCTGAAGTATAAATAAATAAATAAGTGATACAGCTGAAGATTCGTGACACCAGTAGAGACTTTTCAGAAGCACTGGATCCAGAACCTTCTACCTACTTTAAAATCAATCCCAGCATAAAGCCCACTGTTCTCAGAAGCCTGAACTTTTCACTCAAGCTTTCTTTTCTCACTAACCTCAGCGAGATCTGTCTTTCAGCAAGTGAAAAGTTTGAACGCATTTTTAAAAACTAATTCTACTCTGTAGGAGGATATATTGTCCGGTAAAGTACTCCAATCAGATTCTAGCCGCAGCACTTGAAGCTCGAAACTTTCTGACAACAGTTCGTAAATGGATAGATGTACTCACTTGTGTAGAAAGGATTGTGTTGCCATGCTTTTCTGTGTACTGTGTCATAAGCATGAGAGTAGGCGCAGTTAGGCTTTTCCTTCGGCTTTCTTACCCTATCACATCAGCAGCATCTTTAAATGTTTTGTTTCAGCAATGAATACAGTGCAGTGAATTCAGAGCTCCTGAACTCTGAAGCAAAAATATTCAAGTAGAACAAGCTGAATTAATATTCAGTTTACACATTTCAGTGAATAGAGCGTATGAATTGCTTGTCATGTTTCTTTAACTCTTATATTCTCTTATATCTCATTTGTAAGTAGAGAATGCAAACAAACTGAATGAGATAATACAAAATGATTTACATATAAGCAGCAGCAGTATACACACAATACAAGGACTGTGATGTTTTTTATCAACATAATGAGGAAACATTTTTAGCCAGCAGCATGGCTCTATAGGTTGAATCCTACATACATTGGTGATCCCCTGACTTTTCCTCTAGCACCACCATGAAAATTGACTCTGGTTTTCAATTTAATGTCTCAACAACTATTGGATGAATTGCCATGGGATTTGGTCTGACATTCATTGCCCCATCAATATGAATTGTAATAACTCTGGTGATTCCTTCACTTTCCATATAGCTCTGCCATTAGGTCAAAATGTTTATTTGTTCATCACTTTTACTGAACAAAAACCGTCATATGTACTTTGTCGTCATGTTATTAGCATGCTGATAAGTTGAGGATGTTAGCATTTAGCTCAAAGTGCCGCTGTGCTTACAGAGCAGTACAGAGCTGCTATCATGGCTGTTTCCTTCCTGGAACGAGAATTTTACATTTTTTGTAACCAAAGGTCAGCAATGTTTTACTTTTTTTTTTGGTAATCCCAAAAGTCACTTGTCATCATGCAGTTCATGTAGATTTGAATGAAACAAGAACCTAATAGGTCATATATCAGGGACATGATTGGTTCAAGCAAATTGGTTAAATAATTTAGTCACCTAAACTTCACCACACACAGGACACAAACCTTCATCTTCAGTGTCAAAGTCCTACACTTAAACCATCATCTACCCAAACCTGACTCCTTTGTGCTTCAAGAATGTATTAATACCTAGACTGGAAAAGTAAACATAATTCAGACAGCAATTATGTTTGTATTTGTCAAAACAATTTAGTACTAGTACTAGACAAGGTTGATGTGACACTGTTTCCTGATGACTCCTCCTTGCCTTAATTGTTATTGACCCCTGTTGTCTGCTGTGTGTCCTAGTTTCCCAGAGATGGGTGTAGGAGAGAGAGAAGGTGAAGGACATCTATCGTCAGCTGGGACCAGGACATACATAGCATTCTAGTGATCGATGGAGACAACAGTGGTAATGGCCTTAACAGCTAAGCAAGGAGGACGATCAGTGGCCATCGATTGAGGCTGCCGGGGGAACCAGCGTATGTCCAAGTTAAAGGTAATGTTTCACTGATTTCTTGGACCCTTGTGGTCAGTAGGAAATGAGCTGAATATTGCACTAGGTCAGTTGGAGCTCTCTCAATGCTGTGCACTCTCAATTATTTACCATTCCTCTATTTCCCTTACCTTCACTCCCTCCTGCCTTACTTCCTTCACTCAGTCAATTTATGTCTGTGTGCCTCTGCCAGCTTCCACTTCTCTCAGCTTTTCTTTTCCACCCCTGTTCAATCAACTTGGGTCAAGCATTGTTCAGCGGCTTGATGTTTCTGCTTGTAGACATTCATTCACTTTTCCACTGTACGCATAATTTGCAGCAGCAATGAAACCATGTAAACACAGGAATTAGATTCCATCAGTATGCTGCCTTCTTAGCGCATGTTATTTTAGGATTGCTTTGTACATTTGCTCAACAGGAACTTCAATTACATCAGGAGTTCAGAGAAACGCTTGCTGACAGTTTGTAGCTACACAAGTGGAGTTTCATCATTGAAAGTTCTTGGATGTTTGTGCTTAGGCGAATGCTAAAAGCCGTATTCTCCCAGAAGACAGGGCATTGCCATATTCTGCAGTAGTACATCTTCACAAACGGCCTGCGGGTACTCTACATGCACATAAAACAGTACCTCTATATTTACTCTTTAAAAGCCCTGTTCGTTCTACATTCAGGATGCTTTTGGAATAGTTGAAGACCAGGCATCACAGCATCCACTGTAAAGTGGATCCTCCTTACTCCTTTATGTTTTTAAAAATGTACTTCGCCATTTTGGAATATCAGCGTACCCAAAGGATCATGTTGTCAAATGTCTTCCGGTTACAAGGCATTTGATAACTAGGATGGTAATAATTTCTGACATACTCTGGCACTCAGTACAGAGAGTTTACATAATTCAGGCTTTAAGTGTGAAATGGGAGAATACATACTTATCTCATATGCAAGCCATTGTGAAAACTGGTTTTATTGCCTTACCTTCAGTGAGATTAATTTAATACATCTTTCTCTTCTCTCTATAGTCTACTGATGTCACCTTAGCTTTATTAAAGACAGGCTGTCTATTGAACTCCAGTATTTCAACATTGTGCAGGAATATAAAAGGTCTCTCAGGCTCAGCCGCCTGCCTACACTAGAGACACACCTCAGAGCTCAGCAGCTGTCAATTCAAACTCAATGTGCCTCACAGGTGCCAGTTCTACTCTGCTTCTTACAAGCCTTTGTGCATCGATCAAAGCAAACCGCCTGCCAGGGATTCAAAATGCAATACTGCACATTTCTGCAAAGTCAAACTGACCATTGTCTCACCTCATTGAAGCTTCAATATGGTCAGAGGGGTGAGATGGTGCTGGACACCCAGCAGTGTGAGCACATGTGAGTGTGTACAGTGAACAACACGGTCGAGTGTGATGTATGTCGGCACATGAGAGTAACTGAAGCGTGTGATCGCTGAGGTGAGTTGGTCATGGGGTAGTGTTGCAGCAAAATGGACACAACACCACTTATTGTACCATCAGTAGCAATGCATAGCCTTGATCTCTGTGTTTTGTCATAGGCCAGTGGATCCATGTGTAGCAAACAGCTGTTGTTTCTAAGTGATGCAGCTGTGTCATGGATTTTCCCACGAATGTCTAGTTTATTAGTGATACAAAACACACCACACTTTACCTGTTTGTGATGTGTGTTTATATATGTTTATATATATATTATAGTTACACTTTTTACTAAAATATTTACTTGAACTCTCTCTATAAAAAATACAAATTATTCCATCCTCAGAAATCATATAATTTGACAGGCAAAGCCTAAAGCAATTTGGAAAACACAAAGGGAGCACTCATACTTGTATAAGACAAACCTGTCTGTTTCATAGTGCTGTCACAGACAGTATATTTATATAATCTCAGGAAATAGACAGGAAGGAACCATGTTTTCATCAGGGCTAAGAAGTTAGTAAATTGCAAAGAAAAAGTATAAGAGAAAGTATGAGATTAATTTAGAAAGAGCAGCGATAACTTTTTAAATGATAAATATTAGAAGCACAACTTCTGGAAAGTTATTATTCTAAGAGTAAGAATGAACAATATTATATTAGCATTACCTATTGTGGGTTGTCCACCCATAAAGGTTCAGTTTTTGATGAATCATGTTTGCTGCAGATACAAAACAAATTGGCAGGGGTAAGACAAATGTGTGAGGTCCAGAAAAGTTAAACTTAGAAAAAGTATCACTAACACAGTCATTTTTCTCCCCACTACCGTGAGCAGCATTATCAGCTCTTTCCAAGTGACTCACTGTGTGCCTGTGTGAGCAGGCATCTGTGTGTGCTATTTAAGGTAGTGTGGTCACAGCGCACAGCCCACTGTGTCTGTCTGATCTCTGGTGGGAGAGGTAGCTCCAGCTGAGTGGTTGTGACCCTCCCACATTAGAAAGGGGTGCGGTGGAAGGAAATGCAGACTGAATGGCGCTGAGGACAATGCCCACTCTTTAATATCAGCAGCTGATGCATCCGTGATAGAAACACCTGCTGGTTATTGCTTTCATCTCACACCCCAAAAGTGATCTGGCATCATTGTCTGTTTCTGTCTTGTTTGATGATGACATTATTTGTGTAGCAGCACAGTGGTAATGCACACCAAAATCTCTCCTTTATGGCCTCTCAATCATTTTAGAAGATTAAAGAGGCAAAAATAGATTTTTTTTAGAAGAGCAAGAGAGTTTTCAAGTGAAGTGAAGCGTACAGACCAAAATATTCCATCTTTAACAGCTGCAAAAAGTAAATGGCTGGCTGTGCACAGTTAGATGAACTTCACTCAGCTCTGACCTAACCTGACTTTATTTGCTCCCAGTAACTCCTGACCTATTTTCACCTATCGATTTGTGTTCTGTTCCTACTGCTTTATCTGACCCTGGCTGACTTGAATCTATCAGGAAGGCTTCACTCAGCTCTCTGTTCTTGTTTAAAATAGACAGGGAAGTAGAGTTTCCTTTTAGATCAACAGTAAATTGCTAATTTGTGACATACTGTAAAAGACACCTGCAGGAATTTTTCACTTTCCTAGGGAAAGTGAAAAAGCCTCCCTTGAGTCTTCCTTCTCTATCATCTCAATTTGTTCTCAGTGTTTTATTATTACCAGTGATGTCGCAAAATCGAAGTTTTATTGCCAGTTATTGCTCACACAGTTATATTTACACTCACTCTCATCTGGGGTGATGGAGATACGGAGAGAGGCTAAGATGGCGTAATGGAAGCTATTAGATTTTTAATTGTGACCTTTATCTTTCCTCTGTCTGTAAAGGTCATTCTCAGATTGGACAGAACACCTTCCTCACTTTGCAAAGTGGATTTCAGACTGTCAAATCCTGCATGTTCCCACACACCATGTGCTGTGGCAGCACTGAGCAAAGTGTCCTTGAAACATATGCTCGATCTCTAATTAGAGGTAGGCTCAAGAAAGGCTTAAAGTGGCCCAAAGCATATACCCTTAATTAGAGAAAACAACGCTCATGTTCATGTGGGTGATTGTCAATGCCACCCTTATTATGCAGGTCAAGACATATCAGTTATATACTGTGACACTCTACCATGCTCTACTGTGCCATCCATATACCTTAGAATGAAATTAGGATTAAATATTCTAGAATAAAGTTCATATTTTTCAGGCTGACTGTGGGCGGTGCATCTCCAAAAGAGGATGATATTATAAATTCATCTGAGACATTTTCACTCGTCCTCCTTGATTCAAAATGAGGTTAAATGATCAAATAGCTCTGTACAGAGGATGAATCCAGTCTCCTTTCACACATTCACTTTTTATGCACTATATAGTATCTTGAACAAACTCCCAGACAACTTGAGGTCTGCTCCGACTTTCAGTTCTTAAGATATTTATTACATTAAATTTGGGACTTTCATATTTCACATTGCACTATAGCTGCACTATAATTTTTATTCTCCTGTTTATTCTGTTTTATTCTATTTTACCTTAATTTATATTCTATTTAATTTTATTCCTTTTAAATCCCATTTCTATGTGTCTTTTTATATTGCATTGTATTTCTTTTCTTAAAGCCTTATATGTTTTCTACAAAGCAGTTTTCCTTGTTCTTGAAAGGCTCTTTAGAAAAAAAACTTGCCTTGCCTATTATCCTTACCCTAATTTAGCTGTCTGTTCTTTAGGCTAGAGCAGTTGTCTCAAAACATTAAACCCCTTGACCCCTTAAAACAAAGCTATGGTAAGTCGACTTGTAATCCTTCATCTCCTGTTGCATAAGTCTACCAGGTCTGACCAGTTCAGTCATGAACAGATTTTCTCTTCTTGTTTTATTTGAATAATTTGTCTACTAATTCACAGGAAGAAAGCAAATAATTAGGGAGTATACAGGGGGAAAAAGTGTTTTTTTTTCTTGTTTTGGGATTCCTGATGTTTGGAACTGTTGGGCTAGAGCATTGTCTTAAGTGACAAAAGTTTTTTATACTTTGCATTTTGAGCTTTGTGCTGTACATCAGTCTTTACATGTGATTGCCTTCAGGAGCATCTGTGGAAACTTTTCTTGGAATTGCACTCAAAAGAAAGCGTGGAGTCTCTGAATGAAACAGTGAGTAACACTGGCATAAAGAAAGGCACCCTTAGATGCATGTTGTTGACCCAGATCTTCACATAAATCAATACTAAGGGTTGAACTTCACAGGTCTCCTCTTCCACACTGATGGGCTACTTAGATTTGACACAGTTGTTGTTGGTGTTGGTGCTGGAATTACACTTTACTTGCACCAGATAACACAAAGCCTTTGTTATTGTGCAGTCCATTCAACTTAATGTTAATATTTCTTTAAAGAGAAGCAGCGGTGTACAGTAGGTGAGTTAGCTTTTTCATCAGGGCTGGGCAATATATTGATAATATATCATTATATATTATATCAGACTAGATATCGTCTTAGATTTTGGATATCATATATCATCATATGGCATAAGTGTTGTCTTTTCCTGGTTTTAAAGGCTGTATTACAGTAAAGTTATATGATTTTTCTGAAGTTATCAAACTGTTTTAGCTGTTCTACTATCTGCCTTTACCCACTTAGTCATCATATCCACATGGCTGGTGATCATATATCAAAAATTTCATTGTGTAAATATTTTGTGAAAGCACCAACAGTCATCCCTACTTTACTTGTACATGTCTATACTAAAACCTCTCAATCTATTATCTGTGTACAATCTATTTTGACTCCCCATTGTAGCAGTTTTTAAAGCAGTTTCTATCAGCTGCTTTACACCATCTTAACAATTGTGTTCATAAATTTAACAATTTAAAAAATCTTATTTTTCTGAATCACCAGCAGCTTTAGAAAGCTTCCAATAATGTGCAAGTCAGAGGCATAAAGCAATGGCCTTGTGGGCAGAACACATCAATACAAACCACAGAGAGAGCTGATCCAACATGATGCCATGTGCACGGTGAGCAAAATTTGATACAAGCGAATCCATTAAAAATTGACTAAATGTCATCAATAAACCTGTAGAGAACCATTGCAGTCCTTGCAACAAGAACAAAATCAAAATCTCTCACAGTGAACCTCCAACTCCTGAGGTGTTAGACTGCTTTTGTTCAGATACTACTGTTCAAAATCCAGTTAAAGCATTGTGTGGCAGAGGCAACTCCATTTATACTAGCTCAAGCCATGTGTTTTCACATTCACATGCCCCATCCTTCTGTTTATTCATGAGTTTATGTTTCCATCCAGAGAAAAAAAAAAGTTCCCCCAAGAGAAGTGGGAAGTGTTGCAGGAAAAAAAAAGAAAATTTAATGCAAGTTTACAGCGTTCACGCTCTGAGAACTAACAGATTCCCCCCGTCTCTCTTATTCTCTCTGTTCTCCCCAGGCTGTGTCCATTCAAATTGGGAGGACAGTATTGTATTATTAGTAAAGGGCTCTCCTCATCAGCACAGCTGTGTGTGGGTTGTGCACTGTTGATCTTCGGAGATGCAATTGAGTGAACGCCTCTACATCACCTTTTATCTGCGCCTCATATACAGCTGGAGGCAGAACAAACAGCCGCAAAACTTCTACCCAGTGATATCATTATTGGAAAACTTCAGAAAAGCGCCAGTGAATCAGAGTGGCATTTGACTCGACATATATTGGTAGTGCAGTTTTTGTGAGCACAGTAGATGACAAATTCTACAGCACGATTTAATCCACCCACAAGTAAAGCCATCCATACGATATTCAGAGTGTGATGGTGTCTTCCCACAGTCACGATGCAAGACTGACACTGATGAACAGGTCATGTTTTGTTTTTGTTTTTAATTATTTCTTTTTCAACAATGTATATTGCATGCATTAACATACCACTCTATCTCTATCTCTGTCTCTCTCTGTCTCTCTCTCTTTAGTTGCCTGATCTGGAATTAAATGATTTAGCAATAATTGTCATTTCTGAAAATGTATCTGTATCTCTTCTTATCAAATGATATTCTCTTGCTGACTTGATTATTCAAAACTTATTTTAAATCAGCATGAAAACTCAGGAATAGTATTTTCTCTTTTTAGCATCACTGTTATTTTTGTTTGCAAGTCTTATTCAAAGCTGTGTGCTGGTCCTGCATTGCAGTGGTGGAAGGAAATAATAAGCATTTGTTCTCTGTAACAATGGTCTTATTCAGAAAATCAAATAAGAATGGCGAAAAGAAATGCTGGACACAGACTCTCACACACACACACACACACACACACAACGCACAAACTGTTGCAGACTTGCTTGACAATATTCTAGCAACATCTCTCATTCAGTGTTGGGTTTAGCACACAAACAGAGAGTTGTGATACAAAAGGGACAAGGTTATTTCATTATGTGACTACATTTTCTTGCTTTCACTGTATCCAGAGCCCTAACAAAACAAATCCAGCCACGTGTGTTTACACTTTTCGCTATGAAGAAAAACATTCAACACTTTTCAATATCGCCTTTTCTATACATCTATTTGTGTCACTCTGTGTTTGCTTCTTTGATTTTTCTGTCTTCCCCAGTATATCTGGCTGTGTACTCCTCACAGCACCAGGTGTGTGTATGTTGAGTGTGAGTAAAACAGGCGCAAGGTAGAGAGGACAGAAGGCCCATGACCTTTGCCACAGCCTAGAAACCAGATGCTGGCGTCACGTGGCAGCGGCCAGCTGGAGGGATCAATGGCCTACATAGCAGCTGGTCTGATGGGGAGGCTTAACAGGTCTAGCAATTAACCTGCAAATGTAGGAGAGACCAGAGATCGCTCTATTCAGTGTATCTACTGGGATGATGTTTGCCATGACATTTGTGAGTGTTTAGAAATTGAAATTCTGACAGTAAAACAATATAATTTAATTACTGTTCATGGGCTAATGTAGATAATGAAAGCTCCTGTCTGACTTCACATCAGCCAATGGAAGATGTCATTATAGCTGTGCAGAGAGTAGTATCAATTTGGACTAATGACGGTATTTCTGAGGTTCAGGCACAGGCAGAGCAAAAAAGAAAAAAAAATCACACAAAGTCAGCTGCAAACCAGGTTTTAACTAGCTGTGTCATTTGTGTGTGTGTGTGTGTGTGTGTGTGTGTGTTTGTGTGTGTGTCTGTGTGTGGGAGGGGGGGTGACAGTGAGGTAATCTTGATCTTGTCCATGTACACCAGCATGACACAATCTTATATAAGACGCAAACTGAAGCGACTGAACCTGTCGAGGTGCAGTTTGGCAGGTCTGTAGTTTAGTTGTGATGTGTATATGTGTTGGTATATAAAATATTCTCATTCTGCAGCCTATTCTGGGTTTCAAAAGATCAATCGATGCTGTCTGCCATAGCGAGCAGGCAGCCCACTGCAGGTCTTCATGTTGAGGATGTGGGTGTCACATTGAAATGTTCACTCTCACCCACTATTGCGTGTATCAACTTGACTCATTCTTATCATACCACTCACCTCCTTCTGTATATATTGCAGCCAAATTGCTGAAAAGCTTCTCGGACTGCAACTGACTCAAAAGATGAGTTTGATATGCTAAAGCATAATTTTAGTCATCATCTGCACACATGTCCATGCTTCTTATCTGTTCTTAGAGGGGCTGGTGTGTGTTCAGCATATAAATGATCACATTTAACAATTTTCTCACTGGAATACACTCTCCTGAGTCAAGTGACGGCACCAAGCGATACTGTTTTGTTGTTGTTGTTGTTGTTCTGCAGTGTTCTCTTTCAAATTGATTTTGCAGGAGAACTGGCCTGTGGATTGATAATTCGGCATGAGTTTGACAGCTGCATGGCCTGACAGAGACTTCATATACACAAACCTTGTGTATTTCTTTTTTTTTTTTTTTTTCCTGTAGTCCTACAGCTGTCAGCCTTTCCCCCTGAATTATCAATCAGTTTGCTGCTGATAAAAAATTTATTTCGTTATTTATAAGATCGGCTTTTTTTCACTCCGTCCTTATTGTGGAGGCAGTGTGTAAATCATTACAGGAGATTGAGGTTGGAGAAAAAGAAAGGTTGAGGAAAAAGTGAGAGAAAAAAAAGGTGGACAGAAAGGAGGTGACATTCACCAGTGCTGGGAAAAAAATTGAATAAAGGAATTGATGGGAGAGAGGCTGACTGTCTCAGATGGAGAGAGGGAGAGAAGGTCAAGGGGATGAGGGTCTGCTGCTCCACAAATTACTGCTCAGCTAGTCGTTGGCGTTTCCCGATAATTTGCAGCCCAAGGGGAGAAGGAGATCGTTAGTGATTGTAGTGGATAGATATGAGAGGGGAAATATATTGCTATGGACTTTTCTCTGGGTTTCAGTAGCAGATCCATAAAGAGAGTGCTTATGGGAGAAAGGGCTAGGGTCAGAGCTGTCGGCTGACTGTGAGGAGGAGGAGTGTGAGCCTTTTGAGATGGTCGGCCATCAGCACTCACACACTCAAAGTATCATAATGAATGGTTAGCTAGTTTTGCTTTTACAGTCTTGGACATCAGTTTGAGGTTGGTTTGTGGCTACATGGTGATATCTTTCAGTAGTTTTGCATATCTTTACATATATTTTACATTTCTTCATTGTTGGAATTAACTCCTTGATTAAATGGTTCCACATATAAATTATGTGCACAGCAGCTAAATTCAGTAAGTATAACTATATTTCATATAATTTGGGAAAGCATCAGTGTCAAGAGTGCCTTATTATTATGCAGGAATAAGGAGGTATGCAAAACTGCAGCACACTGTCACATCTACCAACTCATTTCATGCACGCAAAACCTTTAAAGGCAAAACAATTGATTTCATAAGAATGAATAATAAAAAGTATTTGCGTATATCTCACACTGTTTGTCTGTTACTTCTGGTAATGCAGTTAGATTTGAGCATCTAGACATTGCACACATCCTCAACAGCACTTTGATCACAGTGTCTGGAATACTGCACAAAGAAGGCGTCAGGTATGGAAAAAAATCACAAAGAATAAAGAAAATGTGAATGAAACAGTAAAACTTGTGGCATTGTTGGTATGTACAGCACTCAGCTACAGAGACTTGCAAACACTGCATAGAGGCACCAGAGAGACACGTTGTAACCCACAGTGCTGCAACCACACCACAGCAGCTTGTTTGTGCCTTTCTGTAATAAATCTTCACAGACAAATTGTCTATCTACCTCTTCTCCCCTAACAGAGGGGTGAGGTGTGGGTGTCACTTGTGGAGGGCCGAGACCTGAGCTGGAGAGGAGAAGAGGGAGAGGTGGGTAGTCAAAGGAGAGCAGTCCCATGAGAGCTGGTTAGCTGATTGTGTTGTTTCCCAGCCTGGGGGTCGAGACCAAGGTAAAGGTTGCAAGATGGTAAACAGGATAGGGAAGAAGAAAAAAAGTTGATATCTGCAAAAATAAAATTATGCAAATCTTTGTTGTTTTTTTTTTTTTTGTTTTGTTTTGTTTGTAAGCTACTGGATAACTTTACCCCAAAGTAGAAAAGAAATTAATCAATTAAAAGTTATTCTTTGGATCACTGTTCACAATTTGTAGCAACCAGTAATGAGAGAATGTTAATAGATAAAGTATAGCTTTATTTTACGGGGTAACGGGATGAAAAGGTTGAGAACCACTGCCTTAATGCTATATTTATACATAGTACTTTATGTAAATTTTTATCAGCTCTCAACTGACACGTGCAGTCACCTGTAAGGACTTTAATGACTAATTTTTGAAATATAATTTCAAATAAGTATGGTCTTATTGCTGCAGTAGATATCAAGAAATCTAGATCTTCAAAACTTCAAGGACTTCAGTTAATCAAGTTTATACGATAATTCAATTAATTGAAATGTAACAAGAGCTGTATGTAACAGAAACATCTGCTATTCCTGCAGTGATGTTGATATGAATATTTATAAACTTATTAATTGGTTATCTTGGTCACTATCCTTTTGTATGTATGGCATGCTTCCCCCAAAAAATATATTAAAATCTGTAGTTGTATCAAACTGTTTTATAAGGTTTTGAGATATCTATCTCTGAGATTTCTGCCTCCAATTCCAATATAATGAAGGTTAATGGAATCTGGAGAGTGTCTGGTTCTTACAGCTTTCCAAAATTACATTAAGAAATTCAACGGCTAGTGAGATTTCCTTTTTTTTCTTTTTGTGAGTCAGTCCTAACAAAAAACTGCAAACAATGTCATTATTTCTAGCTCTTAACTAAGTGTTTAACCATGTCACATTGTGTAAGTGTTTGCTCTCTGTAATACCTTCACACTTGTCCTTTGTCTTTACTTATTGGGAAGCTTGTAACAATCTGTGAGATCTGAGAGGGTACAGTGTAGGTCAGGTGTTTTTGCGAGCCTCAGCGACAAGGGCCAGAGAGTGATGGAGTGTCCATCTGCTCAAATCTATCGAACATGTTGACAAGCTATTCATTTCTCTGCCTTCTGGACAGTTGTGCATAATAGACAGATGCCTCCAGTCCTCTACAAAGAGATGAATGTCAGCTGATATCTGGGTCGACTGTAGTTTCTACTGTAGCATGTGGCGGTATAAGTGGGTCAAAGTAAAGTGTGTGTGTGTGTGTGTGTGTGTGTGTGTGTTTACATCTATATGACATATTGTGTGTCTCTGGATGAATGACTGTTTACAAGACTGATATGTATTCATGTCACTTACTCCTGCATTATCCATCACACCAGCTTACCTGGGGTTGGTGTTTAAGCATTTGTTTGAGAGCAAGTGTGCATGTGTGTGTGTGAGAGAGAGAGAGAGAGAGAGAGAGACAGAGAGTGAGTGTGGGTAGGTGCTAAATGTGATATTGTTTGGTTAGTGCACCTCACTTCATTACCCTCCCTTCCTCCTTCCTCCCAGCTACAGACAGACTCAGCGGTTGGGAACACACAAACTCTCAGTACTCCCTGTACTGTATACACACCGACCCAGCCACAAAAACACACACATACATGCACACTCAGCACACACACAGAAATACACCCTGAAACAAGACATCAGTTGAGCTGACTGCAGCACATTGCCACACATTGCCGGTCCCTCGTGGGTGCTCTCATGCGCTGTCACCCCAGGCCTGACTCAGCCAGCCGCCAGCCCAGCACTCTCACCTGGATGCAACTCATAGGACCGTACCATCATTCATATCTCCTGTAGAAATGTAATTATTTTGCATCATCGTGTTACTCTCCCCTGGAAAATTCATTTTGCTGTCTCACAGATATCTGCCAACCCGGAGAGATTGCAGATTTTTAATAGCTGGAACTCTACTGCAGACACTCGTCGGAGCAGAATTAATGTGCGGCTCTGTGGCATGTGTATGTGTGTGCTTGTCTGTGTGTGATGTTTGTTTGTTTATTTGTTATGGTGGTGATGGTGTTACGGCTTGTTTTGGCGGAGGCTTGTACTGCTCTCCTCGCTGGCAGGCTGACAGGCTCCTGGAGCAGATGGTGCCGACTGAGAACATGAGCACTGCCATGCCCTTGGATGGGACAGGAAATCTCTCTCTCCCTCACTTCACTTGATTCTGTTTTTTTTTTCTTCCTCTTGTCCTCCTTTGCATCTCTCCATTCCTTTTCTTTTTTCTACCTGTCTCTGTTTTTTCTTTTGTTTTTGAAAGAAAATGGGATGCAAGGGAAAAGCAGGCCTTGAAAGTGACTTTGCATGACTCCCTCTTGCAGCATTCATTTTCTTGCAGGACACAACTGTTTTTAAAAAATCACATATTCTTTGCATAAGTATAACCCCTGTAGTGCAATAAATATGCTAATAACTGATGATAACTACTGATTTTAATATACTCTCCTATGTATGTCCTCCACTTTGTTTGAAATGTGTTTTGCTTTAGTTTCCCGCTGTTAAGCAGCTAACCTCTGACCGCTGACCACTGGGAGAAGCTGTAAGCATGGCTAAGCCTTCATTAAGCCTGTCTTCTCTGCCCAAGCCGCTTATTACTGCCAGTAGTTAACCAAGGGCTGGACATGTGACCTAACAACAGCCAACTTCGTCGCCAGATGTCACAGTGGCAGGTTACCCCAGTCTTTCTTTTGTTTTTATTGAAGCAATGATATAATATAGGTTACATAATGCATTAAATGTCCCTCCATTCTTCTTTTTTATTATTTAAACAAGATTCCCCCCCCCCCCCCCCCCCCAAACACATCTTGGCAGCTGATATAGTCACTATATGGCATTTCCCAAATATAAGTGTACATTTTCACAGCCATTTCTCTACACTCTTCCAAGACATAGGCCCACACATGTCCCTACATGTTACATGATTCAGAATACACTCATTTACAATGCATCAACAATCTTGTGAGGTAATCAATGTTCATGTGAAAAAAAATTAAAAAATTTTTAAAGGAGTGAAAAAGAGAGAGAGAGAGAGAGAGAGAGAGAGAGAGAGAGAGAGAGAGAGAGAGAGAGAGAGAGAGAAGAAAAGAGCAAAGAACCAAAAGCCCCAACTACAACCAAATGCCCACATCCAGTGGGTAGTTTCTCAAGATTTTCAAAATATAACAAGAAAGGTTCCCATTTTGAGTAGAACTTTTTCACAGAACCCCTCAGTTTAAGTTTAATCTTTTCTGGTTTTAGAAAAAGCATGTCCTCCAGCCAGGCAATAGCAGATGGAGGAGTGGTAGATTTCCAGACCGGCAATATTCTCCTATGGGCCAAAAGTGATGTGAATGCAATGATATCACACTGTTTTGCATTTAAATCCAAAGTTTCATCTTCTGTACCAAATACAGCTATAAGCAGGCAAGACCTTAATGTCACCCCAAGAACCTCACTGATGGTTTTAAAAACCATTGGCCAGTAGTTTTCAAGCTGCAGGCAAGATCAGAATGCATGTGCTAGATTGGCTGGAGAGAAGGAGCATCTGTCACAGCCAGCATCTGTCCAAGGATCTATGTCACCAAGCCTGGCTTTGCTTAAATGAACCCTGTGCAAAACTTTAAATTGGATGAGCCCCAGTCTAGCACATGATGATGAGGAATGAACCCTCTTCAGTGCCTTCATCCCGTATTCCTCATTCAGATCCAAACCAAGTTCATTTTGTTTTGGTTTTGATCTACTAAAGACATCTATTGAGAGTATAATACAGAGATCAGTCCTTTATCATCAAAACCACCAAGAGGGAGTTTTTCCAACACTGTGGCAATTGGGAGATAAGAAAAGGAGGGCCATTTTTCCATGCCAAAGTGGTGGATCTGCAAGTATTTAAAGAAACTATTATGTGTGAGGCCATATTTTCTGCACAGGTTCTCAAAACTATCAAATATGTTGTCACTGTATAAATCCTTAATGGCCATAAGACCATTCAAACCCCATTGTCTAAAGTTTGAGTCGAGTGTAGAAGGGGGAAATAGATGGTTTCTATGACTGGGACCCAGAAACAAATTTGAAGCTGAAATGAACTTGAACAGTACAACAGGATTGGATGTAAATTGGGAGGGTTTCAATGGCAGTTTCTAGTTTAAGGCCGATGCAGTTGTCATTTTCCCATCCAGTGCACATGTTGTTTAAGTAGCAAATGTACTTGCATCCATCTGAGTGCCCATGGGTGTGCTGGTCTTTATTAAGATTATTATTGTGTACATCAACATATTTTAAATTGTGGTAATAAACATAGGTATTTAAACAGAGCCATCAGGTTGAGGGTGTCTGTCAAGACCCAGGAAATTGATATCGATAATGATTCAAACCATATCAATTTTTCTGCTAAATAAATACAAGAGCATAAAAGTGGAACAAAACATCACTCGTTGAGCTCCTCAGTTAAATCGATTCACACAGCCAAATGGAGTTCTTGATGGTACAGAGGATTAGGAGATGGTGGAGGCAGGCGGTCCACCGGCCAAAGATCACATATCTGTCCTGTCACCATAGACTATACCCATCACGCCGGGCTGTAACAGACATCTGCCATCTCCAAGTAGATGAGACTAATGCTTGCTGTCCTTATGCTGTGGAAGTCACTGATGTGCTACATTTCTTTGCTAGTGGGTCATTCCAGCATCCCCTGAATTCAACTGGAGGCATACGTCAGTCTGCCATAAGTTCAGTCATAGATGCAATTACAGGCCTAGTCCGACGTGAAAGCATCCAGGTGATTTGAAATGCAATGTTTAAAGTTACACATTTATTCGCAAATTACCCTGGATCAAGCCATGACACCTACACCGGCCAACTCTGTCATTACTGCAGCCTTCCAGGGTGATGCCCCCTGAAGGGGTGGCTGTTAGGGGACAATGGCTATTGGCTGAATATACTGTTTATCATGCCTACAATACTATATATATATATATATATATATATATATATATATATATATATATATATATATATATATATATATATATATGTAACATTTGGAGTGCTGAAAATGTGTTTCAGATGTTTGGAAGTGGAAGTCAGGTGGAACTTTACAATACAGCCCTCAGAAGTTCGGATTCTTTATGGCATGTTGCGTGTTGCATAACATTGCCTTGCATCATGGATGTTTCTTGGAAGTAAATGAGGATACAGCACAGGACTTTAGACAGCGTGATGCTGAACTGTATATGCCAATGAACACACCAGCAGCAGCATGGGCAAGTAGGGATCAGCTGGCAGAGAGCTACTTCATCTGCAGCCTGGTAAGCAAATTGAATTTTTTCCAAATATCACATTTATTCTGACATTCTAAATTATATTGCATTTTACAAATGTTTTTACAAATGCCACCCCAGGTATTCATTGTTATCAGAGTCTAGAGCGACCCAATGGCGAATGAGAGGCAGAACACTAAAGAACCAGTTAAGGAGATTTATTGACTTAGCAAAAGAAAAAACACTACAGCTATCAATTCTATCTAAGTATTGGTGACCGTCAAACTATGGCGCAGAAAGTAAACAGAACTAGTATGGGCTAACTTCTTTGACAGGCAGTGACTCACACATGAAAGCAGATTCAGCAACCAGAACACAGAGGGTGTATATGCTCCAGGAAACAGGTGAAAACAATGCTTAAACTAAATAAGCTATTAGCTGGAAGCTCCCGCTGGCAGGAGCCTTCCACTACTGTGGGTGGGGGATAAATAAAGAACTCAGACAGCTCCTAGCTGCTGCCAGCATCAGGATCAGCACCTTGGAGAGCACTGTGGCGCACAGTTCTGACAACTGTGTATGATGATTTTTTACATGATTAAAACGTATTCTTTAACATTTTTGAGATTACAGTAATCAGGTTTGCATACTTCCAGCAATTAAAACCAAGCTGATTTTATCTGTTACTCCATTACTGAACAAAACAATTTTAAAGCGAACCAAAGCCGTAATTAAAAACATAAACCTTTTCAAAAAACAGCAGAAACAAATTTGTAATTAATGAACAGCATTTTAAATTGGTGGTCTTTTTCCTCCTCAGGTTCACAGGTGAGAAGCACAATGACAGATCTTCGATGGTCTTAGGTGGTCCTCTTCCCGTTTCAGTAGTAGCTGAAACGGGAAATAGCTGTTTTCGGTGAGCAGCAAGCTTTTGTTTTCCCTGTCTCCTGACATCATTGCACTGCTTTCAACATGTTGCAGCTTTTCTGGTAATGCTAGAAGATGAGGACACACTCACTGCTACATCCTCCCATGCCCGCTTCACCTCAGGGAACTTTTGTGGAATCCTGCTGTTGCTGTAGGTGGTTTGCTTGCGCGCTTTCACTTTGTGCACAAGGAGATCCATTTCCTCTGCAGATAAGCGTTCCTTCTTACTACACCATTATAATAGCAGTCTGCCAAAAGGGCAGGAGAGATGACACTCTGTTTGGTTAATTGCATGTTATGCCCAAAACAGACCCATAATTAATTAAGAAACTAATTACATCCCTTTTGAATCATTTGCCTGGCTCTGTGACCATTTTTTCTCCCATTAAACTAGCAAAAGTGGATTTGGACATGCTCTAAATGCACTTATGCCATGCACTTCAGACCATGAGTTTAAATAAGGCCCTTTGTCACAAGCACACACCACCTTGTATCAGGCAGGTGGAGCCAAAATAGTACTTTTTTGATATTGGATGCCCAGTAATAATGAATAAGGCTAGGAAGGAGAGTTTTTAGATAAGAAGACTGGCAAACACTGAAACAGATAAAGAAAACTGGGAAGTGTAGTCATCATCAATGATTGTATTCTCCCAGCTATAGTGAAGGGTACACTATGCCATCTCTCAAAATCACCCTTAATTTGGCTAACTTCAGGTATATAGTTAGCTTCAAACAGAAATGTGAAAGATTTGCTCATGCAAGTTATTGATAGGAAAAAATAAGTTTTTTGGAGGTTTAGTTTTTAGCCCAAGAAGGCTCTAAATTGGCCTAATAACGACACAGTTGCAGGACCACTAGCTGTAAGCATGAGGTCATCAACATATAGACACTAAACAAGTGTACCCATTCGACTCGATCAAACTCCCCCTCTGTGTCTGAAGAGATAACCTCCAGACTGGGAGAATCACAGAGTCAAAAAAGCACACCAGCCAACTGACAAATATTATAGCAAGAATGTCAAATTTTAATAAAACCTGTTTGACCTGAGATCATCTTGGGGGGGGCTCTAAACAGCACACCGGTACTTTAGACAAAATTTTCACATCCACATTCAAAAATGAGATGGGGTGGAATGATCCACATTGAGTTGGGTCCTTGTTTTTTTAAGGAGTGAAATAGATGCCTGTGAAAGGGTAGGGGATAAGGAACCATTTTCCAAAGATTCTTGAGAAATTTCAGATAGCCATCAAGGCCATTGGTTGTACCATAAGCTGGCTCACCTTGTCACCATATTCATAATAGCTTTTAAAGTCTGCCAAAGTACACCATATGACTCGGTTTTTGTTGGTCTCTAAGAATGGTTTTATTAGTCTCTATGTTAGTTAATACAAAACTGCAGAATTTCTCATTGGAAAACAAAAGGGGGTTAAGTCTCCAAAGAGGTTGTTCTCTAATGATTAAAGGAAAACTAAGGTCTAGTATCACTGTGGTCTGATATAACTATATCTGTATATTCAATTCCATAGAATTGCCTTGCTGAAGGGTTCAAAAATCTCCAAGAGTCCATATAACCATTCTGTTGCATGAACAGTGAGAAGGCCTTTGCTAAACCTATCAAGCAGTGGATCAATAGTACAGTTCAGATCTCCTAAAAAGATTAGTTGGTGTGTTCAAATGAGAAAACCTTATTTGTGAAGTGGACATCATCCCAGTTCGGGCATAAACATTTACTAAGATGACAGGTTTCTGAAAAAGAGATCCAGAAACTATAATAAAACAGCCATTAGACCACTCATTAGATTAGATGGTGTGAACTGTACTCTTTTGGCAATTAGTATTGCTGCACCCGTGGACCTGCTATTAAATTTGGAATGAAAATTGATTAACCCATACTTTACAGAGTCTGTATGTTCTTCCAGTTTTAAGTGAGTTTCCTGTAGGAATACTATAGCTGTTTACTTGTTTTAGATGAGAGAAAACTTTAGCTCTTTTTAAAGGACCATTAAGCCCCTTAACATAAGCCATAGGGTGGATTCCATCTACGTCACTCATGTTAGCCATATTAAAAGACATACAGGGCTTGTAATCCATACAGTGTGAGGGCACAGGCTGCATGTGAGAAAACACAATGAAAAATAATTAAAATCCATTCCTAACACTCAAAGTAATAAGCTGCCATGGTAATTCCCAAAAAACATCCCCCCATTCCCCTTATGGAAATAAGAAAAAATATTTAAAACCCTGATCTTCTTCCCCAACTGAGGACGATCGCAGGCATTACAAAACAAAAAAACTTCTAACGCATTTGCCAAACAACTAAAACAAACAACTCCCTTCTTTGAAATTTGTATGTTCGTTTGTTCTAACTTTAGGATATGTAGGCTGAAGATAACACAGGTCAAGGAAAGCATTAAAAAAGAAACTATACCGCAGGGATGCAGATTCTAGATATTTACATTTTGCTGATTAAAAGTTCTCGTTAATCAGATTCAGCAGCATGACAGTTCTGTCCAACAAATTAGTTTTATTTTCTTCTCTTTTTTTAAGTCATTGCTCTTCTTCTTCTTGCTCTCGTGATGACCTGAACTGGGAGCACCTGGCTCTGGTGATCCCAGGGGATAAAGCCTGGCTGCACCTAGCAGGCTGTGTCACTCTGCTTTGACTGCTTGTGGCTGCTGCCAACTGAGCTCTCTTCTTCCCTCCAGTTACCTGTTTTGGTTTGGTTTAGTCATGTTGTCTTAGTTTTGTTAAGCTTTACTTTCTTGCACCTTACAACACTCACACACACATCTTACACCCATGCACACCATTCACCTCTGATGCCCTATAATTATATTTAGTTACTTCTTTAATTTGGCTTGTTTTTGGTCAGTTTGGTTCAATAAAGTTTCTTCTGTTAAATGTTGCCATGATGTGTCTCCTTTTTGTTGTGGCCACCTGAGCCAGGTCATAACACACTCCCCAGCACGAGTGGTGAAACTCTTTGGCCACCAATGGTATATTGAAGCAATAGGTTTTATGCAAGAGACCTTTCTTGTAGAGCTGGGACTTAACCTCCATAAACACTCCTCCCACACTCCTCTTGAAGTCATCTGGTTGTGTTAGCCCAGCACCAGGCAGTTGTGCTATAGCCACGTTCAAGGCCTCACCATCTTTTTCCAGTTTTATTTTGGAGGTGCATTTTACTTGCCATTTCTGTGTCCATGCCTAAATGTCCCATTTGAAAACAGTGTATAATAATGCATGGATAATGAGTTACCTCAAGCATACAGCAAAGATGAACAGGTAGCTGCAATCACAGGCAGCTGTTCACTCTATGGTCAACCTGGAAGGTTCTACTGCTCTCTTTCTGACGCAATTGTGATGCATTAACTGAACTGCCTTTTATTGGTTGTCTGTCAGTGGTCCCATTGTCTCAGTGTGTGTCTGTCACCATGTCTGGTTTGGTTATATGTCAATCTACTCATCTGTCTGCTGCTCAGCTGTAAATCAGTTTTTCATCCTTGGTGATCTTACCAAACTGGCACTGTGTTGTTTTTTTTCTCATATTCTCATGATTCTGTCAGTCTGGTCCACTCTCCGCATCCTTTCAGTCACATGTCTCTATCTATATAATTTGTTTTGTCTCCCTGCTTGTCATTTCTAAGAGGAAGTGATTGACTTGGCCCTTCACGGAGACAGCATCCATGTGCCACTTTTGGATGACAGGATGACACATTTCCGTCCATTTCGCAGCATGATATTTTTATCACACTGCTCCATTTCACAGTGTGATCCATTTTTCATTGTGCCAAGGTGATTGCTGCCATCAGTCATGAGTATCCACTAAGTTTTCATTATCTTATAGTGCTCGGTGCATTAACATCTTTTGAGATCAAAGATACATTTAACAACACAAGAATTAAGAGCTGAATAGGAACACCCAGCACTTCCTGGGTTCAATCTCTGCTGGGCTCAGACTGTGGCTGTCTGGCCTGGTGTGTATGTCTATGTGTGTGTATGTGTGAGGTCTTAGACACAAACAGTGTTAGTGGATGAGCTACAGAGGCCATCAAATGGAGAGATTATTACTCCAGACAATCTGTCCAAAGAAATCCAGGGAGAGAAGTGATGTTATTTGTAGTGTCAGTTCAAAGTCCAACCTAGAGCCAGATGCATACAACTCTGTGTAGAATCACGGAAGATGGAAATATGGATATACACTCTTTTGCATACTTCTGTTTAATAAACTTCAATCATTGTAAAACTTGCCTCATGTGCAAAAACCTCATTTCCATTCCCACAGTTAGCCATAAGTGGTAGATGTAGAACAAGATGTAGACACACACCCTTAATCAATCTGTTACACCCATCTTTAGACATGTCAATGAAAACAACAGCAGAGAAGTACAGTGTCATCGACTGTGACTCATCAGTGAGGTCCTCCAACAAGCTGTCATTATATCACAATCAGCTCGCTCTAGAAAACAATGTGTAAGTCTGGTCCAGGGGCATAGGTGGAAGTTGTATTTTGGTACGAAACTGGGTTGGCCATCTTTTCCCAGAAAAAAAGGATTTAAAAAAGGAGGCTATAAAAACTTAGATGTAGAAAGCATAGAAAAACTTAAAAAAACAGTAACAACATTGCAGAAACATTCTGCATTACAATGTCAATAACAGCAAAACACCTATACGACATGCTCAACCAACAGAGCTCAGTCTTTAAAGGCTGTACACAACAGTATAGTCAAAAACCTGTCTATTATATCATACACTTACACATACACACATCATCCACAGTTAACAATTTTATTGCACAAAGTGGCAACTAAACATAAACCCAAATAGCAGAGAAGGTGTCAACATGCTGCATGATATAATATACATCAGACAGAAATTGCACATGTAACATATCCCTCACAAATAATAGCAAACATGCAAGCAGTTTACACCAATCAGCAGTAAAAGGAAATCAAAGAATAGAAACACCCAGTCAAGAATTGCTTGAATTAAAGAACAACATCCTCCTTCATTTCTATTAAATCAATCACATACAATGAAATGTGGTTCAAATCTAGCTTCAAATGAGCAACTTATTTGAAAACAATGTAGGCTATTGATAGTAGGCCTATACACAACACACCATTACTTAAAGTGAAAAGCCTTCATGGGCAAATATGAAGCAAATGAGTAAAACAACAGGCCTACATTTGTTGTTTTCATGGCCTACTAAAGGTGCAAATGCTGGGTTTAGCATTGAATGCAGGCATGATCTCATCATAGTCCACAGAGTTCTTTTTCAAAGGACAAGAGGGCCAGATTGTTGTAGTACTCATGTATGCTCTGAGGTGTGTTTTAATCCGACCTAAAGTGTAGAACAAACAAAACAATCACAATCTGAATTGTCTCAATACCAAGCAAAGCTCCCTCTGAGTCCCTCAGTTAGGTTGATGCATTCAGAGGCTGACAATGTTGGGTTTCGTAAAGCCTGTGTGGCAAAATCACTCATCTAAAATATTTCTCAAATGTGATGAATAAATATATGAACATTATTGTTTGTATTTGTTGGAGCAGGGGTTGCACCTAAACTTTCGTTTGACTGCTGACTCAGTAAGTACTACTTCTAATATTACATTGAGTGACATCAGTATTTTGCTCACTGCTCTGGATTTGGAGTTCCAGCGCTTGTATCGATGATATGAACATGGATCGTCATGTTCCAAGCAAGGGCATCCAGGATGTAGCTCTTTTTGCACTTCTACAAACCTTGCTGTTGCCTGTCATGAGACTGTGTATATTGTTCAATGTATCAAAGAATGTGCTAGCTCAGACACCTTTGAGTACTAAATTCAGTCTGTGAAAATTACAGTGGACAAACACTGCTTGAGGAAAAGTTTGTTTTAGAATAACATGCACACCTCCCTTGTTTCCTGACATAATGGAAGCCCCATCAAAACTGAAGCTACACACAGAGATGGGTCAAGTTGCAGCGGTTCAATCAGCTGTAACATCTCTGAAATATCACTTGCATTTGTCACATGTCACTTGTGTCCATGATCTCAATTGCCCATTCTTTTATTTTCCCTGCGTGAACATATCCTACACAAACAGTGAGTTCATGCTTTGACTCATCTTTATATTTGTCTGCCATAAAGGCATGATAGGCACCTGGTGTTTCCCAAACTTCTGCTTTGATTTTGCACAACAACAAGGAGGCTGCTGACTCCAGAAGCTCATTTTGAACATCTGGTCTCATCAAAGTTCTGTTTCTGGGCAGCTGCTCAAAACGATTTTGAATATGTGGATCATATTTGCACATGAACTTGAACAGTTCTTTAAAGTTTCCTATATTGAGAGCATCTGCATTTTCCCTGTGTCCACGTAGGGGGATGTCCTGCTTGGCACAGAAAAATATAATATCCAAAACAACTTTTAAGAGATTTTTAAGATCCCAATTCCTCTCGATAAATGATTAGTCCATGGCATCACAGTTCATTTGATTTGACACATTTCCCTGGCCTCCATTTTGGTTGGCCTTGTAACTTTGAAACATATACAGTGAAACAGAGTGGGGCTTGCTCATTTGGTGTTTTTCATATGCCTGACGTAAGTGTTTCCAGTCCACAAACCTCGCTCTCGCAAACGGGCCATCAGCTACTCTGGGGAAATGTCTGCACATTTTACACTGTATTGCCACCAGGAAAACTGTCCATACCACTTTGATGAAAAGCACCCTGATTTTCCATTTTTACCTTCAAATTTGACTGTGAAGATGGTTCATCAATTCCAAATAAATCAGCAAGTAAACCCACATCAGGCTGACTGGGATAGAGCACTGGCACCAGGGAGCAAGAGGCTGGACTAGCATTCTTGTGGGCTAATGAGTCTGAAGAACTGGGCTGGGTGGACTCAGTCACTGGAGGCAGTGGCGTGTCTTCTTCCCCAACTCTTGCTTTTTTTAATTACAAAAAACAACAACATTGTAACAAAATGTAT
This sequence comes from Euthynnus affinis, assembly GCA_029490765.1. NCBI lineage: Eukaryota > Metazoa > Chordata > Actinopteri > Scombriformes > Scombridae > Euthynnus > Euthynnus affinis. The sequence goes on along the minus strand of CM055856.1, from coordinate 18,057,325 downwards.
TTTGATCAAACTTGGCTGGGTGAGCCAGAGCTACACGGGCCTATTACTGGCTGTGCACCTGGTCTGGTCTAAGCATGCATGAAGTGCTCACCAGACATTCTGTTTTTATTAAGTTTATGTGTGGGGAAGTATGCATGTTTTCTTTGTCTGTACGCATCATTTACATGGTACATTTTGGTCCCTTTAAGTACACTAATGATGTTTCAGGAGCCTGGATTTCCTTTCCATTGATCATTTCATCAGAACATCCTCAGAGCAGGTTGTCTTACTTCAACAAATGGTTCAGCATATGATTTTATGTGCCTTCACATCATTCGTAAATACTTAAACGACTTCTTGAAGGCTTCTTCTAGTTGCTTGTCATCTCTGCAGTCAGCAGCTGTTTTTCACTACCTGTTAAAAACACTAAAAGGTGTCTGTCACTGTCAGAGTATCTAAGGCAGGAAGTACTCGTAAGAGGAAATTTTGGCTGATGTCTTAACCATCCCTCCAGTACAGAGACATAAAGCACATGTGCACACTATTATTTCCCAATTATGCAATCAGACTGTCGGTGAAACGCAGAGCAGTGTCTTTTATTCTTCATTTTTAAAAGTGTTGCTCCCTCTCCACAGATAAAGAAGGAGGAGTTTCATCCTGCCTGTACAGTTGAGAGAGAGTGTAGCCTTTGATTCAGTCTGAGCTAAGGATCTTCATCAATTACAGCTCCTTGATTAGTGCGGAGTGCACACATGCTCTGGTCTTTGAAAGCATAATGATGCAGTCTCCCCTTCCGCACCCATACTTTACACACTAATGGACTGAGCCACAAGCAATTTCACAGCATCTTTATGTACAGTGATTGGGGGAAATTGCACTGTACTGTACTGTACTGTACCATACTGTACAGTACTGTACTGTACATAGGGCAGACATGAGGAGAGAAAATGAGAGCAATGATGCGTGTAATGCAATCAGCCACCGTGCATAAGTTCCAGTTGATACAGGCCTTTTAGAATGCTGAAAATAAAATGTGTCACATTATAGTTAAAATACTGTCTGTTTGGCAAAATAGATTTCAGTAATGTGTTTTATTTAATGCTGTGTGTGTGTTTGTGTGTGTGTGTGTGTATTTGGAACTGCTTTAGAGAATGATCAAAAGAGCAGTGGGACATGAGTTGACAGCAGGGCTTTTTCTTTTATCTCTAATTTTATAACTGTATGTGCCTCATGGGAAACATTGTCACCTGTGTGTGTGTGTGTGTGAGAGAGCATGTTTATGTGTTTGTATTGATGTGTGTGTCACGCAGAGAGCGAAAGCGTGTGTGTCTGCTGCATATTACTGCAATTTCTCGCAGTCTTGTGGCTGTGTATAGTTTATTAGCCAATACTGGAAGAAAGCTAGGTGTGTTTAACTAGGCTGATCCTCTGTGGCTCTCAGTCAGGAGTCACATATATTGTGTGACTGTCCTCTCTTTTGACAAAATACAGACAACACCCTGAGGTAGATAATAATGTTTTAGGACAATACACGCTTTGAAGATAACTGTCCATCTGCCCACTGACTGCACATGCAGGCTACTATTCTGCTGTTTGTGCATCCGGCTTGTCACATGCTTTGTATGTATGTCTTTATATATTGCTTCTGCATAACTTTTTTGTACAATAAATGGGGGGAAAAGCTGTGTGTATAAGTGATTATTATTTTTCTGAAAGGTAACTCTGCCTGCTATACAAAGCAGTGCCTCTCCATTTAGGCTACTTGGTTCCTTCCAGCTAGAAAGCATTAATAGTAGTAGTGGAAGTCATAGATAGTCATAAATAGAATTACAGACAAGTTATCAGGTTATACAGCTGAGATGATGGTGATGATTATTGGTCTGCAGTGGGTAGAAGAAGTAAGGCCTGACAGGGTAGTCCCGTTTATTGACTCTGCTGCACTTCTTCTGACCTTGCAAAGCTTGAAATCAATCAGGGAAGATTTATTGTTTGAAATTTTACAATGTTTATTCAGAGAATGGGAATAGTGGCAGAATTGTTTTGGGTACCTGCACATATTGGATTAAAGGGTAATGAATTTGCAGATATGACAGCAAAAAGAGCACTAAATATGAGACCTATAATGGACATTACATTTGGAAAAGAAGGTAAAGCACTAATTGAAAAGAAATGATTCGAATTTGGCAGAAGACATGGGATGGGGACAGTAAGGGCAGTACATACTATAGGATACCAAAAACAGCTTGAGCAAAGAGTGTTAAAGGAAGATATAGAAGAGAGGAGGAAGTGCTATCCAGATTGAGATTCGATTACACTGGTTTAAATAAGACACATGATTAGACTAATCTCTTCTCCTTGGATAAATAACATCTAAGGGAAACTTTTCCAACAGGACAAGGACGAGTATGAAATTGTGTTCTATTTTCAAAGAGTATTTTTACAAAAACAGGTGTTGAAAAGGGGAGGAGGGTCATCCTGTCTCATATTGGGGCAAATAATTATTTTTTCCACCAAAATAAATTTGCAGCACTACAGCAGGATGGACAAAATGAGATTTTTTTTACAAAGAGTCATGGGCTAAATAGTGTAAAAAAAAAAAAAAAAGTGTTTGTAAGCATTATAAATACATTACAACCCAGTCACCAGAACAAAATGTTGGCACTGAACGTTTCTGCAAACCACAGACACACTGAATATATACATTTCAACATGTATAATACATATCATATCAACATTTCTACAAAAACATAAACTGCCAACATTTTATTCAGGTGACCAGGCTGATAATTAATAGTGCTGCCTTGTTAAACAGCTAAGGTTTAAGCAGTTACAATTCCAGATAGTTAGTGATAGGGGATGTGATCATAGACAAAGCAGATAATTACTGGTAACAGCTTGGCTTGTTGTGAACATTAACATGAATCATGACACTTTGTCACTTCAAAAAAATGACTGCATGATGCCCCTGCCTATGAGCATAGCAGAGATAATCTTTGTATTTGCACATGCTTACACAGGTGCATCAATACACACACGTACTCGAGCCCTCTCACTCACGCCTACACACACTGCAGAGTACTGACAATGTGATCCCAGGTTCAATGGTAAAAGTGCTGCCGATGGCTCCTCAGAGAGCGTCAGGCTCAATTCCTCTAATTCCATTCAAGATGCTGCTGCATGTTTGAGTGCACGGGTGTGAGAGAGTGAGTGTATTAGAGCAGACAAATATGAGGGAAGAAGAGGCACAATCAAGCGGGGGTGAGAAGGTCTAACATTGGTGATGAATTTCTTATCCTCTCCAACATTAAAGGTTAGCTGCACAGAAAGGATCTGGTCACATGCTGTGTGCCCATCAAGAGATAAAATACAGTTATATTATTCAACTCTTAAGCTGACTTTAACAAGGTAGAATCCACTATAAATGATGTTATCTTTGAATTAGTACATTTCATTATAAGTTGTAAATGCCAGAGCCAAAGTTATGGGCTACCAATCATCTCCTTAAAAGGAAAAGTCATTTTTTTGCAGCTCACTTCTCAACTTTCAGCTGAATGTAGAGTTAGCAATTAATCGACGGCACCACCGTAATTTCCTGTCTCTCCCATTTGTATGCGACTAAAACTGGGATCTTCCTCTGGTGTTTTAATCCCCCAGCCGTCAAAGTACATTATGCATGACTGCTTGCATTCTTAGTGTGTGTGTCAATGTAAATGAGCGCGTCTCCTTGCAGCCAGGATTAACAGGCTGTGTATTGCTGAAGTCTGCCCATAGTATCCACAGTGGGAGAAGAGGAAATGAGGCGATCAGTGGCGAGGTTGTAATAAGCAATGACGGCCTGCCTCAGGATCACCTAGCAGGTGATTTGGAAGGACACTCCACCCAGAAGCCATGTTGTTGTTGTTTCTTCTTAAACTGTAGCTTTTCTCATAACCTTTGATGGTAATACTTCCCTAAAAAAGCAGTGGAGAAATGTTGCTTTTGGCAGATAATATGAAACAGTTTGTAAGAATTTCTGGATATTGCATTAATCTTAAAACAATGTGCTACTGCATTATATAAATCACAACTACAGTAATCTCTTCCATTATTACTTATCCTTTTATCCTTCCTCATCTGCCCTATCTAGGAAGTGCTCTCTATCTCTCTCAAGGGAGGTTGTGTGTTTGCAGCTCATTCCTGAGCGTGGAGACCCTCAGCCTGTTATCAGACATCTGTCCTTTGGTTAACCTCACACACCCACTTTCCTTCTATGTTCAGGGGAAAGACAATTCATAACATAATCCCCTGACTGCACTTTCATCATGTCTTAGTGGCAGTTGCAATGAAAGACAGGGTTCTACTCACTGAAGCAAATTACCATATGTGTGGAAAAGGAGTTTTTAGAGCCTGGGATCATTGTGACAGGTGAGAGTGATTCATTGGTCTTCAGTGGTGGAAGAAGTATTCAGATCCTTTACTTATGTAAAGGTACGAGTACACCAATATAAAAAAACTCCATTACAAGGAAAAGTCCTGTATGAAAAATCCTATTTAAGTAAAAATATAGAAGTATTAGAAGCAAAACTTAAAGTTTTAAAGTAAAAGTAGTGATTTCTGAGTGATTTATTATTATATATGACATCATTAGATTATTACTGCTGAAGCATCAGTGTGTAAAACAGGATGTTACTGTTGTAGCTGCTGGAGGTGGAGCTAGTTTCAACTGCTTTGTATACAGTTAGCTAGTTTAGTCCAGTGGTTCCTAACCTATTGGGTCAGGCCCCTACAAGGGTCACCAGATAAATCTGAAGGGTTGTGAGATGACTAATGGGAGAGGGAAGAAGAAAAAATGTTCTGATACACAAATCTGATTTCAGTTTTTTCTCTAATCTTTAGTTTTTGGTGAAATATTGGATCATTTGAACATTTATTGAATTGAAAGCATGTGAGAAGTTTAGAGGGAAAAATCATTATTTGGTGGAGCTCTTAACAACTCATAGACATCTGAAATGTGAACCCGACTACACACTGCTTTTTGTAAAACATCAAAAGCCAAAAAAGTTGGAGACCACTGGTTTAATCTTTAACAATATGTTGTATTTTAAAAACTTGATATATTATCCATTGTGTCTGATCTTCATCTGAGAAGTTACTAAAGCTGTCAAATAAATGTAGTGGAGAAAAAGTACAATGTTTCCCTCTGAAATGTAGTGCAGTGGAAGTATAAAGTAGCATCAAATGGGAATACTCAAGTAAATTACAAGTACCTCAAATTGTACTTGAGTACAGTTCTTCAGTAAATCTACTTTTTTACTTTCCATCACTGCTTGTCTTATAATGCAAACATGATTTTGAAGAAAAATCCATTTGCAATATAAAGGAGAGAATAATTAGAGTGAGTGAAGGGGATTTATCAGACTGTGGTGGTGGCAGTGGATGTCATCAGGGTCAGCAGGAGGACAGGATTGGATGCAGGCACAATATGCTTTGTAACATGTAAAACAAATAACCTGCTGACACTTTATAAATGTTATGCCTGAAAACACTTCTATAACTAAAACTCAGTGTTTACATTTAAGCCAAGAGTCCATGGAAGTTAAGGTTTGATTTAGGTTATTGCATATGTTTAAGGTTAATGTAAGGTTTTTTCATTGCCTCATTTCTATCTGATACTTGTAATGACCCTACAAAATGGAATTTATCCAAGACAGGTGCACTGTTTAAACTCAAAATCATCATCTTTCACATAAGAAATTATAAAACATCCACATTCTTCTTTGTAACATTTGAGAGAAAACACCTTTTTGCAGGTGGCACTAAGCAGCAAAGCACTTAATTCCAGTGCTAATTAGTACAGAAATTGTGTAAAATTCCACCAAAATCAGGCATAATATCTGTCCATGATAGCATACATTAACTGGCTGACCAAGATACTGGCTCTGATTATGTTGAAATATAGCTTCTATATGAAGTATAGCTTCATATAGAAATGTCCAGTATCAGCACCCTGTTGTTTTCCATTGCAATACTGAGCAGGTGTGGTTATGACGTGTCCCTGTTGGAAAATGAGCCAGGAAAAAATGTTTGGCTACCCTTAACCTGGCCAGCTTTCTGTGAATTCAGTGTAAAACAAACACAGGGGAAAACTGTTTCCATATTGTACAGTGTGTGTATGGAGCGGGGAAAAAATGTACTAATGACTCTGTAAATCACAGATGCTCACAGTTCCTATGTGTTTACTCGTCAGACAACTATCTGTCACTATAATGCCATCAACAGAAACATAATGAATCACCTTCACACATACACACACACAAGTAATGGACCCACATCTGTCGTTCTATATATGTTTTAGTATGAAATCAATTACTAATTGACATGTTTTGTACAGTCCAGATGTTTTGTTGGTGTATGTTTGTGTGCATGCTTGCAAGGTGGGGATTTAATTTAAAGTCTTTTCATTAATTAATTAATTATTACGCATCTTTATTTTAAATCCTATTTATCATCGCAAGACAAAGCCAGTCTGGCAATTATTAAAGGTATCTCAGTTTTTAACTGAGCAAGGTTTGCTGCACTCAGTTCTGGTCAGTTCATGTCTGAGCCGTTGTCCACTCAGCAGAGATGTTGCCAAATTTTACAAAACAAAGAGCAACCAAGTGTTCATTACATAAAGAATGAATTGGTGGCAGTCAAAATCTTCTCTGTCAAACTTTGTTCCCAAAGTTTTAGCTTCTTTTTTTTAGCAAATTTGATTTCCTTATAACACAATAATTGTTTTATCATTCAACCAAAACGCAACTCTCATTCAACATTGTTAACATTGTGTTCTCCCCTCCATGTTGACTGTGAATGTAAGTGGTCACTACTCTCCAACTTAAATGCTGTCTGACCTCTGGTTTGATTTTTCTGTTTCAGTATGACTCTGGTGATTCTGGTATTTTAGTGTTCCAAAGGTAGACTGGCATATTCAGAGCATTTACAGTTGTTTCCTATTCTAGATACTTTGATGTACTTTGATTTAATAATATTGCTCATTATTCAATAATGGAATTAACTGGCTAATTTTAGGCACCAAAGTTAACCAAAATAAACAAGTAATTTCATATTATGTCATTCTGATGTTTAGAGTATAAATTCAGCTGCATTTATAAACTATGATAGTACATGGGCAGTGTCAGTATCCTTTAGTGGTCACACAGACAGAGATAGCAGTGATGTGCCTGTAATTGTTTACTTGCCATGTTTATTCCATATATCTGCATTTTGTTTATATTCCATTGTTTTGTGCCCTTAAACTATTGCAACTTTTTTGTAACTTCACACCCTTGTACATCTGACTGCACTAATAGAAGGATCAGTCATTGTTTCTAATGATCACATACTGTATATGAAATCCTTTGATGCTGCATTTGTTGTCAAAGGCTGAAGTTGATCTGACAGGACTTTGTTTCTTTGTTGTTTGGAAGAAATCCACAGTGACTCAGGAAAGGTGTGATTCAAATTGGGTGATTAAATAGTTCACACTTTTATTTTTGTTTTGCAATCTGTTCATCCTGTAGCCAATACTCAAACAATCTATTCAGAAACTAAATGAAAACATGCCCACAGTGAGAAATACTGTTATATCAAGCCACTGCATCTGTCTGCATGATGTCTTTTTTTCACTGTGTACAAACTTATTTGACTAAAGCTCATATATGAAAAGCTTGGATTCAAAGCTTTTGATAAAGCACCATCACTGACTGAGCTAGATTAAAGTGCTTTATAATGACATTTTCAGAAAGAAAACATCTCTCATTTCTCTCTCTCTCTCTCTTTCACACACAGACATATGCAGTATGTAGGTGTAATCTGTTCATAATGAAGCAAGCCTTTGTCAGCATTACTCCCTTGTTTGCAGTTTTGTGGCAGCCAGCTAGAGGTTTACGTAATCTTTGGTACCTCAGCTACCAAACCATGCTGTGACCGCGACACCTGCCACAGCAACCTGACTGACCGACTCCTACTGGGATAGCATGCGGCCTGAACCTGGATTGTGTATGAATAGAGAGAGGAGAAAGACAATGAGAGATGATGATGATGATGGATGATAAAGAGACTCCTACTGCAATAGGAAACTGCTGTCAAATGCGAACCAAAGGGAAAACAAGAGAAAGCAGAATGATGAGGGAGACATGAGCACCTCAGTGCTTTAAAGCGAAGAAACAAAAGATAGAAAGGAAAGACAGAATACATGGATCCATCTGTTTTATTTATATTTGTTTGTTCCCTCTGGATCACTGGGGGTCTGGAGCTGATCCTAGAATGATTTTGGTTTAAAGGCAACAAAACCCACTGGACAGATCACTGTCAAATTCGGGATTGTAGTTTCCCAGTCACTTGACCTACATATCTTCAGACAGTGAGACGAAACTCCATGAAAGCGAAGAAAACATGCAAACTCCCCACAGAAACTTAAACCCAAGAACTTTTTGCTGTGAGCCAACAATTGAGTCAGCATGTTGTCCATCATATTCATCATCTTTTATTATTTCTTTCAAAACTGTGATATGTGAAAATGCCCCTCCCAGCAATCACAGGCAAACTCTATTGATGTGCATTGAGCAGAAAGCAAGCCCAGGTATAGTATTATAATCAGTGCTATCATGGAGATAGCTTCTCCGTCCTCCTCTCAGCATTTTTGCTCCAGTTCACCTGATTAATTACTGTATTGTGCATACTAACCTCTCCTTTCAATCCAAACCTGCCTTTCTGCACCTGCTTTCAAGACTCCCACTAGTTCCTTTGGGTAGAGAATGCCCACAAGAAGTTTCCCAGTTTCTCCTCCAGTCTTTATTAAATGGTGGAGGGGTTACCAGCCTTTTTTCTTTCCTGAGTAGGAGCAAGCCAGTGTCCCATCTGCCCAGGCCTACATTCAGAAATGGTAAGGTATATGTCACATCCGGGTACAACCAGTATTGTGAGTTGGCTCCAAGATGTGTGTTGTAGCAAGGTCTTGATACAATAGAAAGTATAACTTCAATGGCAAGGAAGATTTATCATATGGTAACAAACCATATGAGAAGTCATCCTTGGAAACTGTTTGAGTAGTAAGACAAAGAGAGGGGAAGCATAGAAAGGAGACAGAGTATTGAAACCACAGGAGAGAAGGTCCCTGCAGACTAGATCCTAAACCTGTAGATGTGTGTGGATCACAGTTCACTGCAACAACTTAAGTTAGGTCCATAGCCTGTTTGGTGGTGTTAAAACAGTGTTTGGCAGATTAGTCCAGTTTATTAAGGCTGGTGAGAATACTGTCAATTGAACCCCAAACAACTGTACTGACTCAGCCTGAAAAGATCCTCATCTGAACTCTGGGGCAGTTATTTTCTGACACAAACTCAAAGCAGACCAGCTACAGGATTAGCAAAGTAAAACTAAATATACCATGTTCTGCAGATCTGTTGCTGCTGGATGTATATGTTACATCTGATTCTATCTGGCTGTTGTTGATAGCAGAAAATGTGAAACTTGATTAATGCTAATAACCAGGTTTTTCCATATGAGCTATCATGACGAAGAGAGAAAAAATAAGGCTTTGAAGAGTCAGTCACCGGAATTTTGCGACATAGGTCCAGGTAGTAATAATGCATAATTGATAACAAAAACTATCCAGTGAATGACATACTGTCATTTGACATGACCTATGTTTAGCTCCTGGTTTGTTTATAATATGTCAGTCTGAACTCTAAATGGACAATAAAGCAAAACATTTTCTTCCTATTTTTGGTCTTCTTTGGTTACCAAATTACACAACCTTACCCAGATAGCATACAGAAGTGGGCCACTTCAGGCAATGATGCAGCACTGCTGACCTTCTTCTGGCCCGGACAAAATGGATGTGAACCTGAAATGGTCCACATGTAAAGATGCAGTGCTGCAGTGCTATCAGGTATGCATATTCTGGATGTGGGCCAGTTATGGTTTATCTAGTTTGTTCTCGGTTGACATAGGGCCTGCTTGTGGCCCAGATCTGGGAAACAGGATCACAATAGAGTGCACAACATTCATATTATACTCCACAGACTGAATTCATTGAGCTGCTTTTGTTATTACCGCAGCTAACGCAACAACATTCACTAACTTACTGTATTGCTGCTTCCTGCTCTCATCTGCTCTCTACAGTCCACCCCAACAAATACTACTGTAACTAATCACTTCCAAAATGATCTTGCTCCAGGAGCAGGGACCCCCTAAAGTAATGCGTGTCTTCCCATACTGGGTGCAGGTTTTGCTGGGGGAACTCCCAAGGATTGTTGAAGGCTGGTGCAGTCAGGCATGGTGGGGAATAGGAATGAAGGGATTGTGATGAGCTGTTAGCATTTGCCCCCAAACAAAGACACACACACACACACACACACATTTAAAAGAAGCCTAGGCAAACCAAATTAGGTTGCCAAATTGTGTTTTTTTCTCTTCCTTTGCCTTCCACTCCAGAGCCGTTGATGGTCTGAGTCTCTAAGGGCTCTGTCATCACCAGAGAGAGATGAGGTGATTGGGGGGCTTAGGCCTTCCCGGTGAGACAAGAGGGGAAGAGCCCATTCAGAATAAGACAGGGAGGAAGACATGACCTGTGACAGATTAAAGAAAAAAAATTGAAGGTCATCATGAGTACAACAGCCAAAGCTCATTTCCTGTAACATAAACTGATAAGGTTGTGTGAGTCACTGATTTAAAGTTAACTGCAAGTAGAAACTCCAACTGACACACAATTATTGAAAAAAAAAACAGTACAACAGATGTTGTACAGATTCAGCATGACTCACCAAATGCACAAGTAAAACTGATTTTTTACTAGAGAGAATTATATTCAACCATTGTCATTTTCAAGATGGCTGTTTTCAAGGGAGTTTAGGTCTGATTATTCCTGGATTTTTTACTTGAAAAGGATGGAGATGTTGGTTAGCTTGTCCATTGGTCAATCCATCCATCTGTCTTTGGTCTAGAGCATGAAAGCTCATAAACTGACAAGAAATTCAATTTGTGAACTTTACAATACTATCCACTTAAACCTTACCCTTGGCCAATACTTAGGTGATATCTAAATAACTAACGTCCACATTTTCAGTTTATTGTGGATGTTTATGGTCTCCAGAGGTTAAATCCAAAATGTCTAGTGACTTTCTAGTAAAGTTATAAAACATTTGATTTTCATTCATTTGAATGTGGAATTTCAACTTTTGTGATGCCTTTTATTTTTTATTATATGTATCACTGGTTTTGAGATGCAAAATCACTTCTACAGAATTTTGCTATAATTACTATAAATAATTTAAAAGGTACATTTTCATTTGTGGTGCTATTACAGTAGGAACATTTGCAGTATTTGATTATAGTTAGTGCTGGGAGTGATTTCATAATTATTTTTTGAATATGCAGATATGTAATCACTATATAATAATTACAAATGTGGTATTACAAATGTAATAGTGACATGGGATTGGATCTTTCTCATTTCTAGTTTCAAATTATAAATAAAAGTGAAATACAGTGCCTATACATTGTTATATTTTTATAACACCATTTGCATGCAGACACATCATCCACTTGATTATTATATTTTTAGCCTGTCTGGGTGTGTTAGCATGCTCACTTTACATGTTTGCTATAAGCTCTAACATAGAGAATCTATTAGCAGCTGTGGGGGGTCTACAAATGCACACATAATGAGTGTAACACACGTGCATAAATATGCACACACACACACACACACACACACACACACACACACACACACACACACATACACACACACACACACACACACACACACAGTGAGTGCTGGCTAAGATTCAGCAGAGATAAGCCATTGGATTAAAACAGCACCAAAATGTCTCTGATGTAGGGGACAGACAGTTATGTAACACAGAAAAATGCTGACCAAGAAGAGCAGCTTGGTGTGTGTTCTGGAGTCAGTGTCTTGTTCTACATACCTGTTTTTTGTTGGGTTTTTTCGCTTTTTTATATATTTCTGCAGTTTTTCATTTGTATTACACAAATTGGTTTACCTATAAGGGTGATTATATTAAAATACATGTCCTTAGAAGAAAAGTTATTCAGCAGTCTCAAAAGAGAACACAAGCCGAACTCAATTTAAGGTTGAGGCCTCAATGTACAGCAGGGTGTGCATACAAATTTAATCAACTAGCTCTGCTCTCCTCTTTGCTGCTTGAATGCGTTGATTCCTTACAGCAGTGCCATCTTCAAGCCCTACTAGATATGCAGAGGGAACTCCCCCTACAGATTGAACAGTAAAACAACAGCACTTCCAATCCTCCCATTACTATTCAGCACATGCCGCAGCTGCTTAAAGACACTGCATGTAGCCACTGGTTTGTGGCCATCACGGCCATAGGTTTTCCATTGTGTAGGTTACATAATGTATTTGCAAAATGTGAGCTGTTGACTGAGGATGAGTTGACCTTAACCTGGCAGTGTCTGACCCTGACATCATCCTGACTTGTCAGACAGAACATTTGGCTCAGTGGGAAAGAGAAAAAAAGAGTTAAGTGGCTCTCCAAGATGGTGTGATACAGACTCCTCTTTAGCTGAATTGCATGCTATTACAAAACTCTCTACAAGAGAGACATTAGTGGAAAGAAGGAAGAAAGCAAAGTGAGAGCTTGTGAGGCCGGGTGGAAGAGAAAAGTGGAAGATGAGAATATGAGAAAAACTAAATGAGTCATGATGATGTGGGGTAAGATTTGGTTGCAATTTAGACTTCAAACTATGTTTGAGTGTGCTTGCCAAACTGTGAAAACTTTGCACATTCATTTTTAATATGTAGACGTGGTAATATAAATTCAGCGTAAATATATTATTTAAGCTCTATACCACCAGACGTTGTGTATTTTTGAGACACTTTTCCTTTCCATGTTTCTGTCCTCCAGACTGTCTCTTGTTAGTAAGCAGTTACAAAGCCTTATTTTTTTCCTTTTTCAATACACAACTACATGATCCAGCATCTCCTCCTCCTCCAGCTTTCCATTCAAGTCAAAGGGAATTCCTGAGTGGCACTCAACCTTGGCTCTGCCATCACATCACCCACGCAGCACTCTTTGCCTCCCAGCTGTTTGGTACTTTTTATATAGTTTTCATATATGCAATCATTCAGGACAAGAGTAAAGCTCTTCATGATGTTTGGTAACTATGATGTGGTAAGAGTATTTGTTGAATCACGTAATGACAGGCAGATATTCCAACAAGGATTGGTGAAAGTACAGTATCTATAAATAAGTAAGCCAGTAAGCTTGTCATCAAGACTGGAAACACAGGGAAACAGCTAGCATGGCTTTGTCTAAAGGTAATAAAGTCCAACTACCAGCACCTCTAAAGCTCACTGATTGACACAATGGGCCTCATGGAAGAATGCTTCTGTATTCTTATCCTAAAACTCTCTTACTGTTTTATGTGAGGTTTGCTCTTACGAATTCTCCTGCTCTTACGAAATTCTCTTAATCCATACTGTTCAGACCAAATTTGGCCCATTTTTACATTTGCAAGCAGTAAAAACACCCTGAACATCATTCTTATAGTCTGAAATGTTATAAATTTTTCCTAACATGACTCAGAATATACAATAATTTTAATATTTATTTTTTATTTTTGTGCAGCTGATTCACATTTTTGCACATACTTTAGAGAGTGATTTGGGTTAAAATTGTTGCTTTCTTCACATTCAAGAGCATTAATGGAAATCATTGTGGCTGTCATGTTCGTGTTTTAAGTAACACAGGACCATAATATTGTGTAATTGTGAAAGGTCTTTTTTCTTTAAATAAATAGTGTAAAACCTAAAAAAATATACTGTCTCTGCTCTCTAAAAGAATAAATCACCCTTTTATTAATGGCTGATGAGGTATTTAGCAAAATAGATTTCTGGTTCAGAAGTTTGGTAGAGAGACTAATTATGCCGAGATACTGTGAAGGGTCAGAATGTGAACAGTATGTAAGAGTAATATCACCTGTTCATGAGTTGGTGTAGTAGGGTTTCAATATCATATTTAAACTCCAAATTCATTCTGATTCTAAGACTTTATAATTCTTATAAGTCAAATTCATGTTTCTGCTTAGGACTCATGCAATAAGTCTGTACCACTCGTAAATTTCGCAAAAGTACAAGAAAATTGATGAATGTCACAAATTTTCTCAAATCACTCGTATGTGCCTCTTCAGAAAGATTCTCTCCATATGATTAGTTCTTGCATGAGGCCCATTATATCCATACAAAAACAGAAAAAGTGCAAAAACAACCAAAAACTAAGATTTTAGTTTTGAGTAAATACATTTGTGAAAAATACCATTAGGCATGCTCATCACATACGTTCCTGAATCGAGACTATTTCCAACAAGCAGAGGCATTGTCATGGTTACCACCCATTAAACACACAACAGCAGAGCTAACGTAAACACACTCCTGTGCACACTCATGCCTTGTGATGCTTTGCTTGGCCACGTTGTTGTGTGCTCAGTTTGTTAGCCACTTGGAATAATCAACTGGGCTCTCTCAGGACTCTCTCAGGTTGACCATCTGGAACAATGGGGAGCCTTTGGCCCTTTGTCAATCAGAGAAGCTCAGGCATGAACAGGGTGTAGACTGGACCATGCAGGAGCCAGTTAGTAGACTGGACCATATGGATGTCCCAGGCCAACTGGAAAACCTTGGCTCCACTGTAGGCTCATGGCATCTGCTGAACAAGGCATTCTCAAGATTTGCCAGGCTTTGACAACTTTAAATAACTTTATCAGTACCACACTATTTAATACTCTATATCACCAGTGACTTATTGTCACAACTTTTACATTTTCCGTTGGTTTATGTATCTTTTTCATCTTGTTTTTACTTTAGAGCAATGTCTCTCTTCATCACCTGCTCCTGCTTTTTGTCATTGCACCATGTCATCTGTTTGACCTCTTTCTGCTCCCCTTCTCTCCACGTTTCCATGTGCTCACTCTGCACGTTCCCACCTGTGTCCATAATCCACCACATGCACTTTCAGTCTGCTCCCTTTGTCCTGATTTCAGACAATCCCTTCATAGTCGCAGCTAACAAGTTGAATTTTAATCATCCATTATCACTACTTAACCAAGCTACCATGGCAGATTTCAAAGGTCACTTTTTTGTCCCTGCCTTCCTTGTATTAATGTCAGTATGGCAGCTACATGTGCTTTGACAGAGAGAAATTTGAAATGTATGAATGCTATTTTAGTAAATAGATCATATTTTGTTATAATTAGTTGGTCTGACATGGTTCTTCACCAGTCTTGTGGTACTATGTTGAACTTAATGTTAATGCTCATATTTTATTTTAGTCAGACCACTGACGATGTCACCTCAATGCAAAATAGCTCCAGGACACCAAGGATTGGATTAATATTCTTTACTGTACAAATTTTTATCTTGAAGGTCCTCTATCTTTTCTCTTCCTCTAGGGATTCGTTCTTCTCAGGCAAATTATCAGTCAAGTGATGACACTCATAAAACCCTGACAGGTAGCGTGTGCTCTACTGAGATTGTATTGATCCACCGGCCATTCACTTGAAGGCAGGCAAGATAGAGTAAACGTTTTAATATACCCTATGCTCAGTATGTTTTACGATAATGGCAGAGCTCATACAGGGTGTGCGGAGCTTCATCAGAGCCGTGTCGCAGGACGCTTGTAGTTTATTTCTTTACTTCTCACAGGAGTCTAAAAAATTCAATCTCACCTAAAATATGTGTTGGCAATTTTATTTATATATCATAGTTCATTACAAGTGAGCTGAATGTGCTTTACATTGAAAAACAAAATATAAAAATGTAGGCATGAACATGAGAATATAGGTAATATAAGCAATATAAATATATAAAAATAAATAAAATAATGTACATTAAACATACCACACAGCAATTAAACCCCCCAAAACATCAACACAACACTAAAAAAATATCTGCCCTATCACCTAGCCACACATGTAACCAACTGTACAAGAAACAAGTGCTACTATATGGGTACACATACACACCAGACCTGGATCTAATTCTGGGTACAGCTAGAAGACCCCTGCCTGATGATCTGAGAGGTCTGATAGGATTATAATCAGTGAGCAAGTCAGTAATTTACGATTACGAATTACGATTATGATTTACGATTAGACGATTAACAGGATTTTGAAGGTGATTCTGTATTGTACTGGGAGCCAATGAAGTGATTTCAGTAGCAGAGCAATATGTTCTAATTGTATGTGTAAGGACACTGGCTGCTGCATTTTGAATGAGCTGAAGCCATCCTTCTGACTGTTTGGGTAATCCTGCAAATAGAGGATTATAATAGTGTAACCTGCTTGAGATGAATGCATGAACTAGTTTCTCAGAGTCAGTCTGAAATATGAATGCTCTGAGTTTTGATATATTTTTAAAGTGATAAAACTCTGTTCTGGTGGTATTGGTAATGTGATTTTCAAAATTGAGATCAATATCTAAAGTAATGCCAAGGTTTCTGACTTGCTCACCGTATTTCAGAGACAGCGATGCCAAGTGTGAATAAATTTCCTGTCTCTGAGTTTTACAACCAATCATGAGTATCTCAGTCTTGTCTGTATTCAGCTTTAAAAAGTTTCTGGGCATCCAATAATCAATATCATCAATACAGTTTACAAGTTTGTTAACAGGACTGACATCACCAGAGGTAACTGAAATGTACAACTGTGTGTCATCGACATATTAATGTTAAAATATATTATGTTTCTTCATGATTATAGCAAGTGGGAGCATATATAAATTAAAGAGCGGTGGCCCAAGGACTGACCCTTGTGGAACCCTAGAGAATTTTTTTGTTTCTGTGGATTTAAAGCTTCCAATTCTTCCTATTTTTGGTCTTCTTTGGTTACCAAATTACACAACCTTACCCAGATAGCATACAGAAGAGGGCCACTTCAGGCAATGATGCGGCACTGCTGGCCTTCTTCTGGCCCAGACGAAATGGATGTGAGCCTGAAATGGCCCACATGTAAAATGACCAATATGGCCCAAATATCCCAAATCAACTGTGGGCCTTTTTTGGTAAAGATGAGGTGCTGTCAGGTATGCATATTCCAGATGTGGGCCAGTTCTGGTTTGTCTGGTTTGTTCTTGGTTGACATAGGGCCTGCTTGTGGCCCACATCTGGGAAACAGGAGCGAGCCGCCCAAGTGCCATCATTCCACACGGTATGTGGGCAACATGAAAGTGCCAAAAGTGTTGGGTGTGGCCTGGATCTAGGCCACATTAATTTTGCTATCTGGGATAAAAGCTCTTGTTCTTTAAGTAGGATGAAAACCAGTTAATAACAGGACCCACTAAACCAACTGAATCATGAAGCCGTTGAATTAAAATGTCAAAAGCAGAAGTGAGATCAAGCAATGCTTAAATGGAAATTCTCTGTGAGTCACTGTTGATCTTAAGGTAATTTATTACTCTTAGGAGAGCTGTTTCAGTGATACCTGACTGGTATGTATTGTATGTATATTGTGAATTGAAAGATATTTATATAGTTGCTTGCTAAACAACTTTTTCAAGTATTTTACTTAGAAAAGGGGGATTGAAGATTGCTCTGTAATTATTAATTGCAGATGGATTTAGGTTGTCTTTCTTCAACAGAGGTGAGATTACAGCACAATTGAGAGAAGCGGGGAAAATGCTAGTCTGCAGGGAGCTATAAATAACATTTACTGTGTCATTTATAAAGCAATGATAGACATTTTTGAACAGCTTGGTGGGGATGGAATCAAGAGAACAGGTGCAAGACTTTAGGCACTGAATTACTTTCTCCAGATTTCTGGAGTTAATAGGTGAGAATGTAGACATTCATGACAGTAAATTGGTGTGAGGGCCCAGATGCAAAAGTGTGACTCAACAAATACTTACACCTGTGAGTTCTTTAAAGATTATCTCCCCCACACTAATGCATAAACTTCTCATTCACATGTTGAGTTTAACAAGAGCTTTGAGCAAGGTTGCTTTCAATGATGTCAACAAAATTTGGGGAAGTTAGCCCAGGTTGCTGTTCATGGATGTGAGAAAACGTGAAACATGAAAATGTTGATCATCATGAGGGGGAAGCAGAGGTAACATTGTGGACAGAGCATACAGACCAAGTTGAAGCCCTGGCTTTTGACTTGCAGGGTGCATTTTTATATACATTCACCTCATGTTTTGGAACTTTGACCATGTTTAATGTTGACATTCAACATCGTAACAGTACAGAAATAACATAAAATAACAAAAGGAACTGTTTCTTCGTTAATTTTGCAGAAAATGTACAACATAACAATATAGAATTATAAAGGTGTCTTTACATCTTGTAAGTTCTAACCAAAAGGAAGTTTCTTTATTAAAGTTTTTTCAGTTTAAATCAAAAAGAAACATAACAAGCAGTGTAACTAATATAGTTTGTATTTGAATTTTAGGTGGACAGTCTGAAGCAGTTAGTATTTATAGTTTAAATGTTCCAAACACAAAGACAGATGAACTGCAAGCCTCTCAGGTGAGCTCTGATATCATAGTGAAAGACCTAGCCATAAGTTCAGGAGCTGAATGAAAAGTAATACAAAAAACAAAGAAGTTTTTTAGATGATTTAAGATAGGTTTGAGCATCACTATGGCTCTGTCGTGAAACTCTTGAGTCATGTCCCCCAAATTCACAAACTGAACGAAGTACTGAATCTCAGGTGAGGTTTGAAAACCTTACAGCAGCAAGTTACAGAGCGCACATTACCTACAGGTTTCTACACATTTATTTTGTTGTCTTGTTTATAGTGATAGTCTATGATATGTTATTTTTAAATATTAATTTTGGCCTAATATTTATGGTTAAGTAGTCTATCAAAATAAAATGTAAAAAAACAGAAACATAATCCTGATACTAGCCAGGTTTCAGGAAAGTCAGCAAAAGCAGATTCTGTAAAGTAAACATTTTACAGAGTCAGGCTCTTTATCTGTGAGCATATATGTGCCTGTGAAAGAGAAAAGAGTAATAGAGAACAAGTACACGTACACAATTATTTTGGCCGTCTAACAAAAAATGTCCTTACCAAAGTTGAAGCAAAACCTACACCCTTGTACCATCAAGGAGACATACGTAAGTAATGTTTTTTCATAAGCTGAATAGTGCTTTTATATATATATGTATATCTGTGTGTGTGTGTGTGTGTGTGTGTGTGTGTGCATGACGCAGAAAGTGTATTTGCAAGAACTGAAATGCTGAAAAAGAAACACACATTTGCTGTCCTTGAAAAACTGAGGTTAAGCTAAGAGGTGTTTTCAAAGACCAGTTACATTCTTTGTTATTCTGTGAGGACATTCACAAGGCTGGCCTTCCTATTCACAAATGGAAAGCCCACACGTATTAAAACATCAAAGCTTGCTCTGTGCTATGTTGAACTGTGCAAAGATCCATGAGTTGCTGTATTTTCTTGCTGTCGATACGTGCCTTGAATACATTAAGTAGGAGAGAGGGCGAGAGAGGGGGATGAATAAATAAGTGTACTGGGTTTGAGAGAAAAAAATGGCCGGAGTGGTTTTCATTCCATGCTCCTTTTAAATCTTTGGCCAGTAAGAATCTGATGAATTAATAATAACACAAGGTTTGGTTTGCTTTCTGCTCCCCCACATCACCTCTTTTCTTTTGGATGCTTTTTCCTTGTTGTTTGTGTTTTTTGGATGCTTTTTCCCCCTTGTGTGTATTTTTTGGATGCTTTTTCCCCCTTGTGTGTATTTTTGAAAATTGCCTTCATTGCTACAGACTGCTTCAATAATTCACATGAAAGTTTTAAACCGCAGTAGATGATCTTGCGAACATTCAGTCTGAGAGAGGCCAGAAAAATGATTTAAGTTTTCCATGTTTTCTTTTTTAATGTTTCCTCTCATCGCATCAGTGTCAGTAACTGTAAAATCAAAAATACAGTCACAGCACACATTGATTCTTTCAAGGACCTGTAAAGCCAAATTAATTATTTTTACAGTGAAAATGAAATCAAAGCATTCAGGAGGCTATTGTTATGGCAAGAAAAGAAGAAAAGGACCATGACAGGGACATCACATCTCCTATCAGACTTGAGTAAGATACTATTTAAAACATTTATTTATGTGAGAGAAAACAACAATCTGAGTATTTCCCTGTGTGATCCTCCATCTGATTTAACCTAATTTAACCAACCCACCATTCTGTAATCCTTTGCATTAGAAAATACATATTTGACTTAAGTTTTCCTCATGAAACCTGTTGGGATATTTCTGTTAAAGCTCTCCAAAATGCTGTAAGCAGAGTCTGTATTACCAGAAAGATTTTTTTTAATCATCTTGTGTCCCAGCTGCAGTGATTCAAAATTCTGCACACATCATGGTGCTAAACACGTTGAGCTCGCTATTATACAAGATGAATACATCGGTGTGGGCAAGGACGTGACTTTGTTACAGCACTCTTAAAGATCAGGGGTAATCTCTGAGAGGTGAGAATCCACCTACAATCCCCACACAACCAAGAACACTTTTTGTTCTTGGTTGTTGAGTATAAAGCGTGACTTTGCTGAGCAACAGTTACTTTTGGCCTCGCTGGTATTTTCTGTTTGTCTGCTACACAAACTCCACTATGCCCACTTGTGCAGTATTAGGTATTGGATCTTCTACAGTATCAAGAGGCACCAAAAGTTCCCCAGATGGATATAAATTACTTTATTTCTACACTTGTAAAAGTAGAAGCTGTATTGTGTCAAGTGAAGTTTAACTCAGTTTAGACATTTACAGTAAAATGTGTATATTAGTAACAATATGGTTGTTTAACGTCCAACTGAAATTCAATTTTAATAAAGGGAGAAACTTATATTTAAAATTCTTTAATATCATGACTGTGTGCCCTAGTTTTACATTATTTTAAATAAGTATCATTATCCGCTCATGTAGCTGTCAACTTTATAGAGTTGCATAGTTGGAGGGGCCGCTGCTTCTGGAAGCCTATTTCGCCATTTTGTGTTCCCATTTCAAAATATTCTTTAACATCTCCTCAATGTTAATGAACACAGAAACTCAGGACTTTCAGGGATAGCATAGCAATCCTGTAGGATTCTATTACAACTACAGCTATCAAATATTTCAACTTCCTTTCTCTCAAAGTCATGTTTTGTCTGTGATTTTGGCATGGCGAATGGCCAAGAATATTACAATAGCCTCGCCATGAACCTTGACCACCATTGCTATGGAGAAGGCGCCATGGGAACTAATCGGATTGTGATATTTTCCTTCAGATCTTTTTCTTTATTTTAACAATATAAAACTATTAACAATTATGCTGTGAGAACACACCATTCAAAATGGCTCAGAAAACATGTGGCGTTAACTTCAAGGCTGACTGAGTGATTAATTATATGTAGGTGTAGTACTGTGGTCAGCACGTTTCCTCCTGCACCAGTGGCATTTCGACAAATTAATCTACCATTTTGAATAACTTTGAGGGCAAAAGTGAACAACAATCCCTCTGGGATCATAACAAACACACAGATGTGGCACAGATGGATTTGTATCAGGCAAAAATGGTCCATTAAGTTCATTAAGCATGTCATTTGTACACTGAGTCAGTAGAAACACATTAAATCTGCCATGAGTGTTCTTTGTCGTGGCATTCTTTGTGAACCTCACTACAAGCTACTAAAAAACACTGAACAATAGTGAACTCGTACCAGATATAGCAAACCATATACTAAACTAAACCATATACATGTATATATGATATGATTTACTAACACTAAATGAACAGAAGAGAAGAGCCAAAGAGGATATTGTGAGCAAGATTTCTACCTTTCAAAAGTGCATGTGCTCACTTACACATATCAACTGTGTTGTATGTCCTCTTCATGCATCTGTTACGTGTACGGTCTGTGAAGATAAGGACATGCAGAATGCATAAGTGTTAGTACAACAAGCTGGATCATAAGAGGTGCTCTTCAGCCAAACAGCCCCCTGCTGTGACCAGTCAGAGTATTAACAGCCATAAGGAAGGTGCACATCAATGTGTTTCTCAGCTCACGGCATGTTTTGTTAAAAGGGGTGGGCAGATTGAGCATCCTCTTATTTCTTTTGCAGTCCCTCAAATGAGCATGAGTGATACTCCCTTATCATTTCTGTATATGAAAATAAATAGGCCTGGGTTACAGTATATCTTCATGTATGACATTGCTTCTACTGTAGGTTTGTGTGTGTTGGGATAATAGCCCTCCTATATTCCCACTGTATAGTAACTCTGCCTCCTGTCATAGTGACAAAAAGCACCTCTGTTCACACTGCTGCTGATGTTGCAGATGAGAGCCTTAGGTTTTATATCCCAGAGAGGAAAGGAGAGGAGAGGAGAGGGATGGAGAAATGGAAATGGGCATAAACATAGAAATAAAAATAAACTGCAACCTCTGGGGTTGTAACACCCACCATCTCCTGTGCTGCGCATCTGCTTACACCTCTAGTGAACTTTGTTATTTATCCTGTTATTTACTATTGTTTCCATGTTTTATCTCTTTACCTCCAGCCCAGTTCTGCTCCTCTAGTCCCTCTTAATGCTGCTGGTAAGCTGCTAAGGTCACGGATGTTGTTTCCTCTCTTAAGTCAGCCACTGTCTCTGCCTTCATTCCTACATCCTTGTCATCCTCCCTGCCTGAGGGATACTCTGAATAATGCGTGTATGCCAAGTATACTGGGAGAAGACTGCATTCAACACAGAACAGTGTGTAATTATGTTCGTAATGAACTAAAAAAAGGTTAAACTTTCTCTAATTCTGCCTTCACACACACACACACACACACACAGTATCCATAGTGTGTGATGCCAGCATGAAACACCTGTTCTATTTCACACATGCTTTGCGCACTAATAGCCATTGCCCACACTCCACTCTCCTCTGCAGAGCAGCACAATGAAATTTGCATGTTCTGGCGCAGCCAGTCAGGAGAGGCCCAGTCTTTCCCATGGTGCCCACATGCCTACATGCTTACAGAGTTAGTTAGAAAATCCATCTATGATGTGAGGTTAGTCACAATATATGCCTTTTATTCTTTGTTGTAATGTGTATCAGCGCATTAAAGATCCCTACTCTGTGCGGGCTGCAAGTGTGTTGCTCAGTCCTGTAAACAGCAGGGGGTCTGCCATGAAAGCCTCATGTTTTCATGCTTCAGCCCTCTGCATGCGAGCAAAGTCTGAAGGTGACATGCAAGATGTTGTGCCTAACAGAGAGGTGAGGTTTCTGTAAATGTGATGTACTGTAGTGCAGTCATCATCTGAAGATGAAGGCAGTGTGTAAGACATACATTATGATCAATATTGTGATCACTGTCTCAGTGAGCTGGTGTTGGTGTAATCAGGGGTTCAAGTACAGCAGGTGCTGGGACTCTTAAACTCTTAAAACTGGAAAAAATAAATAAAAGAAAAGTAAAAAGCATATACATAGTGTGATGCTTTCAAATCATATAAGAATTTCATGCTCCTCTGGGTGTTGAGATCATTTTCAACCCCAGGCACATAAAACCCTCTCAAAACCATCAAGTTGTCATTTCCTCCCTAGAGGGACGGTAGAGGGCTGTTAAGTTCACCTTTGCCTTAGGCCACTTCTCTCCTGAGCGCACAAAAGCCTGTGGAGTGTATCCTATGTTTTAATCTTACCAGAGGTGGAAAGTATATTCATTCAACACTTTTGCAGTACTGTTAAGTTTTAGTTTTTATTAGGATTCTTGAGACTTTCTACTTTATGCCACTGTATTTTAAAGAGAAATATTAGACTTTTTTTATACATTTATCTGATGGCTGTAGTCACCAATTATTTTTCAGATTTGGCTTTTACATTCAGAATAAGATGGGCTCATCAAATATTGTTTCTTGTATCTCCAAAACAGGCTTCTTTCATCTGCATGACATAATAAAAAGACATTATCTAAACAGTTTGGGAGAATTTCCTCAGTTTGTAGAGGAACATGTAACCTTTCATCTGAGGTTTTTCACCTGACAGGAAATATTAAACTGTTCTCTTTTTCACAGTGAGTACCATTAATGAGTACATTTAATACAAATACTGTCATCTGAAATCTTCCAATTTGGTTTGATACTTTGATGTCTGTGTAAAGCAAATAATAAATATGTGTTCTGAGATTTTCACACCACAGAAAACAAAATGTGTTAGTAACCACATAGCCAAATTTGAATGATTAAAAATTGCCAAGTATATAAAATTAGTTTCAAAATCATGGAAAAACAAGCAGTAAGCACTGAAATGCTGGGGGCCATGTCTGTTGAAAGAGCTAAAACCACACCCCAACTGAACAGTCTCTAAACCTCTGAACTTAATAACACTTATGCTGAACTTACTTTAAAAAAATATATAGTTTAAAATAGGCCTTGTTTGTAGGTGTAAGACAAGCAACATGGGTGATATTTCAAAAATAAAGTAATGCTTAGAGCAGCTGTTTAATTCGGCACATATTTTATATGTAAGTGTAGACTTATTTCAGTAAAAATATAACTTAAATGACTAGTTAACATGCAATCCATTTCCAGTCATCGTTACATTAAATTGTTGTTGTTTTTTTCCCAACCAAGTTTGGTGTTAATGTTACTCACTTGTCCGGGCAGACACAAAGGTGCAGTTCCCACGGCAGTTCTGAATATATCCCCTAGATGAACTAGAGCTTTAACACTGACTGTACCATCAAAGGATGTTTCAGATGGGTTTGAAATAACTCCTTTAGTGCTACCTTTGACCAAAAATGGCCCCATTCACCAGTAACTGCTAATGACACCAGTGACTATCATCCTGGCTCCAAAGGCCAAGAGAGAACGTAAGCTAACAGGGCTAGAGAGGAGGGCTAAGCCAAGGCTAACTCCTCATCAGCTATCTCTACCCAGCATTTTCCTCACCAATGTACACTCTCTGGTGAACAAAATGGATGAACTGCAACTGATCACCACTCATGAAGGATTATGGACTGTAACATGGCTTCACAGTGGTGTCCCCGATAGAGCCATGGAGATACTGGGGTGCTACATCCTCAGCGAATGTCTCCAGTAAGACCAGAGGTGGGGTGTGGGGGAGTGTGCATTTATGTTAACAAAGCCTGGTGAACAAACAAGACACTGCTCTGCTAACTTAGAACATCTCATAGTTAAGTGTAGACCTTTCTATCTGACCATAGATTTTACACTTACTGTTGAATATATGCCAACACTATTTTTAACCCTTTCTCCTGCTATGCTTGGTAATTTCTCACGTTAATCTGCCAATTTCATAGTAATACAAATCAAATGAGTGTTTGTCAGTTTCTTTGTGGGATATGCATACTTGCCAACATTCCCATTTTTCCTGGGTTTTTCCTGTATTTTCTCCTGCTGTGCTCCCGTTTTGGTTTGTCTCAGCCAGCAGCTAAGTTTACAAGAATTTGCCACGTTTTAAGATGCATGGTAAACTCAGATAAACAGTCAGGCTACGTACAGACAGCTTTCATGTTATTAACTTAACCAGCACGCTGTGGTTGTGTAAAACATAAGGCAGTTTACAGGATACTGCGGGCAAAGCAGTTGGAAATATAACTTTTCTAAATGTTTATGCTTGTTGAACTGGTTGTTGTTGGTACTTATTGGATTTTTACTCGCAACACCACCCACCCATCGAAAAAACCCTCCTGTATTTTGAAACTTAAATGTTGGCAGGTATGCTAGTATGTGATCCTGATCACAGAAATAGTGAAAAACAGTTTAATGGTCTAACTCCATAATTTATTACTACACAGTTTTTCTCATCTTTTCAGCAGTTATTTTCTAAAAAGTTTTTTTTTTCCCTTGTACAAAATTGTCACACCAGTGGAGTAATTCATCTCCTAAGATTCAACTAATATCAAAGATATTGCTGAACTGATTACATTTTTCCCCTTTTTATTTTTTGTTTTATCTGTTCTGTTAAATCATGTAAATCAAAGATAGCAAATGACTCTGAAGCAGGGATCCCTCTGTTATAAATCATGTGAACACTCTTCATCAAAGCATAATTAGTTTTCCTCAAGGAAGACTTCAACATGACAGAACAGTGAAAAGCAGAGGCAGCTACTGTATGTTGTGGTTGTAATCAAAGAAAGTTAAAAGACCACCAGTTTAATTAGCAATTGAATCCTGCTTGTTTGGGCCATAAGGATGTTGCCTGAGAAAAACAATATTTTTATATAGGTTGCAAAAACAGACACACATGGGTTAACATAAGCAATCTCTCTAGTCACATGCAACTCTTTAGTCATATGCAGCATAGCTGTAGTTTATTTGATGGTAGTATTCAAGGTCACTGTGTACTGAAAACACACTGATTCCTCTCTGACCCGCGGTTGTACAGTAGCAGAGATTACATTATCTATTTAGAAACTAATCCCCTACATTAAAAAAGAAAATGAATGAAAATATTTTAAACCACATGTGGCTGAAACATCAAGGAGAGATTCTCCTCATTGTGAACAATGAGCTCTTGCCCTGAAGGCAAAGTATAGTTGTTCAGTGTTCAAAGGGGGAAAAAATAATTTGAAACAATATGATTAAAGCTTACAAATTAGTGGTTTTGCCCAGAGCAAATAACAGTCATTATGCTCGAAGAGACATACAAGACAGTAATTTCAGTAGTTTGAAAATTATTCATTAGGGCTGCAACGAAGGATTATGTTGACTCTTCCTTGTTTGATTAATCATTGTGATGCCAAGCACAGGTTTGCCAGTTTTCAAGGTGATGACTTCAAATGTCATGTTTTGTCTGAAAAACTATCCAATGGTATTTTTGCTTGATTAAATACATCAGAAATCAATCATCAGTATTGTTACTATTTCTTTTTCTGTGGATTCACAAATCAATTACTGTAAAAAAAAAAAAAACTGATGTGGCAAAACATCAGTTTGTGTGAAACATCTTTCTTAACAGAGTCAGAAAACAGTTTTATTTAGGACTGAAACTAATAATTATCTATATTGTCAATTAATCTGCCTTTTATTTTCTCAATAATTAATTCATTGTTTTATTTATGAAATGTCAGAAGATATTGTAAAAAGTACTTAGTTTCCCAGAGTTCAAGATGACATCTTCAGATATCTTGTTTTGTCCACTGGTCAGTTGTTAATTTATTTATTTATTTGCAGGTTTTTACATTACAAGTCAGATTTGTCACTTTGTTCATTCATCCTGCAACATTCATACATTTCACTAAAGGCACAACCAAAGAAATAAAAAAAAATAGAAAGGAGAAGAAAGAAAATGTTGGGGGCACTCTTGCTGTACTCTTAATTTGACTGTTCCATTCCATATATTTCCGTGACCCATTTACTCTGGTTTCTTTTAAATTCCACTTCTCTGTTTTTCAACTTATAAATGATTCTTTCCATTTCTTTTATCTCTTGAACTGTTAGCTTCCAGGTGTTAATAGATGGCGATTTAACGTCCAGTCAATTCTGTGTGATGTGGTTATACATATTGTATAAAACATTAATCTCCTTCTCAGTATTCGTAATAGGATGGCACCTAATACAATCATGGATAGTTGTCACACCTTCTTTAAATGAAAGATGTTTGTGACTTTATCCTGAACTTCCCCCCAAAACATATTCAACACTGGGCAGAAATTTGTGCAGATGATGTCACGAATTGAGGAGCAGGTAGACCCAAATTCAGAGACCGGAAAGCAGGGCTGAAAAAAAAACCTTCTTTACTTCAGGTCTTGCAAGCAAAAAACAAAAGCTGGCTGAGCTGAGAGAGATAAATATAAAAAAAACTGAGCAGGCAGCACAGAAACTACACAAACACAATGATACAGACTTGACTTAACTGAACAGACAACTGAACTGAAAGACTGAACTGAAAACTTAAATACAAACTGAACTAATCAGACAACAAGGAACAGGTGGCACAACACAAGGGCAGGCTGGGAGCAGGGCAGGGCTAATGAGGGTAAGGCAGGGTAGGTGAGAGGAGGAGGAGGAGTGAAGAAATACAAGGGAAACAGAGCAAACCAAAACCCAGAAAACACAACACCCTTCAATAACAACCCAGCATAAATCAAACTGTCTCTGAATAAATAAACCTAGGTGAACAGCACTACAAGCTATCAAATAACATGAATGAGCAAACCCAAATGAACAAAAATACTGGACAACAGAAGTATAACACAGAAAACCAAAAGAACAAAAAACACAGAGCCCAAACCATAAGTCCATGACACATGGTTAGCTTCCTGTTTCACACATTCCTTCCAGCACTTGGCACTGCTGAATAGACTGTATTTTGATATGATTTTTGGTGTTAACAAAAGCGTCATGTTAATTTTCCAGTATTTGTCATTGCTATTGCTAGTTCCATTTATTTTTGTTTTCTGTAGGATTTTATACAGTTTTGAGATTTGACTATTTTCACTCTTTCTAGTTTTGCTTATAAATTCCTTTAATCCATGCATTCTCTGACTCTGTCCTCTCCTCTGCTGTTTCATGAGGTAGCTCCTTATTTGTAAATATTTAAATAAATTATTTTTTATCTCTATTAAATTTAGTTGCTAATGTTTCAAATGTTTCATACTATTTGTAACCATGTATGAATACACTTGTAATCCCATTCCTGCCCATTCTACTAATAGTGTATCCATTTCATTAGGCAGAAAATCTGGATCACTCGCTGTCCCTCTCAAATATATGCAGTCTTTGTCAAATTCATATATTTTACGAATAGATCTCCAATTTATTGATGTATTTTCTACACATGTATTCTTTCCATTGTATTTTTGCATTTCCTT
This sequence comes from Euthynnus affinis, assembly GCA_029490765.1. Lineage (NCBI taxonomy): Eukaryota > Metazoa > Chordata > Actinopteri > Scombriformes > Scombridae > Euthynnus > Euthynnus affinis. Next base: position 18,028,533 of record CM055856.1, on the reverse strand, counting down.
TTAACTTAAGTAGGGCAGTGTTCCAACTGATATTAATGTTGATTGTTTTTCTATTAGTTTCCATTTAGTTTTATTCCATTATTCATCCATTTCTTTATTATATCTACTTGCATAGCATGAAAGTAGATCATTAAGTCTGGAAAGCTAAGCCCACCATTTTCTTTAGGTTGGGTTAGCATACTAAGGTTTTTCCTTTGCCTTTTTATAATTCCAGATATAACTTGAAAGCACTCTGTTCTATCTTCTAAAACTACCATGTGGAATGAGTATTAGTAAAGTTTGAAATAAGAACAAGAATTGTGGAAGAGTCGTCATCTTCACAGTTTTATACTCTAATAAGTACTGATTATGGTCAGCATTTAATAAATATATTCAATTTACAAAAACATAAAACACAGAAAAGCAACAAATCCTCATGTGAGAAGCTAGAAAAAGCAAATATTTGGCATTTTTCTTGATAAATTAATGGATTATCAAAATAGTTAATTTATTTTCTTTTGATTAACTAATAGATTAATCAACAAGTTATTTCAGCTCTATTCCACATAAATCTCTGTTGAATCAGCAGTTAGTATGTATATGTGACCAGAAAAATAAGATATTGATCCGCATACAGTAAGAATTGTGCTGCAGAGTAAAGTTCAACCATAGGGCTTTTGTATTGTGATGATCACAGAACTATTAAGGCCAACACTAAAATAGGATATGGGAAAATACAAAAGCCTGCCAGAATGGCAGTGCACTAAAAATCCATTATCCTCTCACAATGAGTAACAATAATTTATGATAATGGAGCTCTGAGTGCAGGGTCAGCGACAGAGCAGCTGCCCTGAAGTTGGCAGGCATTTGTTGTCTTGCTAAAGTCAGCAGGAGGAAGAGAATCTTTAAAGGAAGAGTTTGACATTTGGAGGGAATTTGCTTATTTGTTTTGTTGCTGAGAGTTAGTTGAGAAGATTGATACCACACTTTTTTGGTAAATATGAAGTTACTGCCAGCAGTCTGTTAGCTTAGCTTAGCTTAGTATTCTGGAGTCCTGTCGTCACTGGGCAGTCCCAACTTGTTTTCACTCTGTTTTTGTACAGAGTAAACAAATGAGATATAGTGTGTAATATTAATGAGCTTTACGTGTATTTTGTTACTCTCGGATAGAGTCAGGATAGTATTTTCCCCTATTTCAGACACAAGAGTGGTCTACTCAATTAATTCTTGGCAAAAATGCATATTAGCATATTTCTTTTAACCCAAACAACAAGGAAAACTTATGCTACCCTGCTATAAAAGAAAAAAGAAAAATTTGATTTTAACACCTTAAAGGTTGCTAATTTGCCTTTCTGGAGTCTTTTTGACATTTAGATCAGAAAGCAGAGTGTCACCTCTACAGCAGACATGATGGTAATCCAAACATGCTCTAGATCAAAGCCAGCCAGTCTGTGTGAAGATCCAGCACATTAAACTTTCTCGTCTGAGACTGATGGCTTTCAAATCCGCTCCTGTCTGCTGAACTCTGCTGTCAAACCGGATTCCAACATACAACCAGGGTAACCTATTTAGAGATTAATCCTTGTCTCATAAAACACATTTATGTGTCACCCATGGTCTGAACCATGCAAGAGGTCTGGGCTGTCTGTGCTCGGTGTGCATAGCTAATAGATGATATTGCACTTAACATGGTTTTGTTCCCCATAGTAACATGTTCTCAGCTGACATCCTGTCTGATTTACTCCACATGATTAAATTTTACCACAGCCCATCTTCTCCCCTCACTTGACCTCCTAAATAAAGCAGCCTGAGAGCTCAATCCATTAATGTCACTCAAGCACACAAATATCTTGTGACAGTTCCAGAAAAGGCTTTTAAAATGTAATTGTTATTGAGACACACCATTATATGATCTGCTTTAGGTGTACAGCTACAATTTGTCTGAGTGAGTGAGTGAGTGAGAAAGCCCTTTTTTTAACTCATTCAGTTGTTTCTTTTACGGACCTAATTTATGCAACAGTTTCCTGTTTACCCTCAAACACTGTCATTAGTGTCAGTGGAGAGCTTTAGTGTCACATAACGGTCGACATACTTCATCCAGCCTCACAAAATTACAGTTCTAGGGAAAACCTCAGTGCCTATAATGATTTTTTGGGGGGAGGGATAGTCAAATTAAAGAATCTACTAGTGTACCAGATTTCAAAGCCCATGTCAATTAATCTCCTGTAAATATTACATGCTTGCCGTTGCTGGAGACATGCAGTTATCAAGATTCTCATTTGGGTTTTTTTGCCTTTAGAAACTAATTCAGCACAGTTAATTGCTTTCTCTCTCATACTGCAGGACGCCTCTGAGCGACCATTTCCTCGACGTGGTTTGTGTTTTTTTTTTTTTAATAACAAATGGATCTATAAGTAAAGATTGGACGCTAGTTGCCTACCAGGGTTCACAGTGATGAATAAGTCTTGACAGCATTATTGAAGGATATATTGTTTTCTGGGAAGCTGGAGGATTTCATCTGGCGAGTATTGTGAGAGGGTGATTAAATGGAAGATACCACTGAGAATTGTATCAGTGCACAGAGTTATGAATGCACTTTGCCACTCTCGAGGTGGATCCCTGAAGAGCTCAGAGGCCATGCAGTGCTGTACTTTTAATTGTTTTTTTTTTACTATTCCAGTCATCCACATCTAAAACATGATTCACTCCAGGTTCTGAAACTTGGAGGTGAACAAATTCATGTAACTTCATGCTTATTACTGTCATATCTGCCTCCTTTGGGAAAATTCTGTGACATAGGCAGCTGGCAGAAATAGTGTTGACATGACTACAACATCAAACAGACCTGAATATCATCTCTCCACCCTTTTCACTGAAGTGCTCACATCACATGAACGCTATAATGGGTACTATATGATGACATATAAGACATATAGAAATAATAGTAGCTTGTATATTTCTCTGGTTTCTTAAATCTATTTAAATTCTTCTTTCAATTATCTTCTTAATACTTTTGTCTTTTTTTAAGAGAATCTAGTGAAAGCAATAAAATGAGCTGTAACAGCATCAAATGTGTTTTTTTATGTGGGTGATGAGTTCCCCTTTGATGCCTCTTGGAAGAAACTTTCATATCTCTCAGTCTAGTATTTCTCTCTTATTTGGCATCAAGTATAACACTCAGACTTTTATGGCCATGGGCAGGGTACAAATGAGGTGCGCAGTCAGCTCAACTCTGATTAACACAACTTGATCTTTATCACAGCAAGTTGATATTTGCTACCATATGCTCGCAGTGTTCCCCTTTCAGTCATTTTCTGAGAATAGCATATCTCACACAGACTTTGCCCTCAAATAGGTTCAACTGGCTGGCCCTCTCACTCATGTAGAGAAGAGATTGTTGCACAAATTAGAATGTAGCCTACTGGTTCAGCTAATCTAGATGCAACTTCCCTATGCTGGTGCACAGTTCTCCACTCTGGTGTGACCCTACTAACTTACAGGCCGGCAATGTTGACAGACAATTATCTCTTATCTCCTTCATGCTTTGGGATTTGAAGTGTTTGAAATGAGTGTGGTTAGAACTTTTCACAGCAGGATGTCAAAGTTATTTTGCTACAGTGCTCCCCATTGGAAGCAATATTGACGCCACCAAGGAGACAGTGCTGACTTGTAACTGCTTGACAAGTTTGGACCCAAGAGAAGTGATGCTTGCTTGCATGGGTTGTCACTGTTAGAGTATCCTCCAACATAGATAAGAGGGTTGATGTGTACAATGTGAGACACACATGTGCCTCTGACAGTATCTGGGTTTTCACTGGACTCGTGTCTTTGCATGACTCAAAGTCAAGGTCAGGGAATAAAAGCACCTGCCTTTGGCCCTTAAGTGTGTAAAGCCTGTTAGCAAGCAAAGCATGAAGGTTACACAATATGACCTTTGTTCTATGAGCATGAGCACATCTAACTATATCACTCTTTTTTTGTTTGTGGCAACCATGTCAGGATGTGCTACCGTGTCTCTTAGAAATTACATTATTATACTATTCATCTGCACAAAATGCAATGTTTCCTGGATTACACTTCACAACATAATGTGAAAGGTTGTTAATAACTGTAACATATCTGGCATTTTGAAAACATTGATACAGCAGCAAACAACAATTGTTGTCCCTACCCTTTTCATTTTGTGAAATGTTGTTGTGTTTTGTGAAATGTTGTGTTTTGCACCTCAGGCCAATGACAATCTATTTAATTTGTATTAGTATTAGTTTGCATTTTAATGATCACTCTTGCAATGCAATATCCACTCAGCAACAAAAGTATTATTAAAAAGTTTTATGGTTATGTTTAGGCACTGGCAGTGCTTGGTTTAGGTTAGGGAAGTAACATGGTCTTGAGCATTAGACATGATGTGTTTCCTGTATTGATTTGACTGGAACAATTCTTATCTTAACCTAAACCTAAAGAGTTATTGTTGCCTAAATTTGTACATGTGGAACTCAGGTTCCAAAACCCAATCTCCAGTGTAAAAGTCATGTGTTTCCACACTAACCTACTCCCTAAGACCACTGTGCAACACAGAAATGTAGTACTGCCTCCATAGAAAAACATGGTCTATGAAAATACTATAATCCAGGCATCAATTACTGTATGTTTCGCAGCACAACATAACTGGGCAAGCAAATTAGTAAATTAAATTTCATGGGTGCCCCATGGCTTAAGGGTTGAGTCATAAACTATCGCACAAAGGCATAAAATGTCCCTGAAAAATTAATAAAAAAGTAAATAATGTAATTTCACGGAGTCATAGTTTGGTTGTGAGAGCATTTGTACAGCTTGCGGCCGAAGGAGTTAGTGGGTGTCTGGTGACTGGCTGATCCAATCGCAAGGCACAGAGGCAGCATGCATTGTGTAAAACTGTGGTATAAACATTAGAATATGACACTGGGCAAACTTACAAAATTAGCAACTTCTGTATGTTTTCTCTATCATTTCAGTTTGATTGCCTCTGTTATTGCTTTTTATGTTAATCTATAACAATTCAGAGAATATACACTGATTAAGCTCCATTTCTCAAGAGCCACTGATATAATGCATTTTGTTTATGATGAGAAGCTGGACAATGAGAGAAAAAAAGATTTAGAAAGTAAGATAGATAGAACACACTGGTTCTGGTGTGGAGAAAGTCTGTCTGTGTCTCCATGTAGTGGAAAACTACTACAGGCTGTGCCTGTTAGCTAATATATCAGGGCAGCTTTGGTCACAGTAAAGCCACTCTGACATGTGATTATTAATTATTCAGCTTCATTACATACACACAGCTTTTTTTCTGCAGTACAATTCCTAGTTGCCGCACTGTCGTCCTTCCTATATCACACAGTCACTGAATGCCAACCGTTAGTGCAGCATGATAAATAAAACAGCCTTTCTGTTATCAGTACTGTATACTTCTTTACAAGATAATACAGTATTCTAAAGATTGGTAACATGAGATTTTTTATCTACAGGTACTGGCCTGTAAGAAGATAGAGTAAGGCATCAAAATCTATATTTAATATAACAATATTATGCTGTAATTTAAGGGCTGTAATAAAAGTGTAGTAGTGTCACCATACAATATGTATTGTGTAATCTTATCTGAGCACCACTTTGAAAGACATAGTACATACATTTACTCATTAAAAAGAATAAGCATGTACTCATTTCCTATTTTGTTATAATTCTTTTGTCTTCACAGTTGATGCATTTATTGAATCAGAACTTCCCCTTACTGCCACAGTGTCCCATTTTTTACTGTTGACTTTTTCATTTGAGCTATAGATCACTTAGACAACAGGAGACTGAAGTGCTTTTAGAGTAGTAAAAGTTCATTTTAAAAAGCATATGGCTGCACTTTCATCTGATATTTTTTGAACTTATAGCATAAGGACACCTGAAATAAATATCTTTCTTCTTCCTGCTCCTTTACCGTATTATTAAGACAATTTATCACTGTCATCTACAAGCCGCAACGATGCCATACTGTATAGTGAACATACTCTGGCTGATAACATATAATTTTCCTCTGCTTCTCTTTCCCTTGTTCCCTCCCCACCTCTCTTGATTTCTCACCTTTTCCCTCTCAGCTTCCAGTGGATCGTTAATGTACTACTTGTATGTACAATCCAGCCTGCATGAGTATTTATTAGCCGCTGTCACATATTGGCTGCATCAATAATTAGTTACTGTAAAGTCATTTGGGTCCTAATTACGGGCGGGGTCCACTGTTGGGGTGATTCATCAACTAGTCAGATGTATATCACACATGCAAATCCAGGCATGTGAGCATCATCTACCATACATGTCAGTTCCACGTCTCTGTGGTGCATAATGAGGTGATCCAGTAGAAAGATGCTGTAATGACCCATCTCAAGCAGAGATAGCCTTCAATAAATCTTGATGTGATTGCTAAATGTAACTGCAAGCAGTGATGTTAGCCATCTTCATATAATTATTATTTATATATCAGGATGGCATTTGGATTTGTACGCATTCTTTACTTAGTGCTGACTTTTAGGGAAGGAGAAAACAAAGAAAAAAGACTAAATTAGCAATTTCTCTACACAAAAGTGCACTAAGTGTTATATCTTGGGTGTATGTGTGTGTGTGTGTGTGTGTGTGTGTGTGTGTGTGTGTGTGTGTGTGTGTGTGAGTGTGTGACTTGTACCAGAATGATTTTTCTCTGTCCATTAAATTTTGTCACCTCCACTGAAGCGAAGAACCCATTTGTAACTTTTCTATTCTTTTTTTTACCTCAGAACCTCACATTTCTCACCCTTTTTTCCTTGTGCTCAATTTCTTCAGGTCCATACAGCTGATCCGCCTGTGCCATCTCTGATGCAGAAGATATTTGTACTGTTTCTTGTTGCACAAAGGTTTACATTCGAGAATAGATGCTATCCATTCTGCTTTCTTCCTTCCTTCCTTCAATTCTGCTTCCTCCTCCTCTTCAAAGCTTAAACAAATTATTGGATGTTTTCCTGCTGTAAATAATTTGCACGAAGGATTAACAGTGTGGCCAAGAGTTTGTGTTCTGCGTGTGAGGTGGATACATTTCTTGTGGGAATGTTTGTGTGTACATGCGCCAATGCATGATGCACAGCCCGTTGACAGTCATTGATCCATAACGCTTCCTGCTGTAAAAGTGTGTGTGAGAGTCTCTGTGTGTATGAGTGCATGCTTGCATAACATGTAGCAGGTAGCAGTTTGATTTTTCACCATCATGCACCATTTACCATGTTACCATCGCCAATGTGCAAAATGTGAACATTTGGTTGGCATATATGCCTTTGCACAAGTGTGCCCATATGTGTGTGTGTGTATGTGTGTGTGTGTGGTGTGTGTGTTGCACACGACAGATCATAAAACAAGCCTGATAGGGCCCGATGCGTTGGTGGGCACATTATCATCAGCTGGCCCCAGACTTTTATGGCCTGCCACACCTCTCAGCTGACTGGTGTTTTATGAGTGCTTCTCCCACATACAAGACAGTGGGGTGGGGTGTGTAGAAGATGTAAGTTATAGACTGTCGGCTGTGGTAAAGTTACCGGAACAATCACAAAGCTCTTGGTCATGAAATATGTGTCCCCCTATGGAAGGGGGAATGATGAGGATGGCAAATGGATGACATGGATTCTACAGCATCACCAAACACTTTACTAACAAGATCGTCAAGCAGAATGTCTTTGAGACATGTGAGGCCTGTGTACAAAAATGTATTGAGATCCCACAGAAACTGAATGTGTGTTAGAGGAAGTGTGTGAGCTGAGTTTAATGATTTAGTGTCATGCCATAATGCCCTCACCAAAATGCCTCTCAAATTCCATTTATCCTAAATTTCACAGTTGAGAATTTTCTCTTGGCTGGCGATGCAGGTAGTCTGACCCAGATACTTGTGCAGTCTAATTAATTATTTTGTCTCTGATCTTGCTCTAATTCCAGCTCAAGTGAGTCTAGTACCGGTAGTTTAAATCATGGTGCTTTTTTTTTTTTTAATGAGCCTGTTTTTGGCCCTATCAGGATGATGATGCCTTGTTCAGCTCCTGTGCCAAAATGCGGCAATTCCATGTTCCCATGGTCATGCTGATAATTTGGGGATTATGGGATCATCCGAAATTAGGACATTGCAACTGACTGTCAGTGATTTGTGGCTGACATTATCCAGAAATATGTCACACGTGTATGCTCATGCACAACATGGGCGCACACTGTTATCAGCAACATCATCATCTTTGTTTTGACACTGTGCTGTAAATCAAAGTTTACAAGACTAATAATGGAGAAGTTATGTGGCAGATTAAGATCATTTCCTTTTTTCCGGTCCACTAAATTGTCACCAGGTTGAATTAAATGAATCAGCTGTGTGAATGCTACGAATTACTACGAATGCTATTGGTTTTACTGCCACAATATAAGCAGTGTGTGTAGGGTTTTTTTCTTTTTCTTTTTTTCTCTTTTCCCTGAACATTTATTTGACTAGGAGGACTGGTTTATGTGGTCCTATATCTTGTTTAGGTACCTAAGTTCCTTTTCAGTTTGCTGGTAGTTTAGTTGAAAGTTCATTTATTTTTTTACACCCTCTTTTTCCTTGTTTTGTGTTATTATTATCATTAGTAGTCGTAGTAGTGGTAGTAGTAGTATTGATGTTGTTTTCTCTTCATTTTTTTTATTTTTTTGTGCCTTCTCCTTAGTCAGCTGGGTTTGTGTGTGTGTGTGTGTGTGTGTGTGTGTGTGTGTGTGTGTGTGTGTGTGTGTGTGTTTGCAGTGGTTTTTATTACAGTTAGCCATTGGGGTTGCATTTGTAAATAGCATGGTATGAATTAGTTGCAGTGTTAATTTTTCAATATAAATACTGCAACAATATATTCAAAAAGTTTTGATTAATGCCTGTGATTTTTTAAAAATATTGATAAATAAAATTGTCATTTGTTATTGGAATCACGTCTCGGTCAGGGAATTTTTTTTGAGCCTGTGTGACCTTTTACGTTTTTCTTGGGTCCAAAGTGGTTAAGTTCAAGAATTTCCTAGGGGTGAAATTCCCCAAGGTGGCATAGTTGACACTGTTGAAAAAATCTCCTCTGCTCTTGCCACATTCCCGACACAGGATTAAAGTAGAATTGTAAAGATCTGTAACAGGACCATACACGTGAACCATTGTTGTCTAAATTACTTAGCAATCTTCTACATTATTGATATTGTTCATTAAGGAGAGATTAATTGTCTATTGGCAAGCCCATCGCCGAGAGTTATCAGTGCTCAGTTGTAGCACTGCTGACTGTGCAATAGTGGATGGAAGCCAGATATGTCCTGTCACTATGAATGATGCCACACCTCTGGTCATCAGGCACCACCTCAGTAAAGTGGATCCCAACCTGTAGGCTGCAGGTTGCTACACAATTCCACCTCACACATACACTACTTTAAGGAGATGTTTGGCTTACACAAAGAAATAAATCACCATCAGTTAAAAGGGAACTTTGGACATTTGCTGTTTTTCCTAAGTCCACAAAATTTACATTGATTTTGGACTCTGGATAGTTCTGCAGTATTTAACTGCTTTGTAAAGGCTTTCTAAAAATAAAGCCTGTGACAATGCTGAGTCCTGGCCCAAATCTTCAATGCCATCCATCAATCTCTATTTTGTTGTGTGCACCATAGGCAGGTTATTTAGCCAGGTGTATGTTGGTGCGTAAAACCCTCTACTCACTTGGTCCATATGCCTGCAAGGGACAATAGGCTTGACAGAGTGTCATCGAGTCAATAAAGAGGAACCACAGTCCAATGACAATGAACTGCTTCTGGGTTTCAGTGTTTCTTTGAGGCCTGCTCTTACAACTGCAATAATTAATTTTTGGCATCTAGTGGGCAGAGGAACAAGCTGTGAAAACAACTTTTACATTTTATAACCTTATAAAATTAATATGGTGAACTAGTTCTGCATTTTATCATTGGTATTAAGTACTCAATATATTTATCTGTCTTGTAAGCAAAACATTTCCTATTCATTAAAAGTCATGTTTCTGGTTAAGTCCAATAGTCAAACTCCTTCTAGTTCTGTTTTGGTCTCCAGTCTCTTGAGGGAAATATCCAGCTCTTTATCTACTAAATGGTCCACTATGTTCTCCAGCTAGTCACTGACGTTCTCTGTCTGCTGTTTAGTGCTGGGCAGGTAGTGTACGGTGGCTTATTAGAACTTTTACACTGAAAGCAACTGCATGCTGAAGCAAAAAATGGGACTATGAACCAAAACAGTAAAGTAGCTGGTTGGAAAAGACAAAGCAATGAGCTGTAAGACACTATAAAGCTCTGCAGCTGAGCTATGGGGGACTGCAGATTTGGGTTATAATTCTCCAGGGGTTTGTCATTACAAGCAACCCCTGTCATGTAATCCATTATTAATATGCAAATTATGATTAGAGCTGCTTTAACACATTTTGGTTTTACTGACTTGCATTGAAAAATGTCCAAATTTTTTATAAGTTTTTCAAACTTTGTATCCACACCAATCCAAAAGTGTATTCTGTCACAGTGTGGCTCTGTGTCTCTCAGTTGTCATTTTCTACCAGTCCATCAGATGACCTCAGACTTTCCTCCCTGTGATGTGAAGACTGACTGAGTGGGAAAAGGACAGATACTTTGAAAATTAAGATGAACTGTTTGTTTAATCCTGCAGTGTGCTCTAACATTGCAACAGATGTCCCTTGTGTTTATTGATCTGTTTCCTAATGATAGACATGGAAAGATTGTAGGGAATCTGTAGGTGGACAGAAGACTGATGTTCTGTTTATTCCAACATGCCAAAATGATTTGACAGAATCGACTTTTCAGATTTTTGTTGTTTTTTATGCTGGTTTCATTTGTATGTTTAAGGGTTTAAAATAAAATACAGAAGAGAGGGTTTCTTGGTTTTCGGGTTTTCTGTTCTGTGTTTTTCCTCCTTTGTGTCCCCAGCCTGCTTTTCCCTCCACACTTTCCCTCCACACCTGCCCTACATCATCCTTGTTAGCTCTGCCCTGCTCCTTGTGTCTTCTTCAGTCAATCAGCTCATTTCCTGTTCTCCAGTTTCACCCTCATCCCCTCATCAGTTTAGTGTGTATTTAAGTACTGGTGTTCAGTTCAGTTCAGTCTTGATGGACCCTTTGTTCTCTCTTGTTCTGTTTTGCTGTGTCTGAATCGTTATCAAAGGGATATTCTTCAGTTGATACTGGCTACTTTGTCCTGCATTTGGGTCCATCTCCAGCTACTGTCCTGACAGAAGGATCCAACCAGCCATGGACCCAGCAGAGACTGACCAGTATTGGGTTTTCTGAACTTCACCCAAAAGATTCTGATGGTGAGCACATGGTCAAGTTTTTTTTGAGGAGGACCGTGCTCTGGCTATGACATTGATGGCAGTTTGCTGGTTTCTGTGGAGCATGGGAAATCATTCTGTGTTCCCCAGTAGCCTCCAGCCTCCAAGCCTGTTAGCCACCAGCATGATGGCCACCAATATGATAGCCTCCAGCCTGCATCTCAGCCTGCACTTCAGCCTGAACCATGGACTGCAGTCCAGTCAATTAGGCTCAGGTTTGTGAGCCTGTATATGCAGCGTGCCTGTCCTGAGCCAGCTAGTCCACTCCCCAGTGCCATAGAGTCTCTGCTGCCCGACACCACTACTGAACCCTAGCTGTCGGCCCCACCTGCTGACATTCTGCCAGACTCCCATTATTATCCCACTATTGGCCCCATCTGTCAGTGCCCTGCCAGACCCCTAACTATCAGCCAAACTTGCCAACATCCTGCCAGACCAACAGTCAGCCATCTTTGCCAATCCACAGCCACTGGTTTCTTTTAAAACATAGTCAAATGCTGGTGATTTTACAAAATGGCTGTATGTTTACAAGACTGTGTTGGCAGGAAACAGAATGAAACTCAATTTTCCTGTTTAAATTATAATAATTAATGACAAGTGGCAAGTCTTTCTTTTAAAAAGTAATGTGACGTGATAGTGATTCTACAACATAGCTATATATTTACAAGATGGTGTCAGCCAATGTCACCATAAATGCAGTATCTAAAACCTTGTCTTCCCATGTCAATAAGAGTCACAATGATCTCATTTTGAACTGTAACCTTTATCCAAGTGACCACTGTGCTCTCTCATAACCAAGTCATAAATCACACATGACGCCTGTCACACAGAGCAGAGGTGCTGCACAGGTCATGTGATACCACTGCAGCAGGTCCGGCTCTCATCAAATATCATTCAAGATGATAAGCCCTGTATCGGTGGAGGAAGATCTGTGCTCTGTGACGTGAGAGGTTTGCCATTTATCTCCTCTCGTCTGGTCTGTGTGTCTTTGTGTGTGCATCTATCTACCTTTCTGTCACTCTGTCTGCATGTTGTCTGATTGTGGACACAAGGTTCTCACATAGCATAGAGTTTTTAACAAATTGTTTGGTTTCACTCAAGCTTACTTATATGTATTTTGCCCAAATTTAACTAATAGTTCTGTCAACATTCATTTCATGTTGATTTAGTTTCTATTAAATCTAGTCATTTTTATCTACTCATTTTATTTTAGTCTTAATTTTGGCATTGTCTTAAGCACTGCATAGTTGTATTTTTCAGTATACACAATAAATCATACTCTCCCAACTATATCTTTTAGTAATTGTGTTATTGATAATTGCTGATTTATTAAAAGGAATGCCAAAAGAAAATTTTAGTAGTATTTAATTTTTTTGGGTGCAGTATTTCCTAATAATATTGCAGGGTGATCTCTTGGAACTAATTATAGAGAAAAGTTCAGAGACAGTTGTTTGAGTCCACATATTTATGTTGAGTTTTTTTTAAATACAATTGTTGATTTCCAGAAAATTTTCTAGGAAAAACATTAAACCTTTTATGCCAGAAAATTTGATGTCTTGAATTGTGAATTGTGTGCTTGACTGTTGACAAATGAAACATTAGCAACATCAATATTTGCACTGACTAAAAGATGCTTTAGGCAATGGAATTAATTTATTGATCACTCAATTTAAGTGCACCAATTGAACACTATCTTTTTGTCATGTTTATTTTTCCATTTCCTATAAATTTATGGTTGCATATCAGTTCATTTCAAGGACATTGTAAAAAAAAACTATAGTAACCTGTGAAATACGACATTAACAAAATATTCTATCATAAAACGTGAACAGAGGCTTTCTAAACACAGTTACAGTCCATGTATCAGGCATGCAATCTCAATATGTTTATAAAGTATGTATTTTTCAGGGTGCCCTTGTAGGAGTTAAGGAGATGACCATGAACAGTATGGTCATAAGGTCATAGTATAACCAATTCATGTGGGGAGCTTTGTTACATGTAATTCCCATCACTTTCTTCCTTCTCATTTCCAGTCATATGTCAACTCTGCAATCAAGCCCTGGCATAACCAGAATTGTTTTTTTAGTAGTATTTATTTTGGAAAGATATGGTTAAACAAATGTCCGTGAGTGAAAGGCTATAATTTACCATCAGTGGTTCAGAGCTGCATGTAGTACCATGGGAGAAATCATAATGTAGTCAATGATACAATTTTTTGTCACATTGCTATCTATTTTATCTGAAAAGAAATTAAGTTATAATTATCATTTATCTGGGTTGGTCATCATCATCATAATTTTTACTTTGAGTTTGATAGATATCTTAGTCATTTTCATTGACTAAATTACACTTTCCACTTTGAAAGCACAGGCACAACTGAATAAAACCCAGACGGATTAAGACCTTGTAAGAGTGACACGTGAGCAGGAGGCAGACGATCTGTAATCCATTGAGAGAAAGATGGGGATTGAAAAAGAACAAATCAGGGTGGAGGAGGAGGAGTCGTGCGTCATGCAGCTGTGACTTTCCATCATGACATCTGGAGGAAAGGAGACACAAGTGGACAGAGCAATCCTCTCTACCCCGACTTCCCCCACCCATGGCTCTCTGCAAAGTGTAAATTACTGCCACTAAAGACAGAGTGTAGTCAAGTGTACAGTACATCAGCCGCAACATACGACTATGAGCCCAACACAGTATACAGTAAATACCAATCAGCATGAAATGTGGCTGTTTCAACTGTGCAGCACAGATTGGAGCTCACTGCAGAAAATGATTCATTCATCTATTGGTTTGAGCACGTGATTAAAATGAGCTTTCACACACACTGAAGTGCTGTTTTGAAGCAAGCAGGAAGCAGTATGGCCGTTCATAGCCTTAAACTGTGCACATGCAGCAGCTGTGCTGGTTTTTGAAAAGACAGTTTTGCAGGCTCCAATTTGGGTTTACGACTTACTTCCATGTTATCCGTTGTTTGAGAGAAACAGAATCAGCACTGCCAGATCCGCTGGATCAATTTCGTGCAACCAGCACCATATTATTGAAAAATAACAACAGAAACCTCTATGTTTATGTGCACATCAAACTTATTGGTTATGGTTAAATTTTTCTGTACAGTCTTTAATTCAAATAAACAGGTCTGGCCAAAGTGTTACCTAGAGCTCCACATTTTTATTTGCAATACACAGGGGTTAAAGTGGGATTTGACAGGTGAGAAGACCCTAAGATCCAGTGTATGGAAAAATGGCTCACTTCAAAATAACTCCCAAATTGATTTGTACTGTGAGCTCCAGTGGACTTGTTTTCTTTGTAGACAGGCTATGTGATCAGCTGACCTTTTTAAGCATCCATTTCTTGCTGTGGCACTGGGCTGTGATGCTGTGGCTACTCTGGGCTATGCTGCACTTAGACTGTATAAAAAATAATGGACGTAGCAACCACAACTACTTTATCACCTTTTTTACTCTAAATGGGACCATAATTCACCTTTCAGACCCAGAGCTACCCTCTTGGAATCAGTCAGATAACTTCAACAACACATCATGTACATATCCACTGTCTGATAAAAAAAAATACATACTGGTCTTTTAAGTCTGTTTTGAAAGCTAAACGCTAACATCAGCATGCTAACATATTCACAGTGACAATGCTAACATGTTGATGTTAATATTTACAGTTTTTAATTACTTAGTTTACTTTGTTTAGTTAGCACTAATCCCAAAGAACAATCTAAGTATGTGTTTAAATCACATATGAAAAGTTTCCCTCTAAATTGAGATGCTTGCTGTTAAAAAAATCACATAGTCTGACTTTTGCTGACATAAATGTGAATCTCCCTTTTTAATATTATTGAAGCTGAACAGTCTTGAGCCTTTTACTTATGAATAGTAACATTTCAGAGAATGTCATCATCCTGTGGCTGAACATCAGAAATCGGCATCAGGTAACATTTTTGCCCCAAATGGACATCTAGCATTTTGAAATAAAGTCAGTGATGTGTTTTTAATAGAATAAAATAGAAAAGAATAAATTCATGGTGTATCCATAGGTTTAAAATGTAGAGGTGGAGCTACCACAGGGATTAACCTGATTTTTTTCCCCCATGTCTCTATTCAACCTGCAGCTTTAATCCCCTCCCTGCTCATCACCATCTGTCCTGTAATTTCACCTCTACTGCCCCCTCATTTTCTCCTTCTTTTTCTGTCTCTTTCTGTGTATCTCTCCCATTTTAACCTCCCACATTATTGGCTAAAGTAGACACAAGCAGACTAGGACAGGTGGGATATTTTCAGACTCAGCTGCACCCTCCCTCTGGGTGTGTGTTTGCGAGTATAAAACATCCTCAGCTCAGGCCATGTAGTGAACCCACTGAGCCTACAGAGGAAGACAGAGAGTGCACACTTACCTCAACATAGAGGGAGTTCAGTAAATGTCAAACCTTCAGAGAGAAGTGCTGAGAGGGCTCTCAACCAGGTAGCTCATTATTTCCTGCGTAGGCTCTAATTAAAGAGGTATAGCATATATCACATCACGGCCTGCATAGACACTGGACAAAAGACCACAATCTGAATTGGTGGATGATCGTTAAAGAAGCAGTTACTTTAAGGTCTGAGAGATGACAGTACATAAACCCTGCTATTCACTGACCTGTCACCGCCTCTTTGTCACCTGTTCTGCATCTAAACTGAGGAGTCTGGATGTATGAATAGAGAGCATCTACAGTGTGAGTGTGTGTAAGGGATTTGTCAGGCAGTGTAGAGAAATCAAGTCAAATATTTGGTAAAGTCACTTTCTTTAGCGAAAGTCGCAAAGTGTTGTAATCAGGCTCAGTGGCTGACTTTATATTATTTTGGAGTTTTCTGTTTTGTGAGCCCATCCACTTCTTCTGTCTCACACTTCTTTGTGGTTTTCCTCATATTTTCTTACAATTAACAGCCCATAAAGTTCAATAAATGTGTGAAAATGTGCATCACTAAAATGGAGGTTTCTCTGTTTTAGTAGGTTTTCAGATTAAGGCCTTGGAGTGGTTTGATTATTTTTTGCTAAATAAATCAGTTTCAGTTATGATCAGTAATTTTTCCTCCTCTGCTCCTCCTCTGCTCTTTTGCGGTGTCCATCTCGCTGCTTTGGAAAACAGTTTGATATTGTCTGGTACAGTTGTTAATGTGTTATTTTCATTTTATTCAATTGCATTTTAAATTGTTCTGTTAAACACTTTGCTCAACACACTATGGTACTACTCAGGCAGCAAGAGGACGGGATTCGGAGGAGGAGGAACAAAAGAAGAGAGAAGAGAAGAAGAAGAAGAGAATATTTATCTGACTTCCTTTTGATGCGAAAACTGTAACTGTTTGTCAGAAGCAAATATGGCAATAGTTTGATGTTATTGTGACAAAGTGTGTGGAGATTATTAAATGCCTCCCATTTCAACAGTCAACACTGGTTTCATTTGCCAAGAGTTGATGGGGCCTTGTTGTTTTATGGGGCTATGTGCTGGATGCAGTCAGTTCCTGGAATCTCTGCTTGTTGCCTGGCTACCTCTATAACCTTGTAAAAACCACGACATGTATTTTTTTTCATTTTGGTTTTTACATAGATTGAACAAACAAGAGATAAGCTTAAGAGGTGCTGGTAGGTAAACTTTGTTACCTTTGGACAGAGTCAGGCTAGTGGTTTCCTTCTGTTTCCAGTCTTTGTGCTAAGCTAAGCTAACCCACTACTGGCTTGTAGCTTTATATTTACCATCTTCATGTGTGCTCCTGCAAGACAGTGCATCTCAGACATACAGCAGTATAAAAAAATAACATCTTAAAACATCAAAAATCCTAAAGTTATAGGCCATGATGCAATTTTGCCCTTTCATGGCTTTATCCTCATGAAACATTACTGACACACGGTGCACATGCACACACAGACACGTGCACTGTAGTTTCCCTGGAAAGCAGTTCAGAAATCTCAGTTGTGGTCTCAGCTGGGGCAGCTGATATGACTTTGAACGCAGGGATCTTCCCTGTCCTCCTTCTGATGCATGTGCAGCCCAGAGGCCTGATTCTCACTGATATGAATTCATGAATAACAACAATTCGCAGGCTCTCTGACATATAAAGTGTGATCAGATCAGCTGCATATCCATGACCTTCCATGGCGGCGAGGACGAGGCTAAAAGGAGGAGAGGGAAAAGAGAAAAAGCTAGGATGGGGTGAAGATCAAAGTAAATGGAGCAGCAGGACAAAGACATCTGATCAGAAGACTGTTAGATTCAGTTAGATGCAGGTTGATGCCGGGTTTTTATACTTCTACTCCAATGATGTATAGCACATAATATTAGTATGTTTCCCCAGTAGACATCCATACAGAATAAACCCCCCACTGACACAACTGTTCCCTCACTGTATTCAAGTGCCTTCACATGCAACTCAGTGTGAATATTTTTCTGAATATAGCTGGAGGCCATGAGGGGGTTTTGCATAGCAATAGCGCACAGTGAAACACAGAGGAGTCTCTTGTCAACTGGTTTTCAAACACACATCCATCATCTCCCCTGAGAATGTCAAATTAGCAGTAAGCTAAACAGGTGGCTTGCCAACAGATATCAAGGAGCTAGCAGGAGAGAGATTGAGGTCATGTTTGTTTAATTGCCTCGGGGGTCAAGTACCAGATGGATTTGACTTCTTATTCCTCTGATGCAGGAGAGAGTTCAGCAACAGTAACATGTTGTAGTGTTAATGGGCAATTAAAGCTGCCTGCGAAGTTTAAAAATGCGGCGAAAGTAAAATTGGATATTTGATTTGGAGTCTTCTGCCTTTATTTTTTTTTTTACCAATTATGCTCCCACCTTTAGGCATCAAAAATGCAATGAAAACAGTGTTGTTGACCTTCTGTTAATGAGTGTGAATATTATTAGTATAACTCTACATAAAAGTGAGCAAAGCTGGCCAAGATCTGAATCTGTATTTGATTAGAAAATATTGAATTATCCAATACAGAAGTTAATGTTAAGCAGGAAAAATGACAGTATAGGACTAAAATTCAGCCAGCAAAAATGACCAATAGTTACATTTATGCCATCTATTGGCCGTAGTAATTATAACCTAGGGAAGTGATGCAGTTCAGATGACGTCAATATATAAGGTGATAATTTGCCTGACAAATTTGCTAACAAATAGTGGACTTAGCTGTAGGAGACAACTGTTCGCCTCCCATTTCCAACTGCAAGTGTGATATTTCTAACCTCGAGTCAGGACATTCTTTTAAAAACCATAACAATTATCATTGTCATAACACCTATCCTATCAAAAAGCTTTTTGATCAGGATGTTCCTTGGATGATCCTGATTAGAATGATATAGGCCACGCCCATTTGCGTCTATAAAAATTTTCCGCCATTTTGTTTTTTTTCATAAACATATGTTTTGCTTCTGTTGGCTCATATTTCATCCAATCTTCACCAAACGTGGTACATACCATATTTAGAGGACCCTGAACAAGACTTATTCATTTGTTTTAGATATCACTTACTGTTTGTCTGTTATTGGCTAACAAACTTTTGAAGGCGTGGCCTAATGCACTTAATGGCGATAACTCCTCAATAATGAATCGGATTGTGACCAAATTTGGGGATGTTGTACACAACTTGACCTTTTCACAAAAATCTGCCCAAAGGGGGCGCTAAAGTCACCTTATAACATGATATTTCAGCAATATTTCAGCAATAGTGCCATCTTGTGGTCATAAATAAATCAGCACCATACGTTGACACTTTAATTTCCGAGTGCCCTTAAACGCCTCACCAAAATCTAACTGAGATCACCACTTTGATCTGACTGCTGCAGTGGTAAGTAGCAGAGTTTACATGTCCCTGCCCATAAGGTTTTTAACGTTACTAATACAGGCTTGACATTTTATATGACATGGTAACACGACACTGGTTTCTCAGATACAATCCAAACAAAACAATAAGGGCAAAACATCTTCCTGGTAAAACAAAGGCTTTTATTGTCACCTAGCTAATATTAGCGACGTGCTAACGCTAGCATAGCTGTTAAAAACATTAATGTTGTTATGGTACAGTTACAGAGATAACGTTAAGAAGTAAGAGTTTAATAACAGAAAATATTTTGTTTAGTTTTTACCAGCGCTTAACTTACAGCTGTTTTGTGGTGAGCCAACCATGACTGATTAATATGGTCCGAGCTAGCTTTGGCTGCCTTATCAGGGATAGGATTTTTTTTGATTTTTCTGGAACTGTTGTGGCGCATCAGCTCAGAGCGCCAACAGGTTGGTAAACGCCAGTAAATAGTCGGTGCCAGGATGTTTGCTATCCACACAGTGGACCAGCTAGGTTGTTAGTATTTATTTTAGCTGTACTTCTGCATTAAATAAGCATTCATATGAGTTTGACTGTGGGTGGCAGAGCTGTTGAATGAATTTATGGAGTTTGTTGGTTTCAACTGTTAGCAGTTAGCTCTACTTGTTAGCTGCTGACTGGCTGCAGCATGCAGGCACAGCAAACAGCCAATGGACTAAATATCTGTTGATCCCAGTAGGACTTCACTCAGATCCGGACAGTCTAGAGAAGGGTTATGGTTTGTTTTCTGTTTGACAGGTGGGTTGGAGGCTTGATTATTTGTCTGAGTAACTGAGCTGTAAGTAAACAGTCTGAACTCAGCAGAGTTTCTGTGACGGAGCTGACAGTCCAGTTTACATGCAGTATGTGTTCTTGGTGTTGAATTTAAACCACCAGACTAACAGATGTTACATAGTTAGAAAGTATTCAGCTTGAAATAAAGTTATTTTTCTGTTTCTTAACAGTGACAATGAGTCAGAGTTTACAGTGAACCTGGGTACAAATAGTTTGTCTAGTTTATTAGTGTGAATGCTGCAAGCATCTATTTGTACAGATGGGGATCCTGAACAAGTGTTTAGTATTTTCAGCAATGCTTTGCAATTCATTCAGTTTTCAGCATTCACACGCATTTTCCACAGGAAATGCATTTCTAGTTATGTTTACTGTTGCCATGATGTCGAAGGTTGCATTATTTTAGGGAAGTAGAAATCACGTTTCAAGTGATCATTTTGACCCAAACCATGATCTTCCCCTAACAATAGGAAAGTAGTGACATAATCATTCAGATTTTAACTGCTAAATATCAACCATGTTTGAAATTATCAAGGAGGCCCTGATGTGTCTGTGAGCACTTCCAGGGGTTTGAGATTGGACCTGTAAAGCCCTCACATTACCAAATAATCTGGACTGAACACTAGTACCAACCAAGGTCCAAGACCAGATTTCTCCTCCAATTGTACAGCAACTGCCTGTCAGCAATAGCTCCTGGGGAGCTGAGAGGGAACACAGGGGGTCCTGGGGTGACACACATCTGACACATGTGTTTCAGAGTCGCTTCTAAAAATGCTTTCTATGTGGACTGGCCATATGTCACAATCAGCACCAAATGTTGATGCATTCACTTACTGATATACATAGTAAACTGCATTTGAATGGTGATGCAATCTGCCTGGTTAGGAAAAAAAATAATACCACATAGTCAGGGATAGGAAACTTTGAACTGAACTGAACAAAATGAATGAAACCAGCATAATAATTCATCATTTCCATTTGTAGTCTCTCTTCAATCTCTTAAATCAGTAACATTATTTTCTCTTTGACGAAATCCATGTTTTTAGAAAACTTGCTTATCTTGTTCTAACTAAGCATAGTTTCCCATCTTATTCAGATCTATTGATCCTGGCCCCAGTACAGAGAACACTAGAAACAGAGCAGTAAAATGTAACTCACAGGATTCAACATCAACTTGATGCTTCGTAAATTTACATGTCTGACCCATCTCTAACAATAGTTACAATCAAGATGAAAGAGGTAAAGAGAGGGATCATAAACATAATCCTCATGCAATATATCACATTGTATTATCATATATTATGTCTGTATTTTTCATGTAAGGATGTAATGATACAAACTTCAATATTGTTTTCCTTTGGTCCTACATTAAACGTAATGATGGATGCAAACATAATGTCCAGAGGATACAGCATAATGGCATTCTGGCTTCTGAAAGTCTCATCTTTCCTGTTTTTTCCGTTGTGTAAATTGGATCCAGTAATCGCCTCAGGCAGCAAATGAGATGATTTAGGCAGTCATTTGTGGAAGACAACTTTGAGGTCAATAGAGTCCACCCATTCATTTGCATTTAGTTCCGTTTTTCTCTGGTTCTGAATTGTGCCAACCAAGTATTTCCTCACATTCAGATTTCCCTACCATCTGTCAGAATTTGATACCTTCAGTAACATCCTATTAGAGAGAGATAGGTATTTCTGCTTCACACCATTTAACAATGATTTCACTTCCAGTGGTACTAACAGGCAGCCGCTACCTATCCACAGTATCATCTCCTCTTTTTTCTTTTTGCAACCTTACTGAGCTACAGATTCATGAATTCCAGATGAATATATGCCTAGTGTGAATTTTAAAGAAATAGTTCAATATTTTTGGAAAAAAGCAGCTGGATGATAAGATAGCACTCTCATATTAATTAAATTAAATTAATTAGTTGAATTCAGTATGAAGCTACAGCCAGTAGCAAGTTAGATTAGCTTAGTTTAGCACAAATACTAGAAACGGTTAGCCTGGCTGTATCCAAAAGGTATCAAAAACCACCTACCTGAACCTCACTAATGAACATTACACATTTGTAAAATTGAAAAGTTGTGGTTTTATAAATGCAATGACTTTAGGGAATCTTGTCATCACAGTGAGGTTGCCAGGTTAGCATAACCTCCTGTAAAACCACGGCGTTACATTGTTACACTTACGGATTAAAGACATAATGTTTTAATTAGTCAACTTTAGAGGTGCTGATAGGCAGATTTTTGTTACTGTTAGATAGAGCCAGGCTAGCTATTTTCAGTCATTTATGCTAAGCTAAGCTAATCATTTCCTAGCTGTAGGCTTATAATTAACAGATATGAGAGTGGTATCTATCCTGCAAGAGTTGTCTAGCTGAATACTCCACAAAAACGTGGTGCTGGTCATGGCAATGGCATATATCAAAAGGAAGGTGATCACACACTAAACTGCATTGATTTTATTATATAATATTATATTTTTCTCAAGGCAAGCTCAATACAAGCACCTTGTACTAATTCCTAATCAGTGACATCATCAAGTTACAAGGGTACATCTGAGTTCATCACAATCACTGAACACTACTGACAGTTATGGGAAAAACATCAACATTTTATTCCACATACTTTTTTGGCAACAAGAGACACATAAAGACTATAACTTTTTTTTTGGCCTTAAAATGTTCAGATGTCTCAGTACCTCAGCTTAAAGGGGACTGTATTCAGGCTCAAGCTATAAGACCGAATAATATAAAGATATAAAATATAATACAAACAAAGATCATTTAATAGATCATTTTGGTATTCATTAATATATTTAATCAATATCAGAACTGAAATGCTCTTTATGGTCTCCAAATATATGTTTCTAAATATTTAATATATTTATTTCACACTTCTCTGGTGTTGTAACAAGACTTGATTTGATTCTACAAAACTTCAGACAAATCCATTTCAAAAATATGATACAGCAACCAACCAGTAATTTTTTATCAGAGTGAGAGGCGTGTTAAGTTTTGGATTTGTGGACACACACTGTAGGTGTTTTTCACAGATTTCCTAATGGTAATATGGGGATTAGAGGAAGGTGATTGTGGGGTCAAAGTCAACCACAGTGCAGCAACCTCATAATTCCCAATTGCACCTTCCCTTGCTTTTATAATAGTGGACCATTATCGTTATGAAGCTGGATCTTTACTTATCATTCTATTTCTCCTGTTATTAAATTTAGCTATTGCATTATGCATGCGGGCGAATATTACTGCAGTCTGTATTCGATTGTTGAGGAGGCTGCCCTTGCTTGAGATTGCTTGAAGGGTTTTCTCCTTCAGTCACTGAGCCCCTGAACCACAGCATCGCACGATAACTCAAGTCTGTGGCTTTAACATTACAGGATATGTTTCCAACACGACTCCCTGCAGCTCCCTGTTCACAATTACCATTTATGACTCTTTCAAGCTACCAAGCCATTTCTCATGAACTTACACAGTTGTAGTGTCAGACCCTGCTTTAGCTGCAAGATCAGGCAACCCTGCTACTGCTGATTGTGGTAGTGATACATATTTCACTTTTTCTTTTTACAATTTCTGAAACATTTTGTTCATGTTTTGCCTAATGGAAGTCTATTTCAAGGCTTAATTTGTAAGATGAACATATTTATGGTACATTAATTATGATAAGTGTATGTAACCAAAACACTACTCTCTCTTTCACAAACTAAAAGATATATAAGAGAAAGTATTTATACTGTACTATGCACAGTCAAATTCCTTCCACTGGCATTTTGTTTGGCCTCTGGCTTGTCCATACCACTGATGTTACTCTTGATTCCCACAAAATAGAGATAGCATGGTGCATTTTTAGCAGTTTGAGGAGCCTTTTGTAATTGTTTTGAAGCATTTTGGGCACTGCTTTGATCTCCAGGCGCCTCACTTTTATCCACCCAGCATGCCTTGCAATTACTAGAGAAGTGCTCCAAGCACCCAAAGTTGAAACCTTTCCAGTTCTGAGCACAAAGCTGCAGATTTATATCTGATGTCCAACCTTAAGAAATTAAAGGTTGGCTTTGCCTTCAACAGTTTTGCTTTGAACACAGAAAATAAAAAAGCTGATGTTTTTTTTCAATAGTTAGCTAACATTAGCTGTATTATTATGTATTTGGGTCACATCGGCATTTGACCACATCATGTGACTTTCCTGTATATAATCCTGCATGTATTCCTGTATATATCTAACATGGTGTAACATTGACATTCATGATGTATACCGATGCCATAATGACAAAGGTTGCATAACTTTCAAGTGATTATTTTAACCCAAACCATGATTTTTCCCTAAACCTGACCAAGTGGTTTTTGTGCCTAAACCTAACCAGACTTTAACCACAGCGTTGTCACACCATAAGACATCATTATTTTTAATAGTGATTTTCAACTGTTTTGGAAAGTGGCATATTACACTTCAATGGGTCATTCTGAAAGCTCTCCTATGGGTCATTCAGTCTGCTCCCCACTCCCATCCATCCTCTAGACGGCGCTGAAAACACTCATATTTGTCATTTGGGAGTCATTGGAAATAGATCTATTCTGTCATTTTGGTACGAGGACATGTTGAAAAGACAGTAACTTTAAAGATATTGACTTGATGTGACTAATTTGGACAGGTGAAGCCTCATATTAGCTTCAGATAAATTTTTAAATACATTTTTGCATGAGAGGAGAGCTGTGGAAGTTCTCCCCCATATAATGGTCAGTATGAATAGGAGGAATGATTACAGCAAAAAAAAAATGTGTCAATGTTTGTTTGGGAACCTGACACACTTTAATTTTTTTTAACCTATCCTTTAATGTAGATGTCCTATTTGATTATGCCCAGCATGTGGTATAACGATTAGGCCTTACACTTATACATCCAAGTAACATCAATCAGTCAATTCATAGAAATCTGGTAGAATAATGTGATTTTCCTATGAATGTTCTTTATCAGTGTGACTCGGAAATAAGGGATAAAAGCATTTTATTGTCAGATTGCATTTTTATACACATTGTGTTTAATCCTAAATACAAGATTGTTTCATCTAACCACAATTTAACTGTAATGTATTCATGTTAAATAAGAGATGAACAGTACTTGTATGCAGTTTTTATTTTGCTTTTAATGGAATTCAGCCCCTAAGATATAAGCAGAGAATCCCTGATTGGGCTTATTGAGCCGTTTGAGAATTCCCTGCGTTTTGTTGTGGTAGATGGGTGAAAGAGAGCAGGGTTTCCGCTGGCACAGCATTATTGGATGTGGAGAGTCATGATGAAGACATAGTCATCTCTTATCCCAAGGACATGTTCACGTTCAAAGCCCTGACCATACTCCCACTGGCTCATGTACTATACTCTAAATCCCTTTTGCTCAGACTACTTTTATGAGTTTGTTATTGTTGTTTTTCAGGTGCTCTGTCCATTGTTTGTGTAGCTGTAATGAAAACCTAGAATGAGAGCCTGCCTATTTGCATCTTTTGGCCTCAAGTACAGGAAAGAGAAACTGAAAGGGAGTCCTGTGTCATTGATCCTTCATGGATCTGACTCTGCAGGCAACACAACCTTTGTTGTTATGTAACTTATACATTCCTCCAGCAATCCCAAAGCTGCCTACATCCACATTTACAGACACCTGAAACTCAAAGCTTAACCATGCCTGCAGTGTTGGCTGACATGGAGCCACAGCAGTGGAGCGAGTACCTCCCCCGAGTGTTGAAGAGAGTTTAAATATTCTCCAACACAAACAGACCAGCAGCCTTTGAGCGAGAAAAAATGTTGCTGTCCTTGTCAGCCAGTGCAGAACAGAGATATGTAATATCTGACTCACTCGTTGATGCACCATTGATGACATTTTATAGTTTCTTCATTTTCTTTTATCACCTGTTCATCAATTGAAGATAATCCATAAACCTTTATCACTGAACTTGGCAATTTTGGTTAGCAGCTACTGACGATTATTCATCATGTTCCCTAGAATGTCATCACATTATGTTTATCGAATGTGGTTGGGCAAACATCTTTGTTTTTGTGAACATTGCTACCATGATGCAACTAATGGTCACCAATTTCCATCTCATACCGACATCTACAATAACTTTACTCCTACCATGAGCTCACAACTGGGTCCATCTACCTGAAAGGAATAGTTTGACATTTTGGGAAATACACTTATTTGGTTTTTCGTCAGGAATTAGACGAGAAGATTGATACCACTCTCACGTCTGAGAATACTATCAGTTTTTTTATATAAAGCTTCAGGTTTCTTTTCCTTAACTTGCTCTTAATTATGAATCCTGGCATGTTACTGTAGATTGTGTCTAGCTGCAGAATGTAACTGCTATACTCCAATAACAAACCGACTGGTTAGATGTTACAGATGCACCTCTTTTAGCTGACAGTTTTGAGCTCTTTGAGTTTCTTTGTTTCTCTTTTTTACTCTTCCATGTCTTTCTTTGTCTTTCTTACCTGTCCTCATCTCACACCAAACCCCTGCAGGCCTTATGTAACATCAGACAAGCCCTGTGTCTATCCTAAGTTTGCTATTCGTACACACACACACCTATCCTTAGGCACAGCGCGAGCAAGACCATGGTACTGTAGTTCTGCAGGTTTCAAGATCCAAGAAGATTTAACCCTTACATACTGTTGTAATTTGACCCATTTTGAGTTTGAAAGCAGTAAAGACACCCTAAATAACTTTCTTTAAGCCTGACAGATTATGACTTTTCCTAGAGTCGCCCAGAATATACAAAAATGGAAATATTTCAATATTATTTATTTTTCTCCAGCCAGTATAAATATTTATACAAATTTTAACCTGTGTTTATTCAAAGGGATTTTAAACTCACTACCCAACAAACATGCCCATGTGGGCCCACTGTGGGTATGTGTGGGTTTACTATAGGGAAGCATGGGTAGGAAAAACCCAAACTAATCCCATGTGGACCCCATGTGGGTAAGCATATGTGGGGCCCACAACAGTTTTGCCCTGTGAGGCCCCCCTGTGGGTTTTCTGTGGGGATGTCCATTAAGTAGGATTCAAACCAATTTAGTACTGTGCCAGAAAGTGCCATCCAGTTTTCCAGTCTAGTAATATGTTGTGGTCAATTGTGTCAAATGCAGGACTGAGATCCAGTAATAGGACTGAAATTCTGCCACTGTCTGTGTTTAAATGGATGTTGTTGAAGACCTTAACAAGAGCAGTCTCAGTGCTGTGGTGGTTAAAATCCTGCCTGAAAGACATCAAAACAGTTGTTTAGTGCCAAGAATTTGTTCAGCTGTTGAAATTTTTTTCAAAAAGGTTTTTCAATGATTTATTTTAAAAATGGAGGTTTGATATGGGCCTATAATTGTTCATTAATGAAGTGTCTAGATTGTTGTCGTTTTTTAAGAGTGGCTTGATGGCTGCAGATTACAGGGCTTTGTCTAATTTTCTGAATTTTGTCAGTGAAGAATGAGGTAAATGTAGGCTCTGGTGGATAGAATTTCAGAGGCTAAAGGTTCAAAGGCTGGTTTTGTGTAATCTTGAAACAGTGAGACTATAGATTGGCGTTTCTGTGTATGTTTTCCTTACCAGTGTGTTCATTGTTACACTTGTCAATCCCATCAATTACCAGGCAACCAACACATTGATTGCCCAAAATAATTCTCCCTGTAGTGGAGGGCAGTTTTTGTAGGACTATAAAGTCAAAGGAGTGACTTGGTAGATCTGTTAATCCAAGATGAAAAAGGAGACAGTGAGTTGAAGAGAAAGTGTTCGAAGAGGAGGGCAAGAGGGAGGAAACGGAAGAAAGGCCTTTGTGACTTCTCTCATGCAAAGGCAGCACTGTCGTCCTCACATACCAGCCACAGCAGCACAGTAGTCTTGACCTGATCAGTCTGCAGTCTCACAGTCAATTGTCACAAGGGGACAAATGAGAGGGAGAAACAACTTCTGCACAACAAAAAACTGCAAAAGTGATGGGGGTTTTTTGTTTGTTTTTTTTTTGCAGTTTTGTTTGTTTGAAATTTGTGTGTTGTTTTGTTTCATGACTCAATGCAGAGTTGACTGTGTGCAACTAACAGAAAAGGAGGGCGTGTGGTTTGCAGGCAGTGTTGATTGATGGTTTTTAATGGTTATAATGAAACCTACCATTCAAAAATGTTGTTGCATTCTTCACTTTCAATAAAATTCATAGAAATAATTATGGTGGTTTTGTTCTTCTGTTTTAGATAGCATGTGATGATAATGTGTGAATGTAATTTTTCTATAAACAAATAGTGTCAATGCTAAAGAAAACACACTGCTCTCTGAAATATTAATGAAGGATAAATCACCCATTTATTAATGACTGATAAGATATCTATGGATGTAATATAGATTTGTGGTTCACAAATTTGGTATAGGAACTAACTATAAGTGGATACTTAAGCCGCATCAACAGTGACCCACTCCATAATATGAAGGGTCAGGATATGAATGGTATGTAAGGGTTAAAAGAACCTCAGTTTTTTTTTTACCTGTGAAGATGCTTTGGTGTCCTGCTGTATCTGCAAAGTGTCAGTACCTACAGTTTCTCCCCTAATCCCCTTTGTATTTATAAAACTAATGTACCTGCAGTTTTACTAAGCATCTTTCTCCTGCTTTTTCACTCACATATGACCTACATGCTAGAGAGAGAAGAGCAAAGGGAGGACAGGGTGGGATCTTTCCTCAGGGTTTGCACTCAAGAGACTCTGCACAAAAATCCCATAATGGATTGTACTGATGGGGACGTCTGTGCTGCTTTCAAGTTTGAAATGGCAAGAAGAGGAGGAAAGGGTTCAGTTTGCTTTAAGATCTGTGGCTGAAGAAGTAGCATAAATCATTAACTAAAGCAAATACTGTAGATGTGATTATACCAACAGGTGGGTGTCACCTGAGTTGAGGTGAATCTCTAATCTGCCCCTCTCTTTATTGGTTGTTCCTGCAGGCTTAGTGGCAAGTTCAAAGCAGGACCGATGGGATTTAACATTTATCAGGTTGATCTGATGATTTGTCCTTATGTGCATCAGAAAAATTCCTGCATGGAAAAATTTTTGGATGTAAATCATAATGTAATGATACAGGGGTTATTTATCACTTGACCTCAGATCATCACATGATGATTATGATTGATTCATAAAGCAGACTTGTCCCAAACAGTTGTATTCCTCTTGAAAAGTTCACATATAGTCTTATGAAAGGATACACAATACCTTTCTGAAAATTTGGCAGCCTTACCTAGACATACATACATAGGCACATCACTAATAGCCTATCACCATAGAGATGTGATTATTTCTGTTAGCCACAAGGCATCTTTCAAGGATACAACACTGTGTTGGTGCAGTGTTTCTTAGTGTTTCACTCTATACACTGACCTTTTTCTTTATTTTTGTCTGTTCTTGTAACTAGGTTTATACAGGAAGGGGTTTGGGGAATTGGGGTTTCTTTGATGTCCTGTGTTCTACATAATTGTTGAAAATAAATCTGAAAATATAAACAAAATATCAAAAAAATAAAAATAAAAAAAAGACATACTCGTCCCAAAGCTGACAGGAGAGGAATACAAGATGGGGTGTAGCATAAGTCAACAGGCTATTGACAAAAGAAAGGGAAGCAGATGACAATAACTTGTCTGCATGTACAGTGAAGCTTTTTTTTCATAACCAGTTACTACGCACTACCTGTCTATTTTGATCTAACATGGGCAGGATGAAAAACTCTCCTTGCTCCCTAAAAGCAGTGTTGTCTTGCACAGGACATACATCTTAGGAATAAAAAAGAGAGCAAAGACATGAAAGGTACAACAAAGTTTTGAAACTCCATGTGTCTCATTTGATGAGAGTCCTGTCAGGATCTCCCAGAGGAAGGTGCATGTCAGGGAGAGGTGGATGGTTGCTGCTTCTCCACAGGCTGCTCCATGCCTCCCTGCACTGGACCAAGGGAGGCCTGCTCGTTTCTCAAAGCCTTCTCAGATACGTGCCAGAACACTCTGTTATCTTTTCAAATCACACCTGAGCCAAACCTAGAGGGGGCTTGCTTACTGTTGTATGGGTAATACGCTTTTCATTTCTGTTCCTGGCTGGAGTTGTGGCTCTCCAGGTGTGGAGGGGGAATGGGAAAAGTAGGGATCCATCATCCTTGTTTCAGTTCAGTTCACATCACTTCATGCATTTTAAGATGGATAGGAGAGCGGGAAAACACAAGGCTGTTTACAGAATTCTCTCACATACTTAAGTAAATCTTCTTCTTCAAAGTAAAGGGGAATTATCACTCTGACAGCTCACATCAGCACATAAATCTTGAGTCTGTTAGGAGTACAGAGGAAAGTGAGATCTAATGTCAGCACAGATACCAAAGGGCTTCAGAGTTTGGAAGACTTTCTAAGAGGATGACAATAATATTAGAGTTACTATATTTTTATAACCTCATAACACTCCCACAAGTCCCTGTAGGTTAAAAAAGAAACAAATGCACCATATTTATGCTGGAACACAATAATTCTAAATTCAATTTTCTAGAAAAGTTCCCAAAGACCACAGATTTTGTCAATACCTGCAGAAAAAACATGCTTGCTCGTATATAATACAGTATATTACATTTGATACCTAGATATGAGATCAATTGTCAAGAGAACGAGTGCAGCAAAGCTGACAAAGAAGTTACAGAAAGGTGCTGCTTTCAAGTGTTACACTTTTTTTTTTCTCTATGGATTGTATATAACTGATGTTAACTTTTTCCTGTTGTACTCATGGCAAGATTTTCTGGCCTCCAACAAAAAGCCTTATCATAAATTTAAAATTGTCCGAATGGGTTTTTACATCATATTTGCCAAAAGTAACCAATATAAGGTGCAGCTGGAGCTGGAGATTATCAGATGAGATGTAAGATGTAAAGTCTATTGTAAGAATACTGCTATCAGAATACAGACACTTTAAGGAAAAAGTTAACCTGACATGCCAGATGGTTTGTTACACAGAACCATCTGGGAAGTCGTCCATGGGAACTGTTTGGAAAGGAGAGGCACTTTGATTCCACACCTCACACCAATATATTGTACATCCAATGCCAATGCAAAAAGCAGTGTGTCCTTCATGCAGTGATAAAGTAGAGTGGAGGTCAGGTTAGTAAATGGGTGTGTGGAAAGACCTCTGACTTTCATGCAGGACAGCAGACTTTGTGTCCTGCAATTAGCGTTTTTTTTTTTTTTGTTTGTTTTGTTTTTTCAACCATAACCACCATCTTTTGCTAAACTTAACTAAGTGTTTTAGTTGCCAAACCTAACCATTGTCCCAGCAAGCATACCCCTTTGGGACCAATGTGGGGCTACTGCGGGAATAAAAGCAGCCCGCTGTAGGCCCTGTGTGACACGTGTAGACCCCATTTTGGATATCAAAAGGGCAAGATTGCGCTTTTGATATCCAAAATGGGCCCTAAACAGGCCATCCCACAGGGGAGCCTGTGTGGGCTTTCTATGGCTCTACTGACATATTTTTGCATGCATTAGAGTTCAACTCCTTACTTATCCAATACTGTTTACCAATACTGTACGTTTTGGAACTTTGACCATGTTTAACATGTCATAGACATACAACATCATAACTGTACAAAAACAACAGAAAATCACAAAAAGCCTTATATGTCCCCTTTTTGAAGAATCTTTAAATAAAAAGCAGATCTGCACTCCAGGCACTTGTCCAGCGAGACGGATGAGAACCATCACTGCCATTGTATCTCATCCCCCCGCCCAACAAAAGGCACTGTAAAGGTTGACTTTACAGCATAGTGATCCATAGAAGGAGCTTTTAAGCATCATTAGATTGGATCCAGTTTCCACTGGACAAGACTATAATGGTGCTTTACAAAGCCAGTCTGGGATATCAGACTTAAAGCTGAACAAAGTAGTGCAGTTAGGATTTTACAGGCACCTGGCAGCACAGAGTACCCCCTGTTGGGCACTGATCCCTGTTCTTTGGAAGAAAAGCACTTATTATTAATAATTCAGCACCAGAGCCACTTTATTATCAGATGCAGAGCTTTGTCCTCTTAGTGAGTGAGAAGCACTGCTTAAACCCTCAATCTTTGTTCTGTATCTCAAATAGGGAATCAGGGACAGAGAGCACTATTATGAGGTGAAGTAGTAGAAGAATATTGTAAATGGTGTCAGACAGTTTATTAATGCCCTGTCTGGTGTAAGTAGTCTTTGTCCTGTGTACGAAGAACCTTATTAACATTTTCTGTCCATCCATCATGTGTTAAGATTTGCATTTGATGTGTTTTTTCTGAAATTGTCACAGAAAAACTTAATTTCTTTTTCTCTTGGAGCCTTGATTGAAACCCAGAGTTAATGCAAGTTTATGTATAGTGTAGTTTTATTACATGCAATAGACAGAGACAGAGTACCTAAATTAATGAAAGTCAAATATGCAATAATCTCTATGTTCCCTAAAGAGAGTCTCTTTTTGTGCACGTATAGGATTTTTTTTTTTATCTTACTTTGTTTTTTTACACAGCTGTACAGCTTAATTTGGCCTAATTTTGTAATTTATTTCTGCGTGTGGGTCCTGATTTCTGCACTCTTCAACACCATTTTGACTTCATCATGTGACTATCGGGGTGGAATTGGCTGCACATCATGAATTATTCTTTTAATAAATTCTGCTAAATTAAATTGTGATCAAAAGACTCTGAAATCCAGACTGTCAAACGGTACATTGGTCTGTCAGACTGTGTGCAATTGCCTTACCAGACTACAGAGTATGAATTTTGCATTCACAGAACAATCTTGGAAATACTTCACAAACTGATTTTTTTATGAATATGCAAAAAATCGTTTTAACGCCTATAATACATACTATTACTAAATGCAAACATATGGCATGAGACCATAGTCACCTAAAGGAGAACAGGAAAGGACGCTAAATGTACACATGATCTAACTCCACTTCCTTGTGTGTATCACTGCAAACACTGGCCTATTGCACCCATCTCTGCATTACTTTGCATACATTTTCCCCTGAGTCATTCTATATGCATGTATTTGGCTTGATACCACACAGCAGACATGAATAAAGTCTGCTTAGCTGTTGCTATAATTAAATCCCATAATTGAAACCTGAGGGATTATATGTTTTTGTTCTGCACTCTAATCACTATTCGCTGCTATACGTCATCCCTGAATATGATTGTCATGCTCTTTTCATTACGCTGAGTGTGAGGCTGTGCTAATGTCAGGATGACAGACCTGTGGGTAAATGCTTTTCTTTTTCCCCGGTCTCTCTGCAGCAACCCCAGGTGGGGGGTTTGAGTCGCACACCCCTCGTATAGTATCTCATACAGTAATTACCAGCTGCACAGCCAGAGGTTTGTCCTCCTTTAACATCTTTGTCTTTATCGCAGAAATATCTGTGTCAGCTTGTCTTCTCTCAGCTGGATGAATCTACTTTCACTTTTAGATGTTTTTCTCTGTTTTTCATCTACTTTTTTTTACTCCATGAAGCACTGCAGTATCACAAATAATAAGGCTGGTGTGGCAACAGCCTCAGCAGTGCCTGTAAAGTCCATCTGAAATATTGAGTGCGGATGAGTGCACTGCAGTTTTTATCCGGGTTATTATGTTCATGCATCAGTCACGAGGCTTGGGCCATTTTCCCCAGACGCCCAAAGAGCCTTTTCAGCCTCCTGTCATCAAAGCTGCTGTCAATTCTGCCACTGTCTGTGGCAGGTGTGCACATGCAGCTGTTTATTGTTCCCTAGCAGGTCAGGTGGAGGGCAGGTAAATAAAAGTACGTCAGAGTTGTGTGTTTCTCAGTTTCATGTGCGTGCTCTGCATAATGTCTAAGCATTAAGAACCCTAATGTGATGGGAAACAGCAGCCATTCCCCCCCCCACATGCTCCCTCTTCCTCCCTTTGATGGCAACCCTCTTTCTTGCCTGTAACTCCTTACTCATTATTTCTTTGCATATATCCTTTGCCTATGGTGGTGCACACTGTATGTTGAGACATGAGGAACAGGACTCATATCGGATTAATTAGAAGCTGTAAGTGCTGTAATCTCCTCCAAAGTGAATGTTCTCAGCCAGCCGCATTCTTTATGCTGAACAGAGGAGGTTGGTTTGATCCAGATGCAGTGGGTCCACTCCTGATAGCCACTAAACTATTACCAGAGCTGTCTACTACTACTACTCTCTCTCTCTCTCTCTCTGTCTCTCTCTCTCTCTCTCCCTCACAACTCCAGCCCAGAGGGCAGAGCGGGGATAGGCCAGAGAGGACAGGAACAGGGTAGGATGGGGATATACTTGAGATGGAATGAGAAGAGTAATGGAAATGCTTTTTCCGTCTCATAGTCACTGGTAATGATTAGCATGAATGACAGGGCTGCTGCATTGCAACACTGAGATATAGTTGCTTGCATACTAAAAAGCTTGCTAAATCATGCCTTTTGTCTGTCTCTGAAAGCCAAAAATTAGATCCATCCTAAATTTCTTTTCACCTGAGCTCTTGCAGTTTTTATTAAAAAGAGGTTAAACTGAGAGCAGGCACCATAGCTCTCATATTTTCACATTTCTTCACTAGATGTCAATTGTTTTGGAGGTGATTTCTAAGATTATACTGCTTTGCAATTCCTGGCCTAGAAGTATTCTTCTGAACTTTGAACGCCTTACGAGTCTGTGTGCAACCTGAGATCCTCAGGTGCAAATCTCCTTCCTGTTCCTATACTGCATCCCAAAATACTTGAGATGTTAAGATGACTGCCTACCTTCTCAGATACACACACACACACACATACACACACACTCATAGTCCATTTTATTTTCTAGCAACATTCTGTGATGACTTCATGAGGTGACAAAATGGAAAAACAGGACAATGGTATACATTTAAATGAGAATTAAGAGCTCTTTTGTATTTTTATCATCATTATTCAACATGTTCAGTAGTTGGGAGAGCCTTACAGACATGTTTGAGAACCTGAACCTTCTCCATTTTTGTATGAAAGATAACATTGTAGGTATGAGTTGAGCACACTATTTCTATGTATCTATCGTTTCTTTATTTCATTTAACAAACAGGGCAAGCAGCTGAATCCAACCTTCAGTTTCATCAAAGTTTCAAAGTTAGTTTATGTAAACCTTACACACAAATGTAACAAAGTAACAAAAGTAAAAGGAATATTAACTATGGCTGTTACAACAGGTGTGTGTGGTAGAAAGTAGAGTGTGTGACACATAAACACACATCAGATATAAAAAGGGTAAAATTAAATCATTATGTGTGTGGGGGGTGCTTTAGGACGGCATGGAGGGTCAATGGTTTAAAACAATGAGATTTTTTTTTCAAGTTAATTGGAAGCCGACGCAGCATGTCCCTGCCTTGTTCTGCCTCCCTCCCACATGGTCTCATGCACCACCAAGCCTCTTTGTGGAAACCAAATCTGAGCCACTTGCAAGGGTCTCTGTGCTTTGCTGGAGTTGAAAGACCCTGAGTGAAGGCTTTTCTCTGGAGCCCCTGGGGGAAGTCAGCATGGGTTTTCACATGGAGTATGTGAGAGACTGAAGATTATTTTTTGGTGTCAATTTTTTCCAAATTTTTCCTGCTTTCTCTTCGCATTTCTCCTTGTGCTTTCATTGTGAGCCCACCAGGGCCAGGTATTTGAAAACACTAATGAGACATTCATAATACCCCGTAGTGTATCTATAATGGCAACATGGTCATTGTGTGGATCACTGTGATATCAAATTGGTTATTGTTACACTTGGAAAACAAGACAATTTTATTGATCTAATTTTATTTCTTTACAGGAAAACTCTGTGATTTACATTAAAGGTAAAATTCACTGCTGTGAATATGATGGTTTCTTAAAACTAGGTCACATATAGAGTAGAAATATACAATTATTTTTTAAATTGATACCCTATGACTAGAAAGAAAATGAGAAAAAGGCTGTAGATTATACCGCTTTTAAGGAGGAATCCTACAACAGAGGCTTATTTTCATTTAGAAAACATTTTTCCTCATCAAGTCTGGATATATCGTACTGGTGTGCAAGGATTATAAAAACAAATGGTGTGCTGGAGTTAGTTGCTGTATATCAATCAGTGCAAACTTACTGAGAGCTGTAACATTACACAAGCCTTAATGCTGCAAGATCTGCCGCTGGACAGTCAAAAGCTTCTGAGTCTGCTGTCTCCAAAGTTTGTTGCAGCACAGAGTTTTCTGTTCAAGCTGCCTGTCCAGCTGCAGGCACCTCTCCCTCAGCTGCCGCTGTAACGTACCTCCAGCCTGGAGATCAGTGGTTCCTGCTCCACAATGTGTTGTGTCATATTCCACAGCTCGATTTTCAGCCTTATATCATGAAACTAGTTTTCTACCGAATATTCTAATATTTCAAAGTATTTTTAGTACGATATTTTAGTGTCTGCTTTTCCCAATCATTAGCGTAGCATGGTGATAGAAAAGTATAGTATATGTATGTTTATTTGGTGGCAGGACCTCGAGGATGACAGTGTGATAGTCATATGGACATCATGTGCTAGAGAGAATCACAAAAGAAACTTTTGCCTGTGACTCAATTCAAACAGCAAGATGATGATGGAACTAATACTGTGGCAAGCTCTGTTGTATTGTACTCTGTTGTTATTAAACAGGTGCAGGAAACCACTTCGATCCCTGACCTCGCGTCATCCTCATCTCCGACCCCACATCCTTCTACGCCACCGTACCAAGAGCCAAAGTTTCAGAATAGATAAGTGAACTGGTGTAAGCAGATTGAGCCTGAATAGTCCTGTCTCTCAAAAAGTTCAACCTAATGCTCAGAGGGTGCAATCCCTTTATCCTGATTTGAC
This sequence comes from Euthynnus affinis, assembly GCA_029490765.1. Lineage (NCBI taxonomy): Eukaryota > Metazoa > Chordata > Actinopteri > Scombriformes > Scombridae > Euthynnus > Euthynnus affinis. The sequence continues at coordinate 17,991,648 of CM055856.1, read as the reverse complement.
CAAATTGAATGATGGAGGGAAATCTGTAACAGATCCTCCAATTTCAAGCAGAACCAGACAACATTGTGGCCTTACACAGAGCAAAAGATCTGACCTAGTGACAGCACTAATTGAACTGCCGAATCCCAGGAAACTAAACCTGTTTCTGTTTGGGTCTTCTGCACTTTGACGAAGGAAGACATTAAAAGGGCAGTAGATGGGATTCCAAATCCACGTCAAGATGTACAAACATACATCAATAAAATGTATGGGCTGTATAATAGCTATAGACTGAATGGGGACAAAATGACTAACCGTCTCATGCAAAGTTTGACTACTGATTGGGCGACTGTGAGTGTTGATTGGAGACCTTTGGAGAATGATAACAAGCCACTCCAGTGGAGTGCAGACAGAACACAGGGGCTCGGGCCGCATCTGGCCCAGATGGCAACTGTTCTTAAGGAAACATTTGGCAGGAGAAATGATTGGGCTGAAATTGATGCTGTGGTGCAAGAAGACAAAGAGACAGCCACACAATATGTTGCCAGGCTCACGGAGGTGTTTAATAGACAGTGGGCTGGAGCTGCGAGTCGGAAATGATGCAAATCCATGCTATGAGTCGCAATTGAAATCATACTTACTAAGGGGTTTGAGACCAGAGATTTCGAGATGGATCAAAAAGCATCTGGTTGGATGGGAGGGAGAGGGGAGAAAGACTATTTCTCAATGACGTGATGATAAAGACAAGGACAGAGAGCAGGACTTCTGAATAGCTTCCCCTACAGAATCAGAACCAGAATCAGATCTCAAGCCAGATGACCAGGTTCTGAACAAAGTGTTCCAGAGAAAAAAGTGAACCGAGCCGCTCTGGGACAGCAGTTCGAGTTGAAGGCCAAACCACATGGGTACACAGGGCACACTGCAAACGAGTGCCACCAGTGAGTGAGTAGTGACTCCATACTGCCTTCTCAGCCACTCCTCAGGTGACCTGTCAGTCCGGCTACACAGGGGGCACTGTGCAGATAGAAGTGCAGTGCCGTCTCAAACCGGTGAAGATTTCTGTGTTTTTCTAAAGTGGGCCCTGAGGGTTTAGGAGTTGAAAGGTTGTCAGGTTGTTGCTGCCACTTGGTGGACTCGGGAATTACTGAAGTTGAGCCATGGCGCCTCAGAGGAGCAGACAACCCTCATCATATCCTTCCTACAGTGGTGGTATTATTGGTTACTGTGTAAAAAAGTGATGACTGTCATGCTCTGTGTGACTGTTTTGCTGATACCAATTTGTATATGGTTCTTGCCTACTATTCGTCCTTATCTACCTTTGTCCAGAGGAGCCCGATCTCTGGAAGATGATGTCATCAGCCACGCTCAGGATGCTTGGTTAGGGATGATGCTAGGAAGGGTTGCCAGCCCTGTGACCTTGTTCAGGGCGAAAGTTTTCTAGGTTTAAGACTCTCAGTGCTGGGAGTGAACCCTTGTTTGGGCCAGTTCATTTAAGACCCAAAATTAAGTTTGATTGTTTTGCTCAAAATCTAGTTCTGTCTGATTCCTCCTCTGTCAAAGTATAAAAGTTCCTAAAGCTTTTCTGCTCCACTATTTCGAGCCCTTGAATGTTGGCAAAACTTAAAACTGAATTATTCACAGATTGTGATGGGCAGGATATGCGCGCCTTATTTCACCATGCCAGACGTCCTTGGGACATATCCACAGACCGATGTAATGTTTCTCTGTGGATACTACATGTATGCTCAACTTCCTACTGGCTGGGTGGGCCGCTGTGCAGCTGTAGAGCCGATTGTTCATTCCTTCATTGTTTCAGCCATGCCCCACTCTGGTGGACATCTGGGGGAACAGTGTATGAGGAGAGATGTCAGCTGCATGATCCTGTCTGGGGCTCTAATGTTCCAGAAGACCATAAATTATGGTCCACAGGTGAAAAAGTCATGCTGTCACTTTTTCCGTCTCTTGGAGTTGGTAAAGTGATGAGGATGACGACTATGAACTACAGGTTCTCTGGGTTTGTAAACACCACACTAGCTATGTGGCAGGCTGAATGAGAGGAGTTGCGAGGCCTCAGGGCCTTATGCTAGATCAGCTCACTGCAGCCACTGGAGGTGTGTGTGCAGTTGTAGGTGCCTCATGCTGCACATACATTCCTGCTAATGATAACGAGGGAGGAACCTTTCAGCAGGGAATTGCTAATCTGACCTCTTTGCGTGATGTTGTTGATCATGACTCCAAATTTGACAGGTCCTGGTTCATAACCAGTCCATGGTATGCTGTCTGCTTCATATTGTTAGCCTCAATTGCTCCTTTTGTAATTTCGGTCCTTGTAATTGCTTGTTGCATCATTCTCAAGGCACTGATAAGGAAGACTGTGGCTATGGTCATGCACCAGGAAGCAAGATACCAAGAGCAAATTCTACTTCTAGATTGGTGATGTAATGTTACAAAAGAAGGATTCTTTATGACGTTAATATTGAAAATCGTGAGAAGTGTTATTAACTGATGATTCTGTTGGAAACATTGTAACTTACAAATGTGATGGAGTTAAATATTTAAACAACCAAAGGGCCTCCCAAAGCCATCAATATATATCAGTGACTTTCCTTTGTTTCTTCAGAATTCTCCACAGAGACTCTGTGTACTCTCCATGTCTATTGTTTGTGTTTGAATTAAAGAGACTCTTGACTTTAACCAACCTCAGTCTATTTGGTGATTTCATCTATCACATGGTAGGCGAAGTGTTTCAGGACACCCACATTTGATCGTCGTTGAAGGTACCACTGATATAGCCTGTAGTTCTTCCTTGCCCCCAACAGATTTTGCAGCTGCACCTCAAAGACACAGAGAAAAATATCTGTTGTTGTGCAAAGTGGTCCTTTAAAGTGCATACACATACAACACTGGCAACCAGCCACCCTCCAAGAGTCACTGACAAACCACTAACCCATCTCACAGACAAAAAACACACACACATAATAACTAATCACAGGCCTGAGAAACCAGAAAAGCTTTCAGCTCACCTTTGAATGTGCATCCAGTTGTGATTTCAGGTCATCTGCATTGTAGCTAAAAGTAGCCAAGTAGCCAAAAGCACCTTCCTCAGATCTGGATCTTGTTCTAGGTACAGGTAGAGATACTACCTAAACCTACCTAAGTATTTCCAATTATTTCCAGTTAATTTCAACTTAAAATGAGACAAGAGACAATAAGTCTTGGAAGAACATTTATTTCTGGTGAGGATGCTCCAAACTCCCAATTTTACCCAACAGTCACTGCATCTTGATGTAGAAGGACTGCTTTTTAAAATCAGTGTGATTAAGTTGAGTCTGGTTGAGTTAATTTTATTGGCTCAATTTCCATGTGCACCCTGGATGCACATGGAATATGAGCACAGAGGTCATGGTATGCTGTTTTTTCTGTAAATTGTGCTGACCGACCTTGATAGAAGTAATGCCCATAGTGTGAGCATAAGATCACCTAAGAAGAGCCATCCAAGATAAATACAAAATGCAAAACACAATAGATTTTTATCAAGTTTTTGTTTCATTCTTCATGTTCATACTGGCCATGAAGAGATCCTTCCTAATGCAATTCAATGTAAGTGATGAGAGAAAAAGCCATAGCCCTCCTTCAGTACAAAAATATATTCAAAAGTTTTTGTTCAGAGCTAATATGAAGCTTCAGCCATCCAAATTAGTCAAATCAAGTATACATATATAGAGATAGATAGATAAGTTACTGTCTTTTTGGGGCCAAATTCCCTCTTTTTACTACAGTCCTTCCACTGCAGCTAAACCTGAGAAAACTGCCCATCAAGACACAAATAGGGAATTTTTTTTTACTAAAAAGGCTGTGGAACTGTGGAACATACGTACCACTTTATTTGACTAACTCAGACAGCTGAAGCCTCATACTATCTTTAAATAAATTTAAATATATTTTTGCTCAAAACAAGTACCATGAATTTTGCTCCCCATCACTTAAATTGTACATTCATTTGGAGGGGAGTTTCTAATCAACAGTATGTAAAGGAGGAATGAGCAAAATCTGTTTCAACATTCATTTGGGCATTAGAATATTGTTAATTTGAAAAATTGTGAACCTGTCCTTTAATGGTCATAACACTAGACTGGCAGCAAACTTCAAACTGAAAGACATCACTCAGACCGAAAACAAACTGTCTCTGTGGCTGTGTGTGTGATGAAGAGGTGCCTGGATACAAAATGAGGTAACACAGCATGTGATGCCCCCTAATGCTCTCTGATGCACCAGGGGCCCGGCCCCCCTCGTCGTCTTTCTTTTTTACCCCATCTAACATTGGTTCATCCTTTTCCTGTGGTTTGTCCTATTAAACTGCTGAAATCAAAGGAATTCATCCCCATCTTTTCATCCTCCTGACGTTTGCAGACAAAGGTAGATGGGCCTTCTGACAGCTTCTCATTATCAGCAGAGCTGTTACTATGGTTACCATTTCATTATATTCCGGTCAAAAATGTCTCTAATTATTCTTAAACAAAATCGCTGTCATTCACAGAATAGTTTCTGTGCTTGGATGCGCTAGAAAGCAGCACCAAGGTCACCTTTGCACATACCTCTTTTTCTGTTTTTTTTTTTTTTTTTTTACTGTAAATGTTCCTGGCAGACAGGAAATGAAAAGAAGGAATTCAACACCCAATTAGGTCACATTTGAATGGCTGGAATAAAGTTTCAAAACCAATAGATTATATAATGTGTTTTATGCCTGAATACCAACACTGCCAATGCCTGGAGAATACCTATTGTCTGATGTTTTAATGTGCAACTTCATGTTCACACTACTCGGTGGTGTCAGTAGTCAGGTCTGTCCTATTATCTGCTCACTAATTATTTAAGAGAAAGAGGAAAAGGTCAAGGTCAAGGAAAGAAATGCCCCTGTGAAGCTGTTTTTTACCTGTTCTTCGTCCTCCTCCACTATCCCTTTTTTCCTCATCTGTCCGATCCGTCTGCATCCTCTATCGTGTCTCATTTCCATGTTGGGGCTGAGAGACATTCACCTCCACTTAGCACTGTAATCAGTCTCCTCAGGCTGAACAGACAGTCAAGTGCTGCAGTTCATGTGTTTTCTCTCCACCACCTATCCTTTCTTTTCTCTCCCTTTCATTTATTTCTTCCAGTGAGTCCTTTCAGTATTGATAAAGGCCTCCGGCTGTGCAGTCATATTAATTGGATTTTAAAATGGAGCAGAGATTTTATTTAAAATCATTAATAACTGAATTAAGACATATGTTGTGTGTGTGTGTGTGTGTGTGTGTGTGTGTGTGTGTGTGTGTGTGTGTGTGTGTGTCAGACAAAAGACCTCATCCTTGAAGTTTGAGTTGAGCATATACAGTGCGCACTTTTGGTGATGAAATAAATAGTAGGATCTATCCTAGGACAGATGACTCTTAAATCAAATCCAGTTTTACTCATGCTGGGTGTCTAAAAGAGATAAAACACTATAGTGGAAATAAGAATAACTGCTGTGTCCTGGCTTAATTACTGGTGACCCTGTTGCTGTATTTCCTTTAAACAAAGCGTGGCATGTATAAGTATACGTTTGATAGACATTTACAGTCACACATTTAGAGAAGATGAAGAAAAGTGAGAAAAAATTAATTTAGATGGTTTCTTGAGGTTAGTGTAATGGAAGTAACTTTTGGCATTGCGTGACATGGAGCCAATCATTCATCAGAGCAGTTCTAACATGCACAAAACAATTTTGCACTTCTCATTTATGTCTTTTAAGTGTATTTTGCCATGTCTTGATAAAAAAAAGTAAGCATTAAGCAAGTATTAGCCTTGACAAGACTGTCATCCCATAAATACAAAAACATCAATCATTTCAGTAAATGCCCAGAAACAAAGTATGTGTATGTTCAAGTGACAAAACCCTTTAACAGTTGCAAAAAAATATGACTCTTGTCAGTCAGAGAAGCAGAGGAGGAAATAGTGTGGTGTTGTTATAGAGCCACAAAGTCAAAAGAAGGAGGGGGGTGAGGCGGATGTATGAGTCAACAAAATATCAGACTTATGGAACACCACAGTTCACTTCCTGTTTCCTGGCGACAGTGGACATTGTTTTTTGTGCTTAAACTTAAAAAACCTTAAAGGTGCCCTGTGGAGTTTTCTTGTAAAATCAAACATAAGTCATTTTACCATTCAGTGTTACTCACCAAAATGCATTGTGTGTATCTTTGCAAATTAAACATGAAACTCATTAAACATTTGTAAAGCCAATTTTATTTTTTTAATTTTTTTTTACGAATCTTTGCCAACTGCGAGTTTTGACACAAACAAAACGGGGACCCATTCATGACAATATGGCTGAAAAGTGTCAAAAAATCTACAGGGTACCTTTAACCCTAGAAGTGTCAGATCAAAAAAATGTTTTTGGAAGGCAATAGCAAATATTGTTGTCCTGCTGATTGTGGTGTCACATCAGAAATGTTTTATATATGTCAGTCTGGCAGGCAATTACAAACAACATATTTTGTCATTTAATTTAGAGAATGTCAAAGTTAGTTGTTTTAATTTGTTTTGTTTTTTTAATTAATTGCCCAGCTACCACCTGAGCAAGACACACATTTTTCAGACATTCATGAGTGTTTGATGCATAAAAGAAGATTTTATTTTATATCAGCAACTTTAAATCCTTTTCCAGTAGCTCAGAACCGCTCATCATACAAAATGTCATTGGTTTCCACATATACAACAAGTAAATACATAAATGAGAAAATACAACTTTTTGTTTGACCAGCTTTCTAAATAAAAGAGTGACACTAAGACTCCTGCAATTTCTGCTCCACTGAAAAAATACTTACACTTAAAAAGCATCTTGTCATTTTTTCAGCATTTTGCTCGTCAAGAGGTGGCCTAGGTTAACTGTAAGTCTCGAAGATCCATTTTAATTTAATTTTGTCACAGTTTTTTCTGGCTAATTAGTGTTCCTCCCAAATGAGACACATTGTTCTGCTACAAAGGCCAACACCAACAATGGCTGGGAGTTATGTAATGTTCCTTGCTAACTTACTGTAGTAAATGACTTACTCTCCTCTTCCCTTTCACCATCACATCTCTCCAACTGCTACTCTCTTGTGTGCTGGTATTTACCTTTTTAAAATGGGCTGTTATTGACATTTACTGAGAAAATAAGTAAAAATGTCAAGCCTTGCACCTCCAGCTGTATTCCTATTTGTATTTGCAAAGCAGTTTCATGTTTCAACAGTGTAATAAAGCTCAGAACTTTATAAAAAATTTGCATTTGCAGATTGAAACATTTCAGTTATCCTGTTGCCAGTAGTGGCAGGCAGACTGTAACAGTTTGGAAAGTCCTCTGTCATGCTGAGACATTTTGAGACAGGCTCATCTTTCCCCTCACACACACACACACACATTTACAGGTTCTATAACTAAACAAGTCCTGAACAAAGCCAGAGGAACAATGTGATTGCACACAGGAGATGGTCTTTTGTTTTTATCTGATGAATGAACATAATACTCATATTGATTGTGAGTGGGTCCTCCCAGATGCCCTTCCAACCACAGGGTTTTAACAAAGCTAAGCACTGAGGTTAAATGCACACTTTAATCAGAACTATCATGATTAACCAAGGTAGCCTTCTGCTCTTGTGGGGGTTGATAACTTCACTGCCTGACACTCCAGTGACAGGTCTAACTGTGTGTGTGTGTGTGTGTGTGTGTGTGTGTGTTTTAACTCAGCTTTTACTAGGAACAGCTACAATCCAAACAGACTGTTAAATACTGGTCTATTAATCAATGCAGATCTATGAAGATGAACCAGCATCCATCTCATAAAGTACGCTATGAGAACCCAAAGAAAGCCTCACCTCCCTGGAGAGCCTCTGTTCTGAGGAGGCTAGAGCTTTTTTCCTCACTCTGCCCACACTCACAGAGCTGTTACCTGAGGCTCCTGGTCTGCATGGCTTTCCAAATCTGTGGCAAGCTAGACTCTCTAAGTTTTGGTTCTAACCGTAGTACAGAAAGGCCAGTTTTTGAATGGGTATTGGCTTGTTTGCATGAAAGCCATAATGTAGCCCTACCTTCATCAGCAGAGGGCTACAGAAAAATCAAAGTTGCTGCAACACAATGGAAATCATTTGGCAATGCACTGCATTGCTCTACAGTTTATTGAAAAGCTACAACTATTAGCAATGGCTGGTGAGTCTTCTCTTGCAAGAAGTCACTTAAAGTTTCATTTATATACTGCTATGATATTGGATGTCCATGTTAAACATAGTCAAAGTTTCAGCCAGTACCAAACGCTTCCTTTGCAATGTTTTCATCCTTTCCAGATGAGGTGATGTCAGATCTTGTCCATAAACAGCCAACTGTTCTTTATTTTTATTTTTTTTTTTTGCTGATTTTTCTTTGTTTTCCAGTCACACATTTTTATATTCAGGCTCAGATTCAGACTCGAACATTGAAAAGTTGCCATTTTGTAGTAAAGAATGAGAAAAAAAGTGCAATCCTACTGCTATCGTTTTTTTTTTACATAGTCTCCAGAGCTCTGTTGAGGGGCAGCTTGCAGGAGCTAATATAAATGCAAAGGCAAGAGGATCAGATTTTATTATCCACATATGGATCACATGTTAATACCAGATGCAAATGGGGCCTGAATGCCTTATAATGTAAACACAGTTTGGATATATGTGTCTCGAAGGCCCTATCGCACCTAGGATGAGAAAAAAAAAACAGGTGGCAATTTGTTTTTACATTCTTTGACTCCTGCATAATAGATAATAATAGTCAAACAGATGTGATCCTCTCTCTCTGCATCTTTTTATCTCATTACAATCTTCAACCAACCAGCACTACTGTAGTGTATTGCTTAAGGACACTTCAGCGGGGTAGATCTAAATGGGGGCCTAACAACAAAAAAGATCTGGCTCATGTTCAGACCAGCATGTGAACAGAGGAGGCCTTGGATCCAGATTTTTGTGGGGAGTGAGCACACAGCAGGCATCTAAGAGCAATAGCCCCCTGTAGAGTTTCAGATGGAGCTGTCCACATACTGCACACCATGGATATATGTGCTGCATCGAGGAGTGACAAGTGGAGGTTTGAAGGCCGGCTGTGCTGTGATGCACACATCCGTGAAAGCTCACTGTTAATGCTCTGCAGCACGGAACAATGAGCATGACTTTTCTCTGTCCCCTTTGCTTCATTGTGTTACTGTAAACCTGCTGATGTACCAGGACCTGGAGCATTGTCTTGATTCTCCCCAGTAACGCCCAGGAGGATTGGTGCAGAGAGAGCGCTGTCACAACCAAGCCTCTCTGATCATTTATTTTTGATTCACCAGACATAAGGCGGGTGGAGCAAGGAGGAAAGAAAGAGACAGAGAAAGTCAGACATAAGACCTATTTAGCATTTTTTTTAAAGAGAGTCTTTTTAAATAAATTAGTGAAACAGAATAGCCCTGATACAAGAACAAACAGACAGTTGGTAAAAGAAAGATCGAGGTGAGGTTGTTTGAGGCGGGTAGCCTCAATGCTTTGCCTTGTGGCATCATGCTCCCTGCCTCCTGCAGGCTGTTGCACCAGAGGCAGAAACATCTCCATGTTGTCCCCATTCTTGGGTCACACAGTCTTGTGTGAGGTGATGGAGCTCTCTGGGGACACAGCTGGCTGCACTCTGTCAAAACACACCATGCCGGGGAGGAGGAGATGGAAAGTAGCTTTGTAAAGTCAACATTCGGCTGTGGGTGGCAGAGTCAGTGAGACAGCAAACACACTACAGATGAATGTCTTTTTATACACTATAGTGCCATCGGTCCACATGAATTCCTCTCTTTCTGTTTGTTGTATTAAACCATTTGCTCCAATATGTGTCCCCTAAAACTATGATTCCCTGAATGTACAGGCTAGATTTCTTACCAAGGTTGAATTGATTACTATTAATTAGGCCCTGAAGAGTTTTGCCTCAGAGCAGACACACATTTCCTATCTTCATGCCTGTCAATGGAGTGTTTTATTATCCAGCAACATTTCCCATAGGCCTAAATAAAGTAGCAGTCTAAATTAGTTTCTTACTCATCTCTCCATTTTCTCCCCCTCTTCAGACTAACATGTTTTACGGGAGGACGTCCTTGTGTAATTCAGAGCAACATCAGCGCAACTCACTTTGACGGGTACACCTCATAAATACAGTAAATTGGTTGAGGGTAGTCCCAAGTTAGGGCTTGCGTGCTGCCCGTGTGATGGAGATATTTGTGGGATCTACCCTCATGATATCTCTTAAAAACAAAACCACATACATGACATGCATCATTGCGGTGGTTGAATCCTAACAGGCTGGGATCCATATTACAGTGTGCAGCAGAGTCACTTCCTGTTTGGCAGACTGAGAGAAGCTCTGCCAGTACAGAGCCCAGGGCGAAGACATCAATCACACTGCCGACCCTGGACCCACTGGAGAACTGACAGTGTCAATGGTACTACTGTGGCCACCATCAATCACTCCTCTCAGTGCAACACACTCCTTACAATCATGAAAACACAGAAAATGCATTCACACGCTACATACGCTATGCATATCCAGCAGCATTAGTCCATTTTACAGGCAAGTGGCATTTATATTAAAGGAGGAGAAACAATGCTGAAATATCAAGTAGACTAAATAATTGCAGGTCAAAATGTCAAGTTATCAAGTTTTTCCAATATCCAGCTGGCCCATACACAGTCTGATCAGTCTCATAAATACTCAAGCCTCCCAGGCCAGCACGGTTTTAATATTTTTGTAAAATGTCTATGAAATTATGAATAACTCACTACACAATTAAACTATAACCCTTAACATATGCTAATTCAGTGGAAATGAGGAGTTTAGCAGATTAAGGGAGAGCTGTCCACAGCGGTGAGCTTAGTTACAACATGCTTCCATTGTTTGGTTATTTCCTGCAATGGGTTATTTGTAGAAAATTATCACAGCCATATCTGACACTGACTGTTGGACCACTGACACGCTAGAGTCTACATTTCTGGTTACTATTAAGAAAAAATGGCAGTCATGGTCAAAGTGTAGCAAAGTAATATAAATGTATAAACTGAAGGTATACAAGCACTCAAGGATATCTAACTGTCTAAATGGAAATAATTCTACCCTGTTGGGTAAAGATAACAAGCTGATGAGCAAAACGGCATGTTAGCTTACTCTAAATGAACATCTACCCTGCAGCAAAGAGCTACAGAGGTAGGCTAATAGTAAAGAAAGCAATTCTGTTGGACAGTGCTGTGTTGGGTAAAATCAAAACTACCTATAATATTACAAAAGTCACACAATGACAGGGGAGGTGGACAAACTGCCTTTTCATTTGGAGCACCCATCAAGAGCCCTGCACGCAGTAGCAGTGTGATGCTCCAAATTTAAGAGCATCACCCTGTATGTGCTCTTAGTTTTCAAATCCTTATTAGAAAACCTATTTTCAAATGCCTCCATCCCAACCTACAGTTTGTTGCTAGCAAGGCTAGGTAGCACTGTTCACAAATCTGTGGCACTTTTTTATGCTGCTATAACCAACAGAAGCATCTGGAGATGTGTGGTGTATATTAGAGATCATTCAGACATTTTAAAGTCCTTGTTTCAACAGTGGCTCTGGAGATAGGAAACAGCCTAAGCACACTCGTAACTGATGCACAGTGGTACCATTCATGGTTTACAGTGTTAACAGCATAAGTAATTTGTGCATAAGACATTTTGTGCTGAAACGACATAGTCTCACAGCAAGGTCAACTCTGCAGCACATCTGTATCAGCTCTGTAGAAGATAAACTGAACTGCTGTAAAGCCTGAAAACATTAGAGGATTTTTTTTTTAAATATGGCACAAATAAAAGTGACTGGGAGCATTATGCAGATAAAGCTGCAGAGCAGAAGGTGTGGGTTTTCAAGCATCTTTTTTTCTGTTAATCTTCAGCACCTCTCAGTGGACATAGATATGTATTGCAAGATGCTGCACAGGATGTAGCAATGAATTTAAAAATTCAAACCAAATTCTTAAAATATTTACAGGCATGTGCATGAAATTACAATTGCAATCTGTGATATTAGCATTCAACGTATTACCAGTGATGCTGTGGGAAGTATACACTGTTGGAGTGGATGGCCATCCCAAGAGGAGTCCCATAGCCAAAGACATCTTATTTCATGGAGGGAAAACACGAGACAATATTTGTTTGTTGTCTTTGAAAGTCTAATTTTTTTCATTGTCTGGTTAGTAGATAAACAAAATGATTGATATCTCAAAATGTTGACATCATCATTTAATATAGCATTCCCTCATGCTGTGTATGTCTCCCTAAATCACTCAGACACTCGATGACTTTTTTGTACATGTGTCGAATCAAATCAGTGGACGTCTCAATCAGGCAAAAAACATTTTCAGGAGTCCAAAGAATCAGCAGGAGACAATGGTCTGAGCAGCAAAGATGAGCTTTTAATGTCAACAATCAAAAGGAGAACAAGTACAGTGTCAAGTGGCAACACCAAACGTGTTCTGACTGGCTAAGGCTAGTTCTTGGTGAGGTTCTTGGTCATCATGAGGTATACATATTATAATCAGTCATAGCAAGGTTGATGTAAGGCAATATGGTGAACTTATGTTTACTCAACCCTGTCACAGAAGATTATATCAAGTAAATTACTTTGCTTTGCAGTGTTTTACATTAGTCACAAGTCTTATATTTGGGATTACACTACACATGTCCATCGTATATAAATCATCACTACTCTGCAGTTAAAGCTTGGCAGTTGCTAAGATCTTAGTTTGTATCCTATCAATGATTCAGTGGCTCCATCATAGTTTTATCCCACAGTTTTAGACAAGCGCACCAGAGAGAGGATTCAGTATGGGGCATAAGGTAGTTGATGTCAAAACACTGTATGTTTTTATTATGCTTAATAGATTCCATTAGAGATCATATGACCCAGTAGGAATCCCTGCAGTTCAGTAGAGAACAGCAGATGTCATTAACAATTTACGAGGTGAGCTGGTGGGCCAAGCAAAGTGGAGCACGGCCTCTTGCTTCTTGCATAATTTCTGATGTGTTTGTTGTTTTGATTTGTCTAATCCTCTAGTTTCTAATAACACCATAAGTACTCATATAATATGCAGATGGTTGTTATTCATATTAAGTTGTTTTGGTATAAATTATGCACGAAACTCCTGAACTGGATCTACACAAAGTTTCTTCACGGGTCCCCTGCTTCATTGTTGAAATCGTTCTTCTCTCCCACACTAATAAAAACAAGTAAATGCTATATTCCTGAGGAAGTAACAGCCATTTCCTGGTCAGTCAAGCAGCACAAGGAGTGTGTATGATAAGAAGAGGAACACCCCCTTGCCACCATTATTGACTAAAACACACACACACACACACACACACACATACACACACACACACACACACACACACAAAGCTATGAAAAGAGTTTGTGTTCTACACCCCTCACGTCTCTCTTCCTATGGCCCTCCCCTGCCCTTCTGGCCTCTGCCTCATCAGCCCTCTGTAGCTGTATCTTAAGCTTACAGCAGTGAACTACCATCACTCAGGATGGACTACAGACCCCCAAACCCAATGCTGCTGCTGCTGCTGCTTCTCACGAGCCTCCTACACTTCTGTAAGGACCCACTGTTGTGCTGCTTCAAGGATAAAGGATGTTCCTTCAGTTATGCCTGATTCTAACTTGTTGTCTCCTGTTTTCTCTTCGTGTTTCTCTGCTTTTCTTCAAACACAGGGCAATGTGCAAAAGGAGAGCCATGTAAGTATCATTGCCTTATATACTGTATATTTGACTTATAATTGGTCCAGAGGGTTGTAGTTTCTCTGGCGTTAAAACAGTTTGAGGATACCCACTCAGTATTAGAAAAGGAGGTTATTTTTATGTCATACACCCAAAAGAGTTATTTTTTGCAGGAGTTGGGCATTGTTTTATGCACTCCTGGCCTCCTTGATATTTTCAAGTATTTAGTGAGATTCATTGAAGCTATTTTTAGTTGTCACGGATGACGCTGGGTAATCTTTCACATCAGCATGAGAGTATGAAGTTCTCAAATTCGGAGTAGCGTTCAAACTACAGGAATGTCAATCAAAATGTTAATTTGATTGTTGTTATCTTTTTGCTTTGAGGTTTATGCAGAGCTCTTTGCTAGCTGGTTTTAGAGACAATAATAATAAATAACAAATTTGGACAGTAATAATTCTAAACTCTCTTTCTTGCCAAGAGTTAAAAGAAAAGGTTGATACCCCTAAGTATGAGCATGGTATTGGTCTTCTCTTGATGAGAGTAATCTGAAAGTAATTTAACATATTTCCAAAAAAGTTAAATATTTCTTTAAAAGATTGTTGTGTCAGTACTATTCCCGAGGTCAAGAAAGAATTTAGAGCTGTTGATAAATCAATTAGTCGATCGACAGAAAATTAATTGGCAATTTTGATGATCAAATAATTGGGGGTTTTTTTTCAAGCAAAAATCCAAAATATTCGCTGGTTTGAGCTTTTCAAATTTGAGGATTTGTTGCTTCTTGTAGTATATGATAGTAAAATGAATACTCTTGCTTTTTGGACTGTTAGTCGGGCAATATCACTTAATGTTTCACTAATTCTAACATTTTATTGACGTAACGATTAATCAGTTAATCATTAGAAATAATCAGCAGTTTAATCAATAATGAAAATAATCATCAGTTGAACGCCTAAACCTAATGTTCCCTCTACATACTCTATATACCTCTACATTATGTACTACTTCTACAGTCATTCCCAGCCTCAGCTACCTCTACATTACTCAGCCCAGTGCCCATACTAAAAACAGTTCTCTGGGGATAAAGTGATTTGATGTTTTGTAGCTGTTGAAGCAGGTTGCACCGTTTTGTTGTTACTGACGGAGAGCAGAAGCTGGGATAAATCAACACAGCTCTCCCAGTGGGGAGAAGAGGGTCAGACACTGTTTGTTGAAGCTTTTCCTTCCTTTAGCAGCTCCTGCTTACTGGGCAGTAGATTGCCAGGGAGTGCCTTCCTCCAGACTTCACCTTTATTGTGGAGAGAATAATAGACTCTGACTCTTGTATTGTACCAGTCCCAGATGTTGGTTTTATATAATCCAGATATACAGTCCTAATTACATTATTTCTCTCTACTATGTGTGCATGTTTGTGTGACATTGGAACCCACAGCATATATTATAGATAACGTCAGGCTGTCAATCCTATCCGGCGGAACCGTTCAGAGTGGAACACTGGTGACCTTTCGCTGCGAAGCAGTCATCAGTCGAGACCAGAACTTTGACCAGACAAACACTTTCCAGATTATACGGGACGACATTACAATCCACTCCAACACCACCTCAAAAGATACAATCCAATATGAGCTCGACTCGGCCAGGGCAGCCGACTCTGGGAATTATGAATGTAAGGTCACAGTCAAGGACAAGTACAAAAGCAGCTCCAGCCAAAGACTCACCGTCACAGGTAGGGCTGAAAAGGACAACTTGGTATAATATATGTTCTATATTATTCCCTTTGTTGTTGTTGTTATAGTGTTTGAAAGACAAGGATAGGATAACAAGAAAAATGCTTCCCATATATCAGCACTGTTGGGGAAATTCTATGTAAACTAATAAGACCATATTGGTAGTTTTTAGACTAATTTTCTGTCCTTAGTTTCAAATCATACCAGCACAAAGTGAAAATGAATTTGCAGACAACCAAAATTTGTTTGAATTAGTAAATCCATCACTGTGTGTTATTATTTTGTAAAGTTGGTAAATGCAGTCATGAGTTAGGATGGGTCCTTGGTGCTGTGCTCAAGGAAGTTCCACCACCAGACATTTGATAGGGAGCTGCTGAAAAGCATTGCATTCAATGTAACCCAGAGGACAAACAAAAACCAAACAATGACGCTATAAAAAGAATATGCAAGTTCTCTGTATGTATAGCTCCTGACATTTAAATTGAAGGGGTCTTGTAATTTTGCATTGTTTTCAGCTGCAGCTGGCAGCTGTTTTCAGAGAAAAAGCTCTAAAAAAAAAAACTTCTTTACACAACTGGCTCAACAACAAACAGCAGACAGACAGTTTGTGACTAACTGATGAACATAGTGGAGCACTTAGCACCTAAAAAGCCAAATATTTCCCCAGGAGTTGTTAGAGACCAAAAAAAAGCACACTTACATTCACCCAGTGGACAGAGCCACAACTCCAAATTAATTATAATCTCTCTCGCTCTGTAACTGCAGGACATGTAAATAAGTACTTATTTGCTAACATGTTAAACATATCAACTTAAAGGTTTATGATATGTCAGTGTTAGGGATATAAAGTTTCCTTTGGGTTTTTGAAATCTGTTAAAACATGAGAACTAGAATATTAATTACCCAGCTATAATTGACACTGGGTGTCTTAGTTACTGATTAGATTACATTTTGGCAATACATACCCAACAGTGCTACATTTCTCACACCCAGACAGCTCATATATCTGTTTGTACTATTAAATGTGGATGAACAACAATTCCACTGTAATTTTGGGTTTGTTTCTCTCCAGGCTTGCAGACTCCCACTCTTTGGTTGAATAAGAATGATCCCTATGAGAATGAAGACTTCATGGCCACCTGCAGTGCTCCAAAGGAGAAAGGAACCCGTGTCTTCCGGTTTTACCAGAAATTCAGGACCGGAGAGTATCAGCTGCTAAAGGAGACAAGGACCACTCAGAATTCATCAGAGACCAAGCTGGTCCTGAACAAGGTTGGAGACAGCCACCTGTACTGTGAATATCAGATCCCTTTGGTTTCTGATGCAGGACCCTCCAACCACAGCAATGAGATTCAAGTTACAGTCAAAGGTAATTATATCAGCAGCAGTTATGTCACAAGGAAAAGATCACATTGCTTCAACAAGAGTTTGTGATTGACTATTCTGAGTTGTGTCTTGCAGCCCTCTACATTTCCCCTATCATGAATGTGCTGCCCTCCACAACTGTCAATGAGGGTGATGTAATCGAGGTGGTCTGCAAAGTGGTGAATCCACCAAGCAACACTGAGGTATTCCTGATTAGGGCCAGGAGGATCCTCAAGAAAGCAAATGTCAGCCTCAATCATCGACTCACAGTACTACATGGTGACTCTGGAGACTTTGTGTGTAAGGCAGTTTGGGGCAATGTGCAGCAAGAAACCAATCAAAACATCACAGTCAAAGGCAAGTATTGAATATTCTCCTTATCATCAAGTATCTAATATAACATTGAGTACCATCTTATCTTAAGTTTAAATCCATTTTTTTGTTTTTAAAATAAACATGTACCATATAAAGGTCATATAATGATTGGTTTTTGCTCTCCAACAGAACTGTTTTCAAAGCCACTCCTGACTGTGAATACCGAAGACATATTTGAGAAAGACAAATTCAGTCTGACCTGCTCTGTCTCCATTTACGCTCGTGAGAAGATCAAAAATGAAACCGTTCAGTTATCAATCTACAAAGATAATGTCAAACTCACCAGTGGAAGCAGATACACTGAGGTGGCACACCCTAAACATAACGGCAACTATACCTGTAAAGCCCAGGCTGCTTCTTTTACACACAGTTTTGTAAAAGAAAGCCAAATAGTTGTTGTTAAAGCCAAAAGTAAGTCATCAAGTGCATGGAACAAGAAGAACTCATTATATTACCACAATTAAGATATTGGAGATGTTTTTATGTCTGTATTCTGCTTTTTGCTGTTGCATTGACTAAGTGGCTGATTCTTTTTTTTTTTTAAGTTCCTGTTTCAATTCCCATGATGAGTGTGGTGGGGGGGGAGCTGGTGTTGGGGAAGAGCTTCCAGCTGATCTGTCACAGTGATAATGGTACCCTGCCCATTGAATACACCCTGCTTGTCCCAAACAAGATACGTGAGAACAGGGAGGTGAGCAAGCCGGGGCAACAAGCCATCTTCAACATCTCAGCCATCTACAAGCGCTCCGACATCAGCACCTTTATGTGCCATGCAAAAAATTATGGCAGGCCTCCCATGGTGGGACAGGGATACCAGCTACTAGGTTCGACCAAAATCATAGGTGTGTTGGATGCAGGAGCAATGACAACATATTCAATTAAACTGATGTAAACATTGTGGACTGCAGGTTTAACACACATTTTACCCATTGCAGAACCTGTGTCAGAGCCAGTGTTGACCATGCAGCCCGAAATGGGGGACATCTCTGAAGGGCATGAAGTGATTCTTGTCTGCACTGTTCAGAAAGGCACTCCTCCCATCACCTTCACCTGGTACCACACTGAGAGAAAGCATGCACTTGCTTTCCAGACCTCTGAAAAACTGAGAGGAATCTACAGCATCTCTGAAGTCAGAGGAGAGAACAAAGGGACATACTACTGTGAGAGCACCAACCAGGCCAATGAAACCAAACAGAGTCGCCGTGTCGTGATTGGAGGTGCGTTTTATCTTCACTAATAGCGTGGGTAATGGCTGTGCGTGTGTGTGTGTGTGAAGACGACATGAGAAAGGTGTGTGGGGAGCAGTTTCAGATGATGTGACAAGTACTTTGTTTGAAGCATACTGAAGCCTTTAAAAGTATAAACCTTAAGATTTTTGTTCTGGTTGATTGGTGACATTTGTGGTTACTGATGGTGACAGCAAATGCATTGTAACACTGCAGCAAATCAGCTACATTGCCAGAAATATAACAGAAGGGCCGATGGTGTGTCTGTTTACAGTGCAGTCAAACAAACTCATGTTGTATTAATAAGGAAGTCAGTCAATAATTAGCCCTTTTCCATCATATTGTGTGCCACTGTGATCTCATTTCATGATGTGCATAGAACAAGTAGTTTTCCAGCAGAGCACAGTAATAGGAGTTGGTTATTTGCTGAGTTGGAGGTGTATAACTCACTGTGGCTGCTCCTTCTTGTGGTATTCCTCCCTTGCAAAAATTAAAAATGATCTGCAGACAAAAAATGCAGAAAATGACCCCTGTCTTGTTTTTTTTAGATGCTTGCAGTTTTTGCTAGCAAGTTTTTTTTTTAAAACATGAAATGTGATGAATTTTCCAGGGACACTGTTCTGTTAAAAAAGAATTGTTTCTTGTTACAAAAGCAGTACACCATCAGGGTACACAGATTGTTTTATGGGACTTTTTGACTCAGCATTTATTAGGTACTTAAAGACCAGCAGGAATATATATAATTGAGCCATAATGAGTTTGGAGTATAGAACCTGAGGACATTTTTACTTAAGAAGTATTAAATGTACTATGTATGCCCAGAAGTACAAGATAAACTACATAAAGCAGAAAAGTTTCTGGTTCTTTGAGAACATTTTGAACGTAACATGCTGTTTTTTAACATTAAATTATAATATAATTCAATCCATGTATTTTATTTGTTCTACAGTGAAGATGGCTGGGTGGAAGAAAGGTCTCATTGCAGTCTTCTGCATCCTGCTCTTACTGGCTTTGATCCTTGTTATCTTCTTTAAAAGACAACTCCCTCGATTTCAGAAGAAAAGAATTGGCGAGCTGTCGGTGTGAGTTAATATTGCTCATTTTCTTATCTGTGTTTCTAAAGTGAAGTAGTGTGAATTACAAGAGTAGGCAGTATGATGACGCCCGCAGAGTTTCCTGTTTTACAAAGCTGATTGTGTTTTATGTCCACCTTGTCTTAGGAAGTCCGCCAGCACCAAGGCAGAGCGGCTGAGCCTCACCCAGGCAGAGGTCAATAAGGCTGCCAATGGTAAAGCCTAGTGTGCTGATATGAAAACTGTGCTGCAAATTGTTCTAGTAAACTATTATTAAAATGCCATCTTTGTTTGTTGTTTATTTTAAAACATTAAAGCAGTTATGTAGAATGTCTTGACAGAAGAAAAATGTCCTATAATTTGAACTGAGACCAGTGTTGTTTGTCCTCTCTGTATAGTCACTCCTGGCATGATTGGAAAGAGTGTTTGGAGTGAACATGTATCAGGCTCTGGTGAGTGAGGTTTTTAATTGTAGTTATACTGTTATTAAAGGGTGATGCTAGTGTTATTCTACATTTTTCTTATTGTCACATAAATCCAATGAAAAGACCAAAGTCAACAAAGTTTTAGTCTGTCTCTCAGTACTTTCTGACTTCTCTACCCTGTCTGTGGCACTGAAAAAAATGGCTTACAAATATTTACTTTCTTTTTTCTTTTCTTTTTTTAAATGAACTTTCATTTTTTTTCTCAAATTGAAGTGAAAAGTGCATTTGTTAGGGATTATTTTAAGTGGCAGATTAATACACAGTTGGTGCTTTAGTAAGTAGCAGCAGCAGTTTGTCGTAATGAAGGAACATGCCAGTATGCCTCATTGATGTTTTTTTTAACTGGTTTTGGACAAAAATTGAGGTCTACAGGGGAATAAGCTGTATCTATAAAGTAATTATGTTTGACTACACAGACAATATTTGTAAGTAGTATCAATTTATTGTTGGTTTTGGTATTTCCATGGGATTTGTTGACAATAAAGAAACACACTTTAAATATTACTTTATGTAACTTTTATACTGTCAGAAAAAATATGGAATACTGTGAAATTTAACTTTATACTGTATTGTTCTCCAGAATCTGATGACCAGAATAGTGTGACTGGTCCAGAAAACCCAAAATCTCAATATAGTAAGCTTCCGACCAAACAGGCAGATCCTAACACGGGTGAGACTGCCTTTGAACATGATTCTTTTTATTTTTTATTTATAGTATAAAGTTATAGCCTCAAAATAAATCTAATAATTTTGACCTTAAAAGCAGTGTCTAAAGAATAATGTGTTTGTTCCATGACAGTGCCGGTGAAGAAAGGAACAGACATGGAGTGCAGTGAAGTATGCAACTCCAAGCAAGGTATGAATAACATCCTCCTCCTCATTCAAATGCCTCTTACGTTACAGGGAGAGAAAAATCAGGCCATTTTTTGAAGTTTGAAAAAAGCGCCAGGAAACAGGATTAGCTCAAACTGTAAACATCTGCATTGTTAGTGAAAGAATGTCCCATTAAAACAGAAGGCCCCGTCGCCAGGTGTCCATTTCCTGCTTTCGTCAAAGGGAACTGTTCTAACAATTATAGCTAAACTGCGAGTACATCCGTTAGGACTAAGTGAGCAACACAATCCATTGTGTGATACTCATGGGGGGAACTCTTGTCCATTGTTCAGTCATTTGTCCCTAATAACTCCTAACAGTTTAAAATGTCAGCTGTATCGGTGTGAACAATAATATAGCAGTGGTGAAGGAGAACACAATATCAGGTTTGTTTTTTTGCTCTATGAGCTTACTTGCTTGTAAGAAAAGACTCCATTAGCATGTATATATTTACTGTAATGTCAATGTGTGCAACGTGATGAACTCTCCGTTTCCTGGGAGCGGGGAGCTGTTCATGCTAGCGGTGGTGACTAAGCAAAGCCCTTTAATCCTCAGACTCCTTTTGTTTCCTGAGCTTGTCCTGTTTTGTTATTGCAGGTGTTCCAGAGAAGGCTGATGGTGTAAGTAGAAACACGCACAACACACATTTACGCACATCATGCATAGAGTACATGCTCATACTACAAATAGGAGCTAACATACACACCCATATACACACTGTATGGAATCTGTTTGCTCGGAGACACATAGAGCTGTTTTTTATTGTTTGTAGACAGGTAACTGAAAGACTCGTATTCCAAGTTATAAAAAACACTCACTAATGCTTTATTTTACTGGTCCATAAATTCATGATAATTTCCTCGGATGTTTTGCAGAAAAACATATGTAATTTAGCATTAATTGTTTAATCAGTAAACTTCAAAATAATTATTTCCAGTTAATTAACCCATAAGTCATTAGTCAGTACACAACAGGTCAGCTGGACATGCAAAAAATTGCAATATGTTGACAGACAAACATTAAGTTCATCATATGTGAAAAATTAAGTTTACAATAGTTAATGAATAATAATACATTTTTACATGAGTTCAAATGGTGCAGTTATTTCAAGGAAATTCCTTTGGGAAATCAACAACTGTTTTTTTTTTTTTAACTTAACACAATTAATTAAGTAATTAAAATAACTAATAAATATAGATTAACAAATCTATCTAATTTTCCCTATAATTTGCACCAGATTACATAGTTTTTTGTCAACTTTCTAGAAAATACTAGGTAAGTATTAAGACGTTTTTGTTTTACAAAATGGAATTAAGTGTTATCAAACACTCATTTACATTTCTACTTTAGGTTTCAAATTGTTCTAGTTGTATTTCCGTGTTTTGATGTGGGCGTTATTATTTTCCCTGGATTTCAGGATTTTATTGCTATATTTTTGCTGAATGTCTTGCACTTCTTTGTGTTTCTTGTCTTTCAACATCTTGGGATGATGTTAGAAATAAGAATTTTAACATATAATGTTTTCCCTTGGATTTTGTTTTTGTGCCTGTAACTCATGCCGTAAATTAATCATATTATATTCTCACATCACTGTTCCTCTTAATCTGCATATCTTTGTTCAAGAGGAATGTGTTTTGTTATGAATCACAAATTGCTAGAGTAGTCATCTTGCAAGCAGCATCCGTTTCAGTGATCCAGTTCAAAGTACAGAGCTCTTATTATTTCTTCACACAAGTCTCACATTTCATTTTTCCCCTCTCAGCAGGGGTCAGTGGAATACGTACAGCTGAGTCATGACACGGATCACCACAGCGACCACAGTAACCACAGCAACCATAGTGTCCAAGATGACCACTTGGATGAGATTGACAACAATGCTGTCAGCGACACTGCCGACCACGGGGAATAAGAACACGACCCATCGAGAATATTTATTTATCCAGCTCGTTAATGCAGCTGGAGTCTTTTGTGCTGAGCAAGTTTAAACAGCCCTGAGCAAAATTACACACTTTTGGTATTTTTTTTAGTGCTTTGCAAAGAACATTGCATATTGTAAATTCACGTGCTTTGCCTTTGATGAAGGGCAAATAAACATGTTTTTGTTAAGTGTTTGTCTTCCTTAGTTTTCTTGCCAAGACACAGAGAGAGGATGTGTGTAGTGACCCCCAGAGGAAAAGACATTCAGATTTATATCCTTCCACTGGTAGCAGTGGTGACAGATTGTGAATGGTAACAAAGGTGTTTGAAGTCAGCAGAGTAGTGATATTATCTCTTAATGACGTGGTTGGTAACAAATTCATTAGCTTCCTCTGCAGTGTGAGAGTCAGTGTTTTCTGTTTAAACCACTAGAGGACAGACTTTAGGCAACGCTGCATGGAAACTTGGTGCCATCTGGCTGTGATCTCTTTTAATGTGAGAAGGGCTTTCACTGAGTTGACACACCATCAGGAGATATCAGTTTCATTTTCCATTATCTAAGGTTTAATTGAATGACATAACATGAACATATTCAAGGTCTATATATGTTGATGTGTTTAGCAGGTGAATCTCTTGATTAAGACTAAGACTATGTGTACCGATGCAACGCGAAACTGAAAAGTTCGGAGCTTCTGACAAGTTTTGCATGTAACGTGTTCAAGACTGTGTACAACAATTAAAAAAAACCTCAACATCAGAGGAGGATATGCTATTAATATAGCATATTAATATTAATATTAATATTAGTATATGAAATCTCACTTTAAGTGACATAATTTAAACATGTTAGAGTACATTAAGTATGCATTTTGTATGAGCCAACCATTTAACTACGGTACTAAACTATACCAGAAAAGACACTTTACTCCAGTGCTTATTGTTGAAGTGTGTTACTTCTCTCCATAGCTTATCTCATGATTTAAAAATAATTATAATTATAAGTAATAATAATAAAAAGTTCTAATATATGGTGTTATTACTAAAAGAAGATTCTTACACACAGGGCTTAGAATGATGGTATTTTTCCTTCAGTCCTAAAACTTTTCTGAAGACACACATATAGTGTCATCATTGTGCATATACAGGCCCTAATAAACTGCAGGGCTGATAAAACCTTCACAGTTTCCCACTTCATACCTAAAGGTGATTGCTGTACAACTTCATTAAAAGCTTGAAAATGTGGAGGTGTCCTTGTAGCCTATATGTTTAAGTGGCCGACATTGCAAGACCTCAAGTTCAAATCTAGATGGACGATGCATGGAAGATGGAAGGTTTTTACAGTCTATGACACTGACAAAGGAATTGACCAATTATCCATATATGACCAGGCAGAACTAATAATAAAGTTTTCTTCTATGCACTGTCATTATTTTTGTAGTTTCTGAGAGATTGACACACATCAGCAGGCAAATGGGGACAAGAGGAGCAAATTATAAAGGTACTGCCCTAGACTTTAATTTGAGGGTATGGACAGCGTAGATTGGGTTCACTCAGTTCAGGACTGCTGTCGACAGTCTTGATTACGAGTATCTGGTTTTTTGACAGGAAGCTCTTAGGAACACTGAACAGCAGATGAAATCCGTGTGGGAATCTGAAACACCTGACACCAGAGTTAACACCAACAGCCTGCCACCAACACATATGCTTTCATCTCCAATCTTAGCTCAGACTAATGTATAGCCTGGCAGAGGAGTTGATATTCATCTTCATTATCTGCCTGCCTATAGTTTGTGTGTGTGTGTGTGTGCATGTATGGGTTATGTCATTGCACAGAGATGTCTGATATTTCCTTCTCCACCACCTCTGAGCTTTGTTCACCACTGCAATTGTGCTAAGTCTTCATGAATGTGTGCACAATACGTGACACCAGGGTGTGGTACAGTATTTCCAAGGTTTGCACCATTCCCTAAGGCCCTCAAGTTCTGATATGCTGAATGATATTTGTGCGTCTTGGCCACTGTGGGGTCCACCAAGGCATCTATGAATGGATATGGCCTCAGCTCCAAGGTGCCAAAATGAAAACTCACTCCTGCTCTGAGGATAGAATCAGACGGCTCATGTTTTATTAATCACATTACTTAATAGGGAGGCAGGGAACAGCATATTCTGAGCACCAGTGATCAGGCACACAGGAATTGATACTGTGTTACATGAATATCAGGAGTCTAAGTTATAGAGTATCAGAGTTGTTAGAAACAGGCTGGTGGAGTATAAATAAGCTGTGGGCATTTAAAATTAAAGGCTGAACCTGCAATGGGTTTTATATTTGGATACATGTGACCAAATAGACAAAACCACAAAGTCATATTACACCTACTTTCACCCTTGTGTTTGTCAGGGAAGAAGAGAGCACCTTGACTGCATTCGTGTGGGCCATTTCAGACACCGTACACTTTGCCCAAGGATGGTGCTGTTCTGCCCTCAGATCATAGCTGCCTGTCAGCTGTGTCAGGGAGAAGATGATGGATTTACTACTGTTCTTAAAGTTATGATGTGTAAGGTCATGTACCCTCACAGACCTAGGAAGACACCCACCACCATCCCCAGAGAGAAATGCTGTCACATGATCAATGTTTATGGATCTAATAGTGTGATAACTAAGGAAACGGTTGGCTGTACATACAGTACATATGTTGAGAGTGATAGATCGGTCTGTTGAACATTTCAGTCTTACGAGCATAGAGTCTCCTCTTTATTGCTGCACGTACGCTTTTCGTGTCTCCACCATGTAACCTGATCCAGCCCCTCCTGTATCTGGAGCACACCTCCCGAACTGCCATTGGCTGCAGTGCTAAAATTAGCAATATTGACCCCTATGAAATGCATGCTGGGAATATCCTGTCTTTGACTTGGCCTTATGGGGCCTGTGCTGTTTGTGGTCTGCAGCAATGAGGTCATCATGTAGACCTCATATTTCTTCTTCCTGCAAAGGCACATTTATGTTATAATGACATACAGTACTTATTATATCATGTTCATTTGATTTTGAAATTCTAAGAAATATATATTTCCTATATTTCCTTTGTGCAAACATAGCATTACTATTCTTAAATGAATGCATTCTTGTAAACATGATAGCAGTAGTTGTACTTACTACTAGTAGGTAGTGGTAGGAGTCAATGGTTTGGTTATAACTTTTATAGCCAGACAGACATTCCTTGTATTATTTAGATTTTTCTATTTAAAATGACATTTCACATTTTATTTTAAAAACTGACTTATGACAGACAGGATTTCACTCTACTTTATGCTGCTCTGTTTCTCTCTCAGGATGCTAGTCAATTGTCCATACCAATATTTCTGATGATCTCAACCAATCAATTGTCATTCAGTTCCTTATAGCATTACCTAAAGTCTAAGCAGGTCTGTGTGTTTCCTTTAACAAGTGACAGTGAGCTAGATATGGGGCATACCTGACCTGATTATTTGGCAACCTCAGGCTGTACTATGCAGTCTTCTAGCTGTAGCTATGGCACACTGTGAATGATGAATGTTTTGAACATCACAAGTTTAAAATAATCCCAGCAAACAAGCAACTGCTGCTGATTTTGGTTGGTGTGCCACAGGTGGGTGGGTGCAACTTATGCAGGTATAGGAGAAAAGATATAAGTAAATTATTGACATAAAAACATAAGTGATCCTCTAGTAGTAGAAGTGGTAGTAGATAGTAGATTTGGGGCTGACATGGTTTCACTCACACAAAATGTGTTTCATATCAACTTTACCAAACAGTTTGTGATGGCACGATACAAATTCAAAGGGAAGACCTCTGTGCATCAAATGCTTTGTCTATGCAACTTAAGTCAGCTTGTGCAGCAAATTCCCTGATCTTCTAAAATACAAAAAACATGACAAAATGTTTCAAGACAAATGAGTTGTTCAGTTCAATGGTTTATTACAAGCATTTTATTTGCACTCACTAGTAGCAAAATAAGTATATTGGTGTAACTGTGATCTCTCCATTATACTCACAAAAACAAAACACAACCAGTGTGCTCATTTTCATTGCTTCAATAATTAGCAATCCAATTCAAGACTACAAGGTAGTAAGATAAAGACAAATGTGTTATCACATCACTCTGTTACATACCTGTTCTGTTATGACCTGCCTTTCTCCAGTAAAAGCATACCAAAACATTATAATGTACTACGAGTACAATATAAAGTGTGACCTCAATTCAATGTCAAGCCTTACAATAAAATTAATTGGCAAGCCACAGAGTTATTTATCGAAAGGATAGTATTTCATGGCCCAGTTGTCTTCCTGCATAACACTCACTGGTACAAGGCTCATTTAGGAGTCGTGCAGGGACATGAAGAGTACCTGCAGTCATGTAAAGTCCATGTCTGTGCATGAAACCTGCATTCAACAACACATAAATATTTCTAAAGAGGAAGTCTGATAAAAGGTTTACAGCATACTGTAGTAAGGTGTTTATGCAATGCTGCATTTGATGCATCCGTTTTCTATTGTTCAAATAGCAACTAATAAATGTCTGTTTTGAAGCTGCTATCACTATTTTTTATGCTGCCATTGACAAGCAGCCACATGTCATTATGTTGTATAAAGGGTGCAGGATAAAGGCATCCCATTGTGTGACAGTGAGGTACTCCATTGTCCTTCATATGCTGAGTAAAGGTTAGATTTAGTAAGTCCACCTGTTTGATGTCGTCCATCTTTAATTGCTTAAGCTCTCACAGATCCAAGAATTAATTCATCATAACCTTGTGCAACCTGGTCAGCAGTCACAGCAGCGGTGAAGGAGGTTGTTCATTCGACACTGCTTTAGCCACTGACCGTTTCCAGACTGGAACACACACACCCTCATTGTGCAATCAAGCATCAACAAATTAGACACACGTATGCACAACTTTTAACCCCTGACCTCCTTTTCCATGGATGCGGGCTTCGGCTAAGGTAACCCTATCCTCACACAAACATTCAGCCAGCCTCGGTGCTACTCCCGTTCCCCTCTGTGCTAAGTCTCAGCCTGCATGTGTCCTGGACAGCTGCTGCGCCTGTTTACTGCCTTTACCTCTTTGCAGGGAAGCATTCTTCATACTTGGTCAATGTCAGCAACAGCGTCCCTTAATGGGGCAGCAGCTTTCCACCTTTATCTTCAACTGAGTCTCTAGATAAAACACAAAGACCTATTCTAAACAGTCCAAAAGAGCTTTAAACCTTCTCATGGGACAATTTATCCACTGCTGTACTGGTAGCCTTTTTCATTTTGGGTTACACAGGTCACTGGAAAATATTATAGTGTTTATGAGGAGACGCAGACAGTCGGGAGCTGTCAGGGTTCAAATGCTCTGCCCTTTGTTATGCCAACATTTAGACATGGCCTGAACAGCTATATTTCTCTTGGAACAAAAAACACATTTACACTCCCAGTGGGCAGTCTGCGGAGTTCAGTCAGCTTACCAGTCTGCACCTGTTATTGTTAGGGTCTACATAACAGCTATGACATGATTTAATGATTTAAAAATAGTTTTAAAAGTAGTTAAAGTTTTATTTGAGATTATGTATATTAATTTATACAGGTTTTAAGCTCTGATTCTGTATTCTTTATCACTCATCTACAAAAATGGAATTACAATATGTTAAAGGGGTACCCCTGCTTTTTATTCAACCCTAATGATGTCATATGATTTCAAACTTTGCAAAGTTCCCTTAACAGCCACAGAAGACATTATACTACTGTTTTCACAGGCTGAGTAGTACTCATGACTAAACTGAACTTCATGTGTAAAATTTATGGAATGGTCCTTAACTACTATGTTTAATTGATATGAAAAGTCAAATCAATAGTTCTTTGATTTTGTTGTTAAAATGCAGCATGAGGCCCATTTTTCCTTCACCAACAGTTGTATGAGGCGTTATGTTTTTGTCAGTTAATCAATTTGTTTCATATGTCAAAAATTTAGGAAAAGATTTGGCCAAAGCATATTAAGTTTGGTCGAGGGAAAAGACCTCTAAGGCCTCTAATCAAATACACAGAAAACTGACTGACTATGTCAGGATGCTATTATTAGATAAAATGTTTAAAATGGGTTCAACATGCATACTGTAACGCTTGTCCCATTTCAAGAACAGTGATGAAAGAATTAGCAGTAAATCCAGAATGTGGAACTGGCTTATCTTGACAACAGGGCTGTGATTTTCACTGAGCACATTAAGTGTAAAACATGCAGTAGCCCTAATACCATTTGCTTAATAAATACAATGAAATGTACAAGCCCATCCACATACTACTGTGAAAATCTAAAAAACATAACCAAAGTGATATCTTAACTTAATTTCACTTTTTAATGGTTTTTGTTGAATAACATGGTAAATTGTTCTGATAAAGACTGTGTGCAGGTTTTATGTCAGATAAAATCTAATAGTTCATATTGAACTTCTTTAATTCGCAAAAGAGTAGAAATAAGAATGGCCTGATAAAAAAAAAATACACACTCTCAGTCATAGTAATGGTTCTGGAGCAATTCCCATGGAAACTATGTGCTCGTGACTGGGCGGGTCCAGCTTAAGAGTCCAGAGGCATGGGAACCATGAGGGTCATCCCATGTATGTAGGGCCAGATGGCAGCCAGGCTCATTTTCAACAGCAAATGGCTCAATTTACTTTTGGTTGGCTTTTGTAATGTGCTTGCTTTGCTCTGTTTGTAGATTCACCTCACGCCATTTGATTATGTAGTATACATGCATCTGAAGACCTATTGTGTTAGCTGTTGTTGCTGCTGATTTAAATGACAAAATGATTATTGAGAAAATAATTTGCATTTCATTAAAAAAAATTGACTCAATATGGCTGTTATTTGTTTTTCATAAACCACAGAGGAAATAAATGTTTCTTTTATAAAAAGCTATTTTTATTCAACTTTAAATTAGCTGCAGTAATTCTAGCATGGCTGTATTTGTGCCTAAACCTGACCCACAACCCTTCCTGATGTTTGGTAGTTGAATTTTATCGCTGATGCATAAGTTGTCTAAAGGCGGCTCAGTTAAATATCCTACTAGAGAGGGCCATTAGAGACATGATGCAGTACTAGCTGTAGGGATGCAACTAATGATTATTTTCTTTATAGATTAGTTTGTGAATTATTTTCTTGATTAATCAATTAGTCTTTTGTGATGTCAGAATATCAGATCAATAACTGTTTCCCGAGGCCCAAGATGACGTCCTCAAATGTCTTCTTTTGTCTAGACCAACAGTCCACAAGCTGAAGATATTCAGTTTACTATCATAGGGCCAGAAAATATTCACTGTTGAAAAGCTGGAACCAGAGAATTTGTACTTTTTTCTTAAAGAATGAAAAAATAGTAATTAATTTAATGGTTGGCAACTAATTGATTAATTGACTAATTGTTGCAGCTCTAACCAGCTGCATCTAATAAATCTGATGCATACTACCCCTGCCATGAGAGCTGGAAACTCATCCATGAGTTCAATGTTTGAAACAAACTACTAGAATTATGAGAAACAGAGCTGTAAACAACCTGGCAGTAGATACAATACATTATCCTCTATTGAAGATTTACTTTATACTATATAGAGATGTCTAGCAAATATCTACAAATTATGTTCTAGTTTTAAATGTTGAGACTGAATATCAGGGTCAATCTGCCACATTCAAGCTCCAAATAAACCCTATAACTTCTTGTCAAGTCTTTGGTGTTTTAGCCTCTCACAGCAGCAGGCATCATGGTGTTCCAATTTCTCATTGAACGAGAGAGGATTACTCACTCCTGATTTAGATTCCTTTTTTTTCAGTCCAGTGCGCGTGCCGTAATAAGATACTTTTCAGTCTGAGTGGGAATCTCCCACTGGGCCTGTTGGGGAAGCAGACAGAGACTAATCCCTACAGTGTTTAGCGTCCAGTGATCCAGGTGTGTCCATACAGTATGGTGCTTGTTGAGAAACACACCACTGCTCTTGTTGTCACTCCTGTTGTCAGCAGTGCCCAGGACAGCAGGCCAGTTTCTGAGAAAAGGCTTGTAAAACTACGTAAAAGGGGGCAGACAAAAACAGGTGGTGTTATTGTATAACAACCTGGCAGAAGGTCTACATTTTTTAGACACTCTGTGCCTTGTTCTGTTTTTAATTCCTCCTTAAATCTGTGTTTATGCATACACATGAATTATTCACGATTATTTTTCAGATACATATGACTTGTATTACAATGACCTTTTTAGGCAACAATGTTTATGAGGATTGCAGCCTGCATTCATAACATGAATGCCCAGAGGGGCAAATTCATTTCAGAAGTGCGGGTTCCAAAAAGCGTGTCTGTGTGTGGTCCAGGTATTCCTCACATTGTGGGGACATAAATCTGTTTACACAATCATGTTGTTGGGACTCGCCTCCCTTTGTCCCCTTTGGGAACAAAAAGCAAGTTCCCTTAATGTAAGTTATTGACTTTAGTGTAAAGACTTGGTTTAATGTTAAGGTAAGTTTTGGGTTATGTTAAGGTTAGTGTAAGGGTTAGGGTTAGGCATGTGGTGGTTATGGTTAAGGTTGTATGTGAGGTTGCGTGTGTGTGTGTGTGTGTGTTTGTGTAGCGGTAGATAGACTGGAAACTCTCACTAAACTTTTGCAAAGTAACTATGCTTGTTTGCACCACAGGGTGGCGTTATAATTTCAAACACAAAGTAGATAACTAGTGTTTGTGGGAGTAGATACTAGCTTTTTTGTTCAGCTACGCAAAACTACAAGTTTACAGGACAGTAACACTTCTACAGCAAAGTAACAGTAAGCAGGCAACTGGAATGTTAGCATTGTCCTTACTGTAAGCAACCATGCCCCCAATTCCATAACGATAAATCAGAAAAAAACATTAGCCTACTACTGCTTCACCTTTGCAAATTATCAACATGCCATGCTGTTGTGAAAATGTCATTCATATCCTACAACGGCCTAAATAAACTTTGGGAGCACCTCAACTGCCTTTACTCAAAAAGGAAATGCTTTGGACTTGCAACTTTAATGTGATATCATGAATTAACCATATTCTTGTGGATTTTCAAAATGTGTGCATTGACTTGCATGCCTGCACATGCTGAATAGATGTCACCTATGGCATAAGCATCCAATTAAGAAACTTCACACTTCAAAATATTCTTCCTGTTTTACATTTGCCTGCTTTATTTTACCAAGTGTCTTAAAATGGACGGGAATGATGGAAACGTCTTTTTACCATAGGTGTAATTATTGCAGTATAGGGGCATTTGCGGGGATAAAGTGATTCACAACTTAAATGAGGGTGGAGGGTAAAGTGGCAGTGGGGGGCAATGGCCCCTTGAACACCATATTTCCAGCGCCCTTGGCTATACACAAACAGGATGCTTCACAGCACTTATTTTTAGGAAATGGAGTCACCGACATGCCTCCTACCTGCATCACACGTCAGTTGAGTGTTAAGGAATGCATAGCTGGCTTTTTTATGACATGTGTAGCCCACTGTGATGGGTCACGTTTAAAATTGTCATTCTTTTGGCTTCAGCTTCATGTGTCCTAAGCTGTTTGTCACTGAATACCTGGCCGTGTAGCCCAGGCTCTGTAGGAAAGTGAAACAAATGAAACACTGTGAGCACAGATTTACAAATTGTCGACTATATATTGTTGATATCAAGTCAGTCTGACATATGCCTAGCTTTTATACTTGTGAATGTAACATTAAGAACATCAATCTAATTTCATATTGGAACACTCTTCATTGTATTCATGTGCAAATGCTGTATATACATGGGATACTCGAGATTTGTTTTGTTTTTAGCAAAATATCTTAATGTTAGGAAATAAAATGTATAGATAGTATAATCTAAAGGATAACTAAATTAATAAAATATGACCAAGTAATTAATACAGACTATATTTTTGGTGTTTGGTCAAAAACTGGAGGCGAGAGTGGGGATCCCTAAACAGCCTTTAAAGGATAAGGCTGGTTGTTGTCTATATAATATACCATTAAAGCTTTAAATATATATAAATAAATATATATATATATATATATATATATATGTCACACACTGTTTCACTGGGCAACATGTTCCTTCATCATAAAGATTACAGTCAGAGTGGTTTACAGAAATTGCTCCATAGATTTACAGTCTCCGATTACGGAGCTTTGCTACCTTGTAGTGCTACATATTACAACCTCTTGAATATGTACAACAAAGAACACAAGTACAAAGCATAGCCTGTAAAAAATAATTTTATTTAAAAAATAATACAAGTGTAGCATTTTGACCAATGCCATCTTGGAGTTTTGAAGCCAGAACCCTAACACTGGCTGACCCTAGCACTAGGTGCTAGCTGAGTTAACATGAAACCATTTTCATTCATTGGTTAACTGTGATAATGCTAATGCTAATTTTGGCTAGCGAAAAACAGGCTTATTGGACTTATTGGAAAAACTGTACAGCTAACTCCACGGAGGGTCTTGTAATACAATCAAACGTTGAACAAGACTATAGGTAACCAACATGTTACAATTAACTTTCATGAACTGAAAACACATTAAAGTAGCAACAGCTGTACCTTTTCTAATCTGGGGTTACGATACTTAATGTAAACAATGTTGTCACTATGGTAGCGACTTGTCAATCACAAGGTAGTCACACCCTAAAGAATATTCTGTTTTATTGTCTATTTTAATCTAAATGGGATCATCACTGTAAAAATGAACATCATGTTGTATTGAAGAAGACTTGAAACTAGACATTAAGACCATAAACACATTAGGAAATTGTTTACTGAGGTAATAAATCAAGTGAGAAGCAGGGTCACTTTCTCGTAGACTTCTATACAATCAGACTTCTTTTTGAAGTCAGTGGAGTCAACCCCTGCTGGCCATTAGAAAGAATGCAGGTTTAAGGCACTTCTGCATTGGCTTCACTTTTTAGACCTGGAGCTTGCTACCTGGTACGAAGTCAAAAGGTTGTGATATATATCAAGTTACCGAAACTCTGTAAATGGAACTGCATTGCTGGACATGCACAATGGTGTCTGCCATACACGGAACTACTCTCCCGAGACTGAAAATGTGATTATTGTCATTGGTCTTTGGAGACATTTCTAAACAAGCTATCGTGACAGTGATCTTTATGGTGAAGGGACATGTCACCCAGTGCAGCAGTGTGGCTCATTGACGTGTTTTTAATAGTTAATGGACAACAATGGAGGTCTACAGTGAAACAAGATATATCAGACTTTGGATGCGACAATTGACAATTGACAATTAGAAAAATACAGAAATTGCCAGCCATAGAGCTGTACTTTAATGGGCAGTAGCACTGGATTACTGAGGAAGCAAACTGGTTCTGCTTCCCTGGGCCTTTAGACACTTCAGTCACAAAAAATTGGTGGTTTTAAAGTATTTAATAAACCATATATCCAAGCAATAGATACTTGGGCCCAAAAGACTATTCAAAAGGTCATATTGAGTGAACTGACGACATCACAGAAGTGAAATCTCTAACATTAGAATAATCCCATTTGTCAAGCCTCGGCACTGCTGACAATGTCTTTGGCGATGTTCCATACACCTGAATGTCAACTGTGACTTCTTGGTAATTTGACAGATCATAACATTCACCTTAAGGGAGTGGGAGGGGGGGAACCCACAGCCTTAGCCTATGTATAGCAAGAAGCCATAACGTGTGAGACTTCTCTTTGGCATGTGTCCAAGAGTGGGCCTAACACCGGGCTGTAACAAACAAACATTTTCCACAAGCCGAGGTTCTCGTTTCTTCTGGTGAGGAAGTCACTGCAGAGCAGAGAGAGGGAAGCTAGAAGGAGTATCACCATTGCTCAGGGACACAACCTGTCTGTACCACCCCGATACCATATAAGAGACTGTGAAACATGATAGTTGCTCATCCTCAAGCTGTGAACATTCATACTACATACTCTCATTCACTCACATTCATACTCTCACTTCAATTTGTCTAGACATTAGCTCTAAGCCTCTTTCCCCATTTCCCCTTTTTAGAACCTTAGAGAGCAGTAGTGCACGGGGAGGAGGTGAGGAATAATAATTAGTAGTGCCATTCAGAGCCGGGGTCAATGCTTACCATAACAGAAATTCATATATAATTTCCTGCTGAAATTAGTCATAATTTTATTAAAAATCTCCCACAACAGCACACAAACTATATATGGTATAAAAAAAGGCCCTATATAAGGCATAACGTTGTGAAAACTTTTGTGTTCTTGATTGTCATACAAAGCAATTCAATGCCACTTTATTTTACAGGTCCTTTCATTTTATGTTAATTTCCTGGAAATTTTCTGAGTAATTTGCAGGTGTTCATTTTTAAGAGTTACCCATTATATTTGGGTGTAGTTGTTAATTTGAAAAAAAAATCCTTTTAAATTAGACACTTAATTATTTAACAGACAGAAAAAAATGTACTTTTCAGCATTTTAAACCATGTAGCATATTAGGCTGTTTAAAAACACTATGAATGAACATCTATATTTCAGTAGTACATTATTTTATGGATCCCTTACTTTAACACTACAGTATTTCCCAGGACATTTCATCATGAATTGAAATAAAAGTAGCTGCTGTGTATCTGTTAATCCTAGAACATTTTTTGAAAGAGTTATGTAATTTGGTAGTATAGTGCAGGGGAAATGCACTCATTGTTTTCAAAAAAGAATCTAATATGTAGTTTGACCCACAAAACTACACACTGAAAACTAGTATTTTCTGTCAGGTAAGAAATTGTTAATAATATAATTTAATAAGAATTTCTGCAAATTACCAACTACATATGAACCCAAATAGAATGAGTGGGCACTGCAAATTACTTGTTTCCCCATTTTCAATTAAGCACATATGCAGCATAAGCCTTTTTATGAAGGCGTAAATGGCTGAACAGGTGTCCTTATATGAATAAATGTAGACTCAATATTAAAGTAAGCAGTAATATGGAAAAAAGCATTAATATAGCTGTAAATGATGACAGAGGAGATCTAGTTCTGTAGCAATGTTATGTTCCAAGTGATTGGAGTTGTGGTGAGAAATCAGAACCCAAGGATGGCAGCTTTGCTATTTTCTCTGCTACATTGGCAGCAGTGTCTGTGAAATGCCCAAGTCCTCTTGCAAAGGTTTTTGTGAACCAGTTATAACCAGCTCTGCCCATCTTAGAAGTCTGTCTGGGGACAGCTGGTGCCACGACTGCAAAGTTACAGCATAAATCATTCATCCTGCATGTTACACTTGGTGATAAAAATCTTTTATTCCACATTTTAAAAACTAGATTTATACATTAAATTCATATGTTTACTATGTATGCAATCATGGAGATCAATGTGATTTATGTTGAGAAACTTGTTGCACCGATCTCATTTAGAAAGCTCTACATGCTCTGCACATCTTGTAGCGTGTGGCGAAAGTTCAGCGTTGTAAATAGCTGCATTTCTGGCAACCGTGTGACTTTTCAGTGGCATTTGTGGGAGAGGTTATATGTAGCGTCTTTACCCCATCAGTTGGTCATGACCACGCTCCCATAACCTCCTCACTAAAGGGAATTTTATTGTCTGGTTATGGCAAAGGTCAAGCAAGTCTCATAACGGACCTTCAGGTCAAAGGGGAACATGAGATGTGACATGGAGCCAAAACACTCAGGAGCACTGGACCAACTTTGGAAAAATATGAAACCCTATTTCAAATCTCCTGTTAATTCTAAAAATAAAAATGTGTGTGTATTTGAAATCAATCTCTAATCTCTTTCGTATAACTAAGATTATATTTCACCATCCAACATGATGTAAGAAGACAAATCAACAACACGTTCCAAAACAAAATCATGTGCTGTTGGCATTTACAGTCATATGTCCTGCAATCTCATTATTAGCACAAAAAAAATATGATTCACAGATAAGTGACACATATAGCTACTTGTAATACCCCAAAAAGAGAGATAACATGCCACGCCATGCGTTTGTGGTATAGTCTGCCTCATCTGGCAATATTTTAAACCTTCAGCTGTCTTACTGATCATAGTTGTTTTCTAAAAGTTTATGTGGTAAGATGTCTCAAGCAGGACTCAAAGGGAACATTTTGGTTGTCAACATTTTTTATGACCTGGGGGTGGGTGCAGTGTCAGTGGGCATGTGACTGCACAGTGGGTGGAACCACACTGGGGCCACTCATTTCTAAGCTGAAGTCACTGGATATTAGGCCCTAAAATAGCCCTACAGAGGGTATATAGGTGTCCTCTCCCACTCGCCCCATCAGACGATAGCTCTGTCCAACGGCAAACATACTGTGTAACAAACTATTTCAAAGTTAGATGGTATAAATTCACTGCAAGCAAGAAAAAAGCACCATACAAGCTAAAGAAGGAGACTGGGACATAGTGAAGTGAAGAAAAGGATTTGAAAAGCCCTTGTTTTATGCAGAGTGAGTGGCAGCAGGGGATACTTCAGCGGGAAACTAAAAGGATAAGAGACAAGCAAGGAGAGGACAAAAAGGACAAAAAGCAAAGGATACTGCTATTTTTTGTTGGATTGGTTTGTCCTGTTGGATTTCTCATTCCCCTCCTCCTGGGCTGACAGCATAGGGGGGAGGCAGCCATAACCACTGCAAGGATGAAGTACAACTACCACGTACCAGTGTCAACATACACGCGCAGCTCCCAGTACACACCAACATACCACACACCAACCTATTACACTCCCTCACATTACACACCAACTCACTACACACCCTCGTATACCTCCACCACAAAGTACACCCCGACACATTATAGCTCAACACATTACACCCCATCACATTACACATCCACTTACAAGTCTGCATCAACATACATCCCTTCATATAGCAAAGCATCACGGTACAGCTCAACACGTCGCACACAAGTGCAGGAAAATCCTGCACCTGTGATACCCGTCACCCCTGCAAAGAGAACTGTGCATTTCCCCAATGATATCGTCTTCCAGGATATTGTTAGACGTGGAGATATGGAGCAAATCGGGCGGTTCATGAGAGCAAGGAAGGTTCGTGTGGATACACTCTTTCACTCAGGTGAGCTGAGTCTCCACTCTACTTTTTCCTTAACTTAAAAAATTAGATTTGAAATTACAAAATATTCGAACAAATGAAGATGAATTAGATGTCAATCACTGACTTGATTTGACTACATGGCTGTGTACAGCAGTGCTTTAGAGGACTTAAGTAGTCTTGTGTGTGCAGGTATGGCAGCACTACATGAAGCTGTGCTAACAGGAAACCTGGAGGTGGTGAAGCTGCTGGTGAAATATGGTGCTGATGTCCATCAGAGAGATGAGGATGGCTGGACGCCACTTCACATGGCCTGCAGTGACGGCTATCCAGAAATTGCACGGTAATCCACGACTTTTTAACTTTTTAGTCACTGGTAATCGCAAAAATTAAATCAAACAAATCTCTGAAGAATTGCTGCTGATTTCTAGAAAGTGAAGTTAAATTCTTTCCTACAAAGTATTTAATGCCAAATATAGAACAGTGGCATTTCAAAGCACACTAATGTGATACTCAAAATAAGCATTTCTCATGTGACATATGGATGCTTGAAATATCCCTTAAGGAGCAAGAAGAGGTCAGGCATCTGCAATGACTTCACTATACATTTATCTGGATATGACCTTTTGAAAAATATGACCCTTTGAAAAATGTTTTTAAAGTTTTTAAAAAAAGAAACATACACATGAAACTGAGACATAATCTAAATACACAAAACATTGTATTTGTCATAATGAATCCCAGAGATTAAAAGGAGAATAAAAATAAAAAACTTTGAGTGAATTTACATTGTTGAGGAGAAAGAATAGTCATAAACTGACACACAATACAAACTACTTTTGAATTTTGAAACAATGAGGAAGATTATTTGCACTATTGATTAACTATGTTATGTTTTTCTATGCTGTCTTACATTTGTCTGACAACACTCCTTTTAATTCTCCTCTCAGTTATCTCCTGTCAATTGGAGCCAGTACTGAGGCAGAGAATGAAAGTGGAGAGAAGCCTGCAGACCTCATCGACCCAGACTGCAAAGAGTTGGCAAAAATGTTTGAAACAGGCTGTGTGTGATTTTGGGCTGCAAATGGACCCAGGAAAGAACAGCCACAAAGAAAAGATGAAGGAGCTGAACAGCCACAACATTCAACATCATACAATGCCAAACAAACAAGGCAAAACAAGGCGGAACAACATGGCCGCTGCATCTTGCCGATCCTGTTGAGCAAGATGGCGGTTCTGTTTGTAGTACAAATTGCTGTGAGATTTATATTTTTATAATTATGGCAACAAAGCTATACTCCAGTAAGCTGTATTTCTCTTTATGGTGGTTATTTTATTTCATTTTATTTTACTTTTTTGTGCAATTGTGTATTTGTTAAACTTTTGGTGTCCACGCTGTAAATGTTAATCTGCAAATATTTTTCTGTCTTCACTCTCAGCTCATGTAACACAATATAAATGTGTTAGCGAACTGAAATCTCATCTTCCATGGTCCATGGTCTGAATATGTAATCCCTGCTGAAGAAAATTGGCTGAAATTCCATCGTCATGAGCATTTAAGGTTAAACATTTGATCATTTTGTTTAATTGTTTGCACACTGCAGACTGTTTGCTTCCAACTTAGAGACAAGTTGTTAGTGTCTTATAGGAGAGTTGTAAATCCTTACTGCTGGGCAGAAGGAGGATTTTCCAAATTAATAATTGATACTTCATTGATAGATCAGAAATTAAAAAAACAAACCTCAATTTCATGCTGTACAAGCAACTTTACTACTGTAGCATTTTCCCAAATGTGTTGTTGTTTTCTGTAGTAGATATTGTGCTGAAGAAATTATGTATATCAGCAATTAAAGTCTTATAATTTTCTTTTCAATAATTATTTTTTTACGTTTTCGTAAATAAAGACATCTTTTATAAATATGACAGAGTTCTGTGTGATCATTAAAATGTGTTACAATGAATAAACAGGAATACAACTGTGTTTTAATACACTACAAATATCACTGCAAGCTACAGCTTTCAGCTATCATCTTTGTGTAAACCTTTCTTTATATGATGCAAGAATACCTGGGATACATGAAGTACCCTCAAATATAGCCAATCTTTGCTACTGTTGCTTTTAAATTGTAATGGTACATTGAAACAAAGATTATTATATATATTTTTAAAAATATCCTAATATATATAGTATCCTGACATTGATGAAAAATGGAAAAATAGTAGCAGCAATGAAAAAAACATAGCGCTGTATTTTGATCAGAGAACATATTTTTTTCTTCTTGCTCATACCAGGGTTTGGGACTGCCTCCTCCTCTGTGTCAATTAAAGTCCCCCTTCACTCAAAATGCGTACTGTATTAGCCTCACTATGCAGAATGATGCATGTGCAGAGTTTAACACAAGGAATCTGTTTTCACATTCACCTGCTGAAGGGGGAGAGCGTCTCTGTG
Source organism: Euthynnus affinis (assembly GCA_029490765.1). NCBI lineage: Eukaryota > Metazoa > Chordata > Actinopteri > Scombriformes > Scombridae > Euthynnus > Euthynnus affinis. The sequence goes on along the minus strand of CM055856.1, from coordinate 17,951,322 downwards.
CTCACCTTAAATTTGAATTTAAGATGTGCAAACATGATTTTGTGATATCACAACTCGTTCATGGTTCAATATGCAATTTATATCAGTCCTTTTAACTTATGTAAACTGTTTCAGTACCCTGAAAAACACTATATGAATAAAATGTATTATTATTATTATCATTATTATCATTATTATTATTGTTGTTGTTGTTGTGGTTGTTGTTGTTGTTATTATAGTGTGATGTGGAAACTTGAAACCTCCAGTATGCACAAGCATAATGAGAATGGGCTTAATAGTGAGGGAAGAAGGAGACGTCTTTAGGTGTGTGTCCAATTATTTATTTAATTTTAATTTAATTCACTACAAAAGTCATTGATTCTCGACTTGGCAATGAGGGATGAGCAGATATAAGTTGAATTATTTTAAAAAAGGTAATGAAACTATAATAAATTATTATAAAATAATTATTACTCTTCTGATAAATATTATTTTAGATGTCTTAAAACAAGCCTGAAAGGAATCTTTAAGCTACTTTAGTTAACTTTCTTTGCACTGTTGTGTTAATTTTACTATTATCATTATTATTATTATTGTTGTTGTTGTTGTTGTTGTAGTTGTTGTTGTTGTCGTCGTCGTCGTTGTTGTTGTTACGTATTATGGGTTTGATAGCCCTTTTACTTCCGTGTCTTTTATCGGTTCCTTGGTCTTTTCCCGGAAATGATTGGTTGGCATTGGCAACGTTTTAGCCTGGTCTAGCGGCGTACACAGTCCTGAATAAAGAAATCGAAAGACAAGATTAAACAACAGAGGTTTGTAGGATGGATTAACGCTGTATTCTTTGCGGATCATCTTTTTAAAAATGTACAACTGCGCTAAGCGTGTTTCTAGTACATATTTGACACCAGTAACGCTGATAACATATTAGCTGTTTTAAGCTAACGTTACGACAAGACAATGTAAATCACCAGCTAGCGAGAAGGCTAAAGTTAGCTGAAATGATTGTGTCAGCAAATCTATAGTTAGCGTTAGCTGTCCCTCAGGACATAGCTATGCACGAATCTCAAAATTGATAAACTACTTTAAAGAAAAAACCTACTGTTGTCTTGTCCAGGAGGATTTCTCCAGTAGTGAATGTGCCGAGGTTTGTCTCCGTAACCTAGCCTGCTGCTAACACTACTGAAGCAATGTCAGTCAAAACGTAAACAAAAGTCCCCCTGATGAGCTAACGTTAAGATTTATTCATTTTTTCTAGACGCATGGCGTATCTTTGCTATAGAGGAAGTAGCTAACACTAGCAACAATGAGTGAATACCACTCGGGTTTTTCTAACGTTAGTTAACTTATTCTTTCTCTGTAAGATGTTATAGTTCATTTTAAGTTATGTGACTAGCAAGTAATGGACCAACCAGCAGTGTCACTAGGTTACGTAAATGTAAATGTTGACTTCCTAGATCATGTGGGGATACTAAAGTTGTCACTGTTGTCCATTGTTAGAATTCAGCTGAGGACTTCTGAGCCTTTGTATTCTTCAAATCCACTCACCATAGAGGAGCAAGGAGCGAGTACAGACTGCAAACAGAATGACCAGGTCTGACAAGAATTATGGCACTTCAGTGTACAAATGGACCAGTGTTAATAGTGATTATTAAATTTTCATGAAATGTAATTTTGGGTGTGTAGTGCTTTGGGCACATACATTATATGTTGAAGTGTAGTTTACAGTTAACAGTGATTAAAAGACTTCAGTGAAATGAAATGTCTATTCATGCTAATTTTGCTGTTTTCATTTTTGTGAAGCTCATCTGCTCCCAGGATGGTGAATAGTTACAAGCGGACTTCAAGCCCCCGATCCCCTACTAACAGTGGGGAGCTCTTCACCCCGGCACATGAGGAAAATGTGCGCTTTATCAATGATAGTAAGTAGTACACCTGCCAACATTCATATATATTTAATTACCTGTCAGAATAACGTAAACCTGTTATTTTACTACTAATCAGAACAGTAGACCTCTCAGAACTAAAAAATATCTTCTAACCACCTTGATTAAAATAAAATGCTCTATTCACAAAGACATTTTACTTGCTCAGTTAGGGCGAGTACACTTCCTCTTATCAGTTTTGGTCGCAACTGTTTTCCTGATGGCTTATGACATAACAAACACTACAGCAGGAAACTAAACTTTGTCCGAATTGTGTACATGCATACCCACTTGAGTTAAGTGGGTGATAGGTCTATTGCGGTTGACTCACTTGCTCCTGTTCCATAACTGCAGGAGTGCCGTGTTCTGATGAAACAGTTCATCAAGTTCAGTAGTAAACCAAGCACAGTGCAAAGAGCTTAATGTTGGACTTTTGAAAATAATCTGACAAAGGTGTAGTGCTGGATTCTTATACACAAACGCACACACACACACAACCGCTCAAAAGTTTAGAATAGACTCTTTTTCCTGTTTTTATTGAAATTTAAGCAGTTCAAGTCCAGTGAGTAACTCTAAATGGTACAAAGGTAAGCTGTAAGCTGCCAGAGGTGAAAAAAAGATTAGATTACCAAAAACTGAAAAATAATGTAAACAAAACAAAACAGCTTTTCAGCAGCAATGGACGTAAATTCAGTCTTGAAAGTTGATGCAAAATTTCCACAGATGTCCCAATTTCAATAAAAACTGGAAAAAATCAAAGTGTTCTAAAACTTTTGACGAGTATATATAGAGGTACAGAGGTAACTTTTTTCCCAAAACTCTTCAACGCGTATTTCAGTAGAATGGTAGATGGTATGAACTAAACAGACTAATTTTTTTTTGTTGTTTGTGTCACTGTCAATAGTATGCTATGAAATTAGATAACATGAAAGTGTATGCCTGTTACACTTATTCATATAGTGAGTTATCCTAATCATAACATTGTAACATAAGGGACTCATAAATTAGGTTAGATGGTTAAAAGAGCAAGAAAACACATATGAAGGCACAAACAACAATGGCATCACACTATTGTCACTTGTCAGTCAGCTTTCTGTCCCCATTATGCAAGAGGCCATATAAACAGTCTTAACACTTGATGAGTCTATTTTCACTATGTGCACAGTTGAGGGAACTATACCTTGTTCTCCGTATGGTCCAGTGCAGTACTACTGACCACAAACCATACTTCAGATTGTTTTTGAATGATCACCTCAACTATCATCATTACAAGTATCAGTAATGCTATCTGAAACACAATAGTCCAGTACATGTCTTCAGTCTGTCTTGTTATGTTGTGACTAAAATGTCTCCAGGGTTGGATAAGATGTCCTAAATGTAACAAAAGTGTTGTTTTTGTTGTTTCACAGCCTGGCAGTGTGTGCTCAGAGACATCAGATCAACACAAAACAGTGAACGTAATGACCGTGGACCACAGGAATATGTGGAGAAGAACCCAAATCCCAACCTACATTGTAAGTGTAACTGAAACGAACATCTCAAGTGTCGCCAAAGGATTAATACTGATCCAGCAGTGGATAAATAACAACTATATTTTTTCTGTCTTTTCCTGCAGCTTTCACACCAGTGGACCTGAGTGACCTCAAGAAACGCAACACACAGGACTCCAAGAAGTCCTAGTCTTTCTCATGATGGTCCAGTCGCTTTTTTCCACCCATTATCCTCGAGAACTTTTCCTCCATCAGCCCTCTGTCAGCCAGAAAGTCAGCCCTGTTGGCCAGTCTTGCACAGAATCTCCATTCTAAACTCTGGACCATAGTAACCCCCGTCTCTTTCTTTACACTCTACAACTGACTAAGAAGAAAATAGCTGGGATTTCGGGGAGCAGAAATTCTCCTCCCTCTTGGTTCATGATTTTTCAAGCCACAAAAATCTTTTTATGTACATTCTTTATGTGGACGGGACTGATGCAAACTTTCATCAAAATTTGCTGACATCTGATGCTGAGGTACAAACTGTTGACACTCTCCACAGGACACAAAAGACTGCAGTCTTAAATACAAACCCGGTTTCTTTACAACAACTACTACTACTTATAAGACCTTGGAGGAAGATGCGAAAGGGCTGACTTCTATTTTTTTTAGTTTGTTTTGGAAGATAGTTTGATAGATAAATTGTAGACGTAATGAAATGGTTACATTGGATAAACACTTTATGGGCAAGTTTTGGAAGCCAAATGCAATGTAGAAGGCCAACATTTTTATTATAAATTTTCTTGCCCTAAAATGGACTTTACTAAGTAGAGACCTCCCCAAGTATGCTGCCCTTGGTTAACCCCCCCTCCCCTTGAAACAAAATGTTGAATAAAAGACTTTTACAGTACACCTGCTTGCATTGATCCTACATAGATATTGACCAGGTTGGATGTCGCTTTGGGTGCATCACATGAGATGTTAATTAATGCAACTACATGAATTTTACCATTACAAACAGATTTTTGTGCAGAGTGAAATAAAACAGAGATACCTTTTGTACTAAAAGGAATGGGCATGGCAAGAGGAAACTAACTGAAACTTACCACAAACTAACCCTGAATCTTACACTGGAGGACATTTCATATATATGTGTATATATATATATATATATAGCCAAATAACAGAAACTGAAAACGATAATGCTATGTCATGGTTATACTGATTTTTTGAAGAGCAATTTATAGTCATCAATTATTTTCTCGATTAATCATTTGACCTAAAAAAAAAAAATCAGAAAATGTTTACAAAAAAATCATTATCATCATTATCACACTTTCCCAAAACCCAAGTTGACATTCAAATTGCTTATTTTGTCCACTTAATAGACCAAAACCCGAATATCTTAGGCTAAGGAAAAACGGCAAATTTAAGAGGCTGGTACTGGTGAATTTTTGGCATTTGTTTATTAAAAATTACTTCAATGATTAATCGATTTATCAAAATACTGTTGTGGATGAATTTTCTGGCAATTGACTCATTGTTTAATCAACTAATTGTTTCAGCTCTAACAGTGAATAACAGTTGAATCTGTGAAGCAAAACCTTAAGGATAGGTTTACAATTTTTCAAGTCTGTCTTAAAACAACAGCAAGTGTTCATATGAACACTGAAAGAGGTTTTCCTCACTGTAATGATTCCTCCTGTTGATACTGGCTAGTAGTCCGAGGCTCTGTTTACACCTGGCATTAACAGGTGTCGCAGGTGATCCGATCACAAGTGGACAGCTTTAAGTACTTTGTTTACACCTGGTATTAACAGGCGCCTCCATATGTGTCCTAAGTGACCACTTGTACTCAGATCTCACTTCCCTGCTTTATGTGCAAATAAACACAGACATTGTTTCCGTTTGGAAAGAGCAACTTCATTTATTATTAACTGGCATGAGGTAGTCATATCAAGTGGATATTTGCCACATTTACAGTCTTTTTAGTATTAAATCCTCTCTTTGTGTTTCTTCAGACAGTGTTTCCCTGTTGAGCTGTGGGGGAAGTATAGTTACAAAAAGAGGGACTTTGCACTAAAAAGACTAACGGCGAAAGATATATACTTGATTTTCATAGGTGGTACAGCTGAAGTTTCATATTAGCTTCAGATAAACTTTTAAATACATTTTTGCACAGAAGGAGGACTATGGATTTTGTCCTCCATCACTTGCATTGTAAATGCATTATGGAGTTTTCTAATGACCAGTATGAACAGGGGAATGACTACAGCAAGAAAAACCTATTTCAGTGCTCATTTGGGCACCTCACTGTTATTTTAAGATTGTGAACCCGTCATTTAACCTATAAATGAGTCATTTAGTAACACAATTCAGTCATGCATGTTGATTTGTGCTTATGATATATTTTACTGTGTAGTACTAGTATAATAGAAAGAGGAATGTGTTTTGGTTGTGACTACACGTATTGCGCGTTGACGTCACGACTACGTGCAGCACGTACGAACGAAGCAGTTTGTCTATATCCTGCGAACGCAAGCTCATTGTTTTCTCGTCGGTGCAGAGAGCGTCGAGCTGTGAAAGGGCAGGGAGAGGGACCAACCGATTCTAGGCTTAATTTTTATATTTCTGTAACAGTTTAGCAGTATTGGGGCAGCATAATGACCGATAAAATGGATATGTCTCTAGACGACATTATCAAGCAGAACAGGCAGCAGAGAGGCGGAGGCCGGGGTGGAAGAGGTCGAGGCCGCGGAGGCTCCGGCGGTGGCGGCAGAGGAGGAGGCCCCGGGCGTCTTGGAGTCGGCGGTGGAGGGTTTGGAGGCCGAGGCGGCGGATCCGGCCCCATGAGGAACCGCCAGAACCTGAGCCGCGCTAGAGGCAGACCAACGCCGTACAGCAGGGTATGAGAAAGTTAGAGGAAATGAGCTGAAAATGGAAAAAAGCCCTCGGCAAACCTGAAAATGCCCGGGTAACATCCTTCTGTTCTCCCTCTAGTCAAGTGAATAAAATGATTGCTAACCGCCGAGTTTCCCCTCGGAGGAGAGCTCTATAATTTGCGGTTAAGCATTAATGGAAGTTGTATGCATAGTGTGTCCCTTCTCCCACAACCTGTATATGTTACACCATTTTTTTCCAAGAAGAGGCCCTTTGGAAATGGCTACATTAGCTAACTAGCTAAAGTTGGATCGCCATTTTGAATCCAAGCAGCTTAAATTAGAGCTAGTCGTCCACGGGTCGATAACGGTGCTTTTCCACCCCAAGTGTCAAAAATGATGGTGAAAGGAAGCCACTTCATCGAGAAAATCACCCGCAAATGGTTTTTTTTCCGTCACTGTGGAATCATTGCTTAGTTTTTGTCCTGGTGCAGCGGCCTTTTGTTCGGGAGTGGCCGGCGGGCTCCATAACAAGGCCAAATTTCATTGGCTTTTCAACCAGTGTGGCTGGATCAGTGGACTTCAACCCCCCTGATAGTGTTCCGATAAGGCAATTCTTCACTCTTTTTTAAGTGTGAATGTGTATCTATACAAAGCCCCAGTGAAAATGGCGTGGCCTCAAAATGGACGCTCAGATAATCCACGCTTGCATAGATGGGATAGCTGGCCTGTTTTTTTTTTTTTGTTTGTTTTTTTCTTCTAGTTTTTCCGATCCACTCCCCCCTCCTCTTATGGACACTTCCCCTTCATGAAAAGCCCCCTTTTCGTGGCTTTGTAAAGAACTCTTGGGCGGGCCAGGAAACATGGTGCAACGCTGGAGGCAACACTGCTTCAGATGGCGACCCGAGGATCATTTCTGGAGAGCCTATGGTGGAGGCGCAGATGGCAAGAACAATGGGCAATATTGGTAGCAAGCCAGGGTGGGAAAGTTATGGGTTTAGTATAGAGATTGTGGGTGGGTTTGGAATACTTAACTTGGCTCAATTGTGACTTAGTAGTCGTTGAGTAGATGTGTATATAGTCTCAGCAGATGCCACTAGATCTTATAATCTTTTTTTTTTTTCTTACATAATGTGTGTATACATAGAGAAAGTTATACAACACATCCCCTTGCCAACATAGTTAAGTTGTGTGTCCTGTGTATGTTTTCCTTTCTGAAGTGATTCACTTGCTTGTAGTGATGGGGTGGGCAGGGTACTTTGGGAACCCTCTTGTGGGAGCTGAGCGCCCTGTTGGAAGCGGAGCCCCTGCTTGCCCCAACACCCAGCCGTGTGGACTCTGTGATTGACAGAGGCAAGGGGATCCTGAAGTCAGCAGGTGCGTTCTCTTTCATCTGTTGCAGCCTAAACAGCTTCCAGATAAGTGGCAGCACGACATGTTCGACAACGGCTTCAACAGCTTCAATGGTGCTGCTGGGGGTGGTGGCGGAGCCGGCGTGGAAACTGGAGGGAAGCTACTTGTCTCCAATCTCGACTTTGGGGTCTCAGATGCAGACATTCAGGTACTTTGGTTTTCACGTTTGCCTGTTTTTATGTTGTAGGATGAACATGTTTGCGTCATGGTTAGCACACCAACCCACAGCAAAGAGATGGCTACTCAGTGTTTTTGCATTCTGTTTCAGGAACTTTTTGCCGAGTTCGGGACACTGAAAAAGGCTGCAGTTCATTATGACCGGTCCGGAAGAAGCTTGGGAACCGCAGATGTCCACTTCGAAAGGAGGGCAGATGCTCTCAAGGCCATGAAACAGTACAATGGCATCCCACTTGATGGTATGCCTGCCTACTTATTTTTATATATACACACACACACCTGTCGTCTTGTCTCATGTTTTCACTGCTTAACTTTGTTTGATGTGATAATTTTTTGATATGATTGCATTAATTGTCTTAATTGCTTGACTCATCACTACTGTTCAAATTGTAAGCTCCATGTCTTTGTTTTTCCAGGGCGGCCTATGAACATACAGCTCGTCACATCACAGATTGACACACAGAGGCGACCTATGCAGGGGTAAGTAAAGTCGTCTTTTGTTCAAGAAACTTGACTTGCAAACATTGTAGATGCCATGTGTGATGGGCTCTCTTGTTCTCAGTCTGAACAGAGGTGGCGGAGGCATGAACAGAAATCGTGGAGGTGGCGGTTTCGGGGGCATGCAGAGAGGCCGTGGTGGACGTGGTGCAGGCGGTGCCAGAGGAAGGGGCCGAGGCGGCCGCGGGGGTAACAGCAAGCAGCAGCTGTCGGCAGAGGAACTTGATGCCCAGTTAGACGCCTACAATGCTAGGGTATGTTCAGCTGTATAGCTGTAAAATAGATTGCATGTCAATTAACCATTCTTGTTTTTGCAGCTGTCTAATTTCACTCTTTGTTGTTTTTCCAGATGGACACCAGCTAAGAAATGAAGCTGTTCCTCCTGGTTGTCGTCCCTCCCTGTCTGCACAAGAGGGTGGTTGTTACAAATGTGCAGAATATTTTACACATGGTTGTCTTCTGATGTGATTGAAATTATTGTTCCCACCTCTTCTTTTAAATGCGCTGAAGTGTTTTTTACCAGTATTTTTTTTCCTTTTTTCTGACGAAAATGGTTTTGACTGTAGGTTAATAAGAACTGGGTTTTTCCCAGTTCATTCCTCCACCTTGTAGTTAATGGAACTTGTAATAAAAACCTGCAGTGTATATTAACCAAATACTGTCTCTTGCTCTTTCTATGTCCATATATCTATTGAGTTCTAATATTTCTTGATTTTTTTTTTTTTTTAAATTTTTTTTAAAGAAAATAAGTTATTTGGTGCTAAATCTACATGAAGTGGTTTTTCCCACAGTTTTGTCTTTTTATTCTAAACAATATCCAGTCTGCAGACACCCAGTGTGTTTATTTGGAATAAATAGATTCCCATTAGTGGAACAATGATATCTAGCCTTTGATTAGATCTTAAGCATCCAAATGAGTGATGTAGTTGCCTGATTGTTTTGGCGTCCAAAACACGCCGAAACCCACAATGACTCAAAGGAACATATAGAAATGTTTTATCTAAACCAAACGGGGGAAACTGTTGACCCAGTTACAAAACATTCTGTAACATCTAGAAATCTATTGATAGGCCTGGCATTAGTAGGTCTAACCTGCAGTTGCATTTATAGTTTGAAGGGTCAAAATGAGTAAACACTTCCATGAGAACTACTAGAGTTGCTAAGTGACTTGAATAAATGTGGAGATGCAGAGAAAAATATTCCCAGAGCTGAGTAGCCTGAACAGTGTCATGGTTATAATTGAATGCAGACGCTGTTTTACCCACAATGAAATAAAACTAAATGCACTACCACAGCTTTGCCACTAGATGTCGTCCCACTCTGTCATTTATCTAGAGTCAACGGCCTGAAGTTCAGTTTTTGAAATGCACTAGTGTGTTTGCCACGCCTATGACATACTGAGTCATTCTTTATGTTCACAACCTTCGTGAATAATGAACTTCTGTAGTCACTCTTAGTCAGGCAGGAGGATATCAATTCTGTAAATAAGCTAAACTGAGATGTGTGTTAAGTGAAGAAAGTGTAAAATGTCTGCACCTCTTTAAGTAGCCATTTGTCAAAGTGTAGTGCCATGCCAAATACAGTCTGCCTGCAGAGCTCCTCTGTGAGGACGCTTCCGGTGCAGCCTCCTCTCTCAGGTCAGCTCCACCCTTTTGTGCAGCTCCACTGTCAGGACGGGAAATACCACCAAAATAGAACAACAGAAGAAGACACCCATGGGGGAAAAAAACAATTATTTGCTATCACGGCAAATACATGTTGCTGTTTAACTGATTTTGTCAATGATAGATATTAATCCTCCCCACAGAGGAGACCTGCAGGCAGCCCCCTTAGCTGTGCCTGCATGCCCAAGCACGCTTTAGGTTTAGTTTTTTATAATTGAATTGAATAGATTCTCTTCTTTTTTTCCATTCGTTCTTAACAAAACATAAATTGTTATTTAATTTGCCTTGTTTCATTATGGATGGGTGGAAAAATTACCAGATGAACTGACAATGTAGAGATACTAACATCCTTAAGTAAAAGCAGTAATAGTAAATATGTATTTAGTATTTAAGTACTGCGGTATTTTTTTTAGTCAGTAAAAAATAGTAGAAAGATCTACAAGTCGCCTACAAATGCTGCATTAAAAAAATTACTCAAGTAGAAGTTCAAGTGCTTTATGTATAAAAAGTAGTAATTATGCACAACGTCCAGTTTCAGAGTGCTATTATTTACTTTTAGTTTTATTGTTCCACAATACAGCATTGCAGCATGTTGCAGTGGGTCGATGTGCAGCTAATCTTTAATCATTTAATATACGTTGGGTAGTATATAGAAATGAATCATACTTTGTAATAATCATGTGCTTCGTGTGTAAAATCTTAATCTGCAAAGTTATATATATCTGCCAGATATATTAGGCTAAGTATAAAGTATCTAAAGAATTAAAATTAAGTAGAAGTACTTGAATAGTGCATTGAAGTAAATACTTGAATAAATGTACTTCTCGGACCACTGATGATTGTCCTCTCTGTGTATTTGAGAGCTGCAACAATTAGTCGATTAGCTGCCAACCTATTAAATTAATTGGCATCTATTATAAAAATCAATTAATCGTTTTGAGTCATTTTCTAAGATAAAAAGTCAAAAATTTCCTGGAGTGAATATTTCCTGGTTGCTTTAGTCTTCTATGATTTGGGTTGTGGACAAAAGAAGAAAACTGAGGACGTCATCTTGGGCTTTTCACCATTTTCTGACATTTTTAGAACAAACATCTAATTGTTTAATCGAGAAATGAATCGACAGATTAATTGATAATGAAGATAATTGTTAGTTGCAGCCCTTGTCTATTTAATGACACATTTTGAAAACATTCTGTAATACTTTGGAGCAGAGCAGAGATAATTACCACGAAGAGTATGTATGAAACATGTCATTTACTATGAAGTACCTGCTTTTATTTAGTTTCTTTTATTATTATTTATTTTGAAGGCACCCACCGGACGTTGTCCCCCCTGTTCGCGGGAGTTTTTTTTTTTTTTGCTCAAAAAATCTCGCGTGAGTTTCGCAAGTCTTCCCTCCGGCTGCTCCAATCTAGCACCAACCCTTCACTTCAGTCCCTCTCACCACCGTTCACAGGAGCCTGTCCCAGCCCAGCAGCAGAATAACGGTAAGAGTAGACGAAACATTTGCCAAACTCTTTTAATAAATCGTTTTGTACGGCTAGCACATACTTCCCCGAAGCTTTTGTTGCTTACTTTACAAGTTTTTTCGGCACTTCAAAGGGAAATATTAGCCAACTTAGCTACCGCACAAGCGTGAATTAAAGATAGGAGAAATGTGTTGGTGAAGAGCAACTTCCTCCAGTGAGGGCTCTGCCTTTTTTAAATCTAGATTTATCTTCTTGTTTTCGTAGTATTAGTATCTCTAACTTTCTATCTTCCAACTTATTGCCAAGTCATTATGAAGTTATCCGGCGGCAGTGAGGAGTAAAGAAGCAATCATTGGTTATTCATTTCCGGGAGTTGAGTCTGATCTGAGCTGCCAGCGTTGGGCGTTAGGTAACGAAAATGTCACCCACTGCATTCACTCTTAATACTAAAGTTCATGCATTGATTAGAGGGTTCAAAGTTTAACCAGACGAGTATTTTTCTTTGTCTTCTTTGAAATGTACGCGTCATATGGCAGCTATACGAGGAAAGAAATTCTGCCACTTCCTGGATCTCAACTGTCTTTTTCAATTTGAATTGGCCTGGAGGGCTCACACCTTAAGTCAGCCTCCATTTTGGGCTTTTGAAGGCTCTCCTCTTGTCAAGTGTGCACAGCTCACATCTGCTGAGATCAAATGTGCTTCAAGTAACATAATCAGATTTATGTTATTCTGTGTTGATAGTTGAACTGTGCGCTTGGCTGATAAGTGATTTCTCAAATAGATCACCCAAACCTTTCCTTCCTGTTTCTGTGATAAATGGCCCCGGAGGAGTCTATTTTTATTTTTCTTCCTCTATTCTTCATGGAAACCTTTCCAATAAATACAGTTGTTGTTTTTTTTAATCCTGGTCTTTTCATTTGCTTCATTTTAAACTCAGAATTTGAAACCTTGCAAAGATGGGCCGGATGTCTCGTTTTGCAGTTTCTCTGGTTTGAGCTGGTGGATCTTGAGTAGGCCTTAAGGAGGTGAAATTGATTAAATGATCAGCTTAAAACATTTTCACTGTAGGTATTTCCCTGGCGTCAGTATAATAAGCTTCAAACATGTCCAAACAGCTCACAGAAAGAGAATGCAAGGGTTAAAGTCACATGCCTGCACCGTAAAAATATTTCGCATAATGGCGTGTACTTAAATTGGATGCAAGGGAAGCTTTGTATCATACATTTTATTTCAAAAAGGACCAATGAGAACTAATGTGTAAAATCTTTCATGTCCCTTTCTATAAGAGTTAAAACTGTCTGTCTGTCCATTGTACTTTTTTTAGCACCATAACCTTTCACATCAGTTGCCTCTTCTGTTGCAGCTCAGGGGGAATCGATGCAGGATAAAGTAAGCCAGAGTTGACTAATAACGATTTCGTGTTTCTTTCCCACGTTGTGTGATCCTCCTCATCAGCCAGAACATGGTCTTCCTCAGCCTCAAAAGCGGCCTTCAAAAGTACATCCTCTCATAGACGATAGGCCGCAATGCTAGGAAACGTTGAATGTCCTTATTTCATAAATTTGCTTTCATTTGTCACCCCTGATGTTTATCTTTTTAAGCCTTCCGTTGGTTGGATTCTTATCTAACATGTTCATAAGGTCACTTAGTTGCTATCCTTTTAAAAAAAAAAAAAAAAAAGTTATACAGCTGAAATCCAGCATTGTATAGAGTCCATCACTTCCACCGCGGCTGTTGCCCAGAGAGGCAGACTGAATCTGGGCACGTCGCTCAAACTCCCGTTGAGCAGGGGAATAAGCCCTGACCTTTCATCTGGCACCTTGGCTGTCCCATTCACTCGCAGCTTCCTGCTGCTGCACGCAGGGATTTCTCACTGGCTATTTTTAAAGCTTCCTATTTGTTCTGGTTCTTCCTGGGATAGAATCGTATTTTGTCTTTTTTTTCCTCTCTCTCTCTCTCTCTCTCAGAGCCACATCTCTGTGTTGCTCATTTTCTTTTCATCAGATTAGTCCTCTTTTACTGCTTTAACCATTTCTGTGTAAAACATCCTGCAAATGTTATCTTCGTCGTGAAAAAGCCGTCATCTGCTTGATCTCCAGCCAAGAGCTTTTCACTTAATCGATTAACATGAGCTCGCTACATCTCTTCTAGCCAGTTCCTTCTCTTTCTTTCATCTCGTTGCCTTTTTTTCTCTCTCTCTCTTTGTCTCTTACCTCCCTCTGTATTTCTGTTGAGACGGAGGTTCCTCTGCATTGCAACAGATCTGCCAAGAGCTCATGGTGCAACACTTCCTCAAATTGTTGGCACTATTTCCTCAACTTACTGAGACCCAGTATGATTTTTATCTATGGACAGTAACACCATCCCTTTGCATTTATGTCATTAAAGCATCATTAAAAATGATTAGGTTGGTTAAGCCTCACAGGTAGAAGATTTAACAGTAGTTGAGGCCAGCTTTTGCAGTTTGTGTGTGTGTGTGTGTGTGCGGTTAAGCGCTCTAAAGGATGTGAATCATCACGCTCTCACCCAAAAAAGGAAGTTTGCAGTAATTTCTTGACAGACAAAAAGACTCAGTGATGCCTGACATGCAGAGCAGCTTCACTTTCCTGCATTGTTCTCACTGTATACTGTATCACTGCTCTCACAAGTATAACTGTTTAGCAGTATCCACATACACGATGCACAGGTGTTTCTTTTTTGTTTGTTTGTTTGGGTTTTTTTTTTTTATCCACTCAGATAACTGCTAACTTTGAACAATCCTCTCTGAGATAACGGTGGAAGATAAGAATAGAAATGGCTACACATGCACTGGTTTGCATCAAATTGTATCGAAGCTTAAAATGCATTAAAAAAAAATAGTTGTTACTAAATAGATCCGCATACAAAACAAGTTCATGCATCTGCTGCATTGACGCACAGCTTGAAGGATGTACTGATTACAACAGTGCCAGTTTCATTGAGAAGTGTTGCAGAATCATTTGTCCTGAACAGCTTGTGGAGGGTCAATGGGACCGAAATGTTGCTACGACGAGTCTCTCAAATGTACAGATAAAGGGCAGAGAAACCATGTGGAGAAGAGGGGACGGATGTAAAGGTCTCTGGCAGACAGAGTGTTGCATGAGAGAGAGAGAGAGAGAGACGTCTAATGGAGATCAGAGAAGATCAAAGCAGCCATAGATCTGTGTCTGCCATCTTCAGAGTACACATGAAACCAAACAGCTAAATGTCACTTAACAAATGTTGCCAATGCTCAGCCGCTTTATTTAAGTAACATTCAAGTCCTGTTTTTGTGTATGAAGTTAAACGTGCGCTGTGTTCCTTTTTTATAATGCTCGTTAGACTTCCACTTCTTGATTTTATTTCCGTGATGCCAGTGTCCAGGGTTTATGTGATTATGATACAACTGTTTGTCTCTTGTAAGAACAGAAGCCGTATGCTTTGTAGATGAGCAGAGAGCTGCATTCAATGTTTCTAGTTTGCCAACGTAATAAAGACACTCGGCTAGCTGTTGATTTTACCCTTTGTCCCATCTCTTGTTGTTCCTCACTTGTACTGTCGACTGTACGGTGAATAGAAATAAGACAGGTCAGCAGTTAAGAGTTCATGACGCAGCAGTCATGCAAGAAGATGTAGGTCTACGTCTTCGTTTTCTTCAGCATTACTTAAACTGTTCAGGCAACAGTGACTAAATGAAATATCATGTTTGTTTTTTACATAGTACTTAAATATTGAATGTCAAAAGTTGACTTTGGAGATGATTGTTGGTGCTTTCAGAAGATCTTTACAAACTTAAAAACTCTTTACAAACTTAAACTTAGCAACTTATTAGAAATAGTTTCTCCAGTATCATGGCCTCCGTGTGAATGCTGGAATCTCTTGAATAAAGCAGATTGAAGACCAGATGTGATGCCAGAGATGTATCATTTCCCACAAGTGACTGATAACTAGATTCATTTCTCAAGAAAATAAAAACAAATAATTAGCTAGAGATGACGTCATCGACAGAGACGGGGTCAGTTCTATTAATCTTCACTATTTCATTTTACAAAGATGGAAAAGGGAGTCACGATATTGCATCAGTTAAATGTGGCGCAGCCTTAAAGATCAGGATAACATTTAACCCCCTACACGCCCACACACACACACACACACACACACACACACACACACACACACAACCCTACTTCAGTTCATAAAGCCTTTATTATCCTACGAGGGACCTTGTCCTCGTTGAGCTCTCTGATCAATTATCTTCAGTAACTTCTCAATGACACTAATGACTCCTGTCAAGAGAAATCCTCTTGATGCGCCACCAGTGACACCCCCCAAAACACTTTTCCTCTCCTGTCCCCGAATGCCTCATTAGGCATAATCCCACTTTCTTTAATCTTACTGATCGGCGGTGTTGCTAAGGAACCGAAGGGGCTTAATCTCAAGCCTCAGCTGCTGCCAAGCCCCAGTGTGTTTTTAAAACTGTACTACTTAGCCTACTCAAGCAAACAGATGATCCTCCAGCAGGAGAGGAGTTACACGCAGGACTGCGCAGGTTAAGGTTAGGACACCGAATGGAGAAGGTTCAACACAACATCCAGTCTTTGTTAGAATGATCTCATGACCTCTGTGTTGTCTCCCAGCAGGCACTGGGGCCGAACAATGACGGGGCCTTTTTTTTTTTCCCCTGTCGGTTCAGTATGTAGCTGGTTAGCCTAAGCCCGCATTGTTTGTGCAGAGTCAACCAGCAAGAATGTGTATCATTATGAAGGTGGTGATGACAATATTGTTAGACTTAATCCGTTTTACCGAGTGCATGGGCTTTTAATTAGCTGAATCAGCAATGTCACAGGTTGTTAAGAAGAGCAGTGTTTGCATTTGTGCGTTTTTTTTTGTTACATGCAAACATTGCATAACTTAGGAGTTTTCCTGCAGACCCTGCTGGTGCACGTTTTTTGTAAATGTGATGCTGGTGACAGTTTCGGTACTGGATCATGCATAATAAGTGATCTAGTTTCATATGACTTTCAGCATGTATCAGTACAGTGTGTATGACCGTGCACCATCCCAAATTATTCATAAAATCCACTGTAGCAACTCAACAAGAAATCTGATCACCTAAGTTAATCAGTGTTACTGTTTATCTTTTTTTATACTTTTTTTTTTTTAATTAATTTTAGGACTATAAATCTTTTTCTACAAAAACCCTTAAAGAAAATGTTAAATGTTGTCTAAACACTGCAGCCGTCCATGAAATGTCTTCTGCAACACATCACGCTGCAGAGATGAGTTTGAGCCCGATAAGGATCATGATTAAGGCAAGATAGCTCCAACTGAACAATTCATCTACTGGTTGATCTATGAATATTTTCATAGTGGGATAATTATTTCAGTCTTTTCTCTTTTTTTTTTCTTTTTTGCTTCTCAAAAGTTAAAATTTGATGTTTTTCTTTGTCATATATGGCAGTGAATTGAATATCTTTTGTTTTGGACTGTTAGTCAGACAAAACAAGCAAATTCAAGACATTATTTATTTTTTCATTTAATTGACTATTTTTAAACATTTCAAAGACTAAACAATTCATCAGGAAGTCATGCAAGGAATTTTATTTTTTAAGAACTATCATATCATAGCTCACACCACCCTGCGACCCAGTGTGCTGCTGTTATGAAACACGTACGAAATCAGGAACCGTCCAAATAAGTCAACAAAATTAGGAATCTGAGGTTTCAGTATTGATATTGAAAATTGAGATTTGACACTCATTCCTAGCCTTCACGTCCCGCATTCTTTAAATGTCATCCTGCTACACACAGGATGACTTTTTTTTTTTTTTTAATGCGTGTATTCGTCCCAAAGCACCGAGCGTGAATGGCACATCTGCCTCACGATATGTGACCCAGACACTCCTTCCTCTTCATCAGTGACAGTTTGTTGCTCTGCAGTCACGGTGCAGCTTTCTGTAAAAAAGAGAGAGAGAGAAAGGTAGAGAGAGCTTGTTGAAGCAGAGCAGAGTAGAGGAAAGGAAGTGAGAGAAAAAACAACCTGTTCTGTGATACTTGAAGAATGATTATGACGGCATTGCTGGGTTATCTGTTCCTGTTTTCCTGTATGTCTCTCTCTCTCTCTCTCTCTCCCTCTTTCTCTCTGCGACAAGAAACCAACCAGAAACACTCACTCACAGCTGACAAGCCGGAGCGCACTATAGGCAGAAAAGGAATTTGTGCTTTTATGGGAGGCACAGAGGCCCCGATTGGAAAAAACTATGCTGTGTTCTCAGTTCCTGCTTGGCTAATACCCAGCTGTATACAGCAGACACAATAGAGCAGAGAAGAGGGCTCCCCACTCTCTCTCTCTCACACACACACACACACACACACACACAGAGTGATAAACCAGTTTTTTGTTGCATTGGGTTTCTGTTTGTGGTAGAGTGATTTATTGTGGTTGATAAGATTGTAAACAGTTTGTTTGTTTGTTTGTTTTTTACCGAGAGTGTCCACCTGTGTTCAGCAGGTTTTCTGAAGTGTCATCAGTTGTGATTGTGTGGCGGTTCTCCACTGTGTTTGCATTTGTTTGATTTGTTAGCTCACCTGATTTGATTAGCGGTGACCTTTTGACGCCCACATTAGCACTGGTTTGCAACGATAAACTAAACTGCTGGGTAATAAATGTGAAGGGTTTGCTCATAATATATTTTAATTTAATTGGAGTTAAATGAAGAAGCTCTGTGTGTGTGTGTGTGTGTGTGTTATCTTAATTATATATAGTGATTCATAATCTTCCTCTTTCATGTTAGGGTAATAGGTTCTTCTGCACACACAGATCGTATCACATCATCCACATTTCAGCATTGTTTTCTTCCTGTTAAAAGCCTTTTAAAACCAATGAATGAAGGGTAATGTCTTCTTTATCATAATGCGAAATAATCTTCAGTGTTAGAGCGGAGCTTCTCTCTTGCTCACTCGCTTGAAGTCTCTGAAATACAGGAAGTAGGGTTCTTTCAAAATGTAAATGTCGAAAACATCCCAGACGAGAGGTTTGAGGGCGTAGCCGCCTGTTTAAATAAAAGGAAAAGTTTCTCAGTGGCAAAAAAAAAAAAATCAAATGAAGAAAGTAAACGTGATCCCACAGATACTGCCTTTCACTTTACTAAGTAGTATCATTTATGGCTGCATTGATTTAATCAGCAAAGTAGATTAAAAACTATATATATCAACTATAAGCACACACTAGATTGCTTTGCTGCTATGAAGTCCGCTCAAACACCATTTGACCAGTGTATGTCATCAAGTTTTTAGAGGACTGCTGGGAGTACAAGAGACACACACACACACACACAAAGAAAAATACCCGACCGCCTAAGAACGGGTGTTATGAGAGCGCCGCCACCCAGCTGTCTCTTGGCTGTTGCAGGTGTTGATGAGCTTTGTGCAGGCTTTGCCCAGCATATGCGCAACAGATGTTATTAATAGATACCTCCTTTTTGCCCACAATATGTTTATGAGCAGTTGTTGAGTTTTTGTAGCGTCCTCCGAGCACCTCTTTTATTGTCCAAAAAAAAAAAGATGATCTCCTCGTTGTTCTCTTCCCTGCTCAAAATCAGCGCCCTCTTTCTCTAATCAGAAGTGACTGGTGTTACTTCTGCTTTCTCTGCTCTGTGGTAGAGGAAAAAGATAAGTGAGGGCGAAGGCTGGAGCTCAGATAATCATCTTTTTTTTTTTAGACCACCCGTACTCTCTGTATGTTACCGCTGTGGCCTCAGAGAAACTGGCTCCTCAACCAAAGTAGACCTCAAGTGTCCTGGCACTCGTCTCTACTAGTTTATACATTTTTATTTTTTTTTTGCGTGCTCACATGGATAAACACACGCTTGGGTTAAGGTGTTTTTAAAAAGGGAGAAAAGCATAATAAAACTGCCTTGTCTTTTGCCAAAAAAATAATTATCCACATAAACTTTGTTGCAAACCGTTTATTTCACCAGGCACTGTTTTGTTCTAGAGTAAGCCCGCTAACTGTCAAGTTGCGGTCAGCTGATTATTTTGTTTCACATTTTTTGCAAAAACAAATAACATTATTCTTCGCTCCAGTGTAGAGATACACAATATCTCCACATTTGAGGAAATCGCACTGAAAATATCAGGATATTAGAGGGCAAATAAACAGTGAGAGGAAATCCCTGTTTCTACATGAACTCTCCCTGTAGACTGCCACAGTGTCAGGTCAAAGTTCACCACAGTTTCCCCTCAAATACCTAAGTCGTAATAATTATCCAGCGGCTGGATGTCTAATAATCAAGCTTTGGAGTAAAAAAAGGGAAATGGTCTTCCGTCTGGCCTCCCGCCATCAGTCTCTATTAGTTTATTTTTTCCTGTCGTCTAACACGTCTCCTCTCTTGTCACTCCTTCGCTGTGATTAGCACACCATGGCAGAGCAGGAACCTACACCAGAGCAGCTGGCAGCGATCGCCGCGGCCAACGAAGAGAGCGACAATCCGGTCAACTACAAACCTCCTGCCCAGAAGAGCTTACAGGAGATCCAGGAGCTGGACAAAGACGACGAGAGCCTGCGCAAGTACAAGGAGGCGCTACTGGGGAAAGCTGCCGCTGCTGTGAACGCAGGTAAAATGACCTCACGCCCGAAGTAACTCTCATCATTTAACACGACAAGAGTGAACGTCACCATCATCCAGTGTAAACTTATTTATATCCCTCCTATGCTTGCTGCAGGTTATGTCTTTGAAGGTGGTGTCTGTCTGTGTGTGTGTCTCTGTGTGTGTGTGTGTGTCTGTGTCTGTGTCTCCACAACATCCTTTGCAAAAGCTGGTTATGCTGCTGCTCTGCGTGTTTGCTCTACCAGTATTTCTTGGTATCAACGCTCACTTGTTTGTTGTGAAAACAGTCCAGTCGGCGTATTCAGAGTAAAACTGTTCAGCAACAAAGTTGACATCATAACAGATTGGTCTTTACTGATCACATGTCTGACTTAAGTCAGATTTCTGTTGCTATTATAATGTAATTTTAATTTGGCAAGCCAGACAGCTGTTTTGACATAACTGATGCATTTGAGTAACAATGACCTTTTGTAATAACACTCTAAGCAAAGGAACTTGTTTTAAAAATTATTGATCCTGAACAATAAGTTAGACCAGGTTCAAGTGTGCCGATCATTTCCAGATCATGAAAGCTTTTGTAAACTACTAAGTAATGAAAAATAGTTTAAATAAGGAAGTTCTTGCTTAGTTTTTGCAATATTTGCTTTTGCCACAGATCATTTTACAGAATAATGTGATATACTTGACAATTGAATTATCCGACCACTTTCAATGACTAAATATTTTAAAAATAATACTTGGAAGAATTCTAGAATTTGAAAAGTTAAACATAGAAACAAATACCGACTCCCACATTTGGGTATTTCAGAACTGGGAGAGAGGTCTGACCACTACCTGGATCTGATCTCAGCTGCGCTATTAATAACCATGTTAGTCTACGAGCTTCACACAAGTTCTCTAGACTGTGTTGTTAGTATCCATGCAGTTTCTAAGTTGCTAAAGTAACATTCTCAGTTGAACATATCGCAAGAGGCAGTTTGGAATAGTTTTATTCAGTCAGTGGGGGGAAAAAAAGGAGCAGGGCAGAGTGGTGGACATGACTGCAGCGATATCGGTAGTGGGGTTACATCCTGCTGCTGATAGTAACCATTGTCAAAATGTCATTTCTTATCGTTCTGAAGTGTTTTATTGTTGCAATTAAAGGCGTAATGAAGTTTGCAGTCACACAAAGTGTATCTTACAAGCCATCTTTTTAATACATACATAAAAGGAGTCATGTATCCAACTACCTGCTAATCAAATAAGTTCTGTAACTGACCATGAAATCAGATTATCTCATTGGTAAACCGCTTATAAATTGATTATCTTGTTGTCATAATTCTGTTTTAGATCCCTCTGCCCCCAACATCCAGGTGACGCGGATGACTCTGGTATGTGAGACGGCGCCAGCCCCTCTGGTCCTTGACCTGCAGGGTGAGTAGAGCAGACATGGCAGGCTGGTCCGTGCACGGCCGCAATCTGGACAAAACTCAACAGCAGATTTTGAAAGCCCTGATAGAGCAGGCATACATAAATTATGAACAGTAATTACTCCCATCTTTGTTTGCAAATACAGACCAAATGTCCTGCTGGGTCATTAGTCGGGTGATTAGTAATGACATGATTCCCTTGTAAATGGGTTAATGAGCCATTTCCTGATGGCACTCGTGCCCTCCCTTGGTGGTCACCCTGAGCTACAGCTGTGCTCACTTGAAGTGGTGTGCCACCTGGTGGCCAGTATTTTTACTACACGGTGCTTGAAAATCTAAAATCCGCTTTTGACAACCATGACATCCTGATTAGTTTATTAATCCTGAGTGTGTTTTTGTAAGACTGGGTCAAATGTTTGGACGTTATTTTTATGCTTTATTGCTTTTCTCTCTGCCAGGAGACCTGGATGCCTTCAAGAAGAACCCATTTGTGCTGAAGGAGGGAGTCGAGTACAGGATAAAGATCAACTTCAAGGTGAGAGTCTGGTGTTTGTCTGGACTGTTGGCAGGGAGATGTTACCGCAGCTGCACTGAGCAATCTTTGTCATGGAAGATTGAGTTCAGCGGGATGATGCATGTTGTCTTTTTGCAGGTCAACAAGGATATTGTGTCAGGACTGAAGTACATTCAGCAAACATTCAGGAAAGGAGTAAAGGGTAAGAGAAGTCTATTTAACATCTGGAAATACCTTTGTGTAATTCTGCTGGTTTAAATTGCATTCTTACAGCCTCTTTTTTTTTTTTTTTTTTCCTCTCCCACTCTGATGTCTAGTTGACAAATCGGACTACATGGTCGGCAGCTACGGGCCCAGACCAGACGAGGAGTACGAGTTCCTCACCACCATGGAGGAGGCGCCCAAAGGGATGCTGGCCCGTGGCACCTACAACATCAAATCCAAGTTCACCGACGACGACAAACACGATCACCTCTCCTGGGAGTGGAGCCTCACTATCAAGAAAGACTGGAAAGACTGATTTCCCCCTCGCCATCCTCCCATCATTATCTCCCTCTGCTTTGTCCCTCTTTTCTTTCTTTTTTTTTCTTTTTCTTGCTGTTATTTCATTATTTTCTTTCTGTTTGGATCCAATTCTGGGTTATGTATTGATTTAAGCTTTTGCTCTCTCCGTCCATCGACGACCCTTCTCCCCACTCTTATAGTTTCCTTTTTCTAAATTCCCATCACTTTATCATTCCTCCCCATCGTAATGTTTCCATTCGTTTGCACCCGCCCTTTCTGTTCAAGTATTAAATCATTAGAAGTGGAGAAAGCAAACAATGTGCACAATCCAGATTTTGTGGTAAGAATTTGTTTATAAAAGAAAAAAAAAACAAGAAAATATTTTTAAAAAAAAAACACATTACTCCTCTTGGAAAAGTGATGAAATATGTGATTCCCTCTGCTCTTTAGCGCTTTCTTTTTCTCGCCCTGTTTCACTCTCCTTTAATATCCATCGATTGTTTTGTACGACTACCATGATCTGCCTTGGAAAGAGTTGTACAGGAAGCAATAGTGCGGTATGTACGGGGGCCACTGTACGGTCATTGAGCAATCTTTGCTGGACACAACTCTCAGACACAGCCCTCATAAAGCCTTTGAGCAGATTATTTGTACCAGGGTCTTGGTAAATTATTTGGAATTTAGGCCAGATCTGTGTTTTGGTTTTTTTTCAAATCGTTTATCACCCTAACAGATACTGCTGAGAGAACCGAGGGTTAAACAAAATTACCTCTGACCCCTTGTGACCCCATGCTCTAGGTGCAGCTGTTCCTCTCCTGATCAGGGTATTTGGCAGTTTTTTTTTGTTTGTTTTTTTTTTTTTTAGCAGCCATAATGTGGCCTTAACAAAAAAAACCTTGTAGTTGGTGGAAGAAATAGACAAACCTAGTTGAGCCATTTGCCTTCATATTATATTTGCCAGACCATCATCATGTGAGCCTGTTTTTAACAATACTTGTAACACATCAATAGAGAATCAGGAATAAGGACTTAAAACACCTTTCATTTCAGGTTGATTTGTAAAAGCAATTGTCTGATGTTAAATTAACTTTTTTTTTTTTTTTTTTTTTTTAGATCACTCACAACAACACTTTAGGGTTTTGTATCATCTGATGTTACCTTTAGTTCCTTCCTGAATTGAAATCAAGGGCTGTTAAAACCGCTCACCTCGTATTACTCAAGTTTAGGATTACCGTTGCTGACTGTGCCTCCGGTCTCTTACAACCACATGCTGCTCCCGCTGACTCGGCAGCGCTCTGTGCTCGCCGTCAGCGAGGTGAAAGTGTCGTCTGTAATTGACTTCTGAACCAGTGTAGAGACATCAGTCCCCAACCAGACACCAACGGTTAACACATCCTGCCATATATATATATTTTTTTTTTGGTACACTCCATAAAATGAACTGAATGAAGTTTCCAGACCATCATTCACATGTCATGGACTGATGTTTCATCTATAGGTTGGGTTTGACTCAATGTGTGCTACTTGTATTACCCACAGTTTACTGATCTCCTGTGTTGACATTAAAGTGTTCAGACTGGGCCTGCAAGTGTTGTGTTTTTATTCAGACTTTTCTGCTTTTACTTGTTCAAGGTTTTGAATTGTTGCCAACGTGAGCGCAAACACACAAAAAAAGAACATGGTCAATACATTTCTTATTTTAATTAACAGAAAACTTCAACAACTTTGACAATGTGATAGCACAGTGTAGAACAGAGTATATTTGTCATATAAATCCCTGCAGCCCTCTGTAGCTTGTAATGCATGCTGGAGGAAAAACAAAAACAAAAAACACACCACAGAGGCATCTCCGTCTCCTTCGCCAGAGCTAATAAACAAAACTCCATCTAACACTTATGCACAGTACACTTTGGCAGCTGTCTTGAAGGATTTGCACCATCCAACAAATTAAAAACACACAGACACACAGTCTACATATCATTTCTTTCTGTTGCTTCTTTAAGTACTTCAAGCTGATCAAAAAGCTTGTCCGATTCCGTTTCTACCTGCTTTTAAAGACCAAATTAGCACATTGTGTTTAATAGATACATGCTTCAAATGCCATTCAGTAATAAGTTTCAGAGCAAAGGGTGTTTTTTTTTTTTCATTTTATATTAATTAGTTTAATCAGTTTTCTATGAATTAAAAAATGGCAATAGTAGTAAATCCTTCTTTATCACAACATCTCGATAACAAACACATACTAGATTGTCCAAAGACGGAAACAAAACCTTTCGTTCTTAGTATTTGTCAGAAAAGGCATCTCGTTCACACGCACTCATTTACCACGTCGACAATCTTTCAGCCCTGTAGTGAAATATAACATTTGGCAGCTTCAAATGAGTCACCCAACTGCATTAAGTCATGAGTGACTAAATGTTAAACGAGAGGAACTGAGAGGTAAATTAAGATAAAAGAGTCAGCGTCCTGTGTAATGACTGTTTCCAGTGCATGTAGTATCAGTAGCTGTAACAATGAGCGCCTCATTTGTTCGACTTCCTGCCCTTGGTGGAGTTCATGTCGCTCTTGGTCTTCTGCAAGCGGGAGAAGATCTCTTTGAACAGCGCCTTGTACTCGGGTGTGTTCTGGCTTAGCCGTTTGTCCACCTGCTCCACCTGCCTGCTGATCCCCTCCAGGGCCTCTGGGGTGGAGGGAGTTTGAGGGGGCGTGAGAGGAGTGGCGATCGCACCCGACGTCGAAGGCCCAGCGCAGACCATGCTGTACTCCTTCATGGAGGGGTCCCTGGAGACGGGCCGTGAGGTCTGCACCCCGGCGTGGCACAGGCTCTCCTCGTGACGCCGGCACTTCCCCAGCAGCTCCTCATACTTCTCCAGCAAGGCGTGGTACTGCTCGTCCACCTCCCTCAGGATGGACATGCCGCGTTTGCGCGTGCCGTTGGCGTGGAGGGTGTAAGTGACCTGACGTCTGCCTGAGGCGTCTCGGGCGGAGATGGCGTTCAGAGCTGTGTCGCTGCAGCTTTTCCTCACCGGGCCTCCCTGCTGCCCTGATCCCCCCGCCTCCCCAGCACCTCCATCACCTCCGCCCTCCAACCCAACGCCCTCATCCGGGGTGTCTGTCTCAGGGCCATTGCTAAGCAGCGTCTCCAGGCCGTCTTCCATGCCACCGATCAGACACAACCTGGACTTCCTCAGTTGTTGCATCTCATGGAGCTCAGCTTCAAGCTCCTGAACCCTCAGCTGGCAGCCTTCCGCTCCTAACAGACGCTGTTCCAGACGCTCAAACTCATGCAGCACAGCGGCACACTCCCGCTCGGCGCCCTCCCTCTTGGACCGCTCCGTGGCCATGGCCGTACGCAGGGACGTGACGACGTCTCTCAGGCGATCATTCTCCTCATCCATTGGCTGTCTTTCAGCCAGGTCCACACTGCCTGGATTGGCCAACAGGAAACCATCCTCATACCTGAAAAAATAAGAGTTATAGCACTAAGTGAGCTGGATTTTAGGCAGATTTAATTAAAAACTTTGCGACTGTGCAATCATCTAACTTGGGCATTTATTCTAGGTGTTACAAAGCCCATATTAAGCCATTAACCCAACAGCAGCATGTTAGACTACTATATTATACTAGAGTTAGCAGTGAAATAATCTATTTTAACATGATAAAATTGAAAGAAAACGTCTGATTTGAGTGTTGATGCGCCTTGGGGGTGACTTTCCCACAACCAGTAATCTCCTGACAGTTAGTGACCTTGGTGCAGTGCAGAGTTCTTTGAGGCAGGGAAAGGAATGGACGGTCTTGCGTCGTTCCTTCTTTTCCCGGCGGACCCTCAGCTCCTCCAGAGTTCGCAGCTCCTCCACCCGAGTTGTCAGGCTGTCCACTTGACCCTGCAAGGTCTCCATGGTGCCCGTCAGTCTACACAAACACACACACACACACAAACACACACACCAATGTTTGTTCAGTGCCTGTTAACGTCATTAACAAGGTGATTATTTCTTTATTTTCTCAGCATACCACTCTCCTCCATCTACACTGAGTCATTGTTAACAACTAAGGAACTTGACTTAGCATGTTTAGACAGAACAAAAGCCACCATTGAAAACAATTTTTAGCCTGATTTGTAATGAACTTTGATCCCTGATTATGATTATGACATCTCTCCACAGAACACAAGTGTTACAGGTTCTTTCCAGTTGGCCCAAGTTGGAGTTGTGGCCTATAAAAATGTTTATGATATCATTTAAAGGATAACTCGGCCTATGTATACAAAGCCTGATATATCACTCCTCTAAACCATAAAGCTACATTGTTCTTAGAATTTTTTAAAAACACATCGAGCTACAATGTTTCACTGGGTGACATGCTCCTTCATTACCATAAACATGTCACCGTTTTTGTTTCTTTCTGCTGTAAAAACTCACTAGAGCACCGAACGTGTATTACTCCACCACTGAAAATAGTCCCCCAACAAATGCACCATTTACTTCTGTTTGAGAAATGTTTGCTAAAAACTACAATGCCCAGCTGTTTTAGGAAATTATTTAGTCTTTTCTTTTTTTAATTACACTATATACTTATGAGCCATTTATATGACAGTCACAGACAAGGCAGGTAAATCACAAAGTACTGAGAGCCAGAGAAACAAACTGTTGGTTTTAATCCTTATTCATGGGGTTTGGTAACAATTATAAAATGCAGAACATCCGTTTTACATTTTACAGAAGTGTGAAAAAGAAGACGATAGTGATAAAGTTAACATCGGCTATGGATCACCTGTCGATTTTCTGCTGCGAGGCCTTGCTCTCCAGCACCAGTTTCTCATTGGTGATCTCCAGCTCTCTGGCGGTTACATCCAGCTGCTCATACACCTTGGCATGCTGCTCGTTCATCTCCCTCAACATTTCCAATTGCTTGGACAGGTACTGCGAGGGAAACAAGTTCAAATTCGAACAGACGTGGAAAAGAAAAAAAATGTTTACATTGCACATTGCACAAGCAGAGACACGCATACCTCTATCTCTTGCACTTGCTCCTCATTGTTGATGTACATCTGTTGAAGGGAGTCCTCCAGCTCTTTGTTGCGCTCCAACAGAGTTTTGCCGAGCTCGGCTGCCAAGTGCAGGTCTGCCAGGAGCCAAGAAAGACGGACAAAGATAAACAACAGAAAGTGGTGAGAAGGATCTGGATAAGTGCCGTTGAGAGAATTCACAAGACTAAACCTCGTGAATTCTCATCAAATTAACATGAGATGTGAAAGCGAGAAAATCCTGCGTTTCATACAACCCGAAAGCTTTCAAAAATCCTGATTTTTCCAGCCTCTTTCTTCCTTTTTTCCTCCGAAGAGGAGTTCATGAAAGCCGAGACAAGACGGAACAAAGACACAACAAGCCTTGCAGAGGAGCTACAAGTCTCTCCCCACAAGAACAACACGTTCAAAGAAAATGAAACTCTGCTTGAACAGTCACACTGATACCAACCTGGAGCCATCTGACAGTTGCTGTTATTTTACAACGCAGCTTGAAATGTACATTATTCATCTCCTCATGTGAGAAAACGAAAAAAAACAACACTCAGCTGGACTGAGTAGGAGGGAGGACAATCCTGCTGGCTTTGCATACTTTGGGCCCATAACAACTCAACACTGGAGGAGTGGGAGAAGCAGAGAGCCACTTAATATCCATAACTAGACATAAATGCCGTATTTTCTCAGCACACATCATCTGAGGTATAAAGCATGTTTTACTGTTGGGACATCTTTATGTATCCGTGAACTGAACAGTGCAGGAATCCTCCTTTTTCATCAAATACATGTACTGTTGCTACATTTGCCTCTATTGCTGCAGGGGGAGGCTGTAATTTCCTCTTTCAACGATGCAACTCTGTTAACGCGACACTGGCCTGAACCGCTGAGTAATAATGAGCCATGTGAAAGTGTGTGTGTGTGTGAAGCGCAGCAAGCCTTCACTCACAGTTTGTGCTCCTTGGGGCTTACATGTACAGAGTCTTAGTTATGTAATTTCAGAATTGTGCACAAGGATGAGACAAGCGAGAGGCCACGTAGAGGAAAATACCAATCACAACACACCTCAGAACACAAAAGCACTGTACCGATGAACCCGAAGCTGCAGTTGTGTATACATTTTGCTCTGCTGCATCTCTATGATGCTCTCTGATGTGTGAATGTCAACGCCATCTGCCCGGACGCACTTCATATGTTTGTCAGATCATAATGAGAGACAGGGGTCACCGAATAGCGGAGCAGGCGAGCAGAAAAGTTGCGTAACAGCATCGTCGGTTTTCTGGGGCAAAAATCATGCAAGACCGAGAGCACGAACGCAGGACAACATTTGTTTGGAGCAGCGGCGAGAGCACCGACGGCAATTATTATGCCTCCGTTCTGACCTTAAAGCCTGGAATTCTCTGATCCCGACTAAGGAGGTCTCGTCTGGGGCTCCCTAATCAGATCAACCCAGGGGCTTAATGGCTTCAAGCCGGATGCTGAATAACTCTTAGATGAGATACAACACACATAAATACTGTACACACACACACACGCAGAGAGAGCAGAATCCACCTGCCTCTCTCCTCTCTGACTATGTACAGTGTGATGATGAGACATAAAGCTGCTTTAAAGCTCTCTGGGTCAGCAGGTAATCAGGAGAGACGGGGTGATGCTGAGGCCGGCGCCGCACAGAGAGACACTCAGCATTACTGTGAGATGCACTGGTCGGTGAAAGTGCATCCATTTAAGTCATTACTGAGATCACATGTTCACAAACAGACCACTGGATAGATTTCCTGTCTTTTCGCATTTCATGTTCATTTAAAGTCACAGGCATGACTGGCCACTGAGAAAAGCACTCACAAAATCAATCACCACCCATTACTGGTTTAGCCAATTCTACAGACGAACAGTTGGACGTGGAGGCTGAAGTCTTGGCTCATGTTGACTCGTTTCTTTGTTCAAAAAACAGTCTCAAAAATCCAGAAAATGTTATGTATTTTCTCCTCCAAGAATGGCCTGCTTGTTTTTTTTTCCTCCTCACAACAGATACATTATGTCACTACCTCCCTATAGATGATCACTGCTTTCACCTCATTCACATATCTCAAAACTCAGCAGAGTGAATATAAAGGGTTTGATGGTTTTTTTTTAAATAAATAAATAAAAGGAGGAGAAGAAAAACACCAGAGGAAAAGGAGAACAGTGCTGCAAGGGAAGAAGATGAAACAGAGGCAAACATCCACTGAGTCAGACAGCACTGCTATTCTGGGAAACATCACTGACACGATCAACATAATTGGCAGAGGAGGAGAGCAGAGATGAAGGGCAGGCAGCTGCAGAGGATAGATGCAGAGACACATAGAGACACGAGTGTTGTCATAGTGTGCGCACTCGTGCATGAAATGTGTTTTTACAATGGATGCTACCTTCTCCTTCCCATCACACCCTCCCTCTCCCCATCCCCACCCCGCATCCATCTATTTATCCTAAAATCCAAGTCAGGGAGCCGGTGACAGGCAGGGGATGGGGATAGGGGGGCCACTGTTACATCGTATGATCAGTCCTCGCAAACCATGAGCGGTCACAAATGATGCCTCACCTTGCTCCAGGTCGCGCTGATCGTACCACGGCTCCTCTTCCTCCGTGACAAACTCCTCCATCCTTCCTGCTCGGAGCATCGATGCTGCTGGACAACTTCTTCACCGGCGTTGTTATCTGCTAATTCACCGATGGCTCGCCCGGAAGTGACAACAAACAACAGCGGTTCTGCCTCTCCAAGTGTGTAACCCTTTCAGGCAAATTAATAAGAGGAAATCTCGGCTGCGCACCTGTCCGCATGTCAAGCATTTACAGATATGAATTAAAACCACATCCGAGCGTGTGGACCTGCAGACCTGCTGTTGTGGTGGTACACAGGCTGGACATGGGCTGTGTGACAAAGCCACGGTGTTTCTTCTGTTTGTCTCATCAGTCTTTGATGTGCAGCAGGGCCTCGGTGCTGCTGCTGCTGCTGCTGCTGTTGTGTTCAAGTGCTGTCGGAAAAGCGACTCGCACGTGATGGACCGTACAAAAGATGTTGGGTGGGGAATTGAAACGCGCGCGCGTGTGTGTGTTATCATGTCTAGGCCCGCAACTGACAGTTATTTTTCTCTATCTATCTATAATTTTCTCGATTAATCAATTAGTCGGTCTATAAAATGTCAGAAAATGTTGAAAAAAAATTAATCACCGTTTCCCAAAGCCCAAGATGCAACCTAAAATGTCTTGATTTATCATATTCAACAATTCCGTTCAGTTTTCTATCATAGAGGATTAAAGATTAGAAAATATTCACATTTCAGAAGCTGGAACAAAAGACTTTGGGCGTTTTTTGTTTGTTTAAAAAGAAAAAGAAAGAAAGAAAGAAAAGAAAAAGAAAAAAAGCCCAGGAATTCCAAATGATTATTTAAAAAGTTGGCGTTTTTTTCAGATTTTCTGTCAATTGACTAATTGATTAATCCACTAATTGCTGCAGCTCTAATCATGTCAGTAGAGTGTTTTCATAGAGCGTGTTTCTAAACACATTTTCAATTCATAGAATAACCCAATAGACACAAAATAAGTTTGGAGCCCTTGGGATCCCTGGAGTTCTGGGGAAACCAGAGTAGTGCCATTCTCCAAGAGAATTATAATCTGGAAAAAGTCCCCAACTTTGATCAAAATATTTCTCATCTCCACAAGTTAGACTTTCAATAGTTAATTGAGCTTCTCTTGAGTCTTGGTAGCTTTTTTTTTTTTTTTTAATAACTCCTGGTTATGAAGGCTTTTAGAGTGGTTAACTAATTACACATATTCATTTCTTTTAAATGGGGACTGTGAGGTGGTTGACCCCTGAAACAGCTTGAAAATTAATCTCCAGAATGCTACAACTAACACTTGACACTATGTCCACATCTTCACTGATTAATGATGATGATAATCCAATAAGCCATAAAAAAGTAGAATTTTTACTTATGGTCTCAATGCAAGACAATTAGAAAGCAGAAGTTACAAGGAGCACATGAAGGCAGCACCACTAGAGGTGACGTCACCTTGTATTTGACAGCGTCCCTGGCACCGACGTCTCCTCCCTTCCCCCCGCATACAACCCCCCCCCCCCCCCCCCCCCCCCCCCCCCCCCCCCCCCTCACCCCAAGCACTAATAAGTATAATTGTCCAATTGAAGACATTAGCATTCATTAATTAAACACACAATAAGCGACGTCCCACACTGTCTCTTCCTATTCAGCATAGACTTTATTGTAAACATTTAGGAGCAAAGAGAAGACTATAGCTGTTCAGACTCTGCACAGTAGGGCCTCTGTGTCCACTAGTGCTTCAAGTACTCTTTGGGTTTCCTCCCGACTGCGGACACCTCTCACAGTCCTGACAGGCACGATATTTCAGAAACATTTCCCTCATCGGAAACCATGTTGCTATAAAAAGAAAAACACCCACACAGATCATCCCATTGCCAAGGCTACGAGACAACCAAAGATAAAACTGAATTCAGTTTGTCTTTAAATAAAAAAAACAAACAAACAAAAAAAAACAGACAAAAAATAAAAAATAAAAACACACATATTGGAGGAGTTTTACAACATACAGTATCGACCAGTTATGTCCATTTACTTTGTTAAAAGATAAATGTAGCAGCAGTATAAAGATCTTTTATCCCCCCAAAACAGAACTGTCTGGTTTATGTTAAACATTAAACATTTTGTTTGTTTTATCCCCATTTACTTCAAATTATGTATTCTTCACACTACTGGTTTTTCTTTCGAGCACCCTTTAACTTCCATACATTTCAGTTTAGTGTGAAAATATAGACTTGAAACAGGCTTTACTGCAGATACATGTGTAGGTTGACATAAAAAGTGCAGTACCACACTATTTCCACGCTGCTGTTAATTTAACAGACACCTCTGTCTGCTTGTAAGGTAGGAAAATAATGTAAAATCACAGTTTTACACAATTTGTAGTAAATGGGCTGAAAGAAGAAGAAGCAGAGTGCTACCACTGCTCTTTCAGGCTGTAACAGTACACGTTTTATTGCTCGATTACTGAGTTAAGCTACTGTAGCAATGATAAGCCTGAAAAAAAGCAGAACTCTAGCAGCAAATCAACCATAAACCTGGTGAACAGGCATCTGCGGGGAAGACTGAGATCAGTGGAATAGGAGAAGCTTAGGCACTGACATAGAGGAAGGATTTAACAATGAGAATGTCTGTGTTTCCCTTCCCATCAATCATTGTTCTCTGTGGTTTTACAGCTGTGCGGTCTTTTAAGGTACTTCCAGTCTGCCTCGCACTCGCAGCGCTTGACTCTGCTGAAGAACTTCTTGATGAGAGCTTTGGCTTCTGCTTTGACTGCAGACACAGAGACAAGTGTTAGAAAGTGGTCGGCGGCTTGCAGCGGCGCACAACTTGGGGCGTTTGCAATTAGTTATGCTCTGCTTACCTTGGCCTTTTCCCCGACTCCTCCCTTCTGCGAGAAGGTGAGACAGGTAGCGAGCGAAGGACTTAAACAGCTCCTACAACCACGGAAAACAAACGGCTGAGAATGAGTTTCATGTCACTCTGCTTTTCTGAAAATGTGAAATGATAATCGCCTCTCTCACCTTGGTGGCAAACTTTCCCTGAGTGTAAAAGGGGTCCAGGCAGCGGACCACGATATCAGCAGCTTCCTTCAGCGTCACCGGCTTCGGCGGCTCGTTCACCGGTTGCACGGCCCTCTCCTGCACGTTGGGGTTAAAGGTCACTCTTCTGGTGCTCCCGTCTGCGGGCCGGCTGCGCTTCGCCGGAGGAGACTCTTTATTGGCTTTCGTATCATCTGTCAGCTGGACACATAAGTACTGTCATCAGTCACTGAGCGGGAAATAAATCTTAAAATCTGACAATCGGGCAAAGGACACCTACCCCTTTTATTACAGGTGGTTTCACTTCTTCTTCAGTTGTGTTTTGTCTGTGTGACAGGTAAGAAAGAAGTTAGAAAAGAGGAGACTTTCCAGAAAAGCTTTTATAAAATGGTGCACTGAGTGGATCTTACTCTGTGGAGGATGTTACATCCTCTATGTCTTCTGTCATCTCTGCTTTAAGGGCTGCCTCCTCTTCATCAGTAAGTATGACTATTAGCTCATTTTCAGTTTTTGCTGGCATCACTGATTCCTCAGGAATGTTCTCTACAGCTTCCACAGAGCGTTGTGCAATGTCTTCCTGTGGGATCACAGATAAAGTAGCATCGAATCCCTCCGGCGTCTCCACCTCCTGGCTTTTCTCCTCCTCCTGGCTTTTCTCCGTCGTTTGTTTCTTTGCAAAATACTGGGAAATGTTGCGGGAACTCTTCGCAGCTTCCGCGAGCTTCTGCTGCTTCTTGCTCAGGGTTCGGCCTCCCTTCGTCGGGCTGTTCAGGGAGGTAGCGGTGGCGTTCGCTCTGGCTCTGATGGATGACGTCACGGCCGAAGATGTATCCATGTTTGTCTCTTTTCTCCCTTCTGTCCCTGACTCTCTAGAGCCTTCTGAGCTATCATTATAAAACCCGCCGCTTTCTGTCTTCATCAACTCCTTGGCAGTCTGGAAGGGGTTGGATGAGCCCCTCTGGCCTGCTCCAACTCTCTTACGCTTCAGCTGAAGGAATAATGGAAAAAAGAAAACGCTTAGACATGAACCACAGTTTGCAGCTGCAAGAATTGTGAACTTGAAACGAGTGAGTAGTAGAGTGATCTTACTGAGTAGATCTCAGATGCAGATGTGAACCCCTGCAGTTCCTCAGAAAAGGAAGAAGAAGAGGAAGCTTCTTCGTTGTGTTTTGACGTGGTTTCTCTGCTCTCACTACAGTTGCCGCTGGTCTTCTCTTCTTCTCCCCTTTTTCCTCCTCCTTTCTTCATCTCCGCTACCTTTACAACAAGACATGAGTTAAGTCCTGTATCTTATTGTTTAACATCAACAACAACGCTGTGACACAGAACAGTCGGTAGTTACTTTCTTTAGGATGGCAGCTTTGTACAAGTTGGAGGACTTGCTGTTCTTGAAGACCTCATGTTCGATATCCACGGCCATGGACAGAGTGTCACAGCTGAGAGATGGAGAAGAGACAGAGAACAATGTGGGGAAGGTTAGTTACATTTCTGCAGTAAAATAATAATGTAAAAACATTATGTTTG
Organism: Euthynnus affinis; assembly: GCA_029490765.1. Classification (NCBI taxonomy): domain Eukaryota; kingdom Metazoa; phylum Chordata; class Actinopteri; order Scombriformes; family Scombridae; genus Euthynnus; species Euthynnus affinis. The sequence goes on along the minus strand of CM055856.1, from coordinate 17,916,631 downwards.
TGTCTGTATAATTACCTGAATGGGTCATCTGCCCCCTGGTGGCCATATAGTGCCTCTTGCAAGAGGGTAAGGCAGTGCTCTCTGGCCTGAAATATGATGTAAAACTCATTTATTATTCAAAAATAAGCAAAAAAAAAAAAAGTAATAAAACATCATTATAAAGTGTTAGAAAAGGCTACAAGTATTTATAACTGAAGAATGATATTGAATTTTTTTTTTTTTAAAAGAGAGAGACATCATTTAAGGAGGTGAATGTTTGCAGGATTTAAAAACACCAAAACTAAATTGAGTTAAATGTCTGAACTTTGTCTTCACATGACCTCCATAATGAGCTGAAGATACTGAGGATTCAGCTCCTTAGTTGGAAGTTTTGCTGTATAAAAACATTCTCACTTGTAATACAATCAAATAAGCTCCAGAGACAGTGTTCCATTTTCATTTGGTCCATTTTCCCCCTTCTCAGGTGCTGTATATAAACCAACTTTTACATCTATAGTTTTGTTTAGCTCAGGGTTTCATCGTCTCCCTTCACATCTCATGACACATGAGTCAGTGTAATTCCTGGAGAAGTGTTAATTAATGTAGCGTCAATGAGGAATGTGTTTGCAATGTTATACCTTTACGGTGAGCCTGGGTATCCTCTGGCTGTCAGCCTCTCTGAGTGGACAGTCGGCATCTACACACAGCAGGAGACATCGAGGTCACATGACAGTACAGATGAGACTGGCTACAGATAACTATTTATGTTATTCATCTACTGATGTTACCTGGAGGACAAAAGTCTTCACTCGGACTTCCACCTGCCTACAGAAACAAAAAAAAATGTTGTTAGTTCTCAGATATTCACTAAATCTCTGCAGCATTATTGCTCACATCCATCCTGAACCGCTACACTGCCAAACGTACACATTAAAAGTTTGTTGTTTCCTTATTAAAAAGAAGACCAGCGGCTGTGTTCAGCTTGAATTGGTTCCAGCAGCACAAAAAACACACAAACAAACAAAAAAGAAATAAAAAAAATGTGTGTAGATGTGTGTGAATGTGTGTGTCACTTTATTCATAACATGGATATACAGTCATCTGAGTGTTTATATATTTTGAATGTAGCGTCACTTTAACCTTCTCATCGGTACTGCCAAGATTTAAATGGGGGGTTTGAATTGTGGGATTATAATGAGGGATGACAACAGTCTCATGATTTCCATCACTATCATCCCTTATTTGTGGTTTTCATTCTGTTTCTACTATTTTACGATCAGAACATTCCTGTTTTTATTGATCCTTTGTTGTTAACAGTTTTGGGTAAACTAAGGAATCCTTTTACTTCAGCACTCTGCCAATTCCACTGAACATGTGGAAGCGATTTACCATGAGGCTCACTTACAGGGGCCCCAACTGCCCTTGCCTTCCCGCTGCCAACAGCTGGCTGACAGCTGTACTGAGACACAACACAAACACAGAGAATAAAACACATTTCTTAAAAAGAGTTTGTATGTGATTTTGATTCACCTTCCGCATGTGCATCTGCTTCTTGAAGAGGTCGGAAAACTCCTTTTTCCTCTTTATGGAATCGTCTTCGTAACCGCCGCCATCCTCTTCATCGAACCTAGAGGGTATGATGACAGCGTTTATCCACAGATTCACATTGCAACGGATGCTCTGAGGCAATACTGGATCAATCAATCTAAATGGGACAAATCAATTTCAACATTTCAAAACAACATCACAAAAGTTATCCTGCCTCTCAAAGCCGTAGCCCTTCTTTCCTCCTTCATAAAGCCCTGGCTGGAAACCAAACGCCCCCCTGGGCTCTTTGCTCTGAGCTTCAGTCTTGGTGCTGAGGGCGGCCGCCCTCTCCAACTGCGCTCGTACAATTTTAGGGTTACGACAGAAGTCGCAGGCACCGGAACAGTTTGGCGTCTTATCCCCGAAATACTTGGAGATGGTGGCATGGCGACAACTGATGGGAAGATAAGAGAAAGCTTGTTAAAAACTATGCAGATGTAAAGTCTGAATTTTAAAAAAGCTCAAACCTCATGATGTAAACATCTCTCAATCATACAAGGGGTGCAGTTTGGATACAAAATCTAGTGCATCATTGATCTATTAGCTATTGCATAACCACCACATGCTGCTGTGATCAATACCTCTGGTATCAAATAAGTCAAATAGGGATCTCTTGTCACATGAAATAAAAACATTTCTCTACGAATCACCAGAAACAGAGCTGTGTGGGATTTACTGACATCAATAATGCATTGGAGCAAATAAAATCTTCTTCAAGTCATTTTCAGTCTTATTTTCCTGTGATTTCATGTTTTTTTGGAAACACAACTCCAATTAATTTCCATCAGGAGCTCCTGCATGTTATATTTCTGTTTAAAATCTCTGCTTTGGATGTGATTGTTGCCATTCTTTTTATAAAAAGGCCTCACACAGTATCAGATCCTGTGTTATGTAACGGCCTATATTCACACCACACAAACCCCCCCACACACACAGTGTATTTGGGAAACAGAGCCCATTAGACGAGCCACTTCACAACATTCTAACTACCGCCACCGCCATTAAAGAGAGAGGAGCAGTTTCACTGAAGGAGGTGGGGAAAGACAGAGAGGCACACAAAGACTCTGTGAGGTAACAGTCACTCCCAGAGAAGGAAAGCAGCCTTGGGAGGTACACAAACTGAAGTAAACGGCACAGAGGATAACTTGTGTGTCACTCCTAAAAACCAAGAGGGAATAAGAGAACAATAAAGCTGAGGACAACACTAAGGGAAGAGAAGATGAAAAGGTTCAAAGGAGGAAAGGAAGATTAAAAAGGAGCATGAAAGAGGGCAGAAAAGCAGTGAATGGGATTTCTTTTTTGTGTCGTATTCCTTTTCATGCAGTCCACATGCTGAGTATCATCTGCACCTGAGGAGTTATCCCTGCTAACCCTAATCTCAACCTGACTGCTAATCTCAGACGGTGTCTGAGGACTCCTCCTCTGGATGACATACTGTACGTTCCAACAAACAACAACTCGCACTCAGACATTAAGACACTCAAGCAGGTAACTCCTACTACAAGGGAAGAGATGACATGTTCATCACGGTCTCCTCCTCATCAACTGGTCTGCTCACTTCTGTATTGTAATTTCTGACAGTCAGTCTGGGCTTGGCTGTGTGTGTGAAAACAACAAGGACTCTCACAGGTAAGTGCCTTCAAGTGTGAGTGTGAGTGTGAGTGAGAGACAAAGCAGCAGAGAAACGCTCCGGGCTGTGAAGAATGTAAAGAATGTGTCCAAAATTTACAGTCACTTGTTAAGGGCAAACATACATTGGGAAGTTTAACTAGCCTGCTTTAATATAAGAAAGACGGTAACTCTGTAGTTGTTATGTTCAGCTAGAAGTGTAAGTTTCTCACTGTTTGCACACGAGCAACAAAAGATAATGTTCAGTGTGCATACAGAACAGATTCCTGATGCCATTTCTGCCCCACAAAAAAAACAGACATTCCTACATTTGTGTCTGATTTTGATAAATATTCAAAAGTTATTCAAAAACATATGCAAACAAGGCCTAAAATTAACATCCGCCAAACATGACTATGCCCAGAAGTTTCATTTATCAGTCAGGGTCGTCTGCTACACCAGCTGGTAACTTTCCATGGCAACAACAGCTTCAGGCTCAGTGTTGGCTCACACTTAAAATTTCAAGCACTTCAAAATGCTTTCGTGTGAATTCTGCAACATTTGTGATGAATGAAAAACTTGACTGATTGTCTAACTTGGCTGAGCATTTGTAAAATTGGTACGCAGTGGCTGTTTCAACACACAAAATAGCATGCAAACATTCAGTAGCACCTGGCTGGCTGTGTATTAACTATGTAGTCTCATACAACAGCCTTGCAATAAACTCAACCTTCATGAAGGATATAATGTTCAGTTTGTGTTGAAACTGTTTTATGGAGGTACTGATTCAGCTTTATGGTCATTTTGTTTACCAGGCCTCTGTCGGTAAGCACATAAGTTAACTGACATGTATTATCAGGACAGAGTAGAGACAATAAATGGAACATATTTACAATGTAATGCAACATACAATAATTAGCCACCATGTGTATTTTCTGGACAATATAACATAAAAATCTCAGTGGAGAAATAAGTTAACTCACTTTTTTGCCGAGAGCTAGCTAGATGAGCTCTATAAGGCTATCATATCTGTATGCTATCTGTGCCACCAGCTAACTTGCAGCCAGCTTAGCTTAGCATAAAGACTGTAAACACCTAGCATGGCTCTGTCCCAACAAAGCGAAAAAAAAATCTGCCTACTAGCACCTTCAAGTCTCACTTATTAACATGTTATATTTTGTTTATTTCATCTGTACAAAAAACAAAGTGTAAAAATGACAATTCACCATTTAAGGGGGTTGACCAGTTGCCAGGCAACCAGTGGAGACTCCTGGAAGTCACTGCTGCTGGCCAACAAATAGTCCCACACTTACCCCACCGTGAAACGTTGAATTGTTGTCGTTTTTTTCTACACACAAGATAACACACATTAGTTATTGAGCTTTAAAGGTGCTGCTTGGTGGATTTTTTTATTTTTATTTTGGACCCTTGTTTCTAGTCTTTGTGCTAAGGTAAGCTAACCAGCTGCTAGCTCCAAATACATTCAAGTTCAAGGTTTCTTTATTAACTACTACAAATATAAGATAACTAAAAATATACTTTGAGAATATATTAAGAAAGTTTCAGAAACATAAGTCAATTATAAAATAGCAGCAAAGGTAAACATGAAGTAGTGCAATGAGTTTGAGTTTGCAGCAAGGCATAAGCTGTATGTACAGAAATTAGAGTGGTATCAATGTCATGTAAATCGGAAAAAAGTAAGCATATTTTCCATAATGTCAAACTATTCTTTCAAAAATATAATGGCCTATATGCTATTATACAATGTTTGTATCGTTTTACAATATTTTGTAATGCAATCCAATACAACGGCAACACAAGCTTTATGAGCTGAACCCACAGACTGTTACACCCAGTGTCAAATCATTTACTCTGGAGGAGAGTCAACAGGAAAACACTCATCACTTATCACTCCAACACCGCCCACTAAAATGACAAAACATATTACAGTCTAGGTCCATTAAATACGTTGGAAGGAGAGCCGTCTTTTCAACAGCTGAACTCAGACAGACCATGTTTTTTTTTCTCCTTTTCTTACATTAGTTTACAGGAAATAGGTTAAACATGAACACCCTCTTCCTCCACAATCACCCCCTGTGTCACCCTGGTAAACAGACTCACTCTCTGACCCACACTTGATCTCTTCACTCCCTGACAGTAAAACTTTCTGCTTTCTCTCCCTGTATATCCTCCTACTTTCTCTCTTAAAATTAGGAAACAGCACTTTATCATGTTCACAGATAAGGAGCAGAAAGTTATCTGCTTGTGTCAACACACCAGCGATGTCATCTCACCCACACAGGGTGCCTGACAGGGCAAAAAAATTGGCACCAGCCCACCAGCCAAATGCTGGTAAAATATGCAAGTAGCTGGTAGATTTGCTACCGTCATCAGCCTAAAAAAACAAACAAACAAAAAAAAAACTGTGGTAATCTATTAAACAGCTGATAAAATTTGAACATTACCCAGCCATTTGGATGCTGGACAACAAAGTGAATTTTGCACTCTGGTATCAGTAACAGGAGTTATATCTTGATGTGTAGGCAAATAAATGAGACACTGTATAAACAAAATTCAAGCATCTACTTCATTTCTGCCTCACTAGGATGAATGCCAAGGACGAGACGCTGAACCTCCTGAACAAGATATGGGTCAAGCTGCAGGGTCTTCCTGACGCCAACCCCATAGAGCTGGGAGCCTTCTTCATCCTCTTAACCTTCATCTGTGAGTCTCCGCTTTCTATTATTCTTACTAATCTGGACTCTGAGCCTGTCGTGATACTGTTTATTTGCTTTTCCGCAGTGGTTGTTGTGCTCATGACAATGCTGACCTGCGTGGCCTGCTGCTGCTGCCGTAAGACCAAGACGAAGGGAGCGGTAATTTGAGTGAATATGCTCTATACATGGACAGCATCTTGGCATGTAACTCTCAAATCAGGCATCTAATCACAGGAGACAAATAATGCCAAACATTCCCGGAACACAAAAAACAGGATTTCTCAGCAGCTCTCTCACATACCACAAGAGTTATGGTCATGTAATTGACAAAAAAAAAAAAAAAAAAAGTGGACGACGAAGCCTCGCACAGGGTGTGTTCAGTGGCATAGAAGAGGTCCAACCCTTGAACAACAAAGCACCTGACAAACACACACAAGGATGTCCTTGACTGGCTGCCAAACACACAGCAGCTGAAGCTCGCAGGCTTTCAAGAGAATCTACATTCCTAGGAGTATCCCTGCAACACTGTCTCTGACCTGAGGAATAGGCAAGGCTCATTCCAACTGTCTTTAATCAAGTAGACAAATACATGGAAAAATGAGTGATAAAAATATGTAGAACATTTTTTTTTAGCTGCGGAGCAACAAGAGAGTTGCCCTGTCAAATGTGAAGGGGAGTGAAAAATTGGCTCATTATCTTGTTTTTCTAAACATAAATCTGTGTCATCCTTAAAGAATGAGATTTGGCAGTCAGACTTGAGAGAGAGAGAGGGGGGGGGGGGGGGGGGGGGGGCTGTTTTCTAACCAGAAAGTGTTCCTTCACAAACAACAAGAAAGAGCAAAAAAAGAGAGAGATCAAGAGTGCCCTCTGCTGTACAGAAACTGAAATTAATCCTGATTTATTATTTTTTTAAAGAAAAGGTGTAGCATGGATGTATTGAAAGTTACATGTATAAAACTATATATAGTATGTGCAAATGGATAAAGACATTATGTAATGATGTGGTGGTTTTACTCGACACTTTAAGTTGTGTGCAATAAACAAAATGTATATGTACTTGTGCAGTGACGCCTTCACTTACCCCTCTTGTTCACAAAATGACACCATGGCTTCAAAGTCTGTGATGACCGTTTTGTCCGACTCCTTCGCAGAGCCGCGTTTTTCCTGTAGACGAGTTCAAGAGATGTTCACACACCTTTTAATTGAAGCAGAATTTTTACATTTTCAGTGCTCTGTTGTTTTGCTGACCTGTTTGCGGGTGACCTCCTGGCGGATGAGGAAGTTAATTTGCTCTTTATCTCTCGGTGAGTAGTAAGTGCGACAGGAGGAGGGCAGCCCGTCTCTCCCCGCTCTGCCAGACTCTTGGTAGTAACTTGCCAGGGATTTAGCGAGGTTCCAGTGAGCTACAAACCTGCGGGATTGACGTACAACACTTCAATTCTGTGGCAAATAAAAAAAGCACACAACAGAAATCTCAGACGTATCATTTTACCTGACGTTGGCCTTGTCTACTCCCATTCCGAAGCTGATGGTGGCTACAATAACCAGCACTTTTCCCTGCATCCACTCATTCTGGGCGTCTTCGCGATCTCGTGTCTTCAGACCTGTAAAATAAAAAGTCAAGCCCCTGAGCCAAAATCCTGGTGTTCCCCAATCTTCCTACATGGCGAAAAATAAAACAATCTTACCTGCATGATAAGGCTTAGCTGAGACTCCAAGCTTGGTGAGCTGGTAAGCCACTGTTTCACAGCCCTCCCTGGTCCGACAGTACACAATCCCACAGCCCTGTTTCACAAACATCACATTGTTTAAAGAAATATATTAATCAGATCAGATTAATCAGTATCAGCTTACATGAAAAGTAACAAAAAATGATGCTGTATTAAAAAGAAGCAGGTCCAGCTGACTTCAACCTGACTGATGCTGGATTTATGATATTTAAGGATTTTAAAAATTCTAATGACAAAAGTTGTGACCTTGATAAACACCAAAAAGTACATTTTACGGTTGAAAAAAATAAACTCGTCAGCGCTCTCTGGTGGACAAACTGTGTATCATTGTTTCTAAATGATCTTAAACATATTTTTCACGTCTGTACCTGCAATTTAGAGCTGCAAGGATTAGCCGCTTCAATCAACAGTAAACTTACTGGGAAATATTTTGATAGTCAATTGATTTGTTTGTCTTTCTTAAACAAAAATGCCAAACATTAGCTTGTTCTAACTTCTCCAGTGTGACGATTTTCTGCTTTTTGTGTTTTATATGATAACAAATGATCAAAATCTGAAGGTGTCACCTTGGGCTCTAATAAATGTTTTCATTACTTTTCTTCATCAAGAAAGTAATCTGCAGATTCACTGATTGTGAACATAATCGTTAGTTACAGCCCTTCTGCAATTTCTTGTTGCTTAGGAACAATCGTCGTTGTGAGCAAGTCTCACTTCCTATTATACTATGAGAAATATAAGGATTTGAGAGGTTTTTTTTGAAAAAATAAATAATTCTCATATCCTGAGTTTATCCCCGATCCTCAGAAACTGCCCAGAAAAGTCAGTGTGCAGTGCTAAATGCAAATATGTTAAATGTTGTCATAAACTAAGAGAAACAACATCTGTAGTAAATCTTTCTGAGTGATTACATCTGTAAAAAATGCTTTTTATTATATTGTGTTTGATATTATTGTTGATATTTGCATATTACTGTATATTTATTGCTAATCATCTGTCTGTGTTATTTATTTTCTGTACTGCTTTGGCAGCATAGGTTTCTAAAGCTTATTTGAATATGAATGTAAATTTAAAACTTTTGAAAATGTTAAGAAGCTGAGACAAGCAGGTAATGATATACCATTCCGGGGAAAAGGAGCAGTGCCAACACACCACCAGTTTACCAACCTGTCCATCAGACCCGCTGCCCCGTGCCAGCGCCTGCTTAATAAAGGCATGGAGGTGGACGTAGGGGTTTGGCAGCAGCTCCCTGAAGATCACATCGTAGTGCAAGTTACTGCGGAAAACAGGTGTAGAGAAAGACAGAGGCGAGCACAGCTTCAAGGACTGAAGAATGTCTTCTTGCACTTTCTTGGGCGCTGTGGCTGTAAGCGCCAAGCAGGGGACCCCCGACAAGCGAGAACGCAGCTCGCCAAGTTTGAGGTAGTCCGGCCTAAAATCGTGGCCCCACTGGGAGACGCAGTGAGCCTCATCCACTGCCAGGTAGGACAGCAGGTTGCGGGAGCACAGGCCTGTCAGGCAAGGCTGGAACGAGGGAGAGGCCACCATCTCTGGAGTGATGTAGAGGAGTTTCAGCTTCGGGCTGCTGCTCTCTAAGTCAGCTAGGATCATACGGCGCTCGCCTGCTGGCAGCTTAGAGTTGATAGAGCAGGCAGGAATGTTCAAGTCCTTCAGATGGTCCACTTGGTCCTGCAGAGAAACACACACACACAATGGGGAACGCTTTCAACATCTTGAAGAAGGGTTTTATATAAAGAGCTGTACAATTAGAGACTGACCTGGATGAGAGCGATCAGTGGGGATATAACCAGAGTAATGCCCTCAGCCAGCATTGCAGGCAGCTGGTAGCAGAGGGACTTTCCTGCTCCAGTGGGCATGCACACAAACACATCCCGGTCACCTGCAGGACAGGAGGACACCAGTCAGCAACCCTGTATCACATTACTCTCAACCTGTGATAGATCATTCAAATGCATGTATATCTTAAGGACGTCTCCTTGGAAGTTTCCTTGATGCTTTTAGCCAGCTAGCCAGCTCTGCTAATGAGCAATGAGATTAACTCACACAGCAGATAAATAAGAATGACTTACGTCTGACGACCGCCTTGACGACATCTTCCTGTACTTTAGACCTAAAGCTGTCGAACCCAAAGTGGGTTTTTAAAGCCTGTTTTAAAGCTGTTGTCATCGCCTGTCTGGCTGTCTGTGAAGTGAAGAACTCATATAAACCTCTCTGGCGCACGCCGATGACATCATCACAGCCGCGATCAATGAAACTGAAAACAAATGTTACACAACATGTTTTAAGTCTATATAATTATTCCATTTTGTTTTATATCTGTATTATTGTGTTTAAAAAAAGACGTGCCACGTGTTTTTTATATTGTGCAACAGTGTGTTAGAGGTCTCTGATTGGTCCAGTTGCTACACGCCTTTTAGCGAATCAAAGCTGCTGTACATATGTGGCCTAAAGTATGTGGACACTGGTGGATACCCCAGTCCTGCATAAGGAAGTATTATTATAATATAAAAGTGAGGATGCTTTTAAAATGATTTCATGAATATTTTTTATTTATCAATTTAACTCCATACAAAGTTCAGTAAAAAGAGAAAAAAAAAATCAATTCAATATTTGGTGTGGCCACGCTTTGCTTTTTAAAATGTGACCAGCTCTCCTCAATACACCTGTACGCAGTTTTTCAATACTTTGGTTGTTCCAAGCATCTTCTTCTGCAGATCTAGGCATTTCAGCTGCTTCTGTCTCTTCATGTAATCCCAGATTGACTCAATGATGTTGGGATCAGGACTCTGTGGGAGACACGCCATCTGTTGCAGGACGTGTTCTTCTTGTTCACGAAGATAGATCTTTATGACTCTGGCTGTTATTTTTTGTCTTCTTGCCTTTGTCCAGGCTGTATTTCTGTAATCTGTGTTCTGTTCTATTCTGTACACACAACATCTATCTATTAGAGTTTTTCCTTATTTGAATTGAGGGTCTGAGGATAGAAGATATTGTACTGCTGTATAGATTGTAAAGCCCCCTGAGACAAATTTGTGATTTGTGATATTGAGACATACAGTTAAAATTGACTTGACTTGGCTGTATGTTTGGAGTTGTCATGCCATTTGATCAGACACCTCCCTGATGGTATTGCATTATGGATAAGACTCTAAACAACTAAAGTGCCTAAAGCTTTGGCACAGTACTGTATATCATTATCCAGACTGGCCCCTTTCAGAGTGTTATATGTACGATATTAGTGGATTATGAGGCTATTATTGATGTATGACCATTTACCAAGCGGCATATTAAGAGCTGGATTCTTATTTTAACTGTTTTTAACAGTTAAACTTTAAAAAGTGAGTAACAAATCAACATGAGTTTGGTTTGTAAAGACAGATCAGAGTTTGAGAGATCAGTAGGCTTTGGTGCTGTATGAATTGTTCTAGCTGTTCACATGACCCTGGTAACTATCACCAACCCCCTATTTTTAGTATACTTGAATTATTTGCTGGTAGGATTGATATAAGGTTGTTTTTTCATGTACTGCTGCCTCTTTTAGAGGTTTGATTGGAAGATTTGATGTATGGTGCGCAATACTGTTTCCCTGCAATTCTTAAAACAGATGAATGGGAAGAAGAAAGATTATTTATTTGATCCATTTGTAGTCACACCTCGTTTATTTTTGTTTTACTGTATTGTTACAGGCAGATCTACTCTGGATCCACCTGCATTGCGGCTGTGCCCCGTCAACACTCCATTTCACTCAGCACCTCTATCCTGTCCTTGTCGCCTTCCTTTCTCCTTAGTGCTACCTAACTGCATCTCTCACTTGAGTCAAAAGGCTAAAGAAGAAGAATATTGAGCTGAGAAAAACCACCAGCTTACTTGCAAAATACTGTGAGTCAGCAGGCACTGGGTTTGTCTACATACTACATGTGTCAGCTTTCAGCTTATTATTTTATTATGTTATGTCATGTCTGATGTACAAATCAATAGACCAATAATCAAGTCATGTATTTGGTTTATTTATTATTCACAGCAATGCATTTTTAATGCAGGGTTAATATTGCACAATACATGACATTAATACTATTGGTTTCCTTTCAATTATATGAAAATACATTATGTATGTGAGCAAAGGGTAGCACTCTAACTCCATAGTGAGAAAGTGGAAGCAACAATCACATTAAAGCAGCAGCAGCATAGAGACACAGTGGAGCTATTTAATAGCACAATGATGGTCTTTTACAGCAGGATCTGTGATTTCCTCTCAGTGATTATTATATAACCTGGTTTGTTGTACTTTATTATGATGTCTACTGGAGAATAGATTTTAAAGGAAGAAGTGACAGAGGGAAACTCAACCCCAAAGGCAGGATGTGGAGCAGAGGCATTGGGTCTTAGGTGCTGGGGACTTGATCACCAGATCCTTGATGATCTCCACTGTGCCAAACAGGGGGAAGAGCTTCTCAGAGAAGCTCTCGTTGTAAGTGTAAATGTGGATGTGCTTCTCCACGTCATAGAAGGACAGCTGGCCATGGTCGTAGTCAAGGTAGATACCGACCTTGCGGGGGATGAGGCCCGGAGGCAGGGCAGTAAAGGGCACCGTCAGCGCCTTCAGCTCAGTGCCCCTCTCCAGCCGCAGGGTCAGGTAACCTGTATCGGTGTTGAGGGACTTGAAGCCTTTCCTCAGGGCCGACTCTTTGGCCACGCCCAGCCGCCAGTCCCGCTCGCCCACTTCCACCTCCCAGTAGTGGCGGCCGACGCCGAAGCCCTCCACTCCGACAGCGCACCACCAGCCATCGAAGCGTTGGTGGTAGTTGGGAATATCTTTCCTCTCAAAGCCACAGCGCATTCTCTTCTCATCACTGGAGATGAGCAGATCAGGGTTGGCTGTGTCCAGATCCAGAGTAACCTCCACTAGAAGAAAAAGTTAAGAGGTTTGAATTATCAGACAGACGGATTGAGTAAAGATTAAACAGGCTAAAACTTAAATAAAATTAATGCTGTACCTGCAGCATCCGAGATCCAATCCCACACTGAAAAAAACAGATGACTTTAGTAATAAGAACTGTCTGACAGTGAAAATGCAATAATATAATGAATCAGAGAACTGTGTTTGGATTGTGCAAAGCTACAGTGAAATAAAATATTGTCATAGCAACGATGTACAACGTTGGCTACTATGCCAAGCAGTCAGAATGTTACTTGAAACCAGTAATGTGTGTAATGGTTTTGTTTCTGATTCCCACTATGCACACTGATCTACAGTATATCACTCACCTGGCTGAGGGATGTAGGATATAGCACCTGGAAAGAGATAATAGTAAACTGATAAGGAAGAGCAAGTTTCCAAAGAAACAACAAAAATTCAACTTGATTCAGTATTAATTTATATACCAATCTTCTTTGTCTTCTGCTTCCATAAGAGCCACTGCTGTGGTATGGTATCCTGCAAGACCAAACCAAGAAGGCTTTAATAACACAAGCTTGTTACTGTAAGTATTGCACTTGCACAATAAGCTGATGAGCTGAAGATAACTGTGAATTACAACATGAACTCCTACCTTATCTGGCCTCTGTATCATTAAAGTCCACATAACCAGTTCCATAGCAGCCAGCAGATTGGGTGCACGGCCCCAGCGCCAGGCTGACTGCAGGTCCTGCAGAACCTTTGCCACAGGTTCCCCAGGCCACACGCTTTGCTGCAAGATGATCAATGCATATAAAAATGTGTGTACCAAGTAAATCATTTGTTTCCAGCTGTTAAATCTGCCTCTGAAGGAATTAAAGTAGGTGAACCTCTTACCTCAGGCTGAGCTCTCAGGTCCTTGATCCAGTTGATGATCACTGCCTTAGCCTGCTGAACGTCCTGCTCATTAATCTGATCAGGCTCTTTGACCTCATCCACCTCTGGCCAGCCATCTGTCTGCATGGGCCTCTTCTGCAGACAGAAAGATACACAACTCTATACATATGCATTCACTGTATAGCTCTAAGCTCATTTGATTTACTCTACTCTTATGTCTATATTTCACATTAAATAGAAATGCATATTTTTCCTCAGATAAGCACCTTGCTCTCCAGCATGGAGGCCCACTCCAGGATGAAGGCCCAGCAGAGAGGGGTAGGCCAGGTGTCATCCTGGTTCCAGATGTGCTCCAGGACTTCTGACCTCTGAAGTGGATAATTAGAGATGGAAAGGTAGACAGAGGGGTGACTACTTGAACCTCCATCAGGAATGTGTTTTAGATTACATGTCTGTCCCACCCAATCTTCTTCTTCTCCTGTAACGCAGCATTATTGAACCAGTTCTTCTGTATGGTGTCATCTGTTTTCTCCATATGCTTACAGTTATCAATAAGAATAAAGTCTTAAAGACTTAAAGATGACAAACTCATTGGTATTCCCACCCCAACTTATCCAATTGTGTCATCTCATCCCTGATCAACAAAATACATTTTGGCCCGTTTTAGCAAGAGTTTTGTTCCCACAGTCATCAAACTTTAAATTAGTGAAATCCTCTTAAATGACAAGAAATCCAGTGTGTGGTGTGTATACATGTCAATCCATGTCTTTGTCTCTGTTTTGCGGCCCTGTAATTCAGTGTCCCTTTAATCCTGTGTTATGTATAACTGTATAATTCTGTGCATCTATTGTGGAAAAGAATTTCCTCCTTGTGGACAAATAAACTATATCTATCCATATATCTATATCTATAGATTACCGGTATGTAAAACAAACAGAAGGTAGTTTGGTTTTATTCCAGAAGCCATTAGACTTGTGAACAGTACAAGAAATGATCAGTTTATCTTGTGTATAGACTGATAAATACACTTTTTACATAATATGTTCTTTTTTGGTGTTGGATATTGCTGGTCAGCTACAGACTGGCCACTGTCATTGTGTATTGTGTACACTTTCCAACATTCCCATGTTTATATTTTTGGATTGCTTTTGTGTGTTTGAATGAACTATGCATGTGTACTAAATTTGTAAATTTGCTTGCCTCAAATTTCCCCTAACTGAATTGAAATGAATTGAAGACAAAAACTTAAGGGTCAGAAATCAGTGTGACATCTTTTTGATCTGGGCTAACATTAACTGGCCAAGCAAAATATGGTTTTAAGTAACTGGTTGTGTTGTTCTTTCATTTCATTTCTGGTTTCATGAGTGAATTGTCAGCGAGCCATTTATAACCTCCTCAGTACAGAGTCCTACTGAAAAGTGCACACGTGCATATATGCAGTGTATTTACTATAGGTTGTACCTGGCACACTCGACTGAGGTCTCTAGCCAGGTCCACAATAAACAGCTGATCCTCATCCAGAGGCTCAATCTTCTCCTTCTTTGCTCTCTTGTGTGATTCCTGTGGGAGAATTAAGAATAAAGGGTTTTTTGTTGGCTACCATTTGGAAAGAGAAAAAAGACATTCAAAGGACAAGTTCCTTAGAAAGTAATAAGGTCAAACTAGACAGGAGGTGGTCACTCAGCCTGATCATCATGCATATCGTGGCTCTGTTCCTGTCAGCAGAAAAGAAAGACACCCCTCCCTTCCAGACTCTCTGCCTCAATTCTTCTCGCCAACAGCTCCCCGCATGCTGCGGCTGTCTCTCATTTATTAAACCAGGAAAGTAGAAATGTGTGCAATCACACGGTACTGCAAAAATATTGTCATGTCAACCGTCTATTTAAGTATCAAGGTGACCCTATGCCCTCCTGCCAGGAGCAAAAACAGGTTTGCACATTAAACAAACTAAGGTCTTTTGTGTGTCTGTGTGTGTGTGTACCACAATTTGTTACCTTTATCTTGGCCGTAAAGTTTTTGGCCGGCTCCACCATGAAGTGAAAACACTGCATCATCTTGGCGGGTCTGTGCTAGAGTCCTAGAATGAATAAAACAAATAAATGTTACTTTATGTGAGCATGCCAGGCATTCAGGTGGTCATTGATTACTGGTAAATATATCACACATACAGGGCCGATGAGCCACTGCAGGCTGTGAATAATAGATATATTTAGGTGTTGCAGTAATCTCTCCTTGTACTGTAAAATCATGCAGCGTCTCCTTCTGCTATTTCACACTTCATCAACCGTTTGGGAGCAACGTCCTGATGGTAAACATTTAAATTCTGACTTCTAACTCGCCTTCAGTCCTCAAAGGAGACATCTTTGCTGTCTGTGTCCTTTGAAGGAGACAGCCTCTGTCTAAACTGGAACATCTCTGCTGTTTACCTCCAAAACACCAGTATGTCATGTAAATCATTAAAGACATGCTGGAAAGTTCACACGGTCATAGACACAATAAAACATTCAAGAACGATCACAGCAGGCGTTGCAGAGAATATAAATGATCCACTAACCATGTTATAAAGCAAATTATCTCTAAGTGACACACAGGTCCAGCTGGAAGTGTTTTTTTTTTTTTTTTTTTTGAGGCCAGGACACAGAAGTGATCATTAACTGGAGCAGAATCAAGCTATAAAAGCGGAGCAGTCTGAAACGTGACTGGCCCTGCATGCTCCCAGTGTAAAGTCTCAGCTGCCTGCTGACTGATCGTGTCCTTGGTTAGTCTCCCTCCATCTTTTCTCCCCATCTTCATCTGCAGGCTAATCAAGTTAGCAGAAAAATACATGAGCTCAGTCTGTGTGTGGGGTTGGCAGCGAAGCAACCAGTCTAAACAGGTTTTCATGCCAGAACAGGCTGAAGATGACGAGGATGAGGAAGGCACTGGCATAAATAAAGCCTTTCTAAACTTGGATGTCATTCATCAAACCACTTTTTCTGCAGCTTCACTAGACACATCCATAAACACCCCCCAGTTAGGTGTTCATCGTTATTATTTAATGATGTTTTGTCCCAAATAAGCTCAGCCAAGCTCCACAAAGATGCAGCACTTGTGTGTGTGTGAGTGTTATGTCGCTTCAATTCAGTGTAGGCCTATGCAGACTGATGACTAATGCTGAAATAAGATAAAGACAAATGTCTCAAATTAAAAAAAGAAAAAAAGAAAAAAAGAATATATAAGCTGCAACATCCTGGAAATAGAGAGAACGAGAATATAAAAAAAACAATAGGAAAAAGGAAGGGCTCCATTACAAGTGGTGATTTATGTGGTGGGAAAACATGACCGTGCAGATTTTCAGGCTTAGCGACCCAGAGACAGCTGATGACTGCGCATGAGGTAAACACACACCTGCCGTGTGACTTTGCGGCAGATCTCTGTTAAAAACGCAGCAATGCACCTTATACATGTTACAAAATGATTTATCGGCAATTGTGGACGTAACACAAAATGCATGTTTGATACTGAGAACATATTGCGCCGCTGCAATGCGTCCTGCACAACAACAGAAAAACAAGAGAAAATACTGCACGGTTGATCATAATGCAGTGATCATAACTCCTACCTTTCTCTTCAGGAAGTTGGTGAAGCAGTTTGGTTCTCTTCTTGCTGTGAAAAGGAGCAGCCGCCCGGTCTGGAAAGTCTTTGGTCTGTATGCTGCAGTGTCTGACCTTGTTTACATACCAGACTGACACTCGGCTGGTCGGCGATCTTCGGTTTTCTCCGTTGCTGACGAATGCGACGTCACTGACAAAGCGCGCGTATGCAGGTCATTGTGACGTTGTTATTTCTAATAGCCTGAAGGGGAAAAATCTCCTCAATAGTTTGCATTTCTGCTATTGCGGCGATTTCTGGCTGTAATAACAATCACTTTAACAGTGGCTGAAAGTCACAAACATTTATTCTAGGACTCACTTAGACTTAAGTACAAATTTGAGGTACTTTACTTGACAATTTCCATTTTCTGCTACTCTATACTGTCAAGGAGCCCTGAACTGACACGAACTAGACCCACATTTGATAAGATCTTGTCCCAGGGTTCCCCATCTGATGAGCTTTTTCCTCTAGATGTTTTATTACAGAAGGTGTATGAAATCCTTGACCACAATAGTCACACAATCAGTCATTGTGTTACTTATAGATGGAATTACAGTGAAATTATATTTAATTATTATAATTATATAATACAGTGAATTATTCCCCTTTTTTCTGGGGACCCCCTGCAACCCCCTCAAAGACCCCTGGGGGTCTCCAGACCTCACTTTGAGAACCACTGCTTGCCTCTGTTCTTCCACTCCACTACAATTCAGAAGGAACTATACTTTTAGTCTACTGCACTTATTTGACACCTAAATACTTGTTGCAGATTAAGATTTTATGTACAGAACATGTAACACATGTATAAAATATAATGCATAGTGACAGATTAACCTGCCTATATACAGATGTTAAAATAAACTCCACCTTAACCAGATATAACATTCAAATGCTTCTTACATGTTTATATAAAACATAAATATAAATAACTCAGGGGGTCATTCTGCTGCATCACCAATACTTTTTATAATAAACCAATGCTTTTTATATTTCTGTCCTACAGCAGCTTTACTTGTAATAGAGAATTTTAACAATTTTGCCTACTTTACTTATCTAAGACATTTGAAATATTCTTCTTCTACTGCTCTTTAATTTCAGACCAGCAAGACTTGATTGATGATGGTATTTTAGATTTAAGCCTGATACTATTATTTTGACAGAAGATAAAAGCGTTTGACTGCTTCCAATATGTGCAATCAGACATGCCATCTGTAACATGATGTATTATGCCAAAAATATAATTTAATTGGATAATGATGCCAGAAATGAGTCCCTACTCCTCACAAATCATCTATGTGTTCATATTAGGGTGACTGAAGAGTTTCACAAACAGTGATATTCTTGTCTTTTAGTCAAAGGAGACGCGTTCTGCCTGCAGGCTCCTGAAATAAATAGTCTCTGAACCTCTTCTGCACTTTGCAAGATGATGACCCCCTCTCTGTCTAGCAGAAAAACTTGCTATAATAAGCTTTTCTGTATTCTGTGGGGGAAAAAAGACATTCTTATTTTATATTACTGAATATTCTCATACATACCCATTAAGTTGATGTTATGTTTTTATTAAATACTTAAGGAAATATATTACCTGAATATTATACCAGATTTTCAGTTCTGTAAAAGTGTTGATACTCAAAAACGTCAATAGTGAAGAAACAGCAAAGTCATTGTGAGGCTGACAAGATATTTGGAACATTTCTGTGAAAAGTCAATTTAGAAAAGGAGTTCTGCTTGCAGGCTAAATATGTAACCTCTTCTGGACTTTCCAAGATGACGGCCCCTGTCTGTCTCCCAGTAAAAAAAAAACAACAAGAAAAAACTTGCTGCTCACAGTAAGCTTTTCTTTATCTCCTGAGAAATAAATGCACATTCTTATTTTGATATTACTTAATATTCTTATACAGTTTAAAGTTGAAATGAGGTGCATAAGATGTTTTAATCTCTTTTTTTAATTAAATAAGGCAAAACATAATCTGAATATTTTTACTATAATTCTCAATAATTCTCACTTCTGTAAAACTGCAGATACTCAAACACTGTCCTTTAATAGTGAGGAAAGACTGTGAGTCACTGTGAGGCTCATTAGATATCTGGAACATGTCTGGGATAATGTTTTAAATTGATATAAATCAATAGGAAACTCATTTTATGACTAATCTTGCTTATTTTGTTTTCTGATCATTTTTATGTTGAGACAAATCTGACCATGTACAGTCTTGCATGTTTTTCACTGAAATGTTTTAATAACTGATATAAAAGACCAAAAGGGCTGGAAAATAATGAGCTACTAGCATTTTTAACAAATTAATTTAAAAAGTATAAGAAAGTAAAATAGAAGCTTAAATAAGAGAAATTAACTGGACAAATAGCTTCTATCAGCTATTTACATATTGACATATAAACGAATATACAATATATGTACTGTATATCTATACAAGCACAACACATTGTATGGTTAGTTCAATATTCAAAATGCTGCTGTTATGTAAGTACAACAGTCCATCAACAAAACAATAAAAGTATTTATTACATTTGTTTTCACAGAGAAATAATGAGTCACTCACTTTTCTTAAATAAATACAGTACAGGACGATGTGCAGAGCAGAAATTTTGCATGTGTACATGGCAGGTCACAGAATGTTTTGTAAAACAAAACAGGTCTTAACAAGGAACTTGGTCTACTCCATTGTTTTCATTCTACATTCATTCTGCTTCTTGAAGCCTTGAAGCCTTAAATAAATTTTCTGTCATGAGTAAAACAGAATCAATACCAAAAATGTTTAAATGGTTGTTTTTTTGTTTTTTTAAAAAAGTGAGAAATCTGAGGCCTGTCTGCCTTAACATAAAAAAAACCCTTTCATTGAAATCTTTACATAAGTTGTGATGAATGTCATATTATAACTTCATGAAAGGCACTCTCAATTGGCACCTTTATATTTCCTCCTCTTACAGGCTGAACCACATGCTGCAGCTGTATGGCACAGCTGGATAGAAATGCTTTACAGCAAATCCTAATCAAACAGGGTCTCTGATAACCTTGCAAACCAGACAATGCGGCTTCTGGCTCAGAATAAAAAGAGATGAGCAAACAGCAAAGCTGAATGAACACAGTATGATCCACATCACTTTAATCAACAAAGTAAATAGTGGTTCCCTTTTTGGTATATTTAAGTCCTGTAGTCCACAGTCTTCTTGCAGCCTTCTCTTTCCTGTCCTCTTCAAGATGTACCAGCCACCTTAGTTAATGAATATTCACTGTTTCTCTTTTTTGAAATTGTGAAAAATATCAGATTCCCCACAGAGAGAGCACAAAATGTTCTTTAACATTCAAGTATGTCCGCAAAAAGTGTCCAGTCCTGAAGGGTGTGCAGCTCCTCTTTGGTTGCTCAGCTTGATCCACATGAACTGTCTTTCAACATAAAGTCAGTCTTGAGGTATCTGAATCAGCTTGTACAGATGAAGGATACCAACAGGATTAATCTTCCACCCTTGTATTCTTTTGGTAACTTCAGCTGTGTAAAAGCTATCAAACACTTTCACAGTTTGTCACATTCACCAAACAGTTTGAGAACTCGATCACACGGGTAGAACGCTGCTGTTTGTATCAGAGTTGCTTGGATGAGGTATGTCAGTGTGAATGTCAGGTCCTGTGTTGGTGTCGATACTATGAGGAGAAGAGACGTCCAAACCAGATGGGAGGATGTTGTACGGCAGCTCCATAGACTGGCGGATACTCTCTTCATATGTTGGAGGTGGCTGTAAGAAATGTGGAAAAACAAAGCAGATTTTTTAAACAGTATTTTATCATAAATCTATCACAGACACCTGACACACTTGTGATTGTGACGCTATCCTTTAAAGCAATGGATCGCATGTTTATTGTGAAACAGGGTTGACCTTAGTGACTTGACTCTGCAGTTTTTTCACCTCTATGGTGCATTTTAGTTCATTGTCTATTTTGGTTCAGTCTCACCACTTTCATCAACCTTACTTTCAGCCACAGCATGTAACTATTTTCAGAAGAAAAAAAAAATCTCTGATAAACCCACTTTACACTTAGCTGTTGAACATAGTTTAGCTACTATGCAGCCTGATATTTCCCTCAGGAGTTGGTGAAGACTTCATCAGAGCTAGAAGGAGAGTGAATATTTGACCTACATTCATCAGGTGACCCAACACACAGTTCTTAATGAATGCTAATGGCATTCAATGGAGTTTGCTATAACAACTTTACATAGTAATAATATGACAATATTGAGTTAACAGCTTGTTTCATTGCCCCCAAGTAGTAAAAGAATCAAGTATTGCAGGTTTAAAGAGAGGTTTGTTCAAATCAGAAGTTGAGTTTCCTTTGATAATGAGGTGCAGTTGACTAATCTACCATAGTTTAATTGCTTTACTCATTAAATAGTCTAATTGGATCATTGGTTTGCTTTTTTTTGTCAAACCCATTGTTATCATGAGCTTTTCATGTCATCTGTAAATTGACCTTGTACCTGTAAAGGTGATAATCACCAAATTCTTCAAAAATAAACATTTGAAGTAGGCATACAGAAAATGTAATTTCCCAGGATGAGTGTGTTTCTTAGACAACATCTCAAGGCCTGATATATATCTGCAAAAATAAGTGGAACATGTTTGTATTTACATTACCAATTAATCTGTCTCCTCGTTGGTCGCCTGGAACATGTTTTCCTCCAGTTCATTATCTTTTTGATCACATCTGGCAGATTCACACTCCCTGACTGAGTCCTCTTATCTTTTAATTGCTTGGGGACCCTCAAGCGACAGGAGCAACCCTACAACCCTGCCCTCTGTCTGATACACACACTACACGCATACCAGGCTGCAAGTTTTACTACTATCCTGCTTCGGGCCACAGGACAGACAGGGGAAATTAAGGGGCCATCAATTGAACTCCTAACAGAGTCTAAAAGGGGGAGAGGGACACTTGTGACCAGTGTCAGGATGACTGAAAAGTACTGTGTGTGTGTGTGTATGGAGAAGATGGGCAGTCATGCTAGGGACTGCTTAATTAAGGAAGAGGAGGGGAGGTCAAAGAAGAAAAAAAAACAGTTAAAGACAGGAGCACAAAGCCGAATTCTAAGGCACTGTTTGCGCTCAGGATGCAGGCTTTAATTATGTTTGATGTGCCTTTTTCTCATTACCTTGTTTGCTCAAGCGTTGTGCAAGTCAAAAGCTCAGCGAAAGATCAACACGGTAAAACCTTGAAACGTGGCCGCCAGCACAATTCAGCTGCGAGCATTAGATGAACTGATAGTGCATCCTGTTTACTGCGCTCTGAAAGCAGTCTAATCTTTGAACAAGCTCTTGTTACAATATTGTATTACAGCATGGCCATAATAGAAAGAGCCTATTTCTTATCATCTCCATTGTGAAAACTACAGATAAGAGGCCTCCATATTAAGATGAGTTTACATGAGCTTTAGCATTCTTTGGAGGTTCTCTGAAAGTACAAAGGGAGTAAACTATCCTCTTTATTCCCAGGTTTAACAAAAGCACCAGAAATACTCCAGTGTCGTATCATTTGTGACTGTATCAATTGATGTTGTGTAGTCCTAATCCCTAGTTTAGCCTACCTCAGTCACAATGGGTCCATTGAGGCCAAAGCGGTCTGCGATCATCATGTGGATCTGCCTCTGGCGATCCTTCTTTCGGACGCTCTCGTAGGAGGGGAGCCTCGGCATGGGGGCATCCAGAGTGGGCAGGCTGTAGCTGGAAGGCAGGCCGACGTAGAACAGCTGACCTGTCTGCTGAGACACATAAAGGCCCAAACACAGTAGGACAGTTATGAGGGACAGGAAACAGAAGCTTTTATGTGCTGAAGACATGGGGATACAGGTTCAAATAAACCAAATCATTTATATTCACTTTAAATAGTAAGCTGCAGTCAGTCACTACCTGTGTGTCTGTGCGTCTGTGCCCTATCTACACAATGATATTGGTATTGTACAGTATGTGTTGTAAGAGAGTACTTAGAGTGTGTCTTTATCTATTGTAACAGTGTACACAGATGGGAAGACTGCTGATGATGCCGAAACATGTTTCTGTCACCTGAGAGTTGCTGCCATCCATGATCTGAGTCTGCTCTAGACAAGGAGATCCCACCAGCGTCTGTCTGCTGCTGTAGTACTGAGGAGGAGCGTCCTGTAAAACAAGCAGTAATGACTGTAACAAGTGTGTCTGAGAGAGTTCAGAGGAAGACGTTATTAAAGTGTGTCCATTACAAGCATTTATTAGTTTATATGTTCACTAAGTGCTCCCGACACTATAGATCTTTGGTGCTCTGTCGAATACTGCGATTAGTCAAAAATCCACTAATTTCAGCCCAATTGACCGATTTCCATGCCTTGTTTAATCACTGTAGACACTGGCTGGTTTAGCAATACCATAAATTATCTAATCAATAAGGCGACCACCCTCCAATTTTCGTGCCTCCTCCCAGTCCCACCCCCCTTTTCTAAAACAAGACCTGTCAGATTCTCACTGTATGAGGTGCTGGAATCCTGAAAAAAGGCTGCCAGGAAAACTAGGTAATTGCCTCGAGTCTAAATGAGTCTCCTTTGTCTGGAGAACAATGTGGTGTCTTACTGTGTCATCAGTGTCCCTAGGCAACAAACCACACCGTGTGGTCTTTTCAGCGTCTCTCTATTCCTCTTGTAACTGCAGCAGGTACCCCTTAACGAGCACACTCCAATACACATTATGGCCTCGTATGTCATTCGGGCCAGCATTACAACAAAGTCAATTTGTTGCTTGACTGAGATTGAAATCCAGCGTGAGGATATGAGATGTTACGACCACAGTTGATACTGTTACTAAGGAGATTTGCTCAGACGTCGGAGCACCAAAAGTGGAGGTTCAGTATATAAATGCGCTGGGTAGTATTAAAATATGAGATTTATCATTTTCCCAGGCCAGTTCAAACAATGACATCACTCACACTTAGAGTGACGCACTCTAACGACCTTTGCCATAACCCTCACATCGTTTCAGGATAGAGAGACGACTCCAAAAAAGGTGATGTCAAAGGTCACTTTCCCTCGCTGGTTTGTACTTTCAAGAGGCAAAAAAAAAAATCCTCAGGAAAAAGAAAAAAAAAGAAGAGTTGTCCTTTTGTCTCCTGCCATTGATTCAGCCAGTGTGAAAAAGCACAACCGTGTAAAATCAGTGTTGAAGTCGGGGGAGGATCCCAACGGCAGCGTGCCTTTTTCATTGCTGCAACTTAAAGGAGATCCATTGTCCCCTTGTGTCCCCAACACCCACAGTGGGGTCTGTCCACTATTCATGGTGCAAACTGAAGCAGGGAAAGGTATGTGACTATGAAGTTGAAGACATGAAATGTCCCAAAGAAACACAATGAAAGAGTGTTTGTGTGTGCTTCACTTTCTCTCCCCTGAGAATAAAAACAAAAAAGCCTTTTTCAACCACATAACTCAATTAAATATTCGAACTGGTTCCAGCTAAGAGATCAGATTGCTCTTATATATATTATTTATCCCATGACAATTGAAAATAAACTTTGAAACTACAATATGAGTGCAACTCTGGCATTCTACACTCTGTGTTTACCGTGTGTCACGTGTAGTTTACTGAACAGGATGTACGTTTAACCGGCCAGTGTTGTCTTATCAGTGTATGGATACCGCTGTAGCTAGAGGTCAGTGTGGCCAGTTTGTACTAGTAAAACGCTCTGTTAGTTCCTTGAGTGAACTTCTCTATTAAAGCCACAACTGAACAGAGCTTCCTGTCCGTTCAGAGGGGGGGGGGGGGGGGGGGGGGGGGGGGGGGGGATGAGTTGCGTCCCTGCAAACCAAAGATAACACTCAAACTTCACCCCTGGGACTTGCGGAGGTGAGAAACACATCAGGAAGAGGAAGCAGAGAGAATAGGCAACCAATGAAAAGTTACATCTGTGGAGTGTTACATTTCCTCTTCACTTCATCCTGCACCATCGCCTACAGCTTTACAGATATTCAAGCAGTTATCTTTGGCAGGTAGAGAGATACAGTGTGCGAGAGATATGCCAGCACTGACCTGGAGGTGTGACGTCTATAGAAAATTTTGACTCATAATGACATAAAATGTCACACACACCCTATAATAACTTCAGTATCCCTCCTAAACTTTACAGATTATGGTTTGCTTTCTCATTCTATGTCAATATTTAAACTAAAATTTGATTTGCAGTGATTATAGTGGTGTTGAACTAGAATCACTGTGCGTGGTAAGTGCTAACTCTGTCCAATTCCATTAGAGTTACTGTGGCACTCTGAGATATATCTGGAGGGCAGCTAATTCAACTGAGGCAAATCCATTGCCTAACAATGATCATATCAAGTTTATTCTTGTCCTTTTCCCCACAGTCATGCAAATTGAATGTGACACTTCTTGATGGCGCTACACTGGCTGCACATGGAGCCCGGGTGTGTGATCAGGATCAAAAGCTGAACATAGGTCACTTTAAAAAAAGAAAGCTCAGCACAAGAGGGACTTTTTCCCTTTTTTTTTTTTGTTTTTCTAAAGGGCTTACCATATCTGCATGTGGCCCCTGATAGGAACGGAGTCTGCAGCACTGAGGATCCTTGCGGTAAATAATGGACAGAAGCACCACAATCACCACAAAGAACACTAGAGAGGAAACTGTGTGAAAAGAAGGCAACATTTGATAATCACAGTTAATGAGACATCTTATTTTTCTGGTTCACTCATGTGAAACAACAAAAATAGACATATAAATTGATTCATTTTGAATAGTTTTGATCGACAACTTTCTCTTTCTCTATACAGTTTAAAGGTGTAATTTCTCTCCTGTGATGTACCTGCCTGTGATGTACAGCTTGAAAATAACAGACCTGATACAGTAAATCTGTCATTGATTTATATTTATGGTGTAGAGCTTTGAGCGACATGTGGCCAGGAAATTAACTGCTATCTTCTGTTACCACATTTGGAAAATAAAAAAAAATTAATTATCTAGTGCCACCCTTATCACAGTGCCACAATATGGTGAAACTGAGTACAAACAAAGCAGGCAGCATAAAAGCAAAAAACACTGTCCAGGGAAATGTTTCTCACCCTTATATCATGTTGAATATAAATAAATTTAGCAGGTATTGAAATCAAATCTGATATCTTTTGACAGGTTTAAGGGTTTACTTACAAGCTGCAGCTACCACTGTGAGTTGATCCGATGTCAGCTGTGAAGAAGGAATGGTTGGACTTGCAGTTGTGGACATTTCTGCTGTGTAAACTCTTAATGTTCCCTTCAAAAATCCTCCTGAGCTCATCAGCTTTAACACGAAAGCTCTCATCTTATTAAATTAGAGATAAGAAACGGAGACCCGCTCTGTTGCTCCTCTTCATTGTCTTGCTCGGTCCCCGGACAAGGGTGACAGTCCACATGCGCTCTGCAAATCGGCTCACAAACTCTCCGCTGGGTAAACATGCCACAGCCTTTATGAGCCGGTGAGGGCGCACTGACGCGCTCTCCAAACCGCGTGACGTCGCTGTCCCTGCGCTGAAGCAGTGTTTGGTTTATGGATCGGCACTGGCAAGGAGCAGCAGCCACTAAGGGCCAACAGACCTACTTAGGATAATTGACATGGATTTTGAAAAACTGGTTCCCTTAAATAAAAAAATAAAAAAACGTCTATGCGCTGAGAATATTTCTGCCCTGTGCGTAATTGCAATGGTCCAAATTATCCTCCTGCTTCCTCCTTCGCCGTCTAATTAATGGCATCCAGACCAGGAGGTTAACACACCGGATGCCTGAGCTGGAGTCCTGTTACCCTGGAGACATGGGGGGGTCCCGTCCTGAGATGATTTCTATACAGACAAAGAGCCAAAATGTAGCATTAGTATTCATGGATGCCAACTATCTTTCTTTTCTTACTTAAACTGCCAGTCCATAAATTGTTGCAGTTTAGCGTTTTTGGTTGGATCTCAAGTGTCGGGCTCTTTGTGACTTGAGAAATGCCTGTGACCTAAAAACAAAAAAAAAAACTTTTTTTGTAGACCTTGACCTTCGTCGTCAATATAGATACTTCAAGATGCCAAAAATTAAGAATAAATTTCACAACTTAATCACAAGAATTCTACCAGCTCAAATCTTACTGAAGTATAGGTTATTACAAAAATCCTGCCAGAGTCATGTAAGGAGGCAGCGATATTCCTGGTATTGATATTGAAAGCCAGTAAAGTTTAAGAAAAGTGGATGAAACAGAATCAAGATTTCTTGCCAGAAGTTTAGAAAGTGTGGTGACCAGGTTGAATTTGTTATTGATACATATTTTGGATGATTAATGGGAGAGGAAGGTTTTACTTGTTCTCTAATCTTGTGATTTTTGGTGAAATGTTCGATCATTTGTTGAACTGAAACTATGTGAGAAGTTTAGAGGGAAAAATCACTCTTTGGTGGAGCTGTTAACAACTCATAGACATCTGAAATGTGACCCCGACTACACACTGCTTTTTGTAAGACATCAAAAGCCAAAAAAGGTTGGAAACCACTGGTTTCATCTTTAATAATGTGTTGCGTTTTAAAAGCTTGTTATTCATTGTTTCTCATCTTCATCTGAAAAGGAACTAAAGCTGTGGGCGTAGGAAGTAAAATATTTCTCTGTGAAATGTAGTGGAGTGGAAGTAGAAAAGTAAAGTAGGCCCTACAAGTACCTCAAAATTATACCTAGTAGGTCTAAAGCTACTTTCCACCACTTGTCTTCTGGACAAACTTTCAGCAACCTGAGGATGGGGAGCGAAGCCGCGTGAGCGAGCACTCCAGGATCGGGCACGCGCTCCCTCCGACAACTGGAGTCGAAAAAATGGTGGCCAGCGCGCGAGTACAGAAGCTGCTCCGACGATATAAACTCGCGATTGCCGCCGCATTAACCATCCTCCTGGTCCAAGGGCTTGTGGTATGGAGTCTGAGAAGTCTGGAAGAGGGCGAGGCAGAGGTGAGTAACGGCCCCGCCGAGTATTTGTGACATGACAACGACTCGGTTTGGGTTTAATTGTAGAGCTAGCTGTTAGCGGGTAGCTTAGCTCACAGTGTATTGTGATTCAGGAGCGCTAGCTGCGGCTAGCTCGTTGCTAAGTTGGCAGTTGCTCCGCTTGCCAAACATTTCACTGTAACCAGCCCTATGCTGTATTGTCTGTCTGTCTGTCACTAACTACGCCACCAGACACAAAGTACACAGTCATACACGTTTATATCTGTGTAATTACTCGTAGTGATAAGATTAAATGAATGGTTTATAACTTGTTTAATCAGCACTGAAACCTTGGTGAACACTGGTGACTGGTTGTCAGTACATTTCATTTGTCTGTTCCCCATTAATTATGTGATGACGAGCAGACAAAACAGCTAAGAGGAAGATGCAACTTTGGTTGAAGTCTGTGAAATGACTCACGATTTGATTTGCGTGATTGGTGGCAGACAGTTCATCTGTATGAGCTGTCCTAGGATATTCTGCACCTGTGTTTATCTTATTTTATTTGTACACACATGAGACGGCGTATAATCTAGATAAAGGAAAATGAGAGATGTGTCAGAAGTGTGTGTCAAGAATGTTTGTACAACGGATATCCCCTCAACCGTAAGAGATAAACAAACGATAACAGAAAAGGGGAAAAACTAAGCTATTATCATTTAGCAAAATAAGACAAAAAATAATTGACAACAAGAGGAACACAAAATGAGCAAAAAACCTAACCAATCAGTAGACAATAATCCAGTGAAAACGAACAAATACATGAAAGACAATATGGGGAAATTGTGTATGTGTGTGTGTGTATATATATATGTATATATATATATATAAATATAAATATATATATATATATATATATGATGTGTGTGTCATGAAATGTGATGACAACTTTCTTTTAAAGTTTTCTGAAGATAATGAGCTCTTGATTGACGTTTACTTTAGTGTTCTTTATCTGTAAATCTGAGTGAGTGCTCGCCACGACGTACCGTTTTTAAAAAGGAAGATGAAGATGACCAGCCTGTTTCTGAATGAATTAGGGAATCTGAATTTCTACCAGTTTTGCTTATTTGTACCCAGCAGTGGCATTTCATTATGTCTCTATGACCTTCACTAAGCTTTGAATCACACCAAAACTCCCAGGGAACGAACATATCCCAGGGATGAAGGCTTAAAGTAAGCAAAGAGTTTCCTCCACCACATCCCAGTGAAATCCATTCATTTAACATTAGCCGACTCCTCTGTGGGAATCTTATCTCTATGTCTCCTTCGCACACCTGGAGCTCACTACCTTGAGGCAGTGCTTGTTCCAGTTCTCCCTCTAAATGAGGTATAGTGAGTTGTTAACAGATGTGACCTGTCTGTGGAGGACTGAGCGCACATACAGGAATCTTTTTTCTTTTTTTTTTGAGGCTCACCAATACTGATAGAGCCACAGGAATGTAAGCTGAAACCTGAAGTGAAAACAGCGCTGTCTTTCTATCATGATGTGACAAATGCGGGGTGTAGCATAATATTCCTCCCAACATGGATATAGGATGCAGATCTGTGCCTGGAGGGCGAGGCAGCCAGCAGATGTAACACAGTTGTTTTTATGGAAGAAAATAAGTTTGACCCTTTTTCTCAGAGAGAGAGAAAATAGGGGATGACGATTCTTCAGTAGAAACTAAACAGTAAACACCAAACAAATTTTCAGTATGTGCCTTTGCCTTTCAGTTAACATGAATGATAGCAACACGTATGAAGAAACCCATTTCCGTTAGACATGGAGTACATAAATGTGGCATTTTGACGCAACAGGAACTGAGACATGTGACATGTTACAGCCGAGGTGATGTTTCATTTTGACATGTATCATCTATGTGCTTTATAAGCCTCCAGGCTGTCGTGCTGTCTCATCCATTCAGGTTGAAACATGCTTCAACAAAGATACATAAAAATGTCTGCACATGGGTACACAGAGGAGGGGTTTGCGGTTAACTGTCATTCACCTAAAGGGCAGAAGTGCACACAGCTTATAAAAATCTCACCACAACCAACACCACAAAGTATTTGCTGTGTAGTGCCTCAGGCAAAGGCGGATCGGCTGAGAGGGCAGTGATTTCCAGTAGTGCTGAGTCGGACTTTGGGCATGGGAGAAGAGCCAAACTGAAAAATTGAGTGTACATTGTTTTAAATAATACAGTTTTCAATTTAGTTTTTAATAAATAATGTACAGGAGTAAAAAAAGGTCTTATCCTCTGCATTTTGTCTTCATTGCCGTCAAACTCTGGGTTTGGGAAATTGACACTGCTGCCTTAGTGCACATGTCAACCTTACATGCAGCTATGTTGGCAGACGTCTATGTAAATGTCAGCGCTCGGGGGTCAAACTCGCAGACGCAGACTCAAATTTCAGGCTTAAGAATTCATATTAATCATCACTTCACCTCTGAACAGTACATGTTCAGTCAAGGAGGCGAAACGGGGGAGAGTGGCTGGATTCCTCTCCGGTCTTTGGTCTCTGCTTTAACGCACATCTGCTCTAATCAGCGGCTTGCTGTGCATGTGCGAACATAGCCACATGTAATATTTATAAAGCCCGTCCACAGAAGAGGGGAACGGTCTGAGAGGGCAGAAGAGGAAGAAGAAGACTGTCATCCTCGTATCACCCTCCACTTTACAGCGCTCTCCTACAGAGCTGAGTGCTCGCTGCTGCTTCCCCGCTTCAGCAGATGGCGACGCTGATATGGTTTCACT
The DNA here is from genome assembly GCA_029490765.1 of Euthynnus affinis. NCBI lineage: Eukaryota > Metazoa > Chordata > Actinopteri > Scombriformes > Scombridae > Euthynnus > Euthynnus affinis. The sequence continues at coordinate 17,885,824 of CM055856.1, read as the reverse complement.
CGACTTTAATTGGAAAGTAAAGAGGCTGCTTGGCTTGCCTTTGAATCAATACATTTTTGAAATGATGGTGTTAATTAAAAGCTGTGAAAACGAGTGATAAGGAAAATTGAAACGTTGGCCCCTGCTGCATGCTTGTCTAGTATGTGAGAACATTTTACCCTGGCAGTCCGAAAGCAAGCAGTGTCTTTATCAACGCCAGCCGAGTAAAGGCTCGCAAGATCTTCACACTAGTGTTCATTTTAATTTTGCAGCTATGAGCCTCCACAGGAAAAAAAAAGTATCACCACTGTTTGGGAAAATGAAATATTCTTAAAGTTTATTTCAGGATACACATGGCAAGAAACTGGACAGGAAATTGTGTTTGACCAGCAGAAATCCAGCCATGTGAAGCAGGTTTCTCTCAGGTTTGTTGTTCAGGTGACATTTAAGACATCAGGTTTCTGCAGAAATGTGACAAAACTGGGTGAGTTAAGTGCATGTATAGAAACTTCCTCTGCAGCGACTGGTATGTTAGCGGACTCCACAATGCCTCTTACTGTAATGGTTTTTTGAGTGCAGTTGGCAATCAGTAGCTGACTGCGCTGTATTGGTTGGCATCTGGTTTACTGGCAGTGTGTTATCTGGCTCCTCGTCCTACTCCAGTCCCTCGTCTGTTCCCTTCGTCGTCCCCTTAGGCTGTCGACGTGCCAGCGGCGTGAAGCGAGCAAGAGAGAGAGAGAGAGCGAGAGCCTGCGTTCTGCTGTATTGCCTGACAGAGGCAGAAAGCTCTCAGCCCACTCACTGTTCTTCTTGCTCTCCCTCAAGTGCATATTTTTGAAGGGGCCTTTTGTGTGATCCAGTAAGCTAGTGTGCCAAAACGATGATTCTGTTTGGCTAGAAGATTTTTTAAAATGGCTTAAGTCCTGGTTTTTCAAAGCCTGCCTTCCATTTTTTAACCCTTTTTTTAGAGGTGTGATTTGTGCTTCAATAAGATTGATTCTCTCCATACGCTCAGTTTGAAATGATATACTTTTAAAAGCAGGAGACATGAAACTGTTGGAAGAAACCCAGATTAGAGATGGTTGTGGTGTGACTAACACTGTCCTCACATCAAGATTCAAGATTTAGTTTGTTGTTGCATACATAAAAAAAAACAATGAAATACTGTTCCTCCCAATCCACAGCAGTGCAACAAGAGAAAGGATAAAGATATGTATCTAAAAAAACGATAGAAACATAAATCCCTCGTGGTGCATTAAAGTGCATGTTTCGGTTCAGTTCATTACAGTATCTCAGCAAGTACAAACACTAGACATTTTTTTTACATAATTTTTAAAAGACAGCACAATGTTCAAGCTGGTATCTATTTTAAACTGTTGAAAAAATTAACTTTTTATCTTTTATTTCTATTTTCTGTTGAGAAACAAATAACTCAGCACATCCCTTGAAGTCAATATTTTCCTTATACTGTCTGTATTGCTTATTTTCACTGAGCCACAACTCTCTGGAATTAATGTCTCTTTTAGGGACGTTAGACGCAAAGAGTCCAGCAATGAGATACTTGAACGATTTTATTACTTCAAAGCAGATATAAGAGGATCATGTTTTGACATTTTAGGGAGTCTACAAAGTCTCAGGATGATTGTGAGATGCACCTGTCACACAAATCATAGATTAATGATGATGTACTGTGTTGTTGAAGATATATTATTCATAATAAGGGAAATAAACTTTTAACATATGGCTTGGATAAAGCCAATGTCAGTCTGATCTGATGTTTGCAATAGATGACAAACATTTTTTCACGTGCTGCAGAATTTGTCAGACTGGATTTAAACCTCTGAGGTGTCCTAAGTGCATTTTTCTACACACACACACACACCGGCAGACATATAAATAGTAGCTGTCTGATTCTCTATGTAACCTCCTTAATGTCTTCGGCTCATACTCAAGTTCTCCACGTGTCAACGTGTAACCTACTTGTACATGTGCATACATTTTTCCTGTGACTTTTGCCTGATGGGCGAGCTGAGGTTTCTACAGTGATTCACTGGATTCGTTATGTGTCTTTGAGTGTTTGTGGCTATTCACAACTGTGCTTTTTGCAGATTAGCTCCACACACACAAAAAAGCAGAGGCTCAGCTAAAAATAACCCAGTTCAGAGAAATGAAAATAAAACAACAAAACCAAGTAAACACATCCTTGCCTCTGGGCCTTTTTCTGCTGTTGTCTTAGTGAATGTCTTTTGTTTACCATATGTCATTCATGGTTGTGAATCAACGCTTTCTCTCACTAGTATTTGTGATTGTGAAATGCTTAATTTCAGCAATATTTATCCAAGATGAAAACAGATGTCAACAGATCTGTTTTTAAATTTCTCTTTTTGTTTTATGTCCCCTTCTCTCTCTCTTTCTCTGCTTCTCTTTGTCCCTCTTTCTACATCTCTCTCTCCTCAGAGAAAAACAAGACGGTCTAAGCTGCCTGACCACAACAGCCAGGACCCAAAGAGAGACGCTGCACTTTGGGAGAAACAAAATTCTTTGTCGCGGAGGAACCAGGGCAGATGGAGCTCCAGGTTGGAGAGGACGGGGGGCACGGCAGCCAGCGCACTGAGGAGAGCGACCAGCCGCAGAGGAGGGAAGCCCAGCATCAGGCTGAAGGCTCCCCAGGAGCGAGGGATGACTGGATTGGATGGCGTAGTCCCTCATGACCCGTCCAGCAGTCGAAACTTCAGTGAGTCCCGAGGCGGCACAGATGGGGCCGCCAGGTTGCCTGCTGCCGCCATTCCGGGGGAGCCGGGCAGTGTGGATGGGGCACACCAAGCTCCCAGCAGCGACTTTGTGCCTAAATGTGATATCATAGGCAAAGACGCGCTGTCTGCCCTCCATCGTGCTGGCTCACAGCAGTGCCGACAGGAGATCGCCAACATCGTGTGCCAGCACCAGGCCGGGCAGCTCATGCCAGACGCACTTCCACAGTTCTGTCCTCAGCTTGGTGAGAACTCCCACGACTAAGGATTGAAAGATACTTCAGAAATGTTAAACCTGTGTCTTGTGTGTGTTTTTGCACATCAATACATGATCCTCCATTTTTTCACACCATTAGTAGGATTTTTGATTAGTAAATTCACTAAATTAACAGAAAGATTTATTTTTTTAAGCCAAAAATCTATAGCAGCAAGCGATATCAAATACTTAAAGAAATGTTTTTAACCATAATGATGTTATTCTTGTATTTTATTAAAACACCTTTGATTCTCTGGGATGAACACAAGTAATACAATGTAGATGTCATACGCAGCCAATCTAATCACACAGATTTTATAGACATGGTGAAATTGTGAAGTATATCTAAGTAGTAGTGTGGGAGTTGCACTGAGGCAAAACACTCCACCCAAGTCTTTGGTTTGGTTGTGCAATCACAGTTGGCTGCGTTAGCGTAGGCGAAGCTTTTTTAAAGGGAAAATAAAAAAGAAACGAGGGCAAAACATTAACCCTCTTTTCACTCCTGTAAAACAAACCTATTATGTGACCTACTGAAAACAATTCACATCCAGTGAATAGTGTCTTATCGTATCATCTATAGTTTCTCTCAAACTCCTCAGACCCCCTGAATCTTTATGTCTCTCTTCGGTCAGGTGTATCAAATCCGGTCCAGGCAGTTGGTGAGCTGGACAACAGCCTGTCCAAGGTGGAGAACCCTGTCCGGGTGGCTTTCGTCCTGATGGTCCACGGCCGAGCTGTACGGCAGCTCAGGCGCCTCATGAAAGCCATATACCACCGTGACCACTACTATTACATCCATGTGGACAAGGTAAGTTCCATAATAGCATAGGTTTTCTGTAATATGCACATGTGAAGAGACATTTAATTCTCAGGAAATATTACTACCAATAGCATCTAGAGAAAGGGTCTCTTACAGTACTGTTTATTCATGCTTATGTTGCCTATCAACTACCCTGCTTGTTGCTGGCTGCACTGAGCTCACAAATGCTTTTACCGGTTACGTCTTCTTGCATTATGAAGGTTAAATTTATCCCACGGGTCTCGCAGTGTGGTTAACTGGATTAGCCTGGATAGAGTCAAGTGTGGTTATTCTTAGGGGCTGGATTTAGTGGAGGAAAAGTCTGCTATCATGTGCTTAATAGACAAATGCATGGCCGGCGATTCTGAGGCAAAGACCTCAGGTGCGTACAGCACAGACAGCATAGAAACAGGTGCCTGTCGTCAGTGCACCTGTGTAGCCGGAAAGGTTGTCGAGTCCTGGAGAGTTGCTCTGTTCTGCTGCCAAGGGACAGAGGAGAGGCTCACTAGAGGCAGTGATGAACAGGAAGTCAGTGGGACTGTCACACCACAGATACCATCTTAGACACTTTGCCAACCTAACCTCATCTATCTCTGAGCAAAAGCCTCTTTGAGAGATGAGGCTGTAAAAACAGGTCAGACTGTACCGAAGTCAGTCAACCAGCTCCTCTACACTCCACCCTGCAAACCTCTTTTTTTTTTTCTTTTTTTTTTTTTTGTCCTGTCATCTACAAGTGAGCACTGTGAGTTTAGGACTGTCACTCTCCCGCCCTTTTTCTCTGCGGTTGTCTGCTTTCTGAACACAAACAAACATCCACAGATTCTTGCAGCGTCTGAAGAAGTCCTGGATAAATCGAAGACTTTAATGTTGTCCAGGATCATCATTTTTCAGCGTCCATTGACTAAATGTCCGTTCTTTATTTAATACAGGACATAATCATCAGCACACTGCTTCACTAAACACAATTGGACTTCATGTCCCTGAAGTTAATTTCCCAGTGTCTTCTTCTAGTAAACTGCCCATTTATCGCTTCAGAACCTTTTATTAGCAGTGTTTATTTGGAAATAGGCTGCTTGTTAATTAGTTGATACTTAATCTTATTTAGCTCTAAAGGGAAATAAAAAAAAGGTCCTCTAAACATTTTGGCTTCTTAAAGACACTGGCAGTGGTCATACATGCTCCTTCAAACTGTTTACGACTTTTTAATGTCTGTTCATGAAGCCTGATATCTTTTTGGCTCTTTTACATTCCTCCTCATCCTTTATTCCCTCCTAATGTTGAGGGAATGAGAAGGGAATATACTCATTAGCAAAATTAGCTCATTTCAGTTTCCTTTATCGTTTCATCATGGTGACTGACCACTGTTCAAAGCATCATGTGGCTGTTGTACAGACCTAAAACTAGATTATCATTTCTGATGTAGAACTGCAGTTTTCCTCTCATTTAACCGTTACCGTGACCTTGTGCTTTGAAATCTGCCAGCGGTCTAGCTACATGCACCGGGAGGTCCTGCAGATAGCCCAGCAGTACCCAAACATCCGAGCCACGCCCTGGCGGATGGTCACCATCTGGGGTGGTGCCAGCCTGCTGAAGGCTTACCTGCGCAGCATGCAGGACCTGCTCTCCATGCTGGACTGGAAGTGGGATTTTTTCATCAATCTCAGTGCCACAGACTTCCCCACCAGGTTGGTTAACTTCTGCAATTCTCAAACACAAAATAACTTAAATGTGTTCAGTTGTATTTTCTCTTATTTGCAATTTGGTTTTGTAGTTTTTCAGAGCTTTCCTGTTCGTGTTGGTAATTATTTCTCGATGCCTTTTTCTCATTGGTGGCTTAATCCTTCAGTGCTGCGTGGACGTTTGACTCCCTTGCTGACCTACAAAGATTCTGGCTTTTACAGCAAAATTATAAAGTAGCAGCCATAGCATTTGCCAGATGAAATGAGTAGTCTGGTAGCAAAATTAAAAGGATTGTTTTGGTCATTGAATCACAGAGCTGGCAGTAAGTAGTCTTCTTTCTTGCTGATCAGTTTTGGCTGCACTTATGGGGGCTGCTTTGAGCCTCTATCAAAGCTCCTGAACTCTCCCAAGGGGTAATAAGCCTGGATTGCTGGATACACACAGTATCATTCAAATCCTGTCCAAAGTAGCTAATTTTACTCATGGATATTATAACCAACACCACAGTGAAGCCAGTGTTTTATCTCCAAAGAATCTTCTGAAGCTTTTTTTCTTTTCTGACCAAACCCTTCATCCTTTCGATTCTCATCCCTCCTGCAGGACCAATGATGAACTGGTAGCGTTCCTGTCGCAGCACAGAGACAAGAACTTCCTCAAGTCCCACGGCAGAGAGAATGCACGGTGAGGATGCTAGCTGAAAGATACACAACCAGCTAAAACATGTGGTTGGCATTTTGCTGAATTAAATCTGATACCTCTTAACATTTAATCCAAATGTTTGAAGGATTTTTTTTCTTCAATAAATTAAAGCAGTAGTTCAGATTTGTTTGACATATTTTTGTAGTCATTCAGCAGTAGTGGTAAACAATTCAGACATAAATTCAATCTATGGATCTTGTAGAGTTACTCCAGCAATTTGGAAGCATTTCAGACAGAAATACAGAACAGCAAATGCTGCGGAATAGCACCACACTGTCTCTCCCACCCATCAATGTCAACTGTCTTCTGCATTCAAGGTTTATTAAGAAGCAGGGCCTTGACCGTCTCTTCCACGAGTGCGACAACCATATGTGGCGTCTGGGCGAACGCAGCATCCCAGAAGGCCTGGAGGTCTCGGGTGGCTCTGACTGGTTTGCGCTCACCCGCCACTTTGTGGAGTACGTCATCAACTCCCAGGATGACCTGGTGTCAGGGCTGAAACAGTTCTATTCCTACGCGTTGCTTCCCGCTGAGGTAAGTAAGTCTTGGGTGGTCTGTTTATCTAACCACAGCTGAGACGGACAGGTTGATATACAAGTGTGTCTCAGGCTCAGCCTCCCCTGCCAAGTCAGAAGAGCCTCACAGCAGAGATAATGTAATACTTTAAGCTTTCAGACACAGCGTGCAGCAGAGGTGCCAGACGAAAGGAGGGTTCACTGGAGTTTATTTGATTGTGTGGGTTTAATGTCTCAGAGGTGGTGCAGACGTTTGTTCAGTGTTGTTCAGCGCTATAGAGGCGTGACCTCTCGCAGTTTAAAGTCAGCCACTTGAAACTGTTTATTTGTGTCTTTGAGTGTGTTTGGCTTTACAGTATTTACACTCTTGCACAAAAACCACTCTTGTTTTATTGCCCAGTTGACCAGGAATTTTTTTTCTTTCCGCTCCTTCTCCTCAGTCCTTCTTCCACACGGTGCTCGGGAACAGTCACATGTGCGACAGCCTGGTGGACAATAACCTGCGTGTCACCAACTGGAACCGTAAGCTAGGCTGTAAATGTCAGTACAAGCACATTGTCGACTGGTGCGGCTGCTCGCCTAATGATTTCAAACCACAAGACCTCATCCGGATTCAGGTGAGAAAGTCAGAGGAGGTTGGGGGGGGCGAGAGTGTGAAACCACAACTCTTTCTTTTTTAACCTTGTAGTTTCCTGTTTCTCACGCTTAATTACTACCAGTTTTGTTCCCTGTTTCAAAAGTTTATTGTTGTTCTCTTTCTTATCCACAGCAATTGACCCGTCCAACATTCTTTGCCCGCAAGTTTGAGTCAACGGTGAACCAAGAGGCCATAGACATCCTGGACACTCACCTGTATGGCCAGTACGCTCCGGGCACCATCGCCATCAAGGCTTACTGGGAGAGCCTGTTTGAGCAGTTGGACGGCGTCGGCTCACTCAGCGACGTGGCTCTCACTGCCTACACTTCTTTCTTTCGCCTTGGTCTGAAGAGTCTGGTGAAGACTCAGAGCAACGTGGAGGCCTGCAGGTCTGATTATATATACATATGTATTTTTTTGATACTATCACTGATATAACAGATGTATTTCTCCCTGTTTTCATCTCTTATGTGTGATTCATATATTTTTCTCCTTGCAGGTTTGAACCAGTAGGCTTCCCTCTATCAGTACACGTCTACTTTTATGACGACCGCTTCCAAGGGTACCTTGTGCGTCAGGAAGTCCAGGCTGTGGGGTCAAAGGTCAAGGAGACACTAGAGATGTGGGCAGTTCCGCAGGCCACCCTCGTCCTCGAGAAAAACCTTAAGGAGTTTGAAAGGCTCAAGAACATGGAGGTGAGCGCATCGTCATTGTTTTTGTCTACAGAAGATAGAGGTGTGTGTGACTCATAGATGCTCATTCTTCATATCTGATGAAGTTTCTGTCCCGCACTAACTGTTGATGAAGGTGAGATGAAAGTACTACAAGAAAAGTGCTGTGTCAGGAGATGTTTTTTTCCGATATGTAAAAATCAGTTAGGTTTAAAAATAAGTTAATGTTGGGAAGAAGGCATTTTCATTCACCTTCTCTTTACATTGATATTAAAGTCAAAGGCAGAGGAATCATTGAAACATTGCTTTACTCTTTTTGTCCTTTACGCTGACAGATCGGCACAGAGTGGGATCCTAAAGAAAGAATCTTTCGTAACTTTGGCGGAGTCGTCGGTCCTTTGGATGAACCACTAGCTGTCCAGAAATGGGCTCGTGGGCCCAACCTCACAGCCACTATTGTGTGGATTGACCCGGCTCTGGTGGTGGCAGCTTCGTATGACATCACCGTGGATGTGGACGCAGAGTATACTCAGTACAAACCACCACTGCAGCGCCCCCTGCGGCCTGGCAGCTGGACTGTACGGGTGTTAAAGCAGTGGGAGCGCATAGCAGAAGTTCATTTTCTTGTCATGCCCTTAACCTTCAAAGATAAGGAGCCATTACGCAAAGGTGAGACATTACATTCAATTTGAAAGATAAGGTGGGCAATTTTCTATATTTTCTTATTGTGAACAAAACCCATGAAAAAACCCACAATCATTTAATTGGTCTCTCAGTACTTGCTGACTTTCTGACCCTGTCTGTGGCCCAATTGTTCTACTGAACATGTAAATCTCTAAATATGGCTCACAAATATTTCATTTGTAAAGATAATAATAATAATAATGATAATAATAATAATAATAATAATAATAATAATAATAATTTCTCCTTGTGATTTCTCTTGTCCACTCCAGAAGAGGACAGCTGGCTCCACACAGGTCCTCCAGGTAACCTGTACCTGGAGCAGAGCTTCCAGCAGCTGAGCTCCGTACTGAAGCTGCCTCCCCAGGAGCCTGCCATGCAGGCGGCCCAGCGTAACGCCCAGCTTGTGGGCCAGGCCCTTGAATCATGGGTGGACAGCAGCGTGGGAACCTTCTGGGTCATAGGCGACCTGTGTACCACACAGACTTCATCCTGCCCAGCCGTGGGAGCTTGCTCCAAAACCTCCTGGAGCTCCCTGGCCCCAGACCCTAAGTCTGAACTGGGCCCAGTCAAAAGTGACGGGCGAATCAGGTAGCCCCAAGAGAGGAGAGACTGTAGACTTCAACACACACACACACACAGGAAGACTGAGGGAGAGCTGGACTGAGTCTACACTGGAGGCTCGTATGAGAGCTCCAAGAGAACCTGTGTGATATTCAGCTCAGAGCTGAAGGGCACATAAACGACGACACATCTTCCTGCACTGAAGAGTCGAGATATTCTCAGTGAAGCGGTAATGTGGACTTGAGAGAGGAGGATATGACTGCTGGAAATTTGCACATAGAAGATTGCAAGCGCAAAGACACACAAATGGTGTCATCGTTTGCAGAACGGTTACATGGATGCCAGATGTATTGTTGTGTTTTCAGTCAGGGTCTGTCTGAGTCGGAGATTGAAAAGAAAAAAGAAAAAAAAACCTCCGCATGTTTGAACTGTGTTCTGACGCAGTTTTCAGTTTTTCTCCGCTTTGAAAGGCAACTTGTCGAAACTCAACAACAGGCTCTTTGCTGTGTTTCTATCTTCATTTCAAAGGAGAGCGCAACCTCTGAATCATATTATTGTGCTTATTTTGAAGCATTATTACACAAGCATACAGAGTAGACAGATGAAGTGCACTTTACTGTAAGACTATTATGTTACACAGAGGTCACTTGGAGTGAGGAAGTTAAAAAGTCGTGTATAAAGGTCACATTACTTGTTTTTCATTTTTACAATAGACACTAAGACGCCTCCTCAAGGCACATACCTGCACCGTCACTCACTGTTGCACAGACACATCAGGGAATTATAACTGGGGTTAGGAGGAGTGAGGTTGTCGGTTTGGACTCTTCTTTCAGTTTTAGTTCTGTTTACTGTGACATATTGTTTTTAAACATGTTTTTTAATGTATTTGTCGTGTCTGTTAGTTCCCTGAACTGGCTGTAAAGTGTTAAAAAGCCACTCTGAATTGTTTTTCTGGTCAAAGGAAGTGCCTCAACAGGTGCAGCATTAAGGCTGCAGATAGCGTCCTGAATTTCTCTGAAAATAGGAAATGAACAATCTCAACTCAAAACATGGTACGGATCAGTTTGATATTGTCAAAAGCTTTGGAAAAAGTGAGTAAGTGGATCTTGAGTTGAGGTTCTTTTGTTAACTGCTTCAAGCTCAAGTATTTTGAGATATATTGTTTTCTTTTGCTGAACTGAAACCAATGTAGGAAGAAGAAGGAAAAATTGGATTAGGGCTGCAACTAATGATTATTTTCATTACTGATTAATCATATTATTTTTTTGATTAATAGTTGAGGTCTATAAAGCATCAAAAAACTGTGAAAAATGGCCATCACAGCGAATTAGAGAACCTTAAACCATCAAATATTTGGAACTTTTGCTAAAAAATGACTTTTTGATTAATCCATTATCAAAAAAGTTGCCGTTAATTTGCTGTGTCTCGACTAAATCTATTAATGGAATAATCATTGCAGCTCTAAATTGAACGAAGACTTTAAAGTGTCAGTGTTAGTAGGACATCACATTATACCTCCTGTGTATCGGTTTATATGCAGTATTGTACTCCTGCGTGTTTGAGTGCTCTGTTTTCCTGACTGAAAAGCGCTGAAGGTCGCTCTCATTTCATTTCAGGTGCTTTTTATTTCGTTTTCAAGTCAACCTACCGCTAACGGTAAACACACCACTGTATGTTTGGGTTTTTATTTAAGCATGATCAAAAATATCTAAGCTGCCTTTACTTAGCTGATGAGATGAATTGTTTACTACATGATAATAGCTTCCACAGATGTGCAATGGATGCCTTTCAGAGGATAGTGAGACCCCCTTTCTGTGTCTTAGTTTGCATTTTTATCTAGTTTTATGTGACCTTTTTATGTTCTTAAATAATAGTCGGCCACCATATGAGTTTTCAAGTGACCTTGTTTACCTTGCACAGTACAGTCGCTTCAGTGAAGCCCCACTTTTATCAAGATAGGAAAGCAGAGAAGTCAGCATAACAGATGTTATTTTTCTATACTGTTTTGAGAGTGTATGTTCATGTTCGTTCATCTTCCACTACTCTGTTAAACTATGAAAAACTGCTGTCTTGCTTATGTTGTATTTGACAGTCGTCCTATTCAGTGTCATTTGAAGCAGACCTTCTGTTTGGAGGAGGGGGAGGTTTCCGTCCCTGCTGCTGTGAGAACCAGCAGCAGCCCGGCTGGTGAGTCATCCTGTGTTCTGTGTCTCTTATCAGAGAAAGAAACTTAAGCCGGTCACTGTTTGCCTCTGGAGAAGCTCATAGTGTAGGCATCCTGACTGATGACTCAATAAAAAAACACTTGAATTAATGGTTTTGTCTGTTTTGTTGCTTTTCTTGTCTCTCATCTTTGACTGAATCTAGTTTTGTTAGTGTTTTTTTGTTTTGTTTTGTTTTGTTTTTTTAATTCCAGATGAACTACATTAAATCCACTTTTTAGTCTTAAGTAAACTGTATGCAATACCTTTTTATATAAGGTTTTTCCACTTAAAAGTAGTGATGGAAAGTACATTTACTCACTCACTACATTTACTTAACAGCTATAGTTCCTTTTCAGATGGAGATTTGAAACAATAGATAATAAAACAAGCTTTTAAAATGCATCATATTGTTAAAGATGAAACCAGTGCTTTCCAACCTTTTTGGCTTTTGACATTTTACAAAAAGCAGTGTGTCGTCAGGGTCACATTTCACATGTCTATGAGTTGTTAACAGCTCCACCAAATAGTGACTATTCCCTCTAAACTTCTCACATAGTTTCATTTCAATAAATGTCACCAAAAATCAAAGATTAGAGAAAAAGTCAAAAAACTGAAAACAGATTTGTGTATCAGAACTTTTTTCTTCTTTTTTTCTCCAATTAATGATCTCATGACCTCTCAGATTTATCTGCTGACCCATTGGTTGGGAACCACTGGACAGTAACATCCTGTTTTACACACTGATGCTTCAGTATTAATAATCTAATGATGTCATATATAATAATATATCAGTCAGAGGGACCAAACCACTACTTTTACTGCAATACTTTAACTACATTTTACTACTTTGATATAAGTAGGAGTTATCATGCAGGACTTTTACTTGTAATGGAGTATTTTTTTTTTTACATTGCTTTATTTTTACTTAAGTAAAGGATCTGAGTATTTCTTCCACCACTGCTTCCAGTATGAGCAGTTGCTAGATGGACATGTTTGTGAGGACAAGCGCTCTCCAGGGTGCTGAAGACTTGCCTTGTTGTCACTTCCTGGTAGAAATGCTCGACATGTTTTTTCTTCATAAATACTGTAAGCTACACCTCCGTGTTTGTCTCCAACCGGAGCGCCTTCATATAAATATTTAGTCACATATGTGCGTGCTTATCTACACGACTCGAGGTAATTTTACGTCTTTGCCCAGGATATATTTTTTTTAAAAACAACAACTGAAGGGGCGGAAGTGATGACCGGCGGGCAGGAGAGACGAGAGCACCGGGACAAAACTGGAGAAGAAGAAGTTTAAAACGTTTAGTTCACCTGAAGGAGGTTTTGACCAGAAAACACAGGTAAAGTGAAGACGACATAAAGCGAGATGGATGATACATGTGAGACACAGAGACAGCAGGAGGTGAAGATGGTGTCTTCAGACAGCGCGTACGGGTCATCTGCAGAGGACTCCTTCCCTTATGACGAAGACCTGGAGCATAAGGTGATCACTTTTATACCGCTTTTGAGAATTTGTAAAATTAAGAGACTTTCAAGCAGTTTTTTCAAACAGAAAAACGGTTCCAGTCACACTACAAGACGTTTCTGTCCTACAGCTGGTTTTAATAAACCCACCAGTCTTTGAAGTTTATTATAAAGTAATCATACTTCTCACTATGGCAGGAACACTAAGTAATATTCATATCAGATACAGTTAAACATTGATCATCTCCAAGCAATAAACTCACATTTGAGACTCAACAGATAAGAGATCATTCTACACAGATTTATCACTTTATTAGCTATAATATGATGCAATCCACTTCATAACTATAAAAATAGCTTCAAAAAGATGGGATTTAATGAAGGGATGTTGTTTTGGATTGTATTAAGATGTTATTAATAAGCTGTTTCCAGATATGTTTTCCTTCATTTTGTATAAAATGGTAACAATAGTTCATTTGTTACTTTATTGTCTTTACAGATAAATTGTGATTTTGGGTGATGTTGGACCATCAGTAGATTTTTCTATCTATTGCTGTAGCAAAATCACATTCACTTCAATATTTTCCTACATTCAAATGCTCGCCTGGATCATTGCTGTTATCTGTACACACATCATTCAGCTGCAAACAGAGTAGGTTAAAATGACTTATTAAAATTACACATAAAACACATTCTTGAACACTCTCATGATAGACTTATTTGGGACATTAATTGTTTTATTGTCTGACACACGCTGAACAAGTGTAGGATCAGTTTATTTGTTTCTGCTGTCCTTATTATTACAGTTGTACATCTTACCATTATTGAATATTTATTAGGTTTATGTTTTGTATTTCATGAGACTCTAGAGGCTCTGGCTCGCTCAGTAATTCAATTTCTGGTTATGATTTTGTTGTTTTGCCGGCTTAGAGCCTGACAAGACTTATAATCACCAGACACAAATCATACAAACACAAACATACAAATGGCTCAGATCGCCCTCAGTTCTTTAAATATTCCATAAACTTTTAAGTAGTCTTATAAAATGTGTGACAAGGACTATAACATGCAAAAAATCTGTCATCCAGAACTCCTCAGTTTTACACAAGAGGGAATTTTGTACATACAGTATGATGTCATTTTCTAAATTCTGTCTTAATTATGCATAATTATATTATAAATGTCTGGCTGGTAGAGATGAGAGCAAAGACACTTCCTGTGCTCTGTGCTGAGAGAATCTAAGTGGCTCTGCTCATATCTGTGGGCGTTTGTTGTGGATGGAAATAATGTAAAACATAATGATAGTCACCTGCACCTGCAGATGAAACATACATTTGGCAAGAAACATATTTCATGCCATCATAGACTAGAAAAAGTGCCAGAAAAGTGTTTAATACTTGTCAACACGTGTTATTTAAATGAGCAATACTGTGTGATGAGTTATCTGCTGGCCTTTTAACATACCTCTGGGGATGAATTCTTCCTACTAAGTGAGTTAAACAACCTCTCACTGGATTTATTGGACACTAATGTACATAAGAGTCTCAGGTTTCCACTCAGCAGCTTCATGCTAACTATCTAATTATGAGACATCTCTAGGGCTCACTCAGGATGAACCAAAACAACTCAGGGTCGATGGTGTGCTCTGGTAAAAATCTCACGTTGCCATGGAAACATATTCAGCATCTCTACCCCTGCCACAGTAAACCAACCTCCAACCCATTTCCATACTCCAAACGCACAACCAGTTCCCATGTGCTTCCTGGAGATAAACTCCCCCCCCCCGCTGTGCCTTTTTTACCTCCAGCTACGTTTGTCCTGAAAACGTTTACATGCCAACATCAAAATTTAATGAAAGAGGCATGAAATAGTAATATGTTGATTTCACACTGGCCAGCTAAACACAGTGAGTCATCCACGCAGCCTCTTGGATGCATCACTTGTACCTGAGGGCTTGTTTCCGCTCCTACTGTGGAGAAACCAGTTATTCGAGACTTTTAAACACAAGCGTCCTATGTAAAGGTCATTTATATTGTCAGAAAAAGTCTATTTGTTGGATGTATGATGCTTTTTTTCCCCCCTGTTTTAACTGTATTACGATGGCTTTTCTCAGCATTTTCAAGAGCTTCAAAGAGAACTCAGCACACATCCACTTTAAAGAGCCAGATAGTGTCTGATTTTCATCATGTATATCTGCTGAAACTGCCACCAAGTTATGTGTTTAATGGGAAAGCAAAGGCGGATGATGTGCAGAACTCGCGGATGTCAGTGATTAAAGTGAGCGTATTACCAGTTTGCCGAGCGCTGCACGCTGTAATGCTGCGCCATATGTGGGCTCTTTGAGACTGCAGATAAGAGGCAGGCAGCGGGGCCAGAGGAGGAGGAGGAGGAGGTAGAGGAAGAGGAGGAGGAGGAGGAGGAGGAGGGTGATAAATGTCAACAAAAGAGGCAAGCGTCTGCTGCCGAGGAGCTCCGGAGAGACCATGGCGACAAGGCCGATTGATGCCCCTGTCCAGAGATGTGGTGTCACATCAGTAGATCCCTGCTGGGCTGATGCATGACCCCTCGGCCATGAGAAGTGACGGTTATCACAGCAGCCTTGACTGTTTGCTGTGTGTGTGTGTATATATATATATATATATATATATATATATATATATATATATATATATATATATATATATATATATATATATATATATATATATATATATATATATATATGATATGTGTGGCAAAGACAAGGACTAAGATTTTCAGATGAATTTAAAAGAAGAAGAGTTGCAGCTAAAACTCCCCTTGAACAAAGGTAAAATATCTCTGATCCAGGCCCATACACACACACACACACACATTCCCCAGCACATTCACCACTGCACATTGTCCTTCACTCTTTTTGAAGGCTTTGAGTCGACCTCCAGCCATCACATTGCATTACAGAGGCCAGAGCTCTGCACAGCAACAGATGAGCATGTACAGTAACCTACACCGTGTACCCACACAGTGTCCTGGCCTCAGGCGATCAGTGAGGAAGCAGCAGTGAAACCTGGACTCATGATGTCGCATCTCTCTCTCTCTCTCTCTCATCTCTGCAGACCATCCTAGTGGGAGACAGTGGAGTGGGCAAGACCTCTCTGCTGGTTCAGTTCGACCAGGGCAAGTTCATCTCAGGGTCCTTCTCCGCCACCGTCGGCATCAGCTTCACAGTGAGTCCACTCCCTCTCCATCACCCCCAATATGTTTCACCCCCGAGTGACGAGAAGGGACATGTCACCGCGATGTGCTGAAGTCGTGACACAACAGCGAAGCAAAAAAAAAATCTCAGTTTCTGTGCCACGGAGAGTTTGACTCTCCTCTCCCTCAGTGTGTCAGTGAAGTGCTGCATGAATCAGTGGCATTCTCCAGTGTGGGATGTTGCATCTTCTCACTGCATTCATTACGATCCTTAACACTCTGTGGGGGTTGCTTGATAGAGGGTACATTATTATGGTTAATGATGCTACTGCTATGATTAAATTACTGTGAAGGGAGCTCTACTAATGAATGTCATGGCGGCAGGCTGTTTGCTGCCGGATGTTTGTAACAAAGCTGTTTTAAACAAGAGTGATTTTATGCTTTGTGACATGCGGGTTCTTCGTTTTGTTTTGTTTTGCTGTTGTTGTTGTTGGTTTTTTTTTACTCCGTGTGGCAAGTTGAGGCAAAAAGGAGACAAATAGGGAAGATGTACGGCTCATTTAATGTATGATTCGCCTGCTATCATATTTTTCTGCTGTGACAGTGATAAGTTTGGCATTGTGTCATTGCCATTAGAGCAGCACAGAGGAGGCAGAAATCTGTGAGAAAGTATAAAATTGGCTTTGCCATTTCGCATTAGCATAAGTTTTCTGGTACCCCTGCAGATAAATGCACCACAGGAAAAAAAATAAAAAAGTTATTCTCCTGCATATTTCTACTAGATTTAAAGTCAAGGGCGAGACAGCGCCTTCAAATACATTTTGATCATTTTTGTGTTGTTGTCTTCAGGTTCAATTTGAATTGAGCGTTTGCATAGATGATCAAAATATAGTGCACAGTGATAATGCATCCAGTGTTTGTCTCTGCTGATTCATTTGTAGTTGTGGCTCACTCTGCTGGAATAAATTTTCACTTTCTACATTTTAAAGCTTTTTGCAGCTTTGTTCATTCTGAGCCGTTTGGGTTGCACTTCTCCCGCTGCTTCATTAGAAACAAGCCATAAATTATAAAGCAGTGAGTGCAGAGAAAGAGAAAAAAAAACGCAGGCAGATACAGGAACATTCAGTGTATCTCAGTCAGTTTGTTATGCTTTTGTGATTGATGCTTTAATCTGAAATGATAAACTGTGCTCACCTAGTTCACTGCATCTTACATCTCATATCTGCCCAGATTCAAATCAGTCAACCGTTCAGTCAGCTCCATGATGCAAATGAATGTTTTATGATTATGTTAATGTTTGCCTCAGTCAGAGCCGAAGGGCGAGATGCTGCCTGCAGCTGACATGAAGCGATGAGTTCATATGTTTGAACAAGAGATTACATTATATAACATAAATGATCTCTGGCCCATGTGTCATTTAGGGCCTGTCGGCAGCAGAGCAGAGCAGGAGACACACTCCTTGTCTTGATTTGAACACTGGGGGGAGACAAACACTGCAGGAAAAGATTTACTCGTAGGCTTGATTGGAAAATTGAGTCTCAGTGAAACCATTTTAGACACGTATGACACGCTAATTAAATGAATATCATCTATTCTTCACAAGAAGGAGTCTGGGATAATTGTTAATTAGCCTGCTGTGCTGAGGGGTAATTAAAGAAAGAAAAATGGGTTGATTTAAAAAACAAGCTATAAAAATAACAAAAGGATGGGAACTACTTTTTGATCATATAAGATGGATTTGACATGAAATATTCTTAAAGGAAACACTTTTAAGGTTTCTGGATAAACTTTGCGCAAACCTTTTTACGCACCTTTTTTTAACTTTAAGGCAGAGTTTCATTATCTTTAGCTGAGCATTCTTACTATGCATCTGGATTTTTTTCCCAGAGTATTAATGTCAACTGATTGGTCGTAGTTTGTGACTCTTTGCTTTCTTCGCCGAACCTGTCAATAATCGACCACCACCTGTGGCGGATGAGTCAGCCATCGGCTCGGTTTGACCCCTGCAGCTGTTTACGGGGGACGATGTCAGTCTGAAAAGACAAGATGTTTCACTCATAAGAAAATACAGTGTCAGAGCTGCCGACGCATAGCTACTCAGTTAATCATCTGCCCACGCCAGGATGCTCCGCTGCGCTCTGCAAAACCAGAGAAATGTTTCCGCCTGTTTGTCATTACTGCTTTCTTGACTGGTGGATGTCGAGGCGCCGCTGATTATTCTTTTCTTTTTTTTTTCTTCCAAGTTTTCACCGTCGCCTCTGTCTTTTTTTTTCTTTCTTTCTTCCTTCGACAGGTGATATTAAGGTGTGATTTTCTTTCTTGTCTTGGGAAGCGCCTGGTGATCATTTTGTGGCCACACGCAGTATGCGCGCAGAGGGGCTGGAAGCCGGAGGAGACTCGGACTGAGATCTCACAGACACCGAGCGCGCGTCTTTCTCTCTCTTGGACACATCTCGGAGATAACTGTGGTTTGGCTCTCTGTACTCTTTTTCCTCCCCCCCTTTGGCATTGCGATGTCCACAAGCAAGACATCGTTGACGGACAAGCAGACTAAAAACGGCACGTCAAAATATGTGTTGGAGAGATGCGCTTCTATTAACGAATATTATGATATTGCCTTTAAGGTGTGTATTTCCGTCTTGTCATGTGTGTTGATTTTTTTATTTTTTTTTTAGTTGCTTTTCTTTGTGGTGCTGCTACTGGCGGAACAGGTGTCTAAAATTGACTGTACGGTTGACACAGAAACAACTGGGTGTACCTGCAACAACAACATGAAATGTTGACTCTTCGCATCTGGGGAAATGTGCAGATATCTAATCTAATTGGGATCCATTAACTATCACAATGGCTTTATGCATCCTCTTAATGTACAGTTAAACAGGCCATGTTCACATTGATGACAGTGCAGACACTAAGTCATCGACCTGGAGGCTTTCATTTGTATTATTACAAAGAAGTCTCTCTGAGGCTGTAAATCTCTAGAGGTTGCTTTGTCCGCCCTTACTTATATGCAAATATTTGCTGAGGGTGTACTTGTTGCTCCTTGCAAAGCCTCCCTTTTAATATTTATAAAAGCTTTATAAAAGCTGCACCTGTAATTGGCTCATAAAGACTAAAGGAAAAGTAAATTTAACTTTAACTGTATGCATTAATACTGCATGTGCAGGCAGCATTGTGAAATCAATGGGGCTGTTTGAATAACATAAGGTTTTTTAGATCACATGCTATAATTATGCATCCTGTTGTTGTAATTATATTGATTGCTCTTGAAGAAAGATGCACTCAAAAAAAAATATGATGAGAGTGAAATTACAGAGTTGGCTGCAACCATCTTGAATCCCCTCTCAAGTATTGGCACAGTGACACATGTTGGTGGCAGTTCAGTCAACAGTGGATCAAAACAGTAGCTGTAACGCACTGTAGCTGTAATCATGTGGAGCTGACATGTAAACCTAAGGCTAAACAAGATAAGATGTTGCGCAAAAGCATCTTCCGCCGGAACCTTGTGATATCAGTTGTGAAATGCTTTTAACACAGTTGCAAAATAATTTAATGTGGCAAGTCCCTCAACTTTAATTTCCTCTTCAGTAAGTCTCATCCAACCATTCTTGTTTAGGCTGTCAGTCATGTATTTAAGCCAGCTGTAACCTGTTGTCCCTCTCTCTGGTGGTGGGTTTTGCTCTTTAGGTGATGCTGCTGGGAGACTCGGCCGTGGGGAAGACGTGCCTCTTGGTGCGCTTTAAAGATGGGGCCTTTCTGGGAGGCAACTTTATAGCCACCGTTGGAATAGACTTTAGGGTGAGAGAGATACAGCCTCACAGAATCAGTCTTCAATTATTCTGTCAATGGTTTGTGCCTTGTGTTATGCTCCTGTTACTCTAATGAAGAAAATCTTTTCTGTTTGAAAAGTGACATAATGATATTAGTAAAGCAACAAGGGATCCACTTGTTACACTGACATCGGCCCAATTATCACCTTATTTCCACGCCGAACACTTCATCATGCTGTTATGATAGCACCAAATGTACAAATTCTCTCGCCAATCAGTCAAGTTCACAGACCACTTGTGCTGCTAGAGGCTGCGGACGGCTTCATAAATGTCTTGGCAGATGCCTGCCCACGTCCCTGTCTCCTGGAAAGATTGGCTGCAGCTCAACTTGGTCCTGGAGGAGTCACAGCGCAGACAGACGGGCTCCTACCTAGTCACATACACCTCATGCGTGCACACACACACACACACACACACACACACACACACACAATGACTGTTGCTGAATTTGGAGCAGATGTCTACTGTATGTCTTTCTCAAGTGGAACGAACATGAAAATAGGCTGTTTGGAGTGAGAGGTCTGTATCCCAGCAA
Source organism: Euthynnus affinis (assembly GCA_029490765.1). Taxonomy (NCBI): domain Eukaryota; kingdom Metazoa; phylum Chordata; class Actinopteri; order Scombriformes; family Scombridae; genus Euthynnus; species Euthynnus affinis. The sequence continues at coordinate 17,865,380 of CM055856.1, read as the reverse complement.
GCTGCCTGTTTCCCTCCAATCAAGACAAAGCACTCACGCTAATGGCCAGTCAAGTAAGGGTGGTTTGAGGAGGAAATTGTGTTGCATTAGCCAGAGTGATGTATTGTCTTCTGTGGATGGCGGTGTAGACATTAGGGAACATAATGGGTGTCTGACAGATAGAGCTACAGTATATGAACGCTGTCTATTCAGGAGCATGAACATTTTATTTCACTCAAGGAAAAGCAACAGGTTCTGTTGCCACCATCCATTCATAAAAATACATCAGTAGGGAGAGTGAGACAAGGCTACATCTACATCCATTGGGAAAACATGATGGCTTCAGTATCATACTATTCATTCTGAAGAAGGGTTGTTGGTGAAAGGAATTGCCTTGTATGTGGATCACTTGCTACTGCTTTTGTCTTCTCACTTGTTTTAATGAAATGGGGCAAAAGCTGCTTAGAAATAGAGTAAGCTGAGCCAAACAGTTGAGTCAATATGCTGAGGTTGTCCTTTGTGCATGGATAAGCAGGCAGGCTGTTGTGGCAGCTTGTAACATGGCCGGTCTATTTTCGGCATGCTTCCTTGTAGCAGTTACTCAGCATGCAGGCTCCTCTCACGTCATAATTGGGGGGAAAATGGAAACCCATGGCAACTAATGCATTGCAGGGGTTGAACTATGTCCATTCTGCCAAAGCAGAGGATTCAGCAGGTGGCAGCTCTAGCTGCCAGTGACGTCTCTGCACACATCTCAGAGGTTCCTTTATTTTACTCTAAAGCCCTGTCTGCATTTCTTCCGTGCTTTTGGTTGCATTTTCTCACAGGAAAGGCCGGGTCTGTTTGTGATGATCTGTCACTGATATGGCCTTTTGAAGTGATTGAGGAAGTGTTGCAAAGTGTTTGCTAGCCGCACTTCCTTCAACTTGGCGTCTCTTTCTCTTTTGTGTTTTTTGCTGTAAATGGTTGAAATTCTCTTGTGGTCTGATTTATTGCTCTAGCTGGTCATGCTAACTCAACAGACTCCCAAAATACTGCCAGCAGAGCGTGGGAGAACCTGTGCTTTTTTTCGTTGCATGTCCAAGCATGCATGTTAGCTCAGACATTAAACCTCTCAAGAGACAGTTTCCCCTTTGCATCATATTCATCAGTGACAACATTTAGTCTTTTTTAGGTAGGGTGCCTTAAACTATTTCAGGCCAATCTTTGCTCTACAGGAAATCAGAGGGCACCCCTACCGGGCTGCAGGAAATTAACGGGGGAGTCAGTTGTTATGCTGCCAGTCGTCTTTCTCACTGTTGTGTAATTAAGTCTAATCCCAGGACCTTGTTGTTGTGTGGGTGTTGCAAATTACTTTCTCTGCCAGCATTCAGAGCCACTTTTAGTTGTCTTGTTTCTTTTGTCACATGCTGAGTCTCTGAGCTTTTTTAGTCTGCTGCGATGTTTGTCATTCAGTTCTGTGCAGTTTTCTCAGCACCCCAGTCTGTAAAGCATATGGTGCATTGTCAGTCTGTGACGGTTCTTCTCTTTTCCACAGAATAAAGTGGTGGATGTCGACAATCTGAAAGTCAAACTCCAGGTGAGAGCAGATACCTTTACTCCAGACATGTGTAAGAAAGTGATTACAAATTAATCTTACACAGCAAATCATCTCATTCTCCTGGCAGCCATTGACCTGTATATGCAACACATCCTCATAAAGAAATAACCACATAGGTTGCACTCCTGAAAGACTCATAGGAGGGTTTTCTAATATGCCACCTCTATCAGCAATAATCATAAAAAATGATGATGTTTTATGGCGTGACAGCACTGTGGTTAAGGTTAGGTTTAGGAACTAAAACCACTTTGTTAGGGTTAGGGAAAGATCATTGTTTGGTTAAAATGATCATTTGAAATATGGTGGGGGTTAAAGTTACTTTCTTAAAGTCATACAGCCTTCATTGTCCTGGCAACATAAACACCATGACCATTCAAGTTACAGTTTTTAAAAACTCCCAACTTTCTGTTAGAAACATGACACTCATGGTTGGAATTGGGAAGTGCACAGTGGTGTCCTGCAGCTAAGTCCACTTTTTGCCATCTATCTATCTAGCCATCCACCCAAGCTGTCATGTCCAATTATGAAAATTTGCACCTTATATTGACGTCATGTGAACTGCATCACTTCAGTTCATAATTACTATGGGGTCGGTTCTAGATTGGATCAGCCGGAGGGATGATTTGGAAAACTCTTGTGAGATTTGTGTCTGTTTGTGTTTCTTCCTTGTGTGCGCACCCCTAACCTTAATCCCTAAACCTAAATCTAGCCTTAATCTTAACCTCAACCCTAACTCTTGGCCCAACCCTGACTTTAACCTGACCCTAACCTTAAACCTAGCCACACTTGTGAGAGTTTGTCCCTCCAACTGAACCAACCTAGCATTTACCATACTATGTGCTAGAAGGTGTAAACATAACTATAGGTCATTTTAGCCAGCTGTCATTTTTGTTGAGAGGCCGGGCTGGTACATCTACCTGAATTCATCTGACAGATTATGTAGAATTATAGAAAACTAATTTACAAATTATGGTTGAACCAAATATGCTTTACATGCATTGAAATGTCATTGTTTGTGTTGCTAATCCAATCCGAGGCTTGATTGAATTGCAGTAGTAAGGGACTCTGGGTTATGTGCCAGCAGCATGCTGTTAATAAGGCACATACCCATATATCGTCAAAACCTGTTCATTCAACACTGAGTGGGAGGTGCCAAAATTAGATTCCTGCTGTAGCCTATAGCTCTAGTAAATCCTCAGCTTCTCTTCTCCTGCACGGGTCTAGCACATGATAAAATCCTGTGATTAATTCCAAAATACACTCTCCCACCGTGACTGTCCTGCAAAGGCAGAGAGCAGTAATTACAGAAAAGATGAAGTTGAGAAAAAAAGGTTTCAAGTCTGCAGGCTGACTGGAAATTGTGTAACAGAGGATGTAATACCTTAATTTTATGTCTTTTTAGACTGATTGTTTTACAACAATAAATAACTGCCTTTTCGAAAAACTGAAGAAAATCCAACACATTTACTTCAAACCTGTGCAAGAAGGGGCTTACAAATGAAACAAATTCAGCTTACCATATACAAAATGTTAATAATTATCTTGAACTCAATACAATTTACAATTGAATTCATTTTAGCAGGTGATTTAAAAGTAGCTTAACTACACAAAATCATGAATTTCACTAGAGTCGAATGCTGAGAGGGCAGTTACTGCCTTTCTGCTAAGCTAGGCTAGTTAGCCTACCTTTTAGCTTGATAAGTTTAGACGTTTTTATTCTCTTTTCTCTGATTTAGCTTATTTATGTGGGATAAACTAAGATGTTAGTTAATCAAAATTGGCATTTCAATTACAGGAAACAGTGAGGTGTAAAAAAAAAAGTAAATTTAGTTTTAGCCATGGCTGGCTATAATTAAATTTAACTTTGACTGTTAGGTTTTTAGCTGTTTTTATATAATTATATGGCATAACAAATTATATTTTTAGACAAATGTTAGCAGATCATGTTCTGGTTTTAACTACGTTTTGACTAAATATGTCTTGAACTAGTATTTATTTGTCTATTAGGCTACCCCAGAGAAACATCTTTTCATTCTGCTATGTGAATGTATGGTTTGACAATAAACTTGAACTTGGACTACTGCATTTTTGCTATGCAGGCCAGTAAAATGGTATGTTTCTGCTTTAGTCGTTGATGTGATGATTGTTCAAGATGTTCAATTTTGCCACTTTTGTCACTGTGTAATTATGTGGTTTGTTACACAGATCTGGGATACCGCTGGCCAAGAGAGATTCCGCAGCGTAACGCATGCCTACTACAGAGATGCCCAGGGTAACCTTTGCTTTTTATATTTCACTTCCTCAAACTGTCTGTCTGTGTGTGTGTGTGTGTGTGTGTGTGTGTGTGTGTGTGTGTGTGTGTGTGTGTGTGTGTGTGTGTGTGTAGGAAGGGGTAGAGTAGGTAAAGGAGCAACCTGGCTCAGAAATGTAGAGAGCCTGTGTAGGTGTAGACGTGTTACGTAAGTGTGCAGATAACAATAAAGGTGCAACTGAACAGCTCCTCTATTTCCTTTTACAGCATTACTTCTGCTTTATGATATCACCAGCAAGCTGTCATTTGACAATATCAGGGTAAGGCTGTCTCAAATTACTTTTCCCCTCCTCCCTCTTTCACTCTGTCTCTGCTTTCTTTTCATTTTCACTTCCTGCACCTAAAACCTGTCAAGCTGAACGTTTCACACTGTCTATTTACTAGCAAAATACTATGAAGGCTTCCAACATTTTCTCACATGCCCTCTTTGGAATTGACACAATGTTATCGTTTGCCTGGTTACACAGCTCCCAGTTTCAGTAATGAAAAGCAATAAAAGTGTTCAAGGATAAGAATGACTCAGTCCCACCATGATTGATTGGTGGATGGTAAGAATACACAGCTCAGGAAGGGAAGGAAAATGCAGCCTTCTGTGATATTTATTTTGTTTATAGACCAATTTCTCTTTCTCCTTCCCTCCTGTATATGTCTGTCTTTTATACTTTTAAAGGCTTGGCTGACTGAAATACACGAGTATGCCCAGAAGGATGTGGTCATCATGTTGCTCGGCAACAAGGTGAGCAAAGCTTCCTTTTTTGCGTTACATAAAAAGATCAGGAGGATAACTCGTCCCTTAGCACAGTTTTAACACACTCTTATCACACTCAGACAGACATGAGAATACTTAAAAGCCAGAAAATGCCTCCACTGTGCAGCATATGCATGAATGCAAAGCACTCACATGCTCATTTTAATACAAGTGAAGCTCAATCTTAATTGTGTTTGTGTGTCTTCATTGATTTATGTTCTTTAATGCACACACCCATCTGTGAAAAGAATTTCCCTGCAGTGAAAATAAAGTTGGTCCATTTATAGAATCACTGCTTGTGAGAGTACACATCAGCACATTAACCTCCCATCACCCAGTTTTATTTGATTATTACAAATGGGTAGGGTGCATTCAAAACAGTGCCACATAAATTAATAATCCCTTTCTTTAAGCTTCTCTTGCATGAAACCATTTTCTCCACATTGCTGCTGGTGATGAAAAGAGAATTTTTCATGTCTCATTGCTACCAGCAGCAGTCATTGCTAATATGTCTGAAAGCTCCCTCTGGTGGCTTAGAGAAGACTCACCCTTCTCGGGGGGGTCATAGATGTCACACAGCAGCAGCTCAGATCATTTGCTGTGAGAGCAGCAGGACTGAAGGCACCAGTCTGTGGGAGCGCTGCTCTTCTGCTGGAGGTGCAGTTTCTGACATCTCATCAGTCTGAAGGAGCTCTGGCTCAGCAGCTGGCGGCAGGGCTGCCAGATAAGAGGATGCACGGGCTGACATGATGGTGCATCACCGTAGCTAATGGCGTGGTGAAGCTGTGACCTTTCACCTCCACTGTGATGAGTTGTTTTCTCTTCCCCGTTGCTGTCTTACAGTCAGACATGGCTGCAGAGAGGGTCGTGAAGACGGAGGATGGAGAGAAGCTGGCGAAGGTAATGTATGACAGCTACATGTGGTTATATATATTTATTCTCAATGACAGCCACTCCACTTCTTCTTCTAATGTTTTTCCCTCTTAGGAGTATGGAGTGCCATTTATGGAGACCAGTGCAAAGACAGGAGTCAATGTGGAGTTGGCCTTTCTCGCTATAGCAAGGTAAGTCTTAAAGCTGCTCTAATCAATATTTTTACATTAAAAAGAAACAAAATGACTGTATGCATTGTCAATAGTATTGCAGTTTCCCACATCTTTTATTGTTTTGATTCCCTCTCAGACAAAGTTAGTGACTAGCTGGTGAACATAGTGAAGCATTTTGCAGCTAAAAGGTCAGATATTTCCCTCAGGAGCTGATGGACACAGAGCTAAAAGGAGAGTGAATATTTGACTTACTTCCTTGAACAGAAACATGACTTCAAATGAATGCTAATATTGCTCCGTATCTGTTGTGCCCTCTAGTGGCCAAAAGATCCGTTAATGCAGCAGGTTCAAGTGATCAGATGCAAATTTTGCTAATTTGCTGAACATTTCTGTTTTTTCCATTTTTGCCATTGTCCATAAAAAAATAGAAAATAAGAAAGTGACCACAGGCAGTGAGCTTGAATGTTGTGGTTTGGAGTTTGAAGATCTCAAGCTATTGAACAAAGCTCTACAAGAGGCACGAGATGTGTACTTTTGGTCTGCAGATGTTTTTCATGGTTTTGTAGGGCCCTTAGTTGCATTTAAGAAAAATCTTAATTCCACACCATAGAATGATATTTTAGACAATTGTGTGCTTCCAATCTTGTGGCAACAGACTTAATGATGCCCTTTCTTGTTTCAACATGACAGTGCGCAAAGTCAGCTCCATAAATAAATGTTTTTCTTAGTTTGGTGTGAAAAAAAACTTGACCGGCCTGCACAGATCCCTGACTTCAACCCCAACCAACATCTTTTGAGATGAAAATGAACACTAATGCGAACCAGACCTCGTCACCCAACATCAGTGCCCGACTCCACTGATGCTTGAATGGCAGCAAATCTCTGTATTCAGGTTCCAAAATCCTTTCCTAGAGCAGTGGATACTGTTACAGCAGAAGCATATTAATGCCCATTGTTTTAGAATTACAATCACATATTGTGATTGTGTCCACATACTTTTGGCCATATAGTGTATAATGTGTATTTAATGTTATATTCTGATTATGGATACATTCCTACAACTGACTGAATTAATGGATGCAAATGTATTTCTAGTTCTCCATCTATTACAAGCATGCTGCATTAAGTATTCTTTTATAAATGTAGGTAATTAAATAAAATGCACTACAAGAGAGGAAATCCTGAGGGACATTATTGGTTAATCACTTACATGTTTTCATTCGCCCCCGTAGCAGTTTTGTTCATGTTTTTATGTTAATTTGGTTACAAGAAACTGGAAAGAAGCAACAGGTGGACACTTGGCAGTGTACGTATTCTACATGAGAGAAAACAACTAAGAGTAAAAAGAAATTAGAGACCGAAACAAAACAAATATGCTTGGGGATAATACAGAAAAATTGTTGGTAATTTTTTCATTTCATGAGTCATTTACAACTGATCCCCCAAACAAATTTTTTTACGCTTCGAAAGCTATGTTTTCCTTTAAAGAGTCCTCTGCAGGGAGAAAATAATTTTCTCACAAATTGCACTTCTTTCTCTGCCTGTAATACAAATGCCAAAACAAACTGAAAATATATTCACACTCACATTTGTTTGGGTCATGTTTCTGGAGCAATGAACACTGAGGTTCCACATAAAGGGTTTGTATTTTAATCTGCTTCATGCATACAGCTGACATCGTTAGCCTCTCTGGAGCTTACTCTGGTGTTCTCCTCCGGGTTGCATATTTTTGACTTTTCTCTGACTTGGCATTGGTGTTCACAAGCCTCCCTTTGATTCCTGCAACTAATACACTCTAATGGTTTTAGCTAATTTATTGTTTGTTCCTCTTGACTTGCTATAATGGGATTGTGAGTGTTTTGAAACCACGTCGAGGCTCTCCCTGGATCTCAAACATTAACTGTGTAATTTCTGTTTTTTTTTTTGAGTGACTTCCTTGTTTGCACACCTTTCCTATTGAATGGCAGGAAATATGAAAAGTTAGTCTAAAATGACTGATGACTGTTTCCGTGTCATGTTCCCGGAGCTATGGAAAAAAATAATGTAGGTGATTTGCTATCTTCGTGTGACGGGTATTTTAAGTGCAAGTTAGATTAAATGACTCATGCTGGAGGCATTTTGATTAAGAGGGCTGATTCTCTCCCTCACTTGCTTGCACTTGCTCTTTTTATTTCTCTTCCTTTATCATCTTCTTGATTTTCTCACCCTGTCTGTGCTCCATCCCACACATCCACCTCTTCTGTATCTAACGTCCTGTGTGTGTGTGTCTCTTTCTCTCTCTATCAGGGAGCTGAAGCACAGAGCGACGCAGCAGCCGAATGAGCCCAAGTTCAAGATACACGACTACATCGAGTCTCAGAAGCACAAGTCCGGCTGCTGTGGCCTCATGTAGCTGATCCTGACCACCAGGCAGAGAGAGAGACACACAAACACAGGAAGAGAAAGAGTGAGACAGGGAAGGAGGGAGAAAGGGAGAGAGAACGAGGTAAAAAAAAAAAATAGTCTGCTCTCTTACAAAAGCCAATCCCAGCGCCAAACCTGAGAAGCAGACGTCCTCCTCTTCTCCACTGAGCTTTTAGCTGAATGAAAGTGAATCTGGATTGGACGCCATCCCTTATCTGAAATGTGAATTTAAATCTCTTTTATGTCATGCGTAGAGATGTTTGTGGTCTTTGTGGTGACAGTTGTATCAAACGACAAAGTCAGGAGTTACAATCTGAAATGCTATATCCATCCAAAAAAAACAACAAAAAAAAAACAGCATCATTCTATACTTGATAAACAGCAGTTTTATATATGAACAATCAATATGACTGTTGATGTGGATATAGCATTTTTGCCATGCAGCTCTTAGTTTGTTTTTCATCCCAGTTAAACCAGGCTGTGAACTGAATCCCTTTTGGCCTTACAGTCTTCATCTTTATTTAGTGTGTTTGAGATAAGTGGACTTCAGTCTCACAGTCAGATTGTAGCTAAAATGATCCCGTCTGTTCACATCTGTACTGCTGTTAGATAGAATAAAGCCAACGTTTTGAGGGCACTCGCCCGCTGTGTGTCTGTTTGTACCTTTCAATTCAGGGCCAGTGAAATGTCATTCAAAGTACTGTACATGTAACCGTGCTGGAACATCATCCTACTGTTGCACCAGGATACACTCAAAGAGATTATTTTCGTTATGTCTTGGTTAGAGATTCCTCAGCATGCAGTCTGCCTTTCTGCCATGTGTCGTTCACACACCGAGACGCAACAAACCACAGCACTCCCTGAACATTGTTGTGTCTCCTTTAAAGATGGATGTCGTTGTCTAGACTGTACAGAAGCTGTATTTGTTCATACGCTGCATCGTGTAACTTTGTTCCTTTGTACAATGTGCATTATGAATGTTTGCTTGTCGAAACTTGCTCAATGTCACATTTGTTCCTCCTCTGAGGCGTCACAGTGATCACAAAGTGCCATGAAAAAGTGCTTTGTTATCATATTATATATACATATATATATAAAAAGTATATTTTGTAATGTATGTGGTGTTTTATTGAAGTCAGTCTCGTCTGTCTGTCTTTGTGTGTGTTTTGGAGGAAAGGGGTGGGAGTCAGGATGTGCTGAGGTTAATAAGCCACTGTGTGGCAGCAGCTACCCTGTTCATTCTCTAGTGGGTAGCATTAGAAAACATTAAATTAGACGGTCTACAGTAGACTCAGCACACATGTTGATCCTGTATTTCATTTCTTATGCTGTTATATAGGCGTAACATCTCTTACCATGATGTTTTGTTTTTTTTGTTAAAACTGTGGTTGTATTACTGTTTTGGGTGAAGTTAGTGGACATTCATGATTCACTGCTCCACACCTTTAATGCAGCTCTCCTTTTCTCCCACTCACATGTATGAGTCACATTGCAGACACTTTAAGGAGTCATTCTCTGTCCTTTACTGTGGAAAAAACTCAGCTCATTATTTGGATTGTTTCCCGTTAACTGAAAGGACAGCTGAACTCCCCCTAAGCACACTGTATTTATAAATGCGGATGCTCCAGTAGCTATAAAATTTCCAGATCAGAGAGTGTTGAGAGTTTCTGTGTATGTCTCTCTCTTATCAGGTCTCAGTTGAAAAGTCAAATCCTCCCTGAGGTTTTATAGAGAAGCTTCACACCGAGCTCTATTTTTACAGAGGTGTCACTCATTTCTCTGAATGGCCAGAGGGGAACTGCACTGACTGGCTCCAAAAGACTGATGCTGATTATTCGTAGAAAAAACAAGTAGGTAGCCAGAAATCAATCTCTTGTTATGGCTTTAACAATGCCTCATTTGTGAACATGGATCATTAGTTTTTAATCTCATATAAATACTAACATATCAGATGAACCCATCATATTTATTGATTGTTGAACTAATGAAACTAAGAGACAAACAAGCTATTATTATGGCAACCAGCACTTTGATATCAATTACTCTGTGTATTTAATTCAGCACATTACTGGCATAAATGCTGTTTTATTGTACAATGTGCTCATAGAGTAATTAAAATCAAACACTGTGAAGTGTAAAAAGGACACCCTCACTATAGAATATCACACATTATAATTTATGTCCCTCTGGCCAAATTATACAACTAAACCCACACTGATGGATGGGCTGACACTTAATTCGTCCTTGGGGGAATTATAAAAATATTTGTATAAGCACACTATTAGAAAAAGAAAACACAAAATAGACAAAAAGCAGAAATCATCATCACGATTTCATCACGATGCACAAATATGCGAAATCTAAAGTCTAAAAAAACTGTGTGACAGGTGTTGCCCATAGAGGAAAACCAGTGCAATATGTTCGAAAAAAAAAAACAAATCAATGTGAAACTAACTAGCAAAATACTTTCTGAAACTTAAAACTATATGAAACTATGAATTGTGAAAAATAAATACTACATAAAGATTTCTGTCATTTATTTTCTGAAATGAATTAAAAAAAAAACATCTAGATTTACTGTGTTTGCACTCATAGGCTATCCCCTACTACAGACATCTAAACTTCCCATCATCATGTGTTTTCCTGGACAGCTTTGGTTTGTGTTTACTCCTCCATTCGTCCCTGCTTTGCATGAGGCAGCCAGCTGGGCTGTTCCGTGAACGCACCTCCCTCTTCCTGAGTGGCTTTTCTACTTTTGTCGCATACTGAAAGAGAGCTGTGTGGGTGTGATCAGCCTCAGTCCCAGGGTCAGCACGTTGGAAAAAGTGTCACTGTGGATTACATCAGGTGTAAAGCCCGAAAACAGACTGTACTTGTTTGTGAAAAGTGTGCGTATAAAGAGCAACAGCAGCACCGTTTCCCACGGAGTAATCTCCCCAACAGGGCGGGGGTTGGGTGTTTTTTTTTTTTTTTTTTTGAAGGGGTACCACTCATTTACTTACTCACACCTCCCCTCAGCAGCATCCTGAGTCGATCTACTCCTCATTCCCACTGAAAACGAGCAACAGGTTGAGCAGCAGCAGCAGCAACAGTGTGTGTGAAGGCGAGTGAAGCCTACCATGCCGAGCAAAAGCCAATATCTGCGCCCCAGGCTGTGCACGTTGGAGAAGGGGGACAACGGCTACGGTTTCCACCTCCACGGGGAGAAAGGTAAGACCGGGCAGTTCATACGGCTGGTGGAGCCCGACAGCCCGGCAGAGACGTCGGGGCTCCGCGCCGGGGACCGGCTGGTGTTCGTGAACGGGGACGACGTGGAGAGCGAGAGCCATCAGCAGGTCGTATCCCGGATACGAGCCACCGTGGGGCAGCTGGAGCTCATCGTGGTGGACCCCGACACGGAGCAGCTGCTGAAGAAACACAACATGAAGTGTCTGAGAGAGTATGTCACCGACGGTGTCCCGTTACCTTTCGACGAGGACGAGGTAGAGGAAGAAGAGGAGGAGGAGGTGGTGGAGGTGGTGGAGCAGGACGAGGTGGATGGGCAAGTCGACGGGACAGAAAACGGGGATGAACGGCACGCCAAGAGGGATGAGGTGGAGGAAGAGGACGGGACGCCTAGAGAGTCCACGCCGGTCCCGGAGAGTAACGGAGAAATTCACGGGCACGTCGAGAAGAAGTTGAGCATAAACTCTGAGAAGGTGAGTGCAAATATACCAAAGTTAAATAAGTGCAAGTGCAAGTTTCCTTCCCTCCATTTACACTTTGTTTAACGGTGTCAGTGGGATTTTTTTAATGCTAATATGACATTATAAGTGTCCAACTGGCTGCATTATCTGGGGGGAGTGTTTCCCTAGAAAGAATAGGTGCTCTGTGACATGTTGAACATAGGCAGCTGCACCCACATGCTCCCTGCTGCACGGCCACCAGACTGTGGGCAGGCTCAGCTGGCTGGACATATGCTGTGGGTGAGAGGACAAACAACCTGGTTCAGTTTTGGGATCATGAAAATTAGGAAAACAACTGGACCCAGGATTCCCTCTGTCAGTGTCAAACTGTTGCTCAACCTCCCCCCTTCTCCTCCCCTCCTCCCTCTCACTCAAATAACTCGTTTTTCCCCCCCTCTGCTGCAACAGCTTATAGTGGCTCAAAAAGCAATCACTTGAAAATGTGATTCTGTCTTTATTAAAGTGACCCTGCAGCTGTTTCTAGGGTTAAACATTAAGTCAGCAATAATGACAGACTTTCCGCAGCAGAGCAAGAGCAAAAAAAAAAACAAAACAAAAAAAACAGTGAACAAAACAACATTTGGAAAAAAAGGTGGTGGTGTTGGGCCTTTGAGTTATAGCGAAAATGGCCGTAAATATCTGACATTGCTAAACAAACCACAACAATCAACAACAGGAAGAAGTTTGGTGTCTTTTCTTTTTAAAATCTTCCAGGAATGAATACCACTAAATGATTTGTTTCAGACCTTTTGATCTTTCTCTGTAAAGCATTATGGGCACATTTTCGCTCCGCAGTGGCAACTTGTTGCTGTGTCTGCCCTTATTTTCCATCTACCGCACTGTCTGTGTGGCTGTGAATTCAGGATCAGGGTTCATTAAAAAGCACTCGAGGAGAAGAGGGTCCTCTCCAGTCTGGACCATCTGTGCCCCTTGCTGCATCCTCCTCGCTGGATGTTTACCCCTGAGGCTGTTTGTGTCTGTGTCCGACTCTCCTGCTCGGTACATTACTGTAGGTGGCCGTAGTGTGCACAGCCAGGAGCAGTCACAAACAAAAAAAGACCCTGATGTGGTTTTTTCTTTTGCTTCTTCCTTCCTCCTCTTTGTTTTTCTATCTCTGTTTGCTTGTGTTGAACTAGTCTTAACAACATGTAAACAGCAGCCTGTGCATCCGTGTGCTGTCTGTCTCTGTCCATCTTTACATGATGTAATACCAGTGAAACCATAAACAAAGATGTCCAGTATACATTTCTAATGATTCCTGAAACTAACAGGAAGTGACAAACAGGTGCTGACATTTTCTTCTTAAAGGTAAATTGATGGCAGATTTATTAAAATAATATTTATCATTTTGGTTATTATAATATTGTTATATAGATTAAATATTCTTTTTTGGTATTAAAACCTACATTTTTAGTAATGATCATTTTCATCTTCAATTAATCTGCTGGTTATTTTTGTTTTGTTTTTTTAACTGAGTCTATGAAATATCATGAGAGTCCAAGGAGTCTTCCAATGTCTTGTTTTGTCCGACCAACAGTCAAAAACCCGAAAATATTCACTTTACACTGATGCAAAACACAGAAAAACAGAAAACTTTCACATTTGAGAACCTGGAACCAGCAAATATTTATAAACTACTTAAACAACTTAAACAGTTCATCTATTGTCAAAATTTCTGCCAATTTTCTGTCCATGGACTTCATTGACTAATTTAAGGCTGCAACTAATGATTGTTTTCATTATAGATGAATCTTCTGATTCATTTTTTTCATGAATCATTTTGGTCTATAAAACATCAACAGTGAAAAATGTCCATAACAATTTCAGACCAAAACCCAAAGATATTTCATTTTCTGTCATGTGAGACAAACTCTCAGCAAACTCTCAAATTTGAGAATCTGAAAGCATCACGTTTTGGTTATTTTTGCTTAAAAAAAAGGACCTAAACAATGAATTGATTTTGAAAATAGTTGCAAATTAAGTTTCTATTAATTGATTAATTGTTTAATCGATTTATCATTGCAGCGCTAGACTGACGGTTTGTGTTTTAGTTGTTTGAAATGCACAAAGAATTCCTTTCTGCCTGCCTTGTCATCATTTTCAGACTGTTTTTATTTATGAGAAAGTCCTCACTAGTCCAGCTTTAGTCAGTAGTCGTCTATCTCTAAACTCTGTCCTCAAATGAACCCAGATGATCAAAAACAAACATTCCGTCTCCTCAGCTGAAATGTCACATTGTCATTACTGAAGCTGTGCTGAGTGCAGAGTTGACATTTATCATAGGTGACCACTTATTGCCTCCTTATGTCCCTTTTTTTTATATAACTGCCTAATCACAGCTTTCACATATCCAGAGCGTGCTGGGCGTTTTGGAATTATGTTTCTGGTATTTAAAAGAGATATTTTGTTTTCACTCACATGAAAACAGAAAGGCCGTGTGCTTGTGCAACGCGCTTGAGCATGGCTGGGTTATATTGTTTGTCCTAGAAATATACACCGATTGTTCCCGTGTTTACTCTCAATGCTCTCCACAGATGGCCTAATGGAGCTGCGGCAGTACAGTTCACACTGGCACGCAACCCAGAGGGAAGTGCTGTCGAAACAAACAATCACGCTCCCTAACAAACTCATTTTCACCGCTTGGATTTTCATTTCTACGATCTCCCGGAGTTTGACGTAAGGAGCCAAAAAAACAGCACGAATAAACCCAGTTGGGAATTTCTTTCACGTGTGATGCAGGGTTGTGTTTATCAAAGCACAGTGCGTACAAAACCAGGATTTAATGGGCTGAAGAAGTTACTTAGGGACTGAAGACACAGAGTGTAAATTGGACTCAAGGGATGCGGTTTAGAGTCTTCTGTGTCTCCATGTTACAGTCAGAGGCACCTCAGGGTGTATTTTGCACTGACTCTACTGTTTCTGGAATTTTCTCCCTACATCCTGTCCGGCATTCCTGTGCCCAAGCCCTGTGGCCCAGCCAATGACACACACACACACACTGACAAAACCCTCACACACTGCAGACACACACACACACACAAAGCGTTGGTTTAGCAGTCACACTGACATCCGCACGCCGGCCGTCTGGCCTTGTCTTTGAAGCGACACAAAAGAGGGTTCGAAAGAGCAACGCCCTCTCCAGAAGCCGAGGAGCCTCGCTCAAGGTTGCTATGGTTACGCTGATGTCGTGTGTGTGCGCGCGGTGCATGTGGCGTGTATGTATGTGTGAGGATGAAGGTAGGCGAAAGTGAGACAGCGCAGGCGAGGTGTGAGAAATGGAATGAGCAGTGATGAAGGTGGAAACATGTAGTGTGGCCCGGGAAAAGAAAAGAAGAGTCGCTGTCGTCATCGCGGGACAAAACACACAAAAGCACATAGTTGGTCGTCCAAAGGTCATCTTTTTTTTCTGTTTTTCTTTTTTTTTTTTTATTTACCAGGCAGTAAAATCTTTACACTGCTATTGATGAGTGTAGTGAAGGAGCAGCGACCAGCTCGTGTTACAAATCTAGATCCATCAGCTCATCCAAAGAAAAATAGCTGAAGTCATGCAAAAACACCAAAAATCTTCAGATTTTCACAGTTTCTCGGTCTTATATGAATTTAAATTGAATATCTTTGGGTTGAGGACCGTTGATCACACACAAAAAAACATTTGAACACATCATTTTGAGCTCTGGTAAACTCTAATACGTGTTTTACTATTTTCTGCCATTTTATAAACCAAATGATTAATCAATGAATCAGTGTTTCATACACAAACACACACCATTTTGTTAAATTAAACCCCTTAAAATTGGTTTTTCAGGTGCTGGATTTACACTAAGAACACTGCTCTTGCTTTTTCTTCAGTGATTCATTCAGATTCCAACGAGAGAGTGTGAGAAGTGTTTGGGAGTTTTCCTGAATGACTGCTGACTGCTTACATAAGGCTGTCTTTAAACACTAATTACAGGAGAGGAAGAGAGCTTGTGTCAGATGAAATTGACTGTGGTTAGATGAGATCTGGTACACGTAAGCAAGTGTTTCTAAGAGTGTGTGTGTGTATGTGTGTGTAAGACTCTCTATAAGTATGTATCACTTTGCATGATTTTAAGGTATGGTAGAAGACACCCATACTTTGTTGATCTTTCTGTTGGTTGTCACTTCCCTCCTTTAATCTGCACGTTCATAAAAAAAAACTTATTAGAGAGCTTCAAGCCTTCCACTGCTTTCACCACATATGCTTGGCTTTTTTTTCAGTGGCTTTACATAGAAAGCGTGGTTCTTTAACTGCATGGCATGGCATGTTTTCCCTAAACAAATCATCCTCAAGCTGCTGTATGGGAGGATTCCATCTGTATTTGTATACACTCCACTCTAGGGTTTCCTTATTGCATGAGCTGACAATGGTCTTAATTGGTTTTCATGGGTCCAGTCAGTGTGTGTGTGTGTGTTGTTTATGCTTTCTCCCACAATGCCAGAACGAGTACAGGCAGGAATTACTCAGGTAAGGATTTTGCCACAAGGGATAGTAAAATCCATCCATGTAGCATTCCTATCTTGGATAGAATTACAGATTTACTTGAGTTCTGAGAGTTGAATTTTAACTTTTATGACCTCCACACTCATTGACAAGTGATGTAATGCCTTCAGGAATAGCCTGCGGATAAGATTTGCTGTTAATAGAATAAACGTCAGCTTTCTATGATTGTTTGTCATGCATTAGCAGAATGGCCACACCTTTAGCAACTATTTGTGCCAGGATGGTCAGAGAAATGTTTCTGGCTGCCTGCTGCTGTCTATCGGTGTGTTGGACTGTTCACATACCCCAGGACGTTTGTGCTGGTTTCCTGTCATTGTTGTTGGTGAAAGATTACCCCCACCTCATCGTCTTGATCCTCCTCCCCCAGCCAGGGAGAGTCCCAGCAGCTCATAGTAGGACAGTAAACTGTGGCTAAAGACTGGATAAATCATCACAGCATCACACAGACTAATCTGAGCAAAATGCTGCAACTAAATGGCTGCAATGAAAACAGGAGGTATAACTTAATAAAATGTAACAGACACTGGTTAAATAGCATGCAACAGACACTGAATCATGGTTCAAAGTAAACAGTGTTTCCAGCTGATAGTTTGCTGTGTTTGTTGGTTTGGTTATCACTGAATCCATTGTCACAAAGCCAGGCATTGTTCAGGCTCTGTTTGGGTAATGGAGTGCGCGTCATTGTGTTTGTCTGACAGGATCAGATATACATCATGATTCATTCTATACCAGTCTGACTGGCCGTAAGCTACCGCTTGACATTTATCATACAGTACATTTAGACATGCATTGCATGTGTATTTGTTTTGTGTGGGTGTTTTCACGTCAATGTATGTGCATGTGTGTGTTTGCATGTGCTTGCATGTGCGTGAGAGAACGTCTGGGAGTCACCCTTCCCTTCCCTTACTCTTTGTTGATTGTTGGGCTGTGTGTTTCAGGGGAAATGGTCCTCATGACAAGACGGGGTGGAGGGTGTCATGGGCTTCATTGTGTTTTGACTCAAAGATTTGTGCATTTATAAATGTAACGTGTTTCCCTGTGCCCATTTGTTTATCAGTGTCTAGAAGTGCAATTTCAAGTGTGTTATGTAACACATAAGAGAGGTGTGTTGAGAAATATGACGATATACAGTGAGATGATCTAAGAAATTTGTCATCTAACCATCAAACCAGATCCTAGATTTTACTGTACCGTTTATATAGAGGAAGTTATACTTTTAATATCTTAACCTTGGGGTCGTAAAATTTATCTTAGGAGTCACAAGATAATTAATAGGATCTGAAAGAAAAAACTTCACAAAAACAGGTTTCTTTGCTCCTAACTCAAATAAACAAAAAGTCACATGTAGACATTCAGTTTCAAGTTACAAGCCAAAAAAGTTGTGAACCACTGATTTCAGGCAATGTTGGACTTGGATCAATGTGATGAAAAGCCATGATTGTCATTCAATTCTGGCAAAAAACAGACGTCAGTTTATACCTACCTTACACACTTGCTTAATTGAACTTCCAAAAATGTTACTATATCACTGAATACTGATTCTTGATATCACAATGTACTATAATAACAATTGCTGTGATAGAAACTTTTAATGATATCAATGATATCACTATAATATATATAATCTAATAACTGTATACAACAATGTTACATAACTAAAATCACACTCTCATATCTTATTATATTTTATAGTAATGTATTGTTTCAGTTACATCTGTATGTCTTGTTAGGCTAGCAGATATTCACTTTAGTTGCTTTCATTAGAGTTGCTGTTTTTGTGTGTCTTTTGGGTGGGAATCACTTAGTAATCATAATAAAATGCTATTACAAAACATCGCCCAAGATAACACGAGTATTACCTCACAGGCAATTATGTTATTTTTGGTATTTTGCAAGAAAATCACGCACGGTGCATTATAATATGAATTTAATTAAAGAGGAGAACACATTTAAAATCATAACCTAAATGCCTGAATGTTAATTTATTTGTATATAAACTGTAAGTGCTTCCAGCTTGACAAAATATGACATATAATTGAGTAACAGTGTTTACCAAACTACATTGAATTTTAGACTTTTTAAAGTTGAACAGAGAGTAGAGCGATGACAGGAAATGAAATGCGAAGGAAGAAGAGGAACACTGCGATTGCATGGTCAGTGTTTAACCTGACCTAGGCCACCAGGATGTACCAGTACTAGCTTTTTTAATGTCAACATGTTCACACGTGCCAGCGTTTAAATGTCGCACAGTCATAAACTGGTACATGAACTGCCAGAAAGCATAACAGTTATGTCTTGGACAAAAGAAGGATACAGTTCTACCGCCTCACAAAAGAACAGTATATTGCATTATTGATTAGGGGCGGGACGAATAATCGATGGCGACAGTGTATCACAATTTATCATCTATGCAAATTACAGCGCTTTCATTAAAACCTCTCAATGACGCTAGTGCAAACAACAGCACCACTGTCCTATCACCACAGCCAAGGCCACCCTGGCCCAGGTCAGGGGTGGAACCTGAACCCTGTGTATGTGTGAGTGTATGTGTGTGTGTGGGTGGGTGGTGGGGTTGTCGGTGATCGGGTCCCATGGGATGCTAGACCGAGACTCTACAATGCCACATTCCATTTCCCATTCCATGCTGCTAAAGGTTCACCACCCCGGCCGGACAATGAGCCGGAGGGCCTCGCCCTGCCGGGGGTGGAGGGGGAAATGACTCGCAGCTCGCCCTGAAATAGACTCACCCCCCGTCATCAACCTCCCTTCCCACCGTACAAGACAGAGACGCCATACATGAGGTTATGTTTATGTGTTTAATTACATTTAATCAACAGAGTCAGTGGAAGCCCCAGTAAAGAACAAAATATCCCTCTATTTTAAGTCTGCGATTATAATATAAATGGCTTTCCTTGCCCCAATTTGCTAGTTGGTGTTGGTATTTTTAGCCATGCTAGCTGTGTAGTTCTATGAATGGCTATGTTGATTGGTTGGTTGGTTAGTTCACCACTGTGGTCCAGACTTAAAAAACCTTAAAACAATTGTTAGATTGCCATGAATTTTTTTACATTCATTCATGATGCCGAAAGGATGAATAATATAATGACTTTTTCTCTAGTGCCACAATGTAATATCTTGACAACTGTCGGATTGCCATGAGATTTGGTGTTCAAATGACTTTTCATCTAGCGTCAGTATCAAGTCAAACTTGCATTCAATTTGTCCTATACTTTGGTTTATACTTTGGTTAAATGCCTAAAAAAGTAATGACATTTCCATCAGTCTCAGCTGCACTGTGTTAAGTGCTAATTAGCATAAGATAGCATGCTAACATGCAAAACTAAGTCCGTGAACATGGTAAACAATACACCTATTTAGCTTCAGCTCGTTAGCATTGTCATTGTGAACATGTTTTAGCTGAAAGCACCTTTGTGTGTATGTACAGCGTCACTAGCCTCTAGAATGTCTTAGTCTTATTTCTCTGGATAAAACAATTAACCAACATACATATAGTAGATGGTTGACTGCTATGTTGATATACTTCCTGTGCAATTACAAAAAGAGACAAGCCTTTCTTTTTTGACTCATTATTTTACATTTTACTGGTTAATATAATTTGAAGCGGTTTCCAGTCACCCACAGAGAAAATATATTAATTTTTCCACTATCAGTAGGCTCAATGATGCAACACAGCTGCAAGGCACGTTTTGAATAAAGGGCATGACTTTTTCTTCACTGGTAACTCTCAGTCTCTTGCCATCATTATTGGCCTCCACCTACATGTTCCACAAAGAGTTATGTGCAACATGTCCACATGAGGTCAATGGTAATTGTGGGCAACTATTCAGGCAAATGTAGAGATTTGCAAATTGAATGAGGGGGATTTTTTGGCTCATATTTGAGTCCAACATCCGTGATTAGACAATAAATTAATTTTATTTAGTTGGTCCCTGACTGAAAAGCTGAATGAACTACTGTTGTTTAAAATGTTTTCTCACAGTAAATGTAATGTTGAATGTTACTACAGCATATTGTCACTTCTTTTACATGACAATGAGGTTCTGCTTTGTGAGACCCAACCTTCAGTATCTCAACTTCTTTATTTTCTGCGATGCCTTTCCCTCTTTAAATGTATTTTCTCACAATCACTGTGTGTGAAAAGCAAGGGAGGAACTTGTGTTAGGGGTTGTTGGTCCGATGTAAGGGTTCACGTCTGCAGGGGTGGAGGGTCAGGGACAGGAAGACTGGCTGAGGAGATAAAACTTGTTGACTCCTTGGTTCGTGATAGGACATAAACTGCCAGTAGGCTGGGCTGATGTAATGCATGAGTTTCAAAAAAAAGAAGATGTCATGGTGGACAATCTAATGATAGTGATCTTTGAGTAAAGGCAGAATCTGCTAGCTTCATTTCTACAGATCTTCCAGAGACGCAAGGCCTCTCTGGTAATCAAGACCACTCCATTTGGTCTTATCAGTGTCTGTACCCCTGCTGTGATGACTGACATTACTTTTCTATTTTCAGGCCGTCCCCCTAAAGAGTCCATTGTAACGGGAACCCTCGGCAGAACCTTTCTTTGGTGTCTTTTGTAGAGCCAGTTTGTCCCATCCTCAAATGGAAGGGGGGACAGTAGGGTGCTTTGTTCCCCCCTCTGCCTGCTTCACAGCTGGTTGAATGGTCCAGCTTGAAATCCAACACCCCCACCCTGCCTGAGAGAGTGGTGCGCTCCGTACACTCAAGAGGACAAAACTTGTGCTGTAGTGGTTAAAAAGGAACCAGGTTTACGCTGGTGAGGCCATCAAACATTTATTAAGTTTGTCCTTGAGGCTGTTAAGCTCCCTCAAAACTACACATGACAATCACAAGGACTACAAAGCCAGTGATTTGTCATGTCACTGAGTAACCATGGTGCCTGGTAGTGTGTCACTTAGTGGTTATTCTTTATACTGATCAAAGAGGTCCCGTAGAGCTGAACTCATGGGAGAGCTGCCCTTGCTTATTAGAATGAGGTTGGGGCGTGAAGTAAGCAGCAGGAGAAAGACATAGACCTATATGAAAGAGAAATTGGTTCAGATGACATATCTCGTCTGGGTGTAACAGGTTACAGTTGATGATTTGCAAAATAGTTTACTTATCAGCAGCCAAAAGCAGCTGTTTGGGTAGAAGAGGAACAGCTGAATGTCAGTGAGGTGTGAATGTAATCCTAAAAAATGAAGCAATTCTTTTTTTGTTCTGGCTTTGTCCAACAATAAGAGTAGTTGCGTCAGAAGCCTGGAGCTGTGTAGGAATGAAACAAGCCGACAGTAATAGATGTCCTACACTCTATGTGTGCTCCTTTATTAAGGCCTGTAGTTACACATCAGTCCCCTGGCCAAGCATGGGGAAAATATGAAG
Organism: Euthynnus affinis; assembly: GCA_029490765.1. Classification (NCBI taxonomy): domain Eukaryota; kingdom Metazoa; phylum Chordata; class Actinopteri; order Scombriformes; family Scombridae; genus Euthynnus; species Euthynnus affinis. The sequence continues at coordinate 17,843,654 of CM055856.1, read as the reverse complement.
TAACTGGAAGTCTGAGTGGCAGAGCTGCAGCCTCTGACTTCTCTCTCACACGAACAAGCACAAACACACATTCCCTAACACACACATATATAGCACAGACTGCTCCTTCCATGCCAGTGACTGAATCGCTTGCAGCTACGTCGCAGCTCTGTCACATGGAATCAGCAGGAGAGCCCGGCAGATGCAGATCTCCAGTGGCTGAGTCAGACGATGATAAATATGATGGATGGTTATTATGGAGGTAGTTGGTTGCTTTTTAATACTCCCTGGAAGGGTTTAGAAGATGCAAATCAATCAATCTGGCTTCTCAAACTCTCACCTGTGGATACCTCGGAGGCAGGAATGAGGAATATGTGCTCCTTTTTCAGCAGCAAAATCCATGTAAATGTTGACATTTAATAGCTTTTATTTAAGGGCCCATTCAAGTCTGTATCATGTGCTCATGCTGTTTTTGTTTTCACTAAAGGGTAACATGAGACAAAATAATTTGGTTAGCTGCAATACTGAGGCTACAGTAACCAATCTCATCCCTTAATCGTCACATGACCAATTAAGTTTATGTTCAAAGATCAATTGCATGATGAAAAATGACTTCTGGGCTTACCATTAAATTTTAAAACATTGCCTTTTGGTTACAAAAACGTTTTGTGCTATAATTTGTGTGTTAAATATTCACTGTTCCATTCCAGGGAGCAAAGATTTTCTAACAAGACTACAGCCATGCTGGCGGCTCTGTGAGGCTGTGCAGGGATGCTTTGAGCTAATTGTGCTCATGTCATCATGCTAGCATGCTGGTGTTTAGCAGATTTACTATGTTCACTATCTTAGTTTAGCGTCTTAGCATGCTATCATTTGCTAATTGGCACTAAAGCTGAAATACGATTGAGGCTGACGAGAATGTCATTAGCTCTATAATTCATAATATCAGATCTGATGTTGTTGCTACCAAAACTACAAATGTGAACCTTATGGTAGCATTAGAGGAAAAATCTGGGGATCACCAGAGACATTAAGATTCATGAATTTCTCTGCAAAATTTCATGGCAATCTGTTAAATGATTGTTGAGATATGTCAGTCTACACTACATTGGTGGACCGACCAGCTTACTGATAAACCAACATTTAATTTCAGCACTGGGGTTTAATCTGGGGTTAAATGCTCAGCAGGAACAGATCCCTGTTTATGTAGTTTGAGGATCCTGCAGCTGTGTCAGAGACCTGTAAGTTGAACTTTGCCTCACTATCTTATCTCTTGATTATTAGCTTCCTGAGGAAAAACAGAAACAAGTCTAAAACAGGGTTACGTGAACCTCTGAGGGGGGAACCTGTGAACTCTGCATCTCAAAAAGACACAGAGAAAACTGTGTGCTAGAGCAGCAGATGCAGTGAGTTTCGTGAGACAGCTGTGTGACTCTCAAGTGTGTTTTTAGAATATTAAAATGTGCCCTGGTATTGTTTTGGAGTGATTGGTATTCAAAGCAACTGCTTATTTTTAGTTGCCAAAGCCTTTCAAAGTCTGTGGAGATAGAAACTACACTCATACATTAGTAGCCTGAAGGAGGGTGTATCTTCATAAAATGGGCTGAAGTACATACGTAGAATAGACATTAGTCTTGGTACAACCAAAATGTGATGCAATAGTACTTTTTACAGAAGTTGGTATTTGAACCGTTCAGTGTTACTAAACTTTGTATTCTCCCAGTGTCAGTGTTTAAACTGTTTCAGTAGTAGTTGAATATTAACACACCAGTGGACAAGCTGATACCAAGCAATGTATTAAACTTAAACTGTTGAAAGACAAATCTGTCTTAAAGCAGAGCAGTAAAAGAGGTAAAATGTTTGGAGTGAAAGAGAGATACACCTTTTTTCCTCACAGGAACTCAAACTGTATGAATTCAGCTGAACAGTCAGCTGAAAAATCAATAAATAGCAAATTACTATTAAATCCAAAAAGCAGTAATTTAATAGAAACAGTAGCACCAGTATATTGATAGTATATTGTTTTGGTATTGATAAGTTAGTTGGTATTAATATGTTAGTCAGATTAAGGGCTGCAACTAACAATTATTTTATCTGATTCATCTGCCAGAAAAATAGTGAAAAATGCCTGTTATAAGTTCCCACAGCTCCAACATGACAATCAGATATAATTTTATCTGACCAGACCAAAAGTCCCAAACCCAAAGATATTTCGTTTATTATCACGTATGACAAAGAAACACATTTTCACATCATTGTCTCACCTTTGGGAAGATGGAAGCAGCACACATTTGACCTTTTTTTATTTTTTATTTTTAAAAAGAGACTAAATCAATAAATTGATTACCACAAAATTTGCTGTTTTTTTTGTTGATTTTGGTGAATCGACTCATTGTTGCAGCTCTAGTTGGATTAGTGGTGCAACAATTAGCCAATTAATCAATAAATTAAGTGGTTCAAGCGTCTCAATTTTGAGGATTTGCTGCTTTTTTCTGGTTCAGATGATTTGTAAACCGAATATTATTGAGTTTTGGACTGCTTGTTGAACAAAACATGCACATTTGAAGTCAGGCCTTGTGGCATTTTTCTGACATTTTATAGACTAAATGATTAATTGATTGATTGATATATAAGCAACAGATGAACTGTTAATGAAAGTAAAAATTACTGGCAGCCATCTCTGTCTCTCCAACAGAAATAATGGATGCAGATATTAATTGCAGGCTGGAACCTGTAATATTAACTGATCTGTAGAAATTGGTTGACTATGTTTCCAGCCTCCATTTTCTTCAGCTCACCATTCCACCCTCCTTCCCTCTCCTCCGTTCAGCTTGTTTTACAGTATGTTTGAGGTTTAGATGGGATGAGTCTGAGTGTCATCTTATAGCTTATATTTATGTTGGGGAACAGTGATGAGTTAATCCATGTCAGATTGGCCTCGTCGTCGTCCTAGTCAGAGTTTGAGAATGAGCCTGGCTTCCTTTTAGTTTGTGTCAAACACAGTGATGTCATTCTCATCTCCCCAGAGACATTAAGATGTCAATTTCCTTTTTTACACTCTTCATCCTCTAGATACTAACCCATTGAAAGCCTCCTTTCCCATGATGCCATGCTTGTGTGAATATGTACTTTTCTTCATACATTTGGGTGTGTTTGTATATTGATTTGTCTTTCATGTCAGGAAGTTGAGCCAGCGCAGAGGGAAGCATATTGAGGGAAGATGTGTCAACAGTTCCTGTTCAACACTTCCCTCCTCAGAGGGAAAGTTTGTGTCACTGACAGAATGTGTTCATCTCAAAACACTGTTTTTCTAGGCAGAAGAAGGAACATTTCACACAACAGAAAACTATGCGACTTTGATATTAAAGAGAATGGTCTGAAATATTAACAGTGGTGACAAGATATTACATCACATTGAGTGTAATTCAAATGATTTGCTTGATTGTTAAAAAAAAAAATTCATGAGTCAGAAAAAAAGGAGAATTTATGTGATCCAGCGCAAGAATAGAGCTTTATAAAGGTGAGATGATGAACAACCATCACATTATGTGAGGAAATCCAGGATTTTCACAGGCCTGCAGTGAACTTACTGTAACCAAATGAAATCTGAGGAAGTTACAGAAGTAGATGAATTAATCTGTGTTTTCCTTCCACATTGCGTGTACTAGAGGACGCTTTTGGGTTTGGGAAGTGCTCTAAATAAAATAAAAGAGGCTGAGAGGAAGTATACAAATGTTGCTGAATTCATTTGACCGCAGGACAAGTCTGAGTCTCTCTGACACAAATATTTAGTTGTACTTGCAGTGTAAATCAGCTTTGTGTGTTGATAAGGTCATCCAGTACATCAGTCTGCTTGAGCCACTGGCTTCAGCTGATTGTGTGTGGAGGAGTTAAGATTGTGTTTGTAATTTACAGTATGTTCCCTGAATGTTCTTTTATTTACCCATTTCTTAACAGTATGTATCAGATGTGATATTATGGAGGACTGACTGACATTGTATTTATTACCTTGACTGGCATCAAATGCTTTGTTGTTTTTTTTTTTGTCTTTTTTTTTTAACTTAGAGCACATAAACACCTGAAGAAATTTTAAGGAGGAAGTTAATGAGGAAGTTAATTCGCGCACAAACACTAACATTTGACAAGTAGTGGGAGTGAATCGCTGTGTCCTTCTCGCTTAGCCTCTTGGTTCGTGTGTGTTCAGCAGATTCCACAGATTACAGACGTGCGTGGAGATTCTTCTGCCCTCAACTCCTCTCTGACACAAACCTTCCTCTGTTGTCTCTGCCAGAGCCTCTCTCACCCTGTCTCCGTGCTCAGGAGTGCCTAACGTCAGCCAGAACGCCCGATGAGTCAGTGAGTCTGATGGCAGGGCTGCAGTGTGCGTTGATGGCATTTTTGGGTTTTCAAAACGGGGCACATGGTTAACTAATTATGAGTCATTGATAGTACTTGGCTGTTAGTGACCGCCAATAGTCCTGTTTAGCTTATGAGTTCCTGTTTTTAAGAGTTGCATAAGTCACTGCATGTGCCTTGATCATTCAGCAATATGTGGTGGTGAACATCAGCCTTTGAAATGATGTATTTCTCTGCAATCACACGGCTAAAGTAGAGATAAATTCCAAGCTTTCAGAGGAGAGAAAGTCAGAAACATGCAGTTAGAAAAGCCTACAGCACCTAAACTAAACATTCACTAAAGAAAAGAAAGAAAATACAGCTGATAAATGAAGGTTGTTTCACTTGAAGTTTGGGTGTAACACTTGAAGAGGTGAGTGACGAGCAATCAAGACAAGCATTTTTATATAATCAACACCAGTATGATGAAACTCCTGCTGCAGGGCTCTTATCAGCAACTCGTGTGATCAGCACAGTAAATGTTAAGCACACACGCCTGTTGCTCAGCTGGCTCTTGACTGAGACAGACACAAAGACAGTCAATCTGCATGACTAATGAGGACAAACAGCTGCTAACAAAGCTGCCATTAATATGCAGTATTTCCCATCAAGTTTTTGTTTAAGATATTTTGACATTAGGATATGATCTGTGGTAAAGTGATGGCAGTTTAAAATAGTTCAACATTAAACATGCTTACTCACTGTCTTGTGAAATGTTTTAATATTTCACCCTGAATAGAAACTGAAGTGTGAAAATGACCGTTCACCATTTTATGTGGCGTTTTTTTTTTTTTTTTTTTTGTGGGGTTATTTTTTGGCTGGGACCAGTAACCCTCAACTGGTTGCCTGGCAACAGGTTTTTGGTGGTGCTGATAATGCACATTTTGTGATGTTTTGACAGAGCTGTGCTAACTGTTTTCCCTTGTTTCCATTCTTTGTGCTAAGCTAAGCTGGCTCTGGCTTCATATTTACCAGACAATCATGTGGTCTTCTCACCTAATATCCAGTATGACAAAGCAAATAAGTGTACTTCCAAAAATGTTGACAAATCCTTTAAAGTTATGGATTTGGTCATGTTTTTATGTAAAAATGATACTTTTCTGCCTTAATAAAGAAATGGCCTGTTAGAGAAAAAACATTTTAATCAACCTAATTTCAGACTCATTATTTTATCCATTTCCTTCCAACAAATTAAATTATGTTGGAAGGAAACGGATAAATTAAAACCTGTAAGTAAAACAAACTGTTAAACTTCTAACATGCGTCTTGGGTGATCCAATCACAAGTGGCCAGTGCGTCATTTCACACCCGGCATTAGAATGTGTCTCCACATGGGTCTCGAGTGACCACTTGTGATCTGATCTCACTTTCTCGCTCTATATAAAAATAAACACATACATCATTTCTGTGTGCAAAGACTTACAGAAAGTTGTTTTTACCTTGAGACAGCAACGCCCTCCCCGTGCCTAGTCTACTGGAAATTAAAAGAAGAAGTTTGCAAAGACCTTGGTGTGCACGTAAAATCAGAACTCTTCAGCCCAAATGGAGTAGGTGGTCCATTAGTGTGGCCCAGGACACATTTGTGTACACATCGGTAAAAGAATGTGGCCACATGCAGCCAAGACCACCTCTGTGGTCTGAGCGATCGGATCTCAATGCATCTTGGGTGCATTCACACCTGTACTTCTGCCAAGTGTAAACAGGGCCTTTGTCCCCTTTTTTGGTGTCCTGAATCCAAAAGTGGTCACAGAACATCTGGAGTGTGTAGTGCAGTTTTCTGTTGTCACATCACATAAGTTCTAGGAAATGAAGTTCCCAGTTGTCAATGACCACTCTCTTGTATTTGGATTACAAAGTTCACAAAGTGTGTTCATGTGTTATTTGCATTGATGAATGACTTTTTTCCATGCTGATGTTTTCTATAATTTCTGGAAATGTGATAAGCGTGCTTCTTCAGTAAGTCTCCAAAGACAGAAAGAAAAAAGTTCATTGTTTTTGGCAGAGGTGGGAAGGGTGTTAGCTTAGAACAATTGTCTTATATAATACCGTGAAGTGACAGTCACTCATTGGAAGGTTGTGTGTACACGGGAGAAGATGTTGAGTCACACTGCATCACTTATGTCTTTATCTATCTTTAATCAATCAGCCTCCTGTGCCAGCATTTTCTGTAGAAAGTGACTCATTCACACTGACTTATTTATAGAGGTTGCTCATTGTCTTCGAGTGTACAGTTGACCGCGGGCAGGAGCGCACAGCCTCTCTGATGTGGAGGGAGTGTCAGGTCCGATTCGGTCATGGTGACAAAGATTATTCTGACCAGTGCCGTCTCCTGTGTTCTGTGGCTCCTGTGTTTCTCTCCATGCTCTCACATTTTGACCTCTTTGATGACAAAACCATTAAAGCTCCCTCTGCTAAATAAAGAAACTGCTTCATCCATACAACGGAAGGGAGGTTCTGGGATTTAGGTAGAGTTTTTTCCTGGATGACAATATGGCTCTTACTCTTCCTGCCATCCCTGGACGGGACGGGGCGAAGGGAGGCGGTCAGAGGTCAACGCCCAGCTTCCATTGTCCTTCTCGGAGCCTGGAGCGAGCAAGACTGACGACCACACCGGAAGCGGTCCCTTCCTCAAGCGAGCAAGGCCAGAGCAACGCAGACTAACCCCTGCCACCCCTCCCCATATTCTCCACAAAATCCCATCCCAGCAGACCCCCAATCACATGCTCCCATTCTCCTTCCAAGACCCTCTTCCTTCCTGGCGAGCAGTGAGAGTCACGTGGAGTCAAACTGCAGCTATAGTTTACTCATGATTGTTAAAAACATAGCACACAACACATCAGCATGCAGCAGCAACCTGCATGTTCAACCTCGGCTTCATATTCATGGTTAACGATTCTCTGGAGCTCTCCGTAATCTTTGTGCCTCTTGTACTTCCAGAACAGACACCCATGGTTGAGGTATTTTCAAATGTTTTGGTGTATTCATGCTTGTCACATGTAGCGTATTAACATAACTGTTTTCTCTCCTCCGGCCTCTTTCAGGAGGAGGTGTGCACTGAACTGCGGCCACGTCTCTGCGTGATCCAGCGAGAGGCTAACGGATATGGCTTCAACCTGCACAGCGAGCGGGCGCGGCCTGGCCAGTACATCCGAGCTGTGGATGAGGACTCTCCAGCAGAGAGGGCAGGCCTACAGCCTAAAGACAGGATAGTACAGGTACTTTCATAAAGTTCATGCTACAACACTGTGAGACCATGCAGGGCTGCTATTCAGTATGATGTAATAAGGTGCTCATTGAAGAAAAGTATCCTTTTTTTTCCTGCTAAGAATGAGATTTCTAATTTTAAAATTCTAAATTCAAAAATTTTTGACAGTTTTAAGGAAATTAAAGTTTCTTGTTTCTTTACCTGCCCTTAAAGCAATATTTATAAGAAGTAACGGATTAGAGTTCTTTCAAATCACCCAAAAATATCCATGCAAATAGTGCATCCTGATGTATCTGCCATATTTCCGTTCTGAGAAGCTATTCTTTTAAGGGATAAAAATAGAGAAGAATAGTGTGTTGTGTAATTAATTGTGTATAAAGTGCGGTATGAGATAATAGCCTGTTTATTTTCTGTTCATGCCTCTCCTGAGCTCAAATAATTCATTTTATAAGTATTTGATGTGATAATGTTACATTTACCAGAGCGCTTTCACAACTGTCTTTCTCAACTGTCAAACAAAAACAGTGGCATTTTGTATGCGTGGCCTTATAGTTGCGTCATTGCCATTCTTATCTGTAGCCAGATATTGGTTTTTAAAAGGGACATATCCTGCTTTTTGTGATTTTCTAATATTTTTATACTGTTATGATGTCAGATGTCTATGTTAAACATGGTCAAAGCTCCAAAACTTGAGGTGAACGTGTTCAAAACAATCCCTGCAAGTCAAAAGCCAGGGCTTCAACCTGATCTGAAATTTACCTCTGCTTCCTCCTTGTGATGACGTCAGCTTGTTTGTACATGCACACAAGCGGTTGTCCATTTCATAGGCTTCGTTGATAAGGTTGTTACACGGATTGTTTGCATTGTCCACTCTCATATTTCCGATCAAATTCGGGCTCGAACATGTACGGATGCATTTGAGAAGCTTATATTTAGAGTAAAGAATGAGAAAAAGAAATGAAATGCCACTATTAGTGTTTGTTCTGCTGAGGGGCAGCTTCTAAGAGCTAACCAGTCAGAACAGCGTGGGCTCATTGGGAGGGGCAGCTTAAATAGACAAGATCGAAAACAGCCTGGTTCAAACAGAGGCTGAACTGAGAGGCTGTATGAAGGACCAGTATGCGATAAATTATGAGCTTTTCGAACTGTTAATCATGCAAAAATATTACAGTAGAGTCCCAGAATATGAATATAAACTTGGGAATGTGCAACATATTATCGACTGTTTTAAGACAGAAAATAAAAGTAACAGTACAAGTTACTTTTTCCATCACAAAAGTACCTAAATAATAAACGTCTACCGAAAAAGTTATTATCTTAGTCAATCACAACTGGTTGACGTTTTACTCGTAAGTAGAGAAGTGGTTGGATCTTTTAACGACTTTAACAACTTAACTGTGTGTTAAGATGAATGTGATGTGGACTAACAGCCGCTGTGTGGGGTCTTAAATCCCTCTGGAGACACTGGAATAATCAGCTTCTTAGCTGATCAGGGGTCTGCTCTGCCCACCTCATTACATATATACAAAAAAGTATAATTTCAATTTTATTTGTCACCTGCAGTGGTTGTGACCCAAAATTAACTCTGGTTTGTTATTAAAATGTTTGATAAACGTTCAAAAATTTGAAAAAAAAAGAAAGAAAATCACAGTTGCAACAATATATTCAACAACACAATACAGTATTCAGCCCTAATATGTGAGGTATAGATTTCACGGGCTTACCAAAGATCACATGTCTGCCTTTTTATTGTCCTCTAACAGATATAACAACCACACCTCCAGTGTTATTTAGCCAGTAGAAAAAAAGAGTTTCACAATGAACAATTCTCTGACTCATTTAAAGCAATTTTTTAACACGTGGTTAAATCACAGCAGCAACGTGGCCAATTGATGTCTGCTATCACACACGTCACCTTTTACCCAGCGAGCAAATGACGGCATTTCACAGCCGAGCGTGTGAGTGACTGTGTGGAACATACAAGAAACCAGAGTAAAATGAAGAGGATGAGGACAGGCAGCGCTGAGGGATTAAAGGGACTACAGGGTCTGTGTTAGTGTGAGTCTACAGAGGGGTTTTCAGTCCCCCAGAGGGCCCCAGACAGCCACACCACCCACTGAGGAGCGGGGCTTTGTGGGGAGCGGACAGCCATTGTTACTGCTGTTACTGGCCAAGCAGCTATTGTCTAGCTTCCTCTGTGGGACTGGCTTAGACGTGCAGGTCCACCCTATGACCTAAGCACGCACACACACACACACACACACACACACACACCCTTGGAGACATTTCTCACATGCTTTCCCATGGTGATTTTATCCCAGAGCACTCAGCTGGTCTGGGAGGGAGCCACCTGACATGTCGAGTTACTGTAAACCAGAAAGTTGAGTATGGAAGTCTCTTGCAGCTGTCATGGTCCAAAATGTAAACATGATGGATATAATTTGATTGAAAGGACAAACAAAAAAATCTTTTTTTGGGACTATTTTGTAGACTTGTGAGCACTTTGTGAATATTTCTTTGTAAGTTAGTGGTTGAAGGAATGTGTGTGTGCATACAGGATTTCCTTTCCGGGAAACTCTGGCAGACAAAGTGATAATATTGAGACAGAAATCCTGACAGTGATAAAACAGTTTGTTCACTTCTGTGTGAGAACAAAGACAGACAGCCCAAAAAAAGAAACAAAAGAATCTCTTTCTCTCTCTCTCTCTCTCTCTCTCTCTGTCTCTCTCTGTCTCTTCCTCCTCAGGTGAATGGTGCGTCAGTGGAGGGGAAGACGCATTCAGAAGTGGTGGCTATGATCAAAGCAGGCGGGAATGAGACCCGTTTGCTGGTGGTGGACCCCGACACAGACGCCTTCTTCAAGAAGTGCCGAGTGGCCCCCACCTCGGACCACCTCACTGGTGAGAGGACGCACAAGCAACGAGATTTCACTATCGCTGTGAGGCAGTTACTTTTCTACTGGAATCCGGCAGGAATAGAGTGAATGACTGCAATTAACTCGTAATGTTTCACTCCAGGTTCATTGTCAGTCAACACCCTCAGTTATAGACATTTTGTAAACACTGCAGACCAACATATTGTCTCCTCCTGCTGTTTTTTTGTCTCCACTAAACAGCAGCAGATTAAAAGTCTGTCACACAGTGTCTTGGCTCTGCCTTTCAGTCTTTCTTCTGTCTCTGGTTCTTTCTTTCTCTGCCAAGAAACACAGACAGACAGAGACGGACACTGAGCACATCCATTTCCTGCCCCCCTCACGTTGATGCCCTGCGGAGAGAGTTCATCGTTTAGACCTAAATAGATCAGATCAGACAGATCACAGTCAGATTTCGCTGAGTAACGGCGTTGTTTGTGAAGAGCTCATTGAAGTTTTATATCACAGTGTAACATTGCACTCAAAAAATATTATGAAAAGGGAAAATATTCAAAAAAACATTTGGATACATTACTGATTCAAGGGCAGCCCTAGAGGTGGTGGGGATTCAGGTCCTGGTGTAGCGGCGAGAGCCACCAGGGGGAGCCCTAGCACAGTCTGTGATTCGGTTTTCTAGTGTGTGAGGAGTGGAGGTCCCCGCACAGCCCTGCGGCTGATCCTCAGGCAGGTGGTGTGTGTCGTCTGCTCGGAGACCTCTCATATGAACATGGTGCTGCCAGCTGTTGGCATGGCAACCTCCGTATCTGGGCCAGAGTTGTTAGGTGAAGTAATAAAATGCAAAATAAACAGAAAAAAACTGATTTCTCTTGAGTTGATATTTGAGATATTACATTCGTTGGCGTTGGTTCCTTGAAGATTTTTCCAAGTGTTCTCAGTCGATTATTAATAGATTAGTTAGATCTATTAGAAAGCACGTGGCTGGCATGACCTGTGTTGTGTACTCTTGTGCGGTCGACCGTAGCGGAGCGAAAGAGGAACTGAGAGGCAGATGGTTCAGAATTTCGGTCGCCCTCCGGCCCCAGATTTAAAAAACTAACGCCCTACAGGGATAGATTCCAGTGAGGTGTTTCCCAGGTAACTGCCTGCACTTCACATGCTGCCTACTCATGAGGGCACCTGCCTACACTGACTCTTAACTTACACACACACACACACACCACCTTCTCTCTCTGGCCAGCGCCTTTGTTTGGTTTCCAAGGCTCCAAGTGGCCTCTCAGCCTGGAGCTGGAGTTGGGACTTAGAGAGGCTCCTCTCTGAGTCACAGACACACACACAAACACATACATACACACACACACACACACATACACACTGCAAAGACCTGAGCAGGACTTGAATCTCTCAAATTAAATCTGAAGCAGCAGCTGCTATCTCCTGTAATAGGTCATCGTTAGCTAAAAACACCTTTCGGCAGTGCAGAGGAGCAGAGGGATGGAAGGTAAGGGACGTGACAGACGTCCGTGATGACGGGAGGTCTTGTCTGCAGCTATCACCTCTTACTTTGAGGCTTAGATATTGTGTGTATCATGAGAAAACACATTTTTATGGGAACATCAATGCATCTCTATGACAGTAGCTATTTGATATGTAGAAGGCCGGTGGATTCATGTGAGGAGCAGCAGCTAAGCAGCGTCAGTGAACATCTCATAGAAGATGAACCATGTGTGAATAATAGATGATCTGCTCATACATGTGCTATGTAATAGAGTAGGTGTTAATGGCATGAAAGGTGAGCTGCAGACTCTTGATCTAGCAGAGTGGAGCTCTGTGCTCTGATGGTGCAGGACCGAAGGAGTGAGGGCATCATCACAGCAAGCAACAGTCGACACATTGATGCTGACAAACTGATGTGTAGTTTTGGATTCCCTGACTGATTCTCGTGCGATTTTCCTTGCCTGCAGGTTCGCTGCCGGAGCCTGTCGTTAATGGAGGAATGGAGGAGAAGGTAAGATTCACCAGCAGCAACACAGGAGAGAGAAACACAGGATGACACTTAAAAGTCTTTAGAGCTATCATTTGCTTTGGATGTCTGCTTTAGTCTTAAGCCAAAAGTAGGGATTTTTGGACTTTGAAGTTGTCAGCTCCACACAGCGGCTACTTCCCTCCTCACCGATGGAGCCTCTCCTTCCTGGCAGTGAGGAGGTCAATAACAGTCAAACCTACTGCCCTGAATACTCTGTAGCTGCTCTGGTGGCACAGAAAACCCAGCAGGCCAAGGTCGAACTGCATTTAAAGGGTTTTTTTTTTTCAGGAGTGGTTTGCCACCTTAGAGAATTCAGACGCTGGCGAAGTGAGTTATCAATCACAGAGGCGTACGTGGACTGGACTGACTTTCCTGCGATTGTCTAAACCTTCTGGTGTTCATTGTGTGGTGCTGCAGTTTGTAGAAAGCCCCACCCAGCTAGTACTCCATTAACTTTGAATTATTTGAAAGCGTTTAACCAAGGACAGCAGTAAAAAAAATCTAATTCATCCAGCAGATTTAGTTGCTTCGAGGCGAGACGTAGAGAATGTAGCAGCTTCGTGTTAATCCTGCTGAAGTCTTTAGGCGTAAACTCAAAAGAGACACACTGACTACCACTTACTGTAAGAGGCAACACACATAGTATACTGTATATACTGTATACTTAAAAAAACAGAAACTGTATGTGTGCGTGTGTGTAAGCTCTCGTTAGTTGTTGCTAGCATGACAGGAACGCTTTTTGAGGTTCTCTCAGGTTTTCAGAGTTCTGAGGTGAAAACACTTGACCTTTATGTGAATCACTGTCGATAAGATAAGAGATATTTCCAGGTCTGTATGAAGACACCACAACACAAACTAAAAGAAACTGTGGTGACCGTGGCTGCCATCCGTCTGCTCGGGCGTTTGGCCAAATATGCAAAGTGAAGCCTGACCCGGGCTTCCCGTTACTCAGGGACTGTATGTGCAGTTGTGAAGGTCTGCGTTCCACGTATTGTTGCATAACAGATGCTGGTTAAAAGGTTGCAGAGCTGAGAGGGAGGGAGGGGTGGGGGGAGGGGGGTGGAGGGTCAAGCAGAAGTTGTCCATGAGGTGAAATGTGCGGTCTTTAGAGGACCAGTGGGTTAGAAATGGTTGAGTTTCGATAGGTTTTACAGGCTTATTGTACAGTGAGTTGGAGCCACTTTCACTGAGGCTGCAGGAGCTTAAAGTGTTCATACTGCAACCTTATGAGCTCATTCAATCTGCTGCAGATAGCTGAAAGTGCCGGAAAATGACTGAACAAAAAGACAAGTGAATAAACCAGGAAGAATATTTTCTCAAGTAATTCAGCACACTTACAAAATTTACAGTGCTTTTGCTGATTTCACGAACTCTGATGATCTTTTCTTCAAATAAATGCCCATAAAAACTCACAGAAGTACTAAATAATTCATATTAGTGATTCCTAGATTACCAGACATGTTTAACAGTAAAATAGCTATTTAAAAAAGGAAGCTATTTAGGAATGACTTTATGCTTGTACTGCAATATTTTTGATTTTTATTCAACTATGTGTTAGACAGGCATGTTTGAAAACAGTCAGACTGTTGATGCCACTTCTCAGGCACCTCTAAGAATGTCACACATAGAAAAAAAACAACTCCAATCCAAGGCAGCCTCCCTGTGGTGAGATCTCGTACTGCACCAAGGCTGCAAAAAAAGGATCATATTGTAGTGTCCCATTCACAAAAGATCCACAGTGTTGTCTGTTCATTTAATAATCTGTCAGTAAATGTTATGAAGTGATGCTAAAGTGTATTTGTGTTTCCAGGTGAATGGCAGAGGAGCCAAAGAGGCAGAGAGGGACTCAAAGCTGTCCGTCAGTCCTTCTCCATCCAACGCCTCATCCAACACCTCGCTCACAACCCCGCCAACAAACACCCCACCTGAGGTACATCACGGGGGAAAAAATATCCTGCAGGGCGAGAATCCTGCTGCACTGCTGCCTCTTTAAAAATATAATGTGCATTTTTCTCTGTTTTTTTTTCTTCAGTTGGTGATTACAGACGCCATCCCAGCTCTCAACCTGACCCTGCAGCAGGTCAAAGAGCGTGCCCACCAGAAACGCTCCAACAGGAGAGCCCCGACCATGGACTGGACCAAGAAAAATGAACTCTTCAGCAACCTATAGGGCATCTCAGCTCCCCTCATACACACACACACACACACATAAACAGATTTTTATTATAGATATCAGAATGAATTTAAAATCCTTGTATTATTATGACAGTTTAACTATTGGCTGCAGACAAAATCAAGCCTTTCTGTGAAATATAGTATTCTTCTTATTATTCCTCTTCATGTTATTATATTACACTTATTATATGTATAATGTGCTACTAACGATGAAAGATGTATATGCCAAGGAAAGAGAACTGGACTATGATGACAGTGTGTGTTTGCGTGTGTGTGTGTAGCCATGCCCTATGCGTATGTGGGCATACTTTCCTTCATGAGTGTGTTTGTGTGTGTGTGTGTGTGTGTGTGTGTGTGTGCGTGCGCTTTCAGTGGACCCTGACAGTCCCTGCTGGTCAGAGTCTGGTGCCTGTGGAAACAAGGTGGAGGAGTTGATTGTTATGCTAAATTTAACAACCGGCTCCTCCGTCTGCTTATCTGTCTTTTAAAAGTTTCTACTAACATTTAAAACATTTGAGCGTCTTCTTGTAGAATGATAACAGAACCAGGCACATACTGTAAAACCAGCCTGACAATCATTTCATCATTTATCCCCCAGTTTAACTTGTTTTTCTCTTATTTTGTCGGACACAGGACTGAGTTAAATTCACTTTCAGGTCATTTATTTCAATATTGACAGTAATGATTTTAATTTTGTAGATATTCGCTCTTAATAACTTCCTTACAGATCATTTTTGTGATATTTTTTCAAATTAAATGATCCCTAATTCAGATAAGCATCATTTCATTCCTCTTAAAATTATTTCTTTTGTGTTTTGAAAATACACACTGATGGCTTTAAACAGGAAAGAAAGGAAAGGAAATTTTCTTATAATGTGCTGTATATATATATATATATATATATCTATATATATAAATCATATATCGTGTATATTTTTTACATTTTTGATAAATATTCCACTCTGAAAGTGAGTTCAGCCTAACCCTGTGTTGTTAGCATGACATCCACCATTTATCATACTTTGTCTCTGGACATATTCAATGTGAACTACAGTTTATGAGTAACTTATACCGTCCACACTTGGCCGTTCAGTTCACATAAACACTATTTTTATTGCTCCTGGAAAAAACGCTTTGTGAGATTTTTTTTTTTTTTTACACGTTTCTATTGATGTCTTAAACTTAACTTTGAGATCATGTATGTCTGAAAGAACGTCTGTGCTTCACTAGATTTGATACTTTGATTAAGTATTGAGAGCAGTGATGCTTTTTGAAATGAACGATGGATTTATATGAAAAGTTGTTTCGTAGCTTGTGTAAGCAGTGAGCGGTTCCTTTACTGTAATAAATCAGTTATTACAACCATGTTATTCTGGCTTGGATGTTGATTATTATTCAGTTACTAGAGTTGCAATGATGAATTCATCTCCAACTATTTTCATAATCATAAAATTCTCTGGTTCCATCTCCTTACATAAAAATGTTCTGGTGTCTTTAGACCTCCATGTAAGTAAACTAAATATCTATCTTAATCTAAACATGACATTTTAGTTGCATCTTGGACTGTGGGAAACAGTGAATGACATTTTATTGACCAAACGATTAATAAAGAAAGATAATCCAATAGATTAGGCAGATGAAGATAATTGTTAGTTGCAGTCCTAGTTAACACTTTATATTACAATTCTGTAATCTCTGAATATTTTCTTATTGGTGCTAATTATAGGGAAACTAGAAAATAATAAAACAATTCAATAACCTTCCTACCTTTTATTCTACAAGTTTTTCATTTGGTCATTTGGGGAGTTCTTAAAAAATCAACTTGCTAAACAGTTTGTGATCATCAAAAGGCAGGAACATGTGTAAATTCTTCTACACTATTCATCTGTCAGTGATTTAATATATCATAACTTGTTTTTATCAGCCAATTATGGACAAAATATGCAGCAATTAATGTACAGTATGTAGTATGTTGGTCTATGCGGTCACAAGTGATGCATCAGCACTTTTTACTGGCACAAACTGCACATGAATAATCCAAACATTAACTGATTTGAACAGCTTTCATATATAAAAATGTGCTGTGTGTGGAGGTTTCCACATACCGATTGCATTGCATGTTCTCTGTGGGTCGCAGCTTTTAACTCTCTGTCAAAGGCAAACAACTGATCTGTGCAGTGCAACAAGCTTCATGCAACAGAGACCAATGTAGCAGACCAATGTTTAAAATAAAAAAAGTGAAGAAGAAATAATCAGATTTGTTGTATATCTCAAATAAATTGCTTTATCTCCATGAAACCAGAATCATATGGACCAGGACACATCAAATCAAGAAGATTCATTTCTTAAATCAGACATCATCAATGTCAAAAGAAAAACATCATCATCCATTTCAATACTTGATTAACAGACTAAGTCTTAGTTCTTGTCGTATTTGATCAGTTCCCACTGTTCGCCCTCAGTCTGTGTTGATATTTGTTTTGATGCAGGAGGACATTGCTTGCAGTCGAGTGGTGCGCTGCGCTCCTCTCCTGTCCTCCAACATGTCACTCTGTCTCCAGCAGCTGCCTCATACTAATGGTCTCGACCTTTCTGCCCCTCCGCTCTCCTTCAAGCCCTGCCGTCATTATCACAGCTCGCTGTCACACTGTGTGCTGCTCATAATTAACATAATTGGACTTTATTACATTGATGGACATCAGAGTGAAATGAGGTGAATGGTGACTCGACAAAGAAAGATAATAATAATAGCAACGACACTGATGATGGTTATTGTGAGAAGAGAAGTAAAGACGTTTCAGCAGTGTGATTCTGATAATAGTTGATGATTGTGTAGATAATAATGATGAAACCTTTAAGCACATTACACACTATTATAAAATAAAGACTGATTATGATATTTTATTCAAAATAATGATTAAAGAAACACTATATGTAGAGTGCCTGATATTAATATTCATCACAATTTGTGTTTTCAGCTCAGTTGTATTTTACATCTTGATATTGTGTTACTGTAATACACTATGTCAACTTTCACTATACCACATAGTGTCACTGCATTTCAACTTGTAATTATCATTATTGACATTGCTTTAAAGGACACATTCACAGTCTTAAAACAACAGTCAGGTGTCCAAATCATTCCTCCTGTTGATACCGGATATGATAAGACTCCGTCCAAATGTGATGGGGGACAAAATCCACAGTCCTCGTTTTGTGCAAAAATGTATTAAGATTATGAACCTGTCCTTTAATTGTTATATCAAAATGATATGTTGTTCCATGGCTACTGTGATACTGTAATACAACAGAATCTGTGCTGGAGATGTTTTGATAAACTTTAATTTCATCTTTTAACAGCTTGTAAGTGTTGACAGAGACACTGCAGCATGTTTTCTATTTGGATTGAGCTTGAATTGTTTTCATGCTGACAGTACACGTGGTGTTTTGTTTGACAGTTTGATATGTCGCAATGAGAAAATCAGAGCTGTAAACAATCAACTAGGGCACTTGAATAGAACAGAGCCATCGTTAATGTTATTACCAACACCTGTGCTTTTCATACTATGACAAGATTAAATGTCTGCTGTGAAAAGTCCTTTTTTTCTAATTAGCAAATTAACTCATTACACACTTTACACGCCATATAATTTGAGTTCACATGTATGTGCTTTTTACATTTTTGATTTTACAACTGGCATGAGACTAGTTGTAGACTAGTGCACCTCAAGCAGCAGTGGTGCTTAAGTACAATTTTGGGTTTTAATAGAATGACTTTATTTAATTTAATGCAGCCTTATACTTCTATGTCTTGCTCCATCACATTCATTACATAGCTATAGTTATTAGCTACTTTTCAGATTAAGATTTTACAAATAAAAAAGATTATGAATTTTACATCCTTACAGCCTAGAAATTAGTTTTCATTTTTTATATAAGGGTATTTTTTCTGTTGATCAGTGTAAAAAAAAAGCCACAGTGAATGTCCTTTGATTGCATTTTGTGAGAAAAAATTAAAAAAAACATGAAAAATTAACATGAAAAATTCCAAGAGGAGTGAAATCTTCACAGATACTGTATATCTTTATATGTATATTCAATATATCACTGAGTGAGGCCATTTTGCATAATAAGTTACTTTTGATACTTTGTGTAAATTTTGCAACTAATACTTTTATACTTTTACTAAGATTGTGAATGCAAGGCTTTTACTTTTATACTACAGTATAGCTACTTCCCCACTTCTGCCATCACTGCCGTGCAGATACAAGTCAAATCTCCACACTCATATTATCAGTTAACTTTCTTCTTTGCTACATTAAAGCTACGACGATGATGATGATATGAAGGAGGATGGGGGGTGGGGGTTGGGAATGGTGACATTGATAATTAAGATGATGAAGGGCAGGTGTGGGTCGAGCGCTGGACCTTCACAGCTTTAGGTGCAAACACGGCTGGTTGCCTGGCAACCGTGCCCACCGGGGGTCCTTGTAAGGGCTGAAGCTGGGGTGAGACGAGGGGTCACCCGAACTCTACCTTCAAACCCCACAGCACACTAAAAATAGACTAGCAGTGTGTCTGTGTGTGTGTGTGTGTGTGTGTGTGTGTGTGTGTGTGTGTGTGTGTGTGTGTGTAGATACATGGAATAAGTGACATCAAGTGTACGCAGAAGGATGGAGGATGAGATTTGGGGGAAAAGTGATACAGGCCAATGAGTGGTGAAGGCAAAGTGTGACGCACTAGCCAAGCTGCTGTAAGGCTGCTGTAATACGAGCTTCTTTTTTCAATCTGTCTTCTCTGAGAAAGCTTCATCCCCTTCTGCCTTACAGTACTTCCCTCGTGTGCACACTCTCTCTCTCTCTCACACACACACACACTCATCTCCTTTTGTAAAAATACCCAAGGACAATCCTCACTATTAATAGGAAGTGTTGTCAACTGGCTCAGGAGAAATGGGACCTTCCTTTCAGCTAACTATTTTTGCAGCCCTTTCCACTGTCAATTACAGTCATTTTACAAACTATTACAGCCAATAAAAACAGGTTTTACATGCAAAAAACTCTTCTCAATAAAGTTGTATCTAAATGTTGAGTCAAGAAACTAATCTCTACACATGCAGTCTGTTTTATTTTCCTGAAAGGCCATGGCCATTGTTTTCTGCCCATCATAAGCTCCCACAGAGAATTGTTCCAGAGCAGCAGCGATGGACTCAGTGTTATATTATTTACTTGGCTCCTCTTTCAGCACCGGGCTCTTTTGGCTCCAGCTCTGGAGCGGTAATCGAGCTCTACGCATACTGCAGGTGATTTATAGCCCCGGGCTCGCCCCGACCACTACGGCCTGACTGCGTGTACAATAAATAAACAGCAATCTACTGGTTTTGACTGAATGCATGCGCACTATGACACAAGGGAGAAACTTCTGGTTTGATAGCTACTCATGTATCCACCTTGTGCTGTTCATAAGGTGTGTGGAATCTGCTTTTCCATGACAGATTTTTTATATTTCAATCTACAAACATGTAAAATCAAATTTGCAGTGTTAGTATTATAATATACAGACAAACCAAGACAACAAGGCCCAGTTCAGAAACCAGGATATAATAAAAAAGATACATTTTAGCTTGATTGTGAATGCAAATAAACTAAAATTGTCATCTCAGATGGCATATACAGTACCAGACAAAGTTTGTTCCCTTGAATGAGAAGTGTGTCCAAACCTTTGAGTGATAGTGTAATATGAGGAACAATATAATAAATCAAATGAAATATTATACTTGTTTTTTTGTATTCCGCATTTAAACTCATAGAATTGTTTATTTGAAATTAACAGTACATAATGGATCCTTTGTATTTAATTAATTAGTTGGTTAGTTAGTTTGTTGGGCTTAGAAGACACCAGAAACAGCTGCAGTGGTGAAACGTCTTACATTACATTACAAACAATGAACTTTGTCTTCAGTAACATCTGCACAAAGCTCTATAAATAAAATCAGCCAAACAAAAGGTTTCCTTCCTGAAACACAGCTCAAGTTATTTATAATCATTCATCCAGAAAAATTCATCAGACATTAAAGACATTTCATAGTAGTGTAGCCCTAAAATCGTCATATAATGAGCAATAAAACATAAAATGGACTTACATACTAGCTTATTGCTGAAATCATACATACTATCATTACTGTACATCCATCATAATACTGTAAATATACAGTTCCAATAAGTCTGGATACACTTCCTCATTCAAGTGAATGGGAAGATGTGTCCAAACTGTTGACTGGAGCTGTAAATTACTTTCTGTATATACAGCACTGCATATTCATAATTTACAAACTCCACACTAGTTTATTGCTAATGTGCATGTTTATTCATCTTCATAATTTATCTATATAAACTTTGCTACTGTTTGTACTTTCAGGTTAGATGTTAAGCTGTATTTCATTGTCCTGGCAGATACTGCAATCTCAATGACAATAAAGATGAATCAGATATAATATCATATGGCTTTACATCTTTCACTTTTTCCAGAAATGTTTCACACCAGCTTACATTAAAATGATGATTAAATTAATTCAGTATCAATTAATATCAAATGGCCCTCTGGGAAACTAAAATCTAAAAGTGTTTACTCCTCTCTGTGTGTGTGTGAGTGTGTGTATGTGTGTGTGTGCGTGTAGCCCAGGAATAGGGCTTGGGTTGGGACAGCACTTAAAGCTTAGCACCATTCCAGCTAAACACCTGTCACACACACACACACACACACACACACACACACACACATACATACACACACACACACACACTTGCATACCATACACTCTGTCTGTCTGTTTGTCTGTCTCGCTGTCTGTCCGTCCGTCTGTCTCTCACTCACACTTGAACATACTGTGACAAGCTCAGAAATGTTGACGCTTGTGTCTGCAAGGTCACATTTCTATATTCTCTCACATGGCTGCTGTTCTCCACTACTTGTTTTTCTCATTACAGCCTGCAGGACTTGTGCATGTGTCTCAAAGCTTTTGTCTGCACTACCAAACAGCTTCTGTCAGACATTTTCGGAGTGTGTGTATGTGCGTGTGTGTATTTCTTTTGTTATAGTAAATTGCTTGCCTGCTTGTGCTTGCCAATGTGCGCTTTTGATTGATTGCAGTCAATTAGACCTGCAGCGGACACATCTTTCAGTATTCGTCATCACTTTTGAGTCTCTGTTGTCATCCTACAAACTGCTTAAAGATATGAGGAGGCCAAACAAAGAGTCTGCCAAGGCTGGTCGATGAAAAACCAGCGAGGAGGTGATAAACACTGATAGTTACTGAGCTCTTTTGTCCTCCACAGTCTCCATGTTTCACTCTCTCTCTCATCTCTCTCTCTCATCTCTCTAACTTCTTCATAGTAGACTCCCTCTCCCATCTTGCTCAACACTCATCCATCATCCTGTCATCGCTGCTGCTTCTCCAACCCTGTGCATCCAGTCATTCCCAGCCTGACCGCTGATCAGGCCCGTATATGGTGGGGCCATCCGGCAGGGGAGCCACAGGGTTAAATATACTCTGAAGCTCCAAGAATGCCAAACTCCAACTAACCTGCCAGGCGGAGCAGAGGGGGACCAACACACACAGTGTGCTCATTGTCTCATTAGCATAAGCATTTTCCGCAGTAATTCTAATGAACTGGAGTCACATCTATGAGGTGCAGTCAGAAATATTTAAAGTCTTCTTCATCCTCTGTGGCAGAGAAATGTTGATTCGTTTCGTGGCTTAAAGTCATTTTTCTACACTTTTTGACAACAGCACAGATTCTGTATCTGCTTGTCCCAACGGGGTTTTTTTGTTGTTGTTGACTGTATATCACTAACTATTCATAAGTGAAATTGTCTAATGCAACACATGTATCTGCATCAGTGCATCAAGATGAAAACTTCTTTTTTGCATAACTTTATGTGCATTTCCTTGTAATTCACAACATATTTGCTTTCATTACATGACTATAGCCAGGATTTTAGAAATATTGAAATCACAAGACCCCTTTAACATCTTTTTCTATATTCTATTTATTCAGTTTTCTGTATCAGTTATAGTTTCTTGAAATGTTATATTCCAACATTAAATGCTGTTTTAAAACCCTGTCTGGGGGTTAAATACCTGTAAATTTAAACATATTGAGTCTCAACAGAACAAAGAACTTTCTTTGTCCTATTATTGTCAGCCAGTGGTCTTCTCCGACACACCTGTCGATCTGCTTGTGTGCAAAAGTTTTGCTCCCCAACATACTGAGTCTTAAAATACTGGAATAAGCTCATTATCATTATCCAAGATGTGTAAATTCTTAATCGTAGAATATAAACTCTTTCACCTTTCATCAAAAGCACATGACCTCAGTGTCCTGAATAGTAGCTACAACCCTGTTTCTTTGGAAATATTGTCTTTGAAAGTACAATGCAATCTGCAATCTGTAAGTGTGAACAGTGATAACAGTGCTATCTGTACACAAAAAGTTCAAATTGAAGGTCCCCAAAGAATCTGTGGGACTGACGAGGTTAAGGATTGTTTACTGTTTATGATATAATGTAATTATCTCACGGGAGTATTGGCTCATTGTGTCTGTAATTAGATCTAATTTGTATCGGCTATAATTTGAATTTAAAGCCGACACAGACTAGTTTCCATCCCTCTTAAGGAAACAAAAACAAATTATAAATCAAACAGATTTAAATAAAAGCAGAGAGGACGGGCTTCAGTAAACAAAACCACAACACAAATCTTGGAGACAAGGTGCTGAGTGTGTTTATAGGTGTGTACGTGTGTGTTTTCTTGGGCCTTGTTGGCTCTGCTTCACTGTAAAGCCCAAACAGATCTTCTAAGGAGGAAGTGGCTCTTTATCAGTCTCCGATCTCTTCTTGGATGACAGGGGAGAAAGGAGAGAGGAGGGGGGAGTGCTGTCGGAGATTTGGTGACATAACACAGCAACACGAGAGCCTGGAGTGTATCCTTGCTTCATGTTCTCAGGGACACACTCACTTAAGAGAGAACCCGGCCTTGGTTAACTTCCAGGGACAGTTTTCTTGGGGCACGTGGCAGCAAAGCGATGGAGTGGGTGCAGGAGAGGACAGGAATCATGGGCTGGTGAAATAGAGAACAGGGAGATTTCAGGCGAGACATTGCTGGGATGGCAGGAGACGGGAGAATATTCACACATACGTATGAACTGAGATTCAGGATAATAAAAGCTACTGTTATTGCAATTGCTGCAGCAATAGTGTTTTGCCTAAAACAATATTTTCAAAGAATTCCTCATCTTGTATTTAATAAATAATATCAGCATCAGTAGATAATGCCAGACTTCAAAAAATACCACTGACTGTATTTATATGCACTTAAAACTAACGACTGCTTGTCATCAAGTTCGAGACACGAGGTGTTTACATGTGTTGCATTTAATTACTCTAAAATGCCAGAGTGCAAATGTTTTGGTTAGTAATTCATAACTGATATGAACAAAGATTGATATGAACAAAGATGTACTTTGCAGAAGTATTGAAGTTGTTCTTCCTATGATTGTTTCACTTGCAAATTACAACCTTTTGCCAGCAGCAGACTGTTTGTGCAACCATCGCTTTCTGACATGTTGTTACTTCTCCCTTTCATTGTCTGAACAGATATACATTCAAAAAAAAACCTAGCCAGCAAGTTATTGGGTTTTATCTGCAGTAATAGATGTGTTAAATGAGTAGTTCAACATGTTTGCTGACAGTTAGAGTAGAAGAGTAATACCACTCTCATGATTGTATGATATCTATGAAGCTGTAGACAGCAGCCGGTTAGCTTAGCTTAGCATAAAGATTTGAAACAGGGGGAAACAGCTAGCCTGGCTCTGTCCAAACAAAATCCACCTACCAACACCTGCAGAACTCATTTATTAACATACTATGCCTTCAAAAAGACAGAGCGGGTTAAGTGACTGACTCTTTCTTACCTGGGAACAGTTGCCAGGCAACCAGAGGACACCCCAAGAGGCAAGTGCTTCCACCCATGAAATAGTCCAACTCATACCATCTCATGAAATGGTGAATTGATATTTTTCACTTAGATTTTTGTTTAAACAAAAGTGATATATTGTAAACTTTCATCAAGAAGAAATAAAGTTTTCTGTTTACTTTGTCAAATTTTCTCATATTAACAGTGAAATGTGAGAATGATTACTACAGTGCATGTAAACGCACCGTGCACACATTCCAACCTTGATGTAACCTTCAAGCCTCAGTTGTAGCATCTAGGGGGGTCCTCGCCTGCATGGTGTCACATTCTCAAACCTCCCTGAAAGAACACCGAAATTCTGCCATTGTGTCATAGCTGCCTGACCACATGCCCGCTGCACTATTTATACCAGAGGAGCACAACTGCTGCTATAGGTACAGTTACAGTGGGGCACTTCAAACCCCAGCTGCCCTGCCTCAGCTAATAATACAATGCAGTATACATATTGCCCACACAGACACACACGCACTACCGCTTGCTCTGCTGCTACTTTTGGCCTTCACCATCCTGCCTCAAAGTGCTTCCTGTATCTATCACGGTGATGAGCAGCCACAGACAGCCAGCCATGACGTGCCCACCTCCCACACCGAGCTGCCTGCCAACAAGTCCTCACACACACATACACACACACACACACACACTGGTTACGTCACGACTGAGCCTGTCTCCATCCCAGCTCCAAATCATTATGCACATAATCATTTTATGGGGAAGCACAATGTTGAATATAAGTCCAGTGTGTTTGTGAATGCAATAAAAAAGTCCAAGAACACAAAAAAAGAGAAAACAATTCACAAAGTAGAAGTCAAGGAGTTTTTATTTGACCTTTAACACTTTTATGAGACACACTTTTGAAAACATATTTTATATCTTTAAATGCTTATATAATGTATGTATAGTCAGATGCAATTTTGTATTTATATTTGTTGGCTGTCTGTGAAAAGCATTTTTCATCTATCTGTCAGGTGCATTTTTCAGTCAATGTATAATATGTTTATGTTGAGATTAACGCTAACACCATAAAATGTTGCTCAGGTGTAAAGGAGCATTTTATTTCTTTGTAACTGGACACTGATAGTTACACTGTAGTCCACTGAAAATAAATGTACTTTTATATTCCATATTTTATAATCTAGTGGGGAAAAAAATTATATATATATATATATATGCATTTATATATACAGTACCTATTGTATATAAATACTAAAAGTTATAGTTGCATATTATACTACTCAGAATGCATATTTGCATTTTTAGATCTGATTTGTGAACTAAATGCTGTAATAGTCATTTAATTTTTGGGCTGAGATTGTAAATAGACTACAGAGTAGTAAGAGGTCGACAGTCAAGGACGTCCTGTTGTAAGAATACTGTGTCCTCTCACTTTTCCATCTCATCCCTGGACACTTAAATGTGCTTAAGACAATAACCACAACAGAAAACCTGACATGTCAACCCTCTATTAACAGCAGATAGCACCTTGAAAACATAAACCTCTGACTCTCGCCAGCTGGCTTGAAACAAGCAGTTAATCAAAGTCACAATAAGATTTGCGAAGTGAAGCCAATAATTCACTGATGGAAGGATAATGTCAGTCTAATAAAACACATGGATAATCTATGTTACCGTTAAGTAAATTTTACTTCATTATCCGTTAAGAAGATTATCCATGTGATTATGTGAAAGGTTTGACAAGTATCAGATCAGACTTGGACTGCTTTTACAAATGCTTTTATTTCAGGAAATTGTTTATTTTGCAATAAAATCCTGTAAATCTATTAAAAGTTTAAACATTTATTTCCTGCAATATTAGAAATCTGTCTCTACAACATTGAGGCAGTGTCCTTTTGACTTAAAACCTCACCTTAAACACTTCCACCTCAAATGAAAATGAATTTACAAGCATAACACACACCTAATCATTCTTTCCAAGTAATGATCCCAAACAAGTGTTTCAAGAATTGCCTTCTCACTGTGTGTGTGTGTGTGTGTGTGTGTGTGTGTGTGTGTGTGTGTGTGTGTGTGTGTGTGTGTGTGTGTGTGTGTGTGTGTGTGTGTGTGTGCGCGCGTGTCTGCTTGGGCGATGCAGCATTATCACTGCTGTGTTTTATTAGCATTAGAGCACAGTGCTTAGAATGAGCCGCAGTAACTTGATACCAAAGGGAGATTGAGCTAAATGTCAGTGAGCCACCTTGAGCTTTGCACCACTACGGCCGGCCCGCAACGGCACCGCAGGTCAGAGGGGAGACACTCAGCGGAGCAGCTAAGGCCTGGAGGGAGAGAGGAAGACAGATAGAGAGAAGAAGAAAAACAGAGAGAAAGAGGTGGTGAGACCGTAGAGAGATGAAATGAGGAATGAAGGATGGTTATAACAAATCTCATCTCACTAACTGGTGTCAAAACACAGACAAGCAATATGTGCAAGAAGATGGACATCAATATACACTTATCATATGAGATTTTCTCATTAAATTGGTTATAAAAGTATTACACATTTACAATACATCTTCTAAAACATAGAGCATTAAAAGCCTATTTGGTCAGTGTCTGTGTGAGCTTCAATGCAAGTCAATCAAAACGAAAAGACATCGACAACTCTCCATCACACCACGTTGTATCTGCCAAATGTTTCTGTCTGTTTTCCTTATATATAATTAATTGATTCATCATGTGACAAATAAATCACATAAATACCATGTATACAAAACATCACAGACAACCACTTCTTCAGAATGATCATGTATCACATCAGATATCACATATCAGACGAATGTTGATTAACTTTTTCACTCCCTGGTGGCTTGAGATGACTGATGATGATGATGATGAAAAGATGATTGAATGTTCTGGACTTATGGTCATCAATAGTAAGTAATGATATTTTATGTACAATCATTTTGAATGATGATGTTTTGTATGTTTTGTGTGAAGATGAAGCTACAGATGTAAACAAACCTTTCGCATCACGAAAAAAATTCATAACTTAAGATTTACGTGTTGATTTAAAGACGGCAAGTCAGTTATTTTTCTTTGCACTTTTTCTTTATACCTTCAACAAAAACACACACATGTGTTTTTATAACTTCTGGTCGTGTCATATGATGTAAAACGATGGGACAAAACGTGACATGACAAGAGAGTACAGGATGTTAAGGGTACATGCTAGAATATCACATCACATTTAGTGGTGTAAGGCCTTGACATGACTTACTGAAGTATAATATCACATCACACGTCATGTCGTATAAAAACACCATAAAACAAAATGGTGTTGCACGTCATGTCATCCAACAATATCAGCATCACGGTCACAGTCTACGTGTTTACACAAGAACAGCTGTTTAAAGTTTCTAAACCGATAATTAGCAGCTACTAATAGTTGTTTCTTTTTTCATACATTATCTGCCTCTCCCAAACTGTGGAGCTAACATGCTTTCCGCAGCAATAAATGGGGCTTAAGTGAACTGAACTCACATGCTGTTCATAGATCCTAAAAGCCTCTCTCTCTCTCTCCCTCCCTATGGTTCTCTCCTTCACCCAAGCTCCTCTCTTTCCTCTGTCTGCTCGTGTGTGATTATGACGGCATTACTCTAACTTTATCACCATCAGGCCATCAGGGCGCAGGAGAGGGAAAAAAATGTATTTCTTCTGAAAAATGTGTTTCTTCTGTCCCATCACACTGCTTCATCTTAACATCACTCCTTTTGTGTTTGCTCTGATAGTACACATGGACATTTATGACATTAAAAGAGTCACAAACTGCACCAGCAAAACCAGAAGTGAATGGTCCTGAAGGACTTTTGCTCCTAACACCCCAAAGCATGGACACCTTTTAAAACTTTGCATATTTTTTTTGTTTTATGTCTCCAAACATGTGCATACACATGCACAAGATAATACTCTGTCATGTGTCCATCAATGTCCCCTACCTCTCATTCAGAAAGTGTCACTGTTACGCTGCCCCTGCTCACTATCCTGACCATGCATGTTCTCTTATGCACATCTTATTTCCAGCTTGTCAGGCAATGGACCCCCTCTGCAGTTGTTGCCCTCTCCCGCCTCCCCTCAGCCTATTCTTTACCACAGGGCCATCCCTGCCCACCTATTTGTGAGGCTCTCAGCCAATGAGGAGCGAGTGCATGGTGAGCAAGCACCAATGAGGCCACTTTTTCATCTGTATAAAACTTTTCAGGAAAGTTTGCCGGGTTGCACTTTCTGTCAGTCCAGGGCTCCGAGAGGAGAGCAACAGCCCAGAGAAAGAGCCAGAGAGAGAGGGGGTAGAGAGAGAGCAAGTGTGAACAGCAGGGGGTTGCCAGTTCTTAATCCCAGTCTCACACTTCAAGAAAGTGGTGGGTGATAATTCAGCTTTTAGTTGTCAAATTGTTTTAACTTTCAGTGTGAGGCCAGCTCAGACTGATGTGTTTCTGTGTTTTTGCTTTATCCCCTTTGTCCTGAAGCCTCTCCGTTTCAGCGAGGATGGAGAACGCACACATCAAAGAGTCAGCGGATGTTCTGTCCCACTTCGGCGTCACCGAAGAGACAGGCCTCTCGCCTGAGCAGGTCAAGAGGAACCTGGAAAAATATGGCTACAACGGTGAGGAGAGAGAGAGAAAGAGAGAGAGAAAGAAGTAGATGGATGGATGATCACAAAGGAGCATTTTGGATGGAGCATTTAAAGAGTGGAAGGAAAGAGTGATGATGGTGAAAGTGACTGAGGAATCGCAGGACAGGAAGGTCCTGGAGGAGGAAGATGCATGGATGAGTTAAATTGAGATGGGAAGGCAGAGAGACAGAGACACAGAGCACCTGAGAGGTTTAGCAAGATAAAATGATACAAACAGACTCTGAGGGGAGAAGGAAGAGAAGGTGAAGGAGGAGGCATAGGGGAAGTTGATGGCTGATAGATGAATTGGCACTGAGCGTGACTTTGTGATGGTCTAATTAAGGGAAACTATCTGAATGACACAATGGGGGAGTGATGTTTCTGCAGCAGGTGCATCAGGCTTTCAGGTTTCTGAGGATAGCTACAGCGAAAATTATTTATTTTAATTGTTAGTGATTTTGAGTGCGATAAGTTCATTCTTTCCTTTGAGACTGTGAAATGTGCTTGAAAGCTCCTGAAAAATCCAGGAAGTGGACTTTGATCCTGGTGCTTGTGCTAATTACAGTAATACAGACAACACAGAAAACCCCTGCATCCTTTACAGTAGGCCTTTTTCCACAGCAGAGAGTTGAGCCTGTCATAGCAGGAAAAAGAAAAGATGTAACATCATTAACGATACCTCAGTTTCATTGAAACGTCCCAGTAAGTTGCGACCCTGGAGCCAGGGCACCTAGATGGAGCAGAGCCATGGTTAATGTTATTAATGACACCTGTGCTTTTCCCTCTGTGACACGTCTAAACGTCTGCTGTGAAAAGGTCAATATGGGGAAACAAAAGCTTGCTTGACAAGAGCATCTTACACAGTAAACATTAAAAATGACCCTTAGAAGCTTTTTTTTCTTTTAAGCTGCAGTATTGATTCAGTAATTCATGCTCAACCAGGGCACAGTGACTCTGCATTTAGTGTATCACAGCTGACAAATGGATGGTGACAGAGAAACAACAAACAAGGATAACAGAGTAATTAAGGTCACTGTAAAGGTCAGCCATTTTATTTGTGTCAGACCAGACCTAACAAAGTGTTTATTCACTTGATATGAATTAGTTAGTTATTCTGGCTTGCAGGACAGATAAAACAGATAAAAATTAAAATTCATATATAGAAAGTATTGTCAACAGGTTGTTATAACCTTGGGAGTGGACTATATTATTGTTCTGTAATGCCCAATTCAGTGAACTGTGTGTTTTGATTCTTAAAAAGTGTAAAAACTGTGTTAGCCTTACTGAAAGTGATGCATGAAGTGTGGTGTGTAGTAAAGCTGTGCTAATAACCTCTGTCTCTCCTCACCCACAGAGCTGCCAGCGGAGGAGGGTGAGTGCACTTTAAATACCTGCTTTTCAATCATTCATGTTTAAATCACACGTCCCGTTGATCAAAGTGCATCTTTTAATTTTGCACCACAGAGACGCACCTGTTCCTCTCACTTCCTGTGATGACAAGTCACACAGTCGTGTGTTTAACACCTGTCACTCCAGGCTTCTTGCTCTTTTCCAACAGTGTACCACTGGCTCAGAGATAGATGGTGACCCAAACAACTGATGATATGTTCACACCACACACCCAAGTCCATTCATATTCTGTGGGATGTGATGGAGATAATATGATAATATCTCGATGAAATCTCCCTCCTGCCTTGATTCCACATTTGTTCTTTTAAATCCATCAGCAGCAGCCATCCAAAGGCTACCAGCTAAACCCAAACTAGCATTTCTATTTGATCTGCATATATACAGAATAATGCACCAATGCTTTTACAGCAAGCAGTCAGGATGCCAACTAGTTGTAAGAGAGCTTGAACTCCATATTATACAATTTAGTGTAGTAATATATAAATAAGCTTTTAGTGATGTGGAAGCAAATATTCATGGTCAGGTTTATCACAATCATATGATCACATGTTCTTGAATACTGTATGTGATTTTGTTTTTGTTGTTGTTGTTTAACCAGGAAAGACTATCTGGGAGCTGGTTGTAGAGCAGTTTGAGGACCTGTTGGTCAGAATCTTACTGCTGGCTGCCTGCATCTCTTTTGTGAGTTTTACTTTCCCTTTCACATGATACAGTGCAATTGTGTTTGTAATCTTCAGTGAGTACTGTTTTTTCCACATAGTATCATAAAGATAAGAGTTTGTAAAATGACAGAGATTTTGGAGATTTTAAGGAACATAATGATGGAGAGACAGATCAAGTGTTTGTTCCACTTTGGATAAAGTTGATATTTGGTCCATTTTCAAGTACAACTTACACACGTACATGTGATTTGGTGTCTCACTTACAAGTCAAGAGTAAAGACAATTTTCTGTGACAGTTACACAATTATCTTTACAAACATCTTTACTTGGCAAAGGAAAAAAAGACATTTTCTGAAATCTCTTCAATTAATGTTCACATATATCTCATTATTTCCCCCTTCAAATTGGCATCTAATTTACTAATCTGCAACAATAAATGAGAGATTACTGGCAGAGATTCAAACCTTATAACCCTCAATCAGAGCCATAAACATTACTTTTACCAGGGTTTTAGATTTGATCATTTCAACAGAGAAACTGACCAATAAGAAGGTGGCATCAAGAATTACTCCCACACTCAACAAGTTCGACCCAATAGTTGTGTTTAGGTTTAGGTTAAAATTTGACTCAGGAAAGAAAAAAAAAGTCCAAATAAGGACATTTCTCATCCCTGCAAATAAAACTGAAACAAATGAATAGGAATAAAAAGTAAACAATTGGTAATTACAGAAATTCACAATAATAAATGAAATAAATGAAAATAAATAAACTGGCAGTGAAGTAAGAATGTGCTGCAGTCCTCGGCGATGAGCTCTGAGCTGCATCTTTTCTAACCCCTTGCCTGTTTGCTTTGTGATCACACTTGAACAAACACAGCATGTACATCACTGAGTTATTAAATTACATTTGGACCCATGTCCTCACTCTCATTTACACAAGGAATCCCTCTCTCGCCCTCCTCCCATCCCTGGTGCTCTCTCCAAAACTGTTTTGTGGAGAGTAGGCTGGACACATTGTCTTAATCCTCCATCTCTGCCCTCTGGCCTCCCTTTACAGCTGTCACTATGGCCTTAGAAGGCCTGACGGCTCTGTGAGAGTGTGTGTGTGTGTATGTGTGTGTGTGTGTGTGTGTGTGTGTGTGTGTGTGTGTGTGTGTGTGTGTGAAATAGAGAGAGCAAGAAAAAAGGGAAAGGCAGAAAGAGAATGGCTCTGTGTTTGTGTGCGTATACGGGTGTGTGTGCACATATGCATGGCAGGAGATTTATTTTAAGAAAGTCTCAAGCCAGGACAAGAAACTGTATCCTTGGACGAAGGTCAGGGATGGAAGGAACGAGGGATGGCTTGCGGCAACAGGAGAGAATGAGAGACAGAGGGACGGGTGGGGGGCTGCAGGGGATTGGGTTGCACAATGGCATTGTTTGTTACAATGACAAACGAGAGCAATAGATTCAGAGACGTATATGGTTTCTAAAAGAGAGAACACTAAATACTGCAAATACACGGCCATCCTATTCATACACACAGGAATGTCCTGCCACTGCAACGTGCTGACAGGCTCTGACTCTCATTTAGGAGATCGATTGTGTCTTTGAAGAGAGGCAGGGTGAAGACAGACCAGAGAAAGTGAGCAATAGGGCCTATTTTTGGAAAAGCATGAGAAAAGATGCGAGCTGAAGAGCAAGCAAATGAAAAACATGACAGATTACATGATGAGTAAAAAGATTTGAGGAGAGACACACTTTCTCTCTCTCGCTCTCTCTCTCTCTCTCTCTCTCTCTCTCTATCTATCTATCTATCTCTGGTTGGCTCTTTGCTTTGCTGGCCTGTGACTAATCTGTGTCAATGTCAACACGAAGCCTTTCCGAAACAGACCTGTGTGTAGTAACATGGGACTCCCGCCTCACAGGGGCACACACGTGTTTGACTATATAGGTTCTGGAAAAGAGTCACATGTAGAGACATGGAGAGATTTCAAACACAGGATGGCATGAGGTATAACAATGGCAAAGTTTGATCCAGTGATATTTCATAGCAGGCATGCCATGATTTTTATGTTTGATGTTGTCCAGCAGTAAAATATAATGCTGTCAGCCTGAGCAACAGGTGCACAGCAAACATAATGACTCTTGTAACAGCAACACCAAAAAGTAATAATGCTTCATTTTAACTCAAAATGAGAAAAATCTGAATCATCTACTGCAAGATCCACCAATGGATCCAACATTACAAATGAAGCAGTGTTGACACCCACAGAACTTTAAAGATAATAATTAGAGTAGATGTACATCAAGGGACACGTAAAGAATGGACAATATTTCAGTGTTATAAAATGGTGCCACTATTAAAACAAAAACATGGAATTCTTATGATTGAATATTATACTCATACAACATCTCTTCCTTCAAACATAACATTACAGCTGCAACTAATGATTATTTCCTTTACAGTATATTCAGTTTTTGAGTAATTGTTGAGTAAAATGTCAGAAAAAATGTGAAAAAGGCCAAGATTGATTGTTTTATATCAATCCAAAACATTATACAATTTACAATTAAATAAAAACTAGAAAAGCTGCATATCCTCACATTGAGAAACTATGTAATCAATGAATCATCTAATCATTTCAGAAGTACATCATAAAGCAAAGCAAAGTGTTAGGACTTGCAGGTATGCTTGTGATATTGTTCCAGAGTGCATAAAAGTCATAAGTGATCAGAGCAGCTCACTGTCATCATACTTAGAGCTGAGCCACTTAACTGATTGACAGAAATTCAACCACCAACACTTTTAATTATAGATTATTGTATAAATTGTTATCAAGCAAAAAGGTCAACTTTTGTCTGGTTCTGGCTTCTCAGAAGTTTTGCTGTTTTCTCAGTTTTATATCATTGTAAATTAAATATCATTTTGGATTTTGGACTGCTGTTTGAACAAAATGTTTTCACTTTTTTGATATTTTATAGATTTAACAATATAATTAATAATATAATGATTCATTTAAAAAATAATATATTAACACTTTAAGCTCCAAACTAATACTGTCTCTAACTCTGTCTCTCTCAGGTGCTGGCTTGGTTCGAGGAAGGCGAGGAAACTGTCACCGCCTTTGTAGAGCCCTTCGTCATCCTCCTCATCCTCATTGCAAATGCTGTTGTTGGAGTGTGGCAGGTCAGTGAGCACACAGACACACAAATACACACACACACACACACACACGCACAGGAACAATTGCAATCACAAGGACACATACCTGCCACTGAATGCGGTCTTTTACACACACCTAAATAGACTCTTATACTTAGTAACAGTCACACACAATAAATCACAAACAGCAGGGGCCTGTTCAGGTCGCAATCCTTTGTCCTTTACGGAGAGCACACACTCCTTCCAGAGCCATGGCTGAGAGCTGAAAGTTCAAGGGAAGCCAGAATGAGTGGCATGACGTCAGCAGGAGGTGAAAAGGTGGAAGGTTAAGCCAACAGAGCGAGCAGAGCGGAGAGGAGGGGGAGGGAGGAGGGTGGGAGAGAGGCGGATTGGGACCTGCGCTGCCTTGAAAGCTCAGAATGCACTCTGCTTCATTACAATCCACACTGTGCAATCCACAGTAAAAATACAGTGGGACGATCACGTTACCACAGGCCTGTGTCTGTGTGTGTGTGTATGGAGGAAGGGTTCATATCAACCCCGTGGCAGTCATTTGGAAACTATGCACAAGGATTCACACATGGGGGGTATGAGGGAGAACTGAGAGAGCGAGGGCGGCTGGCTGGGCTTTACACTTTGAGGCGGTCGGGGGTAGCCTTAGAAGAAACCACAGACTGAGCTGAACGTCAGCCTGTTTTACTTCTCTGATCAACCTGTTGTTCGGCTCCAGGCTGCAAACACACACTGCAAACACACACATGGTGGCCACTAAAGATTTGTTAAATGTTAAACAAATTTAACTTTAATATCCTTTTACACGAGTGATGAATAGCTCTTGTATCCTTTGAGGCATTTGTATATCTGATTGAGTCTTCATTTTAATGATACTCATAAAAAAAAACATTGGTGTATAAATAGTTATGGTAACATTTTTAAACATTTTGGCCTGCAAAGATTCATCTGTATCAAAATTTTGTTTTTTAATGTAATTTGTGTTTTTGAGTGTGCAGACATTACTCTTTCCATTAATATCTTTAATGCTAAATATTGGATTATAGTAAAATAAAAGGTGCAATGATCACACTCTCTCTCCTAAAATACAGTGCAATCAAATGCAACAAGATAATAAAATAGCATTAAATATTATCAACTGAAGGCATTTTCAATACCAGTTGATTAAATTATAGTCTTGAGAAAAATGAAAATGAAAAAATAAATGAAATGGCACCACTGTATAGTTTTGAAAAAGTACAAGTTGCTCAGTTATGTCAGCTTATTCAAATTTTATTTTTCTTTGTTTTCTTCTGTTTTTTAACAACAATCTGGCCCCAGTATACTCGATATGTGACAAAAGCAAATACCAATAGAATCGCTATTGTCAGCAAATGGCAACTGCAGGGTGGCACAAATCTACTTTCCGTCAGTCATCTTTTTCAGTAAAAGGGAAACATTTTTGGAACACTCTATCAAGACAAATAAACACTCAAGCTGATCTGAATATGTTTGAAAGGTGAAACAAACACAGATGGAGGAACTGACACACACAGAAAACAAACATACATACATACTCATAAAGACTAAGTGTTGAAGAGTTTTTCCCAAATCAAGGCTCTAAAGATAGAAGGTGTCAAATCCTCTGAGACAAACTTATGATTTTGGGCTTCACAAATAAAACTGACTTGATGTGTTTCAATGTGTCATAATGGTGACATGTGAAATAGTGTTACATTTATACTGAACAACTGAACACTGACACAGTTTATCTAGAGTTGGCATGACTGCATGTTTTGTTTTGTGTGTGTTTTTGCTGTAGGAGCGCAATGCAGAGAGCGCCATTGAGGCTCTGAAGGAGTACGAGCCTGAGATGGGAAAGGTTTACCGATCGGACAGGAAGAGTGTGCAGAGAATCAAGGCCAGGGAGATCGTTCCTGGTGATGTGGTGGAGGTTTCCGGTACGATTTCCTATCATGGAGAGCTTCCCTTAACTGCTTTATCTATTGCGCTTACTTGAAGTCCATTTAACCACTGAAAACCCTAAAAAACAGTTATGAAAAACCATAACATGATTCAGCTCCTGAAGAACATAATAGTCTCAGCTCACAATTAAGAACATTATAGCAGGTTGGAATAAGGAGGGCGCACAAGACTATTCTGAGTATTTCCACATCCGTGTAGACTGGACTCATATTGTGTTTTCACATAAGCGGTGTAATATGGGACAGGAGAAAGTATTTGTCCAGTTCTCAAACTGCAAAATATGACCTAGTGCATTTTCAATTTTAAAATGCATGTAATATGATTATGCATGCAACACAGCTGAACAGAAATATTAAAAATGGAGCTACCAGTCTGCGTCAACTGTTGCTTCCACTCAGGCAAGGAGACAAGTAAGCAAAAGAAGCAGCTGTCTTTGGGACATTTTAATTCATATATATATATATATATATATATATATATATGTAACATAACAACTGTGATACTCATGTATGTGAATGCCGAATCATAAACTGTATGCGCTGCACAATGCTACATGCTGTATGCACTAAGAGTATAAAAATAATCATGACATATTTATAAGGATGTTATCTGTGGCTCATCCACAATTACTCAACCTTTCTGAACAGCAAGTGTAAAAGAATTTAAATCAGTTAAAAATACGGTAATGAAGTCTGAGGGACAGTTAGAACAAAACTAAAAAGTGGCTGCAGTTTGCTTGTTCGTGTGAGTGAGTGACCAGCAGCCTGATATCTTTGTTTGACCCCTGATTTAACATGAATAAGACATCTTACAGCTACTGGATTGGTGTCCGTTCATATGCTTCAAAAGACCCACAAGCATGTGTGTGTATGTGTGTGTGTGTGTGAGTACAGGGATACTGATGTCCTTGAGAATGAACATGAGCCCTTTTAAGGCAGTCACAGAAAAAGAGGGTGGAGGGGAATTGAAGGAACTTGCTGTGGGAAGAAAAAAAACCATGCTTGAGTATAAATACACTTAATATTGAAGGCCGAGCTTGCTCCTCGCTCTCTCTCTCTCTCCCTCTGTTTGCTGTACACCTGTTCTTTTCATTTCATGATCTCCCCAAGGTCTTCTGTCTCCCTCTGACTGTGGTATCAGTTTTCAATAACAACACTACACATCCAGAGTGTTAAAACCAGTCAATCAACCCTGTTGCCCTCCCTACCCTCCATCCTGTTTTAACACTGCAGTCTGATTGATATGAAGCTGTTTGTCATGTAAAACCATAAAGAATATATAAGACCAAAAGACTCTGAAAGTTAATAAAGTATTTCTTTTTGTGTATTTCTCTCTCTGTGTGTTTGTGTGGACACTAGTTGGTGACAAAGTGCCATCTGACATCAGGCTCATCTCCATCAAGTCAACAACCCTGCGTGTGGACCAGTCCATTCTTACTGGTAGGTCTTTGAAAGATTATGTCTTTTTTGTCTGCTTTCTACACTGACCAACCCACCTGACACATCACTTGCGTCTCCTAGGTGAGTCTGTCAGTGTGATCAAACACACTGAGCCCGTCCCAGACCCCCGAGCTGTCAACCAGGACAAGAAGAACATGCTGTTCTCTGTGAGTCTCTCTGCTGATTTTTCACTGAGAGCATGATAAGTGTTGGCAACTCAATATGACCCTCTCTATTTCCTGAATCATGCTCTCTATTACTGTGGTTCAACTCTTTTTTTCCACTTGGTTGTCTTCTTCTCAACCCTACAATTGTTGTCCCCAGATATTGAAAATCTGCTGTTAAATGCACACCTATAACTAATTAACTTACACCACACAAACTACTAAAACAGCTAAGTTGATAAATGTCACATTATGAAAAGCACAACTGTAAATAATAACATTAACAATGGGTGAATTCCATTTAACTGCTTCAGTTTCACTGTCCTAGTATACTGTCATGACTTACTGGGACAACTGAACATAAGCCATCATTAATGTTGTTAGTAACATCTGTGCTTTTCCTACTATAACAAGTCTAAGTATGAAAAAATCCTAGTTGCAGAATAATGACAGTATTTCATTGTTAAATACTGAAGATACACATTTTTGTTGCATTGGTGTGTTACTGTCATTTCATCCATGTAAATGACATTGTCATTTATAGTGATTTTTGAAGAACTACAGTTTCTGCATAATAAATATCTGCAAATCTCTTGTTCCATAATGTCCACTTTTTGAGTCTCTGTATAAGATTTTTCCACCTGAGTTTTATGCCGAACAGTAACCAACTCAAAAATCACATTACGCTAAAGTGATTTCTTCTTCTCTCTTAATATTCTGTTCAGGGCACCAACATCGCAGCTGGAAAAGCCGTTGGTGTTGTTGTTGCAACCGGCGTCTCCACTGAGATCGGAAAGATTCGTGACCAGATGGCTGCCACAGAGCAGGAGAAGACCCCTCTGCAGCAGAAACTGGACGAGTTTGGAGAGCAGCTCTCCAAGGTGGGAGAGGCAGATAAACAAAAAGGCTTTCTGAAACAGTGCCAGTTTTTACTCATTTAGTCATGTTGTAAAAATTTAAAGACCTCAAACTGTTTTAAATGACGTCTCACACATCCCTCTGACTGCTCGGCCTCCAGGTCATCTCCCTCATTTGCGTGGCCGTGTGGATGATCAACATTGGCCATTTCAATGACCCCGTCCATGGAGGCTCCTGGTTCCGTGGTGCCATCTACTATTTCAAGATTGCTGTGGCTCTGGCTGTGGCTGCCATCCCTGAAGGTAAGCCCCTGGGATTAACTTCCATTTGGTTGCCCAAGGAGATTATCATATCTAAGATTCATCTCATGTAGCTTGTCCATGTGACACTGAAGCTAGCAGTCCATTGAAAATGAAATGAGGGCCATTGTCTCATGATTGGTCTTTACAGTATTACACAGTATTGTACTGTTTAAAAATATCATTGTCGATTTCCTCAAGGTATGATCTGTCCAGCTTTGTTGGATCTTGTTTGATCTTGTAGGCTTATATTTTTCAAGACCCAAATTACGACAGGGACAAATAAATAAAGACACCTTGTTTGCACCACTTATCCTGGAGAGATATCTAATGGTTTTATTGGCAGTTGAGAGAAAGCTGAACAACCCAGACATCCATGTATTCTTGAGGATTTCCTCACAGCTCCTCCAGAGTGTTCTCAGGCCAGCTGGCATATGTTCTTCCTCACTGTGTCTGGGTCTAGCCTGGGATCTCTGCCCAGTCTGCTTTTTCTGACGTATCCATAAAGGAGCATCCTCAGCAGGTGCCTAAAGCACCATATCACTCTGCTCTCAACTTGTAGAAGCAGCTGTTTGTCACAGACAGGACGCTTAACAATCTTTTCTTTACTGATCTGTTTTTCTTGGTCGCTACCCAACTCCGAGAATAGATAAGAGTTGGAAAGACGTTCGGCCAATAAATCAAGAGCTTGCATAGTCACTCAGCTCTGTTTTCATACTTTAATAGGAGCCTAAAATTGTCAAACTCTTCCACTTGGAAAAGCAAATCTGAACCGGGGGGACCGATTACATTTTCTGGGACAGCTAAAACTCATCCCATTACACCACAGTCAGCTGCAAACTGTGCCAATTCACATCAGAGACCACAGTTTGATGATGCCAAAAGGACAACATCATCTGCAAACACAAATGCCACCATAATGTCACTAAACTGGACTGCACTTGATATTTGCCAAGAATCTGAACAGAGATCTGACTGGACTCACAGCAGCCTCTCCCACAGGAATACCATGGACAACACAGTAGTTTGGATATGCTCCAATTAAGGCTGGGTATCGTTTAAAAATGACAATACCAGTATCAATACCAGTACCCTTAAAGTGATACCAATACCAATAGAGTACTTCATTCGATACTCATCATGTGAATGGAAACATTCAGTTGTGCCACCACTCCTCCTGATCCAAATGATTTTTACACAAATACATTTTGAAAGTGATCAAATTATTAAAATATTTATTTTTGTGGCATTTCAAATACACCACACTTGATTTCACCACCACAGACAGTATGGGTAGTTGTTGCTGCAGTAGTGGACCAATCATACATTGCATTACATCGAAGAGCGCTGGCGGTGATTGGCTGCAAGCAAAACCATACAAAGGGTAATTTTTTTGATCTGGGTACAAAAAGGATCAATATGTTTTTACTGGAGAAGTTTCAATACTACTTGATACAGGGGTATTTCAGTACCAATACCCAGCCCTAGATCAAACTGATGTGTTAAAGGTCCTAAAATCCAGGTGGTGTTGAACAGACATGTCATTCTTGTCACCTGGTCCCGTGGCTTTAGAAGGTCCTGTTTTGTCCACTTTCCAATCTGTTCTTTCTGTAATCAGCATGATTTTGTATTTCCTCCATGCATTATAGGCCTGCCTGCTGTCATCACCACCTGCCTGGCTCTGGGAACACGTCGTATGGCCAAGAAGAACGCCATTGTCAGAAGCCTACCCTCTGTGGAGACCCTGGGCTGCACCTCAGTCATCTGCTCTGACAAGACCGGTACCCTCACCACCAACCAGATGTGTGTAACCAAGGTGGGTTCATACACACAGAACAACATTCATTTTTCAGGTAAGAGAGTCTGCTGGTGAATGAAAACAGATCTGATGTGTTTTTTCAACATGTTTCCACACAGATGTTCATCATTGATAAAGTGGACGGTGACAACGTTTCCCTTGGTCAGTTTGAAATCTCTGGCTCAAAGTACACCCCTGAGGGAGATGTGTAAGTGTCAAAAAAGTTCACACATAAACACCCATTAACTCATTCCTGAACAACAATACTCACTAAATATTTCTCTACCAGAACAAGGCACAACTCGCTTGTGAAGTGCGGCCAGTATGACGGACTGGTTGAGCTGGCTACCATCTGTGCTCTGTGCAATGACTCCTCACTGGACTACAATGAGGTCTGAAGATTATTAAGGATATTTTATGTCATTAATAATTATGTCTACATGTAACACACTGTTATGTTCACCCAAAATGTACTCACTTTCTTTTGTCCTTTCTTTCTTTCTCTTTCTATGATGCAGTCAAAGGGTATTTATGAGAAAGTGGGTGAGGCCACCGAAACAGCTCTGTGTTGTTTGGTGGAGAAGATGAACGTGTTCAATTCTGAAGTGCGTGGCCTGTCCAAGGTGGAGAGGGCAAACGCCTGCTGTGCTGTAAGTCCACAAAAGATCCCTCACAGTCTGTAGTGAAACACAGAGGACAGGTCCATTTGTCCATTTATCTTTAAATTAAAGTGTAATCTAAGCTTTTACATTTTTAAATTCATATTTTAGAGGGTTCAAGGCTCTGGGCTGATTTTGTGATCTTTTCTGTCTAGTTAACCTTCTTTTCCTGCATTTTCTGACAGGTGATTAAGCAGCTGATGAAGAAGGAGTTCACACTGGAGTTCTCCAGAGACAGGAAGTCCATGTCAGTCTACTGCTCTCCTGCCAAGTCTGCCAAAGCCCCAGTTGGAAACAAGATGTTTGTCAAAGTGAGCTTGTGACACACGACATATACAAAAAGATCTATGACCAGACAAGAATTCAAATGTAGGGACTCTTTAAATTTTGATATTATAAGAAAAAAGCTTCTAAAGTTAAAAGCTGAACAGAAAGCTTCTAAATTTGTAAGAAATGGGCCAATTGGCATGAAAGCCAATCAAGTCAGATTGTCGTGAACCCTCTTTTTAGACAATATGGAATGAATTATTTGTTATGTACATGATAATATGTCTTAAACATGTTACCAGGGTGCTCCAGAGGGTGTGATTGACCGCTGTGCATACGTTCGTGTGGGCACCACCCGTGTAC
This sequence comes from Euthynnus affinis, assembly GCA_029490765.1. Taxonomy (NCBI): domain Eukaryota; kingdom Metazoa; phylum Chordata; class Actinopteri; order Scombriformes; family Scombridae; genus Euthynnus; species Euthynnus affinis. The sequence continues at coordinate 17,801,329 of CM055856.1, read as the reverse complement.
CCCTGACTGGTCCAGTCAAAGACCACATCATGTCAGTCATCAAGGAGTGGGGTACTGGGCGCGACACCCTCCGTTGTTTGGCACTGGCCACCCGTGATTCACCTCTGAGGAAGGAGGAGATGAACCTGGAGGACTCTACCAAGTTCGCAGACTATGAGGTGGGTGACTGTGGACGGATAAAGACACACTGAGTCAGAAATTAGCGGCACTACTATGATAACATCACACAAATGTTTAAATTCTTACATGCAAGTAGCTCTAAAGGACACTAAATTTTTCTTTCTTTTTGTCTCCAGACTGACTTGACCTTTGTGGGTTGCGTTGGCATGCTTGACCCTCCTCGTAAGGAAGTTATGAGCTCCATTGAGCTCTGCAGGGCTGCTGGCATCCGTGTCATCATGATCACTGGTCAGTTTTCCTTTATTGCACTTTTGTTGTACAATAATTCAAAGACTTATCAGAAAAAAACTAATTCTTCCTTTCTGTCTCCCCCCAGGTGACAACAAGGGCACAGCTGTGGCCATCTGCCGTCGTATTGGCATCTTCAGTGAAGATGAGGATGTCACTAACAAGGCCTTCACTGGTCGTGAGTTTGATGATCTTGCTCCATATGACCAGAAAAATGCTGTCCGAAGGGCTTGCTGCTTTGCCAGAGTGGAGCCATCCCACAAGTCGAAGATCGTTGAGTTCCTGCAAGGTTTTGATGAGATTACTGCCATGGTAAGAAGACGAAAGTTAAAGATTTTGTTTATTCTACTCAAAATGGAATGACATAGTTTGACTTGAAAGACAGATAGCGTTTGGAGAAATTTTCTGACACTTATCTCAGGCTAATACATAATTCCTCTCTATTTTACCCTTTAACAAGACCGGTGACGGAGTGAACGATGCCCCTGCCTTGAAGAAGGCGGAGATTGGCATCGCCATGGGCTCTGGCACTGCCGTTGCCAAGTCTGCCTCTGAGATGGTCCTGGCTGACGACAACTTCTCTTCCATTGTGTCTGCTGTTGAGGAGGGCAGAGCCATTTACAACAACATGAAGCAGTTCATCCGCTACCTCATCTCCTCCAACGTAGGAGAGGTTGTCTGGTGAGTAATTGATTAATTGTGTCGATGGCGATAACATGTGACAACAAGTACTTCTTATATGAGATTTAAAGACAACATAAGACAAGACAGGAGTCTCAAAAATGATGATAACGTGTTTTAATAATTTGAGGAAATAATTATCAAAGAGTAACAGTGGTCACAAGTGGATCCTTAAGTTGAATTAATATTTGCTCGACAACACTTTCAAAAACGGCCTTGATGATCAAAAATTCTAGTGAGTTCATCAGTTCCTCTGACCACCACAAGGGGTCACAAGACAAATCTACAGGGTCACGAGAAGATTAACAGGACAGGAAAGCAGGAAAAAGAAACAATTCTGCTGCACCACATTATATTTATTTTTTCATCTTTTACTCAGATCTTTGCTTATGTCCATCCTCTCTATTCAAGTGTCCCAATAAGACATGACAGAACACCAGGACCCTGAAACTGAAGCAGCTAAATGGAATTCAGCCATCGTTGAGAATTATTTATTAACACCTGTGCTTTTGCTACTGAGACATAAGAAACGTCTTCTGTGAAAAGGGGCCTAATGCTATAATTCTGCCCTCCCCATTTAAACATAACTAGTGCCAATTAATCTTTACCAAATCTGTAAACTAATAGATAAAAGGAAAATGAGACATGAACACTGTAATCACCAATAATCTTATGTGATGATATTTGAACAGAAGTGCAAGCTCAAGAAGGATAAGAAGTATTGTGCCAAGACTATAAATAATTATCTTTCTCATGCCTCTTCAGTATCTTCCTGACTGCTGCCCTGGGTCTGCCTGAGGCTCTTATCCCCGTCCAGCTCCTGTGGGTCAACCTTGTGACTGACGGGCTTCCTGCCACTGCACTGGGCTTCAACCCTCCTGACCTGGACATCATGGGCAAAGCCCCACGATCCCCCAAAGAGCCTCTCATCTCTGGCTGGCTCTTCTTTAGATACCTGGCCATTGGAGGTACAACATATTATGTTCTTTTAATTTGTTTTTATATGCTGAATTATTTCAGCACAGGAATGTGCACATGAAGTCAGCACTGTGCTATCATTGGCATTGCTCTATTGGTAATCTGTCTTCCTACACAAGAAATTTATTAACCTTTATCGACACGTGGAGTCCTTTCTTAAGTACTTTGATACTTTGGCCCTGCAGATAAATCCCTCAGGTATTTCAACATTTTCCTTTGGCATTTGTAAAATATCTGCCTTTAAAAGAAAAGCCACATGAGACTCAAAGTGTTCATCAGCAACAGCATCTGTAAGTTTCACCTAAATTATGTTGTTACCATGGTAACACATCAGCCTTGTGCACCAAATCAACACTGACAACAATATTATCAAAACTTCTTGTGCAGTCATTGTCGGTTTACCAGCCACACAAATATAAGCACTGGTGGGTTTTTTTTTTTTAGATGAAAGCCTCCAGACTTCCTTATTTAGCTTGATAATATCTCTTCCAGGTTACGTTGGTGCCGCAACTGTTGCAGCAGCTGCCTGGTGGTTCCTGTACTGTGAAGAAGGCCCATTTGTCTCTTTCCACCAGCTGGTTAGTATTTAATACTCAGTTATTTGTGAACCTTTTCTGTATCCATCTATAGCACCATATCACACATTGGACTCCTTCCAACTGCTGTAACTTGAAACCTTTCAGCTTCTAAGAGACTAAGCCAGACTTGAGTTAATAAGAATCTGTGTATCTTCCCTGTCAGACCCACTTCATGCAGTGCAGCGAGGACAACGAGGACTTTGAAGGGGTCCACTGTGAGGTGTTTGAGTCCTCTCCTCCAATGACCATGGCTCTGTCTGTGCTGGTCACCATTGAGATGTGCAACGCTCTGAACAGGTTTGACTACTGTGTGGGCACTGTGGGTACTTCCAGCTGAGCACTAAAAACCTCAACACTATTAATGAAGAACAAGTACAGTCAAAAATATGTTTTTCTTCTTGTCCCTTCAGTTGGATGTTTGTGCTTCACTGTGCACAATGATGTACAGTGTGTGCAGAGTTTAGAAGACCGATTTCACATTCATCTGCTGAAGGGGGAAGGTTTCTCTGTGCTCATTGAAAAATCAGTTTACGGGGTGTACACACGAGCATTATTTATTATTACAACTAGTTTGAAGCCAATTGAGGGCCAGTAAACAACAACTTACACAAATGTAATGCGGAAACTTGAAGTCTCCAGCGCACATGTATAATGAAATAGGAGACATCTCGTATCCAGCAATTAAAAATTTGAAATGAGCAATACTTGCATATTCATAGATTCTGGATTTTTGAGGGAGAAGATGTAATTTTAAGGATTTTTAACATGGTAACTGAACATTATTTGTGGAAAAAACATGAAGATGATAAGGATTTTTATATATCTGTAGGGGATACTTGTACTGCCACTTTATACTTCTAGTCCACTACAATTGAACAGGAAATATTACTGCATACTAAATGTGTTGCATTGTTATAGCATAAACAACCCACCAGTATATCAAATTAGCGCCACCTCGAACAACTACAACATGAAAATTCTGCTTACACATTAATTAATCAGTGATGATAACTCAATAATATAATATATAATGCTATAACATGAACAGGGTCATTTGTCTGCATACAGTACGTTTGGTATTTTAAGGGCATTTAGCTAATAATACTTATGTACTTATACTTAATTAACATTTTTAATGTTGGACTTTTATTTGTAATGGAATATTTTTACACTGGTATTGCTACTTTTAGTCATCTCCACTGATTCTACCTCAACAATATGCATAGAAAATATCAGGAGTTTGGTATTGCGATTAGCATGATTAAACACAATTCATGACATGTAAGAAGCACATTGCTATGCAGATGAGTGCACATTATGTTGACATGAAGCAGAAGCAGACATTTTCATGATATATTAATATGTATGCTATAAAGTTGCCTCAGTACTGAACTCTTTTAGGAAAACCGAGTCCTTCACATTTATTTTCATGCATTTACCTCAACACACAGGCACTCTTTCATGTGCACTCACACATTTTCAGTCTGCATTAACATAACCCTCCACCTCCCCATTCAATCCCCACCCTCCCCCCAGCTTGTCTGAGAACCAGTCCCTGGTGCGCATGCCCCCCTGGAGCAACGGCTGGCTGGTGGCTGCCATGAGCCTCTCCATGTCCCTTCACTTCATGATCATCTACGTCGACCCCCTGCCCGTGAGTCTGGCCTCCCGCACTACAGCCCTCTTCTCCAAATCAAACATCCATCCACTCCTCCCTGCACCGGCACACTCACACACCGCCTCTCCAGCCTCCATGTTCTCGCTCACATTGTTGCCCAAATTACTAACAGAGGTGGCACAAAATCAAACCAGCCGCTTGGCTCTGTGAGGCCTTTATGAACTCATCAAATTGTATGAAATAATAGCTTTTCTTCATTCTTTCTGATAATTTTTTTAGGTCTTGACACAAATCAAGGTGAACACATACAGTGAATACTTTCAATGAAAATTTAAAGTGACCAAACTGAAGCAATCAGATACAAACTCATAGAAGGGATTAATTGATGTGATTCATCACTGTTAAAACACATTATTCCATGAGAGAAACAGACATTTATACTGATTATTCTTTAGAGGTATCAAATAAGGTATTAATAGTCATGTTACCATCCATGATAGTAGTATCTATATTATTAATACACCGCTGTTTCTTACTGGAGGTTGCATATCGAGGTAGTTGTAAAACAGTGTTGTTCTCTCTTCTCTGCAGATGATCTTCAAGCTCACCCACTTGACTGTTGAGCAGTGGATTGTGGTGCTGAAGCTCTCCTTCCCCGTCATCCTGATTGATGAGCTTCTCAAGTTTGTGGCTCGCACATATCTGGAGGGTAAGCTAAACATCTGACCGGTTTAACATATATTATTAATGAGCATTTCCTTTATTCTACATAATTGGGGATTATAGTAAAGTGCATGTTTAATTTTTGGAAACATTTTACAAGAACTGTTGAAAGTGCAGCAATTATAAGTCAGAAAACTTAAATACAATGATTGAATGAAGCTTCAACACTGGGAGAGTGTTATCATTACAGGACATGTTGGTGAGTAATGGTGAGTGATGAAGGCTTTGCTAATATTAGAGGACAAAGTTTCAGGATTTGATAATGACATGCATCAAAAAGTTGTTTTTATTGTACTTGAAATTCCCCACCATTTATAATCACATGAAATAACGTTTCTAAGTCATGTTTCTTCTATACAGTACCAAAATATTCAATATTATGCAGCAACCATTTGTAGCTATAATATTTGGGGACAGCTGCTTGTGCTATAAACAAAAAAAAACATGTAAAAATGAGTAAATATCCTTCTATTCATCTTCCTCCTCTGGCATTTCAACCTGAACTTGTACAATCCTGGTCTCCTTTCATGTATTTTTAAGTAAAATGTGCTCAATTAATGGAACGTACAGCATAATTTACCTCCTACTTTTGATCTTAAACTTTTAATGTATTTTTAACTGTTAACCTCTCTTCCTTCTTTTCTTATTCCTCAGTTTTAATTGTCTTTCACCCTCCTTTCTCTAATCTGTGTTGACTCTGATGACATTTATCTAATTTTCCTCTCCTTCCTCCCTCTGACAATCCAGTCTAAACCTGTTTCCCCCTCCTCCATATCCCTGTAACAAAACAAGGTATTCCCCAGACTCAGGCTAAAGGTTGAAGCTCTCTGCATTGTGCATGTCTTAAAAATTTCATGTTGGGTTTTATACAGTGTGTGTATACTGTATGTTTTCCCGCCTTTCTGTCTTGCTAATCTTTCTGGACTAATGAACTTACTGAGTGCAGCTGTGGTCAGTTCTGCTGACTCTAAATCTGCCAGGAAATGCCAGTGGAAATCTAATACATAATGTCAGCATAATGCATAGTATCACATAGTTGGTACTTATTGTTTTTTTGTTGGAATCTTGAAAAGTCACTTTAGGTTAATGCTTGAAGTAACTTGCTAGTCGGTACATTCGGTGTGTGCTTGCTATCTGACTCCGCATTTACTGCAATCAAACTAATACTGTGCATTCTGTTAACAAGGTTATCCAGCAACTAAAATGTTGCTGGATTGTGTTTGATTATTTCAAGAAAATTTGATTATGAAAAATCTACCAAGTTCTAGAAATGTGTTATCCAGGTCTGTCTGTTAGGTTTGTCCACAATTGAATTATCTCAACAACTACTGGATGGACTGATATTAAAATTTTGCACAGATATTCACAGTCCTCAGATGACATATCCTTATGACTTTGGTGATCAATGGACTTTTCCTCTAGTGCCATCATGAAGTTCACCTTTATGATTTTGAGTTAAAACTATTGGATGGACTGCCATAAAATTTTAATTCCTGCCCCTTAGCTTTTCATCTAGCGCCACCATCAGAGCAAAATTTTAATCTTTTCAGTTTTTGACCAAATACCTGCAAAACATTCCCATCAGCCTCAGCTGTACTTTGTGTTGCTAATTAAGTAAATATTAGCATGCTAAACTAGGATATGAACATAGTAAACACTATCTGCCTAGCATCAGCATGTTAGCATAGTCATTAGCATTTAGCTTTGCACAGAGCTGCTAGCATGACAAGACTTCTTTTTATATTTCTCACACAGAAAACTTTAAAAAAAAAAAAAAAAAATGCTTCAAACAATTTGAAGTTTCTCACTTGGCTCAGTCACAAAGTGAGGAAAAAGTTTCTAGTGAGTTTGATTGGAACATGTGCAGCGAATGGTTCCCTCGTTAGCTTAACGATGTACAACTGACAAGCTTCTGTTTTTGTCCATCCAGGGAAAGTCTAGAGGCAAAGTGCGACAGAGAGCGGCCGAGGCAGAGAGCGCTCAGACACAGAGGAAGGAGAGAAAAGGCTGAGCGCTCCAACTGAGAGTGTGCCAACAGTCACTTGATATGATTAAAGTATCAAGTGGCATGAATACAAAAGCAAAAGCATATGCCATCTGAAAACACACCAAAAAAAGCTGCAAAATATTTTTTTTCTGTGTATGTACTGAAATTAATATACAGTATAGGTAAGAGTTATTAAATCTATTCTATGTTGATTCTATTCTTAAAGAATAAAGATGTGTAATAAAGAAATTGTCAAACTTGGATGTCAGTGTTCAGCTTTTGTGTGTAGATTTCTGTTAATGTTAAGCACCATCTCATGAACTTAATGATGTCATGCAGCAGAGCACAACAGGATTATCATGTGCTGAATAGCAATCAATAAATACCTGGTTTTCAACTGAAACCAGAGTCAATATAGGTCCAATAGTGTTTATAATAAGACCTCTACAGCGGTTATATTAACATTCAACCTATTTTGAGTATTAACTTTATGATCAGTTTTCTGTTTTTTAATTGGTTATGATAACAGCTATGATTAAAATTCAGTAGGTAGATCACGTTATGGTTAAATCTATACTACATTAGACTGAATTTTATTGTTCTAAAGTTGTTATTTTAAAACTTTGTTACACTAATCAGGGGCTTTTATAGCAATAGTTTTATATATCATATGTCCATATTTCAAGTTGTAAAGTTGAACTTTGATCTGCACTTTGTAAAAAAGGTTCAAAAGCATCCAAGCAAATCCAAATATGTTGAATGGAAAATATTACAATATTTATCCTAAATTACTATTTAATTAAATAATGCTGTCTAATAAATGTGTTATTACACATATAAAGAGGTTTCTGGTGACCCTTCTGCATATTAACAGTCTAGGATTAATAAACTATCATATCAGTATTTGATTATAAACTCAAAAGCTGAAGGAAAAAATGGGACAACCTACCAGTGTGTCATTTTTCAGTTTGTATTAAGACAAAACAAATTGGTGAGATGTTATTCACACGTTCACATTTCTTGATTTTTACTTAGCTTCTTTCCTTTTCCACAATCATATATTTTCTGGAAATCTAAAAGCTAGTATGGTTGGAATAAGAACAGAAAGAGTTAATGCTAGGCTAAAACAAGAAGACAACAAATTAATATATTTAATAAAATCACATCTGAATTGCAGTTAATTTAGGAGAGTCTCTCTGTTTTGTATCACTTCGTTATTCATTATTGCACTGTGATCCGTTGCTTTCAGAGGTCCTCATATCTCTTCACAAAGAAGATGCATACAAGTCTGCATGGAAAAATCATCATGTAGTTTGCATATTAATTACTGTGTGCAAAAAAGTGTTGGACTGTTGAGTGTTTTTTGCTGGAGTCGTGTCAGTTTTATAGACATACATTTACATGTGTATTACTACAGGAATAAATGTGTTGCTGGATGTATGAAAAACGGAGTGTGAGACAATTTTAAGTGTCACCAAAGTATTCACGGTTCATCAAAAATCACTTTGGTCACTAAGCAACCGTTTCTGTCATTGACACCAAACCATCATCTTTGAAACAGACAAATAACGTCTCTGTCTAGGAGTATGTACACATTCTTCAGTGTTACTATGCAACTGCTAGCAGCACCAGCTGTGATGATTCCAGTGGTCAGTCTACCACAGCATCTGTATTTCATGGCCATGGTCGCTTGAGCTTTCTTGGTCACTCTTGGGAGGTTTCATCTTGGTCTGTGCTCTTTGGTTCCAATGTGACTACAAAACTCACGAGGCGTCTGCAGGCGGGGCACCTGCTTCACTGACTCCTTCCTCCAGGATTTCTCTGACTTGTTCAAGACTCTCAGCCTGCCGCACTAACTCCAGTTTCACCTGAAAGGGGGGAGAGAGTCAAATACTGTATGTCTATTGATATAATCTTTGTGGATGAGTTTTAATTATTTGAAACGGATTCATTTATGTTTCTGTAAGTCATAATAATAATTTTCACCATCCTCCGCTAATTCTTACCTGCAGCGACTGTGAGAGCTGCACAAAGTCCCTCTGAACAGTCTGGCTGGTGTCGACCTGGGAGCGCAGGCTGATCACTTGACTGCGCAGCTCCAGACATTGCTGCTGCAGGGCCGCCTGACAGCCAGAGACAAGAATAAGATTAAAACCCCTCTGTGTCAGTAACCTGACGCACCAGATGGTTTATTACACCAAACCATCTGAGAAGTCGTACTTGGAAACTGTTTGGAAAAGGGCAGGCACTTCCAAAAAATACTTGGCAGGTGATTAGATGAATCATCTGTCTATCACCATCTTATTTTGCAAGGCAGTTGGATTTGTGACATCACTGATTGGTCACATTGGACACAAGCATATAACTTGACAAGATGGATTCTTGCGTGATCTTGTGAATCCAGCTGCCTAACAAGGTAAATGTATGTAATATATGTATGTAAATGTAATATAATAACATATACAGTGTACATACATGCTGCTGTTTAAAGTATTCACAGTATAAAGGTAAATTAAATTCTACACATCAACTCTCATTTCAGTCATATCAATATATAGCCCACCACTATTAGTCACAAGTGTTCAGTTTTAATATATAATAATAATAATAATATTAATAATAATATTAATAATAATAATAATAATAATAATAATAATAATAATAATAATAATAATAAAAATAATAATAACAACAACATAGTGACAAATTCTATTATAAATCGATCAAATCACTTAATATTTCTGCTCAGCCATGCCACCAGAGTGAAAGCCACAAGTGTAAACAACAACATGAAACAGGTTGGATTTACTTTATCATTAGTGAGGGTCTTGTTGTTGCTCTGCACATGAGAGAGCGCCACCCGCAGGGCTTCAAGTTCAGTGCGGCAGGCCAGCAGCTCAGCCTGCAACTGGTCCTTCTGAACCTGGATCCTCTCCGTCTCCGTCTTCAGACTGGAAAGCTGCACTGCAGACAAAATCACAAACAAAAGCTCCATAACATTCATTTCATTCTATGTAATGTCTGTTTATTATTTGAATGTGTATCAACATACAATATCTGAAGAGATTTAATGGATTTGAATTTTTTATTTTTTTACTTTTTTTTTTTTTTAAATGGTGAACTAATTTCAACCTTCTTCCAATGCTGAATGCTGATTGGATGTTATGTAAAGGCATGATTGAATCAACTGTGTTTTCACTATTTCAGAGGCATCTATACTGCATAGCTGTGACACCGATGAGGGCTGGATGACCAAATATATTTTGTCTTTTTATCTTCTGTAAATTAAGTGACTTCTATGTCATTATTATTATTATTATTAAAGGAAAACTACTATTAATTTCAAGTTGGGTTTAATTTTCCTACTTTTGGGCTATCAATAATAATAATAATAATAATAATAATAATAATAATAATAAGTACAATTTGTTCACTCACCTTCTAAGACTTCTGATGATCGTGGTTGCCAGTGAGAGCAGGCAGGAAGAGAGAAATGCAGGATTAAAAGTCAGTCAAGAGACCTTAATAATAATAATAAAACCTTAATAATAATAATAATAATAATAACAAATATAAAGCACAGACCATTCTCCTCTGCCCGGGTGTCCAGCTGCTCCCTCAGGTTGACAATCTCAATGCGAAGGCGCTCCTCACAGTGCGCCCCCTGCAGGTTAAAGCTCAACAGTGAACACACAACAATACCTCCTATAAAGCTGTGTATCTGAGGCTGTCCTGGTGTCTGAAGTATATCATCTTATCATTTACCAATCAGAAAGGTTCAAATACAAACACTATGTGACCAGCTGTACTGCAGGACTTATCAAATTAAAGGAATCAAATAACATGATAAAACTAGCAACTTACTAAGAGGAACTCTCTAAACAGACAGATGAACGTCAAACTGGTTTTTGTTCCCTTTTCATTTACAACACTACATAAAACTATTCTCTAAATACTGGATGTGACTCATATATGTGAAAATATCTGACTAATTACGCTACAATCCATGTTTATGTGACTTGTTACTAAATGGATTCTAAGTGAGGGTTTTATTGGGCAGATAAACTGTGAAAAGAAAAACCTGGAACAGTAATCGTACCTGCAGTGTTGCTGGGAATGTCGAGCTGGACTCTGGTCCCTCATCCTCAACCTCCTCTCCTTTCAGTCTGGACAGCTCACTGCACATCTTCCTCTGGGAGAGGGACAGCTCTGCCTGGACTCACACAAAAGCCATCACACACACACACACACACATGCAGGTTTGAACACCTACTGAATAAATAGCTTTTTGGCTGACACACAAATACCTGGTACGCAAAGTATTTACACAGACTCGCCTCGGGAACCAATTTACCACTGTTGACTTGTTCGGTGTGTGATGGATGAGTGAGTCATCATTCACATGAGTTACAAATTTGTGGTGAGAAAACAATTAAAGAGATGTCACTTCATTATACTCTTGGCAAGGTTACATTTAGTTTAAATAAGACTTGACACAGTAAAGTTTGACATTATTATCACTCACCAGTCGACCCTGGACTGCGTTCTGTGATAGGCTAAAAGATTTCTGTAAATCCTGGAGAAGGGCCTCTGAAGTCTGGACCTGAGACTGGAGCACTGACACCTGAACACACACAAACAAATTATCATGCCTATAAGTCTGCATGTCAGCTTCCCAGTGTGTCACTGGCTCACACCCTACACACTCACAGGTGTAAACTCATAATCAGAGGAGTGTCGCCCACCTGTTTGTGTGTGTGGTTGGTCTGTGTATCCAGTTCTTTCTCCAGCTCCTCCTTCTCAGCCTGCAGCCGACTCACCTCCCCGCGCAGCTCCGATACCTTCCCAGCACAACATAAAAATGATGAATGTTGCTTTTTCTAAGACAAATCTGTCATAAAATCCTGGACAATAATCCAACACAAGTATAAAACCGGACTTTTGGAACATATATTACAGTTTTAAACCCGAACCTGAGCATTAAGTGTATCCCAGTCACTGTGCGTGACCAGTCGATGTCCAGCGGGCGGCAGGTAGATAGCTTCAGGCACCAAAGTTCCCGTGGAGACCAGCGAGTCGGTGTCATCCTGAGAGTGGAGTTTTCTGGGTAGAGAGGGCGTGTCTAAGGAGAAGGAGGACAACGAGGCCGAGTCGCAGTGCCGCAGTGAAAAATACCCCTCTGATGTAAGCGCGGTGCCTTCTCCTTCCGCCACCGCTGCCGCCTCGAGCTCTGCCGATTGGCTGTGCGTCCTGTCCGTCGGTGCCGCCGCCTCGGCGTGTGTCAAGCTGTTTGCGATCGATGGCGATGATTCATTACTGGCAGCTTCTGCTTCCATTCTGCTTTTCCTTCCGCTGATCTAACAGGTGGAGAGAAACAAAAAGGTGGGACTGAGTCCAAAACACTTGCAAACAATTTTGGGAAAAGACACACACACACACACAGTTTCACACTCACCAGGCTTTGTCCGCTGGCTCTCCTCCACTCCACTGGCTGAGACTGCATAACAGCGATCCTGGCTTCATACTGCGCTACTGTCTCTGAAAAACACAACAGGATAATGCAATAATGATGACACCGCTGCATTTATGCAGCTTAAAAAGAAGAAACTGAAAGTCTTAGACTTAATTTGAAACTACACAAACAGGAACTGAAAACAGGTTGTATGGCTGTTAAGTTCTCAGACATTATTACAACTCTTTTAAAATCCCCATCACTGCAACACATTAAAAGGTTTCCAGTCACAGTTAGAAAACTTCTGCATTCATTTACTGTAAGTTTAGGTGTAATAATACTTTCTCTTCCACTCTTCCAACAATCAATAACATGCTGTAAGCGCTAAGAGTGGAGATGCAGATTCTACTTCTTGGTTAGTGCTTTCAAAGGCCAGGCATCTCTGTACATACCTGACTTGATTAAAAGATAAAAGCCAAGGTCTGTCTGCTGTTCTGGAGAGGCTCTTAAGTTGTTGAATGAAAACAAAAAAGTCAAAGTTTGCATTTTCCTTGGGGACATTTACTGAACAACGCTCCAAACCCAACTTGTGTTTGTGTTTGTAATGCTGTCTTATTATGTGACATCATCACACCAGGCGCACACAAGGAGTGTCACAAACACACTGTAAACACACACACACACACACACACACACTGACCTCTGAGAGCCTCCTGCAGAGACTGAATCTCTTGATCACATTGTTTTTGCAGCTCTGCCAGTTCCTCCTGTTTGCTCTGGTCACAGATCGTCGCCACACCCTGCCAGTGTTCGACCTGAGCTCGGCACTCGGCTAGTTGGGCCTGCAGGCTCGTCTCTATGAAATGATACACAGGTTGAGGTGTGTTACCCTTCACTATGCTGTTTTGAGTTGCACAAATATGGGGTACGGTGAGGTTACAGGTAATCAGACAAGACTTTGAAATACTGAACAATACAAGAATAGCTTATTGAATGTCTTTGATCTTGATGCTGAGAAATTCTTTACATCTTTCAGTTCTGTAAAGCTATGAAACATGTTTGTTGCTCTCATAGTGAAACTGCCTGACAGTTGCCTAAATATTTTACATGAGCCATGTTATGGTCTGTGTATTCACAACATCTTGTGATGGGGGACAAAATTTACAGTCTGTGTTCTATGCAAATATATATTCATAAGTTTATTTCAAGTTATAATGAGACTCTCAGCTGTCTGCATTAATTAAATCAAGTGTAAATCTTCCAGAGTTTGTCATTTTAATACCAAATTCCCTTTTCCCCCCTTTCTCTGGAAAAAAGAGGCAGTAACACAAAGTGAGAGTTTGGTACTGAAGTCAACGTAACTTATGTAGACATCGAGCTGGCTGTTAAAGCTTCACATTAGCTTTAGATAAACATTGGAGCTTGTCTTTACACAGAATGAGGACTGTGGATTTTGTCCCCAATCAATTACAATCCCCTTATGGTCAATATGAACAGGAGGAATCATTACAGCAAGAAAAAAACTGTACAGATGAACACCTGGTTATTGCTTTAAGATATAAAATTAGATATACCTTTTCATTTACTGTACTTTAAAATGTCAAGTACACATGAAGGGTACAAGTATCATGCAAATAAAGTACTTTGAAGCTTCAGAGTTGCTGCCAGTATTTTGTACATTATCAAGTAAGCAAACACACACCTCTTTATCTTTCTTGGACTGTTGCTGTTCATAAATATACTCATGTCAAGGGCAGTTGTGCAAGAAGTACTCAGATCCTTTACTTAAGTTAAACTACCAATAACGCTCCAAAGGGTCCCCAGATAAATTGGAGGGGTCAAGAGATGATTAATGGGGGAAGAAAAAAAATTAAGTTCTGATGCACAAATCAGTGTGAAATATTGGATCATTTGAACATCTGTGGTTGAGCTGTTAACAACTCATTGGCATCTGAAATGTGACTCGACTACACACTGCTTTTTGTAAGACGTCAAAAGCCAAAAAGATTGGAAACCACTGGTTTCATCTTTAACACTCTGTAACTGAAGCTGTCAAATAAATGTAGTGGAGTAGACAGTACAATATTTCCCTCTGAAATGTAGTGGAGTGGAAATATAAAGTAGCATCAAATGAAAATACTCAAGTAACTCAAGTACCTCAAAATAGTACTGAAGTGCAGCGCTTGAGTAAATGTACTTAGTTACTTTCCACCACTGGCTAAAGGACCTACATTTTCTACGCTACGTTACTAATAACTACGATTTTGTCAAAGGGATATAGAAATATGTAACGCTAGCTAGCTCATTTGTTAATATGACTAACTTTAGTAAAGTATATGCTAGGATAATAGCTGTGAACGAAGTTAAACAGCTCTCAAGTTATGTTAATGTCATCAGAGTGAAATGACAGCTGAACTGGATTTAAACTCACTTTGGTCAGGACCAGTGGACCCGTGGACCAGTGGTTTATAAAGGTCCCCAGACCCAAGTTTGGGTAGAAATATAGTGTTAGCTCGCGGCTAGCTGCGCCCGTTCGTTTCTATGATCGGCGATGCTAACTGCTAACACATAGGCCGTTTATTGGCAACCTGACTCACCATCAACAGGTTTCACTGAAGACCAGCAACAAGTTACGAGTAAATATTCACTGAAATTCAAGGTGTGCGGCCGTCAGCGTCACCTCACAGCCAATCCCATTACATATAAAGCAGATTATTGTTTAACGCTGTGGTTTTTATTACCTGAGTCTTCACTCTTTGAGCTCATCTTCTCGTCAGACAGCTCCATCATCAGCGGGGCGTCCGACGAGAGAAAAGACAAATATAAACGTCTATGAAAAGTGCGAGAAACCCGCCGCAGTCATTTTGAACAAGCACCAGGGCTTTTGGTGACAACTTCAGGAAACAACTTTCCCCGGTCTAAGCCTGCGGAAACACGTCAACCTCCTTCCTGTTCACAAATGCCTTTCTTTCTTCACTGAGGTTTAGTTCTGCGTTTAGTTTGACCGCTTCTCTGTTTGTTCAGTGCCAAGAGAAGTGGTCACACTTCTGTTTTTTTGTCATTGTTACACCCAGATATCCTCTCTGGAGAGTCATGACCAGTGATTGGTGACCCCTGGAGGTCACTGACCCAAAATTACACTTAAAACTGACACGTATTTTTATCTGTTGCTATATTTTTTCATTCTTTTTTGCTTGTTTGTTGTGGAGGTTTTCTTTGTTTTGTTTTGTTTTTGCAGATGGGATATTGACATAATTCAAATTACTAATTCAAATACATACCCCCCCCCCCCTTCTTATAGTCCTGTCATAACCAACAACACTCAAATTTCCCATTTGATGTAATAAAATAAGAAAACAAAGTATGCTCTAATAATACACATAATTACATGCTTTCAACTATATATAGTATGCCATAATGAGAGTAATATTGAGGTGTCAAAGACATTTTCTCTCTAAATAAGGATACCCTCTGGTGGATGAATACTGCTACAAGGGAGGTTTATATGTTCATTTTAACAGTAATGAATGACCAGAGGCAAGACCAAGCACTTTCAAAGTCTGAGACGTCGGGCCTCCCCTCGGACAAAGCTTGGAAAAAGACACTCCCTCGCTCAGTTCCTGGATGCCTATGGAATCATGACTATGTTATTTGATCCCTGACTATGGGAAGGTGGGAAAAACAGTAAAATTCCCCAAAACTACTGTTTCTCTCAACTATCTCTTTAACCAAATCACACACATTTAGGCTATTCTACATGATATCCTTTTGATAAATAATGTAATAAATAATGTAATATTTCTTCACTTTCATTCACTGAACCTCCACTGAAACTGTTTGGGGCCCCCACTCGTTGAGGTCCACTTCCTCCTTTGAAAATCTCTGACTTAGACATAATATGAAGTTGTGTTTCTTCCTGAATCTGTCTTTTCATTTTAATGCACTGTATTTCATGATTTCTCACAACACTGGCAATATTACCCTTCATCACTGTTCCCAATCAGAAGAACAAATACAGCCTGAAAACTCCTTAGGATGCATTGATTGCCCCTCACCCAAAAATTCATTAAAAATTACTGCAAATGCTTTTTTTCAGATCCACCTATCCCTTCATCTATTGCTTTATTTGCCGATTTGTGTCTAAAAGTGAAAAGGATGTTAGAAATGGTGTTGCTGTGTAATGCTGATTTGAGTTGCTTTGTCATGGCTTCATTCACAACTTACCATAAACTTGAGGAACTGTCTGATCCTACCTTTTCAACAACAACGGCAAAAAACATCTGCACAGTCACCCATGTGCTTTGGAGCTTGTGCTTTAACAGTACAAAGGACAGAATCAAATTTGTCTGTGTATTATCAGCTTTACCCTTTTTGGCCCTCGTGTTCTGAAGTTTAATGTCCTCTATGTGGTAAGTAGGTTATTTTCATACTGCATGCTGATATGATGTGAGGTCCTCTGTTGTCCCTCTCAGGGAAAAGGTCATGCAATTATGCAGTGTCATGTGCATGATACACATCAAAGTAAAAACAAAACAAAAAAACAGTAAACTTGAGAGGGACTTGATCATACCCCACATATTACCCTTAATTACCCTTCTGTTTAAAATAGAAAGGCTCTATTCTAAGTAACCAATTAACTTAAATTGTTCTACATTGTGACACAAGTGGAATAAGTTACACAGATGTTTGAAACCAGGCTTAATATTTACCTTGAAACTAGGAAATCAGCAGCAGCTCGGGTGTTTCAGTCTTTTTGCACCTGCTTCCTTTGCTTGACAAAGGTATTTATATACAGGCTTGATAGTTTCCTGTGTTTGCCTTTCAATAAAAACTACACAGAACTTGAAATGACTGTGTTCTCCACCAAGTGGCAGCTGCAGGAAATGAAGACTTTCAGCTTTCAAACGGTTAAAAATCAGTGACTACAGCAGAATCCTTACATCCACATACTGTGGCCAAAAGAGTGGGTGTTTTCACTGAACTGATTAGAACTTTCCAGTCCTCATCTCTCCTGCACGCCTCTTTGATTTTCATTTGCTTATCTTGAAATCTGATATTTATGCGTCCTTCCTCTGTATCATCCAGGTGTGGCAGAGCAACTGTGGAGCAGAGAACACATGTTGAAGAGGAATATGGGTACACATGTCTATGCTTGTTATACATTGGGAACTTGAGGATTATATTGCTCTCAATCTAAACACATTTTTCTATAGTCGCGATTAATTCTGTAGTTGCAGTAGAGGCAGAGCATTATTTTCCATCTAAAAAGGAAATCAAGATATATAATATGGTCTAAAATGTCACACTTACTTCAGGCCAACTTCAGAGTCAAAGAAGTACAAAGAAATGATCAAATGCACAATTTGAAATGTGAAAATCACTGTTGTAAAGATTTGTTTGAACTTACAGCTCCAAAAAGCAAAATCTCAGTAAAAAGTCTCATCGCTCATTATATTGAACATTGCTTTTTATTTAAATCATTTGTAATTAAAACATGGTCACAATGTAGGAAAGAGATATACAAAAAGATGATCTGGTAACCAATAAAATGTTCGATTGCTGGTTTACAATCTCTATTTCATACAATAGCAAACCTTATGCTAATAATTGAATATTCTACTTGTTAACTAACAGACACTCATGTAGTGAACTGGATTTATACCAAATCTGCAATTTCCTGATACAAAGCAGCCAAAGTACTGTATAAAATGCTGGTCAAAGTCTCAAAAAACGGTAACTCATACAAAGTGACTCACGTAAACCAGTGCTATTTGTTGTTTAACCAAAATACAATTTCTCTGATAAAGCAATACTATAAATAGTTTGAACATTTATAAATATCTTAAGTGGTATAAGCCTGGATTAATGGTTGAATGGAGCAGAGGCACAGAATACATGTATAAATGTTCACAACAAATAACCAATCAGTAACAAAAGCTCATTTTGCCTTAAGGCCAAACCTGCAGGTAGTGTGGTTTAACAGTTTGTACCGACATTATCTAATTGTTAAATGGTATTACAGTATGAACAGCACCAGAACTCTGAAGGGTTTCTATGAGTGTACAAAGATACAGCATCGGGTGGTCGAGTGACATTTCATTTGGTCCCATGTCGCCCTGGAGATGCTGAGTCTTTAGCGTACATCTCAGTCTTTCTTTACAAGTCCATGTCATGATCGCTGACACTCTGGCGTAGATAGTCTTCATACAGCTTCTTCTACAGGGAAAGAAAATAGATGGTTAAACATACTTCGATACTGCCTTTTTATTGCCAGTAACATTTAAGTATCAGTTACACACACTAACACACACACACACACACTCTACCTTTTTGGTCTTGACCACTTCCTGAACGTACTCCAGCTTCTCCTGCAGTTGCCTTTTCTGTTTGCCTGACAGAGTTGGCCGAGTCCTGCGTAGAATCAAAAAGGGAAAACACGTCAAAGTCCAAGAATTTGATCAGATTTCTTATTAACATAAACTGAAGTTAGAAAAAAAAATGTCATGAGCAGTGTTGTAAATCCACAGAGCCCTAATCACACTCAGCTGCTTGACAGGAATCTACTACAAGTGTCTGAAAAACTAAAGTACTTAAGAAGACAGATTTTTTTTGCTTCCTTTTCAAAACTTAGGCGAGATCATCTACTTGATCCAACAAGAAGAAATCGTTACAGTTGCAGAAGAGTGCAGTTGAGTAAAAAAAAAAAAAAAAAAAGAAGTTGAGATTTAAAAAAACAGGAAAGGAATGAAGAAGTTGAACTAAGTCGCATTTGTCAATTTGAGATAAATAAACAGAAAAAACAGGATTAAAATGTAAAGTAAAAAAAAAAAAAAAAAGGATAAGCATAAAACAGGATTGAGTGTGTTACATTACATTAAATTAGAGTCCTACCTGAAGGAGAAGCGTGCGATGATGAGCAGGAGGAAGGAGAGGAGGACCAGTCCGCCACAGCTGTAGAGCTGCTGCTCCACAGAGAGTGACCAAACATTCTCACTATGGGAGTCCTGTGAATTACAAGAATTAGATTTGACTGCTTTGAACATAAACTGCGTGTGTGCAGCTTGTGAATGTTTGTCTCACGCACACAGTGTCACACCACCCCAGTGAGCTCTCACCATGTAGAAGTCCGAGTGCTTCCTTGCCTTCGCGGCCCAAAGCCATCTCCAGCAGCTCCTTGGACAGAGTGCCCAGTACCAGTAAGGCCATCAGAGCCAACGGGAAACTGAAGCCCAGCAGAGTCAGGAAGCAGCTCTTGCAGCGCGCCGTCGGTTCTCAACACTGGTCTGCCTGTGAGAACAGAGGGTCGAGATTATTCTGTGAAGGCGTCATTTTATATGATTTCTAAATATAAAAAAGGATAATAATCTCTTTAAGATTATTAGAAGAATAAAAGGCCTCCCAAAAACAGCTACTGTCGACCTGCATGCCCCTAGTGGAATTACAGGGAATAGCAACATCTAAAACTACCAGGATCTCCTGGAAGGGAGTGTCATACAATAAAGAGAGTGTGTGTGTGTGATGTGTGTGTGTGTGTGTGTGTGTGTGTGTGTGTGTGTTACCTGTCATTAGTGAGCGTATCGGTGATGGCCTCGCTGAATAATCTCACAGTCCTTCTCCAGGGAGTTGAGCGTATTCTGGACTGTTTGGTAATGGTTTTCTCGACGGTTGCGACACACCTCCTCGATTTGGTTGACGCAGCGACTTTGGCTAGGGACAGCAAACAACAGACAAAAAAAATAAATGTATACCTATCAGGTAGTTTATACTACAGGATGTTATTTGAAATGACGTGTAAAGAGCGAGTTAAGGGAGCAGAGGTACGAGCCTAAAAAGTTGAGGATCACTTTGTTAGTCTTACCTTGTTTGGACTAGGGATGTAGATGGTGGGGCATGTCGAAACCACATTTGTTGAGTCCCGGTCGCTTGCAGAGGCTCCTGGACAATCTGCATCATTACTCTCTGAAAAAAAATAATCAAGTCATTCAGAGGAAGACAGAGTAAGGACATCATTTCCTGTTTTTTTAGTATCATTGAAACAATATCTAGTAATTCTGTTAGAAAGGACTATATTTGATGAGGTGAATGTCCATTTACTGGTGTGTTCTGTTCTCCTCGATACTTGAAACAGACCAGAGCTGATAAAGACACTTGGCAGCAGCTTTCAGCTACCCACACACTTACACATGAAGAGGGTATGTTCTATTCTGGTTTATCAGTCCTCATAGAGGGGCCCTTGGTCTAACAATATAAAGCAGTGCGTGTGATTTTTTTTCTTGTAGATGTAAATGGAGACTGCTTCTTTAAGTTCTACACAGGTGACTGAATATTATGTGTTTGTTCAGTTGAATGTAGAAGGGCGTTGCTGTACATACCTGTCTGTCAGACTCTCCGCCGGGCCTCGTCAGCCTTGCTCAGGTAAAAATGCAGCCGATCTCCGTGTTTCTCATTCAGGCTCTCCACAATATTGAGGGTGCGCTTGCACAGAGCCTGACCCATTGGGTCAAAGAAGACCAGAATCAGGTCACAGAGATCACCTGAGAGTGACAGTGGGAAAGAGTGTTACTTAACTCCCTGTTATTGAACTGCATGGTATTTTAAGCATGATGTCATATATGTATATATGACTGAAGTTTCTGAGTGATATTCATTAAACTGATGTCTTTATAATTTTTTTGTAGTTGAAAGCATGATTTCATTTTAACCACTCCACAGAATGAACATAGTCAGTAGAGCTGCCTGCCTCAATTTGTACCCATTTTAGAGAAAACATTTTAAAATAACTCGGTTTCTCAACACCAGCTGTCACAATACCATTAGGAGAACCTTGATAACTACAGTAAAACAGAGAAGGTCAGAAACTGGTAACCCACCCAGCACAGGATAACCTCGTCCACATCAAAGGGATACTTCATATCGCCATCCACCAACCCTGGTGAATCCACAAAAGTCACCAGGCTGAACCGTTTCTGACGCGACGTGCAGATCTCTGTGCTCAAATACTCCGAAACACCTAGAAATCAATTGAGGAAGATCAGAGAATCAAAATCAAAGAAAAAAAAAAAAAAGTACCACCATAGCGGATGTTGATAATTTAACTATTAACGTTTGATACTGATCACCTAACATTCAAATAAAACATCATGAAGCCACATGGCCATTGCACTAAAAGCAAAGTTCCTGTGTAAAGTGCAGCACAATAACCTGAATAAATGACAATCTGTTTGTCTTCAGTGTTTTAACAGGATAAGAACTGTGTGGGTGTTGCCACAGTGATCCCTTATGTCTCTTAATCCATTTTGTTTTTTGTTGCTGCGTCCTCAACAGTAATATAACAGTGAAGGAAGTATAAAAAAAGACCACAACAAAATATACAGCAAATCTCTTGGGCGCTTTGTGAATGCATCAGTGTGACAGCAGCCCGAGGGGGGGAAACAGAGTGCGCCACTGTGATGAGTCTCCTGAATAGCACAGGGAGGGAATGTGATTCAAGCTGAAAATCTCACCTTTGAACTGTTGCAGAGGCTTGAAGTGTGGATACAGATGAAGGGTGGCATTTCCCTAAAGAAAAAAAAAAAAACAGAACCACATCAGTCAGAGATAGTTTGTGAACTATCTCTTGTGAACTAGGTGTCACGCTCTCCACAAGTACTCAATACAAACGTTAAGTGTTTTTATAAGAATGTGCTCACTGTGAGAGATTCTCTCTTGCGCCCACTTGTCACAAAGCTGAAGCCTTGGGTCTCAATTGCCACTCCAGTGCGCTGAATGTGCTCTTCGACATACCTGACAAAAAAAAAAAAAGCAGAACACAAAGGACTTGTTATCAGACAACTTTGATGCATTGATGGAGGAGTTCATTATGTTCAATGTCCAATACAAATCAATTAAAACTATATTTATTATTAGTTATTTATTGGCTGACTCAAGTATTGACAGCAAGATCTTTACTACACTCACGCACCTATAAATTAAATGTTCATATAAATTGTATACGAAACCTGTGCAAGGACGGATGTAGATGAATGCTAAAGACACAAATTATACTAGACAAACAATACAACATGATATTTTCTGTTGTGCCCAGTTTGTAGTTTTATTCTGTTACATATATGGCATCATATCATTTAGTAGTTGGATCTTGGCTAGATGAATTTGTTCTCTGTAAAGTCCTCTGAGACACACTTTTGTCAAATATATATGTTACCAGTTGATGAAGGAGCTTTTCCCAGCAGAGTGGTTGCCCATCAGCAATACAGTGATCTTTTTCCTGGGCGCCAGCAACTTCACGCCAACAGTTTCGGCCACTGTGATCAAACCTGAACAAACCAGAGAACATGGTCTTAATAATCACTTATAACTAGTATACAATTTGAGGGGGGGGGGGGGGGGGGGGGGGGTGGGGGGGGGTTAGCACAATGACCAAAACACATCCCCCTTTTTAGCCAGATATCCTCCCCTAGTAGCAGAGAGAGTGCAGGGGCAGTTGAATATGTTAGTCTAGTCTGCCAGACATATTGATCCTTTATCTGACTGAGGTTGGTGCAAGTTAGAATTTATGCCCCCAAGCATGGCTCTGAAATATCAGTAGCCAAACTGTGCTGTGTATTGATAAATCCATGGTGCTTTCTGTGTTGCTGAAGTAGCAAACGGATTTGTAATTGCGCCTTTGTCTCTCAGTCCTGCCCTTTTGTCAGGTTAATCTTGGATCTGGTATATTCTCTAAACTATATACTGTAAATACTCAATTCTATATTATATTGTAGCATATAGTCTATATATTCTATAGATTAGTGTAGCCTTCAAGATCAAAGTGACAAATAGCAACATGCAGACGTGGAATAGTGAGAGGATCATAGAGACACACCGCAGCCTGCAGTATTCCTATAATAGTTCTATAATCATTCAGTAGCGTCTGTCCTGCTGAAAATACACCCACAGATCAAGCCATCTCTATAACAAAATATTTTAGGGGAGACATGACTACAGATATAGTTTTTACTATAGATGTTTGATGATAATCCTGCAGTCCATTGGGCCATCCCCCACTGTTAAAAATCACCTACTGCTCCTAGCCATCTTACACCTGGTGTGCTGGTTTTTGAAAAATAAAGATGTTAATGTCAATCAAGCAAAACTGGAGTCATCATGCTGTTGTTGTGGAGGCATCTGCAGGACTCAGGTAAGTCAGTCAAGATCATGATGACTTATCACATTAGTTGAATGAAGAAAAAAAAAGATCACAGAGGGCTCACATACATTTCAGTAATAAAATTTGGAAAGGCATAGATGGTAGACAATGGATATAAGTAACTACATGACACTTAATTCATTTCATGACAAGTCTCTTCATTTCATGACAAGTCACCAAGACCACAAAACTCTTATATATTATGAACTAACCTAAGTTACATTACAAAAATGCGAGTGACTCTGAGTTTATTAGTATTCATGCTCACAGTTATATGCTTACATGATTGTACATAATAAAAATATAAAACTATACGTTACATATCTACACACATATATATTCATACTCATACAAACTCATTTACATATATAACCAAGACTTCAGCTATCTATCTATTGTAAAACGAACTTAAGCTGATTCAACTGTTTGCTAAGTTAACTAGTCTCAGCGTTAATGAGTAACGTGAGCCAAATTTGAATCTAAATTGAAGCTTATTAGCTTTGCTAACAGTTAGCCTCAGGCAACAGAGATACCGTTAGTTTAACTACTAAGTTAGCTGGCTAACATCCAGTGAACAATCAGTTTCCTTGCTTAACTTTTTTATTAAATGGAAACATTGTCGAGTATGTGTCACACGTGCAAGGTATGTGTCAGCCAACTCACCACTGTCGGGATCCGTGTACAGCTGATGACAATCCCGCAAGATGCGCTCATCACAGGACACGCCGCCAGATATCGACTCTGCGTTTGCAGCAGTTCGGTTTTTGATTTTTCCAGACATCGTTAGACAATAATGATAACAGAGTTTCAAATGAATTCGTCAGAGCATCCACAGTGCACGACGCGCCCGGCAAGCAATGAACAAAGCCGGTATTTCTTGTTTGAATCACCCCGGTCTGCTGAAACCAAACACTGGCAGAAACGTACCTCGGCCACGTCGTCAGAT
Source organism: Euthynnus affinis (assembly GCA_029490765.1). Classification (NCBI taxonomy): domain Eukaryota; kingdom Metazoa; phylum Chordata; class Actinopteri; order Scombriformes; family Scombridae; genus Euthynnus; species Euthynnus affinis. Next base: position 17,776,770 of record CM055856.1, on the reverse strand, counting down.
TGAGTGGCTTATGTCGCACAGGCTTCTGGGTAATGTAGTTTGTCCGTTGAGTTAATGCAAACTGACCAATGAGTAGCCACTCAATAGGGAGACAATAAAATAAAGAAAGTAATTAAATGCTTTTTAATTGTTTTTATATAAATACTTAGCCATCCCTGACGCTATAACGCTAAACAGCAGCATCTGGATTAAATGTCTTTTTAATTCATGATATTTAGTGCAAGATAGGTGATTGACACAGATTGGGTGCAAGATAAGCAACAAAAGAATAAAACATTGAATAAAATGTAAAAAAATAAAAAATGTGGCTTAATACTAAATGTATGTGTGTGTGTGTAAGGATATAGAGGGGAAGGAGTGCAGAAGGGACAAAAAGAAGAAAAAAAAAAGATAGAAATGCCACAGTGCTGTCAAGAGGTATCTCTGGTTGGGTCCCAGGAACAAAGAGGAATAGGCTGTTGCAGAGGCTTGAAGTGACAGAACCAGATCAGTCAGAGATAGTTTGTGAACCAGATATCATGTTCTCCACAAGTACTGAAATCAGTTCTGAACTTATTAAGTTGGATTGGGTCCCACAGACGAAGAGGCGTGAGTGAAACCCAGGTGGACCAGGGCAACTGTGCCAAGGCAGATTTTTATTTATAGATAAAAACTTTGATCAAATGTCTTAATAGAATGTGTTGGTAACATGTCAGAGGGAAACAAGAAGTGATACTGAATTTCTTAAAGGAGACATTACATATTTACAAATGGAGGAAGGAATTTCATGTCTGTAATACATATTGCAAGCAGCCGTATACACACAGAAAGGGCTGTGTGCTACTCTTCTGCACCTCCTTGTCTGACTTACTGAGTTGTCCTTATATAGGGAAATTCATAACTGCAGTACAGCAGTATAACCTGCTGCTTTGAACAGACTATAGTTCAAGGTCACTCAGAAAAAAATACTCAATTTAGTAAATCATTACAGATCAAAACATCCTTTATAGAGTAGTCTGTGGAAATATTTGGGCCTGCATCAGGGTGGTGAAAAGAGGCATCCCTCTGCACACAGTGTAGACACCACACAACTGTCCAGTGTAAGACAAACACAATAAACAAATATTTGTATGTGATGCAGTTTAGTCCAAATGAAACATAGTTCAATTCCAATCCTTTAATCTGTCCATGACAGAAAAAAAGAAACAAAACCATTAATTGAATTTTCATTGGTTTAGTGGCACCTCGTAGCATCTCAAGTGTTACACAAACATTTGATGATTCTGGAGACATAAAGACAACTCCTGTTAAACAAACTGTAAGACAACAAATACATTGCATGATGTACAATGATCAGCTTAAAGACACATAGATTTTAAGAGGATAAACGCACAAATTAACTTAAGTTAATATCGATTTCCAATTTCAAGTAAAAAGGAAAACAGTATGAGCCGCTTTGAAAGAAATTCAGTACAAATTTAGAGAGGTGATTGACACAGGTTGGTTATAACATTGCCAATAAGCTATAACATTGGGTTATGTTATAGCTGATATGGTTCATATAAGCTATAACATAACATATAATAACTATAACAGCTTAAATACAGACAATCAGCGAATTCTTGAAATGCTGCTACTGTAAATGCTCCAGTGTTGCTGTGAACTGGTCCGCATGCACCTACAATCCACCAGAACTGAAAGTACATCTGTATGGATGTGAATATTCAAATTATACCACAAAATGTTCTTGTTAGAAGACTGAACTGTAAAAATAGATTTTAAAAAAATACCCTCCTCAAACAGTAGCAGTGGTATCTCATAGAACTGTTATGGAGCTAATTCAATGAATTGTTTCTTGTAGGAGGTTCCCACTTTATAAACCCAAGTACAGCCACATTCTCCCTCCATTCCCATAAGTGCCTCGTGGACATCCTCTCTAGTTTCATAGCATAAACAACACTTCACATCTTGTGAATCATTGACTTTTAATTCAGTGCGAAAACAAACCAAACATGATTTAATCTCTCAACACTGTAACTAAATTAAGCTAATTATACAGCTTGGTTGTCTGTTGTTGACTGCCTTTTGATGACAGAAACATTTGTGGGTTACTGTTTGTATCAAGAATCTTCCTCATTTAAGGCATAATTCTGCATCCCTGTTTCATAGCAAAGTATGGCCGGCTAGTGAGATGACACCTAACAATGTGAACATTTGGACAGGCAGGCTGTTGAGTGTGAGATGGCCTTTGCTTCCACCATCTGTTACCACTTGAAAACATGTTTGTCCTCTAGCTTCAGCTTGTCTGTGCTCAGTGTCGCTGCATGGCTGGCCTGTGAGGAGATCTTCATATTCTATTCACATGTAAAGATCAAAGTCAGTCTGCACTATTTCATTCTGATTACCCCCCCCTTATCACACTTAAATGAATGTGGTATGTGTTATGTTCAGCAGCTCATTGTGCTTGTTCTTAACACTATCACACTGAGTTAATGGGATCCTTGTTAACACCGAATACATTAGCATGATTTGCTCCAATGGAAATAATGTGGTCAGCCTCGTCTTTTGGTGAAGTGTGACACTGAACAGCATCAATTTCATGTTAAGCTTTCTCTAAGCAGTGAGTCAAAAGTTGTTGTTTTTTTTAATGGAGATGCACAGTTTTTTTTTCAACATAAGTCAAACAGCAGTTCTAAAATAATCGGAAAACTATGCAAACTTGCAACACCTCAACATGCTAGTTTCATTCATTTCACAAGATCTACTATATCAATCTTAAACTTCAAAGCCACAATGTTGCTGTAAAGTGTATAATGACTAAGTGAGTATAGTGAGTAATGAGATGCATACTACCATCCCTGTGATTGCTATGTTGAAATTAATGAGGGAGGATTCACGTAAAGGTTAAGCGTTATGCATCAAGTGTTCTCAGTGCACACAGAGCAACAGCACTCTAATGTCTCCTTCATCGTTACGCCAGAATAAAGTCTTTTGTCTTTGGTTACCAGTGAGCTTTCCTCTCTTTGGCAACCAGCTCCAGGAAATGGGAATGATTCGCATAGAGGGGGAAGGACGAGTCAACATCAACCCACTGGACTTGTCCTGCGTCATCGCCAGCTTGCAACGGCAGTTCGCTCACGCTGTCGCCTGCGGTAACAACAAAGATATCTCATCATAAAAAACTTGCATCTCTGTTTTTGCTTTGGAACCATAATCCTTTATTTAAAATATTCTGTAAGTTGCTGGAAATGTTGTGGAAAGAATAAAGTACTGGAGTATTAGAGCACATTTGAATAGTGACAATTAGGGGGAGAAAAAAAAGGAAAAATAAAATACTCTTCCCAATTATTGATACCTGTGTCATCATGGAAGTTGACAGCGATTGTCTCCATCCAAGCATTGTCAGTGTTTCTAGGATCATCCACGTAGCCTTTATAGACCTGAAGGAGGAAAAACACAGGCACTCATTTCACCACATGTACAAGCTCACTGTGTATTCTATTAGTTTTCCCTCATTCACAGTTAAAATATCACAGTTTGCATTAGTCTTCGTCAGTTGCAGACCTGAAACCCAGACGACTGGAAGAGTTTGGTGATGCGTTTATGGATTTCTGCTCTCTCCGATGGCGAGACTGCTAGCGAGTTCAAAGCCTCTTCGGAAAACTCCCGCTGCAGTGTGAGAGAAACCTGCTCCCCTGGATCCACCATCCCCTACAAAACACACATGTACACTTGGATGTGAATCCACTTTTGTTGTCCTTGAGCTTTCTTGAACAGCTGTGATGATATCTTGATAGGCACAATGAAAAGCAAAAGAGCAAATGACACAATATAAAAATGAGTGCAAAACAACAGACACCATCGATAAAACTTTGAAAAACAAATGTAAAAGCCTCTAACCCCAGGAATGGCCCACTCCCCACAGTCTTTCCTCTTGATGGACACAAACTGTAGGATAGGCCGCTTGGAGACGGAGTGATCTATCTTTGCTCCTTCAGCGTCTATTTTCCATCTGCCAGACAAAATGTACATCAAGCCATCAGGCATTTATAAAAAATTAAAGCTGCAAAGTGCTCAAAGTGTTACCGACTCTTTTTCCTCTTTTGAATGATTTTTTTATGTAACTCAGCCGAGAAATTAACCGTGGTTAGCAAATATCTGGATAATACTCATGTGTAAAGTAAAGAGAACTTACCTGGTGACAATGGGATCTGCTGCGTGATTGGGTCCCCATCGACCCAGTAAACCTCTACCAGTCAACCCTGTGCGTCCACGAGGATTTCTGAATGAGTCAAAGATGAATTGGCTAATCATGTCAAATTCCTTCATAAACTGTTTTGAGAACATCTGTATACAAAAATGACTTGAAAACCCAAAACTAACATAAGAAATACTGTTACAACCATGAAACTCTTCAGTAAAGAGCACATAGAGCGCTTGTTATTTACTCTAGCCAACCATCTTGACATGTGTATCAGCATTAAAGCTTCAGTAAGAAATGTCTGAAATGAACATTAAATGAAATATTCAAGTATTGTGAAAGAGTTGCTGATAATACAGACATCACTGGGAATCAACATCCCAGACAGCACTTACTGCTGGTTGTAAAAGTAAAATTAGGTGCGGTTTGCAAACACGAGTCAAGTTGATACAATGACATTTTACTGTCTAGTTACTATCTATCTTTGAGTAAAACCAATTCAGATGACAGTGACTGAATGCAATGTTATCCAGGGGAAACCCCTATTTCTGTTGGTATTCAATAACTTACAGCGGTTTTCCATTTTCCACTTTGTAGCTGCCTTCAAAGCTTGTTCTGTCTACAGAACCATCCACAGTGTTGAACTTTGGAGAGAAAGAGCTGCAAAACATGAGAAAGTATTTTAACTGACATGAATAATCTTCAGCTGATTTGTGAAAACAAACAGTATATAGGGGAGAACAGGGTAACATGAGCCACTTTTTACATTTGATGATTTTACTGCAAAATGAAAGTGTATTTTGTTCAAATAATAGTTCTCATATATACCTCAGGTTGTTGAAAAAAAAAGTTAAAACAAGTTATCTAACAACAAGTTATCTAATTATTATGGTTTTATAACAATGACCCATCAAAAAGGTTAGTCCTATGGCACACTTACTCCAAGGTAGGGGTAAAATGAGCTGGGTAAATAGTGCTATAATTAAAAATTGATATAAAAATCAAACAAATTTGAGATCATTTTGAACTTTATTAATGCCATCAATTTAACAAAGGCAAAAACTCATACTTTTAAGTAAAATTATAGGTTTGTGTCCTGTTGTTCAACATTTTACCTAAACATTTTCAGTAAAGATTAAACTGTGATCTGTGTGTGAGCCACAAAAAGAATATGTGTGTAAATGTGCTTTTGTGTATACAGACAGGTGGTACCAGTCTGAGTGCTTGGCCCCTACAAGTGAGGGGATCTGGTGGCTCTGTTATGCTTTGGGGGGCATTTTGCTGGCATTGTTTGGGTCCACTTGTCCCCTTAAAGGGAAGGGTCACTGTGAATCAATACAAAGTTGTTCTGATTTATCATCTTTATCTATTATGAAACATGTCTATCTGATGGGAGTGGTCTCTTCCAGGATAACTGTAGTGGAAATTTAAAAGGAATGTCCTGAAGGGAAAGGCAGATAAGGACTTGGCCTTCAACTCTTAATTCTCAGCAGAGACTGGAAGAAACGCCCTAGAGTTACGGTGAAGAACTGTTAGGGTGATGAATATTCGATGATTAGCAAACTGCCTAGCAAACTGCCTAGCAAACTGCGAGATCTGGACTTACAAATATGTATTCTGGATATTACAATAAAACTCTGAAAGACAACTTGCTCTGTGAATTCATCTTAAAGTTACAGTGACTGAGTGCCACACCTCACCTTTGATAGTATATGTTAGGAACATTTTCACACAGGAAGCAAAGATCATTAAGTCTTACAATGAGCTTCTGACTATAAGGCAGTGTAACATAATTTAAGACAATAACATAAGTGTATATGTTTCCATTTCAATGACAGTGCCCCCATTCACAGGGCACAAGGGGTCACTGAATGGTTTGATGAGTATGAAAATAATGTGAATCATATGCTATGACCTTCACCGTCATCAGATCTCAACCCAATCGAACACCTATGGGAGATTACCATCATCAAAACACCAAATGAGGGAATATCTTTTGGATGAATGATGTTCATCCCTCTAGAAGAAATATTTTGGACTTAATAATTATTGACTGATCTATAACATACAACATACAGTATGTGTTACTCACCCAATATCAGGATCTGCCCATTCTGGCTTCTTTGCCACTGAGGGACTGGTATAGCTGACCGGATCGTACTGCGGCCAGTTCTGACTCCAGTCCACCTTGTCATCAGGCACAGGGAAGCGTTTGATTTCTGACCCTGGATACTGGGCACATCTTGACTTCACATGAGGCGCTGCTGAGGATGGCATTGCACTGACACTGGTCGCACAGAGTTTACAGCAACTGGTAGTAATGGGTCTGATGGTTTGACTGTTTCTGAATGGATGACTAGATGAGCAGGAGATGGCAGGCCTGCAGGGAGAGAAATACGAGATGTGAAAATCCTGTAAGAAAGTCTGCACGCTCCCTTCACTGCAGCAGCAGCAGCATAGCCCTGGATCCCCTCAACATCTTGGCTCCTAAACAAATTTTGGTAAAACCTTCACCTTAACCTTCAAGTAATAACAGCTGTTTGTGCCTAAATCTATAAAAATATATGTATTTTTTCATTTATTTATGTATTATATGATAAACTGACAACATATATATTCATAAGGAAACCCAGCACTTTACCATTAGAGCAGTAGAATCATGTCATGACAGCAGAATAACTAGTACATTAACTAACCGTTCACATCTCATATTAACATGACTGGTGTTAAATGGAAATAAAATATATGATTCTTCATAATAAGCCATGTCAATGTACTGTACTGATATCAAAAAACAGTTAGCTAATGGTAACAACTACTGTAACTTAAATCATGTCGCCTGGCACTGCCCATAACATCTGTGATTTAGGACTTAGACAGAAGTAGCTGCTGCAGCTCTTAACCATATCTACTGTTGATTAAGTGTTAGCTAAAAACCGAAACTGTCCGAATATCAGTAGCTTTTAGTTAATGTGCATGAATATTATCCTCCCATACCTTACTCCAGAGCTGCAGACGGTGTACGGAAGTCCGAGGAAGGTGAGCGCTAGACGAAAACCGCCTATCCAGTGTCGTCTTGGCATGAAATGTACCATTGAGTCAGAAAATCAATATTACAACACGCTTAACCAGTAACCAGGAAATGAATGCACTACCCAGCGTGGTGACATCAGGAAAGGGATGCGGTTACAGGCGCACTCGTTTCAATGATGATCAATATAAAATAAAAATGAACAAATCTTAGCACCTAATTTACTTTATTTCCTTAATTTTGACCTTAGTACCCCAAATTTCAGATCTATAACGTCTATAAATTCATTCAAAATCCAGAAACCCTGTTATTTTTGTTTTGGTTTCAATTTCCACACATTGTTTCGTGAAAAATTCATAAAAATAAATTTTTAAAAAATATTGATAAATAAAAAAAAAACAATTATTTCACTATCAAAACGGTTGAAACAGTAAAATTCATAGCTGTGAGGTGCTTTAATTCAGTTCAATTCAAATGTTATTTGTATAGCACAGTTTCATAAAAAGCAGTTCAAAGTCCTCTACATAGTAATAAAATACAGAACAGAAGGAGCAAACATGAGGTTACACAGAAAGATACATCCATACACATATATAGGCTATATACATAAATACACATATACAGTAGGTGTGTCCAACCTTTTGACTGGTAGCTACTGTACATATCATATCCCTATATCTGACCAACACTTGTGTAATTGTGAATTGGAAAGAGACTTGAGAAAATTTAGGTATTTAGGTATAAGTCAACAAATTAAAAACAAGTTTTCTCTTTGCTACATCATAGATTAATATCAATACCCTTACTTCCCTCAACTACTTCCCCCTACTCAACTATAATAAAAATGTTTTTATCATGTGATTTGTTATTCACCAGCACTGCTTTCAATAAGGGCATACTGCATATCACAGAAGAAACTATATTTCAGTGCTAATTTTTAGAATTTATTTTCTGAACACAAGAACCAAAATTTTCAACAAGGATGCAATGAAATTGCTCAGGGCCACTGTCTTTCATCAGTAGCTCACAGGGTCCTCCAGTTAGGTATAGCCTATTCACATTGTTTAATAAATTGTTTAATGAATAAATTTGATTTTAAAAATTACATAAAACATTTAAAAGAATTTATATTGACTCGTTTTTAAAATTCTACAATTACAAACTTCTTAATATAAAATATTATATAAAGCATTTAAGAGAGTCGATTGACTTTTAAAATATATTTCTGATGAATAAAATTTTAAAGTTTTTTTTAAATCCATGTGAGACTTCACTAAAAGAAGACCAACTTCCCCTGCTAAGGTCACATGATTTCCTGTCAACTGCGGAGGCAGAGGTCCATGATGTCTGCCTCCGTGTCCGCCATTTTGTCTGCAGCTAGATACTCTTGGCTGAATGTGCTGTGATGACATAAGATACTACAACATGAAATGCTACAATTGCTCCTCACAAGCACAAGCAGTCTGTTGATTTGGCCATTTCATATGGAAAAGTTGCAGTAATTTAGCAAATTTACAAGCTCTCGCAAATATTGTGGCGATTTCTTGAATTTTCGTTGATTATCGCGTCCGCAATAATCAAAATTTCCTGGGAGGGGGCTGATACACAATGAAAACGCCTCTGAGTTGATCTGTAGCCAATAGATGTGACCCCGCCCACGCAAGCCACCCTAGTAAGCATTTCTAACGCACCTGTATTACCGTAGTTTGGCACGCGCATTTACGCTCGGTGCTGAGACCAAATCCGCGCTCGTGCACGAAATCCATTTACACTCGGGCAGCAGAGAGGGCCGTGATCGTGTCGCTCTGCTCCGGCAATCAAACAATCCGCTCGGTTAAAGCCTCGGACGGACGTGAGACGGCGCAGCGAGCGGCAGCGGAGCTCCGGTGAAAAACTCTGACAGACCGGGACGGTTCGGAGAGGAAGGATGGCGGATTCGAGCAGCACCGCGGCGGTCGGGGCCGCAGGCTCCAACAGCGCTGCTGCTGCCGGGCCGACGGGCACCGCTGCGCACGAAGGAGCGCCCGGAGCTGCGGGAACCAAGACCGCGTCCGAGTCCGTGAAGGGCCAGATCTTTGACGTGGGCCCCCGCTACACGAACCTGTCCTACATCGGGGAGGGGGCGTACGGGATGGTGTGGTGAGTTGTCGTCGCTGTTGGGCTGCTGTAGCCTAACGTTAAATCAAAGTGCTAGCTAAGAAAAATCTGTTTTTATTATGAAATAACGTTACTCCTAGCCAGCTAACTGTAGCTGCTGTATTCAACAAGCCAATAAACGTGAGTTCAGTCATGATGTGTGTTTTTTACAACAAATGTCCACCATTCAGACATTAAAGCAGACCATCCTGTTGTTAGCAGGTTAGCAGACTTAACTTAGCTACAGGCGTGGCTATGAGCTTTACAGGAAACAAGATCGGGAGTGATTGCGCAGGACGTACTTTGCTATCCGATGAGAAATCTTTTGCAAACTGCATTTGACCGCAAATGTAAGTTAGTTACCGATACAGCAGTTTTATACGTCCGGGCATCAGACCTCCAATCACATTAATCTCTACTACAAGTCTGACTGTTAAATATTCAGCCTGCAGCAAAAAAAGGCTGCTGCTGCAGAGGATGCAAGTGGGACTTGTCAATCGTAGTGAGGCCTTTCCTCGTGTTATCGCTGTATGTGATCTACAGCCTTGTGTGGACATGTTGAGCAACCCTGTTGCACTTGATATCGATGCCAAGTCATTGCTTTCCAGGCGGAACCGTGAACGAGATCAGATGTGATAGTGCAAAGTGGATGTTAGCAGGAGAGCTGGGCCCACTCCAGCAGCGTAAACCACAGAGTAGATCACTGTCATCCCCCAAAACAGGAGTGTGACAGCATAGTGCTGTTTTGTTTGTGTCATGGTGGTCATGTGATTCCACCGTTGCAGCATTTGGTGTTTGTAAACATTGCCTACACCCAGCTGTTGGTACAGTAAAAGAAAACAATTTAAGGCTACGATCTGCACCATCTTCACTGTATGCTCATTATAATCCAGGTGTGCAGATGTTTTTTTTGCCGTTTTAATTGATGTATTCATCCCAACACCATTTACGTCACATTATTCAACCAAAATACGTGTGAACTGTGTTGTGCAATCAGACAATATGCTTTTACCAATAGGAAAGATGTGATGTAACTGTTGTTCCTGTTGAGGGCGAGTGTCTTGTGATTGTTTTCTTTTGAAAAAAAGTATTTTGATGACGGGTTTCCAAAAAATTTGGGCTCCCAAAACTTACAGGAGGATTAACAGTAAGCTCCAGAGTCCCAGAAACACAGCATCCACATCTTTTCTCAGCACTGCTTGGTCTCCACCTACACCACACTGATGCTGTACCTACACTCAGGCCTACACCTACAGCACTTCACAACATACCATAGCAGAAAAAAAGGACATGTGCCACATGTGCAGTCGTGGCAGCGCAGACCGTCTGCAACGCCCTTTTTAAGAGCATATTATCAGCTCATTTTCTGATACCGTCATTGTGTGTGTGTGAGCTGTGCGGTGTGTAATATGAGACCTGTTTTCTGCTTCTTTCCACATCCTCTCTTATCCAGCTCTGCCCTGGACAACTTGACGAGCCAGCGCGTAGCCATCAAGAAAATCAGCCCATTTGAGCATCAGACGTACTGCCAGCGCACGCTGAGGGAAATCAAGATCCTGCTGCGTTTCCACCATGAGAATATCATCGGCATCAATGACATTCTCAGGGCACGGCACATTGACAACATGAGGGATGTGTATCCTTTTCACGTCTTACAGGAGGCGGTTCACTGCGTTCGTTCCATGTTCATGCATGTACCACTTGGTTTGAAAGAATTTTATTTAAAAATGTGTATTCTTTGTTTTAGTCTTTGACAGTTGAAAGCATTTCACTCCTCCGTCAGGTTGTGTCACTACTTCTGTCAGGAACAACTGCAGCGCTGCCTCGAATTCTGTAGTTTTCATGAAACTGTCATTTTTTTCCCCACAAATTCTCTCAGAACTTTTTTGGGAAAAAAATATCAACAAGCTGCTTTTTAGTGCTGCACTTACTGTAAGTGTAGCACTCAGCAAGTGTTAATTGAAACTTCTGTTCATATTACATTCAGTAATCGGTAACACATCAGTGTGCAGTGACTTCTATAGTCCTTAACTTGATCATGAGGGCTTTGTGAATGCTGCATTGAAAACACTTTAAAAAAATGATTGTGGTGCATGATGAGACTAAACCAAACGAATGAACAGCTTCAAGATAGACAAAGAGTTCATTGGTACGGTTGACATTTGTGGTTGGACAAGTTCTTGCAAACTAAATTTAGGTGACATATGAAGTATAAAGTTCAATTGTTTTCAGCTGCTTGTGTTGCTGGTAATTATTTTGAATTGCGATTTGTACATTACGATCGTTGTCATAGATATTTGCATATATTACAATATTCCAGCATTTAAAATGTAAAAAAAAGTAGTCAGTTATGTGAAGGTGCAAATGTTGAAATGAACCCTCTGAAGTGTGTTTTTTATATAATTCCAGCTTTACTCTGCTAATTATGTTCATCCAGCACCCTCTAAATCAGATGATTTGATTCAGTTTCAACAGTGAGTCTGCTGTTATCATTCATGTCAGTCCTTCCGGACAGCGTCAGTGACAGTAGCGTCTATTCGCAGAGCAGCTAGCGGTGCACTGTAGGCTCGGCCGGTCAGCGAGTTGCTGCTGCTCTGACAGTTCTTCTGTGAAAAGCTGCTTTGTCTGCTGAGAAAGGGACAGCAAAATCTAAGATGTCCTTGTACTTTTTGTGTCCTTTTTGTTTGATCTGCTTCATTGCACCACTTTGTGTGTCGTTGCTGACTTGTGATGTCTCGACAACGCTAGTTTGTGGTTCTGTTGTGTATGTAGCTCGGCAGGTAGGAACATTGCTCTCCCAGATGTGTAATGTTTGTGGGACGCTTCATATTTTAGGAAGAAGTTGGTTTGATCAAACTAGCTTAAACTAGTTCTTTTATTATTTGAGGAACAAATTTATTGCACCACAGTTGTTGCACCTATTTGACCAACCCGACTAATTTTTCAGACTAGTAGTTGTAATTTTTCCTATAAGATGTTAGTCTAGGCTACCAGCTAGGCAGTGTGGTTTTGATGAGGATGTCTCACTGCCTCTCTAAAATCCCAAATCTTGAGAAGTAAAGTATAATGTTAAAGTCTTAAATGTGTCGCTAGTTAATTTAGGAGAAAATCTCCAGCTCCTATGTCTCTCCTGGTGTCAGTGGATACTGTCGGCCCTGCTGTTGTCCTCCTTAACCCGTACGCGCTCCCAGCTACATCGTGCAGACTCTGATGGAGACAGACCTGTACAAGCTGCTGAAGAGCCAGAGGCTGAGCAACGACCACGTCTGCTACTTCCTCTACCAGATCCTGAGAGGCCTCAAGTACATTCACTCGGCCAACGTGTTGCACCGTGACCTCAAGCCCTCCAACCTGCTCATCAACACCACCTGCGACCTCAAGGTCAGCTGCGCCTCCAGACACACACACACACACACACACACACACACACACACACACACACACACACACACACAAAAGGATATTTATTTTGCCTGCAGTCTTTTCTCCACATCAGAAATAAAGAGGACTTTTGGCCTTAATGTACTGTATATTTAGCACAGTTATTAAACATTCCCTTCAAAATTAACACAAGTTTTTTAAAAAAATGATGTTTCTTAAAAAAATCTCACACAGTGCATTAAAGGCAGATGCTTATTTTCAGTTAACTCCACAAGAACCATAAGTTTATTTAGAAGTGGTACCAGTAGCAAGTTACACCAGCAATCCCAGGAATGTCGGATGTGGGTGCTGGATCGACCCGAGTCCTTCCTTTCTTGGCCCTGCCAATGAAACCGAGTTGTTACTATTTAAAGGTGACATATAGTGCACATTTTCCAGGTCTATATTTTTATTCTGGGGCTCTACTGGAATATCTTTGCATGATTTACAGTTTTAAAAAAAAACTCCCTATTTATCTTTATACTAGCCTATTTACAAGTCCAGCCTCTGACAGAAGCTGTTTTAGCTCTGTTCTGATTGGTTAGCTCCCAGAAGCTGCGTGTCTGCTGACTTCCATTGGCTTGTGAGGCTACATTAACAAACAGTAGTAGTCGGATTTCACTCCTTTGGCTGTTCTTTACTTGAAATATAAACTTTTCAAGTACTTAATCTTAGCAGCAAAGGCTGTAGATCGGATGGCCATTTGTGGACATTACTGGGCTTTTTTTAACTTGAAGGTGGCATTTTTACATCAATCACCACACGTTTTGGAACTTTTATCGTGTTTAACATGAATATCTGACATCATAACAGCATTTCAATGACAAAAATTCACGACATGTTATTTCTCCTTTTTTAACAATTATTATATAGATAGATAGCAGATAGAGATTTAATTGTCTTATCACAGTGATACTTTTTAGATATAAATACTGAGTCAAACTCCGTGTTGGGAGATACTCCATAATCAAAGACTCACTACTAAAAGACTAGATATGATCAGCACTGTAAAATAGATACTGATGTACGTTTCTTATTTTAGCAGATAACTGGCCAAATGTGAAGTGGCCATTAGTGAAATATTCCTGGAGCATTAACAATGGAGCTTTTTAATAAGGATCTAAATTAATCACAGTTAGGTACTTATGGTAAGGTTACGTACCTACCATTACCTAAGAATCATACAGCAAGGGTTTTTTTTTTTTTCTAATGGCGTTTTCTATAACACAATACAGCAGCAGGAAGTTAAGTGTTTCCTATGTGAGGGTTGTGACTCTGGCTGCTTCTCAGCTGGCAACATGCTTCTTTCTCCGCCTCCACAGTAATGGATATTCATATTCCCAACCTGAACAAGCTTATAGCTGATTGGTAATAACCGGAAGATGAAGAAGAATAATTTACATCCACGGCTTGCCGAAATTTGAGAAAATGTTAGATATGAAATATTAAGCCAAATGGAAGTGGTTTATGCCCAAGCAGATCATTTGTGGTTGGTGAAAGGTATTCTGAGAATTGCAGGAAGCCACAATTGAAGTGCACACAACACAAATAAGCTAATGGGTGAATTAAGCATCATGGGTTTGTGATGTATAGTCTGACAACACATTTTGAAAAGTAATAATAAAACTGAGAGGTGATCCATCCCTAATTTTCACTTCTGTTTTAGTTTGTTCCATTGTTCCATTAAAGACTAATTTGCTATTAGTGGCGTAATTCAAAAATGAACAAATGTAAACATACGCCATAGTTTCCAGTGGATTTTTGGTGAAAAGGGCCTCTCTTTGCTCTTTGCCGCGTTGTACAGCTTCAGAGCACACTTGTGAACTCTCAGCCGCCAAACATCAATCCCTGGATTAGTTGATCATGTGGGAGTGAGTGAAGAACAAAGGCAGCACATGTTGCAGTGGCTCTCTGATACATTCCACTCTCGGACAAAAACATATAAAGTCCTTTAAGCATAAAACCCTTTTAATCACAGCTACACTTTAAAACAGTGTTTTGTACTTTTAATGTGTGTATGCATTGTACTACTAATACCATTGACTTACACATTTTCTTTAGAATTCATTTTAATTAAAAAAAATAAAATAAATGTAGAGTCAGAAAAACATGGTCAGATTAACCTGTACTGTACATTGTCTACAGTAGTAACCTGAAGTGACCCCAGCTCTTTAAAGATTAGACTCTTTTTGATGGTGTGAGCTCAACAGGCCCTGCCTTCAGACGAGCCTTCACATAACAGTCTAGGAGTGATATGTTTTTTGTTTTTTTGGTTTTTACAGTATTCTTGTCAATTAAAGTTGAAAAACAGTCTTTAAGTATTGAGGCGTGAATTGTGAATGTGTGTTTGTGTCGTCCTCAGATCTGTGACTTTGGCCTGGCACGGATAGCCGACCCCGAGCACGACCACACAGGTTTCTTGACCGAGTACGTGGCTACGCGTTGGTACAGGGCTCCAGAAATCATGCTCAACTCGAAGGTAGGCGTGAGTTTGTTTAACTGATGTGGGTTTTGTATCTGAGCGTGAGAGTCTCTCGGTTTGTTGACTGCCAGTATGTGTTTGTGCTTCAGGGCTACTCTAAGTCCATCGACATCTGGTCAGTGGGCTGTATCCTGGCTGAGATGTTGTCCAACAAGCCCATCTTCCCCGGGAAACACTACTTGGATCAGCTCAACCACATACTGGGTGAGACGACGTTTTCACTCATTTCTACAAAATGTAAACAACACGAGAAGCCATATTGAAAGTGTCCCGCATTCTCCCCTCTGTGCAGGCGTCCTCGGCTCTCCATCTCAAGAGGATCTGAACTGCATTATCAATATGAAGGCGAGGAACTACCTGCAGTCCCTGCCTGAAAAACCCAAGATCCCCTGGGAGAAGCTCTTCTACAAGGCGGATTCAAAAGGTTATTCATTTATAGATGTAGAACGTCAAGGGATCAAGCGAGTAATATTTAATGGAAGTAATACAACCTGTAGATTAATCTGGTTGGTAGATGGAGGCTAAAGGTGTGTTGAAGCTCTACCTGCCTGATCACAGCTCTGTATTTATCATTACCTACAGCTGGCAGCAGATTCAAACAACAAAGGGTTTCTCATCAGTGGCCAAGAAAAAGTAGCACCAATGGTCCCTGGTACAAAATATGGTCGCTTGTAACTGCCTTTTAAGTCAAAATCTACCCTTTTTTTTATAACAGGCTTTTAATGTAAGACTATGTTGGATAAAGAAGGTTGCTAAGTTTAGAGATTTAAACACACTGTCATTTCTGCTGCTAGGGGTCTCTCATTCAAAACAATAACAAAAGACAGTTTGATTACATGAAGTAGCATAGGATCATGGGAAAACAGAGAAATGTGTAGCTGCTGAGCTCACTGTGCACTCTGTCCCGTTACATCAAACTCAACCCAACCATCAGTCCACAACTCAAAGATATTCTGTTTACTACCATAGAAACCAGAAAATATTGACATTTTAAAAACTGGAACCAAATAATTTGGACTTTTGTTTTTCTTCTTGAAGAATGTCTCCAATAGATTAATAGATATCTAAATAGTTGGTGATTAATTTAATATTTGGCAGCTAATGAATTAATCACTTAATCTTTGCAGCTCTATTAAAATATACAGTATACTAGACTATAAAAAATAGATTTAACTGAAATAACTGCTATTAAATGTATTGATTTTATTAATAGATGTTAACACAGAATGGGGGGGAAAAGGCAACAAAAATAACAAATAATTTAAAAAAAAATGAATTTTAATAACTGTCTAAAATTCCTAAGTTTAATGTGTTTGGTTCAGTAATAAACTGATAAACAATAAATAAAATAAATGTAGTGAAGTTCATATTTGCGGCTGTTTGTGGCGTTTTAGAACGCATAGAGTTTAAAAGTGAAAATCTTTTTTTTTTTTATATATATATATATATATATATATATATATTCCTGCACAACCTGGTGACTGAACTAACTAAAGCTTGTTATTTATCTAACGCAGCTCTGGACCTGCTCGGCCGCATGTTGACCTTTAACCCCATCAAGCGCATCAGCGTTGAGGAGGCCCTGGCTCATCCTTACCTGGAGCAGTATTATGATCCCACAGATGAGGTACGCACACACACACACACACACACACAGATGGAGCCATCTATTTAGTGACGAAAAGCAGCAGAGACTCTTCTGTAAAGCCCAGAGAAGGAGCAGGTTTAAAGAATAATTCAATTTTTCTAAAGGGTAGAGATAAAAGTTTTAAGAACAGCACCTTCTGAACGCTCCATCTATCAATATTAGAGAGAGATTTGCAGAAAGTGAAGAAACACACATAACACATAAAAAAACACTGAGCTTAGTTATTCAAACATACAGCGTCCACATTTTGTCATTGTTTTCAACCATAAGCCAGCATTTAATCGTGAGCCACTCTGCTTTGTGCTGGGAAGCCTCTTAGCTGTGCTTGGAATGCAATTAGTGTTAAGTTTTTCTCCGCGGTTAAGCTCGAGAGGTTGAAGAATGTAATCACGAATCACATCTCAGTTTATGTAAATGTAGACAGAATCTCAGCCGAGATACTCTACAGTAGAAATGAAAACTCCCTTGTTTTTCCTCACTGACTTTACAGAATACACACCCGTCGACAGCAAGTTTTTGTAGCTTCACAGCAGTTATTGAGGCACACAGCTCACATTAAATTGTACTTTTGTTAATGTTTTTCTCTTTCTTTATTCAGTCCGGATCACTTTTTGTTCTGCATCATTTAGGCTACATAGCGGCAGCAGCAGCAGCAGCAGCAGCAGCAGCAGCAGCACTAGTAGCCTTAAGTTTTTGGGTTTTTTTCTAAACCTCAACTGCTGCTGTTTTTATTTCAAGACTGCTGGTTCTCATAACTTTGATAATTGTGTGCAGGAAGCTGCAACAGTGTAATGGAAATAAACAGTTGGCACACAGCACTTCTCAATTTTACCACCACCAAGACTTTGCAAGACTTTTTTTTTTTTTTTTTTAAAGCTATATTTTAAGGAAATTGCTCTTCTTCAAAATGTGTATTTGTGTGTGTGTGTAGCCGGTAGCAGAGGAGCCCTTCACTTTCTCCATGGAGCTGGACGACCTTCCCAAGGAGAAGCTGAAGGAACTGATCTTTGAGGAAACGGCTCGTTTCCAGGAAAACTACCAAGGCTCCTGAGACGCACAGGTACATGGAAAAAAAAAAAACATTTCTGTTTTATTTTGTTTTGTGTTTTTTTTTTTTTTTCATACGCAAATGCACACAGCAGGTAGCAGAAAAGAAAAATATGAAATGGTAAGCCAGATTTTAACGTTGGTCCAAAGCAAACAACTTCATCAGTCACATGTTTTATTTCATTTGATTTGTTTTCTTCAAACTAGAAGAGCTTTGAGTAGAGACGGTTGTGATTTCAGACCACTAGATGTCAGTGGAGAACAAACCATTCATGCATGAATTCAAACACACCCAAACCTCAGTTATCAGTCTGAATGCTTTTGCTTTTATTAGCATATTATTCAACACCAATGTTTTATATCTGGTGAGGAAATTAGTCTGAAAAATGAGGTCATGTTTGAGTTTGTCAACAGGATGTGGGATGCCTCTAAATGCATTTCTAGAGATAAGGATTTGGGGTTTATTTTGCATACTTATTATTCACCATCTCACCATCTTACTGTAGTGTGCGGAAGTAGCAACACTGCTGCAGTGGAGACCATCAGACCAAGCAACAAGAGTGTTTTAAATACAACTTAATTTTTACGTATTATTTACACCACAGAGGAAAGTAGAAGTTCTGCTACCATCCTTCAATTTTAACAATTACTGCAAAGTAAAATAAATCAAATCTTATCACAGATGTTTGGAATGAAGGCAAAATCTATGATGCTTCATTTGAAAGGATTATGTCTTTAGGAAGTAATGGAAGTTAAAATGTGTTACTTTTTGATTTTCTAAGTTCTTCTCTCTCTCTTTTTTTTTTTTTTTTTTTTTTTTTTTTTTTTTTTTTTTTAGCCCTAAAGAGTGACAAAGCCAACCAGAGGCTTGGAAGCAGAAGAACCCAAACGACATGCTAAAACAAAAGAAAAATGCATCTTCAACAAACAAACCAACAAAAAGAGAAAAACAACACAAGAAATATGAACATTTAACTGCTTATCTTTCCATTTCTACTGCAAGAGAGCTAAGTTTAACTTTGATTTCTGTGGTTGGGTGGGGTGGTAGTGTCCGTCGTACTCATACTGTTTCAGTTTTGTCCATGTTGGACTCTTCACTCCTCTCATTACGCGTTTGTTTTCCTGTTTAATGTCCCTCCTGCAGTAGCTCTCCTCCTCTTTCTCTCCTCTCCTGATCAAAGTCTTTTTCACCTCTCCTCCACCTGTTTGTCTTTCTTCTCTCAGTCGCTCCCTCATATAACTCATACTACTGTATTAACCAACACCATAACTCTCTTGTCTTGCTCCATGTAAATTAGAACCTGAAAAAAAAAAATCGAGGGCTAAAAGAACGGGAATGCTAATCAGGTGTGTGTATGTACATACAAAAATATAAAAGCTTTTTTTTTTTTTTCCTTTTTACGTGTGCTTGTCGCAGTTTTCGTTTGTACACCGTTGTTTGAGTGTTTTTGGATCAGTTCAGAGTCGTATTTGTATGTTTTGGGGTTTATATTTGCAAGTCATTTTTGAACACTTGATTTTGAGACAAACATTCAATGTTTTTACTGGCATGTTGGCAGGTTTATAGATTTCTTTGTTGTTGCTTTCTTTTTTTTTTTTTTCTAAAAGAAAAAAACTGTATGATGTTCATATGAATGCATGCATTCCTGAAATTTACCAAAGTGGCAGAGAGATGCAAGGAACTTGTTTGGGAAGCAGCTATGAAATATCTGTTTTTTTGAATTCAACAGTTTTTTTTTAAACACATTTTTCTTGCTCTGCCTACAACTCGCAGACAAACTGAACTCCATTTGCTGAGAGTCAGTTATGTTCAGGAGGCACTACATAACTAGGAAAAAAAAACAGATTTAAAGAAACACCTTTTTTAAAATATAGTTTCCCTGATTCAGATATTACAACAGTGATGCCCCCATTTTCCAGAATATTCAAGTTGTGTTTTTATTACTGCACTCCTTCCAAACAGCATCCAGATTTGCGGTAATTTAGGAGACTTGAAACATCAAAAAAATCAATGATTTATATTCAGGAGTGGAAGTTGCAGCATCGGTAGAAACAGCACAAATATCATGAGTATTAAAAATATGAGACACTGGTTCACAAACAACTGCACATGTTGACTCCTTTCCACAAAATATTAAGGTCAAATAGCTGATCCAGTGTCTGAATGACATTTCCATAGTAAATTACATTCCCATTTATCTCCTAACATCACCCTGAAGACCCTTGAATCCTAAATTTCTCTTAATCCTGCATCTTCAGATATATTTCTAGAGAGCACATAATCTGGAAAATGGGGCCTGGTTGACAGCATCAACCTTGTCATCCCACCACAATGTTTCTGACAGCCTTCATGTCTTCTACTGTTTGCCCCAGGACGACTGCATGAAGTCTAAAGTGTACGCAGGCTGGTGCTTAACTGGCACTGAAGGCCCAAATCCAAAGAAATTTTTAATATTCATGAATTTGTAGTGGCCGCTCTCGCGAGAAGAGCAAGTGCAATTTCCAACAAGTATTTTCAGATCATGATCTCTCTCATTGCAGCTCAGTGATCCTTTACAAGAACAGCGTCTCTTTTACGACTACTGAGAAAAACCGTACATGTTACAGACTCATCGACAAACAAAATAGTCCAACTGCAGCCAAACGACCATCATCACTTCATGCTTGTGTATATATCTATTCGCCCCTTTCTCTGCTCGTTTTTTTTTTTGTGCTCCCTCGCCTCTGTGTTTTCCCGGCTACTTGTTAACATGCTGGATGTTTATTCTTCAATGTGGGTGATAAAGTGCCGGGGTGATGTGGTCACTGTAGGATAAGGATCTTGTGAGGACGCCTGCCTGGCTAGCTGTGCTAACAGTGGCATGTGTATTGTTCCTGTCCGTCTCTGTTCCTCCCTCTTCTCTTTGCTCTGGATGTGACTGTACTTAACTGCTGCTTGGTGGAGCGCCACCTGTGTGGGTCCAGCTCAGTCTGCACTAATATTTGCCTGTTACACTGGGACCAGTATAAAGAATGGACCAACACATGCACTGGATCCTCTCTCAGGGCAGGCCCGTGATGCTGAATAGACCCAAATCTGGAGCGTTCATTGGCTTCGCCCTCTCGCAGCAATTTTTTTTTTTTTTTTTTTTTTTAACTTCACAGGCTGTTTTTTCTCAGAAGCCATATAGCCAGCACTCTGCGTGTGAGGCTTTTTGGTGCATGTGGTGAAATTCACTGTTTTGTTCACCCTCCCAACACTCACCACGCTTTACTCAAAGGGCTGTCTCCTCTCCCTCTTCCTCCTCGTCCTCCTCCTCCCTCTTTCTGTTCTTCGTTGAAGACCTACTAACCCATCATCACTGACTTGTTGCTGCCGCTTTCCTCCGCCTTCCTCCAGAAAAATTCTACGTCGCAGGTGGCCGTACGAGCAGGAAACTCGCTCCAATCACACGTCTCAATCAGCACGCCTGCACTTTGTCTTTCCAGCCACGCTCGCTCCCCATCAAGGTTGTTTTTGTTTGTTTTTTTCAGTCAGTCGGGTCGGTCTTTCCCTCCCTGTCTCTGCTCGCTCAGCTTTAAGTTTCACCTGCTGCGTGTATGCTTTTTGTTTGTTTGTTTGTTTGTTTTCTGATTGTCTGCAGTAATTTATGTCTGTGTACAAGTGTTTTGTGTATCAGTAACATAAAGCCAAGACTCTTTTTCTCCTGTCTGTCTGTCTGTGTGAGTGTGTGAGTGAGTGTAGTATTTTGGAAGTGTGTACTGTTTCCTTACAGCTTGGGCACTCTCCCTGCAGTTACCTGCGCTTTTACACCTGTGGGACTGTTTGTTTGTTTTTTCTTTTTGACCAACACAAAAACAGTCGGACAGATATTTTGTATGCATTTCATATGTATATTTGGCCACCAGTCAGCCGGGCCCTGCTTGTTTTCTGTTGTTTTTTTTCCCCTCCTCTGACCTGCCACCAGACCAAACATCTCATTGGGTAACCATGGGAACTAACCAAGAGGACCACAATCCTCCTGACACACACACACACACACACACACACACACACACATACACATACATGCTGACTCTGTTGGTTTTTCTAGGAGGGTCCTCACAACATGCTATGGGGTCATGGTCCTCACATGTATAGCAAAACAGGTATGTGTGAGTGTATCTGTGGTTGTGGAAAGTTGCACTTAAACACACCATATACATTCACACAGTATCCACGAGTCTAACGGCCTGTCCGTCACGAGGCCGGTTTCCAGATATTGTTGTTTTTAAATGGCTGTTCTTATTATTGCTATTGTTGTTATATTGGTGAGTTGTTGTATTTTTTTTTTTTTTTTTTTTTTTTTTTTTTTTTACATAAAAGGGAGTTAAAGTTGTGTCTTTTTTTATTATTAGGATGTTTTTATTTGTTTTTGTTTTTCTTCCTTATTTCTCTTATGGGCGTGATAATTATTATTGGCAGTGTTTTCAATCTTTCAGAAACTTTTTTTCTTTTTTTGATTTCCCCTCCAAGATCTTATAAGGAATTATTTTAAAAGAAGATATAAGTAGATTGTCAAAGAGATATGAGTTATTGAGGGTTATAGTCTGTATATTCTATGGGTATTATGAATTAAACGATTAACAAAGAAGCAGAATTATATACATATAATTAAATAAAATTTCCTGATACTGTTCTGATTGTGGGTATCTTTTTTTCCCCCCCCCCGTCTTGTGGTCTTTTGTTTTGTTCCTAAGATGATGCCGTCACTGACCTTAAACTTAGCAAAACCTGAGAGTGGTGTGAATAGCTGTGTGGCATCTCACAACCAAAGGTAACTTGCTTTTCCAGCTTTGCAGCTTTTCCTATCTTCCTTGATAACATGTCTCAGCACGGCTACCACCTCAGTCCCTGACATTCCCAGAGGCTTTGGCCATGAACAGAATGACAATGGATGTGCATGCTTAAAGTTGGCTGAATAGGAACGACAGCCGGACAACAGGAAAGTAGGCAAACATGATCCATCTTTTAGAATACACACACATCCTTTTGTGTGTCAAAAAGCTGCAAATGAGAGAAAACGCTGGAAAGTTTTTGCATTGCGCTGCACTGAAAACCAGGCTTGTTGTAACGTTTCAGAGCCGGCTCGGCCAGTAGCACCATTGTTTGTCACATTCCAGCTTTGTCATTGAATGCAAACAATACAGTACTTCACACTGCTGACTTTGTACTGTATATATAGTGGGTGTGCATGCCGGACTTAGTTGTTTTCATATTTCTGGCCTCATGGGTCAATGTTGAGATTACATATCTTCGCACACACACACACACACCACATCCTTTGTCAAATACACTCAGACAAAGACACCTGCTGTGCCGCCTTTGTCTTTCCCAGTTATCAGCCCAGTTATCAGCTACAAACTATGTTTATTCTTCAACTCACCTGCAATCTGAACATTAATATTTTACATCTGAAGAGCACAATTAATGCAAACAATTCCATTTTCCTGATTCTTTTTTTTTTTACCATCTTGAGGTTTATCAAGAGGATAATTTAATGCACTACCTCATCTCCCAACAATGAAGCAGAATAAAAGAAATCCTATAAAAATGTTGGCAAACATGCAGTGTTCTTTGTATTACAAGCGTTGCTGGAGTTTTGACCTCTTTAGACTTTTTTTTTTTCTCTTCTTCATGCACCTTAGAAGTAGATGATGTGCTAGAAAACCCTGCTGTTGCAAACATGCAGTGACTGGACACATGCATACAAGCCACTGGTATTCCAGCTGTACAAAAGAGGTGTAAAGAGGTGAACTAGTAGGACTATTTAGCCACAGGCGGGGGAGAGGCCAGTGAGTGAGAGAGAGAGAGGTGAGGTGAGCTTTGGATTATGAGCTGGTGCTTCATTAACTTATTTTTACAGCTCTGAAGGTTTCACATGTCTTTGCTAAGAGTGAGTAAGACTATCTTTGATTTGGGAGTGGAGGAAAGGGGGGGGGGTATTTCTGCGTAATGAAACATTCATGGAACAATTTTCTGTCTTACCAGTCTGTCGAGTTTTTTTTTTTTTTTAATTTTCCAATGAAGACAGAGAGGAAGGAGGTAACTGGAACAGGTTGACTTCAGTCAACCTTTTGGATCTGCTCACTTGTCTTTAGAAGTGCAAAGGACATTTGTTCATCATTCAGGAGCTTAATCATCTTTTGCTAGGCAAAGACATACTTTTCTGCCAGTTTTGTTTGCTGGGGATTCTGTCTTAATAAACTCAGTGAGGTCTTGCAGAGACTCTTTGAGGAGAATGAGCAGTTTTTTGTACTTCATCCTCCCGGCGCTGGGAGGATACACACTCACCTCGGTGTACCTGCTGAAGAACCCCCATATTCTCCACAGGAAGAAACGCACAGCCTTCTACTGCACGCATATCTCACACAGAGGAGGTAAGCAGCCGCCTGCCAGGAGAAGAAACCCCTGACAAATCTGTGTGGCTCAAAAACGAGACACCAGTAATCCAGCTGGGTGTGAACAATCAGGGTGTCAGGAAGGCTTACAAGGAGATGGACTATTTACTATTTACTTATCTACATCTTAATTTTCACCAATAGCACACTGATACCCTGTGGGTTATAAAATGCATAAAAAGCTTTCCTGTAATGTTTCTGATGATTGCGAAAAACATTTGATTAGGAGGTCAAAGTTTAAAAACTAGTTATTTCAACTAAAACAACTTTTTATTTTGCACCTTTTTAAAAAAAAAAAAAAATAATAATAATAATCTGCAATAAAAAGGAATGTTAAGTCAACAAATACTACAAAGTGAAATCAGAATGAAAATATTTAATTTGTAGTGTTGCAGTGAGGAGGAGGTTGATATCAATGGCTCATTGTAGCTATCTGGAAAATATGACTAAGATTTTTATACCAGATGTTTGAATTCTGAGTAAATAAGGCAGTGGAGGAAGTTGTGTAATTCTTTACTAAATGACATCTGACAACATGAATATTTTCAGAAAGGGGCTAAAAACAACACAAGTTTGACAAAATGAGGCTCGGTTTAGATATTTCCTGTATTTTGGGACTGATCAGGGTTCTCCTGCTGCCATCATGAACCCTGACTCTTCTGTTTGTTGCCAGGATGTGGAGAGAGGCTAGAAAGCACCGTAGAGGCATTCACACAGTAAGTACCAAACTAAAGTCATGACCTGCAGGAAAAAAACTTTGTCTGATTTTATCTTTTAGGTAGAAATTGAGTCATTGCCATTCACAAACTGTCTCATATGAGAGATCCTGGGATTAGTATGGTTTCACAGTTCTGTAGGGAATCAAAATTTGCTTGCTCTGCGGGTAACAAATGCATATATTCTCTGTCTTCAGTGCGGTGGAAAAGGGCACAGAGATGCTGGAGCTGGACTGTCATTTGACTCACGATGGGCAAGTGGTGGTGTCACATGATGAGAATCTGATGAGGCAAACCGGCCATGACGTCACCGTTTCCTCACTCAATCTACAGGTGGGAGGACAAATCCTGCAGAACTGTTGGTTAGGACAGAGGTCGTGCTGAGAACAGCAGCTGTGGCCTGGACCAAACAAAGTCCAAGTGGTGGTTTATTGCCCATCATGTTGGCATGGATGCAATTTCTTCCCAAACAAAACAACAAGATGCAAACATTTATAATAATGTAATTACATTTAAATTTCAAATCCATATTCACCTACATTTCAGGTTCTAGTTTAATTGCAATGTGCAAAATAGCTGCATACAAACCTAAACGTTCAGTTTAAATTTACCCATGATGCCTTGGAGGAGGAGTGTTACGTTAGCTGGTTACTACAACGGGTGCAACTGCATCTTTTACTTTACTGGGTGTTTGCCAGCTATGCTCATAAATGCTACTGTGAGCTGGTGTGTCATACCATAGTCAAACATAAAGAATGTACACAGTGAAAGGACACTTTTATTTATTTGTTTTTTCATTTGCAGTAATCTCTGTAAATGTTCTGCTGTTTGTGTGCATCTAAATTATTCCCCAGAGGCAGTTTCTGAATGAGTCAGTGTTTATTTGAATATTAGAAAAGCTATGATGCATGTAGCAATTCAGTTTGAACAGATGGTTATCCTAAAATGCATGTAAATTCTTTTCATGGTAACTGTTATAATCATTATCACAATGTTCTTGTTATAATTACACTTCTCTTGTTCACTCTTCTAGGATTTGCCTTTGTATAAGAAAAGACTAGAGGTGACATTTTATGCTGGTGAGTTTCTCCTTCAATGCTCTAATTCTCAATCATTAACAACAAAGCCATATAATGAAGAGGTAAGTCAGCAGGAGTATGTATGTGTGCTTGAGTGTGTGCGTGTAATGTGTCACTGTCCTTTTCACTCCTCCAATCAGGTCGCTATAGCAGCGGTACAGACAGGAAGTTTGCTCTGCTGGAGGACGTGTTCAGGAAGTTCCCCAACATTCCTGTTAGCATTGAGATCAAAGAGAACAACAGCCAGCTGATAAAAAAGGTACAGTACACCCAAAGAAAATAACAAAACACAATGCACAATCCTCTTCCCTGGAAAATGAAAGAATCCCCAAAGTTAAATGAGAAAATGTTGATTTTCATCTGTAATATTCAATATTAGTGCTGAACGCAAACCTAAACTAACATTTAAACTGCGATACAATATTTGATATGAAATGTTTCTCAAAAGCCAGATGAGATCTAAGGTTTTTAAAAAATCAAGATAATATGAAACCTTGCTAAAATTAGACAAAAACTAAGTAAGCAATAGAAATAGCAATACTCAAAATGATTCCATAAAATGAGTAGCATGGCCTTAGATTTTTATTTTTCCAAAAGGGCAACAGATATTAGGAAAGCACCTCATCAAACCACATAAAGGTTTCACAGGGTTTGTGGCTGCAGATTTGAAGTGTGAGGGCCTTGGATACAAACAGTCTCTCACTGGCACTTTGTGAGGTGGAAGATGAATAGGTTTTGGTTTTTTTTTTTTTATTAAAGTGTGTCACAGATGTGTTTGGTGGACACAGTGGTAATTCTGAGGCTGTTCATTTGTGATGCTTAGCAACTATGTAAATGTCAGTCCACCGCATCCACTGTTTGTCTTCTCTTGTGAGCAAAGCACTTGCAATCTGGACTTCATGTTGTTTTGAAAAACACACATCCATTTGAAGTTGATACACTTATGGACATAAATCCTGATACGACTCTCAAACTTGATTTTCTTACTTTAAAAAGGTGTTTTTTCCTGAGGTGTTCACAGTATTTTGTCCACCACAGTTACACTGGAAAAAAAAACCCTGAGAAATGCCTGAGATGTTTGTGTTTTCATCAATATTTTCTGTGTAACTGTGTGTCTATCTTGTTTTACACTTTCTTAATCAATTTGACTCATCTTCACATCTCATCTGTGACCCTCCCTCGTCCGTCTGCAGGTATCTGAGCTGGTTAAACACTACCAAAGGGAGGACATCACTGTCTGGGCCTCTGTGAGCTCCAGCATCATGAATGAATGCCACAAAGCGGTACATGAACCACCTGGGGGAGACAAAGTTACCTGTGCAGCATCATTTTACCAAATCACAAACAACATTACACTCTCTTCACATTCTTATGTTGCAAATTAAACTGCTTGCTTTGTAACAACATGTTCACGTACATATCTGATGATATTACAAGTTTCTGGTGCTCCATCATTCCCCACATGCAGAAAAACTGTAGCAGTGTCGGCACCCATCTGTCTCTCTGTCTCTCCTTCTCCTTGTAGAACGGCTCCATGCCGTACAGTTTTACTATGAACCGAGGTGTGCTGCTTCTTCTTCTCTTCTACAGCGGCCTGCTACCCTTCGTACCACTGGGAGAGAGTTTACTGCAGTTCTACCTGCCGCGCATCATCAACAGGTGTGGCTGCAGGCGTGTGTGTGTGTGCTCATGCATGTGTGTGTTCATGCATGCGCCATTACACAGTGAAATCCTCTCTGCTCGGACTATACCAACACTTGTCTTTATGTCTATGCCCAGTGGTTTTTATGTGTGGTTTTATCAGATTTTCCTTCTCTTATGTTATGTTAGGTGTGAGACAAATGTTTCAGAGTGTGAACGTGTCTATTGTTTCTCTCTCTTTCTCTGTGTGCGGCAGGACGTTCATTCCTGAGAATCCCATCCTGAGGAACAGACTGGTCATCTTTTTGTTAGAAAAGTGAGTGAAGTTTCCAAGAATAGCATTTCTTACAAGTCATTTCAGAGAAAAAAAACTGAGAGCATATGGTAGTACATATGGAGTATGTGGGATAATGATGTACAGTACTGTACAAAGGTTTTAGGCACTAAAAGTAAAGTAGTGATTTCAAAAATGATGCCATGAATAGTTTTTACTTATCAGTTAACTTCATACAAAGTTCAGTCGTCAGAAGAAACCTGAATAAAATCAATATTTAGTGTGACCTTGCTTTAAAACAGCAGCAGTTCTCCTCGTTACACCTGCACATAGTTCTTCAAGGTTGCTTGTTCCTGCATCTCGGAGAAGTTGCCGCAGTTCTTCTGTGGATTTAGGAGTCTCAGCTGCTTCTGTCTCTTCATGTAATCCCAGACTGACTCCATGATGATGAGATCAGGACTCTGCGGGGGCTGTACCATCTGTTGCAGGACTCCTTCTTCCTCTAGTCGATGAAGATAGTTCTTAATGACTCTAGCTGTATGTTTGGGGTCGTTTTCATGCTGCAGAATAAATTTGGGACCGATCAGATGCCTCCCTGATGGTATTGCTTTATGGATAAGAATCTAAACATAACATAGGCCTAAAACTTTTGCACAGTATAGTAAATTATGTAAAAGCCCACATATAAATATCAAAAGTTACAACATTTTGGGGTGAAGCGAAGTGGTTTATGTAGTAGGAAGCTCAAATTCACCCCAGGACAAAGTACAGTTTTTTGTTTTTTTCTTTTTTTTTTTTGATGGAGTTGATGTAAAGCACAACATTATTCATATATTTTTATGCTGTCATTCCAGAGTAACTATAAGGAAGAGCCTCTTTAAACACCTTGCAGCTCGTGGAATTCAGGTATGAAATTATTATAATTAATGTATATAGTATATGCCTAAAGGCAGAGTTTTTTGAATTACTCATGCACAAGGCTTGTGCAAAGGTTAGATAAGAAAGGAAAATAAAACCAGAATTGTGCAGCTAAGTGTTGATCCAGAGCTTCATTATCCATTCAGTTTTCATACAAGTATTGGAATGCATTATCCTGTTCTGCATTTGGCAGAAATCAACATCATGTCAGCTCACTGCTCATGGATCACACATACAGCTGTGTGCTTGTCAAAAAAAACAATATATCAACCTACTTATCAAAACACTGCTCTACAGTCCCTCTGGTGGTCAAAACCTCCACAGAGGAATTTAAAGTTGTATTTATCTTTATAAATCCTTCATCTGATGATGTAGTCATGGATTAGTATTACTGGAAGAACCTCAAATTGTTCTAATCTCCGGATACAACAAAGACACCTTCAAACCTGAAAATCTGTTTGGGTTTTTTTGGTTTTTCGTGCTACTGCTGAGCCTGTGACTGCATTATCAACTGTAGGATTTAATTTAACCCAAAACCATTATGGTTTAACTGAGGAAATACTTCAGCCAAGAAAAACAGTCCTGATGTGACTAATTTCTGCCAGGATGAGATCACCCCCATCACCAGGCCATGAGTGGTCACTGAATAGTTTGAGCATGAAAACAATTGAAGTCATATGCTGTAGCCTTATCAGCTGCTGAGGGCCTCACCGCATCTGACACTTGAATGAGTGATTATGAAGTAGTGCTTCCCAGAAAAGATCCTCCCAGTATCATCCATATAAACAAAGAGGGCTGAGAAGAGCTCCACACTCCACGATTCAGCAATATGTGGCAAGAATATCATCTATGATACATTATGACAGAAAATAACTAAAGACGGATGCATTAACATAAAAAAGAAAAATGTTTTCCCAGTAAGAAAGAATTCATCATATGTTAATGGATAATGTCCATTATATATCTTAGTATAAGTATAGTATTCTGTATATTTAAATACTGCAATGCTTAAAACTCCACGAAGTTATGACAGAGAAACAGTGAAATGCATGATTTTAACTGTATCATGTCTGTATTTGCAGGTACATTTGTTTGTGTGCAACACAGACGAGGACATAAAGGCAGCATTTGAAGTCGGGGCCACGGGGGTGATGACCGACTACCCTTCTCTTCTGTACAGCTACCTCAGCAGACACAGAAGTCAGGAGTGACTTATACGAACATCTGCTCATGATACCTCAGAAATGTTCACACTCCGATAAAAAGAGGATTGTGTAAAAAAAAATAAAAAGAAGAAAAAAAGCAAGATTGTAAGAGAAAAGTAAATATAAGAGGTGTGTGAGATACATTTCCTCAGTGAAGACTTGTTGGTCTTAACTATCAGCAGACTCTCTAATCTCAAAACTTAATCCTTATTGATTGAATCACTTCTTTGTGGTTCATTTGTATGGCCACAATCTTTCAGACACCTCTTAGTGTTTAAAGAAAGTCATTGAGTTTTCCCTGCAACAAATCTGACTATTGCTATGGTGAATATTTAACCAGCTGAACCATGTGACCTGATAAACTATTTCTGGTGATAGGAGAGTAAACGTGACATTGTTTTGACTGTGTCTGATGTTATTTTCTGCCATTATATGATTGGTTTGACTATATGTAGCACTTGACAAATAAAGTATCTGGTACAATTGACTCTCACGAGTGCTTTATTTGCATGAGGTATTGAGATAAACAGAACACAAATGTGCGGTTGAAAAAGTAAAGATAAGAATATTGGTTCTATGAATACCGTTACTGACGCATTATCTAGACTGTGTTTAATTCGACATTTCATCTACTATATATGCACATATAAACGGAGGATTTATGTATGCAGTAGACCTCACCTGTGTCCTTGTTTTCTCGGGCCACGGTCAAAGTCCAGCCACACTGCTGTGATAATAATCAACCAGTCTGTTGGTGAAACAAAGCCTGTATTTTTCTGACCTGGTTGGCTGTGCCTTGTAATGTTACAAGTGAGTTAATGTAATATAAGTGGATCAGTGGAGTCTTTAATACAGTGCAAAGAGCAAAGGTATGCTTCTAGTGACCCAGATAAAGGAGGTTTTTGTGATCACAGCTATAGGACACCGAAGTCATGTCAACACTGATATTTCTAGGAATCTTGTTTATTCTAGGAATCTCCTGTTTATTGACATGTTTATTGAGTTTGCATTTGTGTAAATACTTAAAAAATTGTGTAGAACTTCAGGATTATCAAGAATGTCTTAGCTGGAGGAAAAGCTTTTCAAACATTTAGATCATAATGTTAGCCTAGATAGAAAATATAGTACAGCAGTTAAATGTAGGGCTGCAACTAACAATTATTTTCATTATTGATTACTTGATTACTTGTTTCCCAAAGCCTAAGATGACATCTTCACATGTCTTCTTTTGTCTCGACCTGCAGGCCACAGCTCAAAGATGTTTAGTTTACTGTCATTAAGACTAAAGAAACCAGAAAATATTTGCATTTGAGAAGTTGGCGGAGAATTTGGACATTTTTTCTTGAAAAATGACTCAAAATGATGAATATGTTATCAAAATAGTTAGCAACTAATTGATTAATCAACTAATCATTGCAGCTATGGTTAAATTAGTCTACACAATGTGACACTGTGTGATTGTTAAAACAATGGGGCAATGTTACAGCTTGTTTATGGGTTAGTAGAAGTGTCTTTGGGGAATTTGCCCCTTGGTGTTTCTGAAATCCTGGCTACAGGCCTCTACATGCACTGATGAGTTAAACAAACAGCGCAACTTCAAGTCAGACATGCAAATAAATCAAGAAACCACAGTAACAAAACTCCCCCCATCCTTCCTGTCCTGTCCAAAAACATTTCCTGAATTCTGTCACACAAACGCAAAAACTTGTTCAGTCAGTCGGTCGCGGTTTACAGTAAGTCTACTGTGAGAATTTTTATCCAAAACCGCAAGCAGGAAATGATAACCTATTAACTGCATTTATGAAGCCACCAGCAACCGAACTGATAGCCACAAAGAGCTCATGTGAAATCGAATCTGATTGGTTGACCCACATTCTAGACGTCACTGCGGGGCTCTGATTGGTCGACGGGGATTTGTTTTGCACTCACTGACGCGTTTCAGACTTCCTCCTCTGCGTGTTTTCATAAACAAACCACATTTTCGTCCCGCCGGGGCCGCCGCACACAACCCTGTCAGCCTGCCAGCATTGTCAGATTCCTGCTCCCGTTTCAACGAAGTGTCGTGGAGGAACTTTGAGACCTGGTTTTACGTTTTAAAAAATAGACAGAAACGCGGGTAAAAAACTGAGTCCGCCGCAAAAACCGGAGGCTGTCTGTGTTCGTCTTTATTGTCCGAGCCGTCAGTGCGGCGTGGTCGACTGCTGCACCGAGCCTAAAACTGACCACATACCTGCTTTCGTCGGATGCTTAGTAGACCGTCTGTGAAGAGCCTCGGTTATTATCAGGTGAGTCCGGTGAATATCCTGCATTGCGCATCTTGAGCTGCTGTTAGCTGCTGCATGTTGTGACAGTGCTGTAATAACACGCAAAGCTAGGTCAGAGCTAGTGGGGCCGAGTCCTCCTGCAGCTGACAGATGTGTTCAGGCCGTTTGTGTGTCGTTATGTGGCGACTGATGGACGGTGACCGGTGCTGGAAAGTACAGAAACGGTGCAGCACACGTTGCCAGGGGCCTGAATTTGGGTTACTGGTTTCGTTTAATGAAGCGAGCAGAGAGGATTGTTTGTGCAAACTATGATCAACCAGGAAGCAAGCTACGCGATTAAAAAAAAAAATTGGGTCCTAACCAATCTACCAGTTAACTTATTTGGTTAATGTGTGAGCGTACATGCTTTGTCAAATGTTAGTTTTATTATGTGCTGCCTCTGTTTCTGAATAGTGACAGAAAGATATGAATAGATGAGATCGGTGAGCACAGCACAATCAGGCTGTTTGTGTAGAAGGGCTGCAATTCAGTTACTGTCAATATACGTTCATGTCTACTTTTATGGAAGTCCAGTTCTGCCAAGAAAAGGAAAAAAAATGGATGACTTGTGAAAATTACAAAAACAAAAATAATTGTAGTAAATCATAATTCAGTGAAACTTGGGCAGAATTATTAAAAAGGAAGTCTAAATTAATTAACTTTTTTCTGTTCAAACCATGACTATACATTTCTACTTTTAAGTCAGAGTTGTGTGGTAGTAAGTCAAATCTTATCATTTTGACATTGGAAGTCAATTTTTACCTTTTTATTTTGACCTAAAACTGTTGTTATCTTGACATACTACATGATGTCGATTAGAATTTGAACCTACCATGAGTATTTTTTTTTTGTTTAATTAATGTTTAACTTTTCATCCTTTTTTTCCTTTTCTGGTCGAAATGGGCTTCTTATTCCTTATACACTGTATATATAACTTTTTTCTTATCTATTCCTTTAATCGACTTTGTCTATAAAATGGTCAGACTCAGAAGTTCTCAGAGCTCAAAGTTTTGTTGTAAGATTTCTTTGTCTTTACTTTTTCTTAATGGTTATAAGAAAGAGACAAAACCAGCAAATGATTTGTGAAGCTGTAACAAGCAGATAATTTGCTTGACAGAAACGAAAGTACCTTGTCTGATCAGCTAATGGTCTGATTGTTATATCACTATAGTTTATGATTTTATGATATAGGTCAGTTAAGGTTGTGATTGGATGATATTTTGCAGTGTCATATTGATATAATTTAAAGTTGTAAAAAGTTGTTGTAAACCCTCTCTGTGACTCATGCTCTGGACTTCTGATAAAGTTAATCAAAATAAAGGAGAACAACCGTCTCAGCACCTGATTGATCTATATGTATCAGGAGTCACAGCCTGTGTCCCAGCATCTCTAACACTATGCACAACAATAAAGTCCCATCCTGTTGTCTTCCTCCTCAGACATGGTGAAGCTGACAAAAGCCAAAACGTTCCAGGCTTACCTGGACTCCTGCCACCGTCGCTACAGCTGTGTGCATTGCCGCGCCCATCTGGCCAACCATGACGATCTAATCTCCAAGGTCAGTATATACTGCCGCCCTTTTGTTGTAGATTTATCAGCAGTCATTTTTTGTAGTCATTTTAGTTGGCTCTTTGGTTCTCACATTGATTAGAAAGTAGGAGGGACTGGGAAAACTGGACTGACATGAAACACCTGAGATCTTTAACACTAAAACCTCCTGAGGTCACTAATGGTTAAATTTACCTGTGCACCTGGATACTGCATTTCTAATACTAATAAAATATACTCTGTCATTGTATTTAGGCATTGTCTTCACAAAGGAATGTCTAAAGTCAAGTTTTGTTTAATTATCATCTGTGTTTTGATCCTCTTGTTGCATAATTAAGTATTTTTAAGAACACTAATCACTTTGCATGGCTGTCAGTATAATTCAGTCTAAAATAACACTGAAAATAGGTATTAAAAGAAAATATTTGCATATTTGGGTGGTGTTCCCTAAATACCCCAAACAGACAATAATGAGGCATAATAATAACAATAAACAACCATCATACTTATGGGTGATTTAATGCTGCAACAAAATCGACATGACAAAATCATGCTCACAATTTCACCTACCTTTTTTTTAAATGTATAACATATATTTCTCTTCTAATGTTTCATTCATGAGTAAGGCAACGGGCAAATTTCCCTAAAAAGCCTAAAAACAATAAACAGTAACCTGGCAAAACAAAAAAGAATGAATAATCATTGAACTAAAAATACATTTTACAGATAATTAACATTTGTGTGTAGCCTAAACCATCTTCATTTGAACACATCTGATTATATGTGTCCCTCAAGCGCACTTCTAGCAGACATTCAGCACCTTGACTGTGAATTTTCCACAGACAGCTTTCCTGCACTTCAGGCACTTGTCGAAGGTTTTTTGCAGGTCATTCTCCTCTGCTCATTTTATCATTTAATTATGAGTTGACGTAGTTGTCACATCGCACACTCTAACGAATGCCGTTGCCTAGCAACTCAGAATGTTTAAACATGAACTGAGTGGAAATAAATACATTTCATATATGGGTCAATTTTACTAGATGGCAACCGAAAACAACGTCACCATTCAAACCCAACTGTCAGACCTTGACAGTCATTCAGTTAAATGAAGGGCAGACTCCATCACTGACTTAACACCTCCTTTCAGCTACTCCCATCAGACGGCTGCTTCAGAGCACCTCTGGCCAAAAAGAGAACTTACAACTCTTTTATTCCCACTGAAATATCCATTTTAAACAAGACAAAACAGACTATCACTACTTTTTAAATGCAGCTTTACACACCTGCTGTTATCTATTTATGGGATTGTTTGTGTTTTAATGTAATTTCATGTGAATATTGGAAAAAATCCAGTAAATATCATGTTGTGATTGTGATCTGTATATTAAGCGTTCTTCTCTTCTGTCTTCTAGTCTTTCCAAGGCAGTCAGGGCCGGGCCTACCTCTTCAACTCCGTGTGAGTATTTTGTTTTAAAATTTGACTACACAACTACACGACTATTCTTATCTCTGCTTTCCAGTCGTGTTGTTGAACATGATTCATGCATCCTAAAGCGATTTTCAGGCGGTTAGTGTTAGAATTACCATCACCTCTTTCCAGAGACATTACTGAAATATGAATCATTAATATCCAGTCTTTTCAGATTAGTGACCCAGTAAATATCTTTCTAGGTTGTAGATACGGAAATAAGCTTGTGAATTTATTGTTTTGCCCGCATATCATCACTGATATAGCTCTCCCTGACATCGAATTCCTAGAATTAGACATGTTTACACAAACCTCATTGTCAACAGATGATTTGATTTGCTATAGAGTGGACCTTGAAGTTGGGTGAGTTCATTTCAGTCACGCTCCTCCTGGGTTTGTAGGTCAGACTATAACTGTAACATCTGAGGCCGCTGAGCGCCCCCGGTCACGATTAGTTCAGCACTTAATCTTAAATTCATCAGCATCTATTCAATTTAAACCTTGATCTGTTTAGGTGGAACTCTGAAACACTGTATTGTTGGAAACGCGTCTTTCCCATGACTGTTTCATGAATTTTAGTCCTTTTCTTTCTCCCCCTTAAAAGAACTTGTAGTGTTTTTAAAAGTGGTGTCTGTCCTGTCATCACGAAGCCCCCCCCCCCCCCCCCCCCCCCCCTCCCATAAATCAGAGAGGAACGGTTGTTTGACGAC
This sequence comes from Euthynnus affinis, assembly GCA_029490765.1. Lineage (NCBI taxonomy): Eukaryota > Metazoa > Chordata > Actinopteri > Scombriformes > Scombridae > Euthynnus > Euthynnus affinis. The sequence goes on along the minus strand of CM055856.1, from coordinate 17,740,544 downwards.
TGGGTTCTCTGGTTTCAGGGTGAACGTTGGCTGTGGTCCTGCAGAGGAGAGGCTGCTGCTCACAGGACTTCACGCAGTGGCCGACATCTACTGTGAAAACTGCCACACCACACTTGGCTGGAAATATGTAAGTACACCTGCACATAAGATGTGGGTTTGTTCACCATTATGCTTATTTTCATATGGTTGCAGATTACAGGAATAAAGACAAGATTAAAATGCTGTTGTAGTTTCAAATGTGAAGCACAATGCCACATGCAGTTGTATGCAAAAGTTGGAAACTGGCCCACTTGTTTAGCACCGCCTACTGGCAACAGGAAGTCAGTCTTATGTGACAAACATCATCCACTTTACTTTAAATTTACACAGTGTGGTTTACACCTGATATACAATAACATGACGTATCATTAATAGGTGTTTTGCCACATAGTGGACACAGGAAGTGATAGTTATCTCCTACATGCATGTTCAATATTCATAAAAATGTATATGAGTTGCCTTCTCGTAAATTTATTGCTGCGTTAATATTTTACTTATGTAGTATTTTCTATGGGAAACAGGAAGTGAGGCCTAAATGACACATATAGTTTATCAAATGTATACACAATTTCTAATATGTCATCTCCAGCGCCACATACTGCATACAGGAAATAATATTTTACCCATTCACACATTGTCTGATAATCCTGACAGTTCAGAGCTGTGTCAGTGTTGATGTTACATATCCTAGGGAGACTGTGTTTACATCTTTTCAATTAAAAAAAATCACCAATATATGTTATTCGTCAAAGGGTGCCTTAACTTTTACATACAACTATAGTCAATATTTTTGAGAAAATACATCTGTCATGTAGTAAAATGAAGAGAACAGCAAGTTTAAAGACCACAGATGTTTCTGGTAGTTAAAAGAAAGATGAGAAAATTAAACAACTGTGGTGTAAGCCTGAGTTTTTTTTGTTTTGTTTTGTTTTTTTTTTTACATTTTTATCTTCTTTTAACAACCCTAATGTGTTTCCCCTCTGCAGGAACAAGCCTTTGAACTGAGTCAGAAGTACAAGGAAGGGAAGTACATCATCGAGCTGTCCCACATGATAAAGGACAACGGCTGGGACTGAGAGGGGGAAAAAAATCTCCATCTTTCATCATGACTTTTTCAAAGTTGCATCCCCTTCAACTTTACAAGGGTTCCAAGTGTAGCTTCCTCATCCCGCGTACGAGCCATCGCTGTGCCACACTTTCACTTCGTACGGCTTTGCCAAGAATAGCATGTGATGCCTTATCTTTTTCTGTTCTTCATGTGTCTCCGGCAGCCACGACAACACATTTGCTGATACTGCTATCCCAATTGCTAGTTGTGCTGGGACATGGAGTGAATGAGTGCAGGGTTTGTGTGTGAAAGACTGGGAGACGTAGTCACAAAGGCACGTGTGGGTGCACGTCGGATTTTTAAGCGTGTGTTTGAGTGATATCAGCAACCACTTAAAAACAGTCTCGCTCTGTGGCGGTGAGGCCAGTTCAAGTCAAATAATATGACATTCTTACACAAGTATTTGGGTTTTCCTTTAGAGTTTAAGGTGCACTCTTTAGACGTATCTGGCCCGAACTGAGTAAAGTAGTTTACCCCATAGATTATTTCAAGTGATCCAAGGGTATGGGAATGCTTAGAGCAGTGGGAGGGTTTGTTTTGTTTTTTGTTGTTTTTTTTTAAATTATCTATCAATGAAATTGATGTTTTTTATTGTCAGATCTGTAACACTTGTTCATATTTTGCCAAAAGCAATCAGGGTGTTGAATTAGTAATGTTAAAGCCCCCAAAAGTAACCTGCAAGAATTCATACAGCTGGACTATGAGTGTGTTCTGCTTGTAGGTGTACATTTTAGTGTGAGAGAGGGTGTGCGTGTGTGTGTGTGTGTGCGCGCGCGCGCGTGTGTGTGTGTGTGAGAGAGAGAGGTGTTGTAAGCTGGACGGTGTTTAGTCTGGGGTTCACATCTAGAGTTTCCACTGCACAGTTTTACTTCATGCTGATGGGATCTATCCTCCATGTGTTTGTGTGTAACCTAACACTGAGCTGCCCTTACAGATACATTTACTCAGTTGTGATTAGGATTATGTAGCATATTTATGGTGATTTTTAATGTCTGCTTCTTTCATTAAAATGTATAATTTTAATCTGATCTTTCATTAAAATACAGTGTGTCTGTAACATGTACAGTGCAGTGTCTTTTGCTTGTGATATGTATGTAATTTGATTAACTTGACTCCGATTCCCGCAACATAATTTTCTTTAGTTACTCAAATAGCTTGTAAGGAATAGAGATGTTTGACTAAAGAGGTGTTTCAGTCTGATCACCAAAACTTTCAGTATGATTTTAAACTTCCTTTTTAATGAGAAATTTGCTGATGGGTATGATGAAACTGTGTTGAAAGCAACTTTTGAAGTTCACAGTTTGTTTCAATTTGTGATGAAATCATCCTTTGTTTATGCTAGCAGAGCTCTCACTTACAGGCACGTAGAAATCCAACACAGTGCTCTGACTGGTTTATAACTCAGCCAGCAGATGGTGATGTAGGTATTGTTAGATTGTAGGAATATTTGTACTTTAAAATATATTATAACTTAATATGTTCATGCTATTTATCAAAGTGCTAGATACCCTGCTGTTTATATTAGGCGCAAATAATACAAGCAAGCCTTGAAATCAACTCAAGCATTATATAAACAATCTATAGCTTTATTATTCTGACATTATTAGACTGTTAGAATATGTAATATATGTAAAATACCTCCAGATTGTTTTTGGTATTTTCTCCACTCCATTCTGTCTGTTAAAAAAATGAATGTATTCCCTATAAATCCCTAATTTATGGATTATAAAAAAGTGAATTTAGTGTCTTGCACAAACAACGAAAGTAGACAAAAACTAAATATATTCTGTCCGTTTACTGAGTTTATTTGCTGCAATATTAACAACTTGTTTAATGTTTGCAAAGCACAGACAGCACAGCAGAAGAAAGTCCTTTCATGTATTTTAAAATTCAAGTTTAGGATTTGCGGTGCACTAAAGGCGTTCCACAAGAGGCCATTATCCTCAGACAACAAAGCAGTAATTATCAGGATTACTCACTCATATAGAAAATAATACGTATTCTTTTCTTACAGTAAGGAAACATGGATTACTTGGAGCTGGAACAGGTCACATGAATGAACTCTGACCAGAACTAATAGCTCTTTTTAATCACACGGGTAACGAGGCTGCTGACAGTCATGTGTGTGCAGAACATTTTCAGCTGTCTGCTCTGCTTTCATTTTTCATTCCACAAAAATCTACTTTTGCACAAGACCGTTGAGCAAGTTTGCTAAACAGGAAACTAGAGGACTTAGTTAATGAGAGAAACTTTAAACAAGAAGGATAATGATTTCAAACATGTTCTTCTTTAATCTTCAGTATTATGTTGCAGCATGCAGGTCTGTTATGCTGCATGGTGCATGTCCCCGTGTAGCCCAGTATACTGAATTTATAGATGTTTGGGGAAATGCAAAAGTGTTTTGGGGATTGAGTTATAGACAGGTCCAAGACATCAACTAGGGGAAACTAATGAAAAAAATTAAATTGAGAACTTTAACATCTTAGACAATTTATTAAAAACCCTGATAAGCCTCATATAAATCTTGGAGCTGGAAGGTAGCTGGAATGACGTGACATGAGTATAGTTAGTATCGTGGTCAATACTACTGGAGTATGGGAATAAATCTGATTTTGTGGTTGAAGATTGAGAAAGCTGCCAAACAAATAGATTCAAATAAAGCTTATAAAATTGGCAGAGTATCAATGCTATGCATATATTTTCTATTTCTAGTACACAGACTTATTGATTATCTCAGTCTATTTCCCACAAGCATTCCTTTAATCTATCATAACACTTGTGGAATAATGATTTCCTTTACAATATTCCTGTATGCATTTAATTTTGACCTACATTCATCTGTTATGTTTGATTAATTATTAATAAGCAGGTGAGAATTTAGTCCCTTGCCAAACGACAAAAAAACAAAACAGTAAACAATTTGCTAGTGTAATATATTGGAATATAGTGATGCTTCTTTATATAGAAAGCCTTTTGCTGGAGCTCTTATCTTTCAGTTTGATGATACTGAATCTTTTTTTTTTTTTGACTATGTAGAAAAACTTTAATAAAAAAAGTGCTTTGAAAGATGTAAAACTGGACAAGATAAATTTCCAGAAGACAGGCAAAGACATAAACCATGACATGTTGTTCTTACACAAAATACCTCCTTCCTCTCAGGATAATGATGTAGACAGCTGACTGCGATAACCATCAAGACTCCCCGAGGGATGCTGTGGAAAAAATACACATTTTAGGACACTAAATTGTATAAAGAAAACATGATCTGGTTAAAATGTAAATAAACTAAAAGAGCACAGGCAATGCTCTAAAATCTTTTCAGAAGAAGGAAAAAAAAAATGTTCTTAAGTGAATTTTGAGGTGAAATGTCCCTTTAGCTGACATCAAAAACACCCATTTCAGTGTCACCTTGACAAAGGTTGCAGGAGGACGTGCGTCCAGAATAAACAGTCAGGCCAGTTTTAGTTTGTTTGACACCTGGAGGCTGTTTAATGTTGATTTACATGATGTTTCCATTGAGAAAACAACATACATCAGGCACATACTGTCCTATACAGCCAGGAGGATGGAGACATGTATTCTGGGTATTGACACGATTCTGTTAACTAGTCGCTTATGGATTATAATATTAATTTATTGTTGTATTTTTAATGTATCGAGAAAATTCAAGTGTTTGTGGTTTATTGTTCTAATATCAATTTGACACCTAATATTTAATACGCCAGCGTGTAGTGACTACCAGCGTTTCAACTGCAGGCTGTGCACTTGCAGCAGAACATACCACAATACAAATACTGTATACACTAATCACATTATATATATTATGGTATTACAAACTCCTGACCTATGTAACCGCTTTCAAAATCAATATCAAACTAGAATAATTTCTACAATTATTTTACGGTGCGATAAGCAACAAAAGTTATATATTTTAAGCCGTGTTTGTGTCGAGCACCCCCGAGTCCGCGAAAGTGGAACCTTCCGAGATGGTTGGTCATGTGACTTTTTCCGTTTCGCCATTTTCCCCCCTTCTCCACCGGTGCTCTTTGCTGACAGAGACGTTATTGCTCCCCCTCTCTCGGTGTTTTAATCTGTCCAAAGCTGACGGTGGGAAAAGGGCAAACTTAAAAATTTATATATAAGACAGTCTGCTTCGTAGCTGTATCTTCCCGTGAAAAGTGCGAGAATGTCTTCTGCTGAGGAGAGCCCCGAGTACTCGCCTTTCTTCGCCGTGATGGGAGCCTCTGCGGCCATGGTCTTCAGCGGTAACTACAGCAGCTTCTTCATCTCACATCCCCGGGTTACTGCTATAACTATGAAACATTATTATTACTAGTAGTACTATTATTATATATATGTCTATATATTAATAGACATTTATATAACAGCTGTGAGCTCTCGTTAGTAAACGTTGTTGCTCGTAGCTGAGGCGGTCACGGCTCACGCACCTGCCAGGGATGCGAGTCGTAGGGAAGGTCTCCACTGACATCACGCTGCTGACCATTTTTAGCTCCTCACCAGCTTGTTTTTTTTTTTTAATCATATCCAGCTCTAATGCTGTTGTCTGGTGGTTGCATGTCGGTGACGCAGACCCTCACCGAGGTAACAACAAGGCAGAGGCCAGTCTCTAATCTGTCATCATGGGGGTTTATTTTGCAGCACAGGAGAGGCCAGATCCACATTATTTTTAGAGAAATACGATTTTTTTTTTGCTGAGAATGAACCAGCATCGTGGCCTGAACATCAGTGTGAGAAAATAAAGGGATAATCCCATCCATCCATTCATTCCTTCATTCATTCATAACCGTCTGTGTTCAGCATGCAGGATACACCCAGTCTGTCACAGACCAGGGGCGGATTTAGTGACTTGGGGGCCCAAGGAAAACCTTGTCTTGCTTTACTTTTTTACCTTTTTATCTAATGGGGAATGTTGGCGTTGGCAGTGGTTGAATATGTACTCAAAACTTTTTTTTTCTTAAGTAATTATATTAAAACTATTAACACCTCACAGTAAAAGTCCTGCATTCAGATGTTTATTTAAAGGACCAGTATGTAGAATTGTTGTTTTTATTACCTAAGAATGATCCTTTGCATTATTATGCACCACTGTGTTTGTACTGTAGCCCAGAACAGACAAACCAAACAGAGTTTTGTGGCCTCTGTAGGTTTTCTGACATGCTTGGGAGGGGAGGGGAGGGGTGGGTATTTAGTTGGTTGCAATCTGCAACCTCACCACTAGATGCCACTAAATCTTACACACTGCACCTTTAAAGTGAAGCGTGAAAGAGAGGAATTATCAGCATAATGTACTTTAATTTACTTAACATCTGTTCAAGGTGGTGCTTTTAATTCTTAGTATATTATATGATGCTGGACAGTTTAATCAATAATAATAATGCATCATATTTTAATTGTTATATTTTGTGAGTAAAATCTGAATCTGCAGCATAACCAGTAGCGTTTATCTGTCAGGTAATTGTAGTAGTATAATGTTTTCTTCATATTTTTTAAGTGCTTTTGGAGCCTTTTGTGAGTTATTTCAGGGTACAATGAGTTAGAGTAGGAGAATAATTAAATTTTTCATATCTAAGCATCATAATAAAACTATAGCTATTTGGGGCCCTTTATGTTGGGGGGCCCAGGCAGTTGCCCACCTTGCCTAATAGTAAAGTCCGCCCCTGCTCAAAACTGAATTTACAGTATAATCTTACAGAGATTTTATAGCAGTTAAGTCAATCAAGTGATGTCATTTGTATGTAGATAAAGACGGCTATCGCTATAACGGAGAAATCAGAGTTGGCTTGAATTGATGATGACGTCAGGTGACACCTTTTTTTTGGAGTTTGTCCATCTTGCTGTGACAAACTGGATTTAATATATGAAATATAATTTATTATTATTTTACTGCAAGGTTAAAGACTGATTTAGGGTTTTTTTTTCTTGTTGAAGCATCTTACTGTCTGTGTCAGAGCTGTGTGTAGCCTACGTGTTACCTGTTTAGCATCGACTACATGTTAGGACTCTCCTGCACACGTTCTGTTCTGCTCGAGCTGTCGTGTTTCTAATTATTTAGGTAGTGTAATAACCACTCGGAGCAGGCTGGTACCACCACACTTTGATCCAAGAATGTCATTTGGGTTGTACAGCTTTGAATCAGACAAAATGTTACACCCATATGTCAGTAAAATCTCGGTGGCTGCTGTTGTCGTGTCATCAGCGGCGGTTTGATGGAGTCATTCCAGGATTTTTCGGGGTGACGGCTGCACGGAGCAGAAACGCTGTCAATGTTTAGGAGAGGGGATAAGAAAGCTGACACTTCACAAACGCTCAAAGCAACTCGATCAAGCGTCTAATAGATGACAGCTGGTGTAAAGCTGAAGACCCATCGGATAGAAACGTGATGTTCATTACATAAAGGATACCTCTATTCATTTATTTATATGGCCTCTTGAGGCACTGTAGGAAACCAGACAGGGTGGAACCATGATGCAATTTAACATTATGTAAATAAGAATTGCAGAAAATATAAGGAAACTATTGCTGAAATTGATCAGATCCTGATTATAAAGCTCAGTGCTGCTCAGTGCTAATCTATAAAAATTGTAAGAGAAAGTGTTTTGTCTTTTTTTTTTAACACAATGCTTATTAACAGTTGCTTATAAGATAAATATCAACACACCCACCGTAGCAAGTGAGAAGAGATAGAAGCTCTCCAGGTATCAGAGAGAGGCGCTGAGCACTACGGATCACCTACGTTTGTTTTTATACTGAAGCTTAGATACTGGTCAGTCATTGATTATCCTGTGTTGGGTGGTGTGTGTGCGCGCGCGCGCGTGTGTGTGTGTGTGGACTAAAGGAGTTGAATCCACATGTAACGCAGGTTGCATAGCCAGATAAGGTTCAGTTAACACAAACTGAAGATGAGATTATTGCAGGGCTACAGTATTACTATAGATTATTTTAGATTGCAAAGGTAATACAATAAACTGTAACTGGCAACATGTTTGCAGTGATCAGCAGAGCAGAGAGGGAGACATCTGGAGAAGCTAACAGCTTGAGTCATGAGAGTAATCATATAACTGACTCTTCTCACTCGGCATCATTTGACGCTGTAACAGGCCTGGTTTGAGTTAAACATGAAACCTCTCTGCCTTCAGGAATCATCCATACTTGAAGATTTAACACTGACTGAGCTGAATTAACAAGAACTCTCTCCTCTCTCTCTCGCTCAGCGTTAGGAGCAGCGTATGGAACAGCGAAGAGCGGCACAGGCATCGCCGCCATGTCTGTGATGCGGCCAGAGCTCATCATGAAGTCCATCATCCCCGTGGTCATGGCCGGTATCATCGCCATCTACGGGCTGGTGGTGGCTGTGCTGATAGCAAACAACATCTCTGAGAGAGTCTCCCTTTACAAGTAAGATGATGTAGTTGATCATTTTTACACAGGCATGTTATTTCTGCTGACGTTATTTGTGTACATTGAGAGACACATTATTTCCTACCTCCTTAATTCATAAACACACAAAAACAATAAAGCTCCGTCAAGCTAAATCATAAAAGCAACTCAAAGAGATTGAACAAAAAGTCAAAAGTCTGAAGTTCACAGTCTCTGTGGGCTACAGAATCCAAATGAATCTCAGAGGGTTTGACACTATTAGTGATCTTTTCACATTACTTATGTCCCAGGCAGCCTTGATGAACCAAATTTCTTCTGGGAGACCATTAGAGGAAATCTTAAATTACACATTCATCGCTCATATTTAATTATGTTTTTTTTTGTTTGTTTTTTTTTTGGCTTTTTGGCTTTTATTTGATTTTAACAACACAGATACAAACAGGAAATCAGGGGAGACAAATGGGAAAGGTTTTGGGAAGGCTACACAATCAAATTGAGGACTTTGCGGTTGAACCATTAGGCCTCTCACTGTTAATTAATTAAAACTTTGCTTAATGCAGTCGGGTCTGGAGTATCTGCTAGCTTCCTGGCAATGTGACTTTCCCCGGCCTGATTCTATTTCTTGTACGAAAATCAAAAGTGTTGAATCAGAATTTAATGCAGCACTTTCCCAGATAACTCTTGTTTTTGTCTTCTCCAACAGGAGTTTCCTGCATCTCGGTGCTGGTCTGAGCGTGGGCCTGAGCGGTCTGGCAGCCGGGTTCGCCATCGGCATCGTGGGCGACGCCGGCGTGAGAGGCACCGCCCAGCAGCCCAGGCTTTTCGTGGGCATGATCCTGATCCTGATCTTCGCTGAGGTCCTGGGTCTTTACGGCCTCATCGTGGCCCTCATCCTATCTACAAAATAAGTGTGCACATCAACATCATCTCATTCATTCCACATCAAAGCAGCAAGAACAAATAGGAGATTTTCACCTACTTCCATTACACCCCGCGGGTTCTGGCAGGATGGGATGGCAACAGAAACATGTTGGCGGTCAACTTGACAGCTCTGTCCTCAATAGATGTGATCTATCCATATTGTTTAAAGCCATCCAGTTGTGTCAGGTCCTTTGTGTACAGAACGGGCATGAAGATGTTTTTGGTTGTTGTGGGATGATGTGTGGACAGTTTGCCTGATGTTGTTGTCTGATCTTAACCTGTACAGTGGTCCAGAGTCACTCCACCCCTTGTAAATGTAGTAACCAGTCTGTGCTGTGAGTGTGAGTATCAACGTTTATCCCCCTGCCCATCCCCCTCCTTTTCAGTTTTGTTTTTTTTTGTTTGTTTGTTTTTTCGTTTGTGGTTTTTGTCATTCTTGTTTGAGACTGCCGAAGAATCGTGCACATTAGTATTTATTTTTTCATGTTCTTTTCGGGGACCATTTTTGAATCACCGTGGTGAGGAGCTGTCAAGACTTTTTTTTTTTTTTTCACTATTTATGGAAAGCTATGAAGATTTTGACTTGATGAAACTGTCTAAATGGAATACTATTTATTGAATACCCTATATACATAAAAATATATAAATTATGTGTGTATAGTTAGATTAATTGCACTGTGGGTCATTGTTCAAAGTGCTTGGAATTCCTCTGGATGTAGTGTGACCATTAATGGAGGATGTCCACATGTTGACATGGAGTTGACTGTGTGTGTGTGTGTGTGTGTGTGTGTGTGTGTGTGAGAGGGAGAGAGAGAGAGAGAGAGAGTGTGTGAGTGTGCGTGTGTGTGTGAATGACCTGAGTGCATAATGCGTGCAAGTGTATTTATGTATTTATGTTTAATTGAAATGTTGAAATTCTCAAACACTAGTATTGTTAACCAGTAGTGCTGCTGTCTTGGTTTTTTTGTTTTTTGTTTTTTTTTTGTTTAAGGTGAGAGCTCACTGTTCAGCCATGCCTGTCAGATTTCCAAATAAAACTCAACCTCCTCCAGAACATCAGTGTCGAGCTTTTTATGTCTGAAAGAAAGAAGTCGATAGAAACTTAACAAGTTCTTTATATATTAGTAGGATGAACAACATTCAGATATTCAAATGTGTAATAGATCAATGGCACTTTGAGTTTAAGTGGAACTTGTTACTTTTTTTTTTATGACTGAAATAAATAAGAACAAAGTGTAAGGTGCTTTTAAACCTTCCTATTATTAACTGATTTTCAAACAAATATGACTTGATGACTCTTGTAAAATGTAAATCAGCAGCCTGTATCTCACACCAGTGGTGTTGTTGAGAACAGTTTCTTTGAATTAAATAATTTCCTATAAAACTGAATCATTTTTTGTTGGGTCATCGCAGTCTTTCAACTGGAGTGGTGAGAAACTAACATTTGTAAATTCAATTCAATTTAAAATCAATTATCAGCTTATTTATCAGATATTCCACTATTGCAGTCTACTAAGTCTAAGTCTACTAGTTGATTTAATTGGATCTCATCTAAAATGTGGATCATTACCTGATGACAACAAATATCTGACAGAGAAAGTTAACTTTCTGTTTCATAAGATTTGCAAAAAAATCTGGATTATCCCTCTCCACAAAAGGTACATAGCCTGAAGAAATCAGTTGTCAATGAGCAGTAAAAAGTCACCCAGTGACCTTTTTTGATGTCAATCCATAAGAGGTGAAGTTGGTACTTAGTGCCACAAAATTTCTCTTTTAATCTCCAGAAATAATTGTTTTGCCCCTTGAACTGAAGTACTATTAGATTTTTCAAATCTATATTTTTTAATTTAAACATCTACATATGTTGATATGCTACACATACAGTCTGAGTGATGTTCTGGCACTTTGCTTGCGTGATCTCAGACTTAAGCTAATTCCCTCTCCTTCATCAGAGGGTAGATTGTGTCAGTCACAGACCTCTGAGCAACAATGTTCGAAAAGTGAAAAAAAATACACATATAATTAATTGTTCTGTGGTATATGACTGCATAAAATACCCCTTTTCCATGCCTAATAGTGTGCAACTCTTCAACATTGATACATATATTGTTTAGTACACTCCTTACATCTCTTCTAATAAATAGGACTGGGAGTGCAGTAGTGATCTGGAGATTATACTTTTCCAAAAATGCAAATTTTATTTATCTATTTTTTAAAACCTGAACCTTCATGTGAAACAAAGTAATCATTGTTAACAACTCATTGAATGACACAACATTAACAGTATTATTAACATTCAAGGTTCTAATTTAAAGGATGGAAATAAGATAAAAGTGTAACAACAGAGACATGCAGTATCTCTGTGGGCCAGTCAGGTGCTGCGGTGAAGAAGAATGATCGTCCGGAGCCTGATCAGTTTATAATCTGATATGTCTCTGAAGGCACCATCAGTGTGAATCACACAGATATTCTGCACCTGAAAAAATAATGGCTCTTCGCACATATTGTTTTACTTTCACTAAATTGTGACAAAGGTTGACTGCTGAATGAAATGTTCTTGTTATTCTAAACTCACACAAAGCTGTGTCAACACTTTGGAAGAAGTCCAATTCACGAGAGCAGCACTGACCCTTGTAATTTACCCAAAAATTACATAAAAGGAAAAAGAAAACAAGTATGGAAGCTTTGTAAAAAATAAAACCAAAAACAAGCAAAACAAGATGCTGGAATATATTCACACTGCCTGTCTCAAACTTTACATGCAGACAACAGATCCTCTGAGCGACAGATCTGCTGATTATGCAATATGCATTGGTATGACTGGGCAATTTCAACTGGGAGAATGTTAGATGTTAACTGGGAGCTAGTTTGGTCTTCAGTGTTCGGACACAAATTACGGGGAAGTTTAATGCAGGCAGAGAGGACAAGGACACATTTTTAATTCTTCCAAGTCTTGCTTTGTGTTTCATGCTGTGCTTTCTTGAAAACCAAGATAAGATAATAAATAAATAAAGATAAGATAATAAAATAAATCTCGGAGTTAAGTGTGGATTTATCTCATCTTCACATTATACAAAAGCAGCTGTCAGTAGATTGTGCTAACGTCCATTGATTTTGTAACAATTCTGTCATTAAAAGTCTTAAATTCAGTTGTACAAATATAAGCACCGTAGATTTCATAAAACTGTCTTACAGTTGAATTAATAAGTCATTAATTTCAGTTTATGTTTTCTTCTGAATCTGTTGATTTCTTCAGCACCAATATATTTTGATGGCCTATAATGAATATAACAGCCCTTATTACAATGTGTTAATAACTCATAATTAGTGGACTAATTATTAGTTTCTACTCATTTTACTTAAGGACTGTGCTTAAGTAAAATGTTCAGGTACTTGTGCTTTACTTGCGTATTTTCATTTCATATTCATTTACACTTCTACTATTCTAAGGAAATGTTTTATGTGGTACCTCACTACATTAATTTAACATAGTTACTAGTTACTTCTCAGATTAGGATTTTACAAACAAAACACATGAGCAGTTTATAAAATATGATGCATTTTTATAGATAAAGACTAACCAAACATATACAAGGCATCCCTCAAACCACAACAATATCATTAATAATCATCAATAATAAGCATCAATAATCATTTTATCTCTACCCTTTTCTTCCTACTCTCCTACCTCTACCCTTACCTTTCCTTTTATTAAAATTCACTGTTACAAGAGGTCACAAGACACAAAGCTTCAGAGCCACTAATTTAATCATTAGCGATGCTTTGTGGTTTATAAAGTTATCGTATGTTTTATGGTAAAACATATTAAATTTTAACCTACACTACACAATATAATCCTCTAATCCCAAAATATTATTACCTGAATATTTCAAGATATGATCAAAATATGATGATACACATAGTGGATACTCTCCGATCATGGGAGGCACATTCAGTCATATTCGGAGTGTATCCAACTCCAGAATGAGATCACTTTATACTTCTAGAATCTGGAGTTCATGTCTTCCCAGACACTATATGCAAAGTATTTCATATTTGGAAAATATGTAGTCAGAGATGTACAGCTGTCATATCTGTAGAAGATTCAAGAGTCCTGTCTCATGTCAGAACAGTAACCAGTAACCATGTTTCAAGTCCCAACACAAATGATTTCTGCTGTCTGGATGTTTCAATATATGAGCAAAGTGATTTTCAGTCATATATCACAATATCTGATAGTCACGTCCTATATCAGGAAATTGTATAGATATGACTTGACAAATAAGCCACTTTTATTGTACTAAATACATGTACAAAACAGAAATTGTGCAAAGGCTAACAAAAAGAAGCAATGGATTAGTGAAATATTTTGTAAAAAATAAATCAAGGCACTGGGCACTAAAAAAACAAGCTACAGAACTAAAAGAACTAAAACTGCTTGGCTTTACATTTTTCCTGTCCCTTCTGTTTCCTACTTCTCCACTATTACAACATCACATGATGCTATTGGGCCCAAAAATACTTTTTCTGACTTACATTTTGAAAGAGACATCTGTAAATCAGCAGATAATTTTTGTGGGGAAGATTAACACAGAACATAATTAGGTTTAGTAAGTTTACATGTTCATACATTGGATGTTCCTAGTGGTGAATAATTGTTAATTTATTGTTAATTTATTGTAAGTATGTGTAAACTTCCCAGCATTGATAGAGCTTTCTTGGACAGCACCAGAGATGGAGGTAGAGGTGGAGGTTGATGGACCTACTATATAAATAAATGATAAATTAACTGACTGAACTGAAATTACTTGTGTTCTTAGCATTAAATCTGGAGGATCTTATAATGCAAGATAATTTACAAGAGGTTGATGCCATCTGTTTTTAAAAAGTGACTTTAGATAAGATGTCTTTTCAACACCAGCTGCTTTGGAGATAGCTCAATAATGTTGCTCCAGAATCAGTTATTAAAAACAGCAGTGTTTCTCCTATGAGCAATTTCACACGATCATAAATAGCAATGGGCTACTAATGATTTTCATTCGTACACTGCATAAGTTTAACTAATAGGTTTAACTAAAACACATAACTTACCACCATTATCAGCTTCTTGAGGGAAAAGACCACATTCTGCATCAGGAGTAGAGGTGGTTGTTGGACCTGCAATGAAATAAAGAAATAAGAAACAATAACTTAATTTTTAAAATGCAGAAGGCTATAATTTTACACATCCTTTATACTCACCAACACTAGGGGCTGTGTTTACTGGTACCTATGACCCTTTTCCAATCATGTATTTTAATAGTGTTCCTGGAAAGGGGATGTGAAGAGTAAGTTATTAATGTTAATCCTTTAGTGCAGAGGTCAATCTTGGCCTATTTCTGCCGAAATTTCTACTGTTCTGTTAAATGCTTTATAACACAAAATGTGAACATCACAGCTCTTCTTTTTAATGTTGTATTGGTACATTTACTTAGCATCTAAATACTTCTTCCACCACTGAATATAATAAATATATTTAATATATATAAAAATATAATAAATTTTTATCATTCTTTGCTGAGATACTAACTGTGTATTTGTAAAAATGAAAATTAATCACTGTGCTGGTGGTTTGATGGTGGCTTTTTTAATTACATGATCTGACTGACTTATTTTTACAGACTTTAACAACTCTATCTGAAACATTTCCAAAAAAACACAAAGGATGCTGATCGTTGGTCACTCATATGCAGATATTAGTAACCTTTTTAGGATCTTTTATGGACATACAGTACCAGTCAAAAGTTTGGATAATCTTTCCCATTTAAGGGTACTGCTACTGTATAAAAACACAGACATGTGTACATCTTTAGTACATATGGTCAACAGCGTGGTATTAGAACAAAATATTACACATGAACATTAAAAGTGTAGTAGAAGAGAGAGTGCAGGGGTGTTTTTGAATATGTTAGTCTAGTCTGCCTGACTCATTGATCATTTATATGACTGAGGTTCGTGCTAGTTAGAATCTATGGCCCCGACCATGGCTCTGAAATATCAGTAGCCAAACTGTGCTGTGTATTGATAAATCCATGGCGCTGTCCTTGGTGCTGAAGTAGTGGACGGATTTGTGATTGCGCTTTTTGCTTTCAGTCACGCCTTCTGTCACTTTCGTCTTGGATCTATAATATTCTCTAAATTACATACTATAAATACTTAATTCTATATTGTAGCCTACATAATCTATATATATAATCATCAAAGTGACAAGTAGCAAAAGTAGTCGCAGAATAGCGAGAGCATGCTCAGCTGCTACAGTTACATAATTCAGGTAAAGTTTATACTGTCAAAACTAGTGTTTTTTTGTTTTTATTTTTTTTTATTTGTTTAAGCCACAAAATATGCATTTAGCTTGATAACAGTTCTATTAAATCAAAATAATAATTGCAATTATGCTATCAAGGATTAGGTTAGGCCTACATGATAATCCTGTAATCCACTCCCCCTGTGTTATTTTTTTTAACATAGGGGCGATTGAGTAGGGTAACCCTAACCCTCCAATTGGTCCATACCCCCCTGTTAAAAATTAACAAATCACCCACTGCCTGTAGGATTGATAGAGTATCTATCTGTATGTCTGTATGTCTGTCTAGAAAGTTTCACAGACAATTAAGATGGAGAAAAGTCACAAAATAAAAGAAAACTAAATCCACCCAGTTTGTTAAAATAGATTGGAGATATAAAACACTGAATATAATGACCTTTTTTAATATGCTTTGCTGGTGTAGATGCTAACTGTACTTTTTGGAGATGAAAATGTATCACTCACTCATCACTCTTTTGTTCAATTGTAACTTTGTTGCCAAATTTCATTGTTGGCTGCTGAAACATTTTAATTAATTTCCCTTGTGGGATTAATAGTGTCTACCTGTCTAGAAAGTTTCACAGGCAGTTTAGAGAAAAATCACAAGACAAAAGCAAACTGTAAAACTAGTGTGGGGGTGTAACATACTGGATATAATAACCCCACTCATGCCCTGTAGCTGAAATGACTTGAGTGTTTGTTTGATCTGCAGCTGAGAGCTCCCTCAGAGAGCCTGGCTGTTATTGTTTACGGTCAGACCAAATGTGAAGTAGGTCACAGAAAAAGGAAGCCAGCCCTTCATTCAGCTGTCTGGGGAGAAGAGTCTTCAGGAGCAGCCTCTCTTCGCTGTTGTCGGCGATTTAACGTGGATGCTGGTCGTGAACAACAGGCAGGTAAACGTTAAAGCTACATTTTAATCCACCGCTGATAGCAGCGCGCAGCTAAGCGAAAGCTAACCAGCTAGTCTACGCTAGCCCTGCCTCTGTTATTCACCCTGCTCGTATATTATGGTAATAAACAGTGAACGCACGATAGTCAGCGTATCTACCAGTGTATTAAGCAATCTGCACACATATATGCAGTAGTCTGAGTTGAATTGTGTTGACTCTGACCTTGTTATAGCCAGCTAACATGTTAACTAATTGCATGGTAGGTAGCTAGCGATAGCTGCTAGGTGGCTAATTAAAGCTAGTAAGGAAAACAGCATCATACGCCAATAAATGAATATTATAATAATATATAATAGCAAAGATATGAGGACTGACATTAGACAAACAATGGTTATGATACGCGTGCTGTTACGGAGACTGTGTTTTTCTGAGGTTTTGCGGTTATTGTGGTCCTACAAAGTGTCTCAGTGGGCTAAAATTATTATAAATATTTGATAAGATGAAACTCTTTTGTAAGTGTCGTGTATAAACTTATTGCACTGCAGGATTCAAATGTAATACATTCTTAAAAAGATGCAGCAGATTTTACTGGTGTTAGAAGCACTAATATACAGCTTTTTTTTCTGAAAGTAAACTGTGAAGAAACCAGTAAGTTATGTCATGCAGGGTTTGCAAATAAATGAGTCTTAGTCATTTAAACAGCTCCAGGGGACCTCCAGTACACAAAGATGTTAGCTGCAATATTGAAAACAACCCAGATTACTCAGGCTTCAGGCTTTAGTGTCTATTCCTCTTGAGATAACCGTGTGCATTTTGACTTTCAGCAGCTGGACGGATGCTGTTCTTCCAGCATCTGGACTAAACCTGACAAAAAAACAAACAAACTGATTGTCAGGATCTTCTACTGGTGAGACTCTTGCTGCCATGTCCAGGCGAAGTAGGAACAGTCGTGCATGGCGATATGTTTGGGGTGGGATAAGGCGGGATGCTGATGCCCGGGAACTTGTGTTGGCGTCTGAGAGTGAAGATTGGAACCGTCTAGAGGTAAACACACAGGTGCTCTGGACATATATATATGAAGTGTTAGTGGATATGTATGTTTGTGTGTGTGTGTCATATGATGCCACTAGTTAACACTGCAGGCAGGACACTGGATGTGTCAACATGAGAGAGCTGTCAGGGATCGCTGTCAAACTTTCATTTTCATTTGCCTGTGGCCATTGTAAACAATATTTGTCTCAGATTTGTGCATATTTTTTTAAGCAGTGCTCAATTCTGGCTTTGTAGCAGGCTGACATCAACCAGTATTGTGTTGGTACATAAACAATGCTGCTGACATTTGAATTTGCTCTGTCTCTCTGCATTGATGCTCTCAAGTACAGTGATTCGGACTCAGAAGCCGAGTTTTCAATGATGATCCCTCCAGTCCCCAGCGCAGTGCCTGTCACCGGAGAGTCCTACTGTGGCTGCGACTCCCGGGCTGAGACTAGCTACAACCCTCGCCTGCGAGGTTTTCACCAAGTTAAAGATTGCCACTGTGGAGAGGATGACCAAGGTACAGTACAGCTGCTGCATTTCAAGAGCTAATACTACTACTACTACTACTACTACTACTACTACTACTACTACTACTAATAATAATAATAATAATAATAATGATAATAATAATAATAATAATAGTAGTAGTATAGGACACACCCAATAATTCATAGGTTGATTAATGTCACTTGAGATACACTTATGCATTTAGTTATGTTATTTTATATTGTTTGCACAGAAGTTAAACAAGTGCCGGTGACAGTTAATTTAAAATATCTAATTTCTTATATCACTGGCCTTGAATGAATGACTGAACGGCTTTTGATGTTTTAGAATTTGACTGGGTTTGGGATGCCAACAGCCGATCGACAGCAACGTTATTGAGCTGTGACAATCGCAAAGTCAACTTCCACTCTGAATACAGCTGTGGTACAGCTGCGATCCGTGGCTCCAAGGAGCTGGCTGAAGGGCAGCACTTCTGGGAGATCAAGATGACTTCCCCAGTGTACGGAACAGACATGGTAAATCTCTACTCCAGACCTCCTTATGTTAACCAGGTTTTATTATGTAAGCTTATTTTCCAAAAGGAATATCAAAGTAAAGCAAATGTTTTGTCTAAGAAAAAGGCTGTAATCAATGCTTTGATGTTTGTGTGGAAGCTCAAGCTTATTTGTTTTTTTTATTTCTGTGCAGATGGTTGGTATCGGTACATCTGATGTCAACCTAGACAAATACAGACATTCGTTCTGCAGCCTGTTGGGAAAAGATTCGGACAGCTGGGGTCTTTCTTACACTGGTAAGACTAACAGGATGTCTACACAGGCTGCGTAGGAAAAGTAGCACGACAGCAGAGCAGCAGCAGTTTCAGTACTCTGTCTGGATGCCTTCAGGCACAGTAGTGAGTGTAGGTGTCTTGTGTTTTGGTATCGTTCAGAGCCCAATACACAATCACTATACTTGTGCAAGAAAATGGACATGACGTGTAGAAATACGTTTTGGGTCACGGTTACTTGAGTGTCTGTTCCATCAGGTGTGTGTGAGACTGTTGACAGAAAAATGTGGACGGAATGCCGCCTGAGTAGAGAAACTTTTACACAAGAAGCTTTGATCAATGTTACATTCACTGGTTATTGTATCGATTGTACTTCAACATTGGTTGTCTTCCTTTTTGTCAGGCTTGTTGCATCATAAAGGAGACAAGATGAACTACTCTTCCCGGTTTGGACAGGGGTCCATCATTGGAGTCCATCTGGACACGTGGCATGGCACACTCACTTTCTTCAAGAATCGCAAGTGTATAGGTTAGTAGTGATGACCAAAGTCCAGACTGAGATTGATGGTGGTTTTATGCCTTTTTTTAGTTTCATGATCTGACTGACTTGTGCACAAGTTTACAAACCTAAACAACTCTATCTGAAGCGTTTCCCAAAAACAATAGATGCTGAGCATGTTTCAACAGAGATCATAAGTCACTCATATGCAAATGTTGGTGACCTTTTTAGGATTTTTTATGAACATATAGCACCTGTCAACAGTTTGGACATGCATTCACATTTCCTTTGAATGGGAGAAGAATCGGTAGAGACTCAGCAGCCGCACATTTCTCTGTTCTCTGTTTTAGCATCGTCAGGTTAGTCCAACCCATTGTTGCTAACTTTAACCCTCTTCTCTTTTCCAGCAGTTGGGGAAACAACAGACAAGACTTTTCTTTGTCTTGAGAAGTTGCAGCTTTTATTGACACACTGTAGCCTGTACTGTACATTCACTACCAGAATGACAACTTTGTTTTATTTTACACAAACATAAAATACATACACAGTACTCGCATGCAGAGTTGACAGACTGACAACTTACTGCTATGCTTTTCCTCTGCTACTCGTGCTCGTTCAACCACACAAGCGGCCAAATATTCACTTGCTATACACACACATTACGCACTGCCCTTTTCCTTAAAAGGAGCTAGGCTACCAACAGTTTCCCAGGCAATGACACAGAGCTTAACTCACTTTTCAGAACAGTGCTGCACATAGAGGCTTCCAAATGCTATTGATTTCTAAATGAATGGATATTTGGCTTTATCTTTGGCATTACAAAAAGATTTTTTTGGCCTGGCGGGGGTTCTCCTTGTACTAAAACTGAAGTGTATCCAAACTTTTGACTGGTACTGTATAAAAAACACACTGATGTGTACATCTTTTTAGTGGGATCATGCCAAACTTTAGTACATATGGTCAATGGTGTGGTATTTGAACAAAATATTACACAAGAACATTAAAAGCATTGTCACCATTCTCAATCTAGGTGTTGCTGCCACGGAGCTACAAAATAAGAGGTTTTATCCAATGGCGTGCTCCACAGCAGCGAAGAGCAGCATGAAAGTGATCAGGTCTTGCTCGGCGCCTACTTCCCTGCTCTACCTGTGCTGTGCTCGCCTTCGCCAGCTGCTGCCGGACTGTATAGACACCCTGGACGTGTTACCACTGCCACCGGGCCTTCGTCACTTGCTCCACAACAAACTGGGTTGGGTGCTCAGTCTCAACAGCGGCACCACAGAGGATACACCAGACGGGCCTGAGCGCCGGTCATGCTTGCCTGACCCTCCATTGGCTGGACCGTCCTCCTCTGAGAGCGACTCAGAGGGTTGTACGTCCGACCCTGAAGCCTGCCAGAGGAAGAGATGCCGCTGGACATGACCGGATAGCACGACTCCTACCTCCCCTCAAACACTGGCAGACGTTACTGTCCGATGGCATCTACTCTAGTGTTACCTACTTGCCTCAAGCTTTCCTTGACATAAGCGTTACCCAGTAGTGAAGAGAAAAAAAACAAAACACGGGATTGGTTGAGCAGAGGGAGTGGTACGTGCTGTAGGTGGAAAACTGTCGGCAGTATGTCTGCCTGCACGTTTTTACTGTGATCTTCTCTCATGCCATTCACACGTCTTCATGCTCATCACACACTTGGCATCCAAACCAGCTTCAGTGATAAGTGGAAAGATGTGGTGTTATTTTGTTAGTCAGCATAGTTCGTCGCAGATCTGTTGCCATTCATGAACGAGGGATCAGTGACATGTGAGAACAGACTGTACAGTGTAACACTGAAGTATGTAAGTATGGCCATATTTTGCTGGTCATCATGGTATTTTTGCAAAAAAAAAATGGGGGGGGTTCAGAATTTTGACACTATATAACTATTTTCTGTGTTTTCACCTTGTATGCAAATATGTATGTTGTTGTCAGCCTAAATGCTATTAATGCACTATCAAATCTGTTAGCCGCTTTACTGGCATCTGCAATTTAGGTCGCCAAAGTAAGAGTCGGTTGTGTCCCATGAGTGTATCACAGACAGGAAGTGACACGCCATGGGAGACAGAGTTCTTTATTTCTTCCCCACTGGTCACAGCTCTAAAAATAAAAACTTAAGAGTCAACATGTTTAGATGTATCTGCAACATGCACTTTGCAGCTTTTCATCCTCAGTCCTAGTCCTTTTTGTCTTTCAAGGATCATCTCCAAACAACTCATACACCTCTGATTGTGCAGTTTTTTTTTCTTGAAAAACTTTTGAGTTTTGAGTCAAATATTTATTACATTCATGGCAACGTCCATCTATCTGTTACCAGCTTTTTAAAGTCTCCTGTCAACATTATGCTACTTGTTAGTAGAATCTATGGATATCCTCTTTTCTAACAGATTTAAGCAGCATACGTTGTTGTTAGTGTAGCTCTTTTAAGTCCATAAAAGACAAGTATGTGATTCAAATTAGACTGCTGCAAAACTCACCTGTTATTACTGTTACGCCTCATCATTTTAAAAATTTTTTTAAAAGTTTGTTTCATTATGGAAAAAAAATCTATTTTAAAGGTTAGACTTTTTTGTACTAATGTGTTTATGTTTTTTTTTGTTTTTTTTGTCCAAGGCCTTGTTCCAGTACTTCCTTTTACCATCTCCTTTGGACTCTTAATTCATTAAGGTTGTGCTCTGTTCTGAATCCTTTTAGTGTAAAACACTCAGCACCTGCAGTGCAAAGAGGAGGCTGTAAATCACCTCCTAGTTTCCCCATTAAAGGAGAACACAGGCTGTGGTCGGCTTGAATTTGATTACAATGGTGACAGTTTTTCACTGCAGGAGAGAGCTTGTGTGTGTGTTTAGTAAGTTTCTAACAGTAATCACTTTATCAAAATATAGATAAAAACACTGCTTCCATGTTGTACTACTGTCTTGATGACAATCACAAATCTGACTGTAGCTGCATATTTAGCTATATTTTCACCCAACTGTCTATTTGAACACACTGAACGTTTTGGATTCACAGTAGAAAGATGGATTAATGCTGCAGTAGTGGTCTGCAAGGTTTTTCTGTTACTATTTTTTTTTTCTGTCAGAACTTGTCACCTTTTGTAACTGACTGAATTCAAGCTCAGCACAGCCACTATTGAACAGCCTACAGGGGCTTTAAGTACTCAAAGAAATGTAAAGATTGACTTAATGAATGAATGGTTGTGGACAGAAACGGTTCCCTTGGGTCAGATATATGTAAATAATTCTAATTTTTAGCTTGTTTGGAGTACTAAACTATAATGATGTAAGTATTGTAATAGTGTTCGACCCAGTCCTCGGACTGCTGCCTCAGACACAAATCTCTGATCATGTTCACTCCTCAAGATCTTGTTTAGGAAGACATACTTAAAGACTTAAGGTACTATGCAATCCAAGCATCTTCTGTGATAACGGTTTTCAGAAGGAACTGTAGGATGGCCTAACACCAGTAATGTAACCGCCAAGAGGCTAGTTATAGTCCAACAGATGTATTGTCGTCTTTCACAGTATTAATCTTTGCATTGATGCATCCAAACACTTTTTCTCACTGTTTTACTGTAAATAGGACAATTCTAAGTGTTTCTTCAATACTATGTCATGTAAATAATACTGTATGTGAAGGCCTTTACTTGCCTTTTTCTGTATAACTTATCAGCATGATTTTCAGCTGAAAATAAAACAAATATTAAATATGCACAAACAACTTGTTTTGTTTCTTAACCACCAAGGAAATGTGTTAGACTTTGCAGACTGACTCTTGCTGTATGTTTCTGTGCAGCTGCCAATGCTTTTATGCCTTCACTGTCAAAGTCATCTTCCATGTACTGTGCACATGGAAGCTAGAAAAGATTTAGTTTTTTCAGTAAGAAGCTGGGCCATTGTTTCATATGCCTACATCACCCAATGTTGGTATTAGTTTAGTATTGTACAGTGTTTGTAGAAACATAACTTACAAACAGCTCTTTGTAGAGATTTGACCTGCTGACAGGGCAGTGTTGATGAGGAAACTAGAAAATGCCAGCAGTGTGGACTCTCAACAACTATTGTGACTTTTTAAAGTTTATTTATAATTTATATATTTTTGTCAATTTAAAATGTATATTATTCTTCTCTTTTTTTAATTAATTAATTTATTTTTTTACATTTTTCTTTTACAATGTTTATCTCTGCCAAAGATAGATTATTAAGAAATTATATTTAAATCAGTACAAAGGTCTTCATCATTTCTTAAAGTAAGAAACAGCATCAATCTCACTAGCAGGTATTTAGACATATTTATAACATTTATAGGTTGTTAAATATCCATTCTTTCCTAATAACTTCCATTATTCATCCAATGAAACGTATGAAATCTACTATATGTACCTCATGCGGAACAAAAGCACACCGGCAGTTCACACGGATCACTTTGCGGTGGGACCGAGTGAACGGAAGTTGTGTGCCTTGCTTGCCTGCGGAGGTCAAGTTGGTGCTTTTCATCAGGGACATTCAGGTACTTTGACTCCAGATATTTGCAAAGTTTATACAGTATCGATGATTTGGTATCGCTTATTATTAATTATCAGTTGGCGTCAGTGAGCGAAATTATTTAATACGCTGTTTTTCACAATGAAGCTAGCTAACAGGTTAGCCTCGTTACATCAGGACTATAATGTGTTGACAGTGGTGGAAGAATTATAAGGTCCTTTACTTCAATAAAAGTATCAATACAGTAATGCAACCTAGGGGTCGGGCCCCTCCAAAGGGTCATCAGATAAATCTGAGGGGTCATGAGATGATTAATTGGAGAAGAAAGAAGGAAAAGCTCTGATACACAAATCTGTTTTCAGTTTTTTTTCCTCTAATCTTTGGTTTTTGGTGAAATATTGGATCATTTGAACATTTATGGAAATGAAACTATGTGAGAAGTTTAGAGGGAAAAATCACTATTTATTGGAGCCGTTAACAACTCATAGACATGTGAAATGTGACCCGACAACACACTGCTTTTTGTAAGACATCAAAAGCCAAAAAGGTTGGAAACCACTGGTTTCATCTTTAACAATGTGTTGCGTTTTAAAAGCTTGTTATATTATCTACCTGAAAAGTAACTAAAGCTGCCAAATAAATGTAGCGGAGTAGAAAGTATATTTCCCTCTGAAATGTAGTGGACTCAAATGGAAATACTCAAGTAAAGCATCTTGAAATTGTACTTGGGTAAATGTACTTTCCACCACTGTTAGTTGATCAGTTTCTTCTTTACCTAACAGGCCTCAGAGCTCCTTTAGGTTCACATGTAACTAAATCACCTTTCTCTCTTGCAGGATCAGTGTTGACCAGTGTGTGTCAGTCATCACACAGTCATGGCAAAGAAAAAGCGACTTCGCCTCATAGCAGAAATGGCTCGGAAGATCCGGGCGTACCGGGAGATGAAGTCCCGGCCGCGGGAGTCCCAGAAGTATGCCATGGACTATGAGACGATGAGGAGGCCTCATACGGGGAAGATGCTGCCCGTGATGGCCTGGCAGGATGTCCGCAGGGAGAGTCGCCTCTTCTCCCTGCTGGCAGGCATGAGGATGTTCGGCGTGGGCCGCCTCTTTACCCGCAAGTCCTGGCTGGAGGACCACACACAGCCCAGCTACTGGCAGATCACCAAGGTCAAGGTGGACTACACAGCTGAGGTGAGAGCGGGCCACATCCATTCACTGAGTAGTAGTCCCTCCACGATTATTGCAGCCAAAAATGCTGATTTTGATTTTGCAGTGGCTTTTCTCCAAAAAAAAAAAAATTGAGGAAAAGTTGCAATTAAAGGAAAATGATGTGATTACCACTACTATTAATGAAGAGTCATACAATGTAATCACTTCCTTCAATAAAAAGCATACTGCATATCACAGAAATCACAGAAGCAAAATTGCAAGCACTTGCAAATATTGCGGAGTTTTCTTGAATTTATGTTAATTATTGCAACTGATTTCCTGCAGGGACTGATTGTCATGCTAAATAAGTGAAGAATTTAGTTTAAAAACTGTTTGGTTGGTGAGTCTGACCTTCTTCTTCTTTCTGTCAGAACATGGATCATGGTAGAGCATGGGGAGTCCTCACATACAAAGGTAAGATTACACTCTGAGCATTTGATTTGAAACCAGGGAAATGTATTTGTCACACATTGTTCATTAGGGTTACATTTTAAGATAAAAAATAAAAAACATCTATCACACAGTTGTTGTTTTTTATAGGCTGATTCCAACACAATAATTGAGACTACTTTGGGGTCAACAGTTTTAAAACCATGACCTTCGTGTAGGGAAATAAAATTTACTGAAAATATCATTTATACAATTCAAATGTTAACTTGAATTAAATCTGAAAGATCAAGTTAGAGCTGTAACTAACAGTTACTTCTAGTATCGATTAGTCTGCAAGTTATTCTCTTGATTAGTTTGTGTGCTGTATAAAATGTCATTTATTTATTTGTGTATGAATGTATTTCTATCTATTTATCAGTATTTTGTTTCTTAAAATGTGCTATTTCCAAAGTGTGAAACAAGTTAATTTTCTAAATTTTATGAATGTTAATTATTATTTCTGAAAAGGACAGTTTCAGTTTGCCTTCTCATCATAAAGTCTACTTTGATGGACATTAGCTCGACAAATCGACTTGTGATTTTCAAGACTCTTTCAGATATTGTAAATAAAAAGTGTTAAAGGTGTGTGTAATAAAACTGCATTCAGTAACTTTGTTGCATTTTGTGCTCTGCAGGGAAACAGGAGAGTGAAGTCAAGGAGTTGGACAAGGTGATGTACCACGACTGGCGCCTGGTTCCCAAACACGAAGAGCAACAGTTCAAGGACGCTGAGCCTCTGCCGGAGCCGCCTGTGCGCTACGTCCCGTACCCTCCGCTGCTGCGCGCCATGCTGCTCGCCCAGCACAAGAAAACAACCGGCAGTGTAATGGCAGATGAGCCAGCTTTGCCTTTGCAGAGGGACATCCTGCTCAACAAAGACTATTTCCGCAGGCAAGAACAGGAGAAGCAGAGGACGGAGGGGACGCCGGTGTGATACTCAGCAAGGTTGTGAAGCTGAAGGACATTTTGGACTCAATCAGTGTTGACAGAACCAGAATAATGTCTTCTGTCAAAACACTTTGGAAGCACTTGTCTCACCTGCGAAATCCTGGACTCAGATTAAGTTCTCTGCTATTGTCATCTGGAGTCAATCCTCTCTGTGTGTAACATGTATCTCTGTAATGTGCGTAATATTAAATTGATAAAATATGCCAACTAATGGTGTTGTTTTTTTCTTAATGCCTTTAAATACAGCTGTATCACTGAGAATCTGTAGTAAACACTCAAACTGGGCAAACAATGAAGACATGACTTGGGCCTAAGTACTTTTCATGATGTAATGAGACTAAAACCTTAAAATCTCATATTTTATGTACCGGCAGATGTTGCTATTGATTATACATAAAATAAATATACAAAAAAAGGATTAATTTGATGTGAAAGGCCTGTTTTTTGTTGATTAGACCTGTCTTGAGGCTTGTGGAGGCAATTTATCACTCTTCTAATAGTTTTGTTGCACCTGTTCAGGCAGAAAAAATTAATTTGTGTGTAGCGTGTTTGTAGAGAAAATGGATCCAAGCTGTAACGTGCAAAAAGAAACTGGGGAATTTTAATCATCTGCAGCAGCCAATATGTATTGATTTCTGTAATACAGCCATTAATATTACCGTAGAGTCCCACATATAGTTTTACATTGTCATTCCTGCAGAGTTCTTTGTGTTCCTCAATGAATTACTGTAATATTTGTATAGTTATGTGTAAGATAAAACAATTATGAAGGTGCATCTATGATACAGAGTAACTTATTTTTTCACAGTAATCCCTTTGTCAAACATATAGTGATTCAGCAGGTACTTTCCAGGTAATTTCCATCACCTAATGCATCTTGTTTATTAGGTCAACAGTTTTTTGGCTTGTAATAATTTCACAACAAATTAAGTGCAGTATGTTTCCATTACTTATTGGCACCATGTTTGTGCAAGTAGATGCACAACAAAATATCAACAGCAGCTATTGCATCACTGTGGAAAATTCACCTAACCACAGAGCTAAAGACAAGCCGCCACAGGCAGCAGCTGCAGTCTGACAGGACACTTGTATCCTACATTATATGTCAAGACCTTGGCTATTAGGTCACACGAGTAGTATCCTTATTTCACACCAGATGTTGTGTTTGTATAGAAGCCTGCTACCGCCAGGAAAAGGAAAAAAAAAAGATGAAATGTTACATGATAAAAATAAATATTCACGGTTACCACTCTGGTTCTTGAGGCTCTCAATGATTCTGAATTGAATGTCATGGTTGGTTTTTGGTGTCATTGCTATTTCATTTGTTTATGGCACTTTTAAATAGTATGTCGCTCATGTCCCACTATCACACATGACTTCAGTGGCACACAGAGCTGCTAAAATCAGCAAGAAGCAACATGTTGTGTTGCAGAGTGCTGTCAGTCGGGAAGCATACGTAATTTTGATTTTTTTAAAAAAATTTTATTTCAGCATCTTGGCGCAGTATAGACAATAAAAATAAATTTAAATATTAGTAGTGGTGTGAGTGTTTGCCTATGATGCACTTTGTATTTCAAATGTTTCCTATTAAAATCCCAAAAACTACATTCAATCTATTGGACCGTTAGATATCAAGTTTCATTTGGCAGGGAATGAGACCGCGCATTAGATTTAAAATAGATCCCAGACTGGGCTTGCCAAATGTAAGGTCAATTAAAACCAATGACGGCAAGGATTAGTGAATGTACAGAGACGTAATGGCTCAATGTTGAGAAACATCTATGCCAAGAAACACTCAAAATTACCATTCCTAGATGTTTCAGCAAAAGAAATTAGAATGAGTGAGTAGACTAGAGTAACCTTGAACATATGTTGTCATTTAATTTCCCCAAGTCAGTCTCATCTCCTTCAAGTATAGGTCTGATGAGGAATTTCACTCCCAACCTCCTAAACACTGGGTTTAAAATGTGGTCAGATTATGGACTTTCTTACATACAACATCTATTTCGTGAAGGCAACCTGAAATCATTTGGTCATTTTTGACCAAACATGATGATTTGGACAAAATAACAAATCCTATCGTAACAGACAATGTGCAAACAGAGAACATGTTGGGCAAAGTCATCTAGGTTGTATCTGGTGTTTCTGTGTATGGACCCAAATAATTTGATTTGTATAAACAAAGGGTGGGAGACTGAATCAGAACAGGAAATGCCAACAGACAAATGGGAGGAAGTACGCTTAGAGGCACAGCTAGTTGAATACTCAAATACATGAAGAAAATTTAAGTGGAAGACTAGAACCAGGTTTTTTACAACACCACATAAAACAGCTACAGGTGGCCAACTATACACACACATTCTGGTCACTACTGCCCAAAACTGAAAAATTACTGGAATCATGTATTCTAAGCTATTAAAAATGCAAAGATTCAAGATTCTCCCTGCTGTGAATGACACCTGAGGGGATACAGCAAAGGAGTTCAAAATATTAAATGTGAAATGTATTATGCTGAACTGGTTAAAGCCCAGACTTAAAGCTAATTTATATACAATAACTATATAGACTAAGTCAAATATAAAAAATAAATTGAGTAACTAAAACAGAATAGGGACTAGAGATGTAACCATAACTGTAATATACTATCTGTTGAGTATACACTGTTCAATTATGTTAATAGGCTATAATATGCTACAATAAACTCTACATTGCAAGTCTTGCATAGAGTGCAAGTCAGGTGGATATTGTTAATTGATACTTGATACTTACTCCTGTGTGTTTTTCTTCTTGTTCCTTCATCTGATGACAGTGGAAAGTTCCTCTGTGCTCACTGAAAATCCAGTTTTAAAGTGTAGGCCTACGAGCATGATTTGTGATGCTATATATTTAATTTTAAGGTTTTTTTTTTTTTTTTTAACAAGATAATTGATCTATTTTGTGGAAAAACCATAGCAGACACAAATTATTGTTCAAGGTAGAGTCTGGAGGGGATCTTTAATTTTGACTTCATATCTCATCATTTCGATTTAACTTTATAATTTCTGCTTTTTCTTTGTTTTTCTGGCAGATTTGGACCTCCACAGCATTTGCATATTGACCATATGGACTCAGTCACTCTCCTCGTGCGTAAGCCTCGGAATACCACGTGACCGTGCTTTATTCCTTAGCAACGTGCGTGCGCGCGTATGCTACGTCCCTTTTAGCGCCTTCCACGCTGCCCTGTCAACCGGTTACAATGATCTGCGTATTCCTGACTATATTTTCCTACATCTTTAAGCCAGGTTGGTGATGTACCTGTTTATACTTCTCATATATCACCTCTCCGGCCCTTCACTGTGGTTTTTACCCGGATAACGTGCTCTCAGAGCCCGCTGTGTGTGAGCATGACAGCCCGGCCGGGACAGATCCACGGAGGGAGACGTTGGCTAACTGCAGAGGGGAGCGGAGTCAACCGGTGAAACTGTTGATAGAGCTTTTCAAACAATGCAATGTCTAACAAAAGTAACGAAGAGTGGCTTTAAAGTGTGTCTAATAATATCCAGTCTGTGCGTTTTAACCTTAAAATAACCTTAGAAGATGTGTTAGCATGTTGCATGTCTTCTGCCCGTGTGGGTGAATCTGCAGTCAGCTACTTAATCAGCGTCCATGTGTCCTCACTGTATCGTACAGAGAGTTGATTCATTATCCTATTAATAGCTTTTGTGTTAGTGCGTACATGAGGCTGCTACTGCAATATGGGCCCGAAAAAAAGGTCACAGCGAGATCTGCATGAACTTGAAGATTCGATTGTTAAACGTGCGCGGATCGAGGAACCTGGTGAGATACACCAC
The DNA here is from genome assembly GCA_029490765.1 of Euthynnus affinis. Taxonomy (NCBI): domain Eukaryota; kingdom Metazoa; phylum Chordata; class Actinopteri; order Scombriformes; family Scombridae; genus Euthynnus; species Euthynnus affinis. The sequence continues at coordinate 17,710,103 of CM055856.1, read as the reverse complement.
CGCCAAAACAAATAATTAAATGGTAGGGTTCACGTTTTCCTGAGAGGAGTAAGTTTTTCCATTCACAGCTCTGCTGGTTTTCAGAGTTGGCGGTGGTGTATGGGAGTTCAATTGTGTCTGCTAAAATACTAACAAATTACAGGCTACATTTCTGAAGTTGCATGTAGTGTTTTTTTGGCTGGACTGTAAGGACCAGCCCTATAAAATGTGAAAGTCTGTCTGTCCCTCACTAGCTGAGTGAGTGATGAAGTTACAGCATTGGTTGGCCGAAGGCTGCTGAAGCTTGGGACAGCCAAGTATCCCAGAATACATTTTGCACCAAGTGGCAGTGATGGCGAAGATTAAGCTGCTGTAATTTTTGCTGTAGGACTATTATTTGTCACTTTATTAAGTTTTAATATTTATTCAGGTGAGAAAGTAACCATTTAGATTCCCCAAATGTGGTTAGTTTATCCAAATAACTCTTATTTGGAAACTTGCTTCTATGTTTTCAGAGATATTAGGAGCCGCTGGCCAGGTACGACCAGCTGGTCATCTCAGCTGCTAGCAGCCTGACTCCTGAGATGATCGACTAGTCAATGTCCGTTGTCATCCTCGAGGAGAACATGATCCGATGAACTGATCTGTGCAGCTCTTTGAAGATTTCTCACTGGCGCTAATGTTTTCCGCAGCATTTTGATATAATTCCTTTTGGTAGATAAATATTGGGCTCACAGAAGAAATCTAACACTTGTAGCTGCCACATTAGTTTGTGTGAATGTAAAGTGAAGCTTCATGTTTCATGATATACGCTCTATATGTAGGTCTGAACTTGGTGTACTTGGTATTTAGAAAGGTCCTATGTCAAATTGGCTTCAGTCAAAGCCTGGCACATTTCCTGGGGGCTTGGTTGCTACAGTCCAGTCATATACTTATTTGATCTAGTCTTGTTGAAGTTCAAACCTGTGCACTGTTGCACGGGAGGTTTTTTTATTTGTGTGTATCCACAGAGGCAAAATAAGCGGCATTTTTCTCCTATTCAATTAAAAAAACTTTTGAGGCATGCAAGTTTGCAACAAACCAAAAAACAAATACAATTCATTCACACATATTTCAAAAAAATCTTAAAACTTACAAATATAACGGCATTAGAAAGAGTTTAAACACACAAGGGTTCATGTCGGTGGCCTGAGAAGAATATCCAAAAGGCTCATATTGTGTCAAAGTGCAAGCACATGAAATTACTAGTCTTTACACAAGGTAAACTGACCATTTCTTGTACTTGTACTTGTACTTGTTCACAAGTCTAATGGCTGGAAGGATGCACTCTGGGTAATCTGGTTGGACACTTGCATATAAATAAATTCACTCTGCAAAAGAAAATGCACGTCGGTTCACTGCAACACTCTTACTTTTCTCAACCACTTCCTCCTCTGCAAAGGTGCTTGCAAGTCACTCAAGGCTGCTTAGTGGCCTGTTGTCTGTTTTCATTTTGGTGCTGTTTTATCTTTTTGCTCTAGTCTGGTCCGGTGTGAATGAGCGCACCTTCATTGCTGTGAAACCAGATGGCGTGCAGCGGAAACTGGTGGGAGAAATCGTGCGTCGCTTTGAGAAAAAAGGCTTCCAACTGGTCGGCCTCAAACTAGTGCAGGTATGTTTTATTTCCTCTAAAAACATTTTCTCTGGAGATCAGTGTTTATAAAATAGTTTTATATGAATATGTCTTGTGTGTGTGTGTGTGTGTGTGTGTGTGTGTGTGTTTGTGTCAGGCGAATGAGGACCTTCTTAAGGAACATTATTGGGACCTGAGGAGCAAGCCGTTCTTCAGTGAACTTATTCGCTACATGAAATCTGGACCAATTGTTGCCATGGTGAGATTCCTCGTCATTGTTTACTTTACATGTGTTCTTATTTGGTTTTTGGTTTGCCAGCTATTTAACTTGGTTTATATAGATTATATATAGTTTTCAATTATTAAAAACTTAAGGAAAACAGCAAATCTTGAGCCATTTGTATTTGTTAAATCAGCAGTTAGTTTTGTCTCCACTCAGTCTCCATACATGAATGTGAAATGTTTGAGAAATGCACTGCCAGCAAACCTTTGACTTAAATATGTTCTTCTGCACTTTCTTATCTCTGTTATCTTTTGATTTGATAAGGCCTAATGGCAGAACTGTTTGTAAATGTTTGATTTAACATAAAGGGATAACACATTGTACTGTTGTGGTCATTCTGAATTCCTGTGTGTTTCTGTGTTCGCTCAGGTGTGGCAGGGTTTGGATGTGGTCAAGACTGCACGTAAAATGTTGGGAGAGACCAACCCTGCAGACTCGCTGCCTGGAACCATCCGAGGAGACTTCTGTGTGGAAGTGGGAAGGTAAGATCACCTGATGATTCAGCACTTCTGACAAACATACTGTAGGTGACAGAGGTGTATTTTTATATGATATATGCAGCCTCAGTGAAAGTGGACCATTTCCATTCTTGTCCATATGAACAAACAAATCGTTGTGAAAAATAACTTAGTATTTAAAATTAAAGGCTTTTTTTTGCACAGACAATCACAATAAATACAAAGGACTTTTTTAGGGAGTTTTTCCTTATTAGAATTGAGGGACTGATGTACACATTATAAAGATTTCTTAGGCAAATTTGTGATATTAAGCTATAAAAATAAAACTGACTTGACTTAAAGTCTTGTTCTAGACATTGTTGACAAAAGAAAGCGATCTGTTCAGTTTGTCTGATCTCCTAAAGGCCCAGCAGAACCACACAGATGTTTTCAGTGATTCTTTCTGATCAGACGTCTGCTCGGGTTAGTGTGATGAAAGCTGCCCTCAAGTCACATTTGATGGATGGTAGAGATGGGAAGGTTCCTGTCATCAAGACAGTTATCTGATTACAGAGTTGGTCGTTTGCAGATTGACACTTTGTGCATTGACAATATGTGCAAACACCAAATCCATTGGAGTTTGGGTTTAAGATGTTTTGACATTTTAAGAAGGGAAAGCACAGGTGTAAATAATGAAATGATTTAGCTGCTTCAGTTTCAGGGTCCTGGTATTATGAATGCTGGCTCACTGTGGCACTGTCATGATTTAGACTCGTTCATGTGATTAGTAACACCTTTGACAAGTCAGACTATTGTTATCCTGCTTCTGGTATTCATGAAAGACTCTTTTGTCCCCAAAATGACAAAAGAGAGAAAGAGAGAGGGAGAGAGAGAAAAAGAGTGTTCATTTTAGAAAATGATTGAAGATCCTCATTTTGTCTGAGTGTCCTGAACATGTTTATTGGCTGTGTGTTGCAGGAACGTGATCCACGGCAGCGACTCTGTGGAGAGCGCCTATAAGGAAATCTCTCTGTGGTTCCGGCTGCACGAGCTGCAGAGCTGGAATGACAGCAGCATCAAGTGGATCTACAACTAAAGCTCTACGTGTACCGTCTGCACACCGTCCCGTAGCTAAAGCAGTGTCGTTGTTGTTTGTTTTTTTTGTTTGTTTGTTTGTTTTTTTTAATAAGTGTGATGACATATCATACCTCAGATGAATATTGTTTTGCTTTAGTAGCTTGTAGCCACATGGGAGATGAGGTCACACTGCTGCCTTGCTGGATCTCTTGCTGCTGCTGCTTTTTCATAATTATTTTTTTTTTCTAATTGAAGCACAATTCTGAGGTGAACTGACATTACTAAGCAAAAATGCACTAAGTGAGCAATAACTTGATCTGTATGGTAGCATCTGCTTCTGCTACAGTTTTTGTTTGCCTCCAGAACACTATCTCATACCGACAGTTTTTAAGCAATAAGCTTTATTTGGAGCAATAAAAGGCCATGATGATAATAATAATAATAATAATAATAATAATAATAATAATAATAATAATAATGATCTATTGAAAGTGCAGTACAGGAAACTGTAAGCATATATGTCAATGTGTAAGTTACGCTTAATAAACAATAACGGCTACATTATTTGCCAGGTCAGTTTCTTTTATATTCAGATTTGACTGAAAATTGAACGGAGCAAAAAAAAAAGAAAAAAAAAAATTCCTTGTCACTTGGAAGAAGCTCCTTTTGATTTTTTGCAGTAAAAAAAAGCCACATGTACAAGTTCTCCAACAACAGATGATTGCACATGAGACTACTTGAATGTAATGGTTATAAGTCTTAAAAGCGTTCCCAGAGCATGTAGCTCTGACTTTTGGTTTTGTAATTCCATCATCTCAGGCTCAGAGTCAAAATTGAAATGAAACTGCACTGATTTAAATGTGCTTATATGTGCTGTTGTCATTTTTTCCCCCCAGCAACTAGCCAGTTCTGTCACATTCATGCTTTTATAAAACACCATGATGCTATATGGATTATCAAAAGCATTAAATCATCTTGAAATCCTTTTTAAAATGTCGTGTTTCTGTGATTTGTGAAGTGAGACGTACACATAAACACACATCGAACACTTTACTGTTTTTTTTTTTTTCAGCACACAAATATGTTTAATATTTAATCCACACAGATAGAGATCAATGCATGAATTTCCATACTGAACAAAGAGGATGGGCTTCAGCGTGTTTGGAGATTTACAATCATCCCTGTACACTTAATGACAACACACCACCGTGCACCTGCTTTACACCGAACCGTCCGATCAACAGCCAGTCAGATGAGGGAAATGAGTCGAACCCCTCGACACGTTAAGATCGACATCTTTTTGACTGCGTTTCCCGCGACCCTGTTCACACGACTCGAGCATGTAGACGTGACATCACCAGATATTTCCTCGTCACTTCACGTCTGTTACCACACACTGACGGCTTTCATCAGGGTAGAAAGTGAGCAAAACATGTCTTTTTTTTTTAATGGAGACACTTCAAACAGAGGTGACTGCAAGATGCAAAATATTTCAGGTAACAGCCAAAAAAAGCTCAGACGTCTGTGCTGAATTGAAGTGATTCTGACTTTTCATTTGTTACGTGTCGGCTTTATCTTCACTTTCCCTCAAAATTTAAACAAACCCAAACACCTTTACTATCTCATTGCTGCACCTGCTTTTTGTTTTTGTTGTTTTATTTTTTTTGGTACAACTGATGCATGTTGGGGCTCTGGTCTTTGCTTTAACACAAAGTGGAGGCTTCACAGATGACAAACTAAATGGAGGAAGAAGAGGAGTAACTGTGGGGCAGATGCAGGACAATTAAGGTAAATATAGAAGGAGATACAGTGTGCTTACAGGGTGAATATAAGATCGATACAGAGGTGGGAGGTAGTTATGAGGCTGGGTTACAAGGCTCATGAAGATAGTTACAATGCCCTGGGTGGGACAGAAACAGGATGGCAGGCAGATTACTAGGTCAGAGGAGGTACTTACAAGGCATTAAAGTTACAAGGTGACGGGGCAGGAGGGGGTATAATAGTTACAAGGGACAATACACAGCTTGGAGGGTCGTTTTAGAGCCGGGGGGGTGAACTTTTACATGACTGGGGATAATTACAAGGTTTGGGTGGCTGGAAGCTTTCGGGGAGAGGAGGAGATGTTTGTGGGAGGGGGTGGGGGGTTAAGGAGATGGGTGGGAGAGGCATTAAAGCAAATCCAGGTGTCACTCAGGCACGTAAGACACCTGCCAGACGATGATGTGGCTCCGCTCAGCTTTGCACAAGGCAGGTTTCATCTGAGAAGCCCCGCCGCTCTCTCCTTCCTCCGTCTCATCGTCCTCTCCATCGCCTGAGGATGACACATGAACTGAGAATTTACGAGCAATATTTCCATAGTGGACATTTATTGTGCTGGCAACATGTTAAAGAGTGTGGGGGCAAGAAAAAGGGATTATTCCTGTATTTAACCAACATTTCTACATACAGGCATCAAAAGATCAAAAAAAAACAAAAAAAAACTATTAAGCAGGAAATAATATAATTTATACATATTTAATTAAAAGCGTTATATCACTTTCAGAAGCTAAAATGTTTGGAGTAATCTTTAAAATGTATTATGACATCACATATTACAGATTATGTTGCTGCAAGAATTTAAAGTCCTGGAGAATTACATATTACCAAAGTGCAAATGTTCAACGTTGTTATTGGTAATAATATTGAAATCATTAGTTACTTTTGATTTTTCTGTTTTGAAATTTTACAAAGTAACATATTCACTACCCTCCATAAAAAGTTTTTGTCTTTTTTTTATTATTTATCAATTTACTTATATTGTGTATCCTTTATGCCCCCTAACACAATACAGTATATTCGTAAACTCAACATGCAGCAACATAACTGAGGTACTTTTTTTTTTTTAACTAATTTTCTCTTTTTCTGTATCACATGTATTATGAGGTGTGTGTGTTGTTGGGTGCATGTGTGATTGCTCACCTATACGGAAGTCGATGTAGCCCTCTCCTCCACTCAGCACCAGCACGTTTTGAACACTCTGAGCCTCTGTCTCTGGGGGTGCTGTGGAGCCCTGCCCCTCTGATGGACTGTCCAGCACACTGCCGTTCAGGGTGGCCAGAACATTACCTGTCACAAAATCAATAAGAAGTTAAAGAATATGCAGTTATAGACAAGCAGGACAAAATGTAAGTACTCTTAATACTATTTTAAAAAAAGAATCATGAAAAACATCTAATTGAGTTTATTTACTGTAAAATTGTTCTTCACAGGACACCAAGAACAGAATAGCATTTAAATATCGTCTGTTAATCTCACAGTCTCAAAACTGAGTTCCTACTTGTTAGTTTAGACATCAACAGGTAATGTCTCATTATAATCTGACACACTGATGATGGTGTCAGTGAACGTTGTCATCTGTTGGATCAGCTTTTTGCCTACCGGGTACGGAGACAAAGAACTTGACGGCATCACGGTGTCCATGGAAACAGAGCTGGGCCTGTGCCATGGAGCAGTAGGGGATGAAACTGCCGCTGCTTTTCTCAGAGCCCTCGTCACTGTACACATGAATCACTCCCCCGGAAGATGTAGGAGAAACCTTATTGGCTGAAGGAGGAAGAACCAATGAGTGAGAAACTAACCAAACGGGAATGTTTAGTTTAGAGAAGCAGATCACATTTGTAGGCAGATATATTACCAAAAAAAAAAAAGAAAAACCAAAGAAGAAAAAAAAGAGGACACTAATACCCACAATATCCACATGAACCCACAGATCAACAGAAAATGAGAAATATTTTAAGAATAATTTCAAAATGTTTAAAACAGATAAATCACAACATCATCTGCATGCAATGAGTCTGGTACACACAAAGATACTGTATTTTTTAATGCAGTATGACAAAGATAAATAGCATGCAAAGCAACCAGTGAACAAAAGTGCTGTTCTGATAAAAAAAAGAAAAAAAAGGTGAAATAAACAAGACGTCTACAGCCATGCTAGCAGCTCTGTGAGGCTGAACTGAGCTAAACGCTAACATCAGCATGCTAATGTGCTCTGAATGACATTAACATGCTGATGTTTAGTAATGTTAACCATTAATACCATCTTAGCATAGCAAGTTAGCATGCTAACATTTGCGAATTAGCACAAAACACAAAGTACAGCTGAGGCTGATGGGAATGTCATTAATTTTAGCAGGAATTTGGTCCTAAATTTTTTTTATTTTGACCTCATGGTGGCGCAAGATGAAAAAGTATCACTAAAATGATCACACCTACATCTTGAAGGGAGCATGAATGTGTGTATAAAATCTTAAGGAAATCCACTGAATAGTTGTCAAGATATTTCAGTAGGAAAAAATCCAAAAATGTCGCTAGAAGAAATCAGCAAAAAGTCATCCTCTGGGGAACATGAATGTACAAAATTTCATGGCAATCCATCCAGTGGTTGTTGAGATATTTCAGTTGGACCAAAGTGGTGGACCAGTGACAAACAGACAGACATTGCCATCCAAGAGGCCTGACTGAGTGTTGCATATGTCTCCTTGTAGCATAAAGCAGCTGTAAGGACACTGCAGAAGAGGTTTGCGGAAATTCATAGTTTCAGGGGACATGAGGGTTTGCCTGGGTGAGGGCGGGTAAGAAGAGGGAGATCACAACAGCAGGAGGAAGGGAGCGCTCCCACTTACCCCTCAAACCCAGGAGCTGTCCCCGGTGAAGGACCACCGCTACAGGAGGCGGAGGAGGAGCAGGGTGAGAGGAGAGCAGAGGAGAAAGAGTAACAGTAACAGTAATAGTTACGACAAAGACTGTCGGGAAGGAAAACAGAAAGTGGAAAAAAGAAGACGGGCGGTTTTGTGGGGAGAGGAGGGATTAAGCTGAAGAGGAGCACAGATAAAAAAAAAAAGCGCTACAGTGTGTGTTTTATGTGAGTGTGTGTGGGTGAAAAAACGCCAGGAAAAAATTATGTTTTGTTTTTTGATAGAAAACTGCAGACTCCTGACTCTCGTTTTAGGTGACATAGTAATATTACTTTATATTTGATACGATTTGATTATGAAGTTATTAAAGTCATGTGCACCCCATTAGCTGAATTTCAGATAATCAAAAATTATATTTGCGTTGGACTAAAGGAGTCCAGGACAAAACGTCCTTCTACACCTCCTCATCGTTTAGGAGTCACGAGTCATAAATGACCATATGGTGCCGCTGGATTCAGATCCACTTGATTTTTAAATATCCAGCTAACATCCAAACAGACGAGCAAATGGAACCACAAATAACCTTCATGGCAGAGATACTAACACAGCCTTGGGATGATGAAGCACTTATGGTAAGCTGATTGAATGAAAGTCAGACTCACTCTCTGTCAGTGGGATGGAGATGATCACACCGTTTCCGGTCCCTACCCACAGACGATTTCCACCAATCAGAAGAGCTGTGATTCGCACAAAAGAGAAACCCAGCTTGCCAGTACCTGTGAATCACAATCGGTGTCAGTGGAGTGTAGAATAAAAACTGAACAGGCTGCTGATGAAGTAAACTGTAGCCAACTTTATCTCTGAGAATGAAATCCCGTCTTTAAAAACGAGACATAATCTCACCCAGCATCTTGCTGACGTATGGCTCAATGTCCACATCCTGGAGGTGCTGGTGTGTGTGGGCATGATAGAGTCGCAGGGTCGAGTCTAGCCTGATCGACACCCACACACCGTCACCGATCCACGCCAGCTGCCGCACCTGGCTCTCCCTGCGAGGGTGGGCGTCGAAGGACTTCTACAGAGAGGTGAAGTAAATCAACACAACATAACACTTCAAAGGAAATCACTGCACCATAAAAGACAAAAATGTTTGTGATGATGTGACGTAACTCACCTCAATCTGCATGCTCTTGGGCTGAATGACGTGGATCTTGTTCTTGTAGCCGCACCACACCTTATCGTGGACCACAGCCATGCAGCGGATGGAGTGATGAGGCCGGCCAAGGTCCATGAGGTGGTAGTTGGACAAATCCCACTGGCCATCTGCGTAAAAACACACACACACACACACACACACACACACACACAATGCAATGCTATAAAATTAAGGTGATTTCATGGTTCAAGTTGCATAAAATGGAGCTTCTGCAGGATTGAGAAAAGTTTCAATCCCTAAAAAATAAAGGCAGCTTTTCTTGGTTCCTGCAACCCTTAAATATCAGGTGGAGCTCTCTTTAAAATATTCAAAATAAAATACCCTCTGATCTGTGGAATATGGCGAGGGTCCCATCAGCGAGGGCAACCAGCACACGACCCTTCACATGCCTGCAATTAGAAAGATAACAGAGACTTTTGGAGAAACAGAAATGTATAGAAATATTTTCTGAAATCCTGACTACATAGCAGTTTCCTACAGATACTAGAATTGAACTGTCACAGAGAAGGAATTGCACTAATGGATTTCTTACACCAGACTGAGCACTGAGTCTTTGAGTTTGATGGAGTGGAGACACTTCTTCCAGTTTCCAACAGCTGAGTGGACATAAAGCCTTGAGGGGAAACAGAGGCAAGTTAGTCCAAAGCAAACACAAACTGCACATAGAGTACATTAGAGAAATATCGTCACATTTTATAGGTGCATCTTGTGCTCCGTCTGTACTGCCGTTGTGAAGCTTTTACATATTTCAAAAATACTCTACTAGTCTACTATGACTTGAAATTGACAGCATTGATTTAACGTGTTGCTCAATGTTGACCAGGGTAAAGAATTAACTGTAATAATGTTTTTCGTTGATACTGTGGGGCTTCTGCAGAAATTCAGCTGATCGACTCACCAGCCATTCTGGGCCCCGAGCCACATGGTGGGGGCCACGCTAGTGTAGTTCTTGGCCTCTTCACCTCCGTCCTCCGTCTCTGGAGGCACAGATGTTTCCTCTTTGGACTGACCTGTGCCCCTGTGAAGGACAGACGGCATACGCATTTATCCTTTCTAGTTTCAAAAATGCACAACTTGTTTCAAGTTTTACGCCTTCTAAAATGTTCATTTCACAATATTTCTTGATGACCGTCTTTACATGGAAAGAGTTTTGACCTCTCACCTGTCAGAAGCATCTGCTAGACGAGGAGGGGGATCCGTGAAGACATGCTCAGTAAACGGTCCCGGAGGTCCAGATCCCAGCCCTGCGTGGCTGGCCGTTGACTCTGAAACCTCAGTGGCCTCGGTGGCTTCCTCAGCCGACTGGGCAGGGTGAATCTTCCCGTTCATGGGGGGTGCAGCGGGGGCTAAAGCACAACATCATTGAAATAAATGCACAGACTGACAGCCTCGAAACCTTTCTCACCAACCTATCTATGATAACACAAAGATGCAGGAGCACTTAAGATGTGCACACCTTGTCCTTTGTCCATTATGGGAGTGTCAGTGCGTGAGGAGCAATTGCTACGAGCAACGCTGCAGTTAGTGGCGCAGCCCACAAGCGTGATACCAGCCAACATGCCCTCTACGCTGCCGGTGTCCTCACCTCCCCCCGCACCTCCATCACCTGGATCCAACACGATCTCCCCTGCTGGATAGTCACTCTCACTGGCAGCTGGATACAAACAGACAAATATGAACACATGTCAAAACACTGCTGCTAAATCTCTCCAAGAAAGCAGCATTTGTGCAACAACACAGTCAAAGGTACAAAAAAAAAAGTCACACCCCTCATGATGATGACAGACTTCCTGTCTCACCTGGCACACTGGAGATGCAGAGCACATGGGCATTGCAGACGTTGAACTGGTCGACCAGTGAGCCTGGCTGGTTGGCGTCAATGATGACCACCTTGCTGGCAGAGTGGGTGCTGGTGAGGATCCACACTCGACTGCTCATGGTGTCTGTTTCCTGGAGTTCCTTTGACTGGGTGTGTAGAGGAGGGAGAGAGGAGTCAACAGGGTTTTGACAAAATGATATAAAAGAGGACAGTCATGATTCATTTGTGGGAAAACTATGTGCCCCATATTTCACACTTTGTTAGAAATAAAAGGAGTAATTGGGTATTGGGTGTCAGTCACTTTGAATCAATCAGCGATTGCCGGCCTACCTTCCTCTTCTCTGGGGAGTTGTGGTTGTTCTTCTTTTCGGCTCCGTCCTCCTCAGCGTGCAGGGGGTCGCTGCTGCCTGACACTGCCTTGGCTGGTAAAGACTCCTGGGTGCTGGCCCTCCATCCTGTTAGGTCCACTCCTGCTGCACACCACAGCTAAAGCATGTGCAAACACAAACACACACAAGATGTCAGAGATTTAAGTTCTACCTCTAATTAATGGTCATCCTTTCTCCTCTGAATTCCTCACCTTTCTGTTGGGGTCCTTCTCCACCAGAGGGCGACAATACACCGGGACGGGAACATTCTTCATGCGGTTGTCCTCTTTTTCGTTGGTGGTCTAAAAACAGAAGTTATAAGTAGTTAAGAGATGAGGTGAGTCATGAATTATTGTCTGGTTCTTCACACACATCTACACATTCCAACGTTACTGGCTACTGATGAAAAATGTTTGTGTATGTACTGTATACATGTACAGTACATATACAGCAGGCACTAAAGGAAAACTCCACTGATGTTGCCAATTCGTGACGTTAATTGCATTTCAGGGGTCATTTTGTATTAACTGCTGTAGTCGCTTCCTCTCAGCCTGTTTTCTTCTTCAGTTAGTCAGTCAGTATTTTTCCAGGATGCCACTGGACTATCCCCAGAAAAAGTGTTTGAACTTATAAATCATACATGAGGATGGATAGCATACTGCTACCAGGAATAGCGAGAGCTTTTGCGGTTGAGAAAAATAGAGTTGCACCACTTTTTCGAAGCCTAACACCTCTGTAGAAAGCTGTGATTAAAGAGAGATTAAATAGATATCTTTGCCTCTTCTATCATGGATTTATTTCTGTTGATTGTTACATATCAGTGCAAAATGATTCAGATTTAGGAAGAATCATCCACCAAAATATGATCTTTATGTCTATTTTTATACTTAAATCCTGATGTCATGCTGTTCCCGAAAAATAACAAAAATAAACCAACAAACAGGCCTCCATATGACTTGATATATCTTAAAATTCCTAACTGCCATCTGGTGGCAGCTGCATGGGCTGAAAGTTACTATATCTACACAAACAGAAACTTGTGCTGTCAGAATAATTTCAAAGATTCTGCAAACACATACAAATTCAGTAACTTGAAAGTATTTTAGAGTGGATTTTTCCTTTAAAAGAACATTAAGATCCAAGCAGGAGTTACGTGATGAAGACACCAGTGTGTTAAAGGGAAACTACAGTATTTTTCAAGCTATTTTCCCATCATTCTGTGTCTATGTGACTACTGGGGACAATTTTTGAAACTGGTCCAGTACTGAGTGAGAGCGCTTCACTTTAACAGCCAAACATTTCAGCCATGACTGTGAAAATCTTTTAGATACACTTTCTGTACTCCAACACAACAAACTCCTTCTGGCACTCCTCTCTCCAACTCGGTCATGGCTGAATGTTTAGATTCGACAATTCAACTCTCGCAAGATTTCAGAATGAGATTTCTCATTGAAACATTTTATTTCTCTGTATGATTCTTTCCATAATGTTGTGAGACACTTCTGAGGCAGACAATCTGAGCCTGTCAGTGATGAAAACAAGTACTTTTAGTGGATGTACATTGATGGGGGGCAAATGCCCCAAAGGATTACATTGCTGTCTGTTTCGCAGCTGCCAGTTGCAGTGCTCTCATTCAATACTGGACCAGTTTCGAAAATTGTTGTCCCAATTAGTCACTTAGACACAAAAAGATAGAAAAATAGGGTCCAGTTTGAAAAATACCGAAATTTCCCTCTAAGTTGGGCAGGTTGAGACAGACAGAGGTTAATGGTGAAAAGGTTGCAATAATATTGGCCGTGGGAGAGAAAATCACCTGAAGTTAACTCCATTAAGACAGGAGTTTGGTAGAGAGCAGTCTCAAAGTGTGTGTGTATATGTGTGTGATTAGTTTGAGTTGTATGAAACACAGTCACATCATGCCTCAGAATAAAAAGATCCCCTTGATTTTCATGCATTTCTGGAGTGGCATTTCATGGCAAAGTTGTACTTGGATCATACAGTGTCGGGATCTTTTTTAAAAAAACATTCACATGGAGCTGTCACTGCCTCAGTTTGCAGTACAGAAAAATTATTATCTGGATATGTATTCTGTGGTTTGTCTGTCTGTATTTTTCTGGTTATTATCCATCCGCTGCTATCTAGGGGGCAAAACGTTAAGGTGGAAGGTTAAAGGGAGGTGAAACTGTAAAAGGTGCATGCTGGGACTCTGTCGGTCTCACTTGCCTGTGTTCTCTTCAGCGGGCTGTCCTGAGCGCTGTCCGTCTGACCACCAGTCTGTGGGAGACCAAAGTTAGAGCCACCTGCCTACCAACACACTCTGCCCTCTGGCCTTGGAGCTGCACAGGGTCAAATACTTAGTCTGCGAGTTCACTTCGATGCTATGAAATCATGTTTATGCTGGAAACCAAAGTGGAAACAACTGACAGTTTTCTGCTATTCTTACAGATAATGGTTTAATTTAAAGAATACGTTGATATTTACCTTATTGTCAACAAATCTCATGAAAAGACCAAAACCAACAATGAGCAAATCTTTCTAACATGTGTTGTCAGCTTATTTCTCTTTGATTAAAACCTTTCTACTATTAAAGACAAAACACATGCTGTAGTTATTTTAAATCAATCTAACATACATATATAAAGTAGTGCTGCCTGTTGTATAATAGTAGATGACCAAATATGTATAAATCCGCATCTAAAAATAGTCCCCAACAAATGCACTATTTCTCCCTGTTTGTGTAACATTTGTTAAAATCTACAATGCCCAGCTGGTTTGGGAAATTACCAAGCTTTAAAAAAAATAACTGTATATTTGTAACCTGTTTTGAAAGAGTTACGTCTTCATTAAGAACAAATGGGCCAAGTTCCAGGAAGGTCAGGAAGTACTAAGGGATTTTCTAGTTTTGTTTTGTTTTTTTTTAATAAGATTTAAGATCCTTTCATTTCCTTTCTTTTGGATGTTTTAGCTGATTAAAGAGTTGTAATTATGTTTATGTTGCATTACTGACCATCTTCTGAAGAACACTATAGATTTTAACTGATTTCCTACAGCCATTCAGACCTGTTAATTTCATGACTGTGATTTTACATCTCTTCTTGAATAAGTGGAAGCTCATTTCTGCCTGGAAGGTAGGAAAACCTTCTACAAATATGTTGTTATTATGCTGTAACTTAGAAGATGGGCTAAAACATTCAAATGATCAGCATGGACCTTTATATGAATTATGACGTGTTCCTTTAATCTGAACCTTGCACAGGATAAATGACCTGGCAGATACAGTCAAAACAGTCTTATTGATCTGTCTAACTCTTCGTTCACCACACAGCAGCAGCTGATAGGAGTTCTGACCCTGATCAGTTTCAGCTGTCACATCAATTAATTAATAGTGACATTAGGCTAGTATTTAAAAGCTCAATCAATAAAATTCATGCGTGTTTTCTTACAATATAAACGGCAGAAG